>CP022029.1:0-1295013 GCA_002952155.1 Alternaria solani
CCCTAACCCTAACCCTAACCCTAACCCTAACCCTAACCCTAACCCTAACCCTAACCCTAACCCTAACCCTAACCCTTTTCTCTTAAACTAGCTAGTATAGTTAGTCTTTACTACTATAGTATTAGTAATTATAAGTAATTAGGTATAAGCTATCTATAAATCCTAAATCTCTTTTATTATATATAATATATTGCTAGTAGTAGAAGTTAGTACTAATATACTACTAAGTAGAGGCTATACTTAAAAGTAGCGCTAGAAACTAGCTAAAGAGAAGAAGGTCTAGGCTTAAATATAGGCCTATAGCTAGTAGTCCTCTTTACTTAAATTCTAGGAGTACTTCTTATTATAGTATCTTTAAATCTTATAGTAGCTTATTATAATAAATGCGCAGCTAGTAGTATTATACTAGTAGAGAAATACTAAGATAGGAGCGCCTAACACTAAGATAGGTAGCTAGTTTAGGGGAGGAGAAGTAATATCTCTTAGGTTAGTAAGTAGGAGGCTACTAATCTAATATAATTTATCTAAGGCCTACCTCTCTCCTTTCTAAGTAGAGTAGTAATCTCTTAAGTAAGTTATCTAGTTTTATACTATACTATAGTTTTTATAAATAATAACTTAGTATTCTAGTAAGTAGTATAGATAGTCCTTAAGAAGCTAAATTTTAAGAGTAGAGGCCTACTATAGAGGTAAGGCTACTATTATAGGCTAAAATCTTAGGTAGTAAACTAAAATTTTAAGGTAGTAAGCTAAGTTTTTAGGGTATAGGCTAAAATCCTAGGTAGTAAGCTAAAATTTTAGGGCTGTAAGCTAAAATTTTAGGGTAGTAAGCTAAAATTCTAGGTAGTAGGCTAAGGTTTTAGGGTGTAGGCTAGAATTTTAGGGCTATAAGCTAAAATTTTAGGGTAGTAGGTTAAAATATTAGGGTAGTAGACTAAAATCTAGAGGTTAGAGTAACTTTAAGTCCTAGGGTAGCTTACAGCACTAGCTAAAATTACGTAAGGAACACTAAAACTTAGCCCTAACCTCTTTTTATAGATATTATTAGTACTAGAGTAGCTACTATAAAAATAAAAGCAGATTTAAAATCGCGCTAAAAATCTACATAAAATAGTCTCTTTAGAATCTTTTATTTTGCTCTAGAAAGCTAACCCTTAGTACCTTAGGGCTACCGGATTTTTAGACCTTAGGGCCACTAGCAATTTCTTATTAGCCCTTATCGTCTCACCAAAATTCGGTTGGATCCAGTGGCCCCAAGGTGATCCTCTCGGTGAGGGTACAACTTGCTTATCATAGCTTTACCGTAGAATCCATTGTTTGGGTCGCTATCGTGGAATAGCTCGTAAGTGGGGTAATTGGAACTTGCCGAGTATGAACCAGAGCCTGTGCTCGAATGATCTGCTGCTGGAATACAGTACCAATCAAGGTAATGACGATGCCGTACTTGCCATTCCCTAAAGAGCTTCCCAGAATGTAAGGTGTTTATGCTCTGAAACCCAGCGGGTCTCATGTTGGATGGAGGAGCGATCGATTTTGTATCGCGCATACGTTATGTTCGCATCGTGTAAGCTCGTGGGGGTGAAGGCGCTCGTTTGTTGAGAAGTGTGACTAGGAATGACGACAAGGGAGAGACCTAAACAAGCTCGGCGTAAGGCACTCTGAGCAGAGCAAGAGTGCAAGAAACAGACCAATGTTTTTGGGAGGAATGACGCTGAAGGAACGGGAATTCGCGCCGCGGGTTTGCGATGTCGTCCTCGCACGTGGGCCGAGGAGGTCGAGCTATATGTCAGGTGCAGCTCCTCTTCTGATGGCGAAGAGCGTACTAGGGGATGGATGAGTTCGAAGCACATGCATATGTACACCGGTACGAGGTGCATACGTTGTTCTTGTAAGTGGATTCGAGAGTGTCTATCCTTAGACAGCGATGACGTGCTCGCGCGGATGACGTAACCGCGATGGCTACGCAGATATCGAAGCCCGTGACCAAATAATATGAAAGCCTTGTGAGAATCTGAATCTTGCGGTGGTGAAGCTATGGTACATGCAACCCAAAGCGTTGATCAGAGAGTAGTACAACCTGCGACCAGAATCTTGCCTAGCTTTCAAAGGGGTGAATGATACGTTCTATCTCGATACTAGAGTTACTACCACTAAGCCCACGTTCCACCATCTACTGCAAGATGTTCTCAGCACACACTCGCTGCATGCGGACTGTCAACCCTCGAAAGCACTTGAACATCCTCCTGCGCCACCTTTCTCAGCTCTGATTGCACCTTCTAAATAATCTTTTCAGTTGTTTGCGGACAGTTTGAACACAGAACAACGCAGAGGCGTGAAGCTGCTTTCGTCTTGATTCGCAATGCCTTTTCGTGACCACCCAACTGCGAGCGCAGAACCTGGTATCGCATTGTGGTAGTTCGGTACATATGAATCTTACCTCACTCTAGAACCAAGACTTTGGTGGCTCCGTCCCCTTCAACTTCCGGTACAAGAAATCCCTTGTCCTTCGCAACGCATATGGATCCGAGGTTGCAACCCCATGCCCGCCTCCTGGTATGACCACCAGATCGAAGTCTTTGTCCGCTTGAGTGAGCGCGTTGACAACCTGCATTGTGCTTGCCGGATCCACATTCGTGTCCAGCTCGCCAACGGTGAGTAGGAGACTGCCTTGCAGCTCTCTTGCATTGACGACATTGGAGTTCTCCTCGTAACTCTGGTCGACTGGATACCCCATCCATGCCTCGTTCCACCACAACTTGTCCATGCGGTTATCATGGCATCCACAGTCTGCCGCAGCGACGCTATAGAAATCGTTATGAAAGAGAAGAGCGCCCATAGCATTTTGACCGCCAGCAGAGCCTCCATATATTCCGACACGGCTGATATCCATCCAAGAACGAGTCGAAGCTGCTGCTTTCATCCATGCGATGCGATCGGGGAAACCTGCATCTTTGAGATTCTTGTGGCAGACATCATGGAAAGCCTTAGAGCGCCAGTTGGTGCCCATGCCGTCGATGAGGACAACAACAAAACCCTGATTTGCGAGCTGGTGGGCTTCGTCATGGCTCATGTATGCTTTCGGTACAAAGAAGTCATGTGGTCCAGCGTAGATCTTCTCGATAACGGGGTACTCTGTGCTGTTGTCCATCTCGTAAGGGCGGAAAATAAGGCCGTAGATCAAGGTGGAGTTGTCTCTGCCTGGCGCTGCGAAGCGCTCGGGAACAGGCCAGAGAACATAGTCGAGATTGCCTTCGTACACATCGGCCGTCTTGTTTCCAGTCTCTGCGTCACGCCTGACGGTCTTCTCGGCCATGTCCATGCGTGACCATGTATCCGTAAAGGTCGATCTGTCGTCGCTAAACTGCCAGGTATGGTCTCCATCGCCTTCGGTCAGGATCTTGAAGTCTGAGCCATCAAAATTCACTCGGGCTAAGTGCGCGTAATAGGGATCCTGACCGGACACGGCGCCAAAAACCTTAATCCAGATTTCCCGCTTCGCCTCGTCGATGTAGTCCACAGAACGCACAACCCATTCTCCTTTCGTGATCTGGTTCTTCATTTTCCCGCTTCCCAGATCGTAGAGATAGAGATGGTTCCAACCGTCGCGCTCACTGGCCCAGATCAATTCGCTCGAGTTCGACCTCTGCACCACCCGATGGTAGAGCTTTTGCGAATAATCAACAAAAGTATCGCTCTTTTCCTCGACTATGCTGCGCACGTTCCCGCTGGTACTCAAGCCGATGATACGCACAACTTGATGTCCCCGCTGATTATAGATGAAGCGGAATTCGGTGCCTTCCGTGTTCCACCCACCGTTCAGTGAGTAGATCTGGTATGGGTTCTCGAACAATGTTCCGTCCGTAGAAACCTCATGTTTATTCGCCAAGTCGAACATCCGGGGCCGATCAATGGTCACATTGTCACCAGCCTTTAAGTACTGGAATTGGTGCAGGCGGGGTTGCAGCTGATCGTAAGGGCTCGACTCCACTTGGTACACGGTATGGTCCTGAGCAGGCGTGGATTGGAATACGACGACAAATTCATTGTCTGGTGAGGGGTACGTTATGTTGCTGAAGGGACTTTGTTCTGTTCCTGTTGTTGATATCTGAACCTCTTGCCCATTTGCATCCCGATGCCAGACGTTGTTGTTTCTGAAGAAGATGGGTGAATCCTCGGTTGAATTACTCTGGCGTTTGGAAAAGCTTCCGAAATTTTCGGTAGGTATATCCTGCAACTGAAGCGAAGGCTTGATCGCACGTTCGGAACGCAGGTCATCTTGCGAAGCAGAGATGTGGGGTACAGATATTAATAATAAAGAAAATGCAAGATGCACGTAGCGAATGTAGGTTGGCACAATGGAATACATATCAACGAATGTGGGTGCGTGAAGCGGTTGTGTCTTTAATGGCTATAATAAAGCCCTGAAAAAGCAAACTAACCAACGAAGAAGTGTGAGGAAATAATCAAATACTTATAACAAATGCGCGACCCATAATAGTCCCCCTTAATCTTGCGTTACGAGGTACTTCGTGTACTTACCTAGGTAGTCTGTGCTAGGCAAGGATTCGAAGAGTCTAATTATAGTGCCCATACACCTAACATCTGTGCGCACCTTGTAAGCTAGTTTACTTAATCAAAGTGAATACGCCACAATTCTCTATCAACGCCTGCTTCGAACGAACTCCTAGTGTGCATCATCGAAATGTTATCATTGACGACCAAATCGCCTTCATGCCATGAATGCCAATAGCAAACGCGTCGATCATGTAGCAGTAGCTCCAAAGCATCGCAGACGCTCTGATCGCCCTGCTCAATCTTAACATATGTAGGATCGAATCGCGTCTTCTTTTGAGGCCAGCGCTCGTGGAACCTAGTGCAGTAACACTAACAGACGATCTGAGCAGGCTTGGGGGTAGACTAGGAGTAGTCTTCGGTGGAAATGCCCTTGCTAGTTTGATTGGAAACCCTGTTGCTGGTGCGATTTTGCGGGGTAACAACTCAGCTTGGACCAGTCTTGGGATTTACTGTGGCGTGTTCAACTTTGTAGGTGGCTGTATCCTGGTTGCGTGCTGGGCGTTGGATATTCGTAGCAAGACTAGATAGCGCGAGGTGCAGAGAGATGACACAAGCGTGTTGTGGTCATTATAATAGTCGTTATGTTTGGCTGTATCCTTTGCGCATTGCGGTGGAGATTTGCCTGTAGCCGTGTTGAGGGGCAAGAATAGGTTGGGGATGATGTAGGGACCTAGCTATTCTCACAAATACAATCCTTGATAGAAAGAAGATGTTTCACCTGCCGGATAACAGGTAATACAAAGCTTGGGACAAGGTACAGATAGGTAACGGAGTTCTCCTGTATAAGAGGCCTGCTGCTAGTGAGATTTGATCCGGACCGAAACGCAATCCTACTAGCAGCAGACCCGTCCCACAATTAGTACGAGGAAACCGTGTAGTGCAGGTCACCTGCCCTTCGTTCCAGATTCTTAGCGCATCTAGCGGTCATTTTCAGTACATCTTAGCTAAACGTGACTACTTTCTTACTTAGAAAATTCCGGCCTTTTGCGTGATAACAGGACTAGCCGTGTCGGATAAGTTGCATACGATTCTGCTTCTGTAGTGATATGCCCGAATGGTTTACTTAGCCCTTAGTCATAGCTGCTGCTTACAACCGCGAGCGGACAAGTTACGGAATAAGCCTAGCGTAATGTAATATCAGAGTCTGTTTCCGCTTTTGCGGAACCCCACTAGTTGCGATCCTTTGCCTTGTCGCAAGTCAATATATTTACAAGTATATATAACTGTCAATTTGACCTCAAACCTCTGTATTCATCTCGCGCAACTTATAGCAAACTCTTTGCAACATTACATCTATTGATACAGCATGGCTGTGCCCGAAAAATCATTTGAAAATGGGAACGGACGCAGCAACTCCAAGACGGTGATAAGGGGCGAAGAAGAGGTCGATTTACTTATTGTTGGCGGTAAGTTCCCCTGAACTTCTTTGCTTCCGTCTATTCCTTTGCCCAATCTCATATGTAAACACGATCACGTATTGACGCTGCCACAGCCGGCCCGACAGGTCTGTTCTCTGCTCTTCTTGCGCGGCAACTTGGTCTTGATGTTTGCATCCTAGATGCGAAGTCAGGACCACTGCAGATGGGTGGCGCTGACGCAATCACTGCACGTTCACAACAGTATCTTGAAGTTGCTAGCAATTTTGTACGCGACTCAAACAAAGATGCAAGCATACTAGGAGAGTTGTTGAACAAGGGCGTGAAGTGCAACAGTAAGTCTCCTCTACTGCTTTGGACAATAGGCATTGTCGATTGATTGATCCTCAGCAAGCTCCATCTATGCGGGTGGCGAGTTCACATCTCGTCAAAGTCATTGGTGGAATGGCATCCCACATACATTCTACAACAATTTGTTGATGATTGGCCAGCCTTTCATCGAGCGACTTTTCGTTTCGCACCTCGATATACCAGTCAATTACTCGGAACCTGCGCTCTCCTTTTCCCATTCCATCGCACCGCTGCAGGTTACGATGCAGACACCGAAACGAACAATCAAGGCGAAATACTGCTTGGCTGCTGATGGCGCGCGAAGCTTCATGAGGGGCGAGCTAGAAATTGGCAGGGAAGGTACGAAGCCTAACATGGTTTGGGCAGTACTGGATTGTTAAATCGATACCACGTTCCCAATCTGCAGAGAGATTGTGACTTTGGAGTCTGATGGCGAATCTCGGATGGCATGGATCCCACGGTGAGCATACACGACATGGTTTTTAAGACTGTCGCTTATTGATGACCCCATAGAGAGAGAGGCATGCAGAGATTTTACGTGTTGCTTGACGGGGAAGTCACGCTAGAAAAGACACAAGCCTCGGTTCGACGACACATGGCACCACACGCTGTTGACTTTACGCACATTGAGTGGTTCAGCAGATTCGAGGGTAGGTTATGTTTCCCGAATCGGAACTACGTCGGATCAAAGCTAAAGTATGTGCAGTCAAAGAGCGTGTAGTGACCACATTCCTGCATCCGACTCTGCAGGGCCCCTTCATCCTGGCCGGTGATGCTGCCCATGTCCACTCTGTCAATGGAGGCCAGGGGATGAATACCGGACTTTCCGATGCCTTCAATTTGATTTGGCGCCTATACTTCTCGATCAAATGCCCTGATCTTCCTCTAGACACCCAGAACGCAATAGTCGAGAGCTATGGCCTGGAACGAAGAGCTACTGCCAAAGGCGTTATTGACGTTGCTGCTAAACTAGTGCGCACCACAACCACAGAGGCCAAATACTATATTGATCTCATCGAGCAGAACTCAGGTTTCATCACTGGTATGGGTGTGGCTTACTCGGACATGGGCTCACCGTTGGTCAAAGAATCAGCGCAAGGTGTTTTTGAGGCGGGAAAGAGATGTCCAGATCTTTGGCTGCGGGAGCCAGGCTCAGGCGACTCGATCCGACTTTATCAGAAACTTCGCTACGGTCGATACATCCTTCTGCTGGCTGGCAAGGCCGCCTCAGTTCAGCTAAAAGAGGGAAGATCTGAGTTCCTGTCGATAATCAGACTAGGACCACTACGCGCCATGGGTTTCGGCACCGACGGCGTAGATGGAAACACCGATGAACAGGGAGATGCGTTGGAAGCTTTGACTTGCTCTTGGATCAAGAAACACGACGACTATGCAGTGTTGGTAAGGCCAGACTGCTACACCGAATTCGTCGCAGACGTGGAGTCGGTGGTCGACTATTGCGAAACAAGATTACCAGGTCTCCTCTTGACTTCTTAGAAGGGGAGCAGAATCTAGATTAGGCAATAAAATCTGGAACCTATCTAATGTCTATTGTTCAGCGCTGATGGCTCATGCGTTCTTGTCATCTCCTAATCTTATCTCGGCACAGCTCGATTTGTATGATTAACGCCGTGCCTAAGCTTAGGCATCCTGTCCATGACTATGTGACTGTCGTGTTCTTGTGACAACAAAAAAATCCAAAGCAGGCACGAAATGATTTTGGCCACGGTGTCTTCAAGCTGGATGCCGGTTTGCTGATTGGAGATATGTTACCGGGATCATCCTTGTCACCCAGTCTAGAGGCTAGATTGGGCATGTCGATTTGGCACAAAACGTTGTCTCACTCTCAGAATGCTGGGTTCGGTACGTTGTGCCGTGACATCCCTGGATGGTTAGCCTTACGACCTGTGGTCGTGCTTACGGGGCGTAACAAAACCAAAGCTACCGTTCCCCACAGCATAACCCAATGGTTTTTGGCAAACCGCCTGCTCGAGAGCCAAAGGCAACGTTGCATGCGGGGCGTACCAATAAGATGGCCTGATGAAGTTGATTGTAGCGAGCCTTGGAATACGAATCTTATCACTGGTAAACTAGTTCGTTATATACCAAGCTGAATAATTCGATATCGCCATGCTCGTGAGGGGGCGTATGAGGCAACAGGGCGTAAAAATTAGAAGGCCTCATGAAATAGGGTGCCTTACACTGGGCAAGCTGGTACTGGTGGATTAATATACTCTGGTCAGGATTTCGGTACGTTGTTGTTGACATGCCTGCACAGGAGCTCAAAGGGCTGACGGAGCGGAACAGTCGCCGAGAAATGTGCCCGCAGTACATATTGCAGGTTGTCTCGCGGCAAGTGCTCGTCAAAGGTAAACGTTCAATTGACGGAGCGATATGACGGCCACGAAAGCAATTGATGTCGACGTTCTCGTGGTAGGCGGAGGATTCAGTGGCGTATGTGCGACATGGCGATTACGGGACGAAGGGTTCAAAATCCATCTATTTGAAGGCGCTGATCGACTAGGCGGCGTATGGAGCCACAACACCTACCCCGGAGCTCGAGTCGATTCGGAAGTTCCGTTCTACCAACTGTCCATCCCGGAAGTGTACAAGACATGGACGTGGTCTGAACGATTCCCCGGAGGCCAAGAATTGCAGGCCTACTTCGACCATGTTGACAAAGTTCTGGATATTCGAAAGGACGCCACGTTCAATGCGCGAGTGAACAAGGCCACTTTCGACACTGAGTCAGGCCGTTGGTCAGTGCAGACCGAACAAGGCCCCGTCGCTACCTGCAAGCACCTGTTGCTGAGCACGGGCTCCACTCATATGCAACATATCCCGACGTGGGAAGGCCAGGACCAATACGCTGGAACGCTCCTGCACTCTAGCAAGTGGCCGAAGGGTGGCGTGGTTGCACACGGAAAACGAGTTGCCGTGGTTGGAAGTGGTTCAACAGCCCTCTAAATTGTCCAGGAGATGGCACGAGAAGCCAAACAACTCGTGACACTGATCCGCACACCAAACATGGCCCTCCCCATGAAACAGCAGAAGCTTTCTCCTGAGAACCAGGATGCGATGAAGGGGTTTCTGAACGGCATGCTGAGGACCGCTGCTCGTAGCGCGTTTGGCGGGTTTCCATGTAACCCACCGCCGGTTGCATCGCCGCAGATGTTATCTGAAGGCGAGAGGGAGAAGTTTCTCGAAGAGCTGTATCAGCGCGGCGGCTTCAATTTCGCAGCTGGGAACTTCACGACTGCCTTGCTCGACCGCAAAGACAACCGCATGGTCTATGACTTTTGGGCGCGAAAAACGCGTGCGAGGATGAGAGATCCTGTGAAGCGAGAGATCCTTGCGCCTCTCGAGCCGCCGCACCCTATCATTGCCAAAAGGAATGGTCTTGAGCACGACTACTACGAACTGTGCGATCAGGATCATGTTAGAGTGGTAGATCTAAAGACGACGCCCATTGAGGCCTTTACCAAGGCAGGCCTGATGGTCGGAGGGGAAGAGATACCGCTTGACGTCATCGTCCTGGCGACTGGCTTCGACACTTACACGGGCGCGTTCTCCACGATGGGTGTCCAAGGCACCGATGGAAAGAATCTGATGGATCAGTGGAAGGACGGCGTTCGAACGCATCTTGGGTTGACGGCTCCCCATTACCCCAACATGTGGATGATATACGGGCCTCAGGGTAAGCTTCACCGCATGCTTGGCGAGATGACATGGCTAACAGCTGTACAGCGCCGACTGCCTTGGGCAACGGACCAACGATAATCGAGGTCCAGGTTGACATTGCCGTGGACATGATCAAGAAGATGCGGGAGGAAAAGATCAAGTACCTCGATGCCACGCCTGAAGCGGCACAGGCGTGGGCAGATGATATTGCGGCGGTGAGCAAGATGATGCTGTTTGAGGATGCGGACAGCTGGTACATGGGTGCAAACATCCCTGGAAAGAAGCGGGAGATGCTAAATTACGTCAAAGGTCTAGTCGAGTATGATAGATCGTGTAGGGCTGCAATTCCGGACTGGGACGGGTTTGTTGTTCAGAAGGAATGAACACGCGACACATGAAGGGTGGGGATTAGTCAATGCGGCCCTTACAGTAGCTACCCCGCACTTAGCCTTCACTACAACATGCGGACTAAGCGCATACACCCAACCTCACTCAAGTTCGCATATCAGACCCAACGCCATGAAACTTGACAAGAAGCAGCTTTCACTAACAGACAGCTGAAGTCATGTTTCCATGCACATGGGCTGTCATGCGGCCGTGGCCCGCTATTTCCCTGGAAAGCGGCATTTGCATCGATGCACTGATGCGACCCGGGTCGCGTCGCTGCGACTTGCCCATCGCGAATTACACCGTTAAGCCTACGAATCTCAGCCTTTATCGCCCTTACTTGAACTCACTGGATTCGCTCCGACACCAAGCAGCCGCCGGAGATGGTTAGCAGGTTGAAGCCTTGCCACGTCGCGGAGCTATACGATTTAACAGTCGAACGCGAAAGCCAATAGGCCACACACCATGATTGTTCGATGTAAGCTCGCCTGGATAATGAGCGCCAATCGCACAGACGATCGGACGGATGGAAGACGGCCCTATGCGCAAGCCTATCTTCGGGGCTTTTCTTACCATCAAGTTCGCGTATAAGAGCTCGAAATTCTGTTTCAGCCAATGATACTGCATTTGCAGGCCAACACCAGACTCGAGCGTGGTTTCACCGGTGAGAACATCAGGCTCCGACTGGACCCGTGTTCATTGCAACCGTACAAATCAAGATCTGGATTGTAATATGTGCCCAAATGATGCTGCTTATTTAATCGGCTAGAATGCCACAGGTCATCGTGTTCCAGACTCTCCGTCGTTTTGTTTTTATCCAAAATGAATGGAGCTTCCCAGCTTCCAGGCTGACTCTCGATACCGCCTGCTGTCACACTGTCTCGCGCCTCGGGCAACGTGATAACTCGAAAGTGCTACTGTCATGACTGGTACCAACCTCAGACGGCTAGTAATTTGCTTTGACGGTACTTGGGAAAATGGCGATAGTACCTCGCCAACGAACGTTGTGCGCTTGTACAACTGTCTCAAGCACGATGACCAACAGAGTAGGCTGTATATCGAAGGGATCGGAGCAGACGATGCGTGGTTTCTTCACAAAGTGTTCATAGGAGGCTTAGGGACAGGTTGGTTGCAGTATCAGTGACCACATTGCCTTGATATATTAACGTACCGAAGGTTTATCTGCAAATATTCGTCGCGCATACGAATGGATCTGCGAGGAATGTGCGGATCACCCGGCTGACATGCCTGAAATTCATCTCATCGGCTTTTCACGCGGCGCCTGCACTGCCAGAGCCGTTGCTCGTCTGCTTAACGATATCGGTATCGTGTGCTATAATACGTTATTGAAAAAGTGGTTGGATATCTGGAGCGAATGGATAAACCGCAGCAAACAAAAGTCTCTGGATGGAAACTTTTGGCACAACCTTGGACTCCATAACAACGTCAGGTACAGAACCATGGAAGTCAAGGTTTGCGCAGCGTTTGACACCGTCAGTGCACTGTATGGTTTCCAGGGGCACGGTCTATCGTTTCTCCAGGACGCAGTGGTCGGTGACAATATCGAGAATGCGATTCAAGCTCTGGCTCTCCACGAACGTCGCAGCCTATATAGTCCAGACGTCTGGCAACAAAGGTCAATTGGACAACGACCAAATCTCAAACAATGCTGGTTTCTTGGCCATCACAGCGACGTCGGTGGGGGTGAAGTGGGCGCTAGCAATGTCAGTCTGGCGTGGATGATCACAAAAATCGAGCAGTGCAGTTCGGTAGAGTTTGAAGACGGGGAGATACACGCCGCTTTAAGCAATTCTGGTGGCTTGCTGCGAGAGGGTATATTTGTTCTCAAAGAACCGGTCACACTTGCCTACTCCGATCGTACGCCTGGACGAGATTCCTCTGAGCATATACACTGGAGTGTAGGGAATTTTCTATCCCAATATCTATGCCACCGAAAACATCCAGTTTTACATACTTACGACCTTTTGCACACCTTTCCTGGGAATGACCTACCTACGCAAAAAATACAATCTAGGGAGATCAAACTGCTTCGGGAGTGGATACATGAAGAAACTATTCAGGGTGAGCCGCAATGGCTTTTGACTACGCACCGTTCTCCACGACCCGGACAGCCAACGAGCAGCTTCAGACAAGGAGCATCTGGAAGCTTGGCTCTCTCTGGGTCCGAAAATCCTAGTTCCCCCCGTGCGTACGAACACCTGACGCAAGCAAACGCCACCTACTCGCACCCCACATCTGGCACGCAGCCTTACGCTAGCTCGCAATACGACACCACGAGAGCAACTCAGCAAGCAACGTACAGAATGGCGCCAGCTTCTGTACCCACACAGGCGAACAACTACTATCAGCAATACGTACAACCTCGGGGTAAAACCTATTCAGACGTCAAGAACAACATGACTTGGACGTTTGGTGAGGGAGAGAGAAGTCTGCATACGATAGATCCTGTGACGGGTGAGAGCCTCGTTGCATACTACTACGATAGGGAGGACCTGAAAACATGGGCCTTTTATCGACAGAATGGAGAGTTTGTTCGATTCAGTTGAATGAGCCGGTAGAGCGGGTGGTCTACTTTCATCACGTACGTAGATGCAAGAGTGTAGCGTCACTTTCCAATCTCCTTGGGGAGCCTACTGAATCGCGATAATAATTTGGTGGGCTTTGGAGAACGGTTCATTGTACTGGTGATACATGCGATTCCGTGGTGGTACCCTTTCCACAACTCCCCATGATTACCAGAAGCAACAAGCCAAAGAAACACCATTCCCATAACGCCGGCAGCGCATACCCGGGTATCATTAACACTTGCCCAAAATCCTCTCAAAACGCCAAGTCCATCGTTATCCAGCCCGCGCGCAAAAGCCTCAGCCCTTGTACTTCCTCAACACATCCTCACTAACTCTCTTCACGCTCCTCGCCGACACGCTCCTCTCGCCCCGTTGTTTACTCTTGATACTCGCTTCGTTGATGAGTCTGTGTGTGCTGTCAGCCTACGTCCATCACTCTTCCAATCTGCATCGCATTCCCGCCTGGCCCACGAGAGGACATGTCAATCCCCTGCGCTCTCTCCCCACGTCCTTTCTCTTCCCCCATTCTTATCTCCTTTGCTCGCGCGTGGCGTCGTATCGTATCGCGTGGCGTGGCGTCGCATCGCATCGCATCGTAGACTAGGCTATCAAGTGGTGTGGTGGATACGTACTCTTGCATGAACAGCGCATAGTTGAGATAGATCTGTACTGCACGTCAGTCTTCCAGTCTCACATATTCTCTATTTTATTTTGATGTTGTTGCGACGTACCAGTATATCCACATTCTTGCTCATTTGCCGGTTCGAATGCGCCTTGACAATCTTCTTGACGGTGCCACGGGGGTAGAGAGTTGGCGCCATGGTTATCTCTGGAGCGGACTGTAGAAGAGATTTGCAGCCAGTTGGTGGGTGGTATTCGCGAGAAGATATTCGCAGTGGGGGCGGGGTGGGGGTAGGGGCACTTGGTCGTGAGAGATGAAGTGAGTCGTGTTTGGGTTGACGTCGATGTTTGGCAGTGTGGTCCGTGCGTCAACGCGCTGACACGTGGGAGGCTTGATGCAACACCACTCATGCAGGGAGGTACGCAGGCAGGCCTGGACAAGGGCTGTCGAACCCAACAAAACCCCAATAGTCGTTTCGCACATCACGTCATGACTTGGAATACTGGGCTCGAGTTACGAAGAAAAGTCTCATGCGAGATTGCATCTACCAGGACTATCACAAGATAATGTTACACAAACGAGATGCTCCATCTAACTGCGCTACATAATCACTGTATCTACACCTTGAGGCCAAGATCCGCAGCATACGGTAGTACGAAGAGATCACCGACGGACGACACCGAGGCGGTGTTCTCGAGGAGCTCCTTGGCAGCCTAGACGCCGTGTTAGCACGTAGCACATTGGAAACGACATTGCAGCGACTCACCTTCTTGACGGACTCTTCTGTTACGCCATCAATCTTCTTGGCAACCTCGTCGATCTGGTACGGTTGGGTGTTGTGGATCAGGCCGTTGCCAGTGAGCTCCAGGCCAGCGCGGATGTCCTGGCCGTGCTCGAGCTCCTTGAACTTGGCGGCGGCCTTTGCCTTGGAGACCTCTTCGCTTGAGATCTCGCCGGCGGCAATCTTCTTGATGGCATCGACGGCGGCCTGGGCGGTTTGGGCAACAGCCTTGGCGGATCCGGTGATGGTGGTGTAGAGGAGGCCGGCGTCAGAGTAGATGGCGCTCGTGGTCCTGACCTTGGCGCCCGGAGCAGCGGCCTGGCCGAGCTTGGTGAAGCCCTGCGACCACTTGACGGCCGACTCTCCACCGAGCAGCGAGCTGAGGACGGCGATTTCAGGCTTGTAGAACTTGCCGGTGAGGGAGCTGGAGCCGGGGAAGGCAATGACCATGGCGTTGCCGCCGTCGTGCGCGATGCGCTCCTCACCACCGTAGTACTTGGACTGGTCGGCTCCGATGCTGGGCTCCTGGACGGCGGCGCTGGGCACGTTCTCGAAGAACTCACCAACCCACTTGGAGAACTCGCCGTGGTCGGCGCCGTTGGCTACGACGGCAAAGTTTGGCTTCGCGTAGGCAATCTTGGAGTACCACTCAATCGTCTCGGCGTCGAGGTACTTGGTGTAGGGCGTGGGGGCGGCCGAGGCGGTCGGGACACCGAGGCCGCGGTGGAAGGCGAGGCTGTGGGCGGACTGGGTGGCCATGTCGGTGACGCTGGCGAGGAACTTCTTGTGGGCAAAGTGGATCATGGGGAGGACTTCCTCGGCGTAGACGTGGGCTGTGCTGTGTCAATTCCGTGTGTGCTATGTCATTGCGGGCTGCGTACGCTGGTACTTGGTGGAGCTGGCGACCTCGCCGAGCAGCTCGACAAAGTAGGGCAGGTCGTCGCGGAGGAACTTTGCCTCGAGCACGAGGTTCTCGCGCGAGTGGTGGGCGTTGAGGCTGGCGCCCAGGAGCTCGGATTCGCGGACAATGCGCAGCGTCGACCGTCTGTCGGTGCTCTATGCCACGGGTCAGTCGGCTGTGATACATTGGTATGTACGTGTGTGTATATATATAAATATATACAACGAAGGTGTCGTACACGGAACGCAAAGTTGGCCAGGCCCTCAGTCAGGCCGGGCAGCGGCTGGAAGCGCGTGCCGGCCTTTGCGACGAGGGCGAGCGTCGTCGTAGGGCCGGCAAAGTCTCTGCTGGCATACTTGACGCCCTTGGCCTCGCCGGACTGGTACTGGAAGGAGCCTGAAGCTGGGGCAGCGAGGCCGCGGCGCTGGCACTGCGGCAGGCGGGCTGCTCGCTGCGCGCCCCGGCAGGCGGTCGTTCGGGAGAGCATCGTGTGGTAGGCGCCGGGCGGGGGGCTGATGTGGGTGTGGGGGACGGCAATGGATGGAAAGACGTCTGGTGGTGAGTGTTGGGGATGCTCGTCACAAAGTTCACAGCGCCAAGCCGAGTAAGTGGCATCGCTCCTGCCAGGATTGGCCGGAGCTCTGGGAAGGAACGGGCGCCGACGACCCCACCCGCTATCATTTTCCAGACACTTTTGCACCCTCGCGACGACGACCACTGCACCCACATCTCTGTCCTCCACCAATGTCTCGGCGGTAGCACTACCCGCTCCTAGATATCTGGCAAATATCTAGGCCCAAACATGTCGTACAACCAGCGAGAGACTCCGGTAAGATGCGCCGCCGCGCCCAGCCACATGAATCACAGCCAACCATGCTCCAGGTCCTTGCTGAACTCTGCACCTTCCTGGTCGAGGATGTCTACGGTGAACTTGCGGCTGTATGTTTGACCAAACACGCCCTCTGCGCGCCGTCGCGCCCGAGCGCAGAAATCTTCTGAGTCCAGGCATGCGACGGGCGCATCCACCCAAGACTGTTCTGACTCCCCACAGCGCGTATACTCGATCCTCGCGCGCCATGGACGCCAGAGCCTCGCGTCCATCGCACGCGCATCCTACCTCAACGGGCGGCAGATCAAGTACGGCCTCGTCATTCTGCTGCAGCAGCACCTCATCTTCCACTCCGGCAGCGATGCGCCCTTGACCTACTACGAGATTGACTGGCAGAACTCGTACGCCATCGTCCGCTTCGGCAAGGTGGTCAAGCTCGTCCAGGACCGCTTCGGCAAAAAGGCAGCAAACGTCATGTCCAACCTCCTCGCCCTCGGCCACACGCGCATCGCCGATCTCAAGGACGCCTACTTCCCGCCCGAAACCGAGAGCGACGACGACTCAGACGACGGCGCGGCCAATGGTGCAGGCTCCAAGTGGAAGTGGACTAACGGCAACCACGTCAACGGCACGGCGAGGACCAACGGCGTCTCGAATGGCGTGCCGTCCGAGTTGGACGACGCAAAACCGAATCTCACAAACGGCCATGGCAAGACCAACGGCGTGCACAAGGCGGACAAACCGTCCAAGGCCGACAGCGTAACCCACAACGGCGCGCCAGCAGAGCCCGGGCAAGAGCAGGATGAGAGCGACATTACCTCCGTCGACGAGCTTTACGAGCTCATACAGCTGCTGATAGAGCGTGGGTGGGTCAGGACAGTCACCGAAACACAGTACCTCTCCCCAGGCGACATGCACGACATGCTCTACCAAGAGTCCATCGAGCAAGACAACGCCGGCATCACACCCACCGGCACCAAGGACAAAGACGTCGTCAACAGAGGAACCCTCGAACGCAAACGGGCCATGCGCGACGAATGGCTCACAGTCCCCAAATTCGCAAAGAGCGGATACTCCAACGGCGCCAACAAGCGCGTCAAGACGAACGGCGCAAACGGCTACGCCACGTCCTCATCCGACGACGACCTCGTTATCCGCGTCAACCCGGAGAAGATTGCAGTCGCCATGCGCTCAGAGCAGCTTGTCCACCTCGTTGAGCAGCGTCTCGGCTCCGTCACCGCGCGCGTGTACCAGACCATGTTGCGCATGCTCGAATCCAAGACACCGCGGTGCTGGGAAGAATGGCCCGATCCACCCTTGCCCGGCGGCGAACCCAGTGACACCTCAATCGACCCCCGTTTCCTCGTGACTGCGCGCGACGTCGCAACGAAGCTCAGCCGTGAGCGCAACGATCTCGATATCTTTGAGGGCATTGATCCCAATGCCGCTGTGCAAATCACGCGCAAAGGCCACGTCAACCGCACAAACATCTGGACGCAGCCGACGGATCCCGCAAAGCTGAATATGGAAGAGAGAACCAAGGTTGTAGACAAACACATCCAGATGCTCGCCGAAGACCCGTTTCACTTTGTCACCTGGCACTCCCGTGCCGGCTTCTCACAGTGGCACATTGAGTTTGACGAGATTGCGCGCCAGATTATACAGACGGAGATTGAAAATACCATTTCGGCGCGCAAAGGCTCGTTGGGGGTGAAGCTTGTGCGTGCGCTGCGGAAAAAGGGGAGGTTGGATGAGCGGGCCATGTGCAACGTTATGATGATGTCTGCCGCAGATGTCCGGGGTATCGTAAACGACCTCACGATCCAGGGCTTTGTCCAAACACAAGAGATTCCCAAAGTCGACCGGCGCGAAGCAAAACACTCGCTGCATCTCGTGTGGTACGATCGCCAGCGCGCAAGAGAAAAGTTGCTGCACGATACGTATAAAGGCATGGTAAGGATACTGCAGCGCATCAAGTACGAGAGGGAGAAGATTGAGTTTACCCTCACCAAAGCCGAGCGCTCGGATGTCGTTGGCAATGAAGAAAAGTGGCTGAGCACGCGCGAGCTGGACGATTTGCGCAAGTGGAAGGAGGTGCAGGAGAAGTTGTTGTTGCAGTTGATGCGCGAGGATGATCTGGTTGCTGCGTTGAGGGACTTTCATGGTCCGCTGGTGTCTGCGTGATGGAACATGGGCAGACCAAGAGTAGAGCAAGAGATGGTGTGAAGGCAAGGGAACAACTGGCATGGGCGTTTCATGATAGCGGGGCAACTTACATATGTCTGGGTCGGTTTTTTCGCTTCCTTGCCCCCGGATCCAGACTCCAAAAAAGCATTCGGTACGACTGATACCCTTTGAGCATATGGGCGGCGTTTTCATATATCGGAAAGATTTAGCATTTCGCGGAGGAGAAACATGTAAGAGTTACATCTTTGCTGTAGATCACGCTATGTAGTATACACTTGAACGAGTTTGAGATCTTCTTCTGCATGAGAATAGACTCGGTGCTGAGTGTTGTCCAAGTGCTACGTCAAATCAACCTTGCACGGCGAGTATGCTTGCACGACAATACAATAATAGCTAATTATATATACATCCTATGTGATTTACATCATCGAGTTCCCAAATCGTCTTTATTCCATCAGCAACAAAGAAGCGGCTAGCCCAGGCGCGCACCGTAGATCTGAAGCCCATGTGTTCACGCGAGTTCGTGACCGACCAGCAGACTAGGTTCTTACACGTCTAGATAGGTCTAACTCTTCTGCTCCCTTTTGCGCGGTCGAGCAGCTTCGTCTTGAACAGCCCATACCTGTTCCACCTGTATTGCCTGGTAGTAGCGAGTATCACTTTCTGAGCGGCCCGAGGATTGTCGAAGTCGACTTCCCCGCCTCTGACTATAGTCTTTGCCTTGGGAGTGTGGCAATGCTGTAGGATTGGCTTGATGAGCCTTTGCGTGTCGCTTGCCTCCTTTTGCATGCCTGGGAAGTTTGAAAAGAAAGTTCGACATAAGTAGGTAGAAAGGGTTTGCTATGCTTAGGCTGATCGCTGCTATATTTGACTAGTTCTGTGTTATCGTAGTGATCTTCGCCCTAAAGACGAGGGTGTACAGTCGTGTGTGCAGGAGCTTTAGTATGAAAGCAGCTATAGAGGTACGAATGCATTACACTATTGTGATGACTTGTTTCTCGAGGCCGTGAAAGAGATAATCTTCTTCCCGACTCACCTCGGCAAGATAAGCCAAACCTACTCTTCGGAAATTTCCGTCTGTTTCTGTTCTGTGCAGCAAGAGACAAAGCGCCCACGCATGAGTCTCATCGTCGCCAGGTGAAATTTCCAGATAGGTGACTTGGAGAGGCAGATCCTCATCATCTCGATCAAGAAACCCCCTTTTTTCGAGGCGTCCCTGTTCGGTTTCCAACCACACTGTCATATCATCTTCTTCTCTTCTGACTAGTGTTCCACCACGAAGTCTACCTCGGACGCATATGCTGCTGCCAGGCAAGACTCTGCCGTATGGGTCCCGACCAGCGAGTTTGATGTCGGTGCTTACTACCTCCAGCTCGTTGGAATCTCGAGGTGTATGGAAGAGGACCGCGTTCGTTGTTGATGCCCAAGACCATGATGGAGCGCAGTAATTTGTTGCGCAGACTTCTTTCGACATATAAGAGCGGGTGTACCATGACAGCGACGCAGGCATTTGATTTTGCCACAATCCTGCAGCATAAGAGTCCCCGAATTGCTGTGCAATAGACCTCGCAAGTCCGCCCAGGGAAGGAAGTCTATCAGTTTCGTAGGTCAAGGAGCACTGGGAATACTCGCACACTAGATTCATCCACAAGTCTACCGGTGATTCTGGTTCCCAAGTGTCGTTCCTTTTGTAGGAGGGGTCCGAGAAGATCCGGAAAGCATCGTTGTCCTGGTTATTGAGGCGTGCAAATTTGTCCCTACGTCGGATGTTCGACTCAGATTGGACTATGCTGTTGCACTCCCAGTAGGTTTGGTCTTGGCCGAAGATCAACTTCCGTTTTGACATCAGTCGCTCTTGGAATACCCAGCCGCGCTGGAACAATGGACCATTCACTATGACGTTCTCATAACCTGGGAGCTGTTTTCCAACGTAAACGCTAAGCTCTGTTGTTCCACTTGCATCTGTATATGGTAGGGCCACCATGTTCTTGATTGTGGCACGATCCTGAAAGAACCCGCCCTGACTGTCTGACGCAGAGGCGGCCATGATGGTCAAATAAGCGCCATTATAGATATCTGCCATCTTTGCAGACTCCATCTCCCAGTCTTCCGGGTCGTCTTGGATGATGCACAGCGAGTCGATCCAAATATAGCCGACGCCCAGCTCGCGTGCGATCTCTATAGCATCTCGAAATGTTCGTGGAAGTAGATCCCAAGCGATTGACGTGTGGAAAGGCTTGAAAGTTTCAGCAGTTGTGAGCAGACTGTTTGTGCCACCCCAGCGATAGCTGACTGCTAGATACGTTTCGTCAGGATTTGAGTTGTCCACAATCCTGATCTGCTCCGACTTGTCCGCAGTACCTACTGCCACCAATCTAGACGCATGGGTGGAGGCTCTTTTTGATCCGTGGTCATGATTGCGGAGACAATCGCTCAACCATTCTCTTGCTCGGTCAAGATCTGAAGCAGCCTTGATACATCTGCCCGACACATGCTCGGCAGTCGCGGGCTTACTACCTGTATCAACAGTCAACTCTAGGTATTTCTTCCTGTCGCTCTATTCAAGGAACAATCCCTAACCTTTGGTCGTGAAGACAGCCAGCTGAAGCCTGCGCCCATTCTCAGACTCGATTGTCATATCATCGATACCGTCGGTGGGGCGATCGCTATACTCTGTTGGACCTTCTCTGCTGTAAATTTTGAAGTCTCCTGTGCTATTTCCAGATCCAACCCGAGGATCAGAAGCGATCAGGTCACAGAATGCACAAATCGATCTATTATCCTCCACCAAAGCTCGGGGCTTTCTGATTGTGAAATCCTTTGCCTCACAAAGCTGTCTGATCTCATGTCCCAGGTTGCTGCAGTGATCACAGAGATGGCCCGCATTCGCTAAAGAAGTATCGCACAGGGCAGGCGATGTGGCAGAGGACATTTTCGGTGCTGTGTAGAATGTCACAGCTGGATATGTCGTTGAGCGAAGAGAATAGGCAGCACTCGCGACTTGCTGTGCGGGGCATGCAGGTCAGACCAATGAAAGCATAGCGGCATGTAAATGCAGGACGTGACTGTCAGCGTACTGGAATAGCGAAACTCAGAGGCTGAGCGTACGCTGCACGTGACGAATAATTGACATCTTCGGAGTCTGCGGAGACTACAGAGTACAACTGGGCGACGGACGCAACTGCGGAGCCATATTGTCCCAGCTGTAGCAAATATCTGCACATACGGCCGTATCGAGAATTTCAGACGCACATCGAGCAGCTGACTGAAGAACAGCTTGCTCGCCCGAAGGCCACAATTTCCGGGCCATCAATGGTGCGACGAGTGATGCGACGTCAAGACGCTCCGTGGTCAGCAGTGCAAGCAATATACATGCCGCAGCGCGATAGATTAATCCGCCCGAGGTGAACCGGGAAACTCAACCTCGTAAACCAGCGTCGAGCCCTGTCTTCATCTATGGAACCGGGTTGCAGGTGTTTGCTTCGTGGGGGCGAGAAGTACATCGCGACGTCGAAAGATGTAGGAGTGAAGATGTCGCAGCACAAGTGGAGTTTGCAATGCTCGGGAGGATGCTGAAGTGAGACGCGGAGACTTGTTGAAGCGCGCTACCAGCAGCCGAGTCCGCCTGCTTCCGTCTACCCAACCACATCCCGCACACCACCCGCTCATCATGTTCACATCTGCGCTAAGTACCATTACAGCTGCACCGGCCGACCGCCATGAATGCGACATAGTCCATATATGAGGTCAGGACGATCTAGTACCCCTCCGTCTCTAGTCAGCCTCAATTCTGCGTTCGCCACAAGCGACGTCAAGACATTCCAAGCTTGTACCTCACCAAGAGCCACCGGTACAACCCCAAGACCCCGCTCGGCAACCGGAGTACACTGCCTAGCACCCGTTGGTAGCACATCACCCCTAATACACCATCATCAAATGTGGAGGCGGGCCAAGTCAGGAGGCAACACGTTCTGTGCATGCTTCGAGAAGATCCGGGGGCGCAGGTACCACGTCGACAGGATCAAATGACCGAAAGTGTGCCTGGCGATGTTTTGAAACGTATCAACAGCGGCATCACGGTCATTGACGCCGGCTGAAGTAATATGGGTATTGATGAAGGCAGAGTTGATCGCCAGTACCAGGGTCGAGCGAGAATGTACAAATACGTCTTCTTGAAGGCGGTGTTGTTCTTCTCCACGCACTCCATCTCACACTCTCTTCTTCGGTCAAGATGCTTTCGAACATCCTTTTCACTGCTGCGCTCGTAGCAGGCGTGGCTCAGGCCCTGCCTCAAGCGACCAGCGCCTCGAAGACTTCCTCCACCGCTCGCCCAACGACCACCGCTCCGGCAGCGACTGGTAACCCGTTTGCTGGCAAGGACTTCTATGCCAACCCCTACTACTCATCTGAAGTCTATACCCTGGCCATGCCTTCTCTTCCTGCATCCCTGAAGCCCGCTGCGTCCGCCGTCGCCAAAGTTGGTTCATTCGTATGGATGGACACGATGGCCAAGGTGCCCACCATGGACACCTACCTCGCCGACATCAAGGCCAAGAACGCCGCGGGAGCAAAGCTCATGGGCACCTTTGTCGTCTACGACCTGCCCGACCGCGACTGCGCAGCTCTCGCCTCCAACGGCGAGCTCAAGATCGACGACGGCGGTGTCGAAAAGTACAAGACGCAGTACATTGACAAGATTGCCGCCATTATCAAAAAGTACCCAGACGTCAAGATCAACCTTGCCATTGAGCCCGACTCCCTGGCCAACATGATCACAAACATGGGCGTACAAAAGTGCTCGCGTGCAGCGCCTTACTACAAAGACCTTACTGTGTACGCTCTCAAGACACTCAACTTCCCCAATGTGGACATGTACCTCGACGGCGGCCACGCTGGGTGGCTAGGCTGGGACGCCAACATCGGGCCCGCCGCAAAGCTGTACGCCGAGGTATACAAGGCGGCTGGCTCGCCCCGCGCCGTCCGTGGTATCGTCACCAACGTCAGCAACTACAACGCGTTCCGCATCGGCACCTGCCCGGCCATTACCCAAGGAAGCAAGAACTGCGACGAAGAGCGCTTCATCAATGCTTTTGCACCGTTGCTGCGCGCCGAGGGTTTCCCGGCCCACTTCATTGTCGATACAGGACGCAGTGGTAAGCAGCCCACTGGCCAGCAGGCGTGGGGTGACTGGTGCAATGTTTCGGGCGCGGGCTTTGGTATCCGTCCCACTACTAACACTGACAATGCGCTCGTTGATGCTTTTGTCTGGGTCAAGCCTGGTGGCGAGGTATGTGATATCTTCAGAGAGATGTTTCGCAGGATGCATGCTAACGATGGTGTAGTCTGATGGTACTTCTGACCAGTCTGCTGCGAGATATGATGGTGCTTGCGGCAGGGCTTCTGCTTTCAAGCCTGCGCCCGAGGCGGGTACCTGGTTCCAGGCTTACTTTGAGATGTTGCTGAAGAACGCCAACCCTGCTCTGGCATGATCTGGGAATGTTGAGGTTGGGTGGAGGGTTGAGACTAGACTTGTGTCAGCTTAGGAGGGAGAGTCGGAGAATGTACTGTATATAGCTGCGATGGCATCTTACTCTTCGACGTCAGGCTGGAAAGAACTCATGAATCAAGAATTTTTATGATTGATGACAAGTTCTCTCTTATGTCAAGGTTGGTGTATGCCACTGTTCCCCATTGTTACCATGATGCCTACCCACGTGGGGGCTGGCAGCGGGAAGCCACATGTCTTGGCAGGGGACAATAGGCGATCTTCACATCGCGCGACCCCTACGCCACACTTGACCTGACAGGCCGCGCCCCACCACTCCTTGACCGCTGCCCTTTGACGTCCCTGACGGCATCGCCCTTCGCGTGCATCGCTTCTCCCTACACGTGCGATCGCCCCACCCTCGCTCACCTCGCAGCGCACACATTGCGCCCACCAGACACTCATGCGCCCCCAGGTCTATCGATAAGGCAGCGGAGAGGGAAATGCAACGCCCCATGCTTTCACCTCTGCGGTCGAGACTGCTCCCATACCTCGCCGCTACTGGCGCCTGTATCGCGCTATGGACCTCGACGGTGCCTGGCGTCCAGGCTGCTGAGGTCCTCACAACCCCCGACCACGACGTCCTTGACGGCCCCGTGCTGTACGCTCTTCCCAACGCAGATGTGTCGCAGTTCGGAGATGGAGCATACGACGGCGGCGAGAGTGACGGCTATGAACCGGACTTTGCATATCTCGACCGCAGTTTGATTGGGCGGCAGGGCGATGTGCTGAATACGTTGGTCAACAACCAAGGGATGCCAAAGGACATCAACCCGGAGGAGACCATGTACTTTGTGTTTAAGAAGGGCGAATTGCGCTTGAGAAGCGCTCTTGACGACGTTCCCGCAGAAGCTCTGGAAGCACGGGGAACGGACAATGTTTCTGGCGAAGCTGTGTCGGAGGATGTCGTTGAGCCCGACACGGGCGATGCGATTGATGAGAACAACGCAGGATTGGACAAGCGACAGTCTGGTTCCAATCGCGTATGGCTCACGGCCAACACTTGCCGCCAACCCATGCCGAATGGAAACGCGACAGACGCCATGAAGAACCATCCCCAGCTCGTCATGTACGTCTCCACGTCAGCGCGGAACAAGCGGCCGGGCCCGGGTGCGACGCGAGCTACTCTGACCAACACAACGGGCGTGCTCTTCGATGGAGGCTACGCCAGTTTCGAGCTCAATGCAACTTCAGACGTGTACATTGGCATCGGAGCGCCGAAGCTAGAAGAAGACTGGTTCGGCAGCTGGCATTTCGAACTCGCCGCCAGCACCGACGGACCCTACCACGGATACAACGAGACTACGCCCTTCCTGTACATGGTCGATACGGACAGCGAGTCTGCGCTCTTCATCACGTACGACTTGGGCGATTCAAACAAGACGGAGGATGTCGAGAAATGGAGAGAGCAGAACCCCTTCCACATGTACGCCTTCCCGGACGATGAATGGACGCCGGTCACGGGGCTGGAACGATCACACTGTGCGCTCAAGGAGCAGTTCAATGTGAACACGACGAGGAACTTTACCATTGATACGAGTATCACGACCAAGTTTAGCAGCGACAACTTCATGCCCAAAAGCCAGTTCCATGTCAGAAACTTGCAAGCCGCAAAGACATACAATGGTTTCGTCGTCGTCGAGGGAAGTCAAGAGCCACTCTACATTGACAAAGTAGGCACAACGCGGGGCGGAGGTCGTGTCTTCCAGGCCTTCAACTGGACCACAAAAGCCGGTTCGTCAACACACTCCCCTTACCCCATATACCTCTACTAATGTCTTTACACAGACGACTCCTGCCAAGTCCTCTTTGACCTCGAATTCTGCGACACTGTCGCCTACGCCGTGCCCTCCAATCCCCGCTTCAAATACAACGATACGGCCCTCGCAAAAATCTACGACGACCAAGCCCGCGCCTACTACGACAACTTTACAAAGTCTCTCGCACAAGTTGCTTGCGACACCGTCTCCGAGTCCCAATACTCGCTCGCGCGTACCTGCGACGACTGCGCGCGAGACTACAAGGCCTGGCTATGTACGGTCCTCATGCCGCGCTGCGAAGACTGGACCGCAAACGCCACGGGGCTCGTGCCGCGCAATATCAAAACGCCGTTTGCCAACGGCTCGCTACCGGATATGCTGCCTGGGTTCAATGAAAGCATTGCGTACATGCAGAGTCGGAATCCGCTCATCGATGAGAAGATACAGCCGGGGCCGTATAAAGAAATGAAACCGTGTGAGGATATGTGTTTTGATATTGTGAGGAGTTGTCCGGCGCAGATGGGGTTCAGTTGTCCGAATGGGGCGCAGAGGGATAGTATGTATGGGAGGAGGGACGAGGATAATGAGAAGCTGACGTGTAATTTTCCGGGAGCCGTGGTCAAGTTGAACGCGAATAGTAGTGCCGAGGTGCTGGGGGTGCAGATGCAGGGTGTGGTGGCTGTTGCTGGAGTGGTTGCGGCCATGTTGTTGGTTTGAGATGGAAGGGGTGTTGCATTCATCCCCCTTGGTATTCAGTCAAAGAAGTGGTGTGCGTGGTAGCATTTTTCTGGCGTTTGAAAGCGGATATCATATCCAACCTAGTCCTTCAAAAGGCATCTCATACACTGAACTCCAACCTATTCCCCGCAAAGTCTCTTGCAAAGAACCTCGTCGGATACTCCACACCCTCCGCCCCACTATTCTTCGCCCCAGGCTTATCCGCCATCAGCGGCGCGCTGTCCCCTTTTCTCTCAAAGTGTTCCCATATCTTTACTTGCAGCTCGTTGAGCGCTTCCAAGCTACCAACCCGGAAACAGGGATGGCGCGATGAATGATGCGCAAAGTCCTCGGGCTTGCCGATTGCGATGTGAACTTGCTGGCCCGATGTGCCAATGTCAAACCATGCGAGTGTTTCGCGTTGCAGATGGGGTACGGGGCGGGGTGTGAGGCCGAGGGTTTGCGAGTAGAATTCGTTGGCGAGGTGGAGGGTTGATGGGGGGACCACGAGGTTGATGTGGTGGATGCCTGTTATCATATTGGGCGAAGATGTAAGACGAGTTTGTTACGCAGGTAGAGTGGTAGATGCTTTGTGTGATGCAAGGACTTGGCGCTGCATGACGGGGTGAATGCTAATTGCGGGGTGCAGCCGTGGAGGCGAGTGGCGGACGCGAATCGGAGAAGACATTCAACCTGCGCTCAGCGCACGATATGTTTTATCTCTAATTGGTACATCTCTCTAGCTACTGCTTATCTTAATCTTTGTATACACACAACTTCAGCAACGTTGGATACTTCTCGACTTCAGGCTCATCAAAAGTTTCAATCAACGCCGCAACAGCAGGATGCATGCCCGCCTGCACCATGACAGCCGTCCACTCATCCATCGGCAAAACGCTATACTGATTCCCTACCTTGGTCAACCCGATATCCGCCATGTGCGCCATCGGAATCACCATATCACCTAACTTGTTCACGTACGTGATGCCAGAGCACCCTCGATCCGGTAACTCGCGGACAACATCCTCGCAGCACGTTCCCACAGAGACGAGATCGAATGCACCAGCGTTGTAGTCGACTCTCGGCATCATCTGCGTCTTGTGTGCAAATTGCAGGAGCGAAGTCACCCAATCAAAGCCCACGCGCTCAACTATTGCGTTTGCGCCGTCGCGGATGATGGTCGACAGGCGCTGAATGACGATGCGCAAGCCGTATATCTCATGGACACGCTCGAGCATCTTCTTGCATGTCCATTTTCCACACATGTAGCCGTGTGCGCCATCGGCTGGCGGGGTCTTGCCCGTCTTCGTGCATGAGATTTGTGGAAAGGCTTCCAGCTCAGCGAAGCGGGTCACACCAGTCGACAGAACACAGTGAAGAGGGATCGTGCGCTGAGTAGTACTTGAGATGCGAAAGGTTTGAAATATTTTAGAGGGTTGCGTCGGCCTCACGGAAAACAGAAATCCAGGTACCAACGTCTAGGCCGAAATGGGTGGATGTGAGGTCACCATTGTAATACACGATGCGCTTGTTCGGAGGTGGGAGCTCTCAACTTTCGAGATACGAGCTGAGACGCCGGACTGCTAGACTGATGATCTTCCGGATCGAAGACTGACCCACGAGCGTGTTGAGAAAATGATAGTCAAGGAGACCGCTGCAGCCATTGAGGACGACGACTTCTGGGGTTCCCGTTGGTCTAGGCGTATCACTGAGCCTGTCGGGAGTAGACGGGTCAAGTCGGGTGATCTCAAAATCCCAGCCTACGATGCTAAGCTGCCAAGCTTGGTTTTGCCCTCTGTATCGGAAATCTCGGCCTCCGATACGTTAGGCGAACTGGCGCGGGTGCTTATGATGTGAACGTCGCTAGTTGCAGCTAACAGCTTAGTCTTCTTAGTATCTAGTGTTAAAGCGCTAGTCTAAACAATATTACATTATTAGATCTATAATATAAGTTCTGTAGAAATACTTTTAGTAACTAAATCCTTTAAGCTAGATATACGTACTTTATTAACTATAGTCTCTAGTACTAGAATACTAATATAGAAGTTTTTAAGAAGCTATAACTAAACGTCTATAGAAAGCTATAGATTAAAATTAAAATCTACTCTCTATATTATTATTAGGTTATTCTCTACTATAGATATTATAATTAATTTACTTTATTCTATTTATAATATAGACCTACTAGTAGTAAGTATATAAGAGCTTCTAAGTAAAAGCTAAGTTTATTAGCTTTAATTTATTACTATTATTAGTAAACTTATAAATATAGAAATATATAAATATTAGATTAGATTACTATAAAGAGATTTTAATAGTATCTAAAGTAATCTAAAGTAATCTAAAGTATACTAGTTAAGATTTCTAGTCTAATAAGATAATTTATATACTTTAAAAAGATTTAACTAAAATCTTACTATAATATAAAAGAAATAGCTAAAGTAAAAAGTTATATATACTTTAATATAGTTACTTTTTATAGTAGTAATTATAATAGAGTAAGAGGTATATCTTAAGATAGTTATAGATAGGGACTACGCTAGATAGCTATAGTAGATTCTTAGTAAGCTTATCCCTATCTTATAATTATATTAAGTAAGTATAGCTAATAATTACGCGCGCGTAGGGCGGGTATTAATAGGGTAGTAGATAATTAATTTAATAATAGTAATAACAACGTAGGAGGCTTAGGATAATAATAATAATATAAGAGGCTTAGGATATAGTATTATAGTAGTAATATATAAAGATACTACTACTATTACTACTATTAATATATAGGCTTTATAGCCGCTTAGAAGGAATTAAAATTATAACTATAGCTATAATTACTATAATATAATAGAGCTTCTTAATCTCTAGGTAGTATTAGTAGTAATTATAATAGTAGGGATATTAAGGTAGTATAAAGTATAATATAAAAGATAGATAGAAAGGTATTATAGGTAAAAAGAGATTTCTAAATATACTAGGATAGGTTAGGCTTAGTTTTAAAAATTTCTTAGTAATATAATATAAGATAATACTATAGGCCCTGTCCTTAAGGCCTAGAGGGGATTCTCTTATAGTATAAAGTAAATAGTATTACTTATAACTACCCCTTATATTAACTATAATAAGTATTATAATATAGTAGGCCTCCTAGGAGTCTAAAAAAGTAATCTCTACACTCTTATAGTAATTACACGTCGTTATACTCTATTAATATCTAAGTAATACTTATCTAAACCTAAACACTCTAAGTTTACACGAAATATACTCTAAGTAAACCTTATTACATAATATAGATTGTATAGGGCCTCTTAGATTCTCCTCTATTAAATATAACCCTAGTATAGCTTTATAATAACCCTTCGAGTATAGACTCTTACAACCGCAGTAGTCTAGTAGCGCTGTAGATATATTACTATGACCGGACCGATTCAGAGTAGGATCATTGCGAATCCGCCTTGATCAGCATCGTGGAATAAGCCGAGTGACGCGTATAATTTCGTCCGGGATCGGATCTCTGTGGTTCAGTCTTCAAGATCCTTTGAGCATATACCACAAATTAGTCATAATGCTAGTAACAAAATCAAATCACTACTTAAGGCCACACATATGTAGAATCGATGAACAATCAAGCTCTCAAGAAAACTACCTTCCTACTTTACTAGTCTACTGTCGCAAAGAACCTGAGAATTTTGTCATATTGTTGCCTCGAAATGGCGTCCAACCCAAGTTTCAACGATAAAACTAGCGCTCTTGAAGTCGCAAGTCACTACGCATCGCAAGCTCGCAATAAGATTGTGCTGATAACTGGTGTTTCCAAAGGCGGCCTTGGAGAGGGCATCGCCCGCGCTTTCGCTCACGGAGGCGCATCTACCGTTATCGTGACTGGAAGGGACGACACTCGTTTGTCCTCAATTGTCAGCGACCTTGCCAGAGACTACCCTTCGGTCAAGATTCGCCCACATAAACTGAATCTCTCTTCTCTTGAGGCTACTCGTCGCTCCGCAAATGAGCTTCTTAAGGATGACACTGTTCCAAAGATCGACTTTGTGATCGCAAACGCCGGCGGTGCATTTCATGGTCCCAGGACACTGACGTTGGATGGTTTGGAGCCAAACTTCGCCATCAACCACCTCGGCCACTTCCTCTTCGTCGCCACTCTACTCCCCAAGCTCCGTCTTGCGGCCCAAAGCTCGGCTCCCGGAGATACACGTGTAGTCGTGATCAGCAGCATCGCCCTGAAGCTGTCCCCCGTGCGATTTGCAGACTACAATTTTGACGGCACAGCCGTTCCAGATGACGAAGCACCAAATTGGGGTTTTCTCAAGGAAAACTTTGGCATCGAGGAGCACGAAGGCTATGATTCGTGGATTGCATACGGACAAGCCAAGACAGCAAACGCGCTCTTTGCTGTGCACTGGAACACCCTTTTCGCTCGCCAAGGCATCTTTGCTTTCGCACTGCACCCTGGGGCCGTGCAGACTCAAGCAGCAGAGACAGTGTTCGGCAGCATGGATGAGGAGCAAAAGGCAAGATCACCGATAAAATTGGACAAGAGCATTGATCAAGGTGCTGCGACCGCATTGGTGGCGGCACTAGATAGTGGGCTGACGCCAGAGAAAGGCGTGTTTCTGGACGACTGCCAAGTCAAGGATGTGCCCGAGTACGCAGTCAGCAAAGCAAAGGCAGAAAGGTTGTGGAAGTTGAGCGAGGATATTGTCGCAGAGAAGCTTGGAATCGCCTTGTAGCTTCATTAGCGGATGCGTGGAGAACGGCCGATCTCCACGAGTGTGTATAGCCGTCTTTGAGTCTCCTGGTAGAGGTCTCGTATGGCAGTGATCATTGGATGGAAGTCTCAATTCTTGACTATTGTCGAGTTCAGAGCTCTGTTACCCCACGCCCATAGTATGCAGCTAAAGTAACATACGCCGTAGATCATCGCAGATTTGCGAGTCACCGCTTGTCCGGTCAACGAATCGATCACGTAATCCAGCAGTCCACATCGAAAGTCAAACATGAAACACCGGTTCCTAGGATTGGTTGATTGATTGTGGCTTTACATCTCATTTGATACTAGTACTTGGAGAACCACCGGTAGACCTATGAAGATACTATCGTAGAGCCCACTTCAGGGACTGTGCAGGCGGTGTAACCGACTTGTAATTATAAAACAAGTACGCTTTATCATTTATAGGCCCCGTAACTGGTTTGGCTGTGGAATTGTGAGCATCTGTAGATCAGGATTGTACAAGAAGACTTACCATCCAGATTTGCAATATGCGTTAGTGGTACCGCAAAAGCCACCAGACGAACAGCATTAGCTGTTAAATAGACTGTTTGCACACGTGTATCTACCTTTAGTAGCTTTGTAATTACTGTTTAGCAAAGCTACGTTAGACGTAAGATATACGCTAGAGAATAATTTCTAACTGTGGAACTGTTAGCATACAACTATCCGCAGATAGAAGGAGACCTGTTACGAAATAGCCTTGAGCATAGTGATTCACTGTGTTACTATAGCTTCTAACGCTGCTGCAGCAATTTCCGAACGTGCTCCCTCCGCACGTAAGACCAGCGCTGCCTCAACATGTACTATTCATTGAGACCTTACCAGAGGAAGGAAGTCCACCAGACCCACCCGGACCGAAACAGTCACCAAAGTTTGATTGGCATCCTGTTCCACAATGAGAGCTTGTAACGCCACAGTAGCTAATGGAAAAAAAGTTAGTGGGGGAGGAACTTGTGCACAGCTAACAGCAAACGTACCTAGAGTTACTGCAGCAGTTTCCAAACAAGGAGCTTCTACATTCGTAACGTTTTGGCCCAACACAAGAGCCTAGAAAGTTGCAATCGCTCAGTACTCATATGCTTCCTACGTTGGATGCCTTGGTTTCACGTACCATCAGGCCAGATACTCGCGTTAGAGCAATTGCCGAAGGCGACCTGGCAATTTGCTGTGCCTAGGAACAAATGTCAACTTGCGGGGACATATCATTGTTTCACTGAGTCTTACAATGTGCTGCGGTAGAGCCACAGAATCCAGAAGAGCTGTAGTAATCACTGAAGCCAGAGTTTTGACACTTGTATTTATTTGTACCACCACCTAATAACATCAGTCAAGAGATACACTTGTGTTTATATTTACTTACAAGTGTCGTCGGGCGACAGATTAGTGACAGTACAAGCACCAAAGTCGCTTTGACAGCCCGCAGTACCTGTAGTAAGAGATTTAGCACGAGCTATTGTTAGAAGAGAAAGAGATACACACAATGTGCGGATGTGGATCCGCAAAAACCAGAAGTGCTACAGCAATCGGCGAAAGGCGAGTCCTTGCAAACATATTTATCTGCACCGCCGCATGAGCCGTCGGGACTAGTTCTCCCCGTACTTAGTTGCAGAGGAGGAGTGACAGGGTTTGTTTTGTTGTAGGACCAAGGATCTCGGAAACTAACTTCACAGCCTCCTGATTAACACAGGTATTCAGCGCAAAAGGCAGTAACGTTTCCATATTCGCCTTAAGCATTGCAGCAGTCGCCCCATTTATCTCCACAAAGTTTGTTGTCGTTCTGCTTGCCGCATTTTCTGTTGAGACTATATTGGTCAGGAATCCTTATGCACGCTCCTAAAAAGCAAGTGCCGGCCATACAGTCCCCCCCAGACTTAGGATTGGCTAGCAGTACACTCTAGTCAGTGCAGATCATCTTGATGCGCACAATATGCTCCCGCATTTGTAAGTTTCCAAATTACAGCATTGTTTGTCAGTGTTGAGGCAACAAGTGTTTGCATGCGGAGGACCACAAAAGCCATCATTTGATACGCGCTGCTAGATATCTACTAATGCTGAAGTAAGAGTCTCATCAGAATACTGCATACTAACAGCCTCAGACACAGTACTGAGTGTTTACTTTAATATTGTCGCAGGTAGGCTCCACTGTGTGATTGAGTCCGAAAAAGTCATCGACGCTGATTACCATACCAGCCCGAGAGTTCCTGACATGTGTAACAGTTCACTGTAGCAGTTGTAGATGCTGTGTACCGGCAAACTACCTGACCGGTCGTATATGTAGCTTGAGTGGAAGCTGCACAGAGATATATTGTAAAGAACAAAAGGATGCTGTGAAGACCCATGATCGTCAAGATCTGCTTAGGAAGCGGCCTAACAGTAGAGCATACAGGCAGGTAAAGAAGCTGCAAAAACTTTCGTTAAGTGGATCTTTTTCAGCATAATCACTAGAATAACAAACATGAGCTTCTACCAATATCATGCATTTGGATTATACAGTTGGTAAAAAACTCCTGCAGTTAGACACAACCTCGCGAAGCTGAACAACCTTTCGTCCGGCTATGAAACAACGGAGCATCATCCAGTCTACCGAAAATGCGGTTAAAGTGTGCGTTTCTACGCACTTACGTCTGAAGCTGTGCCGCTACCCCTGATTCATTGGCTGTTCATAGTGCCAAGGCTGCGCGTGCGTATCGATTTCTTACCCATCTAAGATGCCAAGACACTGTCCTTGCAACTCAGGCTGCTTGACTACACACAGAAAGACCCTTGCGTGTTGGACGAGCGAACCTACATTAGCGTCCGTCCCTACTCAGGTATCTACCTTATAATTATTGGCTACAAAAGTGTGACCTAACTTCTAGGGCAGCTCCCGGAGGAACAACAGTTTACAAATCCCATACTGGTGAGGCCGAAGTCGTTCCATCACGATGTCAGGTCACGGCGTTGCGCCTGTTTTTATCGGCGTACTACTTGAATGCATCAAACAGGAGATTCTTTTGAAATTGCGCTGGAGCATCCTCGGGGTCGTTGACAAAATCCACATGGAAACTGGACTCCTCCATGACGGTTCCGAAAAGCGCCACCCCTTTCTGTCCCACCCGCTAGCCATGGAATCCCTTACCGTTCCACCGGTGAGCGGCGTTGAAATCTACAGTGCGGACATCAGCGAAGCTATGCACTTTCACCTAGCTTCCGAAGACTATCCATACAAGTCTCATACTATCGAAAACGCCGATGGAACTCCAGTCACTATCAAAGATTTTGTTGTCTCTGTACACAACTACCTAAGCCAACACAGAGACATTCTGATCGATTATCGCAAAGCGGTTGGCTTCAATAACAAACCACCGCCACCAGGAGCGGTTATCGACCCTGACTCCCGGCTGTCTTACTATACGCCCAGCGCACACGATTTGTTCTTCAAGCGCGCATCTACCTCTGGATTCTTGAACCCTTGATCGTTAATGTATCTACATTTCTGGAAGGGGAAGTCGGGAAATCTGCCGAGGCGTTGTGGAAGTCTCAGCGAGCGGCTGCAGCTGTGGCGGCTTTGCGTAGAGCAAACGCGTAAGGATCATAACTTTCGAGACAGTACATGTGCACAATCAAGACTCTGTTATGTATCTTCCCCTGTAGACTCGGTCGTTTCATAACTTCTCACGCTGCTTACTTCACATCGCAGATTCTGTCAGCTCGTTCTTTTCCTGGTAGCTTACAGACAACTCGTTGTCGGTGACTCCTGGGTCTGGATCTATCAGAAGTAGTCTGCATGAGTATAAATTATCAAGGCATCTTAACAATCTAGGTTAGTAAACTCTTGCCGTAGCGCAGGGCATGTCTCAGTGTGTGTATGAGCCAGGGTAGCGCGAAATCGGTTCGAGCGTTGTAGACATTATGACACCGCGCGTTCACATATGCGACACAGCTGTGCTTTTAGATAGTGACACGTTTCTAGACACGTCTCACATAACTAACACTTTCGATAATTGAGGAAGACAGGCTGTCCAGCGATCTCCGTATCCACGCGCCCATATACTCTTGAGGCTCCGTATTGCAATAGGAACATTGCAAAACTGCGTACGGGCGTAAATCAGTTCCATGCGGTGCACAAGGAAATCTCGTTGAGCCTGGTCTGTTGAAGCTGCTCCGGCAACGAAGTACACCCAGACCAGTGCGTGAGCACCACGAGCGTCTGGTAGGATTTGCGATACCATATATATGAGCTGCTGAATGCAGTGTGCCTGGATCGTGGTATAGAAAGCTGAACTTGTATCTGCGTTCGCTGCGGACCGCATGTATATGTCGCATGCGGAGATAAAACATTGCCGTATCAGATCCGCAAGGCATCTATCTTCACTGTTCTCTGAGAGATGTGGGTATGCCAGCCAGTCCATCAGAGACTCAGAAGCTTTCATCGTCGTAAGCAGACCCACTTCCTCGCCGAGCAGTGGTACTCCAAGCAACTCAAACCTATCAGATGTTAGCAATGATACTGTAGTACTCTAGGTCACGTACATATGGGTTTGCGCCTGCAAGAAGTTCAACAAGACGGGGTCGGCATCTCGGCCAGGATAGCTCTTGGACAAGCTGAGCAACATGGAGATGAGGAATCCATAGTCTGCACTCCCTGTTACTGTCTCTCCCACAAGGAGCACAATCAAAGTAGCCCATGTGAATTTGTTAAACACCCTATCCGCGGACTGCTGCAGAGAGGCCTTGCGCAAGCATGAGATCACAGCGGCGCGTCTAGCCTCAGCTGCGTTCTGGAGTTCGGGCCGCTGACGACCGAGATGTTGAGCAGCAACAACAATGACCGCGTGACGAAGAACTTCATCCTCGATTGCCATTGGAAGCACTAAAGACCGATAGCCATTTGCGTCATCGTCAAGCACGACCATGACCGGGGCGACGATATCGGAGACTGTTTTGGGGTTAGTAGATGTCTAGGGCTGTGGTGAAGACATCAGGATAACATACAATACGAGAAGAGCATCCGTAGTGTCGGTGTTACAGGAGCGATCCAAGGAACGACGTCGTGATGCTGGGGGTACGCAGTCACAGCCGAATGATCAGTTCGACAGATATCTTCCACTCCAGCTTTGTCCTCCCCATCTGTCTTGGGTTTTTCTAGAGAAGAAAACGTTTGACTTGCATAGTGTGCTAATTCCTCTGGGATACCAAGCGTTTGCTTCATCGTTCTCTTTGTAGTGACAGCCTTCCCTATGCCACGTTTCCTCTTCTTCGCTCTTTCCTCGCCTGGCCAACACAGTACTGTTTGGTGACTGGTAGTAGTTGGTAACTCATGCCATCCATCGTGTTCCTCGGTCTCGGGGATCTTGCAATCTTTCAGCCGACCCCTTCTAGCCACTCCTTCAGCAAATCGTATCCTGCCAAGTCCAGAACACTCGATGCCTTTCTTCGCACATTTGAGGCACGACGGCTCGGTTCTGTCGCAGACGATCCGACGGCGTGAGCACTGGAAACAGCCCCGCTCTTTCTTCTCAGCTGCTGCTGCAGGCATCATTACGTATGTCTTTAATCAATCGGGTTGACAACTTCGCGAATTGACCACAGCGCAGGCCCACAGCTATCGCGTCATTTCATCTGCACTGTTCCAACGCATTGATACGCGTGAGAACTCAATCAAGCTTGCAGAGTCGTCATGTCTACAACGTGGGTAACTTGGTGGAGTGGTGTTTAGTAAAAGAGGAAAGAAACTAGGTGCGGTTGTGCGAATACGTGGGCCGAAGTTGGCTCCGGCGCTAGCGAACACTAGTGTCTAGATCTCATGCTCCTGTAGCACGTGACGAGAAGAGGAAGTTCGCTGTTTTAGCGGCAGGCGCCTACTATATCACGATAATTATTAGAGTTAAGCTTTATAGAATAGTTAATTATATTACTTTAGTTACTAAGTCTACTTTATCTAAGTTACTACTATACTATAGTTCTTAGCGTAGTACTATAGTTATTATATATTAATACTTTACTACTTAAGTATATAAAGCTTCTACCTACTATTACTATAATTACTTTTTTATATATAACTCTAAACTTTAATCTATAATAGTTACTTTAAAGCTAATACTAATACTTATAGGTAAGCCTAATACTCCTAATATTATACCTTAGCTAGTATTACCTAGAGATAAAGCTAAAAAGGTAAAAAAAGAGATCTAAGATATTATAGACCTACTACCTAAGATAGATAATAGGTTAGTGTTAATTAACTACGTAAGGCTATACTAAGACTATACTCTAAGTAAGTTAAGGTAACACTTTAGCTAGCTACTACTAATAATAACTAGAAGATATAAGTACGTAAACTTAGTACGTATAAGAGTAGTAGGAATAGTTACCTAAAAGCCTTTATATTAACCTAATAGGCTAAGAGACGCGTAAAAATAGTAGTAATTATAGCCCTTAAGTAAGCCCTTAAGGCTTAAAATATAATATTTAAGTAAGAGAAATATCTCTAAAAACTTAAATTATACTACTATAATATAATAAGAGCCCTATAGGCCCTATATAATATAAAATAAGATATAGTTAGTAGGTTAGTAGGTAGGTAGGTAATAACTATAGTATTAGAAGTAAATAAGTAATAAGGTACCCTACTAATTACTAAAAGTAGCTAGTTAGTAACCTAAAGTAGACTAGCCTAGCGAAAATCAAGAGTAGAACATTGGAGAATCATTGAGAACAGTGGTGATGTAGCACGTGACGCTTGTCTTGGTGCAAATGTTCTGGATTGATGCGGGTACACAAAGTCTACTAGTGCCTCATATAAATACGAAGAACAGCGAACACGTCTGAGACGTAGGAGAAGCTTCGTCGCGAACTGTTGAAAACTCTTCCTTATGCTGCAGAGTCTTTAGACTATCTCTGCTCACAGACTGCTCTTCCCACCTGGTCATGTGACTCCATCAGCTCCCTTCGCACCTCGAACGCGACTCTTGTACCTTCTTCAATCGCGCCGTCAATAAAACTCCTCCATCCAAGTGCCCAGTCCGAGTTGGCAAACAGCACATTGCCATGCCTCTCACGCATGTGATCTAGATGCTTCGCAAGGAAACCAGGAGACGAGAAGAACCACGCGCCCTTTGCAAACTCGTCTTTCGACCAATTGTGAAATACCAGTCTCTCGATCTTCGGCTCATCTTTTTGTTGCACAAACATGTTCGCAACCGCACGCTTAGTTGCGTGGATGTCGTCTTCGGGGTCAATGTGTTTGTTGCCGCCACCAAAGCAGACAATGTGCGTATTGCCTGCAGGCGTTGTGCCATCCCCGATGGCATACATCAGCTCGTTGTGCGGATACGTAACGCCAGTCCACGAGCGAAGATCTTTGTTCGAAACCTCTGCATGGACTTTGACACATTGATTCACATGGCCTGTTGCGATAGCTTCCCTTTTCCCGGCACTAAGGGGCGGATCAAAGACCACCTCGCCCAAAACGTTCAAAGGCATCGCCGAGATCAGTCGCGCTGCTTTGTACCTGCGACCATCGCGTGTTGTGACTTTGACTTCAGAACCCATGTCCTTGATGTTCTCGACTGGACTGTTGAAAGCGTACGCGAGACGCTTCGTCGCGAGTGCTTCCTGGAAGAATTTGATTGCGAAGCTCGACTGTCCGCCCTTGAACTTCCAGGTGATAAGCATGTCTATGCAGCCTGCATAGGTATAGCCACAGATGGCCCACCAATGCATGAATTCCAGGAAGCTTGTTGTCGCAAGAGTAGCACCACTACACAGTAGGACGAAAGATTCCACGGCAGCACGCTCCTGTGGTGATAGTGATGGCGCAATCTGATCGATGCGATCTTGAGCGGAGAGATCGTCAAGTTCCGTCGCTTTGGGAACGTGAAAAATGTCGTAGGGTAGAGGAAGTATGTTTCTTCCATACGCGCCATCGATATTCGTGAACTTTTTCAACGCTGCGATAAGAAGCGCATCCTTGAGCTTGTCAGCACGCGAACTAATATGTAGCAATATCTTGAACAGACCTCATCATCGTGACTCATGGTAGAGCTTCCAGACCCCATGTTCAGTTCGTAGTGATTGACACCATGTGAGAAGTCAAACGACTTCTCCACGTCGTTCATCATCTGATGTCTTACAATCTCTCGCCAGGTATTCGATTGGCCCCAATGCACCCATGTGCCCCCCATTTCAAACGGATAACCACCAATGTTCGATGACCATGACCGGCCGCCAATGCGATCTCGACCTTCCAGTAGCAACACTTTCAGCCCTTCGGCTGCGGCGTTGCGCGCCGCTGTGAGGCCGCAGTATCCAGCGCCAACGACAATGACATCGTAGAATGTGTCGTGGTCCGAAAGGTTCGTGGAAGGTGTTATGACGCCGAGGGACGGAACGCCAGCTTTGAGGCCGTCCGCAGGCGTCCATGTGTAACCATCGCGAGAACACATATTTTGACGAATAGGAGATTGATGAGCTGAAGGTTGGTTGCAGGCGTTGTAAGATTACCGGGGACTATCAATCCCAAATATCATTTTCTCGCGGTATTTAGGGTCCCACATCTTTTCAATCGTCTCCACTACTCAAGGGCGCTATCAGGCGGAGTGAACTTCCCATTTCAGGGCAATAAGGTGAGAAAGCGGTACCGTAGGTATGCAACAGAATGGGCCCGATCTCCGGCCACCGCGAAAAACATGTGAGCCCGTGCTGTGAACATGGTCATCTGATAGGGCGATGATTTGGCTTCCGTCGTCGCAGCGCAAGTTTTTCGATTCTGTGGTATAGCAATCATGTTCGGCGCATCATGGGCGAACTCATTCGATCTGTGGTGGGGTAGCAACATGAAGCTAATCTGCCTTGGGTTAGCAGTTTCTCCGATTAGCATCCTAATCGGGACTGAGCGTGCCAACACTTCATCCTTGCTCTTACACTTAGAGTCGCACGTCGCCTATATCACCTACATCACCTAAATGCACTTACTTCGTGTAGCTAACGAAGAAACAGGAAGCCGTTTCGTAGGTAGAATTATATTATACTCTTTGTTCCCTAGGCGGTTCACGCTAACAATATGTTCCATTCTCAACAGCCAGCACCTAGCACGCCTCCTACCATTATGCTTCTTCATGCCTTTACCGGCCCGACCGCTCTTCAGAGCCAAGAATAGGTTTCTGAGTCCTAATATGATCTGCATGGAGCGCGGAACTGGACGTTCCAACCGCTCACCTCTGACCATTTGCCATTAGCGTTGCAGGGCGTATCGTCACTCTGTCGAACAGCATTGCGGCAGACATCCTCGCAGTTCTCAGAGGGACCCTGAGCGCTCTACAGAATCGGGAAGATTGAGTTAGCTTCATACTTGTTCCAAGGGATCTGGAGGACGTACCGTGCTTGCGCAGCAGTGTGAAGCGTCTTGGAACAAACATTGGCAGTTGTGAGAAGCCTGCGCACCGAGGACGATGGCGAAGATGAACGCAGCGGTTGAGAGTATTCGGACCATGATTGTAGTTGTAAAGATGGAGGGTGCGGTCGAGGTGGATCGGGATCTTTGGGGAATGTATGGGAGTTTCGAGAGTTGGTTTGATGGCATTTCCAATGGCAGGGGACGACTAGTCTCTTATAGTATTACTTTAGATCGCACTTGATATATAACTTAGAACCAAATCATTCAAAGTACGACTGATCTTCGAGCTTCTCGTATTCTCGGACAACTTTCTCACAACCTCAGACCTTCTCGTGATGTCAGATCTTAGTCTGGGCGCTAGCCTAGGTAATTTAGCCGCTTGACTTGGTGAGTGCACCGTCTACTGTAGGTAGTACTCCATGACTGGTCTAGCCACGCTACTGGAATCATTTTTCTGAGCCGGTCCGAAACTGCTGTTCGTAATAATGGAGGATAAACCAGAGCTAATGCGGCAATTTTCTCCATGACATTTCGATCGCCAATCCAGGCCCCCCATCAGGTTTAAACAACTCGTAAATGATGGGTCAGGCTTGACTTTGAATGACCACCGAGCTCTGGGGTTGTGGACCAAATTCTGCGACACTCAAATTAACAAATGCTGCAAGAACGCATAGCATGCCTCAAAAGCAAGACTGGTTTCTGATGTTGCGAAATCAAGTAACCCAGAAAAACGTGAGAGTAAGACATATCATGTCCAGTTTGACATGCTTATAGTCCATGATAATGACTCTGATCCAGAGCAGCTCAGTAGTGGAGAAGACGTAGCATCTGCAAGCCATTTCAGATACGAAACCGGTCCTTCCACATCATCCAGGAGCCGATAATTACACGGCACCTCCAGATCGCTCCTAACAACAAGCACACAACAACCCCTTCACACCCTAACCACCTTCCCAATCACCCACCCCTCCGCATACCTCTTCCCCTCCCCCGCCTCTGGAATCTCAATCTCCATCCCTCTACCCAGACCCCCACCCCCCTCTCCCTCTCCCTCCACAACACAATCCCTCACCCCCTTAACCGCCAACCCCAGCCCAACACAACTCGCCACCAGCCCCTTGATCTCCTCCGCCCACCTCCCATCCACCCCTTTCGCCCTGGCCGCCCCAGCCCCCAACCTCTTATACTCCACAAACGCCGCTTTCGCCGCATTAACATGCCCATCCAACTCCGTCCACAGCCCCGAGTTCCTATCCTTTACATCTTTAACAAACGCGGCAGGCGGCGTGTCTAGCACAGGTCCGTAGGGCAGGCTGTGTGCTTCAAAGTCTTCGAACGGTGGTGCTTCTGGTGGCGAGAGCGCCAGGAACGGTTTCATACGGACTTCGTAGCGGAGTTTATCTGAGGAAAGGGAGGAGCGGCGGGGAAGCGGGAGTTTGCGTAGGTACAAGGCGATGATGTAGAAGCGTGCTAGGGCGAGGGCTAGCTCAGCCGTGCCTGTTGCTTCTGCGAGGAGAGATTCGAGAAGTGGAGTTGCGTCCTGTACGTCTTGCACATCTGCGAAGCGTTTCTCTTTGCGGAAAGCAGAAGAGAGCGAGGTGTAGTGTGCGTCGACACGCTGCAACAACTCCTTCCTCCGCGTTGCGATGAGCCCCAGGAAAAGATACATACCCGCATACTCATCCCTCAAATAAATATCCTGTTCAAACCCCAACAATAACACCTTCTCCACCATCCACAGCTTCTTATGGTACACCCACGTACTCAGTCCAAACTCCATGACCCGCCGTTCCACCCCGCCACCGAGCTGCGCCGCCGCGGTCGCTATATCCGCATCAATGGATCCAGCATCTGCCTGCAACGCATCCCACGCGGTAATAACATGTGTCAGCATGCGCCGCACCCGACACCGATTCTGGCTCACTGCAACCCACAAATCGAGATACGCCTGGCCCGCGCGCTCGACAAACTCATCGACTAGCATTGCGAACATGAGCCGTGGCGGTTTCGGGAGCAGCGCGTTGCGCGGCGGGGAGAGCGTCCAGTTCATGGGATCGAGCACGGGACTTGCTGTCAACACCAGGCTTTTTACGTCGGCGAGCGGCAGGGACACGGAAGTATCTAGGACGTCTGGGTGGAAGAGTAGTGTAGAGAGGTACGAGCGCGCGTACGTCAGTGGCGGCGGGGAGCGACACGAGAAGTGCCAGAGAAACGCTTGGTATTCCAGCGGGTCGTGGGGCAGGAATGGGAAACGTGTGCTTTCGTGGCAGTCGGTGGCGAGCTGTGTCAGCTTCTCGATTGCGTCTGTGAAGGAGAGATCGACAATGGGTCGCGGCGGGACTGTAGACGCAAGGCGGCGTTGCATCTTGGGACTGAATGCTCCAGGCACAAACTTCCCGAGCTGGTGCGTCGTCTTGATCCGGTCAATGTTTTCGAGAACTGGCGGCCAGGAATACGAGATCTGGTCCAGCGGCAGATCCAGATCTAGCGCGCGGAGCAGATACTTTCTCAGTTCCAGACGCGAGACGATGGCGTGCCGGAGCGCGTCGCTGATGTCGACAAGCGCGGGATCAGCGACTGTTTCCATTGCTGCGTCGAGTTCTCGCAAGAAAACATCCATCGGCACGCTCACAAACAGCACCCGGTTATATGTATGCGTACAGAAATCTTCTTCTTCAAAATAGTCTCTCCCCGTTATCTTTGCAATCACAAAGTCACAGCCCTTGATCACCGCGAGACAATATGCTCTGAGCACCTCGAGCAACGGACCCGGCCGTTTTCCATCCGGGACATCACCCCGGAAGAACTGTGCTTGCGAGAGGATCTTGGTCTCGGGCCAGAGCAACTTGTCAATGTAGACAGAAGTGAATAACGTCTGGGACAGCGGGTATCCCGTGTGCCATGCCATTTCGTAGCAGAGGAGTTGGTCCATGATGCCTATTAGCTCCTCGGGGAGGAGGGGGGAAAGCGTGTCGTAGTCGTCTTCTAGCGTTTCGCCTGGGAGGAGGAAACCAGAGTCCATTTTTGGGTCCATAATCTACTCACATGAATGAGTATGTTCCGCAACAAAGGAAGGAAAGGGGATAAGAAAACAGTAGCAAGACCATACCTCAATCGCCCCAATGGATTCAAAAAGCGTAAAATATTCATCCTTGACAAGTTGACCGACCTCGAGAGCTGGTAGGAAAAAGCGTCTGGTTAGCCACATCAACGTTGACTTTCTCAAGGATAGTACCGGTACAACGATATGACGATGCTCGCGGATAGCCCCGCCATGCCCCTCCTGCACCACCACCACCACCACCACCACCACCACCACTCCAAATACATACCATTACACGCCCTCGTAAACTTCTCCGTCACATCATGAATCTTGGGCTGCACGCGTGATTGTCTCAAGGACAAGTTAGCAGAAGTAGGCGGCTGGACAGTAGGCGCAGACTCTTGCGCAGCAGCATGTGAGGGACCTGAGTAAATCATCAACACCCATCATGATCAAGTATCTGTGGACAAGGGAGAGTTACCAGCACCATCTACTTCGTAACGCGCATCTGCAGCGGGGACTGTGCTGTTGTTGTGGCTGTTGATTGCATCTTCGGCCATGGTTGTGGTGTCGTCGGTCGTCGCGGGTTGCCGATGCGGGCAAAGATTTGTTTGACAGGGCCGGTAGTGAGTACGTACATGCGCGTTGGGTTACAGGCTCACGCAACGAATATTACATCAAGGTCACGACAAGCGATCCCAGACATATTACAAAGCGCATGAGGTTTTGTAGTGAGGCAGAGAGAGTGTCGGCTCAATTGTTGGTGTGCATTGGCTTTAATTCCCCGTCCAGCTTGATAGCACAAAACATGCATCCATCAGCTCTCGACTTGTCCCCTCCCCACTGCATCATGCATCTCCCTAGCCACGTCCAACTACACATCCTCTACTCATCGTATCGCATCGTTTACGAGCTCTTAGCCGCCTCAACCTGGGCCTGGAGCGCCGCAGCATTGAGGTCCTTCATCTCGCCCTGCTTGCCATTCTGTCCATCCATTAGCCTGTATCCTGCACTAAACACAATCTCCTCCCATCCTCCTCCATCTTCATCCCCCACGTATACCGTGTCGCGTGCAGTACAAAACTAACTCACCTCCCACTTTGCGAATCGCAATTCACTCTCGCCTCTGCGCTCAGCAGCAATACGCTTGTCCTCCTTGAGCGAGCGGCGCACGACGCGCGATGCAACGGCGATGTAGCGGTTGTAGCTATTCGATGTCGTCAGTCGGCCTGTCCACAATTTCTTCTCGAGCCCTTCTTCTCCAACTTGGCTCTAACAGTGTCTGGAAACGGGGCATGCGGGGGCCAATGCGTACGTGAGACCGGCGGCTTTCCACGCGAATGCCATTGTGATGGTAGGTTTTCGTTTGCGGGGGGAGGTTACGTTTCGGTGGGTGGGTGGTTGCGGTGGTGAGGTGCAAGTGCCTGAGCTCCCGGCGAGATTTCGCGGATGCCGGGCGGAGCTCGAGGTCACGTGAACAATGGGTTCGGAGGTAAACTAGCTATTGCCTCTCCAGCATTCAAATAGATGCCAGCATATCCAGACAATTGTTCAGAAAGCTACTCTCTATTCCCCTTGCATAACGAAACCAATCGTACACATCGCTCCTCGTAGACGTCATCTGAAGTCATGTTCATTATTTTCATAGCCAGACGGCTACATCGTGATCTACATTCCCCATGTGCACAGCTGTCGTAAAGTCCAGCCTACCCTACACTTCTCTACTCTTCCCAGCCTCTCTACTCCTCCATAGCCTCGCCCCCCTCGGCCTCCTCCCCGCCCTCCTTATTCTCAAACGTAGCATCTAACCACTCGGCAATCTCCTGGCCCTCATAATGCACAAAGTCCTCACCAATGCCACCAATCCCCACACTCGTATTATCAACCGTGAGTTCCTTGTCCTGCGACAACGACTCCTTGAGCGCCCTCAACGCATGCTTGACCAACTCCTCCCTCCCCGCACCCTCAAACGAATCTAGATGGCGCTCGAGATACGTCCGCGCCATCTGGCTGCGCGCACCGATGCCACACGCCACCATTTCCTGTGTCACGCCGCTGGGCTGGAACTCGAACAGGTGCGGGCCCTTTGCGTCGACGCCCGCAATCAGCAGGCCCACGCCGTACGGCCGCCGCCCGTACTGCTGCGTGTTGGTCTGGGCGCGGTCCGCGATGCGCGACGTGATTTCTGAGAGGGGGATGGCGCGGTCGTAGGTGAGGCGCGAGGCGAGCGACTGTTGCTTCATGAAGTTGGAGAGGACGCGGGCGTCGGAGGCGAGGCCGGCGAGGGCGACGCCAAAGTGCGAGTCGATGGGGATGATCTTCTTCTGGTAGGAAGAGAGTTCTTCGGCGTTTCGCTGGGGGAGGGAGAGTTAGAGGGGGTTGTTTGTGGGGGAGCGTGGGTCAGAGTGGGCTACCTTGATTGCGGCGAGGACTGCGTGCGTCTTGCTGACGATGCCGACGACGACGGAACCCTGCTTGACGGCCTCTTGTGCGTACTCGACCTGGAAGATGCGGCCCTGCGGTGAGAAGGTGACCGAGTCGTTGTCGTAGTTGTTCCGGAACATGATGGCGGCGGGGTGTGGCTAAAGCAGTAGAATTCCCTTGGAAACTTTATTCAATCCCACTGAGATTAGTGGCGAGAGAGACAGAGAGAGAGAGAGAGAGGGAGAGAAAGACGGGTTGTGTGGTAGCGTCGCTTGCTTGTCGTGAGGCAGCGACCTGTTGACGACGATGAGCTCCAGAAGCTCCAATCTTGGCAAAGCGCCCTAGCGCGCGTGCGCCGCAACCTCACCACCACGACGCCGCTACCAGCGAGCCGCAACCATCACCGCACCCTCGCATCCTCGCCGGGCCGAGCATCTACCCAGGCACACGCCATACTCTCCACGCACACGCACACTTCTGCCCTTCACGACGCCACCATGGCCGGCATCAAGACCATCATCGGCCTGTCCTTTGTACGTCAGCCCGTCGCATCCACGCGCCCCGTCTTCACATCACACTGGGATCGCGCTAACGGCCGTGCCACTACATAGGTCCTCGCCATCGGCTTCCTGCTCGTCATTCTCTCGGCCGCACTCTTCAAAAACTACCTCACGCTGCTCGTCGTCGCAACCTACGTGATTGCGCCCCTTCCCAACTGGCTGTGCGGCCGGGCCGCGAACCGCGATGATTTCATGGAGAGCACCGGCAATGGCGTCGTCGACTTTGGGCGCTTCCTGACGGGCTTCTTCGTCGTCATGGGCATTGGTGAGTGCACGGCAGACATGTACGAGGGCCTGGGCGGATTGACTAACATGCACAGCCCTGCCAACGCTGCTGTGGCATTCGGCTGAGATTGCGGGCGGCGCGGCGGCCATGTCCATTTTCGGTGGCCTGCTGATATACGCGACCATCATCAGCTTTACCCTCTTCTTCCAGGAGCAAGAAGACTTCTGACTAGCCGGCGGAACTCAGGAATGAGGGTCCGCTGAAAGTTTGGCAGGTGCGAGACGGAGGGATGTGAGAACATGGGCTGGAACCGGAAGGTCCGGGCGGTGCTGCTTCATGTCCATGTTGTACCCATGGTTTGAGCGTTTTGTACAAGTATATCGAACATAATGCATAGGACGCGCTGCGCTGTCCGTATTGAACATGATCTGACATGGCTGAACTCGACACAACACAACGCAAAATGTTCGTCTCCCGTACTCGTACATGATTAAACCCAGTCCATCCGTGCCCCAGATATCCCATCGTGACGCGCATCCCATCCTCGTCGCATCATCGTCGCACATCCTAGCCCGTCCATCCGCCCGCAGTCTACAACGCCAGGTTGTACGTGTACTCGTCCTCCATATTCTGCGCCACCCAAAGCACAGCAGAACTACAACACATTAGTACCAGTCCCAAGACGCATTCAAAACCACCATCGCACACTCACCTCAACATAACCAACGCATTCGCAACCACATTCCCCACGCCCAACCACAGCGTCGGCCACGTGTGCCCGACCACCACAAACTTCATCACCATGACGACGACGCTCCCCGCCAGCCCACCCGCCAGCAACGCGAAGCCCAGAAACAGCACGAGCCGCGCCTTCCACGCGACGCCGTTGCCCGAGTACGAGAAGCTGTCTGCCGACAGCCGCGACTTGTCGATGCTGTTGATGACGAGCATGCCCAGCGCGCTGCAGATGCCCGGGATCCAGTCGATGAAGGTGATGTGGACGGCCGGGTCGGAGCCGTTCATGGCGGATTTGGACCATACGGATATGTCGATGAGCGTGTAGAAGCCCATTGCGAACTGTGTGTGTTAATTATGCTAGTTCTTGGTGGCATGTTTGAGGACGGTGGTGTACCAGCGCTCCGGCAATGTAGACGCCGGCTGTGCGCGTGTTTGCGCTGCTCATCCACGCGGGCTTGGGGAAGCGGAAGAGGCGATTTGAATCGTCCATGGTGAGATGCGGTATGCGGATGCGACGGGTGTGGTTCGTGATAAGGGCGTTGTTGTGAGCAGGCGTTGAGCTTGCGAGGTCCGAGCTATGGCAAGCTGGTGTTGCGGTTGCGGTTGCGCCTGCGAGGAGAGAGGCAGGATCCACATGGTTCGCGCCTGCGCCTACCCTAACTACCCTTGACGTCGGCATTTAGCAGCTCCGACATAATTTCTCTCGCAAACCGACTTTCTTTGCCCCCAGCTTCTACCTTTTGCGCCAACCCTCACCTCACCTTTTCCAATCTTCTCCCCCAAAATGGCCGCCTCAAAACCCTCGTCCAAGGGAAAATCCAAATCCGGGCCCACCAAATCCGGCGCCAACAAACCAAAAGCGAAATCTTCTTCGAAACCCACCGGCAGCGCGCCCGAAGGCATCTCAAAGCGCAAACAGAAATCCATGTCCCTGGCCAAACCGGGTGGCGCACAAAAGACAAAGAGTCTGGCGTCGAAAGACGGGAACAAGAAGAAGAAGCGGGTGTATTCGGAAAAGGAGTTGGATATCCCGGCGCTGAATGGCATTATACCGGCGGGCATTGCGAAGCCAAACGGCGTGAAGAAGGGGAAGAAGTTTGTGGATGATGCGGCGAGTATGGTATGTTGAAAGTCATTTTTCACTTGAAAGTCGTCGTGCTAACGTGAACATGTACAGATGGCCATCATGTCTGTCGTCAACGCCGAAAAAGAAGGCCATCTCGAGTCCAAGATTGCAAAGGCGCGGCAGCTGGAGGAGATTCGCGAGGCGAAGCGGAAGGAGGCTGAGAGCAGGAGGTCGGAGAAGGACCAGGCGTTTGAGGAGAGGAAACAGGATCTCAAGAAGAAGAGGAAGAGGCATAGTGAGCCTGGGGCAGGTGGTGGCAAGGCCGATGAGAAGGAGGGCGAGAGGATCAAGGAGAAGGATAGGAAGTTCAAGGCGAGGAAGAGGGTCAGCTTTGGATGAGCGGGCGGAGACAGGCGAGGCGTGTACGAAGACGATGGGTTGACGTCGAGGGATGGACCGCGCGAGAGCACGCGCAGAAGAATAGTAGTGAAGTGGTTCCTTTGCGCAAAAAGAGTCGGGTCTAGGTGCTGTACAAGATCTACGCATATCTAAAAGTCTATGATACCCCAATCAAGTTTAATCCAACACAAACCTCCCATCCAAAAGTTCCATGTCTACGTCTATGTCTACATGTCCGTCTAAGCATCCGGCAATATCAACCTCCTATTCTTCGGATCAAAAACCGGATACTTTTTCCCCTCCAACCCACCCATATCCACTCCCTCTCCCCCATCCACTCCCTTCATGGCCCCAAAATCAACCTCCTTGTACACCTCCTGCAAAAACGCCGCCGCAGCCACCGCAAACCACCTCCCCCCACCCACCATGAACGACCCCAAATGTCCCCCCCAATCCGTCGTAACCAGCAGCGCATTCGGATTACACAACACCTCCTGGTACGGCAATCCCGCTTTATCACTAATCGGATCGTCTTCGGCATTGATCCCCAGAAACGGAATCCGGATACCGAGTAACGCATCCACGCACTGCGAGTCCCTGTAATACGCACCCTCGGTCGGATACCCCCACGTCGGACACTGCACATGGCGATCGAATTCGTGCAGATACCGTGCGGATAAGAGCGACGGCTCGTGGATCCCCGGGTTCTGGAGGATGGACTCGCGGTGTCGGTAGTACAAGCGTTTGAGATTGGAGCCCATGGTGCGCGAGTAGACGTGCAGACCCAGGTACGTGGATTGCAGCGTCGTGTTGCAGACTTCTAGGTTCCAGGGGTTGGAGCACGAGATTGCGGCTTTGAGGGTACATTTGCCGCCTTGCTCGCCGCAGTAGTTGGTTAGGATGTTGGCGCCGAGACTGAAGCCGATGGCGTACAACGGGCGGTTGGGGAACAGGGCGTGCAGTGTGGTGACGACTTGGCGGAGGTCCCAGGTTGCGCGGGCGTTGAAGAGTTGGGGGGTTGTGATTTTGGAGAGAGCGCAGCCTCGGGCGTTGACGACGCAGGCGGTCCAGGGTTGTGAGGTGGAGGTGAGTAGTGGGTAGAGGGTTTCGCGGAGGTAGACTTCGTGGGAGCCGCCGGAGAGGCCGTGCAGGGCGATGAGCATGGGTTTGGTGTCGTCGCTGGCGATGGCGTCCCATTCTTTGGAAGTAAAGTTTGTGGTGCGTTCGGGGAGCTCCGTGGTGTCGTTGTCGGCTTTCATGCGGGCGGCTGATGCTTCGCCTTCTTCCTTGCTGACGACAAAATCCACGGCAAAGGTTCCGGGGTAGACGGAGTAGTTAGAGTCGAAGATCTGACGTTTGTAGTAGATGGGTGGTCCTGGGTCTTTGACGGCCGTGTACATGGTCTGCAGGTGGCCGTTGAAGAGGAGGGGGTTGAGACGACATGGCGGGATTGAGGATTTTGCGATTTCAAGTAAGTTTGTCTTGGAGCCGGATTTGGTTTGGAGAGGTGTCGGAGAAGAGTGACATGTGTAGGTTGTCTTGCTGTGGCCGAAGAGCCAGGACATTGTGGGCGTGGGCGGAACCTCCGGAGACTTGATGTGAGGTTTGCAAGCTGGATATGCGTATCACGTCTGGAGATAGGGCCGTATAAGAGTACAAATTGGCACTGAGAATGTCTTCCTAGCTCTTTCACCGTGTGGTGAGGTCAATTGCCGTGTGCGTCTGCTACTAGGCGGTCAACTGCCCCAAGTCCCTTCGCCCAACTAACTTGCAAGGAAAAGCGAAAATGCCGTCCAGTGCTAGACACATGCACGACATGCGGTAGGAAAAGACGGGGCCTCGGTATGTCTACGCACTAGGCGGCATGTGGTAGTGACAAGCGCGCGTCTGTCGGCCAATGGCGCTCAAGGGCCCTGGCGCGGTCGCGATTACCCAAGTCGAGTTCGCGACTGCCCTACACGTCGTCGCAGTCACACCCCGCTACGCCCACAATGCAACGCCCATATCGCCATTCCCGGTGACAGTCTGGCTGAGCCTTCCGCGCCATGGACCCGCGATACAGCTGGCAGCCCCAGGGCTATGCAAACGGCCATGCAAACACGCAGTATCCCCCGTATGCGCCGCCTCCGCAACAACAACAGCAGCCGCCGCCAAACGGCTTCCCACACCATGGCTACCCTCAGTACCCGCCCATGCCCATGCAGACGCCCCAGGCGTATCCTCAGTCACAGCCCGCGCCCTACCAACTCCCACCACAGCCCGCCATGTCGCGACCCATGAGCCAGCAATATGCGCAAATACCGCCTCAAATGGCTCAAATGCCGCCCCAACAACCCCAGCAACAGGCACCGCAACCGCAATACCAACGGCAGCCCCAGGTCGTCATCCCCGCGCGGAACCCCCAGTACGCTTCGCCCATGCAGATGCCGCAGATGCAACCCCCGCGCATACGACATGTCCAAGTGCCCGTACAGCGCACGAGCAGCGCAGGCATCGCGCAGACAGATGGCGCCGCGGACCACCAGCGGCGATATAGCGCACAGCAGACGCCCAACCCGCCCGTAGCCAAGCCGGTGCAGCGGTCGCCCTCGCATCAGGAGAATGGCCCAAGACCGCAGCAGCGGCCGGTGAGCACCCCCTCGAATGGCCAGACTCCCTATCGACCGCCGTTGCAGCCGCAGACGACGCCCCAGCAACAACGAGTACCGTCGCAGTCGCAGTCACAGTCACAGGCGACGTCCCAACCGCAGCGCATGCCATCGCAGCCGACGCCTCAGCATCAGCGACCTCCACCGTCTACGCCCCAACATTCGCGCCCTTCACAGTCGACACCCCAGCAACCCCGGCCCCAGTCGACTCCCCAACACCAGCGCGTCCTCGCCCCGTCTCGAACACCCGCGGCCCAGTATGGCAGCCCGTTTCCTCAGCCCCCCTCTTCGAAACCGCGAATGCACCCCCAGGTTGTCATTCCCAAATCCTCCTCCTCGCACCAGCTCACGCCCACGAAGCGTGCTCATGCGCCCCAGAAAGCGCTTCCCGCTGAGCTCTCCGAACTCCTACTCACGGCTGCGGACGAATACATTGCCGTGGCGCGAGGCATGGGGTCGCTGTTTATACGGGAAAGAAACGAGGCAGACGTGCGGCAGTACTACAAGCTCATGTCCACTGCCATGGGATGCATGGATACCGTACTCAAGGACTTCAACATGCCGCCGAGGGACGAAGCGAAACTGCGGCTGAGATACGCTAGCTTGCTCATTGAAGAGACGGACATTGGGGCCGCCGACGTCTCCAGTCGCATCGAAGAGATTCTGTCAAAGCAAATATCACTCTGTGGACGCCATCGTTTGCAGGATCTCAAGTTTGCTGCGTTCCATCTCCAAGCGCGGTATCAGTTCAAGACGAATCACCGCGCCGGCCTCAAGTCACTCGACAAACCGATACAAGAAGCCGAGACCTTTCAACACATCGCTTGGGTGTATGCGTTGCGCTTCCTCAAGGTCACGCTAGCGTTGCAAATACCGGGTCGTGTAGAGGTGGCACTGGCTCTCCAGCAACTCCATGCCATACAGGACCACGCCGGCCGACGCGGCGACCGCGCCATTTATGTCGCCTGTCACGTACTCGAAGCCATGATTCACTTGCGGTCGGGTGCGCCGGATCGGATAGACAATGTCCAGCGCGCCATCGCAGCAGCTCGCAGCCTGCAGCTCCAGGTATCAGCCAAGCAACTGGGATCATTCGGCACGCTCATTGACATGGTCGATATCGCCAGTGGCATCCAAAAAGGGAGCCCAGACCCACAAAAGTCCACCGCCCTGCTCGAGTCTATACTGCGCGACAACAACGATCAGACATGCTCGCACAGCAGCGTCTTTACTGTCCTGATCGAGCGAAGCTTCGGAGGTAACCTCACATTCGACACTGCTGGCGTCTTCCGGAAAAACGCAGAGCAAAAGGACGAATTAGTCTTTACATGGCTGCCAAAGGAGGATCTGCAAGCCCTGTGTTTCCACATCTGCGCTCTGGATCAACACGTGCACGAAAAGGGCCTGAATTTTATGAAAGAAGCACACCAGCGGTTCCGCGAAACAGCAAAGCGACGCGCCTTCAACGGCATACCCGTCTCCATTGCTTTTGCACGCATAGAGTGGAACATGGTACTCGACTGGTACACCATGTTCGCCATCGGCCTCATGGCACACAACCGCAATGAGCCCCAAACCGCCGCCGACGCCCTCTCGTTTCTCAAAAAGAAGATTGGCCACACCCCTTACAACAACCAAGAAGCTTTCGCCCGCACACTAACCTACTTCTCCGCCATAACCGACCAGCTCAACGGCGCTCTAAAAACGTCCCTCTCATCCTACGCCTCACCCCTCCTCGCCATACCCGAAAAGGCACACGCTACCCCCGCGAAAATAGACATCACCGTCACCGCAGCCCTCAACCACCTCCTCATCCTGCGCTCACCATCGCACCCGCAACACCACCTCGCACACCCGCTCCTCGCCCAAATCAGACCCTACGCCGAAGACCACGCCAACCAATACCTCCGCATCGTCTTCCGCCTACTCTCCGCCTTCTACGCCGAATCCACAACGTCCATCCTGCAACAGAAGAAAACGGTCCAAGCCGCAGTGGGCCTCGCACAAGAAATTAGTAAACGGACAGCGAATTACGAGTTCGTGGCCATGATGATGTGTTATTTTGTGGCCAGGTTCTTTGCGGATACAGTCGGTGAGAAGAGTGTGCAGGCTATTCGGGCGGCGAGGAGTCAGGCGGGCAAGGTGAGGAGGGGCACGTGGATTGCGGTTGTGAGTGGGATTGCGGCGGCCGTGTATGCGAGAAATGGGTTGGGGGCGGAGGCGGAGAGGGCGGCGAGGGAGTGGGAGGGGGTTAGGGGGGTGTTGCCGGGGGTGTTGAGGGGGGAGGGAGAGGGAGATGGAGAGGACCATGTTGAGGGTGAGGCCGATGGGGATGTGGATGCCGATGGGGATGTGGATGTGATGTACTAGTCTCTGGTGACAGATGTGACTTTTTCACGTTTGATAAGTGTATAATATACTCTATGACGATGTCTTGGTTTCTACAAACAAGATGAACGTGCTGGTGACAAGACGCAAGCACGACGCTTTTGGATGACACTGTATTAAATCGCAGTAAAGGTGTGTTTCCCAAACACCTTGCTTCACTGTATGCAGCTATATATACGTTCAGTTTCGATAAGGCTGCACCAACACTCCTTGCGTCAACGACGACGAAACAGAGTTGAATCACGCATTCGTCCATCGCGCCAGCAGATTATTCACAATGTCGTCCTCGTTCCTCTCGGGCAGATCATACCGACGCTTAGCCATGTTTTTCTGCCGCCAGAACGGGAATAACAGTCCTGTCCTTGATCTGTGAGCATGATAGTCGCTAGCGGGCGTTGGTTGCTCCTGACCATCCACGGGAACATGTTCAGGAGGTGTCGTTGGGTCTGAAATTTCCTCGTTCGCAAAAATGCCGGACACATGGATTGTCGGATCATAAGCCCCACCGCCACAATGATGACCAGTCATTGGGGCCATTGAATGAAGACCCATTCCAGCGGTGGGTGCTTCGGAGTCCATCTCTTCTTGCCCATGCTCGTGCTCTTGCCATACATATTCGTCTTCCTCGTCAGTGAGAGTAGCCAATGGTTCTGGCGCTTGGCCTTTTGCGAAGTAAGGGCCACCCCGAAAGTGATCCCTCTGCATAATCGCGTCGTACGGTCCTGACTTCGCAGCTCCTAGCGACACGGGTACTTCCGCGGTACCTCGCTCGGGCATGAAAAGCTCTGGTGAAGACAACGTACGCCATGCGACGATCCACTTGAGCGTCATTATCTTCAACACGCCAAAGACGCTAGATACAGTAGTATCAGTGTGTAAACTGATATACGCGACCTCTGCCCCCGATTCGGGCATGCAGGTTTCTGTGATGAGCTTTCGTTGTTCTGGAGTGAGTTCCAGCATCGTTACGTATGCGTCGAGGTCTTGATCCTCGTATTCTTTGACTAGTCTCTCGAGCGAGCGGTAGGGCAGGTTCATTGGACACACTGATAGAGAGTTTCCGTAGCCAGTCTTGAGCCCTTCGAGACAACTGGTAGTCCATCCCTCACAATGGAACCGGTTGTTGCTGACGCTAGCGCTCGGTATAGCTGTCAACACGTTTACGGAAATCCGATGCGGCGTCGAACCGCAAGATGGTGAAGAGTCTATTGGTGCTTGGTGAGTATCCCGTGGTTTCTGTCCTGGAGAGGATTGCTCTTGCCGCTCACCCGAAGGATCGGTCGCCTGTATTCTGACCGGCTCTTTGGATCCAGGGATCGAACGTGATTTAGCCCAATTGTTTTCTGTTGTTCCGGCGACTGGGTCCACATCTTTGAGTGATCCTTGCTCTTGGGTTTGCGTGTCGCGATCAGGCGCTGGGAACGCATTTAATAGACTGATACTGGGGCTTGTGGGAGGAGAGCCACGCGCCGATTCACCGACTGCTGACGAGATGGCAACATCCTGTTGTACTTTAGGTGACGAAGCTTGCGTTATCATTGCACCCCTAGTTCCTGATGTATGTTCGCTGGATGTGCCTCGACTTCGTTCAGCTATCGTGTGTCCGTTCGTCTTGACGTTTTTACGGTTTCCAAAAAGCTTCAGCAAACCCATCTTCTGACTTGGAGCATTGGCAAAAGTGTTCCCGTTGTGCACCGTCATTGCGCGCGCTCGCTGTAATTGTACGATAGAAGATCTGAGTTCCAATCCTTCTCCTGCGTGAACCGGTCGCTGGTGTCCATTTCTCTGAGCAAGGGCAAGACTGGCGACAGCAATCATGAGAATGAGGTTGCCCTTCGAGTCTCGGAGATCGGTGCGCAAATCGTCAAACTGAGGTTGTAGAAACGGCCATTTTGCTTTCTCGAGTCGAGATAACTCGATCCCCGAATGTGAAGTATGGCGCTTGCCAACCTGGTCGAACGCTCGGTGTAGTAGGAGTTCAATCTCTGTAAACACTGTTCTACAGCGTTGAAGCGCTCGCGCGATATCGTTTAGGGCGATTGAAGTGAATACTGATCTGAGGGTGCCTTGCGCGTCAGGTTGTGGTATGACGAGTTCGCGCACTTGATTGAGGATTGCGCATGTACTGCTGACATCGTCCGCGATGCCTGTAACTCTTTGGTTGGCTGTCGCAACCTTTTCCGCGAGTGCATACAGCTTCACAGAGGCTTGTACGCCGGCCGCAGTAATGCCCACCACAGATCCTGCGATACTAAGAGGGTCTGCCATTGCGTGCTTTTAGAACGCCAGCTGTGTGGCTTTAGGCGAGTAATAATACACTGAGTGGGTAGAAAGTACATATCGAAGGAAGTGTCGCAAAGATAAACAGGTGGCAGGAAGGCTGAGCTGAGGCTGTGAGAATGAGGGCGCTCACCGGGTATTGCGTGTGAGCCACCATGTCAGCCAATAGCTGTATGGCTATAGCAACACAAGTCAGCCTTACCTTGCTGAGAAAGCGCCGGCGACTCTTAAAGCATACCCGAGATGCGCCCCGAGTTGAGCCTCTTTATCATGGGTTTTGGAATGCAGCCAACAATCTTGTGACGCGACGCGAAAAGAAAACACTTATCCGCTCGTGTTTCCGTTGTTCCTGCCGCTTGATATGCGCATTTGAATGGTCTACTTCGGTGTCTAGACACTCGCGCTGCCAATTCGATAGTGCATGCATTCTCGCAGGTTGAAGAGTATTAAAGGAGGAGAAAGCTAGCAATATCCACGCAGAAGGAACAAGATGCTCGCGCCAAGGCGCTAAACCACAACTTATCTAGTCAGTAATGACAGTCACCTCTATGAAGTCATCAAGCAAGATTCAGAATGAACTGCATCTCTGCCTACAATGGTTGGTGTTATTTGCAAAGACGCATCCTTAGTATTTGAGCCGTAGAGCCGTTGAATTTTGAGCATCTGCAGTCGAAGATTTATCGGACAGATGAAAAAATCATGGTACGACGTATTGACTACCTAGAAACCACGAACCTTGTGGGGTTATGGGTTGTGATGGATACCTCTCTACATCCAAGCTAAAGAGTCAGCCATCTGCATTAACTCCGGCCGCAAGATACATAGTCGATGAAATACTTCAGCTGTGTAAACCCGATATCTCCGCTGTTGACCCACCCTTATTCTCATAGCACCCAAACGCCGATCTGCCAGCATGAGTATTTCTACGTCCAAGCTACTTACCATTAGAATCTTCCACGCTTCTCGCAATTCACCTTCTCAATGCAGTCTTTTCGCCTCGTCCTTTCAAACAATGGCACAGTGCAAGGTGCACACTCACTCCCGACTCAGTCACCCCTGCCAGTAAAACATCGCCCCTTGATCGTTGCCCTCCATGGTGGCTGTTACGATCACCAATACTTCGATGCACTACCAGGATATTCCGCTTCCCTAATGAGCAACGCACTGTGTACTCCGTTTGTGTCGATCGACCGGCCTTCCTACGGCGGCACAAGTTCAATACTGCCCATTCCATCCGGGTCTGACTTTACAACGGAAAGCGCGATCCAGTTACATCGATTCATCCTTCCGAAGCTGTGGGAGGAGTTTGGTGTTCCGAATGGCTGCAATTGCATCGTTTTGCTGTGCCACAGCCTCGGTGTCATGCCTGGTGTCGCAGTGGCTGCGCTTCATGGAGGCGAGGAGGCATCGGAGTATCCATTAGGAGGGATTATCGCAAGTGGTATGGGAAACACGCAATCCAAGTCCTCGAGAGACACGCCTCCTCAGTATCCTCGCGTAGACGATGACCATGCACTGTGTCCAATCGAGCTAAAAGACGCCGTTATGTTCAAGCCTGGTACTTATGCACCAGGAATGTTGGAACAAAGCGAACGCCTAAACGCGATATGCCCTATACCAGAGATTGTTGGGTTCGCAACACAATGGATGCCTATCTGGAAGGAGAAATGGGCACCAGCCGTGAAAGCGCCAGTCATGTATTCGCTAGTGGAGGATGATCCATTCTTCGAGGCTACGCAGGAGGAGGTTGACCGCTGCGTCGGAGCTTTCACAAACAGTGTCCGCGTAGAGGGAAGTTTGATTCGGGGCGCTCCGCATTGTGTTGAGTTGAGTTATTGGGCGCAAGGATGGTATGCTCGCTGTTTTGGCTTCGCACTGGAGTGCGCTGCTAGTTTCGCCGTTACAAGTTCAGATGCCTGAGTCGGCGCTCTATCTTTAGCAAGGACGTTAGTGGCATGTAGAACCTAACAAAACCCAGGTTCTTCGTAGAATGCGTCACCTCCATTGGAAAGCAGTTTTATGTTCGCTGCCGTGATGAATGAGTTGATGAGTCGTGTATTGTTGCAACATATAGAAGCTGCAAACTGTAGCTCTTCAAAGTACGCACCATACCACTGTTGTACACATCAGCCTCTAATGGCATCTGCCAGTGGCTGGAACCAGGTCTCAGCCAGCTTCTTATTTCCTGCATCATTAGGATGTACACCGTCACCAGTCATTGTGTTCGTATTGAATCCAGTCCACGCATCTACAACCGTTACAGGGCTGTTTGCAGTCGTCTTGTTCGCCGCCCACGTCTGAATCGCGTTATTCAGGGCCACAACGCGTGGTCCACATTCAGCGCAGTTCGACGGATTCATTGGAATAATCTTCGCAGCGAGGAGTTTCATAGTGGGTTTCGAGACACGCATCTGGTCTACGAGCTTGCTGAAAGCGGTGGTGATCTCTTGGGGCGAGCGGTTGCTCCAAACGTCGTTGGTACCGAGGTGCATCATGACGATGTCGGGTTTGGTGGATGAAAGCCAACCCGGTAATTGGTTCTGGTTCGCAATGTTGACCGCGAGGAAACCGCCCTGCGAATGTGAGTCGGCTATCGGTATCGGAAAAAGGACAGAGCCTTACATGTCCCTCGTTCTCGCCATCGTATTGGAAGCCGCAGCCTTGGCCGGCCAAAGTGCCTACGAAGTCGGTGTTCTTGATGCCGGCTTGTTGGAGCTTCTGCCAAAGATAGGCTCGCCAGCAACCCTAGACTATTGTGAACTGTGAGCTGACGTAGTCGAGCATCGGGTACATACTGGGCTGCCCGTGATCGAATCACCAAGAGCCATAATCCGCACTGTAGATTGACGACCTGTAAGTTCCGTTGGAGCTGCTGCCACCATGGCCGCCATGGAGAGCACCGCCAGAAAGGTTGAGGCGATAGTGATGTACATGGCTGCTAAATTACAGACTAGATGTTCCCTTCGAGTAAAGAATAGGTTGTATCGTGAATTGCAATTCGCGTACCGCACGATGCGACTTATGTATGCTCCATGGTATTTGTTCCGTGTCCATGGGATGATGTAGCCATATCTACTGAGTTGTTCCGTCCAGATGAAATTTTCGCAATCAAGCTTGAAGAAAAGCCAGTGGCGTTTGCGACGATGCTCAAGTTGTCTTGTCACAAGATCTGATCGTATTAGAACCCAGTCCTCATAATGCTACTATGTCCTATCCCAGGATTAGCGGTTCATCTATACATGACGTGCCCCGCAGTGCGACAATCTATTCCTTCCATGTGGCCCTAACAGTCAGCCTTTTGTGCTGAGGTAGTTGCGCATCGGACTTAGTGCACGTCTCTGTTTGGTTGCGCCTTTCTGCGCGCGTTGGATGGCCAGAAATATGAGGACAAGCGTCTTATGTGGAGCAATAAAAGCGGCTCTGCAATGTCCGGGCCCATAATGGTTACCCATGTAGCTACCCCACCCTTGAGGTATCGCAAGGCTGTCGGCGCACGCAGCCTCTCCCCAGGTTGTGCGTGTCTTTCTTTTCCGCAGCAGATGTACGCGTTCGCTGTTCGAGGCCGCCATGTGGAGTCCATGGTGGAAGTGATGCGAAGGAGGCAAGGGGGTGCCGCAGGTCACGGATGACGGGCCCCACCGTCAGGTGGTTCTGCCAAGGTCTTCTCCACATAGCCTCCATTGCGGTCGGTCATCGCTTCCAAGACTTGCGTAATCTTGACTTCTAAAGCAACGGTTTGGACCACTCCTATTCGACACGCCGGGTCTTTTGTGACATGGTACTGGCATTCTGCTCTTTGTAGCTTGCGTCTTTATCACAACCCAGCAAGAAGCACCCATTAGGGCTGATAGGTGCGGACATAGAAACCGTGGCAGGGCTATGCAATCAGGTAGTTATTGTTGAGTGCGAGGATAGGGTTCATGGTAGCTGAGGTACAGGGTTTTCGGCGCATGCTCAAGGATCTCTGAAGGCCAGAAATCCTTAAATGATCGCATAGCCCCAGCAGAACCTGTCACTCACTCACTACCTACATGGGTTTTTGCTCAACAGAAGAAAGTAAGATATCGGAACATCCTCCCACCTCTGATATGCAAGTGGTGCGTATCTACTGCTGGTACGAACACGCGGGCTGCAAACAGTACTACAGGTGTTGATAGACGGCAAGTAGGTAGCGATGGCGTAGGCCGTAGCACTTATACAACCACGAGAACATTGAGGGTCATAGAAAAGCGTTGCGCGTTAGCCCGCGCCCAATTCTTTGGACATGTGCGATAGCCAAGGAGACGTGGTTGTCAGAGCGCTCTAGGTGATACAACCAGTGTGGCCATCCACGCTCCAGGCCCTTACAGTCTGTCACCTACAAACCCACATGTCCAGAGCAACGAAGCTGATTGATGCGCGTCTGATTGCACGGATTCCTGTTTCGACAACCTCGAGGTTTGATAAATGCGGGATGAGGGAAAAGGGGATTAGATTCGGCGGTTCGGGGAGACTGAAGGCCCGGATGTGGGTCCCGCATTCCCCCGCTGCACGCAATCAGTCACCAGGGATGTCGCAAAACTTTCCTCCCATGCCCAGCGGACCCAGCGACTGTGCAGACATCGATAGTGCACAGGTTGCCGTGCGTTTGATGCCGAGACGACCATTGTCGGCACACCTGATGGTCGTCTCGAAGACGTGGGTCCTCTGGACATGCAATCGCTTACGACTTTGGGACCTTCCTGTTGGAGAGCAGCTTGTTCGCACTCCATGCAGCACCTTGATCAGAAATTCCAAGTTACGCGGAGGAACTTTGGGCCTTCTGATCTCTCGCTCAGGGCTGATCAGCCTCCTGACCCTCCCGCCGATGGATTTGTGTTGGCACATGGTAGAAGCCACCGCGATACCGATTGGGCAATGTTGGCATCTTCCGTGTAATCGCTGCGAACGAAAAGAGTATCGGTAAACTTATCGAGTTGATATAGCGAACATTGTAGCATTGGCACGACTGCCGAGTCAAGGCATGCGAAAACAGGATCACTTATACCGAATATGTATGTCTGGCAACACCAAGTCGCTACATACATCCATTCACAGTGTACTCAGCCCCGACTAGCTATGCAGAAACGTCTGTGCCTTCGAGCTACATTCTACCAATGTCGGTCGCAATTTTGCGACATGCAAGCAATCGCACTGGACAATATACGATAAGCTGGGAATAGAGTTCGGCTAACGCGACGAAAGTTTGACGTATCGCGGCTCGTATGGAAGCTTTGACAATGTTCGCCCAACGCCTGAAGCTTCGACACAGATTGTCGTACATATGTACGACAGCACGGAAGATCTGCGATCTAATCGCATTCGGACTCGAATGCGGCGCAGGCCAATGCGAGCGGCTCGAAGCGTTGCTTGTCGTGAGCGACCATGGTCGTGTGAAGCAGCCCATGACTAAACTAAAACTGTTCGCAGATTACTACGTGGAACAAGCAATTTCAACGTCCCGTTGCGGGAAGGCATGTCAGAGCTGGAGAGTGTTCAGCGATCGGATGGATCTTCCCGTTGACAGCGGGCCAATAAAGCCGGATCTGAACAAACAGAATCGGGTAGATAGACCAAGTCTGTCCAGCTAGAACAATCACTCGCAAAACCAAGCCGGAGGAATATGACGCATGCGGAGATCTGCTCGGGGGGATGCCGAGGTCGTATCGTGCGAACACCACAAGTCTTCCTCGCCTCGCCAATCGCATCGTAAACATTGCTATTTCCACGTGAACTAAGAAATCTCATCATCTAAGGCACAACATACCCAGCGCTGTGGTTCCCCAGGTTCTGCTGCCCTTCTCCATGCCGATCCCCGATCTTAGCGCAAGGGGACTCCGATGCACTTTGACGTAACATGCGTGCCGTAGCACAACCAAAGTCCCCAGGCGTTTCGCGGCTCAGGAAAGCATCGCGCCAGCAGCCAGCGCGGCATGCGCGGAGTCGAGTCCGTTGAGATGCGAATGAACCGGTTAGGTATTCCGGAGCCGATTCGGTCCTTCTCACGACATGACATGTGCGCTTATACATGCCTAGAGTCCAGAGCCCGGTATCTGCGAGTCGTGAAAACCACGTTGTGGCCTGACAGACAATCGAGCCGTAGCTGGGGAACGGGCTCGAAGGATCCGAGCGAAGGATGGATGTGGAGATGCTGAGTTTCAATTTTCAATTTCATCGTTTTTTAGCACCGCCAGCGATATCGCATAGATGATAGCCTCGCGGAGAGGTTTCAACAGGCCTGTTATCTCCAAATGACGGCGGCTGGTTGTGTTTGACAAGCGTTAATGTCGAGGATTGGTGCTTTGCTACTTTGGTTCTGCTTCACCCGATTGGCCCACCGTATAGAAGCATACCGCGGCACACATTTTGCACAGCCAGTGACGGGCTGTTCTTAGGCTGATGTTGTCGGAATTTCCAGGATTTCTCATTAACAAGCTTCCACCGGGTGGCGTCTTCCATTCGCCTATGCGATGACGGTAAATATTGGAGGGCGCTGGGGTCAGCCATTCAGAGAACACCGGACCTCGAATACATCAACGAGTGGTTGAATTATGAAAAGAGCTATCTTGCGCACCCGTGCAACCCTGTGTCAGAGCCCTGGGAAGCCAAGCCGGAAGTCCTTGCACAACGGCACGACACAACACCACCATGCAGTCACCGGTGAAAAGCTTGGGTCAGGGGAGTCAGAGCAATTGCCGAACTTCATGCGCAGCAGAGGATACTGAGGAAACATGGTGATGTCTATTCATGGTAATCTCTATGGAGAGATCCACATTGCAACAAAAGAAAAATGTCGTCTTTACTACTGGCTGTTCCCGCCCGACCACTGCGAATCCTTGCGCTCTGTGACCAAATCCTTCTGACTCTCGCTATCGCTAATCCGCGAGCTCTCCTCGAAATGCTGTTCAAAGTGTCGTGTAACATAGATGCTTTTCCCGAATATGCCCCCTTCCTCAGTAGGTGTCGTGCTACTTGCCCGGGCCAGTCCCAATTCAAAGTCTTCCTCGTCATGTCGTGCGGTACTTCTGACACCGTGAACGCTCCGGATTTTGGTCGCGCCGGTGCCAATCGTGCCATTTCCGTATGCATTTCCGTATGCTCGGTCCGATTGGACGGTGGAAGAAAAAGCGGGGATGATCTTGATAATCAGTGGCTTGAGCGCAGGAAGCGATGCACACACGATAGCTAGGTTCATCTCGATGTTAGACCAGTAGGCCGCCGGTGCGCTGTAGTATGTGGAGTCCTCGGGGTTGTTGAGAAGCGCGATGAGAGCGTGCAGTCGGAGGATCGATACGATGCAGACGAACCAACCGATGGTGAGGATGGTCATAAGCGCGAGCCTCTGACGCAGTGCGATTTGCAGTGTCCAAATGACACGAACGGGGAGGAAGGCCACGACGAGGTCGGATAAGATGTTGATGCTGGCATTGGCATACCAAATCGACCTGTTGTTGAGACATTTCGCACCGGGCTGCTCCAGTATTTTCCAGTAGGCATGGACAGGGACACATGTGAAAATGGAGGTGAAGAGCGTGCTGATACCCCAAGCTACGCAGAAAGCCATGATGATGTAGAGTGGTATACGCATTTCTCGCAGAGTAAATATCCGGCTGTACTGGAGAAGGATGGATATCTTGGTGATGTTGAGGCTGTTGTTGTAGAAGATGATACTCCAGAATAGGTACTATTCGACATTAGATTCGAAGTGCAGATGGGCCTCAGATTCTTACGCGCAGAATCGTCTCATTTCCAGCTGGGAATTCGACGAAAACCGCATGCTTGCCGTTGCCGGCGTTCACCTCTGGAATTGGTTAACGCTTGGCTCCTCACGGGCGCGGTGTGTGTCTTACGCATTATTTGAAATACTCCAGTCACAATAGCCAGCGCCATAGAGAATACAATTGTATAGTCCTCCCATCCTAATGCTCTTCCCAGGAACCGGAGCCGAGTGATGATACGCAGGGCGACGCAAATCCCCGATATGCATGTAAAAGCAATAACGATAGATTTTGTGAGCGGGCCGCGATCCTCTTTGGCCAAGGCAGCCAACTGTTCCGGTGGTATTTGGTCCATGGTGGCTGTGAGGCAGAGGGAAAGACAATGTGACACACTCAATTTGTCGATGTGTGAAACAGGTTCGATGTGGTCACCATGGACGCTCCTTGCCCTATGTATTCGCAGTATCCTGTGTGTGTGTGTGTGTGGAGGAGTACATATGTCAGGTCCTGCGCCCAAAGGTACCTGAACTACGAAGGCTGCACGGGCTAGTGCGCCAGTGTACACAAGACTGGGATGCCACGTCGTTTAAGGAGGTATCCGAAACTCAAAACTTATCAATGGATCACACCCTGGAAAGCGAGTGTGAGGAGGATCTGGGGAGACGGCATGCCTAACGGAAGCGCTAGACCTAGCGGACGGCAAGAACTTGGACACAAACCAATGGGACTATGCACTCCTCCTGCTTAGTCGCGTAAATGCTTCAGCTTCAAGGATACATCTCCAAACAGAAAAGGTTGCAGTGGCGAGCGTAGTCCTGTGCACTCGACCCGCCGTGAGTAATCAGACGATATGCGACATACGGAAATCACTTGCATGATGCACTGTGCGTATTTCCCATGGTGTGTGGCGAACCCTGTTGTCGATATGAGGAACGCCTTCGACACCAGGGATCAGGCCATCGGGTTACCGGGTGAAGATCATGCTGATGTTCGACGAATGAGCCGACATGTGGCGCGTCGTATGTTGCGCCAAAAGTTGCCCTGGATGAACACACCACGCTGCTACTGAAGAAACGGGAGGCCAAGATTGCCCGGCAGCGGTACTATCAAAGCGATCAGTTAACTCCTTAGCGTGCAGCCGTTTGTGAGTATATACCTGCAGAATCATCCTCCTACGTTGCGAAGTCGGAAATCTGCAATGCTGTCGCTCCATCACATCGTTGGCCAAGTTTTTCAATTTCAGTACCGTCGACCGACCACGTGCATGCCATTTGCGTGTCTATGACCGTCACATGCTGGGCTTTTGAGCAGAGACACCGTGCAGGGCACCGCTTGAACTTGGTAGTGGAGCCACCGAATACCGGCTAATTCGTGTGGTGCAATCTGTCCGCGCTGCTAGTGTGACGCTAGAGCACTTGATGGCGAATTATCGACGCCCAGGATCATCCCTGCAGATCGGATTGCAAACTCTATTGTGTTTGGCTGCCTCATAGCCTACCAACCTCCAGCTTGCGCTGTGCTCCGCCATTCAAGAGAGGCCTTGCAAATAGCTGGACAGATGTATACCTACACATGTGGCGCGACGCTGCTGACGCGGGTCGCGTCCGTCCATCGTCTGCTAAGGCTCCCGAGGTCTCCCTGAACCTCTCCGCGAGGTAGAAGTCAGGGTATCACGACAGATCCGCCACACTGCGCGTTAGCATGACCGAAGTCGTCTCAACTGGCGCAGAAGGCTTTGCGGCTTGGGTTGCCGTGTGTGTGTCGCAAGTATCGTACGAAACCGTGGAAAGGATGTGGTTCGCAAGTCGCTGCACTTTCCTACTAAGGCGCCATCGAACATCGAACACGGCGGGTAGACGCGACAGTCTGAGATCCCAAACCACGCGGCATTCGCCATCAGGGACTTTTCCTGGAGGATCATACGTGAGGAAAGGTCTGTTTCGTATTCCAATGATGCCCAGGAACCATGGCCAATGCGAGTGCTGGGCTACTGTGAGCACAGTGCGGGATGAAATGACCTCGGGAGAATCCTGATGCTGCACGCCTTGACAGGGTCGGCTAAGTGGAAGGTTTGCGCTAAGTCAGCAATGCATCGGGCCCAACTCTTTGAACACCAGCCCTTGGAATAGGTTGCGAGCTCTCTTGGAAAACAGATGACATGCATAGTGGGGAGTCATGATCACGTCCCATAGCCTACGTTGGAATGAGTCGGTGCCCGCAAGGGAGACGATCCGGGAGCTTCAGGACCTGTCGCTGACACGTGGTCTGGCCGGGACGGCGCGTCCGTGCGCGGCATGTAGCTTGGCACACTAATCCCGTTCTAGGCTCAGAGACTCGTTTCGTATGAGCTGAACTGTTCTGTGAACACCATCAGCTCGCGCATTGAACTGAATCTCTCTGCTCACCGCGTAGATCTCGTAACGATTCCAACAGTTCGGGATTGCTGCAGGCGCCTTCCGTCGTCACGTCATCTATGACGCCATCAAAGGTTTCTTTGCTCTCATCGCGCTGGAGCACACACGCCCAGCATTGTTACGTTACAAACATCATACAGCGTGCATCGTCAGGGACATCTTGAATCTCATACAGAGACGCGCACGCCGTTGGTCCGACATCTGGAGGCTCAACGACTGGGAATCCCCAGGTAAGCGAAGATGGCGTCAGGAACCCTGCAGGAAGCTGATCTGACTGGAGCATGGAAGCATGGTTCTGGCACAGGCTAGTAAGTCTTCTTGGCGAATCAGCCAAGTATCTCTCATTGGAAAGCTTTGAAAGCGTAAACGTTTGACACCAGGTACACGTCGCGTCACTATGGACAACCTCTTCAAGTGTCACGGTTATACCTCGGTGGAAAGCAGGAACGATCAACGGCCCCCGATCTACAACCACTATCTTAGAAGCCTCAAACAAACATATTACATCGCATCAGCACGCCCTTGGAGACTGCCAAGGTGTTGTTGTAAGTGCGCAGGAAAGTTGAGTTGCCAATGTCACCTGTCTATCGCCGCTCAGGTCCAGTGGCGACGCGTGCTAGTCATAGCCACATGCTCAAGGACCATGTGGCTCGCATTAACACACGGAGCAGACACATCAAAGTCAGGACTCTCGACTCAGGTGATCGGTGAGCTTACTTGCGCACATCGAGGGCTCTGCTGAACATCTGGATATCACCAATCTGTCCTACGCCTCTGAGACCCCTATGGCCGCAAAGCCAATCGCGTCAGCCCCGAATCCGCCCCCTAATTCTGAAGGCCGGTTACCCGACTACCGGTACGCTAGATCTGCGCTCCTGGTCTGATCTGTCACGGAGACTGGAACGAAAAAGCAATATACGCATAGCGCTTGCCGGACACAACTCCGTGGATATGGACGGAAATGGTCGATCATTCGACGATACTACTTGTGTGTACCGAGCTCATTCCCAGATACTGCAGGCGAAGTCCAAGATCTCCTTATCTGATCAGCATGAAAGTATATGTTTACTAAACAGATAATGTGTTGGTGTGAGGGTTACCATCAAAGGTCATCTAGTGGCGCTGCGATAACGTTGGCAATGAGCTAGTAATCATACGAACCATATCAGATCATTACCTGCGAATGCTGCAGATCAGAGCGATCGGGATGCAATCAGCACAAATAGTACAACATTCACAGCACGTATCTTTTGGCCAACTAACGATCTGTCACATCTGGACATCCAAGTTGCTGGAAGCTGAGGTTGCCTTGAACAGCTTGCCATGTGCCCGCATATGCATGCTGCGGTAGCCATGCTAAAAGTTTTTTTTACACTCAAGTTATAGGCGCAATTGCGAAGTCTTTCTCTTGAGTCACAAATATACCTCTCCTGCACATCGAGATAGAGTGGTTTTGATCCGAGAGTGTTTTGCCTTCAACTCCTCGGCCGATGAGAGGTATCTCCTTTTTCTACCTTGCCCAAATATTCTCTCTTAGTCAAAGGAAAAAAGACAAATTGTCCATTTGACATGCAGGCAGTAAAGTGTATTCAACTTGTGTTGTAGCTGCGCTAGTAGAGACTACGCATTCAAAGTCTACAAATGTCTACACAGTCCGTAAACGCTGATTGGCGAGTATACTACGCCGATCTCATCGTCCGAGGAGGCTATGACGCCGTTAGTCGTTCTATAAAGCGCATCCCGGAGATGCCCTCCGACTTGAAATGACGCACGATGAGCTTTCCTCGCGACTAGGTTTGATTTAAAGGATTGGAAGTCAATCTCATCATGAGCCTCCAGTGTTCACAAATCGCTCCCTCTTGCCTATCAAGCACATTCTTGTCGCTACCCAAATATCGCCACCAGAACCTGCAAGTGTATGGCGAAATTGATAGCACCGTTTGTCTTGTACAGGAATGACTGGGCGGTCGATCCACTCGACTTTCTTCTCCCCTGAAGATTGTAGTTATCAGGTCCGGTCATCCCCATTCTATGACATCTCTAGGTACAGTTCACAACTACTTCACGGTATCTGAAGAGGTAATCGACCGCTAAAAAGCACAGCTGACCATGACTGGTGGGGAGATGGTATACACAACGAAGCATGCTGGCCAGAAGCTTGGCAATACCACAGCCAAGTATCCAACAATGATTCCCTTCAGAGAAGATGCAATAGAATCTTGTAGGGAGTCTAAACCAGTATACCATTGACACTAGCTGTATAATAGACTATTTAAATTTGCCACGAACTGGAGAGTCTATCGAAATTGAGCATATTTGAAATGCGCCGGGGTCAAAACGGGCTGCAGCTCGCCATATGCGTACAATCCCATCATCATGCCTGTAAAAGGCTGACCGATAGACGGGTTGCGTGTCATGATCTGGGTATCAATGTCGCCTAGCCATGTCCACTCAGTCTTCTGATGCGGACCATCGTCGGCCTGCCGGTATCCAAAGCGGTAGCTCGTGGCAGTGCTGTCAATCACGAGCTTCATCTCACCCTTCTCTGGGATGGCGTACTCTACAGACTCCATGTCCGGCCGTGTGAGTCTAATCACTCGTTTTTGTTGACCATCGCAGTCTGCAAGCGCAATACCGATGCTGGCGTAACAAGTATGATTCCACCATAATACTGTGCCGGCCTCAACGCGCGGCACATCAGGCTGGAAATCCAATTGAGTCTCCCAGACCACCGGCCAATGTTTTTGTTTTCGCAGAAACAGCGTTGGACATATAGGCATCGACAGCGTGTAAGGACCACCATTCAAAGTAAGGTAGTCGTCTCGCGCTGTCATAGAGTAGTCTTTCCTCACAGGTGTATCTGCGCATGTGTTAGTATTGTTTCATCCACCAGCTTCCGAGATGCTCACTCTTCCGGTACCACCCAAGACCGAGTCTGATACCACTGAAATCGTCCTTCCATGCCTTATCCTCATTGAGCATAAACTTGTTTGGTCCGCTCATCTGCAAGGTGACCGGTTTTCCCTCGTTGAATATCGGCCAGTCGTTCTCCCAGCGAACTGGAAGCAACATGGACTCGCGCCCGAAAACTGACGTTCGCCATTCAGCACCTTCCTTCTTGGGCCGTACGCCTAAGCACATGGCCCACCACTGGCCTTGGGTGTCTTCAACAATATCGCAATGACCAGTGTTTTGGACCTCGTCGTCTGGTGTGTTGCGCCAGAGCGGGTTGTGCGGTGCTTGTTCCCACGGCCCGAAAGGGCTATCGCGACTCCGGCTCACATATTCGCAGTGCCCAGACTCAGTTCCTCCTTCCGCCGTGAAGATATAGTAGTAGCCGTTCAACTTGAAGAGATGTGAGCCTTCTGCAATACCCGATTCAGACTCCCGGATCATCTTTGGCGTGGACTTCAAATTACCCGAAGCAAGGTCAACGGTAGATACGTGGATGGCAAAGTCTTTAAGTTTTGAATCCGGTGAGCGATCGACCTTTCGGTAGGTCGAAGAGAGATACACCTGGTCATCGTCATCCCAGAACAGGTCAAAGTCGAAGCCGACCTGATCAAAATACACAGGGTCAGACCACGAGCTCTCGTTCCAGATGTTGGTGGTTTTGACGTAGAAGCCACGTGGCCAAACACGATCGTCGCTCTGCGGTCTATATCGATCAAAAGAGTTGGTGATGATGTAGAATGTGCCCTTGTGGTAACGAATGGTGGTAGCCCAGACTCCGCCTCCTGGCTCTGGTGTCCTGATATCGAGTTGGGACTTGCGCGTGAGTGCGTGGCCGATTAATTTCCATTTGATAAGATCCTTGCTGTGATATATGGGCGCTCCGGGGAAGTATTCAAATGATGACGTAACGCAGAAGTAGTCGTCGCCAACGCGAATGACAGATGGGTCTGGGTTGAAGCCTGTTAGGACTGGGTTGGCGAAAGTGCTCATGGTTGAAGTGGCCATTCTTTTTTGGTCTCGAGGGGCATAACGTGGGGTGAGGCTCAAGATATTGAGTATTCAGGCTGATCTCGATGCGGCTCCAGTCTTCCGTTACGCGCCACATGCCGCGCATCCTGTTCGGCCCATGCTGCCGTTGCCATGGCTGTAACCAGTTGACGGCCGTGTTGTTGCGGCTCAAATCGCGTGGGATTACGATGATGAGTTTTTCCTCGAATCACAAAATTTGCGGGTGTATCTCATGATGTTCCGGATCCTCGGGTAGCTGTGGATCGTGAAAGAGGCTCGGGGTAGATGGATGAATGAGGGGTAGGCCTGGCAGGCTAAGGCGTTCCTTCACGGGCGAAGATCGGCAAACCTCCGGCTTCCCAACAGAAACAACACGCGTCTGCCCCGCGACAAAATCGAAGCCCCAAAACGCACCCGCATCAGCTGCAACAGCTTCAGAACGCAGATTCCCCCCCTTAGATGGAAAAAACCGGGCTAAGGACGCGTCATGCAGCACCAGAAGCTTACTGTTGTAATCACGACGCGTCGAGCCAACACCACATTCGGCTGCATGCGCCAGAGCGAAACGAGCATGTCACGTGTCGCATCCGAGCTCCCAACATGCGTTCTACAGCATTAAATCTGTCTGCTGTGTTAGAACTAAAAGCTAATCGTGCAAGCGAGTGGACCGTTCCGTGGCGTAGTTGGTGCAACATAGCAGCCTTCGAATAAGGCTCGTCATGCAAAGAAATGCCGCTTGATCGCAGGGTTTTTATTCATCGGAATTGCAGGGTTATCATTCACCGGTAGTCCAAAGGGACCTTTTTGACGCGGGCATGCAACCATGTCTCATCGTAGCATTACACAGCCATTATTTGGGAGCTGCTATCCCAAGATTGGCCATCCGCGGAGGGCACGAGGTCGATAACATGGGTGTCAGTCGAAGGCTTACGCTGCGCCCCAATCTATGCAGGTAGTCACCTCGCCCTCCACTGTCCACCTTACTTCATGCCTCTTTCAACATCAAATGACCCTATACGCCATTCGGTTGCCTATGTCGGAAGCTTAGTCCACGCGTTGCACTTCATTCAGTCCCCGTTCTCGGCTCGCATCTTACGGACAAAAGGCAAAACTCAACACAGGTGCACAAACACTCGGAACCCTCGATAGCGAGTAGTCTGACCATGTCAGCTACGGCTGGAACCACTACGACAGGCACTACGTCCGTAGCAGCCTCAGGTCCCAACACGAACCCTACTCCATCACTTTGGGATGCTGCAAACGCGAGGCTCGATCCCAGGATACAAGAATGGCTTGGGATTGTCAATCGAGGAAACGGCCCCGTAATCGATGCCGTGTTGGACGAGGCGAAGATCCAACGGAAAGCACTGGCTGCAAAGAGATGGAAGGCGACCATTGGTGGGAAAGAGATCATATTGCGTGACGTGCTTGCAAGGATTATTCAGTGGATAGACCATTTCAAAGCCGTTGGTGATATTGCCGTGCAATTCAATTCAGGTGCGGCTAGTTTACCTTGGGCAGCCGTTCGATTCCTTCTGCAAGTTGCTGTCGATGACAAGCGGTATCTGGAAGCCACAATCGAGGGGATTGAGACTGTTACACAGGCCATTGCTACATATGCTGCCGTGGAAAATCTTTATATGGACCCGGACTTCCATCTCCATATGCAGATTCGCAGCAAGGTCCTCGAACTTTATGTTCACATTCTGAGTTTCCTTGGGGAGAGCATACGGTATTTTAAAGACAGTATGGCCAGTAAGTTTTACATCTGACCTCTCGACGCCGACCTCTGATGTATGGCAGAACGTACAGCAAAAGGCGCATTCTCAGCTACGCAGGGCGAGAGACTTCAGCAGATAGCTAAGCATGACACCGAGATTCGACAACTAGCCCAAATGCATGACTCACATGTCCAACGACTCATACGAAAGCACGTCATGCGGATCGACGAGAACGTTATGACTTCGCTGAAAGCAGAATCTTTCCGCGATTTCATTGCATGGCTGTCATTGACACCATACAAAGAGCATCATACTCGTCATTCCAAAAACCGTTTGCCTGGTACAACACAATGGCTTACACATGATTCCCGTTATATCAACTGGAAGTCCAGTACATCCTCGTCGCTACTGTGGCTCCGCGGCATAATGGGCTCTGGAAAGACTAACCTAATCTCTTCAGTGATTGATGATTCCTCGAATGGTACTAGTGTGCAATCACCGGTTTTATATTACTACTGCGGCGACACCAAAGGTTACGGCGGCAGATGCGATGCGAAGGACGTGATGCGAAGTCTGTTGAGACAACTCACTGTCAAGAATGAAGAAACCTTTGAAATCATCGAGCAAGTTCACCTGGAGTTCAGGCGGAGAGAGGCAAGGGGAAAGATTGGCATGGGAAATGTGGACAAACTCGAGCCACACGAATGCACACACTGGATAGCCGAAATTCTCCAAGGCGATGAGGCAACCATAATAATTGATGCCATCGACGAGATCGACGTTACAGACAGGCATCTTCTTCTCAGAGAGCTCATAGCGCTTCGAGACAACCCGGGCCATGTTACGAAGATGCTGCTCTCCAGCAGAGATGATACGAACCTTACGCAGTGGCTAAAAGGGGCAACAGAATTGCGCTTACAAGCATCACTCACTGAAGCTGACATGGAAAAATTCATCAGACATTGCGTTTCGACGGCAGTCGATAACAAACATCTTGTTGATGGTATGGGAGACTCTCCCTTTCAGTCACGATTAGAATCGTATCTCCTCGACAGAGCAGATGGAATGTGAGTCCTATCATTTCTTTGACATATTTTCGGCTTTTCCCTGCTATAGACTAACACATCGATCAGGTTTCGATGGGTAGAGCTCCAATTGAAGCACTTCTGCGACCTGAAGGCTGAATGCAGTATTCAGCGCGAAATGTCAGATCCTGCTGGAGCTTCCATTCACACCATCAATCAGCTGTATGCTACAATACTCGATGGGATTCCCAAGACGGATCCTGTGGCATACGACATAGCAGCACAAACCTTCCGGCTGATGCTGTGTCTGCACGAGGTCATATCTCCTCCAGCACTACTTGCTGCAGCATCCATCACACGCAATGGGTTGCAGAACTCTTTAGAGCTTTCAGATCTACTCAGAATCTGCTCCCATCTGGTAGTTTTCGATGAGGAGCTCGACACGATCCGATTCGCTCATGCTTCCGTTCAAGAATACTTGTCGTGCCTCCCGGAATTCAGCATGATGGATGCCAACAGCGCAGCCGCTTCGAGCTGTCTTATCAGATGTCTCGACAGTCCGCTTCCCGACCTGACCCTTGGCATTCAACCTTCTGCCGATTTTGACGTGTATGCAGCAATGTACTGGCCCCTTCACTACAATGCCGCGAGCGAAAAGGATCGTAGCGGTCATTTGGGAGACACCTTAAGGGAATTTATGTTCTCTGATCAAGACTTCATGTCGCCTTTTCCATGCTGGATCGAAACAGTGGACGAGATAGCAAAGAAGCTATCGGGGCCACACATGCGCCGCTCAGACCTGACCGCTATCGTGAGCGAAAGCGCCACGCCGTTCTTCACTGCATGCATCTACGGACTAGAACTTGCTATCGGAGTTCTGTCTGGAACATCATCCTTTGATGTGAATATGAAAAATGCGCATGGAAATACAGGGCTTTACCTCGCCTCGTCTGCGGGTCAAGTCCGGGTGGTGGACAATCTATTGAAGCTAGGCGCTGACATCGCAATCGAAGGCGGGCGTCGCACGACTCCATTTCAAGCTGCATGTGCCAACGGCCATGCAAACGTTGTGCAGCTCATCATTGATGGCTCAGCTCAGAACCTCACAAACCAAATGATCACCGCGGCCATGCATGCAGCTCTACGTAATGGCCATGAAGATATCGCAGTAATTCTTCTGAAGAAACGCGCTTTGCCCATGTCGCAAGACATACTTGACCAAGTGTTTGAAGCTGCTGCAGGCATGGGTTTCATAGAACTCATGCCCTACTTGCAGCTGCCATCACAGTCGTTGAGCAGAAACAAGAAAATCGCAATCAGAGGCCCGGGAACAACTTCCCATGACAAGAAGATTAAGCAGATTGAAAGGTACTTCAAAAACAAGGCGCTGCCTGATGACGCCATCGCAACAGCTGCATTCTATGGCCAGAACGAGATTATCGAATTCTGCCTCGAGAAGGGTCTCGACATTGAGCATGAAGGACCCTTCGGAACACCACTTCGTGCGGCGAGCTTGATGGGCCATGGAATGACTGTGCGATTGCTTCTTGACCGAGACGCGGTAGTAAATGCCAATGGATCGATCGGTGACGCCCTTCAAGCAGCTGCAATGAGAGGACACTTGTCAATAATCACGATGTTGATAAGAAGTGGGGTGGCTGTGGACAACTCCGGGGGTTACTACGGCAATGCGCTACAGGCAGCCACGTATCGGGGCCACATCGACGTTGTAGAAGCTCTTCTTGCAGCAGGCGCTTCTATCGGCCAAAAAGGCCTTTTCAGTGATGCACTAAGCGCTGCGGTATCAGCGGGCAACCAATCCATCGCGAATCTGCTTCTACAGAGTGGCTATCAAACCACACCCCTCCTGGATAAGGATGAAATGATGTGTGTGGCATCCCATAATATGACGTGCGCTCTCCCATCGCACGTTGATCTTCTGTCAAAACTCAATTCGACACATCACTCTGAGCGCAGTCTGCAAGCAGATCGAGCAAACGCGATTGAAGGACGAGATCTCAGTTTTGACGAGGCATACCAGAGCATCCATGACAGAATTGAAACCGAACACGCCACAGAACTCGCAGATCTAGAGCATCACAAACGGTTTGGATCTCATCCTCTGCTCGTTGCTATAGCGGCTGGTCAAGATTCCATCGTCCGAAGCATGTTGGACCATCGCTCTGCCATTGGGCTTGCATTATCTGATATCGGGGTTGGACTCAAGGTAGCTTCTACGGCTGGTCAACTCGATATTGTTGACCAGATTCTGTGTACACCAGACCTACCAGGAAAATACATCTCACGAGCATTGGAGCGCGCAGCTTGTTATGGGCACGTTGCCGTTATCAAGCGGCTTCTTCAATGTGATGAAGCACACGGTCCTCCACCAGACTCATATTATACTCCGTTCACTCTGGGAGAAGATACACAACATAAGAGACTGTACAGTGACAAGAAGAAGAGCCGGTGGTCGGACTATTTTCCCCTTTCATACGAAGCAGTCAAGACGAATGAAACTGCTGAGACGAGCCACATCATGAGGATCCTCCTACTGGGTTGTGAATCTAATGCGCCCCACACAGTGGAGCTTGCACTGCAATTGGCTGCAGGATCCGGATTGCAGAATCTGTTTGTAATGGCGCTTGCCGCTACAGTTGGGTGTAACAGCGAACGAGTCTTAGGGGTACTCTTTCGACATAATTCTACTCTCGACGCAAGCACGCTCAAAAAGGCTTGTGCTCAAGCGGAAGAAGACAGATCTCTTCGTGTGCTCCACGTCCTCTTACAACACGACAGCGATCATGTCTACCAAGTACAAAATTACTGGAATGTTTACGAAGGTGCAGCCCGGACCAAACACAACGACCTCATGTGTTATCTTGACACGCAAACACTATACTGGCGAGACGATTCAGTGTTCGCACAGACATTTGTTGAAGCTGCGCGGCGAGGCTACGTCTCCGCAATGAAGACTTGGGAAAAACGATTGCTTCAACTCATCGATCATGAGCTGTTGATATCGCAGGCTCTGGACCAAGCCTGTGCAAATGGACATGCTGTGGTGGTATCATATCTAATCCAACTCGGGGTTGACGTCAACGCGGTAATCGACAAGTCCATACAATCCCCCAGCCTTGTGAATAACCAACCCATGCGACATGTCTACGGAATTACTCAAAGCGAAGTCTGGCCAAGGACAGCACTACAGGCCTGTCTTCAAGCCACGCCGCAATACGACCGGATCCTTGGAATCCCCAGAAACAAACTGAAGGACTTCAACGACAAAAAAAGGGAATTTCTTAGCAAACAGCATGCCGTAATCGAATTGCTGTTGGGTAAGAACGCAAACGTCAATGTCGTGGACAGACTTAGGCGAAGCACTTTACATTCCGCGGCTCTGCTTTGTCCTGTGGAAACGGTCCGCATGATATTAGCAAGCGGTGCAGCGATTGATATACTTGACAAGGACCACAGAACGCCTTTGATTTACGCTGCATCCAGAGAATTTGATTCATTCACAGTTCTGGAGGTTTTGACTAAAGCTGAGGAACAGGCCAAGCCATCAGCGACTCACACCTCTCCAACTCTGCTTTTAGATGCGGCACTTTCAGTATTCGAAGACGGTTTCGTCGAGTCTGAATCTGTTCACCAGGTGTTAACTACTGGTCCAGGAGCTGTCATTCGGTGCCTTCTGCAATCGCAAACTGGCCTACAAGCCACAGCCACTGGCTTTACGCTCCTACTCCAAATGGCATCAGCGGACGGTGATTTTGAGCTCGTGAAGTTGTTCATAGAGCGGAATGTCGACGTCAAGGCTATAGGTCACTGTTATGGAACTGCCCTGCATGCTGCTGCTCGGTTTGGTCACCTGAACTGTGTCCAACTGCTTGTGGAAGCTGGCACCGAGATTGCCTTAACCGCGGGTAGCTTCCAATGGACTCCGCTACGTGCCGCAGTAGAAGGCCAGCACTTGGCGATTGTGCAATACTTGCTCGATTGTAGTGTGATGCAATCGTCCAATGGTTACGCCGATCGTGGGTCAGCGCGATACAATTGGGATTGCGCAATACTGACTTCCGCCTGCCGCAGTGGGAATGTCGACCTAGTGAAATTGCTACTCGCATGCTCGGAACCAAGAAGCCCGATGCCTGGTCATACAGAGATACGGCGTACTCAGTTTATGGACATGTCTAGCGCGCTACAGACCGCCTGTGAACGTGGCCATGCAAAAATTGTCGCACTGTTGATCAACTATGGGGCAGACGTCGAAGAAAAGTGTGGTCAATCCTTGTCTCCATTAACAACTGCTGCTACCGCTGGGAATCTCGAGACAATGAAACTCTTACTGGCCGCGGGAGCTTCCTTGTACGATGCTGGACGAGCTGTCAACATCCTGAGGACACTTGTCGTAGGAGAGAAACCAAAGGATATAATCGACTATGTTCTTGCTCGTTTTTTAGACAAGGGCGATTTCATGTATGCTTGTAAGGAAGTCCCAGGTTACATGCGCGCTTGGCAAGAAGACTGGAAATTTGTTCTTCATGTGGAAACCATGCAGAGTTCCGAAAGTCTGCTGCAAAACCTTGCAGCGCTAGGTGCTCAACAAAGTATTGAGCTGCTAATGGGGAGCTCGATCGACATGGCTGATGTGAGACCTCCGGTGCTCCAGGCAGCAGCCTACTTTCAGAGCTACAACGTCCTCTTCAAGCTCTTGCCGATGGTTGTCATCCCACAACCCTTACCATTGGAATACCAGTCTCCAGTCTACACCATGCTGGAAGGTCTCATGCCTATACAATCGAACACAGACAGGTTCCACAAGAATTTATGCTGCGAGGCTTGGGCCACAGATTCCTTCTTGAACTCTTGGCTTTCCGACCGGTCAGACAAGGAATGCTCGTGCAACAATGCCCGAACTTCTGCCAGCGAAACTATAGTGAAGCTTGCACAGATTGACGAACGCTATGTCTGCGCATCAACTGGCATCATACACCTAGCTTCTTACCTGGGAATGCTACAAGTGGTCCAAATCTGTCTTGATCTCGGCGTCGATATTAACCAGCGTCACGAATCATTTGGGTCTGCGTTGATTGCTGGGATCGAAGGTGGTAGCTTGAAGGTAGTTACGCTGCTTCTGCAGCGCCATATCGATGTCCACACAACATCTGATGATCTCGCAATCCCTCTCTATCCTACACGCCAGATACGAAACACGGCTTGGCGACGCTTTCCAGACTACAATACTCCTAGCACTGGAACGGCTTTGCATAGAGTCTGTCAAAACGAGAATCGCGAGATGGCTGAAGTACTTCTCCAGCATGGTGCTGAAGTCAATGTGTTGATTCCTGGAAAGGGAACACCTTTGCACGTTGCTTGCGAAAAGAGAGACGAAGAATTACTTAGATTGCTTCTCACACACGGCGCCGACGTCGATATCATCTCACCTGATCTGGGATCAGCCTTGCATGTAACATGTAAACCTCGCAACGCTGGCTTGGCCAAGATACTTCTACAACACGGCGCGAACGTTAACGTGTTCTCGTCGAATCATGGAACTCCTCTACATGTTGCATGCGCAGACCAAGTAGATGATACAATGATACAGCTACTACTGGAACATGGTGCGGACGTCAACTCGAAGGGAAGGGAAGGAGAAACTCCACTCACATCAATCTTATCGCAGGGCGAATACTTCTCTGAGCGGTTGGTGGAATCTCTTCTGGAAACCGAGCAGCAGGTGAAAGCCACTGGAAGCGATTTGGACCAATTAGTGACCAGATCCGGGTACTCAAAATCTGTAGCTCAGATTTGCAAGCGAGTACTAGCAGACAATACGCATCTGAAGCCTACGATCGAGACCATCCGATTATTGCTTGCTGGTGTCGTATATTCTGATTCAGAAATACTTCGTCGGCTTCTTGCAAGAGCGCCACACCTCGTGATCACATTGGACATAGTCAAGCAGGCTAGGAATCTTGAAAGTTTTGAGCTTCTGACACGGTACGGATCATGTGTCAAGATCACGGCAGAGGTAATGCGAAGTTTCTTAGATCCGCTCCAGCTGCATTTGATAAAGTACTCCGTACAGTCTGCGCCTGGAATCCGCCCACCACCTGCTGTCGTCACAGCGATCAGAGCCATCTTGGACCGACCGGAGCCCAAATCTGATGAATCTCGACGAGACTTGTGGGTATTGATGGAAGGCTACCCAACCCATGTAAAGTCAATTGCGAAAGAGATCATGGAGCTTATACTGGCTCGACACCCTGATTTGGAATCACCCTCAATCACAACATGAGTTGGGTCATATTTGCGCACAGTCACAAACAAAAGGGATCATGAACAAGAGATACCCATAGAAGCGATGGAGACGCCTCATCCTGATAATTTTCACACGGATGAAGGCCACATGCTCTACCTACCACGCCTTCCGCTACACAAGACTCTTTTTTCTCTTTTTCTTCTTGATAAACCTTCACCTCCGGCTTTTCAACTTCCGCAATTGACTACCGACCTGTTCGCATTTTTCATCTTCTCTTACTGTCAAATTAGATTAGATGTTGCATGGAATTTGTCGTTGTTGTGAATTCATTGCGTCCCCCCTCTGGAAGGTGATGGTATCACGATGTACATGCTCTCGCACAAATGAGGCCGAAGTAGGATCGAGGCGGGTTGGGCAACATCACTGCAATCGACACTGATGCTATTGCCTGCTGAATAGCCTTCCATCTGACAGCAATACATGCTATCTGACAGCCCTAGTATGCGTTCGGTACTCGCACGAGCTGCATCTCGACAACGCCAAAGCCACGTAATCGGATCCGGCGTGGGGTTGGTTGCATATCGCTCGAGCTTGTCTCAACATCATTGGCACCGAAGCTCTCGTTGGTATTATAGCACGCATTTTGGATCACAATCATTCGGCAGATGTTGGTTGCATTGACCTACGGCGGAGAATGTGCTAATAGGCAAGCGAACAGAACAATTTAGTAAGTGACCGCCATACCCCCAGGAAGTTCTGTCAGCCAACCGCCACTCACACCAACATCCTCCACCGCCTGCTGTGGCTTCTTGCACTTCATCGAGTCTTGCGCAGACTGGATCTTCAACACTTGGCAGTTGGCATTTGCACATTTGCCGCTAGGCAAAGCATCCATGGCCTTTTGTAGCGAGTCATCCTTCCAGCCAAAGAGGTAGTCGCCGTGCTGGCCGTACCCCGTGCTGTTTTGAGTCAGTCACGGTTGTAGGAACAAGAGAGGGTACTCACCCGTCACCAAAGCTGTACACGAATGGCTGCTTCCCAGTACCGTACCAGGCGTTGTTCTTATACCGTCCGGTATCCCACATGATCTCATACATCACTTGTGGAATGGCCACTGGATGCGTACTAGGGCAGTTTGGAGTACCCAGACCACCGCTGTTGGAGTATGCGACGTGGCTCTTGTGATCTGGTGAGTCGAGATTCTTGCCGTCCCAGCAAGAAGGGAAGATGACGGTGGCCCTGATCCCACCAGGACAATACTTGTTGGGCAGCTCCGCAGTGTCTTTTTCATCACACGGCGCGAAGCCCTCACCATTTTGCAAACATCTGTGGCAGATGCTTGCCCTGTTAGGCTTCTTGGCCATAGGATCGCCCGCAATCATGCGAAACCCCGGCTTGAAGGCCGTCATCTTGTTGTTCTTGGCAGAGTATGGCATGTAGTACACTGTCATGCCGCCGTCCTGTTGAAGTCCTACGTTGGCAAATTGGGGTACACGCTGGAACGTACCATTCTCGGGTGATTTGAAATAGAGTGAGGCAGTCCAGTAGTTGCTGAAGTCTTCGCTGTACGTGCAGGATGTACAAGTCGAACGAGTTGGAGGATCAAAGACGCCAGGCTCCATCTGCAACACGTCAGTGAATGTCTCGCTGGTGCGATAGACCTGTCGTACGGTAAGGTTGAAAGAATTTCCTCCAATGATCTGATGCGTATGTGGTGATGGTCGTTGACCGGGATTCACTAGCGGATCAGCTCTCTCGACGGTGAGTTGCGAGCATGCAAAACGGAGCATGTTCTGCGCAAGGACGCTTTGCGTCAACAGTGCGCCGGAGGCGATGGTGGACCAAATCATGGCGACGATAATTTTTCGAATTACTGGAGAGTTGCGAGAAACACCGAGTTGATGCCTTGACGGCTTCTTAAGCCAAGCAGCAGAAACGACAGCAAGCGTAGGCTGGTGGCCGCTATCACTCAGTATATTGCAGTGTGACAGCGACAATACCTCCTCCCTTGCTTTCGCCAATGAAAATGCTGACAAGTATGTAGTCGCACATCTTGTGACGATTGTTCAGCAGCGAGCCTGTGGCGGTTTCCCGATTTGATCATTTGGATGAAGGCCTTAATTAACAACAAGTATCGGCAGTTGCAGCGATAGTACCGAAGGCAAATCACGACAAGCTTTTCGCTTCTTAAATTGCCGGCAGGGTTGTCGTGGTCACAACCGAACGTTGTACCAGCATGGTATTGATTCATGCTACCATCGGATGATGACCTTCAGGCCTGGGTGTATCGGGAGATCATTTCGGGTATACTCACAGCAGACGAGAGAGGAAGTTCGCTTTTTCGGGCTCCTAGGAGGCCTACTATACTACGATAATTATTAAAGTTAAGCTTTAGGGAATAGTTAATTATATTACTTTAGTTACTAGGTTTATCTAAGTTACTACTAGTACTATAGTTATTATATATTAATACTTTACTGCCTAAGTATATAAAGCTACTATTACTATAATTACTTCTTTATCTATAATCCTATAATAGTTACTTTTTAGATGCTAACGCTTATAAGTAAGCCTAATACTACTAATCTTACACTATAGGCTAAACTACTAGGAGTAGTAGCTATAGAGGCTAAAGATAAGATAAAGAAGATTTAGAAAGAGTTCTAATATCTACTACTAGCCCTAAGGAAGAAGTCTAATAAGGATTTAGCGCTAATTAAGTATATAAAGCTATATTAGGAGTACGTCCTTAGTAAGTTAAGCTAGCGCTTTAGCTAGCTACTACTAATAATAACTAAGCCTTTACGTTAACTTAATAAGCTAAAAAATATATAAAAATAGTAGTAATTATAGCCTTTAAGTAAGCTATTAAGGCTAAAAATCTAATAACTAAGTAAGAGAAATATCTTAAAAAACTTAAATATAACTACTAAAAGATATTAGGCGCTTTAAAGGTACTATATAGCTAAAAGATATAGTTAGTAGGTTAGTAAGTAGGTAAGTAATAAAGTATTAGAAGTAAATAAGTAATAAGTAATAAGGTACCTTACTAATTACTAAAAGTAGCTAGTTAGTAGCCTAAAGTAGACTAGCTAGCGAAAATTAAAGTAGAACTTTAGAGAATTATTAAGAACAGTTACTTACAGCAGACAACACCTAAGCAGGCAACGAGTGTGATTATTACGCCCTTCTCCGGTCACCAGCGTGTATCATCACGGGAAAGAGAATCTCAATAACCCAATGAGTTTGGTCGTATGGACCCTCGGCCGATGTTGCTCCCAGTTCGGCTACGACTACCGGATCTGGCAATCTGCGGGGTTTGACCGAGGATCTCCTCATCATCAACCTAGACACCCGAAATGTTGAATTAGACCCCAGCCATGTATAGACACGATGTGTTTTCCGCTTCGACGTTCAATCTGTCAAAGATATTGGTATCACACATGCTAGCATGACGCAACAGCCGCTCTCTGCTTCCTCCTCAATCGCTGGCTTCTTCCAAGCTCTTCCGGTACTGCCACCACAATACACCAATCTTTCCTCCCTTCCGAAAGCTCGTCAATCTCGGTTTTCAGACTCTTCGCAAGCCTCGGACGATAAGGTCGTCGTGCGCATATTGGATCTCTACTTACCACAATATGCAACGGCAGCAACCAAGCATGTACATCGCCTAGCACGTCTAGCGTTGGATCCATCCATCTTGAAGCATGCTACGGATGCGGAGACAAATCACCCGGTACTACGGCCGCTGTCCATATTCGGTGCAGAGAACAAGAATGATCCTCTGTGGACGACGTCTGGGTGGCAGAAGCTGAAGGAGATTGGATATCAAGAAGGCGTCGTCTCAGTGGCTTATGATAAATCTCACAGCACCTTCAACAGACGCGTGCAACAGTTCGTCGGAAATCATGTGTGGAGTTCGACCGGTACTATGACCGGCTGCCCTCAAAGCATGACTGATGGCGCCGCGACACTGTTAGACAAGCACATGAGCGACCCTGATGGCAACCAGCCAGGACGAGGCGAAGTACTAAGAGAATCATACAATCGGCTTTGTAGTCGCGACCCAGATGTCGCTTGGACAAGCGGGCAATGGATGACAGAGCGATCTGGTGGCAGCGACGTATCCGGCACGGAAACACTTGCTACACGTATGACATCGCAGGAACTGGCCGAAGATACGAAGATGGGAAGAGACCGCGACGCAGTCGGTATGCGCTTAGGCCCTTGGAAGATACACGGCTTCAAGTGGTTCAGTAGCGCGACGGACTCTGAGATGGCCGTACTTCTTGCACGTACAGACAAAGGTGGCTTATCGGCGTTCTACATACCCATGCGTCGAAGGGTGGGTACTCCGTCACAGGCTTCCGATATTCTGAATGAAGAGGCGCAACCCCAGACCGAGCTCAATGGTGTTCGCATCCAGCGCCTGAAGAATAAGCTAGGAACGAAGTCACTGCCAACTGCCGAGCTCGAACTGAATGGCGCACGCGGATGGCTCATTGGTACTGAAGGCCAAGGCGTCAAGGAAATATCCGCTATCCTCAATATCACGCGCTTGCATACCGCCGGTGGCAGCGTTGCAAACTGGGGACGCGGTCTGGCTATCTGTCGTGCCTACAGCAAAGTACGCAAAGTTCGTGGCGGATTACTCCAGGATAATCCCGCGCATCTGGCATGGATGGCTGAAGAGACGGTCAAGTACTGGGCTAGTATGCACTTTACGTACCTTGGTGTTGCATTGCAGGGTGCTTTGGAGCAAGATTGGGACGAAATGGTCGCGAACACGAAAGCTGTGCAGTTGATACCCAACAACAAGACTACGGTGGCGGTTTTGTTGAGATTGCTGCTGCCCGTGATGAAAGCCCAAGTCAGCGTGGCATCCGTTCATGGGCTACGGCAGTGTATGGAATGTCTCGGTGGTGTCGGATACTGCGAGAATAACGAAGACGGCGGCTTGATGAACGTTGCGAAGATCTATCGCGACAACCTCGTCAACCCAATATGGGAAGGTACCGTCAGCGTCATGGCGGAGGACGTCGTCCGAGTGCTTACCGATAAGCGGTTGGGCAATGGCGACATCTTGAACAACGTGTTCGTGCCTTGGATCAAAGACTTGCTCGAACAATGTTGTTCTACTTTCCATGTTGAAGTTTCAATCATCGAGGACAGACTTCAGGCTCTTAACAAACTTGTTCACAATGCGCAGAAGGAAGAGCTCCTCTACCGCGGGCGAGATATTCTCGAGCACCTGATGATCGTCGTTAGCAGCGCTGTGCTAATGTACGATGCAAATGCGAACCCAGATGCTATCGCGCGAGAGATTGCAGTACGGTGGATCCGCACGAATGCACTCTCTCCGCAAAGTCATGTGCGCTCTCAGGATTGGAAGATTTTGTCATCTATGGACAGGCGCATCTTTCTTGGAACGCCGGAAGTTGATTCAGTAGTGTCAGCAAAACTTTAAATCAAGCGTGGTGTGAAAGAAAGTCAAAAGACATGAGAAAGGTCTTCACGATATCGAGCTGCCCGTGGTACGCCGCCAAAACCAAATAGCGCTTGGAAGGGATTGCGAAGTAACTTTAGCCAATGCTTGCTTTGTACAGCTATTTAAACTTATTTGTTTCTTGTAGACTAGCAACGTGCCGAATGTCAGGGCAAAATTCGCCCACGTTGTTCATTCAGGGTGATCTCTGCTACCATAGCTGCTTATCTGATCGTCGAGTCATGCTGGGCACATTTACCCTGTCTCGCAAATCCTAGCAATTTCTGGATACAATCAAGGAAGCCTAGACTACCTCGCGATACGTGGCATACAGGTAGCTGATCTATATCGTCGTCTCAAGGGGAACATTTCCTAACAACGTGAAAGGAAAGTTCCGTCTTTCGAAAGACGACCCAATCTCAGTCGATAGTGTCACGCGAATCTCAGGTCTAATGAAAAAAGCTGCGGTTAAGACATTTCAAGGTTGAATAAAAACCTGACAAGTCAACTTGCCAAGTTGGGCTACGGGAGTCCGTCAGCGCGCCTCCCCGCATTCTCCGATGCGACATCCCGAATGGCGCCCGCCACCACCGCAATGGGTCTCCACTTCCAACGCCGAAAACAGTCAAGCTTCACACTTTGCCACAGCTTCGACATGAAATTAGTGAGAGATGGGAAGAGGAAGTATGCGACGCTCTGCGCATTGTCGTAATATCGAAGCGCAGCTTCTAGGTCGAAGGGGACAAAACAACGTCCCAGGGTCTTCAAAAACAAGGGCAAAAAAGCAGAGAAAGAAGCCCAAACCTTATGCTAACAGTCGCCGAGGGTTCGGTTGCAGCTAGGTTGATTATGCACTAAGCACAAGCTTATTGATAGGGCTTTAGGGCCTCAGCCTTGTACCTCACATCATGCAGGTTGTGGGATCAGCGGGTCGAGCGACTGCGCAACGATAGAGCTTCCCTTAATGCGTTTGGTAGCGTTGATAACACCTACCGACCCGTCCTTGGCCAGCCAAAGCTTCATTCATCCCCGTTGAACAGGGATTCAAGAATACACTACGGAAGTGCGAATAGACCCCGTCGCCTCGACTTCCCTACACTCAGTTCTTTCACTAAACTACCATTCGCCGGTCTAGTCCGATATTGCAGTAGCTGACATATCTGATGTGTTGGGGGAACTAATCTTGATTGCTGATCGTGCACGAAGTGAGGTCTCACCGCATTAGTATCCATGCCGAGCGGTGCCTCCTCCGCGGTCCACCAGATATTGATGAACCGTAGACCGAAAATGTTCCGAGTAGTTACAGGACTATAAGATGGTGTCTCCGCTGCAGGTTTGTGCTGCACTGCTCATCATCCAAGTAAACAGTTTGCGTCAAGTGAAGCAGCTTCAAGATGGAGACTGACCACAGCAACGTCGAGCTCATCCCTGGAACGGAGATTGTCCAAGACAGCTCAACGCAGAAGAAGCTGATACCCATACCCTCTTCTGATCCCCGAGACCCTTTGAACTGGACCCGGAAATGGAAGCGTACGTTGTCCGCGATTAGGGATCTTAGTCTCCGCTGACAGCTTTCCTAGTCATGGTAATGACCTCGCAATGGCTGTTCACCTGGATCTCCGTCACCGGTGCTCTATCTATTGCGCCCATGTTCCCTCTCTTGGGGGCGCAGTTCCATCTCAACAACAACCAGTTGGCTATGCTAACTGGTATCACCGTCATCACGCTCGGTTTTGCCAACTTCATCATCGTACCGCTCTCCAATATCTTTGGTAGACGCGCTGTCAGCCTGGTATTCTCGGTACTCATTTTGTTGTCATGCATATGGCAGGCAATGACGACTAGTCATAGCAGTCTGCTAGCGGCGCGTGCTGTAAACGGTCTGGTTTGTGCGACGAGCGAAAGCATCCCTGTGCAGATGATTGCGGATGTCTTCTACCAGCACGAGAGAGGCCTCTGGACGGGAGTATACTTGTAAGTAATGTCTGCTCCACACCGTTATACAGCCTCTAACGTGTCATGTAGCACCGGCTACTTCATGGGTGCTTTCCTTGGCCCGATCATGGCGGGATCAATGGCAGCACACTATGGTTGGCAGTCATTCTTCTGGCTAGAGACGGCATTGTCTGGCGTCTCCATCATCCTCATCGCACTCACCTTTCCTGAGACAAAGTATCATCGCGGTAATGCCATGTTCATCGTGCAGACTGACAGCGACAATGCCAGCAGCGACAATCAGAGTAATCTTGAGAAGCGAGTGACGGAGACTGGGATTCAAGGCTCCGAACGGGGTTCGCTAGAGGCACCCCCTACCGTGCAAGGACGCCCCTCTCGTGCACAGTTCATGCCGTTCATGAAGCCAGATGCTCGTTGGAAGATGTTTGTTGTGCGCGACACTTGGACGCCGATCAAGGTCTTCTTCAACCCAATTATCCTATGGGCTGGGCTGATGCTTGCCGGCCCCGCTGATATCCTCCTCTTCTTCAACCTCACCGAGTCGCCTGTACTCGGCGCACCGCCTTACCTCTTCAAGCCAGATCAAGTTGGGTACACAAACTTTGCGTTCGCAATAGGTGCACTGTTTGGTCTGGCAACGGCAGGTCCATACTCCGACTGGGTATCTGCTCGCGCAGCGCGTAAGAACGGCGGTGTACGCGAAGCGGAGATGCGATTGCCTGCGCTGTTCATCTACATGATCATCACCATGCTCTCGATAATCGTCGGCGGCGTTGCATACCAGCAGCAATGGGCATGGGGTCATATCGTCGTTTGGGGCTATGGGTTCGCTGGCCTCAGCGTCACAACCGTGCCAACCATCGCCATCGCATATGCGATTGACTGTTACAAGCCCATTTCCGGTGAGATCATGGTGGTCGCGACCGTATGCAAGAACTTTATCGGTTTCTCGTATAGCTACTGGGTTTTCGATCTCGCTCACGAGAGCAAAAATGGGTGGATCACCCCCGCCATGGTCATTTTCGCTTGTGCGATCGGGCCTGCGCTGTTTGTCTTCCCATTGTACTTTGGATTAGGCAAGAGAATCAGGCGCTGGACGAAGGATAGCGATGTTCATCGGATGGAAGAAGTAATCTAGATGATCAGTGATGGTAGAGGTGTTGACGCGTCGGCCTCGGCTCCGTAGCTCTTAGTGTTCGTGCCAAGGATGATGTTGTGCCATCGCTGTCTTAGTATAGCATAATATACCCCTTCGTCTTGTCCTTGAACTCTTCGCTCTTTCATTGTACCTTGCAGTCTTTCTGTTCGAAAACTGGATGATGAAGATGAAGTGTCGGTCGAGTGGATACTTTCTAGACGGCGCTGTCAAATGTGGGTCCCAGATCTACGCTAACTGTTGACGTCATCCCAAGTTTTCCATCAGCGGGCGTCGCCAAGTAGTCTGAATCATCAATCTATTTGCGTCCATACGTCAATTCATATCACCCGCATCTAAACATGTCCATCTCTAGCCTCCAAGACAAAGTTGCGATAATCACCGGTTGCAGCTCTGGTATCGGCCTAGCGACCACACGTCTGTTCCTCGAACGAGGCGCGTCAGTATTCGGGATAGACATCGGCGAGCAGCCACAGAAGCTCGCTGAAGACTACTCAACATTCACCTTCTATAAAACCGATCTTACCGAGTCACAAGCTGCTGAACATGCCGTAGCAAAGTGCGTCGGCAAACACAACCGCATCGATGTCCTGGTCAACTGTGCGGGCGTGAGCGATGGTTGGAGCAGCGCCGACACGATCCACGAGGAGGAGTGGGAGAAGGTCATGTCTATCAACCTTACAGTGCCCATTCGCATGATGAAGGCTGTGTTACCGGCGATGAAAGAACAAAAGGGTGGTTCCATCGTCAACGTTGGAAGCAAAGCGGGAATCTCGGGGGCGAGTGCGGGTATCGCGTACACTGCGAGCAAACATGGTCTGGTACGTATATGCCTCCTTTTGCGACACCTCATAGTAGTACTGATAGTGCGATAGGTGGGTGCTACAAAGAATGTTGCTTGGCGATTCCACAAGGAAGGCATTCGGTGCAATGGCGTTTTGCCTGGAAGCGTTGCAACCAACATCGCTTCATCAGTGCAGATGGAGCACTTTGACTCCGCTGGCTTCAATGCTTTCTTGTAAGTCTCAAGCTAGATTGCATATTCTCTCCTTTGCGCTTACTTACACGCACAGTCCTGTCGTGCAAATGCACGTATCGAAAGACAATGAGGGCACGCCGGTTCCCTACATTGGAGTAGATAACGTGGCGCGTGGGATTGCTTTTCTGGCTTCAGAAGAGTCGACGATGATCAACGGCGCAATGATACCGATTGATAACGCATGGTCAACTATATAACATGACTTTGTAAGGGTAAAAGAGTGGCTACATCAGTGAGTTAAATGTGGCTATATGCCAAGGTGTCATTGCTAAGATACCACAACGTCTTTTCGAGTGAGATTCTTCTGGTGTCAAAAGTGTCGACTTCTTCAGTCTTTCAATCTTTCGCGTTCATGTCTCTCGCGTTCCAGTCTTTCACCTTTGAATCTTTCGCCTTTCAGTGCTTCAACCCATCGCATACCTATCTCGTGCCCAGATAGTGGCTGTCTAGGGTGATCATTTGGCTTCCCGAGCTCCTCATCAATATACTGACGCACAGACAGCTCTATGTTCTAAAGTTTTCTGTCAGTATTGATTCTCGACATATCAAGCTCTTGCTTACCTCGCTAAAAAGCTCATGTGTTTGTTCCTTTTCCCATTGCGGATTACTCGAGGAATGCTTTTCCGGAGATCCAGCTGCTTTGTAGTCGTGGAACAGCCCCGGCGTCAGGGAGAAGCAGTTCAAGATGGTTAAACAGGACTGCGCTAAAGCATTGTCGTACTCCGCAGCGGTGGACTTTAAGCCTATCTGATGGCTTTTGGAGCAATGAGATACATATGCATGTTTCGGAATGGACAAAAGACTCACAGGATCTTTCTCGCTCCATGGTAGCTGACTGCATACGCAAATGTTGCTAATGGGAATTCGCTTCGATGCACTCCCCTGGTTCGTGGCGGGAAATTGGACGTGCTTCGTGAATAGAAATATGTAAGGTTTTCAGGAAGCGTAGGGTCGTGGAAGGTAGTCAATCCTGGGTCGGCAGGATCGAAAGATTCGCCGTAGTGGCCGAGCCATAGAACACTCGTAGGACTTAGCTATGTCGCTTTCAAGCCCGGATCTTGCGATACGTACTCCCAACTTTGTAGCCGTTCCTGACCAAGGTTGCTCCATAGACGTGACATTTGCTCTTGCAAACGCACATCCCAGTCTACGTCGTCTTCCATAACCAGTGCGGTTGAAAGTCGATTTTCAACAACGCTTCCAGAAATCAGCTATCTGTATCAGTTGGGGACTGAGACTCACGTCCTGATGGTATTAAGATGGCTTCTCCAGCTCCCACGTGTGCCAATACCCCCCGCATTTGGCGGCTCACTTCCCTTGATTGTTTGAGCAAGGCAATAATGATTTGTAGTGTTAGGAGGACCCTACATATGGTAGGGATGCTTCTGCAACATCTTCTCCCTTCACCGCCTTTGTAAAGTCAAGCTTCATGTCCGTGACCGATGCCATCAGTGCCAGTGCATCTCTGCGATCAGTCCGGAATGGCAGATTGATAACAAAGATCTTCTCGAACCCAAGCGTTTGATTTACATCATGACTTCCCCCTGTTCCGTCGCGAGATGAGAGGTATTGCGACACGTAGGATTTTGACGAGGGTGCATAAGCCCATAAAGCACAAACGAGCCCAAAGAAAAGTGCAAGTTTGAGATGCATTGTGTGTGCTTGGTTGCCCAATAAGAATCCCGGCTGCACATAGTAAATACAGAGTGTTAGAGAGATATAACAAGATTGGATGCAGAAGAGCGTTACCAAACAGCGTTTTGCCCAGCTTTTAGTACCAACTCGTCCATCGAATCAGCAAAGATCTGAGGTTGCCGAGAAAGATCCACTCTTCCGCAGAGTGATACCAAGGTTTCGGTGAGATTACGGATGTCGGAGTAGTAAGGTTGGCGGCTGACGATTACGTGGTCCAGACGACTCACATTAATTGGATGCGGAACTTTTGTACGGCTGATAATAAGAAGAATAGTAATCTGGTTGCAGATCAGCCAGCTGTTTCGAAGCTCGCGACATAAAAGTCCCGAAGTCGTTCCGTTTAGAGCTCTTACGTGCCCAGGAACATCCAGGGCGTCCACGGGTGGCACGGATCTGATCAACCTGGTTCGGTTGATCAACCGTTGCTTACCGCCTTATCTGCAATTTTCTACAAAGAAACTCATTCAACTTCAAATAGACCCTTGGCCTTGGATACTTGACAACCTCTGGCCCCTTCATTCTCGCCTCCATCGGTGCTCAGGCTTCGAAATCGCATCTCGTCTTTGGCTTTGGCTGTGGCTTTGGCTTTGGCTCCAAACACCAACCTCGTTCCGAACATGCGCATCCCCGTTTCGAGACCAGCGCAACGTTTGCGAGCTAGCTTCTTGAACTGCGACGAAGCTCAAGCTACACAATACCAAATCTTAGCTAGGGATGCACAGTACAAGGATCTCTTCACTTTGACCGAAAAGGAAAAGAAAGCACTCCGATTGATGCCACTAGCAACGCTACTGCCAATCACCCTGAGCTTCTACTACTGGTGGATGCAATACCACTACCTCTCATCTCCAGACGGCGACCCTCTAAGCACATTCTCGAAAATCCAACGCGGCTACGTGATCCTGGACATGATCACCAACGGTACCTAGAACCTTTCATCTTCCCTGCATCTGCCAAAGCCAACCTTCCCCCAGTGCCCGAGTACGCAAAGAAGCTATTGGACGCTTCGGCCGTTTCAAAGAACAATTGGAGACCGCATTTACGCCTAGTGGGCAACGACGTGCCGTCTGTAGATGTCGCGATAGTGTGCTGCAACGAAGACCTCTCCGTGATACTGGATACCGTCCGAGCCGCTTTGAATACAGATTGGCCGAGCGATAGGATCCGGTTCATCGTCTCGGATGACGGGGCGCAAAAGAGTGTGGAAAAGGGTGTGCAGTTATTACAAGAGGAGTACCCCAGCAGCCACCTTTTCTACACGGCGCGTCAGAGGACGCTGGCGAATAGTCATAAAGCAGGGAACCTGAATCACGTGCTGGAGTACACGGCACAACTCCCAGGAGGCCATGCGTCGTTCATCGCCGGACTAGATGCTGACATGATCCCGGCGAGACACTGGCTGAGAGCACAATTCCCACATCTGCTCAGAGATCCTGAGATGGGGTTCACCTGTCCACCGTCTTGCTTCTACAACGTTCCTGTGGATGATCCCCTCTCACAGTCGCTCTTCGTCTTCCACAAGTACGAAGAGATGATAAAGGATGGTGCAGGCATCGCATGGTGCACTGGATCTGGCTGGGTCATGCGACGTGCAGCGCTGGCGGAAATAGGCGGTTTTCCCTCGCTATCATTAACTGAGGATGTTCTTTGTGGCAATCTCCTCGTCGGCAAAGGTAAGCAAACCTACCTTGTCGTGAATCTACCAAGTTCTAACTAACCACATTCATAGGTTGGCGGTCAGCGTTCGTGAGCGAAGAGCTACAGTGGGGTCTCGTTCCAGAAACATATAATGCACATGTTCGCCAACGTACACGCTGGGTATGTGACATGCCGTATAGTTCCTGAACCCATTATAGAATGCTAACTTTGAGTGACTGGACAGAGTACCGGTGGCTTCCAGGCGGGCCTGATTATGAAGCTAGGTCTCTATGGAGTTCGTTCGAGCGGTCTCACTGGCTGGCAACGAGCTTATACTTTTTGGTACCTTGTCCACAACTTCACGGCCACGTTGAAAACGCTAGACGTCATCAAAACTCTAGTGATGCTTCTAGCTGGTTGGCCCGTCGTCATGTATGCAGGAACAGAGCAGCTGATTTCCCTTGCTCGGGTTTCATCTGCAGTCCACGCTTTGCTCTTTGTACGCCAATGCTTGATGGGCTATGTTTGCGGTTATGGAGCCACTTGCCGAGACCAACTTTGCCCGCATTTTATGAATCCATGTAAGCTGAACTCGGAAAGTGAGTAGCAACAAGACTAACATTTGCATAGACTATGCAATCAAACATCTCAAGACGTTTGTCCTCCCTAAATGGCTCGGAGGGTACCCCAACGCTTTCTTCGCCAAATTCCGGTCCACAGGAAGTTTACCTGACGAACTTCACGAGCGAAGCCATCTGCACAGAGCCTCTCTTAGCAAGCGTTTGACATCAGTCCTGATCAAAGACGGTGCCATCTTCCAGTTATTCATCGCTTTAACATTGGTCGCAGGAATCCTGAGCAACTTCAAAACAGCCTCAAATCTCTACGGTCTCAGTTCTAGGAACGGATTCCTTTACCTCCTTCCAAGAGTACTATGGGTGACTAGCTTCTGGCCTACGTATATTGTCGCGTATCTTCAGCCGTTCTACTACGCGCTGCGCCCTCCAACAATGCCCGATCGGGAGCTTTTGCTTAGCCGAAACACTGCAGGTGTTGGGTATCCCAGGGAGCGGGCCAAGAATCCAAAATCTCCGGTGAGAGGACTGGGAATCGAGCTAGCCACCACTTTGTGGGGAATTTGGGCGATGATTTTGTTCCTATGGTCTTGGTGACCATGTGTAACACCGTACTGGACGAGTGTGATACCAGTGAGGGCGTGGCCGATAAGTATCTCTCTTAGATAAGAACGTCGACTACTTCCTGGGTCTCAGCTACTCTTTCGAGGCTCTTTACGCACACACTGATACAACGCGGTACTGCAAGAGATATATGTGTTGGATTGATTGCTTGAACAAGCACAACGACAACCATTACGATCATACCGTGCCCAAGGCACGTGATCAGTACCCACTGCTGTGGCGAGATCTCTTATCACAGGGTCCTTGAGTGGTCTGATAGGTCGCAGCCGGAGTGACGGGTCGTACGGATTCCGGCTCGGTAAGATGTGTAGGTAGTATGGCCGCAGTAGCCTCGCCAAGTCCGTGCCAACCACATGGGCCCATTACGATAGTGTAGAATTGCTTGACTTGTACGGCAATAGTGATTGGTTTGTGCTTTCGGGAATGATTGCATTGTTGAGGCCTTGGTTCACCTAGACATGTACATCGTCTTCTGGAAACCTGACATAAGGAAAAAGGGTCGGTGTGCAACAAGCCTGCGGCATGTCAGCATCGGAGTCGGAGTCTTGGAACAGCGGCACGCCGGTAGGCGCGGGAGGTAACAATTCTAGACCGGTGGGGCTTCGGACGGCTCCCGCGAACAAGAAGTGCTTGTATGAGTGAATCCATACCCGGCCTTGACTTGAGAGTCTGCGTCTCCCGTCTTCTCCACATCTCACTGTGAAGGGAGATCGAACGCGTTGACGAGTATGTAAAGTCGCTTCTCAGTCTACTGGTGGAGGCTATTGTATCGCGATGATCATTAGGTTGTGCTTTCGGGAATGGTCAATTGACTGGCTTTGAACGCGTTGATTTGCGCAAAAGCTCCGGAAGTACGTTGTGTATACCGGTGTTTTAGTGACCAGGTGACTCTGGACACTGACCTGACAACCCGGACAGGATTGGCCATAATACTGCTGAAAACACAGAGCCGAGATCCTGACGATGTTCGAGTAGATAAACAGCGCACCATGAGGGTATATATCGTTCAACGCCTCTTTCCCCAACCCCTCCCTCACGTAAAATCATACACCACCAACGCCTGACTCCCTTCGCTCTTCTCCCGCAACACGATCACATTCTGCTCATCAAACCCCACCCAACCGCGACTCACCACCGAATCATCGAACCCCCTTTGTAGCGCAACCCGCAAGCCCCCTTGCCCTCCCTCCCCATCGTCCTGCACGTACTCCTCACCAGCCCTCGACGGCTGCACACGCACACTCAAATCTCCATTCCGCGAGCGCCTGCGATTCGCCGAAGACGTCATGCCGCCCTCCAAGTCCCAGACCCGGAGCTCGTCGCCCCTTCTGCTCACGGACACGGCTTTGCCGCGCATGCCGACGTGCGCACCGGATATGGACGATGTGTGGCCCCAGAGACGGTTGCCGGAGCTGATCGAGAGGGCATGGGATGTGGAGCGGACGAGGTAGAGCGAGAGTGTGTTATCGGGGTGTGCGACGAGGAGATATGGGTGCGAGTAGGACATGGAGGTGGGTTTCGATCGGCTTGGACCGCTCGGTAGGGACGCTGTTCTTGCGCTGTTTGGTGAAGGCGATGGCGGTAGGCTATCGGATGGGGTGGAGCGGTATGCGGAGAGTGTGAAGGCATGCTCGTCTGCTGCTGTGGCTAGGCGTGACTCGATCAAATCGCCCTTGTGTGATAGTATCAGTTCTTGCACGCCGACTGTCCAGCCAGATAGATATGTGGGCAGGGAGTATGCGATGGCGGCGGTCATGCTCGTTGCTGTTGTTCGTAGCGATAGCGACACCGGTGGCCATGCTGTGTGCGATCGAAGCGAGTATAGGAGTTTCGGCGCCTCTAGAAGGCCAGTGGTACCTGGTATCCCCTCGAAAGCGTACAGTGAGAGTAGGTGGTCTTCAGTCATGGTGAGGAGGTAGGGCGACGAGTATGCGAGAGCCGAGAGCATCCCGTTGGTCGACGGCGGATGGGTAAAGACACTCGTGAACGACTTCCGGGTCGTCCTGTGGTCTGTTCTGAGCGCATAAATGGAGAAGGAGCCATCCTCGAAGCCTATGACGACTCTTTCGGTGTCGTCGCCCACGTTGGACGCGTCTATGGCCATGGATATTGGCAACCGAGCCGAGTCTGTTTCACCAGACAGTTCCGAAGACGCCAGTAGCTCCCTGTCGTTCTTCGAGTTCCATGCTCGGAGGCCGGACATGGAGTCGGCAGCATAGATGATGCTGTTGGACATGATGACTAGCAGTGGCGGATCTGGAGGCCTTTCAGCGACGACAATCTCGCTGACAGCGCATTGTCCCCGAGTCCAGTTGTGCCGTAACCGATATTGCTGCTTCCAGTTGGTTTTTGTGCCGTCTTTGACCAGATAGCCGTCGTCCAGCCATTTCGACAGCCGGGAGGAGTAATGCAGCCGATTAGGATTTGCAGGGCCCTTGATGCCCGGAATGCGCGATGCTCTTGGGAGGACGAATGTGCGGTAGTAGGCGGCTTTCCATAGCTCCGAGTCGACGGAGAGGCGGCTAAACTTCTTTGATACCCTGTGATAGTCAGCACACGTCGCGACTCGCTGGCGATGGCGGTACCAACCGTTGGCATACTAATAGCGAGGGCACTGGCACGAATGACAATACGCGCACAAGAAGTTCTTCACTCAGCCTCGATATGCGATCGGGATTCGTGAGGCGCTGTGCTTTGGCCGCGTGTTCGCCATCATCGTCCCCATCGCGCGCGCGCTTCATAGTCCGTGGCTAACGACTGCCGTGTTGGCGGCGAATGCGCCTCGGGACATGATGTATGATGTCTTATCGTTATCGCGGAATGTCCGAGCGTCGGCCCGTGACTGCGCGTTCCACTAGCGCGTGACTTTCGCCATTGCCGCCTAATGTCTCTGCCACTGTCACGACCCATCCGGACATCAAGCCCTTCCTCGTCGCATCTCTCCTTTGATGCATTGCCGACTTGGTCGGATATGGCAGACTTTTCAGCCTGGGTAGAGCAGAACAAAGGGCTGTGGACACGCGTATACGATGAGGTCATCCAACCTGATCTGGAGAAAGAGTGGAAGAAGAGTTTGTATGTCCAGTCGACGCGTCGGCAGTCACTAAGTACATGTTAGGGGAAGACAAGCACAAGAAAGAGTTAGAGCAGAGTACGCGTTCTGATCCAATTTTGTTGACGCGTACTGACCAGGTGTAGAGGAGGAGAACCAACAGATACTATTCGAGCATCTAAACGATGAGATCTTGAAAACTGCTCGTCTTGCCAAGGAAAATGCGCAACTCAAGGAGCAGCTCGAATCTGCCCGTGAGACCCACCAGGATGCTTCTGAGACTGGCACTTCGGGTGCGTCAGATGAACAATATCGCCGCCTCACCTCAGAGAATGAACAGTTGAAGCAACAAGTCAAGGCGCTTCAGGAAGCAGCTCCTCCGTCGCCGGACCATGAAAATCTCACAGAAGGTAGAACGAATGCCTCGGAAGAGGAGCACCATGATCTCGCCGAGCGATTCAGCGAATTGACCAAAAAGTACCGTGACATGTCCCATAAGATCAAATACCTAGAGCGGAAGAATGCGACCGTCATGCAGAAGAACAAGGACATGAAGGAAAACGTGCGCGCATGGCAAGAGTACGCGGATAGACAAGTTGGAAAGCAAAAGGCAAAGAGCGAGGCTAGAGAGGATGCTAAGTCTCATGTGGCTGCTGTTCACCTTCTTCCCGACGACCGGCCCCATATGCCCTCCAGTCCAGGCTCTGCAGTCACTGCTCGGACACATAGATCGCCTGCCGACCCGGAGCGCTCTTCTCCTGCTGCTATGACTCCGCTTCTGCGTTCAGCCCTGGGAAAGACGAATCGGTTGACATCCCCGACGACGGTCGGTAGAGAGGAAGCTCAGAGTCCGACCACGACCATCACTCCAAAGGCTAGCACTCGGCTGGCAGATGTTCAACAACAACAGCATCAACATGATGATGGCACCGGCCTGGGTGTCTCGTCACACATTCAGCGCATGGTATCGGACCACGAAGGCAACCATTCAGCGATTCCAAGCTCTAGTCAGACAACTGTAGACGAGCCCGAACAGCCGAGAGACATGCTCGAGCAGGCCATGGACGCAGATGATGACGACGTTCCCGAATTCGTCTCCGAGCGATCGCTGAAACGAAAACGGGACCAGCCGTCAAAATCGAGATTCGAGATATACGCGGATCACTCCTCGGACGGCACGCCGGTGAAGCCTCATCGTGTGAAGGAAGAGCCGCAGAGTAGTCCTCCAGTTTCCATCTTCACGATGACACGGACTGAGACGATGGATCTTGACGATCCCGCGCCTCATGGACTCAAAACGCCGCGCCACCCTCGAACGCGACTCTCGTATGACGCTGATACTGCCGAAACCCCTCGTCAGCATGGAGTCGGCCGTGCACCGCTTACGCAGGTCATTAAGAATGAGAACCTGAATGATGCTGATCTACTTGGTCTTCACGCTGAAATGGGCGATCCTCAACCTGTTGGAAGCATCCAAGCAAGGGCCGTCAGTGAACCAGCTGAGCCAACTCAAGCAGAGCATGCCGCGTTGAGAACTCTCGATCCCAACGTAGTGAGCAGTGCTTCAGAGGAACCTTCAAACAAGCGCTCAAGACAAGCCCAAGCGTATCACCAAGCCAAACACAGCTTTCTCGCAGAGTCGGGCGAAACGCCGCCTCCAATAAACGATGATTCACCAAGACTGCCGCCTAGCGCAGCTCGAGCGCAGATGAATCAGAGGCTCCAAGCATTGAAAACCCACCAGACACCCGACAAGGCCTCACCAAAGACACCCAAGTCAGGACCGGTAAAAATCAAGACTGAGCAAGTGCCAACTCCGCCCGCAAGCTCGTCGCGGTCCACCTATACACCCTCCGGCAGCAAAGCGTCACGCAGGTCAAAGTCGAAAACGCGCTCGACGCCCCGCGAAGATCCGACGCCCGAAGGCCCAGTATGGACTATGAAGGCTCCAGAGACGCGCTCCAGTGCACGAAAGAACCGCATGCCGCCACCAAAAGAAAAAGAGCAGACTCGTCTCCGCGATAAGCCGGCAAGCGAGCTGGGCGTCAAGGACTTTAAGCCAAACCCAAAGTACAACCAAGGCTACAGCTACGCATTCTCGGAAACTGTGCGCAAGCGAGGAGATCGCATGTGTCTTCCTGGCTGCACGAACCCACAATGCTGCGGCTCTACTTTCCGCATTTTTGCCGAGGTCCAAGCACCGCTGAGCGCGTCGCAAGAGGAGGAACTACTCGAGGACTACCTGGGCGATGCATACAGTACCATGCAGCTCACGCAAATGTCGTCCGAAGAGCGACAGGAACTCGTCCTGCAGGCCCGGACAAAGAAGCTGGCAAAGGACTCGGGGAAGCATCGCGAGGCGTATGAGCGACGGAGAACTCCGCCGGGCTTTTGGAGAGTCGACTTCCCGACTACGCAGGAACAGATGGAGGATAGGGAACGTGCGAAGGAGCAGGAGAAGGCTATTGTGCAGGAGCGCTGGTTGGAAGCGCAGAGGAGGGGTGGGAAGTGGATCTTTAGGGATGAATAGGTGTGATTGGTAGTGGTGGTTTTACGGTACGAGATCCGTGGTTCGCAGGCGACACAACCATGGCATTGATTGGATGTATTTTCTACCGTGAACATAAAAATGTCTCCTTGTCCCATCTTCTTTTCAGAACAGGAATCTCTTTTACTTTACAAGGCATCTTCTCTCCAAGATCAGAAAGCTACTGCTGCACACCAGCCCTTGCCAGAAAAAAATATTCAAAATGTCCGCCCCTACACGCGAGGAGTTCCTCGCCGAATACATCACACCCGCCACCGTCTCTCCAGACGACTCTCCCTGTCCAATCTGCTATGAAGACTACGACACCACCACAGGCTCGCACACCGCAGTCTCTTTCTCCAGCCCTACGAGCTGCAACCACATCTTCGGACAGGAATGCATCGTCCACTGGCTCGACACACAAGCCGTGAACACCTGCCCGTGCTGCAGATGCGAACTCTTTGTCATCCCTGCCGCCGCCGCATTACTCAGATTCAGGATATGGCTCTGGCGAAGACTCGGAATATGAATCCGAGTATGAAGATTGGGATTACGATCTCGACGACGATGAAGGATACGAAGACGACGAAGGATATGGTACCGATGACGACGACGACAACATCCACATCATCCACATCCTCCAACCTATCATCCAAATCCCCATCCAAATCCCCATCCGCATCCTCATCGCCCTCCTCCAAACAACATGGTACAAAATCTGGCACCTGATGCACACCGCCATCTCCAGCATCGAACACACACACACAACCAGCGCTGCTGCGCGTCTCGCCTTGCTCGCTTCCAATAGATATCTGCCGTCCACGCCCGTACTACTCGGTTCCTTGCTGATGAGCGTGTCCGCGCTTCTCGGAGACGATGTTGTGGGGCTGCTGGATGAAAGGAGAGTGAGGGTGTTGGGGGGGTTGTTGGGGGATATGATGGAGTTTCAAAAGGGGTTTGTGGGGGCGCTGTGGATAGGCGTGGGGACGGAAATGGGGATAGGGACGGAGATGGGGACGGGGACGAGACCGTGTGTGGGCGATGCGGTGCCGCGGTTTCCGATGCATGATCGGGTGTTGATAGATTCGTGGTTTTACAGGATGAAAGAAGGAATGGGGACGTTGCCGGTCGCGGTGGGAAGAGAGCGTCGGGCTATACGATAGCAAGATTTTTAGTTGCGTATTTGTGATTTGCGTTTTTGTCATGATTTGTAAACTATAACAAGAAGTAAAAAAAAATTTAAAAGGGGGTAACTCCATCCATCCAGCCAGCCAGCCAGCCAGCCTATCCTGTAAGCCTAATAAAAACATGCGGGTATATATAAATTCCAAACTCTCCAACACCAACAGAAATAAAACGTTGTACAGAAAAGGATTCATCAAAACGTAAGCAAAGCTCTCTCCTCATCTATCCCCTCAAGCTACCCTTTCTATACTTGTCGTCTTTCAGCGGCACCGGTGGTCGTTCGTCGACGTAGTCTTGCGACGGCATAGCCGAGTCCTTTCGCACGCGTCTTGGGTCGTAGATCGCGCTCGATAATATCGGCTCCGGTTTGTACGTCGCGCTAGACAGAGTAGGCTCCGGGGTATAAGTAGCGCTCGACAGCGTTGGTTCCGGTGTGTATGTTGCGCTGGATAGTATCGGCTCAGGAGTTGGTTCGGGCGAGTATGTGGTCGCGGGCAGCGTCTTATATGTAGCCGCAGGTAGTGTATACATGAATTCGTCAATGGCGTCGTCAATATCGTCGAAAAGGTTTTGTTGGTCCGATTGCGACGTCTCGGATGTCGATTTGCGGTCAAACGGTTGCTTTGGGTCAAAAGGAAAAGTAAATGAAATTGGTCGCTCTTCGGGTGTATACGAAATCCTAGGCGCATACTCTGGGGTGCTCCAGTCTAGAGGTGGTGCTGGAGTGGTTGGGCTAAGCGGTAGCAGAGATATCATTCGCTCCGAGTTCATGCGCTCGAGGTGTTGGTCCGACGGACTGCCAGGATATAATGATACTGACCGCTTGCGTCGTTGCGAGAATCCGCCGTCGTATGTTGTTGCTGGCAGCAGGAAAGAGCTTGCCTCGGGAGCGGAGGACGACACCTCCTTCTCTTCACGTACAAATGTGAACGATGTCGGCCGATCTTTCTCGTTGAAGGGGCTGTCGTTGGGATCGTTGAGTGTCGAGGAAGAAGAGAAGCCAGGAGATAGCACTGGATCGCTTTGACTTCTCGTATGGGACACGAAGCGAGGCGAGGGAACCTGAAGGTATGTCGGAGAAGGCTGGTAGTCGTAGTCTGGTGGCGGCGCGATGAAGATGTCTCCGTGGCCCATTCGTTCACCGGGAGCGACATTCCGGAGTGCTTGTAGTCTCTCGTTCGCAAAGTTCGACTCCAGGATATGCGCTTTCTCGACAAGCTTATCGACAAGCTTTCCATGTGAGTCCTTGAATGTCCTCTTAACAAAGCTCATTAGAAGTGCTGAGCAGGTCATCTTGACGTCTTCCCGAATGTACAGTCCGTGTCTTGGTGTCTTGAGTCCAGGTTCAATTGGAGGCTTTGGCTCGCCAGGCAATCTCCCTCCGACGGTCCACTTTCCTCGGATATTCAGACCGAGTGGCGCATACACGTGTGTATTGAGACCTTCGGCTGTGTCGGTGAAACAAGCGTGGTATGATACAGAACCTGTCGCTAGGCCGCCCGGTAGGTATGAGACCTTGTCTAGACGATGTTAGCACTGCATCGAGGTTGCGAATGCACAGTACTCACCCTTGATGGTATACCACGTAGACCAGTATTCATCTGTTGGCGCATAGCTTGGTGGCCTGCACTTGAACCGCTCCACAACGAGTGGGTTCAAGTCAATCATGGCAAGATGATCGCGGTACATGTCAAGCACACTCTTCCTTGTGATGCCAGCCGGCAACGGCGTAATGGTAGTGAATACGGCTGTCCTCGGCATGATTGCAATCTCTGCTGAGGTGAGTCGTGCAAGTCGATCTTCTCTGGATTGATGTTTCAACGAATCGCCTGGGGATGCGATCAATGTTTAACGCGCGCGTGAAGCTGGAGAAGTGGAAGAAAGAATGTTTGGACGGCAAAGCAGCGAGGGAAGATGTACTTGTTTCGCAGGCCATAAGAGGAAGATCCAGCCGTGAGTGATGACACACATCGCACATGTGTCAGGCGTGCGCTCGAGCGTAGCTTCGAAAAGCCCCTGCATCCAGATGCGCGGAAGGTTTGGGAACGACAGCTCCCCGCCAAGCTCCCCGCCAACAAGACGAGAAAGGCATCATTGCCGTTCTGGTCATGCCATGGAGATCGTCTTCCCTGTCATGGTTGCTATATTCGGCCGGATGGCATCTGGCCGCTTTGTTTCTATGCAGGTCGCCGGAAGACAGAGTAAGCTCATACTGGCAATGTCATGGAAAAGGCGCTGCCGAAAGCCGAGAAACGCGAGTAGAACGCTGTCAGACGGTGTCAGCCGAGATGGAAATGCGCTGGTTCTGTGACGAGCAGTAGTGGCGTGGTGTTGCAGGTGTCAAGACCCTGGAGCAGATCCGCCGCATGTATGTTAGACGCTAGCGTTTGCGCTAGGCCGGATTCAGCAGTGGCAATGAACTATTGGGAATCGAAGAACGCATTATTCTCCACGGACACAACTTTGAATTACCAAGAACAAATTTTTGACGAAATGGAGATTCTTCTGTTGGCTTTTCTCATACTCAATCAGTTAAAATGTTGATGCAACCACATCGAACATCACAGCCACAGTCTGCCATTCCAGGCATTTTACGTCTCTGTTGTGTTTCAGGACAGCTTCATCAGGCATACAACGCATTTTATAAGGCACCTCCAAAATCTCTTCCCTGGCATCACTGCAACATGGCCAAGCGTTTCGAAACAGGCCTAGAATTTGCAATTGACCACGCGCGACCGGCAGTCGGCATACTGGATCCTTATAACCAAGGCATCGCATACGATTCTTGACAAATGGACGGTTAATGACATTTGCCCGAACCCTGGAAAGGCAACGGGAGTTCAATTGCAGCTGCCGAGATGCGGGATCGTGAGTGCCGATGATCTCGCTGCTGTTGTTGGTGGGATGCCTACTCATGGTTGTCTCTGGATGAACAGGGGAGATTGCAAAAGCAGCAGCAAGTGGTCTTGACTGTGCGCTCCATGAGCAGGACATGATGCAATCACACAGCAGGCCTGCTGTCATTGGAACGAGTATCTGCAGAAACAACCACCAACAGCACATCTCAAGTGTTGTCAACAGGTAGTTGCGGCACATCGCAGAGCTTATCCGTTGCTACACGTAACCTGGCATTCAAAGGAAGAAGCTGCATTACGACTAAATCATTGCTTAAACCAAAGCAGGATATCCAACGCCGCACATCGCAATCATACCTGCTGATCGCTGTTCATATACCATCGCAGCAAGCCTTCAATCGATATATACCGTCATCACAAACGCCCCAGCACACACCTCTCTTTCTATACACCCTCGTGCATATCCACCTCCTTGTCCTTTGGCGCCCTGTTTCCAAACCTCACACCACCACTCCTACCCTTGATAACGCCAATCGCTCCAAAGACAAACGTAACAGCCCACGCCAGCCATGACAGCGCACTAATCGCTGTACTCGCGCGAGCTACGTCGCATACCTGAAATGTAACATTAGCACCACGTCCAAGCGTTCAGTAGGTACCAAAAGCAAAGGAAAGTGTACAACACAAGACTCACCATGCCAAAACATATCCTCCCACTCAGAAACACGGCCAATGCGACGAACCCACTGAACCAGAATAACATCGTCAAGCCCTCCAGCCCAAGGAGCGCCCATTTTACACTCGCGTTGTCTCTCGTGCTCTCAAACTTTGGTAGGAGTTGCAGGAGGAGGGGGACGAGGGCGAGGAGCGACCATGAGGGCGCGAAGATGAGGTAGTTTATTTCGCTCGGTGAGGACTGGCGCCAGTGTGTTGACCACCATGATGATACTGAGAGGGAGAGAATTAGATGGGGTGTGAGATGAGGGATAAGGCGGAACGACGTACCATATGCCATCAACCCGAGGACGACGACGGATAGAACGAATTGCACAGCGCGCACGGGGAGAACCCAGTTGATCGCCATTTCTGCTGTGATGTACGGTTCGTATCTTCCTCAGTTAACTGTTTCTGTTTCTCTGGTTTTTCTCCCCTGGAATCCGATGATGAGAGCGAGGTGTGTAGTATAGCGAATGTGTAGTGTAGTGTTGTCTAGCAAACCACAGCCGTGCTTGATATATTCCTTCGTCCTCGTAGCGTTCGTCTCAAAAAGAAAGGAAGAATGCGACAACCAGGTCTCTATGCGTATCCGTAAAACAGGTATCAAAAGAGCGTCAAGAAAAGATTTACTCAGGAACCCAAGGAAGGAAAAAGGGAAGTAAGAAAACTGAGGACACGAGGAAGATGAGCAAAACCGAGAAAAAGGGCAACAAGAAACCCACACCAGGCACCCATCTATTTTGAACTCCAACGCCTCAGTAACAACGCACAGCAAGTAACACCCACCCACCTATTCGCCCACACAGCCTTGTAATATCCCCTTACTCTATGACACCTTGCCCGCCGCAACAATGCAGCAAATCAACGGAACCACGCGCTTCCCCCCAGCCCACGCGACCAACGACGTTATTTTAAAATCGTCCCTGGACTTTATGCGGTGACAGAAAACACAGCATGCTGAGTGGTTGCAGATGGCGTTTCGGAAGTGGGCAAAAGTGGATTCGCGGGTTGCGCATCTGCGACGTTTTATGCAGAACGAACGGACAAACCCTGGTTTTTATCCGCGATCGCGAACATTTCCCCCGCTGCGATCGTCGTCATTGACATTATGTGGTGATGCGCGAGTGTCCAAAGTAAAGTCGCTTACGAACTCTACAGAACAGCTGTATTATCATACAACTTCCGTTCCATTCTGCCAAAGCCTGGCTCTATCCACCAACAACTTACTACTCGGGCTATATCTCAATCCCCAGCGTACCACCATACCCCCGCCACCATCACACAGTCCTACAATCCCGTAATTCCGTAATTCCTTTCACCCAGCTAACTAGCTAGCTAGCTAGCACCATACACATACCCACTCACATACAAACACCTCCAGCAGCATTCCAGCATCTGCACTAACCCCATCGTTTTCATACTAAGAAAAGAATACTTAGCTACACAACAACAGACTCCACCCGTTCTCAACCACAAAGCTAGCTAGGTAGTAACACCGCAAGAAGTCAGAAATCCATTCAGCACCAACTACAATACTCCCATTAGTGCCCCTCCTCTATCGCAATAAACTATCATACACAAAGCCGCTTCCTCCTATCCGCCACACTCCCTTTCTCTCTCACAAAAAACCCAGCGGCTTCGCTCTCAGAACGGCTTTTGAGTACCAGAACCCGAATCAAAGTGAGCATTCCAGCAAAATCACTAAGATCAGTTTCTGAACCAAGAACCGCGCTCGTCGAACTTCTTTCGCCGAACTTCTTTCGCCGAAAAAAGGTAGAGAGGAAGTGTAGATGTCCGAAAAGGGAGAGAAGAAAAGAACCTATGTGTACAAATCGAAGAAAAGCCGTAGTAAAAAAAAGCAGTAGCAGAAACCAAACGCAAATGAACCATGAAAAAAAGTTATAAAAGAACATTCGCAATAATAAAAAAGCACCACTCCAGCATCCCCCACCTCCGCCCAAGTAACGAACAAATCAAAAAAAGATCAAGGCATTCTCAGCACATGACCCATCCATCGTTACTCTTCCCATCCTCTCTCTCTCTCTCTCTCTCTCTCTCAAGATGTTCAACCACCCGTGCCGATAAACTCCCCTACCCTCCGACGTCATCCCCTCAACCCCTCGGACTAAAAGGCCCATGAGAAGACGACGGATGAGAAGGCGGAGGACCACTCGCCACCCTCGTCATCTCATTACACCGATTCACCAGCTGCGAAATCGCCCTCAACAACGGACTACCAGGCGTACTCTCATTCAACTGAATGTACGCCGCCGTCAGCCGCTGAATAACGACATCCATAATCTTGGGGATAATGTCACGAATCTCCGTGTCCTATAGCACATTCGTCAGTACAAACAACAATGAAGAAAAGGGGGAGACGGGTCAAACAACTTACACTAGCATCCACACTCTGAAACACAGCACTAAGCCACACCAACCGCTCCCTCAAATTCCGATTCAACGACTCAGACACCACCGCGCCTGTCGACAGCGCCAGCAGCGGCGACACCTGGCGCAAGTACGCGGGGTCGCAGTGCACAAAGACGGCGTCGAAGAGCGCTGCGCTGCGCGGAGATTGCAACCACTGCATGGTACCTTGTTCGTAGTTGCCTTCAGACATGAGACGCGTAATCGACTCAATCTCGAGCTCCTCTTCCGTCTTCTGGCGCGGCGGTGGTGGTGGAGAGCGCGTGGCAGCTGCAGCAGCCTCTCCTCCGCGCTGAGGAGCGGGAGCTTGGCGTGCTTCGAGGAGCTTAGCAACCTGGGACTGGAGTTCGGTCTGGGTGGCGGCCATGGTCTGGATAGTCTCTAGACATGTGTGTAGGGTCTCAGTCAGCGCGGCAATCTTGGCGGCGTCGTCGCGGCGCTGAGCATGGGCTTGTCGGAGCTCTGCGCCAATCTGTCGCTCGATGATGTTGGTCAGGTTCGACATGGCCGGGTTGACGACTGTGGCAACGGAGGCAGCGACCATAGGCTCAAAGTTGCCGCTGATCTTCTTCGCGACCTGGTCGGAGAGTGACTGGAACACTTGGGGTTGCTTAAAGGCCCGAGCGACAGCATCAGGAACTTCCTTGGACAACTGCTGCGCCAGGACGGACTTGAGGTTGGTGCTCAGGCCCTGTTCGAGGGTAGCAGTAGTCTTTGCCAGTACCTGAGGGAGTACAATGTTGCGGATGTTGTCTTCGACCATCTTCCCAATCACGCCCTCGACATTCTCGTTGAGCGTGCTAGAGACCATGCGCAGGACAGCCTGCTGGTTGGCGGCGTTTGTTGCGTTCAACACGCGCTTGTCTTCGTCGAAGCGCTTGTACATGACGTCCAGCTCGCGAGAGAAGCCCTTGGAGATCTCAGCCTGCACGACTTCCTCAAGCTTCTTGGCATCAAACTCTGCAGAGGCCGCAGGGGTGGGTGCAGCGCTCGATGGCTGGAAGTGCTTGCTGATGAGCTGCTTAGCCCACTCAGGCGCTTCGGTGGTGTCAACGGGCTTGGACTTGGCCGCCTCCTGCACAGCAGGTGCCTCAGGTGGTGCCGGGGACTTGGACTGCGGGGCCGCCTGAGCAGCCTGCGCATAGGACGGAGGCATAGCCGGAGGCGCACGGGTAGGAAGAACAGTAGAAGCCACAGCGGATGGCGCTACCGAGACTTGAGAAGCTGCCTCGGCGGCGGCAGAGCGCTTCTTCTTCTTCTTTTCAGACTTTTCACCGCCGTTGATGATAGCTGCGCGAGCCGCGTCCTGCTTGCTCTCGACCTTTGCAAGGGTAGAGGCACGCATAGCAGCTTCGGGGTTGACGGACTGCTTCGAGACGTTGCTGTTCTCCCTCTTCAGCGGCTCGCGAGCAGCAGATCGCTCAGAGACGGACTTGGGTGCAGTGTTGTCGCCGGCAGCAGAAGACTCGTCCGTGACAGGCTGCGGTGGCTTGAGCTGCGAGATGGTAATCACGCCCTCCTCCTCAGCTTCCTTGGGGTGCATGGGCTCGCCCTCCTTCTTCCAGCCAAGGTCGCTTCGGCGGATGCGGAGGACGCAGACACCCTTGGAATGCATGACGTACAGCTCGAAGAGCGCAGCATTGTCAGGGTCGTCGACATCAGAAGGTCCAGCGGGCTCGTTGAGCATGTGCAGGCTCCTGATCTGCCCCTTGGACGCGAAAGAATACTCCGTGATGCTAGTCATGATGGCAGTGGCGTTGACTGGAGGCAGAGGGTTCTGGCTCCTGTCGTTCTTGTTCGCCAAACGGGAAATGTAGGCAGCCTGGCTCAGGGCGGGAAGGTTGTATCTCGGGCAAGAGACATGGACGAAGAAGATGGAGTTCCTAGTAGGGTGGGCGACAGCCATGATGCCAGTCCGGGGGTGGAACGAGACGCTGCAGATGGCGTCCGACTCGTTCTCGTGGGGTAAGTGGATCTCTTGCACGGCCTTGTTGAGACCGAGATCCCAGAGCTGGAATGCATGGTTCTGCTTCATACCCACCATGACATATCGCAGCGCAATACCCTTAGTATATGGCTTGTCTTTGTCAAAGAAGAAGACCGAAGTCGGCCACGACTTGGCGTTGGGTGTGGTAGTGTGGAACTCGAGCAGAGTCTCAGAGACCTCGACCTGGCGGGGAGGGCTGCGCGGGTTGCCCAGGTCAGGCTCGGTGAGGGTGCGAATGTCCCAGAAGCGCATGCGGCCAGCCTTGTCAAGTGACACGATGATGGTGTCGTCCTCGCTAAAGGTAAAGTCCTTGCCAGCCTTGCCAGTGAGAATCTTGAGAGAGCGCTCCTTGAGGTACTTTTCGGTGTGGCAGATGCGGCTCTTGCTGCGAGCATACTCGGCGGCGACCTTGGGGAAGACGATGTGGATGGACTTGCCCCGGCCGACAGCAAAGAACTCTGGGTGACGCGAAGACGGCTTCGCGCGAGTCTTGAGCTGGCCTCCAGATGTGTTATCATCTTGAGACGGCGACGGGGGAAGCATCAAGCCCTGAGAGTCGAGGTTCTCGCCGAACTGGTCCTCGCGAGCAGGGTCGAGAGAAGTCCAAAAGACGGTGCCGTTGACGCCGATTCCGAGGATGCTCTCGAGAGGCTCTGGGGAGTCGCCTGCCGAAGTGCAGAGGGCGATGTTGAAGATGCGCTCCTGGTGGTTCTCAAAGACCTGGCGGTAGTGGCCGTTCTCCTGGCGGATGATGCGGAAACCACCCTTCTTGACGAGGGCGTAGACGATGAAATTCCGGCTGGCAGAGACAAGGGAGCGGTCGATCTGGTCAAAGTCCTTCTTCAGGCGAGCAATGTCCATGAAGAGCTCGTTGGCGAAGTAGAGACGGCGGGGCGGCATCTGGTTGACCTGAATCGAGGCAAAGGCGCGCATGGGGAACCTGTAGACTATTACCGTCTGGTCCTCTCCTTTGGCGAGACTCTCCTCGGCTTCCGCCGTCTCCCAGTCTTCGGCAACGTTATCCTGTGCAATCTCGGTGGCGACCTCCTTGAGGGCAGCTGCAATGGGCTTGGGCATGCTGGCCTCAATCTCCTTGGCCGTGCTGGGGTCGGCAAACTCGTCCTTGATCTCGGTTGCAATCTCAGCCATAGCCTCCTGGACCTCTGCAACTTCCTCGGGCTTGGGGAGAGCGGCCTCGGCTTCAGCTTCGGCAAGCGCGTCCTCCATCTGCTGGCCGACGTGCTCGCCCAACTCGCTCACGGCCTCAGCCACAGTTTCGTGTGTATGGGCAGGAGCGTCGTCGTGGGGAGCAGGCGAAGACGCCTCGGGTGCGTTCTTCTTGAGGATCTCCATCTTGGGGGGAGGCGGCTTCGAGCCTTGCTGGGTGGGGGTGCGGTTGCGGGGACTGGCCGCTTGGAGCGTGTCGAAGGGGTTGACGTAGGTGAACTTGGGCGCGAGCGGGGCAGCATCGGGAAAGACGTTGATGGGCGAGGCAGCGGCGCCTGGCATGTGTGCAGCGGGGTCGGCGGAGACGTGCTCCTGCTCAGCGTCGGCGAGGTCCTGCGCGACGTCGTCCACAACCGTCTCAGGCTTGTGGGACGCGACTGGCGGAGAACGCACAGCAGAGGCCGCGCGCGACGAGCGGACGCTGCCGCCAGACTGGGCCGGCTTGGGGTGGTTCAGCAGGCGCAGAAGGAGATCCTGCGGGTTCTGCTGGGGCGACGACTGCGCGGGGGCCGGAGCGCCCTGCGACGGCGTCCTGCTGCCCATGACGCTGGCCAGGTTCAGGTCGGGCGCCTGCGAGTGCTGCGACGAGTGCTGCGACACGCGTCGCGACTGGCCGGCGCCGCCCTGCGAGTTGAAGCGGAGCAGGTTGAGCAGGTTGGTCGACTGCTGCTGCGGCGTCTGCTGCGACACGTGCTCGGGCGCGGGCGTGGTGGCCATGGACGAGTTGGGCGACATGATGGCAGACTGGTGGTGCGGCGGCGGGCCACCGAGCTGGGGCGAGAAGAGAGGCGACGAGACAGAGGGCGGTTGATAGCCCTGCTGCTGCTGCTGCTGATGTTGCTGTTGTTGCTGCTGGTTGTTGCCAGACGCGCCACCATTAAGACGGGCAAACAGCTCCTGCAGGTCCGCCATGGTGAGAGAGACTAACTAGGGCAGATCTGCGTCACACCGTTAGCAACGTGAGAGACGCGACTTGACCGCCGTGGCGACATGGACATGGACATGGACATGGACAGCCTACTTTACTCGGACCCAAAATTCAAGTGCGCGGCCGAAGCCCAGGTGAGGAAAGCGCGAAGCGGCAGGCGTCCAACAGAAACGGCGACGAAGAGAAGAGCTGACGAGCAGACTGGAAATGAGGGCGCCGGGCTGCGATGATGCGCAGATGTCAATTGGCGATGCAAGAGGAAGGGCGACAGCTCGACATGATATCAGTTGGCGCCGCCTCCCAGCTAGGCTAGCGCCCATCATGACTTGACCCACGCCATGCCATGGCCATGTCGCCACGTCTGTCACCTCAACCAAGCCGACGTGAGCTGTCCACACACGACGACTTTGCAGCCAACCCATCTTGCGCACTGCTCGTGTCCTGCTCACATTGGATTGATTCCCTACGATGCGTGCCTGAGAGTGCGCACCGAAGATGCACGCTCATAGAACAAAAAATTAAAACTTTCGTTCATTAAAGAACAGCCAATTACACAGATTACCATTCCATGCTCCATGTGCCCTTGGAAACCACCACCCGTCTCCCAAGAAGAAAGAAAAGTATAGTACAAACAGAAGCCACGTCGAAGCTGGACCACCATGCATCCTACTTAGGGCAATCACCGAAACCCGGCTGGCACCCCAGCATCTTCATACAGTACAACAGGCTCGACCCACACGTGCCAGATCGGCTGCAGCAGTTACCAAACCTTGAGCCCTTGCACGTCGAATTGCTGCGCGCACCACACTGGCGGTCTGTGCTAACCTTCAACGCAGCCGCCGATGACGTAGCCGCTGGCGCAGATGAAGTCCGTGTGCTGGTGGTTCCCGCGCGAGTGCTGGTCGAGGTAGAGGTAGTAGCCGGACGGGTAGAAGTCGTTACAGGACGGGTAGAAGTCGTTACAGGACGGGTGGAGGTAGTAGCAGGACGAGTTGAGGTAGTGGCAGGACGGGTAGAAGTCGTATCCAGGCGCGTAGAAGTAGTTACAGGACGAGTGGATGTGCTGAGACTAGTAGGCCGTACACTCGAGCTCGTCGCCGTCGTAGGCGCAGGCGCCGCACTTGACGCCGCCGGAGAGGAGGAAGAAGCAGCAGCAGACGACGCCGCCGGAGAAGAAGAAGAAGAAGAAGAAGAAGAAGAAGAAGAAGCAGAAGACGGGGCGCCTAAACGTTGGATGCACGGAGTCAGATTACCATCTCACAGTATTCCTACAAGACACGACTAACCTGAAGAAGGAACGTTGGCGCTACCACAGTTGCCGAAACCAGGCTGGCAGCCAGTTCCGCAGTGGCCCGCCGTGTTGCCACAGAAGTTGTATTGCGAGCAGCATTCGCCTTGGGCAAAACCTGTGAGTGAGGTTGTTAGTCGAGGTCATTCCTGTCACCACCACGTGCGGTTCTTACCGAGACAGGTGAAGCCAGACGCAGCTCCGCAGGTAGCATCAGGCGAGGTTGCGGTGGGAGTGGACACAGGTCCGCTGGAAGTACCACTGCCGGCACCAGTCGGTGTGGAGGTGGGTGTTGAGAAGGAAGCAGAGGTTGCTACACGGCCGCTCGACGCATCGCGGTACCAGTTTGCTTCTGGCTCGCCGAGACACTCGCCGAGAGTGACGAGCCTGTAGCCCTTTGCCGTCATAGTCTCGAGCATGTAGCCAGTCAGGTTCTGTGCCGTCTGCTGGTGGATGTCGTGCGCGATGACCTGGAAAGCGTCGACTTGGGCGTTGCTGGGGTTGATGGCGTTGAAGACCCGGTCTTTGGCATTCTGGACAAGCTCGGGCGTGTTGTTGTTGTAGTCGTCAGTGTCCAGGTCAAAGTACGACACGACGTATCCCAGGTCCGCGAGATCTTGCTGGCAGCCTGATGCGGCCGTGCAAGAGGAGTAAGGTGGGCGCATGTAGGTGGGGAATCTTCCCAAAATGTTGGCAAGTGCCATCTAGAGTCTCGGCTTAGTATCATGTATCCGTATGCATCGACTGCGCTTTCATACCTCGAGCTTGACCATCTGGTCATAGCGCTGTTCCCGGGTGATGGCACTGAGATCTTGATGCGACCACGTGTGACTTGCAACTTGGTGTCCTTCAGCAATCATACGCTGAATAACCGCAGGCCATGGCTGGCCCGCATCGTCAATCGCGCCCTTGCCAATGTTGATTCCAGTGACAAAGAAAGTCGCCTTTGCGTTATAAGCCGCAAATTGATCCAGCACTCCTGAGGTGTAGATATAAGGACCATCGTCGTACGTAATAGCAATCGTGTTTGGCTCAGTGCAGTCGTAGATACCCTCTCCACCATAGGGTTGGTTGCCGAGCCTAGGACGAGGAATCTCACGGGTGCTGCCTCCAGCCGGGATCCGGTTGGCATCGCAGCCTGGGCCATATTGGAATTGACAGTCGGGCGCCTCGCAGTAATCACCTGGGGGATATCAGCATCCATATCTCGACGAGGTTGGACGCGAACAGCTTACTTCCTTGGCCACAGTAACCTGCTATGGAGCAGCAGAATCCCGCATCGCAGCTGGCACCACCCTGGTCCGCTCCGCATCGACCATTGTTGCCGCCCTGACGCGCTGCCAAACGGTGCTCGGGTGCTGCAACACGTGCATGTCCACCAAGAATGTTCCTAGCCTTGAGTTTCCCAACATCTCTCGGTCCCATGCCAATGATCTTCGGAACAGGCAAGTCGCCATGGGCAGCCACAATAGGCGCGATGAGGCCTGCAGCACAAAGTCCGGAGAAACGCATTATGATAATTCGGTATGAATGAGTATGTGAAACGAGTGTGGGATCAAAAAAAAGGCTTGATCGACCAAAATTAAGTCTGATAAAGATAAAGACGACAACTGCAAAGGAATGAGCAGGCTGCGCTTTTCACCGCATAAAGTGGAAAACGATGTAGCGAGAAGAAAAGAAGGGCATGGGTGCTAACGTATATAAGAGGCGACGACTAGTCATATGCCCAGAGATTGGAATAGAACGAGGGAGACGCCTATTGTGCTTGGCCATCGACGGGTCAGCCGCCGCGCGTGTCAGATTTGGTCGAGGCTTACACTGAGACTGCGATACAGGAGGCAGCCGGCTAGCGTAGAGTTAACAATCTATGTCATCATGGAAATTAGCATGTAAGCTGTTGATACTTGATCGAAGTGAGGCTCTGACAGCGTCTCCGAATACACCCGGGCGCTCGCAGACATGTTCATGCTCTTTTGTTCTCTGACTGCGAACGCAACCCAGCTCGCGACTCGTGTCATGGCTCGACGTGACGAAGAAGCACGTTAACCTCGGTGGCTTTGTGGCGGTCATGAGCCAAGCCATACCCCTGGATCACTTCCAAAAAGGGTGCGCAGATCTGCCTTAGCGCCCGAGATTCGCGTAGAAAGATCCGAAGTCCCAAGTTCGGGGGTCAGGTCCAGACTTTTTACTCCAGACTCTTGAAATAGCTCGCCGAGCTGGTACAACACGCTGGGGTGTGCGGTTCCGCACTCGTAGCTACTGCGCTCATCGAATTACTCGATACTTGGGATGATGCGGCCGGCTTGATCACCGCATTGTATGTTGGCGCGGTCATGATAGGCGATCAAGCTGACAGCTGCGGTGTAATATGTGCTTGGCATGTTGCAGCCGGGAAAGACTTCGGCGCCGTTGTCTCGAGACCCGATCGTTGGGCTCGAGTATGCTGGTACACGGCTGCCCGCGGTTTACCCAGAGCGTACTAAGTGAGTTGTTTTTCACGGGTCTACGGTAGCAGAAAAAGTAGCGGCGGCACCACGCGCTGGGGTCCATGGTTCGTTGCGTCGGAGTTTGTTGTGTTGTAGAAAAGGTTATCAAGATCGGGACGGACGTTGCGCAACGTGCGTCCCGCGGTCGTTATGTCATCGCGCAGTCACCAATGAGCGAGGGTGCCGAGAGCATCGTCGCGTCTCGGTGAGATGAGATCACTTTCTTTCCCCCGCTTCAAATTATTGACAACCATCATTCTTCTCGCTAGGCTTCGTGCTTCCGTTACATAAGATTGAACGGCACGGCAGAAAACCAGACATGCTCGCATTTTCACATCTGCAAGACCTCCGGTCTACGGAACACGTCAGCGACGACTACGTAGGCAATCTTGTCACAAGGATCACAGCTTATATGTAATTCTTCATGTTCAATCATCGATCGTACCAAGAACCCAACGGTCTTGTCTACTAGGATGCGTCTAGCAATTCTGGAAAAACGCGGAGAGACGGGTGGCGATGTGCGCTTGTGACAATCTTCCGGCTTCCCTGGAAATATCTCCGGCAGCTGACAGTCTTGTTGAGGTAGAAACCTCTCTGTCTCTCATGAGCGTTGTCGTACTACAGCCCTCGTTAACTTGGGGGTAATTGGTGCTTGCAAAGACTTCTCGCAAAGACATACCGTATCGACTGCTTGGTACACATTCGACTTGTTTACTGGCCACTTACACCAGACCTGTAGCAGCTGAAGATACAGCCCATCGAAGCTTTGTCATCTTCGTGGCCGACTTCCTGCAATGACTAATCCCGCGATCGATATCTTGGCCCGCTACAGATGAGTGCTAACCCAGGTGGCAAAAGCCAAGTGAGATGATGCAGGTAGATTGCGTTGTCTAGTTCTAGTGACAGGATGAGGACGTAGGCTACCTAGACAGACTATACTTCTTCCTGTCTTGGAAGGTCATCAGCAATGACAAATACAAGAGACAAAAACTCCATTTGAGGCTCAAGACATAAACAACTCGCAACAAGAGAAACACGCTCGGTCAGTTCTCTACTTGTAGCCTAGCACCGTAAAGTTCGTTCAAGTGCTACTGCAAATAGGCTACACACTCGTACTCGCTTGTGACCCTGTAGCAGAAGCAGTGTTCCATTCTGGGGATATGTCCAGTGGCAGGGTTATGCACCTGCACGTCATTGACTTGTACCATTTCATCTTCGTTACAAACCATCCAAACAGTCTAAACATCATAGCCGTAGTTTCTGCAATAAGTTTCGTTTAGGACGGAAGCAACCGCCAAAAGCGTCATCAATATGCCGCTTGCTTCTGCCAAACGACACCCCAACGCGACCCAACATCTACCCACCCTCCACCTCCACCTTTTCCTTCTTCACAAAATAATTCGCCAACGTATTCTTCTGCGCCGGCTTCTCCTTGTCCCTCTTAGCATCCGCCTTCTTCTTCGCCGCAACCCCAACCCCAACCCCCATCACCTTCTTAAACTCCTCCCACTCCCCCTTCCCCACAATCCCCCCACTAGCCTCCCTATGCCCCCTCGCAAAACTCTCCCCCAACCTCGCCCTCAACTCCTCATCCCCCGCAACAATACCCTCTAGTTTCTTAATAATATCAACCTTGTCCTCCCTCTCCCGCGCACATTTCGCCACACGACACGAAAAATGCACGTTGTCGGGCAGATAGCCTTCGTTGGCGCACATGACAATCTCTAATTTATCAGACTTGAGCGTCCCAGCCCAGCGCGTCGCGATAACAGGATGGATCTGCGCGGGCGAGGAAATTGTCAGTACAGCGATTGTAGCATCGGCCGAGAACTTTGGAGCCGTACGCGTCCACCGCTCCGTTTCGCGGCGCACTTCTACAGAAGCTGCATGCAATTTCTCTTCTTTGACTATATCCGCGGGTGTAGTAGCAGATAGAACAGCGTCCCATGCATCCCGCACGTTATACGCCGCAGATCTACGCGGCGCGTTGACCAGCGCGACAGCCTCGTTGATGTATTTCTTTGGATGCGATTTAAACGTCGCGGATAGATCTGGAAAGGGGTGTTCCCATTTTATGCTACTACCGAGGTCGCCGTGCGTGCCTAGAGCACATAACCAAGATACTTTTTCGGTGAGATCGGGATGCAGTGGGACGCAGATTGTGTACGTTAACAGCGCGCTGGTCGCGACGGGTGGACAGTCGTGAGCGGTTACGTACTCGCTACCCTGCGGGAATCCTCCTTCTTCGGCGAAGTGGTGGTCGATAATGAGACATGTATGCGGTAGGTCGATGACTGGTGGCGTTTTTCTGCTGCCTTGGTCGAGGATGAAGATGTAGGATGGAGATAGTTTGGTCAAGGCTTGCTTTGTGCTTTCGTCGTGGACGTTTGAGCCTTTGGGTGGGAAGTATACGGATATGAGGTTAGGGGGTAGACCTAGTGCTATGAGGGTATAGTGAAGTATGGCGCCAGATGAGAGGCCGTCTGCGTCCTTGTCGGGGAGGATGACGGTCGGTTTCTGGGCCGAAGCACTATGATGGCTTAGGACGGGTACCTAGCCAAAGAACGTAGATGGACCTACCATTTTCTGATGATCTCTCGGGCGCGTTCAATCTGCTCCTTTCTCGCGGGCCATACAATCTCCCCAGACTCATCCTGTCTTGATGGCGTAAGATGATACGCAGGAACTACCGTCTTTGTTTTTGTCTCAGTGCTTCTCTTCTTCGCTTTCGGCGGCGATATGTCTTTCTCTGCCTTGCGTTTCGCCGGACTTGACATGGTGGTAGATGCGTGGAGCTGCCGAGCAAGTAACAACGTCCCAATCCGTGGCAATGGCCGTGGCGAATACAAACTTCGTGGTGCGACGCTTACCACTTGCGCCAATCGACAAACAAGACCTCTCATGCTACGCGCGCAATATGCTGCAAAGGAAAGCGGACCGAAAGGATGCAAAGACGGGTAGTATCGATGACGTCGTTGACACGCTAGTCCCGTTCTCGCCCCGACCACCAAACCGACGCGACGCGACGCGTAGCGGAAGAGGTTTGTGGACACATGTATAGATAGTCAATGATCGACACGTATTGACCGTGATGCTCTAGCACGATCACAACCGCAGCACATCCTTCTTCTCCGCAAGCTCCTGCCCATCAAATCCAACCCCTATGACCTCAACCACAATATCCTGCCCAGCCCGTCCTTCCACAACCTTCTCGTCCAAAACACACTCCAACGCATACACCCTCCCCACAAGCACCCCGCCCACTCGAACCACAAACCACGCCATGGGCCCCGTGACACGACTAAGCACCATACCTGCATCGACCAAGAAACCAAAAATCAGTCCGTGTCTCGCAACAAAGATGTGCTAAGAAGTCGTAAACGTACCTTTATCCACCCACTGGCTCCCGGACGCCCCGTCAATCTTCCACGTTAACCGGACTGTATGCCCCCCTTCCTCGCCCAGCTCTTGCCCACGCTGTACAAGCTCGAGATCCACAATCTCAAACACAGGTGGACGGCGCAGTGTGAAGCGCGGCGTTATGCATATCTCTCTGATTCCCAGTACTGGTACAGTTTCGCCAACGGGAGCGCTCCAGGGCCCTTTTAGGTAGACGCCTAGTTCGCGGATGCGGGCAGTGGGTACGTGTTCGATTAATCTTTGTGGGTCGCTGGGTAGAGGGGAGGGGAGGTAGTGGGTTCCGTGTGTGGTTTTTAAATAGAGGCTTATGGCCGCGTCTTTAGTTTGTGGCGTGGTGTAGGATGGGGATGGGGGACTTGGTACGGCAGAAAGATGGAGAGAGCCGTCTGCGGGCATATCGAGTTTGTAGAGAGGGAGGTGTTCTTCTAGCGTTTCTGAATCGACTGGGCGGTTCAGCGTGGCGGTGATGACTAGGATGTGGTGATTTTGTTCGTTTTCGATGCGGTGTGAGAGTCTGACGGCTCCTGGGTCGGGTGCGAGAATGGCTGGACGGGGCAGTATGGATTGCTGGCCCAGTTGTGCGTGCATGTCGTGGCCATAAAACACGTCTCTCGCCTCCTCTCCATGCGTTGCAAAAGCACGACTGAAATCCGTATAGAAAACGTGCTCCGAGCCCGCCACGCGTTCCTTTGCCGTACGCAGAACCGGCCACTCTTTATTCGGTGGGTGCCAAAACTCGCAGTCTCCGCAACTACACTTGAGACCCTCTGGCAGCGACTCGCCCTCCCAGATAGCACGTTCAACACAGCGTCCATGACCCTGGAAGTGCTCAAACGACCACGCAGGTGCAAAAATACCTACTGGCAAGCCGTAGTCGGCCATCTTCGCCACGGCCATGCCAGTATTGGTACCGCCGCCTCGAACCTCTGGCCATGTGGCGCGCGGATGTCTAAAGTCAGACTTGTTTTGTGCCCAGACATCGACGCCGAAGTAGATGTTTCCCTTGGGTAGGAATCTGCTGTACGTGCACCACTTTACTGATTCGGAGACGTCGATTTCTTTCCAGCAGTAGTTTGTGAGTATGTTGCTGCATGCCAGGGCAAAGTCCATGTTGGCGGCGTTGACTTGGTTCTGGTAGGAGATTTTGTTGGAGGTAGTGAGGGCGTCGTACCTAAGTCGAGTCACACGTTAGTCACGGCGGTGGTGAATGGGGGGATGTTACCATATGAGCCGTCTGCCGGCGACCAGGCCGACTCCTAGGTTGGCTTTCAACTGGAGCAGGAAAGCTTCCAGAAGCTTTGCATTCCAAACTTGGCTTGGAAACGGCTTCTCGATGTTGACTAGCCAGCCATCGAAGCCAAAGTGTGCCGCGATGCTAGCTAGTTTCCCCGCCATGGGGAAGTGCATGTTCCCGGACTCGTCAACCGTATGCTGCAGTAGACGTTCCGAGCCCTCAGTCTGCGGCTCGATCAACAGCGTTCCTAGTGCCTCGACGCCATTCCTGTGAAGCAAATTGACCCACGTAGGCGGCGGGACACAAGCCAACTTATGCGAGAAGTAAACAAACGTATCAACAAACTGAAGATATTCACACGAATACAACTCTCCGTCTACACCAACAGCGCTGACGCTTTCGTAGTCATGGTAATTGCCAGAGTAGTCATGGATTAGCAGAACAGGGGCTTTGGCTCTGCGCGGCTCAGTGCCGTCGGCCCCTCGCAGCAGCGGCGTGTTGGCCCGCTGGAGCGGATCGGAATCGTTTTCCTTCCACGCCTCCAGCTGGTCGAATGTATCGAAGTAAGCGAAGCCCTTGAGACGATCTGCCTCACGCTGTCTGCGTCGCTCTTCCGGCGTTGGCCCCGTGTCTGGCGTAGGAAACAGATGGCGGTACCCATCGCGGATAGGCCTGAGAATGTCTTTCCAGCCAAGCAGATAGGCCATGATAGAGAATGTATCATCAACCGTACAAGGAACGTCGCGTGGATGAGCAACCGCGAAGGCCTGCGGATGGACTACGGGAGGTAGCGGCGATCGAAATGACGTGAGGCGACAGGGGCGTGTCTTGGCACGCAAGGATGCACAGCTCCCATCCCTACGGTGATGCAGCAGTCGGAACGTGTCTTTTTATGCTCAGGCACACCAACCCACGCCCTTCCACCACGCCTCGAGTCGTCCAACCCGCTGCCCGTCAATCTCCGCTGCGACCAGCGACGCTTTTGCACGCGATGATGAACCTCTTCCGACTGTTGGGTAAGCTGTGCGATTAGGAAAGCTCTTCTGGGGTGGTGTTCAACAGAATGCTTTGTTGTGTGTTGATGGGAATGCTAACACGGTCTAGGGGATTTATCCCACCTGCTGTCCATCCTGATTCTGCTGCACAAGATGAAGAAGTCAAGCGTATGTTCATCTCTCGTGCACAAGCAATGCGCCGCATGAATTGACATGGTTGCAGAGCGCATCTGGCATCTCGTTCAAATCGCAATTCCTCTACCTGGTCGTCTATCTCACGCGCTACGTCGACCTGCTCTGGACCTTTTACGAACCCAAGTCGCTCTACAACACCGTCTTCAAAATCATCTTCATCAGCACTTCGGCCTACACCGTCTACCTCATGCTCAACGACTACAAGCCGACGCACGACCCGAATCTCGACACGTTCAAAGTGCAATACCTGCTGGGCGCGAGCGCGGTGCTGGCGATACTGTTTCCTTACAAATACACCTTTACCGAGATACTCTGGGCCTTTTCCATCTGGCTCGAGTCGGTTGCCATTCTGCCGCAGCTCTTCATGCTGCAGCGGACGGGCGAGGCGGAGACGATTACGACGCACTACCTGTTTGCGCTGGGCGCGTACCGGGCTCTGTACATTCCCAACTGGATCTACCGCTACTTTCGCGAGGTGCCCCGGTTCTACGATCCCATTGCGGTGATTGCGGGCATCATCCAGACGATTCTGTACTCTGACTTTTTCTACATTTACTACACAAAGTGAGTTTTTCAAGAGTGTACGGGGGCATTGGTCGGTATGCTAACATGGTCTAGGGTCATCCAAGGCAAGAAGTTCAACCTGCCCGTATAGACCCCCGCGCGCGCAGGGACGCTGCTCTCTTTCTGCTGTTGGTGGCCGAGTTCGGCCCCATTGCTCCGTGTATCGGCATATCTGTTAAGTGGGCGTTTTGGCATCTGGGGGCATTATGGAAAGGAAAATATGACAATCGACTGGCTGGGCAAGCTAGGCGTAACGCAACGGGTGACGAGCATGTAGGAGATACCTTGTAAGAAATGAATATGTTGCTGCATTGAGTGAAGGATGCGATGCGGCTGAGACAGGTGAAAGCAGACTGCATGCATGGGATGCGCGACGGGCTGTGGCGTGCAGGTTGCTTGACGCTCAGCCCTGTGGGCGGGTGAAGGAAGGGCGCCGCCAATGAAAACGGCGCTAGAGTTTCGGGCGGCCGCCGCCAGTAACTCCGGACTACGCTTCGCAGCCGCAGTCAGCATCATCCTCGGACCTTTTCCTTATCCCAAGCCCATACAAACGCATTTGTTCCTTCTTCATCCGTTCGCCGCTTTACCTTTGCCCACCTAGTCTTTTCTAAAATTGTCGCATTTGTCAGCACCTCTGAAACTGTTCACGCAGAATCACCCTCGACTTGTTGTTATCGCCGACAAGTGCGCGCTGCTCACACGACCGGCGCGACGACTGGGGGGAGAGCACAACACGCCATGTTCTGCCTACGGAGCTGGATTCCAGTTCTCTTCTTCTTGCAAGTACCTCGCCGCCCCCAGCGCATCGCATTCTAACAGAAGATACCCAGACTACGAACACACGCCTCGCCCGTCTACCTCGTCCTCTTCATCTCGGCCACCTACCTACTGAACCGGCCGTGCGTGTACTGCAGCCTCCTCCTCTTCATCCTCGTCGTCGCCCTCTTCGACTTCCACACGCCGTGGTTCGATGCGCCGCTGTCGGATAGCGCGGAGCTGGCGCTGAACGGGACCGTGGCGGAGAGCGCAAGCGTGTTGGCGCAGGCGGTGAATGCGACGGTCAAGGCTGGGGTGAAGGCGGCGGTCGAGGGCGTCAAGGGGAGGGTTGGCGGGCTGGGACAGGCGGGCGGGAGTGAGGGACAGAGTTACGAGTGGGTCAAGGGGTTGCTGGGGAAGAAGGAGTGGCGGGTGCAGTGTTTGGATGTGTTGATCCGGATCTAGGTGGAGGGGGATGGCAGAGGGAGGAGGATATGGCTCTGTGGTGTCGTGATGGGCTGGGATGTGTGCATGGCGTCCATGGGCTGCGGCTGTCTGGGACGACTGCTCCTCAGCAGTGCATACGCGAGCGACGTCACATGACTCTGAATCCCAAGCATCATGACATCTCAAAGCGGTATAGAGACATGGAAAAGACCCCGCGCTAAGCCGTAGTAGACGCAGGGATGGCGACGTGGGTGGGGCATTTGGCGTGCCGCACGCGCACCTTCCCCTCCACGTCTACTCACATGCAGACGCACCGTCTCGCCCAGTACCAATTGATTGCACACCTTCCCCTCCCCTCTCTGCCCCTTCACCCTGGCTGCTCTATCCGCCTCGGCGAGACTCTGCTCTCGACAATTGACCCGCAGCAGAGTGACGACGAGCACCCCGACGCGTCTGCTTTCTGCTCCTTCACCTCTCCCCCACTTGGACACCTCCTCGGCCCACCTCTTCCGCACTAGGAGCTTCTCCTCTACACCTAGAGAGGCTGAATCTGCCCCACGTACGCAATTACGCCTCAGACCAAAGTTTGCCGTTGCTGCCACAAGCACCTTTGGCATACAAAAGAGGTTCTGTCAGAGCGAAGTCACCAGCAGCTTCGTCAACATGGCCTCGGACCGCGATGTGCTCCCCGCGTGGTCAGTCTTGTCATCTCTACTAAAGGCGGATAGCTGACGATACCATCCAGGGCCAAACCCTCGCACTACGCCCTCTCCCTCCACGACATTGAATTCGGCGGCAGCTTTGGCTACAAGGGCACCGTCGACATCACCACCAACATCACAAAGAAGGATGGCTTCAACACGCTCGTCCTCAACGCGCACCAGCTCAAGCTCCACACCGCTGAGCTCAAGGCCGGCGACAAGACATTCTCCGCAAAGGACATTTCCTACGACGAGAAGAGACAGCAAGTCACGCTCGACTTTGGCGACAGCATCACCTACACGGGCGAGGCCCAGCTCTCCATCAGCTTCTCGGGCTTCGTCAACAACATCATGGCCGGCTTCTACCGCTCCAAGTACAAGCCCAAGGGCGACGTGCCCGCCTCCGTGGCAAAGGACGACGAGTTCCACTACATGTTCAGCACCCAATTCGAGGCCTGCGACGCTCGCCGCGCTTTCCCTTGCTTCGACGAGCCGAACCTGAAAGCGACCTTTGACGTCGAGCTCGAGGTGCCCAAGGACCAGGTCGCGCTCAGCAACATGCCGGAGAAGGAGATCAAGCCTAGCAAGCGGGACGGTTTCCACACAGTCGTGTTTGAGCGGTCGCCCATCATGTCGACGTACCTCCTGGCGTGGGCGATTGGCGACTTTGAGTACGTCGAGGCGCACACCGAGCGCAAGTACAATGGCAAGAACATTCCCGTCCGCGTCTACACTACGCGTGGCCTGAAGGAGCAGGGACGCTTTGCTCTGGACAACTGCCACAAGATTGTGGATTACTTCTCCGAGGTCTTCCAGATCGACTACCCGCTGCCCAAGGTGGATTTGCTGGCTGTGCACGAATTTTCGCACGGAGCCATGGAGAACTGGGGTCTCATTACCTACAGGACTACTGCCGTGCTCTTCGACCCTGCCACCTCTGCCGATAGCTACCGCAACAGGGTTGCTTACGTTGTCGCCCACGAGCTTGCCCATCAGTGGTTTGGTAACCTCGTTACCATGGATTGGTGGAGTGAGCTTTGGCTGAACGAGGGTTTCGCGACATGGGTTGGATGGCTTGCCATTGATCACCTCTACCCAGAATGGAACGTATGGGGACAGTTTGTTGTGCGTCATAAATCTCGAGGTATCTGCTCTAACAGCCCGCTGACCCGTCTTCTAGACTGATTCCGTGCAACAAGCCTTTGCCCTCGACGCGCTCCGAACCTCGCATCCTATTGAAGTACCCGTGTACGACGGCCTCGAGGTCGACCAGATCTTTGACCACATCTCCTACCTCAAGGGCTCCTCGGTCATCCGCATGCTGAGCGCTCATCTCGGCGAAAAGGTCTTCCTCCAGGGTGTAGCCGACTACCTCAAGGCTCACCAGTACTCCAACGCTACGACTAACGACCTGTGGTCTGCCTTGAGCAAGGCGTCTGGCCAGAACGTAAACACCTTCATGGACCTCTGGGTCCGCAGAATCGGCTTCCCGGTCGTCACCGTTGCAGAAGAGCCTGGCCAGATTGGCCTGCGCCAGCAACGCTTCTTGCTGGCTGGCAACGTCAAGCCCGAGGAGGACGAAACGACGTGGTGGATCCCGTTGGGTCTGCACACGGGCGAGTCTGCGTCTACCGCCGAGGTGCACAAGACTACTGCTCTGACGCAGAAGGAGGATACGATTCGTGATGTCAAGGAGGGCTTTTACCTGCTGAACAAGGACCTTACTGGCTTCTATCGAACAAACTACCCCGCTGACCGCCTCAAGAAGCTCGGCGAGGACCGCGATCAGCTCACCGTACAGGACAAGATTGGTCTCGTCGGCGATGCGTATGCGAATGCGGTCGCGGGCTATGGATCCACGGCCGGCTTGCTCGCGCTGGCGGAGCGCTTCCAGGACGAGTCGGATTACTTGGTTTGGTGAGTTGATGTCCTTGTACGGACTATGTGTAGAATATATGCTGACTCTTACTCTTAGGTCTCAGATCCTCACCAACATCGGCAACGTCCGCAGTGTCTTCTCCGGCAACGATGAGATTAGCGAGGGCCTGAGGAAATACCACCTCAAGCTCATCACACCGGCTGTCGAGAAGGTCGGCTGGGAATTCAGGGACGGCGAGAGCTACCTCGTTGGCCAGCTGCGCGCCAGTCTGCTCCTGTCTGCTGGTATCGTCGGCCACCAGGCCACCGTCGACGAAGCATTGAAGCGCTTCGACGCGTATGTGGAGAATGGCGATACCAAGGCGATTCACCCCTCGCTCCGCAGAGCTGTCTTTGCGACTGCGATTAAGAATCGTGGGGAGCCGGCGCTAAAGGCGGTCATGAATGAGTATTTGAATACGACGTCGATTGATGGCAAGGAGATTTGCTTGGGCTCGTTGGGCCGTGTGCAAACGCCTGAGCTGGCGAAGCAAGTCATGGACTTTGTCTTTTCGGATAAGGTGGCCATGCAGGATAAGCATTCGTCTGTTATTGCGCTGGCGAATAATTCCAAAGTGCGAAGCGAGGTGTGGAGGTATGTGAGGGATGAGTGGGATACCAAGGTTTACCCGGCACTTTCGGGAAACCCGGTTGTGCTGGAGAGGTTTTTGAGGTTTGGATTGAATAAGTTTACGGATGTGGAGGTTGCGGATGAGATTGTGGCGTTCTTTAAGGGGAAAGATACCAGGGGGTTTAATAAGGGGTTGGAGGTGGTGGATGATACGATTCGGAGTTTTGCGAGCTGGAAGGGGAGGGATGCGGGGGTGGTGAGGGAGTGGTTGGGGGGGAGTGGGTATTTGTGAGGGGGAAGTGACGAGTGGGTAGTAGTAGGTTGTGAGGGGGGGTGATGGGGTGATGGGTTGGCTTGTTTGGATATGGAAATGGATGATGATGGGATGGGATGGAATGAGTGGAGATATTTTAGTCTGTCAATGTTCAAGTGTATTTGATTTGTTTGTGAGTGCGTGTGAGTATGATTGAGGACGTGGTGTTTGTTGGATCTAGATAACAGTGTGGGTGGGTAGGTATGTGAAGGAGACGATGGAATAGAAAGCGAGAAGCATAATAAGAAGGTTCTTGACACAAATGGGTAAGGTAGGTAGAAATAAGGTTTTACATGTCAACTGCAAGAAAAGAGAGTAGTGACGGCCGTGAGACTGTGGGTGAAGAACTCTCTTTTGTGTTTCTTACTTCCCCTTCCTTGTCTTTTCTTTCGTAGCACTTGAGCTTGAGTATGGAGATATACATTCCGCGTGTACCAAGAAGCGAACAAGAGAGATGGAGAAGGGAAGTAGATTACAGGAGATGTGTAACATGGGGGTGAATTTCTCGTTCTTCTTCCAAGGCGTTGACTACTAGCTGGCTTTTCTTGGGTCACTTTGTAGCTGCGACGCGTTGCTGTTGGCAAGTAAGGTGGTGATGATGACGAGTCTCCTTGTAATGGAGATTATCGATGATGGGTGAATATTATGTGGTACAATGGTTTCGATTCATTTTTGTGTGATTTCGCTTTCTACTTGGTCATCATAGTTGTGTGTGTCTCTCACGCGACAGGTATCCAGACGAAAAAAATAATGCCATGATAAACACCGAGTTTCTCTAATTTCCGACTCCACTATCACACCTCACCATACCCATTCCATTTCCCCACAACAAGCCCACTCGACCCCACATATACACAGACACCCACCTCGCTACAACTCCTCCAAATCCTCATCATCCCCAAACTCATTCAGCGCCGGAAAATCCCCCACCTCACACCGCTCCGGCCTCACAAACACACCGCAATTGGCGCCACACTCAAAGTACCGCTTACCCTTGACACTCCCGTCGTTCTTGCCCGTCGGCTCGTCCAGCGTGACGCCGATCCACACGCCAATGCCCGGAATCTCAGGCACAAGGCCAATGTACGATATCGTGCCGCGACGAGCGTCAGATGCGGGTAGCAGGCGGACGCGGCGGTTGAGAGAGAGACCTGTTTGGATTTGAAAATGGTTAGTCGAGGGCTCGCTTCAGAGGCTGAAAATGTATAGGAAGGACGTAGTTGGCGAGTGGCAGGAAGGATGAAGATGCTTTGGAAGAAGAGAAGGTTATGTTTGGATCAGGCTAGAGCATCGTACGACGGGGGCGCGCAGAAGGTGCTGTGCTCGGTTTGGTGGAGCCACACTGATAATCGTTGTTCATCCCGTGGCTGGTTATCGATCCTTCGGCGTCATCAAGGCGAGACGAGGTGAGAGAGGGAAAAAGCAAAGTCCAGAGCGGCATGGAGCCGCGAGTCGACAAAACGTCCCGGCTCCCGGCGGCGGCATGTTGATTACTAGGATCGCGTATGCCGGGACAGCACAGTTGCGCACACCGATCACGTCTCGCTCAATCCCACCAAGCGCCTGCTGCTCGCTGAGCTGTGGCGGCAGCGCAGCAGAGGCTCAAGCGGGGAAGCGGCCTGAGGCTTGAAACGAATGCAAATGTGCCCAATGTCATCCTCAGGCGTCCCCCAGGCGAGAACATGGAATCGGCGTCGCATCGTCGCGTCGCATCAACAAATCTCGTATAGGTAAACCATGAGTATGATGACATGCGAAGCGGCGAGTGATGTTGTGCGGAGCAATGACTATGGTTTAGAGCCATCGCATCTTGCATGGTGCGGCCCGCGTCTAAAACACCATTGGCGATCTCGGGAGCCTAAGAGATGCGAGACGCGATCTCGACATCTAAACAAGATATGTCGTCGTAGTGTCAAAGTGTATTTGGTGGTGAAATGAATTGTCGCCGGATAGCTGACGAATGAAGCCGGAGAATGAGGCTGGTGGCAAAGGGACCGGCGATCACTTTTGGAGTTTTGAGTTTCGGCGACTTCCTTTCCCGCGGCCTAGTCCCTGCCAGAACGGGTAACTAGTGGGGCGACAACAGCGTTGGACACGACCAGCCGTGGTAGTAAGCGATTACCAAGTGGTACAGCTCATCTTGTACATGTCCTGGATGGATCCATCTTCAAACGCTGTGACGTCGGCTGCGGAGGCCTAGGCCAAGGACTAGACGCAGGGCGTGCTTGAAGAGGCAACCATGTAGGATAGGCGTAGTAAGACGACAGTTTGGTACGGGAAATTGGTTGCCTTCGCGCACATTTCCTCGTTGGACATGATCATGACAGGCTGAGACACGAGGGATCCTGCTCTGGTGAGGCGAGTGTTGAGTGGCGTTGGGTGTCTGCAGCCATCCGTTTTGGGAAGGGTTTGAAGCATCTCCGGTTTGTACACTTGAACAGCATGGATCTTGACAATGCTGTTTTGCGGGCTCCAGCATCTCCATTGCCACAGCGTACGGCTCAACGGTGAGGTGGGACAAGCGGGAAATCATGCGGCTTACCTCTTTCTTCTACCTCCCGCTCTGAAGCGCGGATCTTCTGCTGCTCAATACTGGGAGCATCTGGGTCAAAACGACCCAGTTTCTGCGCCTTCTTCCATGCAAGAACACTATCGGACCGATTCTCGTACTCTGCCACGGGCATTTCATACTTTTCAACGGATGACAGATCGGTAAAGTCAGTTCGTGCAGCGGGAGGACGTGTGTCAACGACCTAGAGTTGCCTGGTCAGCACCGAAGCCTGTCTGGGAGGATTCATTTGCTCGGAGACGCCAGTTGAGATTGCTCTAGCTGGTCGCCGGTACATGGATGGGATGAATCATGAGGCCAAGACAGGCGTCGAGTAAGGCCGAAGGGCCGCGAGGGAAATGGCAAGCAGCAGAGAAAGGTTGTTCAGCATGCTCAAGGTTTAAATGACCGGTACTCGATGCCGAGTGCCAAAGGGAGCCCAGCGCTTCGTGGTGATGTGGTAATTGCAGGTGAAATGAAGGAGGGCTTCCGCGCGGATCGCTCAGCCAAGGCTGACATAACTGGGCTGGAGAATCGAGGAGGGGCATTGCGGGGCATGCAGCGCTGCAGGCATGGGCTGACTGACTGACGTCCACAGCCTCAACGTCGGCCTTGACAACGAATGGGGAACGTGGGAGGCATGACGCATGAAACTGCTAGGCTTGGGCGTAGAGGAGACAGATACAAGGAAGTAGAGGGGCGAGCCGGGGTGGGAGAGATGTGGCAGCTCGCGAGAGGGCCGCAGAGCAGAGTGGCCCAGGACAGGGCTGCGGCAACGGTGCAATGAGAAGGCAGGAAAGGCACTTACGGTTATCTCCGCATACGGCTGCAGCGGGAAGGCAGCAAGACGCGTCTGTTCCTCATCCGGGGCGATGAGAGCGACGGCATCCTGAGAGCCAACGCGCAGCGACAGCTGCTGGCTGCTGGCGGGAACACCGGTGATGGGCTCGAGGCGGGCCTTGAGTTGAGCAAGTGACCACGACGGGGACACACGGCGCTCCGAGGATGAGTTCGGAGAGGTGATGAGGAGCGGCACGTCTGCCGCGCTCTGGAGTGACATGTCGACGGGCCGAGGTAGTCTGCGAGGAGGCTAGAGGGGTAATGGAGGAGAATTAACGTCGTCTGCGGTGTTGTTGGTGTTGTTGGTGTTGATGGTGTGCCGTTGGACAGGTGACCCGTCCTGTATGCGGGATAGGGTTACGAGTGGTGTAGCCTAAGCGATGCCAAGGCCATGGTTTCCAACCACAGTGAATGTCTCAGAAGTCGCGATACACGACCCCACGCCGTGCGCTGGCATCGTTCACGCGTGGGCGGCTGACGCAGCACCATGTCGGTCGAGGTGAGATGCGAAACCATGCCATCTCCAGCCAAGACAGGGTCATGATTAATGACATGTTTCCGGCCACTGTTCGCGGCGCTTGCCCTGCACACCAGCGTCAACAAGCCATGGACACTTGTTCAGTCTGAATTTTCCTCCAACAGTCGCCAGCCTTCACCGCTCTTGTATATGCAATGCACATGGTCGTTAAATATAGAGTGCTGCGCCTTTGCACATTTGTGTAGGCGCAGAGACGTCGCAGGCTGTGGCACCTGCAAGCAGCAGCTGCCGTCGTCCAACCACAGCGGCAGGGCATGTACACAGTACCGGGATGGTGGAAAGTCCAGTTCGCATGTCATCGGCGTAGGCAGATTGCGACGACGTCTGTGGGGAGTCCTTTAATCCTTCCATCACTCAACCACGCCGTGCGCCGCCGACAAAAGGCCTTGTGCCCTAGCGCTGGACAACGCACGGGGATGGTTCATGGCTAATGCACCTGCGTCTCGGCTCCCACTGGCCCAAGGGCCCTGCTATATCCAACCTCATCCAGAACATCCGTCCAGTTCGGCCTCTTCTCACCGCCTAATGCGCATCATCGTGAATCCCAGTCCCGTGATGCAATCCGGCATCCGCGAGCGTGCTGCCGCCCATGGCGCACAACGCGACGCCCGCAGCAACGTGACATGGCACTGCGGCGCCTCCTCGTAGCTTCAACAACGTGGCTCGACAACACGAGACAACACAGCAGCAGCAGCAGCAGCACCGCCGCACTGCGCTACAGCGCCGCGTCTCACGTGGGCGAGGGCGCACAAAAGTACGTCTCGTTGCGGATGAGGCCGACGCTACCACTGGGCGCCCCCTCCCATCATCATCAGTCGCATAAACACCAGCGAGCCAGCATCGTGTAATGGCCCGCCTTGGACACTACGAACAGTTAGGCGGCAAAGCTAGAACGTCACGCCCACGGCCGCCGGCAGTTCACCGCAGTTCACCGCTCCTCTTGGGCATGCGTCGACTCTCTTGCTTAGATCGCCGCCCACAGTGGGGTACTCGACTTGACCGGAGCCATGAACGCAGGAATTGCGCCTGTGGAGCATGTCCTCGACGTTGGCAAGTCGTTGGCGTGAACACATCACCACCTGCGCACCGCCTTAATGAAGTCAGTCAGGCGTTCGCAAGGCTTCGGTAGCGACGCTTCTGGCGTCAAAATAGCCGGAGCAGGGCGAGCATGCTGCAGATCTTCCACATCATCGCGCTTGTGCTCTTCCGAACCCTCAGCCTGTTCACCGCTTAACACTCTCCTTGATTCGCTGCCTCAAAGTGACAGAAACACGCTCCAGCCGCTTTCCTGTCGACGATCGTGAACGCGGCGGCCCTGCCTGCAAAAGCCGCGCAGCCCCGTCTTTGGGCGGCGCATTGAGGCCTGACGGAAACGAGGGCAGCAAATGAGGCCCAGCACACGACGCCGGCAAAGCCAATATCAAGGCAATGCATCGGAGTCATCTCCCACGATTTGCGAGCGTGGGCAGGTTGCTAAGACTCATACATACTCAAACTACTACTACTACTACTACTACTACTACTACTACTACTACTACTGCTACTGCTACTACTACCTACTACTCAAGTGCAAGACACGTCATCGCGGTACCCTCACCACGCAAGAACGGGTGTGGTGCTTTTTGTGTCAAGCTAACGCCTTGCAATTTGGCCTGTCCTTTTCTTTTTGGTCTCGCTAAAATCTCCGGCAGACATGCTTCCTTAGATCGGACCAGCCGTGGTACTGCTGTGATCTGTGGGTCGTTAATGTGGCGCGCCGCCAGCACGAGTCGAGAAAGCGTTAAGCGCGAAAGTAGTGGTGTCAAGTCAGAAACGCAAAGGGTACATCCTGATCCCAAGCCCCCGGATCCCTACCGCGGACCATGAGGCGGCGCCAGCAGGGCTTCAAGGGATGCCTGGTATTAGTATTACCGTCGCACGCTAACTCTCTCTATTCACCCATCCATGTTCCGCGTCCCTCTCAGACCCTACTTTGCTCCTACCAGACCGTCTCCACTGCTCCCCTACGCTACTCTTCTTACCTTCTCGACCTGAAAAGTCAGTGGCTAAGCACGCCCGTCATTCATCAGACCGAGTGGTTGGCCTGTTTCACCCCCTGCTCCAAAAGCCCCGGCCCATAACCCAAATAGCTCGAGTCGATCGACCACTTACAGCGTCAATCATCCAAAGTACTTCCCAACTGGCTACTTGGGTCATCGTCGGCACATTTAGTCTATCCGAACCTCATCATCCTACCGCTGTCCTCTCCTGTTCCCACCTCCTACACAGCTACCCATACTCACGCACCGCCCCCTTGTTGTTGTTTACAAACTCCATCTGCACATCAACAGCCACGGTACCTCGACGCACCACCACTTTCTGCCTTGCCACTGCCCAACGCCACGCCCGGGCTGATCACCGTACCGTTTACTTTGGTACCTGTCATCATCTACCAGGCTACCTTGGACATAACGCCCAACCTGACCGGTAGACGTTTAACCTGCAGATAGCCATCTATCTGCTCGACTTGCTACTTTACAGCCGCCTATCCCCACGTCGCGCACTACTGAGTCATCTGACCCAACTTCAACAAGTTCAGCTTTCGGAGGACTCTGGTTACTCGGGAACTTTTCATCAATACATGGGCTGGCGATAAGCTAGTCCCTTCCACCTTCATCCTGGATATCAACCTCCTCCTCGAGCCTCGTGCTCGGGGCTCAGAGTCACCTGCGAGCAAGAAGAGCTCCATATCAAATGCATCTCACTCTACAGGAGCGACCAGAGGATACACAACTGCGCCCTCAGCATACACACAGTCCCCCTCACAAAGAGCGTCGCCTGCGTACGCTTCTGGACCACCCACATACCCAGGACCCCCGCACTATGCACCAATGTCTGCTTACAACCAGGCACCGACATCAGCACCCCAAGTACCCGGGCCAATGCTAGGAGGACCTGTTCTACCTGCCATCTCAGAGCTTCACCGACATGCTGAACCTGCCCCGCTCCCACATTTCCGCCCTCTCTACTCCGGCCCTCATGGACCTTCACCGCCTCGACACGCACAAAATACTAACCACTCTCCCCCTTCAACACTAAAAAGACAAGCTTCTCAGACTCCGCTACCCGACGAAAGCCCAGCCAAGAAACAGTCGAAATGGACGCCAGAGGAGGACAACCTGACGATTGAGCTGCGGGGTCAAGGAATGAAGTGGGACGACATTGCGAAACGATTACCGGGAAGAAGCTCCATCTCCTGCCGACTACGGTATCAGAACTACCTCGAGAAGCGGGCCATTTGGGACGAAGAGAAGAAAAACAAACTCGCAAGACTCTACGCTCGGTATGTACCACTCGACAACTCGGCAAGCCCAGACTGCTTGATTTTGGTCATCCATTCCTTCGTTTTGAGCCCACATGTTTGGTTTCAGATGCACCCCCAACACATGCTCGCACTCGCATGCGACGCGTTTCTGCGCAACACCTGCCCAAAAAACCAATACTGACTCTTGTGTTAGATTCAAGGACCAAATGTGGCAGAAAGTCGCTACAGAGATGGGCATTCCCTGGCGGTCCGCCGAGTCGATGCACTGGCAGCTGGGAGAGCAGGAGATGAGCGCGCGTGCGAACGCGCCGGTGTTTCAGCTCCACCCATCTGCAACCGGTACAGGCATGAGCTCGCCATCGCAAGTGCCCGTTGTACCTGCTTCGGCCCCGCATGGCTTCACACCTGCCAACGCTCCTCAGTTGATGCCACAACCGCCGCCGATGCCGCCGCAGCTGCACCAGGTGCCTCCGCCCATGCCCCAAGGACCACCGATGCACTACGGCCACCAGCGGACCGACAGTGGCTCGAGTGCAGGCGGACGAAGGAGGAGGAACAGCTCCTTTAGTCGCAGACGCGCAGACGCTCGATCTCGGTCGAGTGTTCCCCCTCAGCTAGGCCAGCCTCTTCCCCAGATCCAGCCACAGTCAGAGGAGGACCTGATCAGCGGAGCCAGGACGGCACCCGTCCCAGGCATGCAGTCGATCATCAAGCGAGAGTTGGAGGGTCCCAGCTACATGGAGGCCTACCACCAGAGGCGGCGGGAAGAAGAGGCAGCTGCAGCAGGCCCATCACGATCGGAATACGAGGCACGGAGTCAGGGTGTGCGGAGCCCTGACCGCATGTCACAACAGAGCGCAACAGGAAGCATCAAGAGCATGAAGCGCGAGCAACAAGAGGAAACGGAGCGATCAGCCACAGTGCCCTCCCCACCCCAACCGTCCACGCCTTACGAGCGACCGGCATCGGCCATTGCATAAAAGATTTTACGCCCCTGTTCGCATTGATTTTCAACACGCAACGATTTTCATTACTTTTTGTTTAGTAGATGTGGGGGTTATAGACATTTGTTTAGGGATGCGATGCATATACATAACAACATTCGGGCAGGAACCGTAATGAAAGCGTGGGTATACCCTGGGTTTTCGGCGTACAAAGAGGGAGAGAGAGTTTAGGAGTCTGGGGATACCACGAACGCTTAGATTTTGGAGGAGAGAGAGCACGGATGGACATGAACGCAACAAAGGGGGAAGGGGACACACATCCGCACGACTCTGTGGCATTTAGCGTGGGTTGGTTGGGTTGTTACACTTCTCGCATTGATATCATCTCTTCGGCAGCATTCGTGGGTTTTTTGTTTTGCTTTCCTTCTTTCCGCATGGCAGAACATCATAGCGTTTGTTTGTGTTTGGTTTCTCTGTCTAGACTCGCATTGTTCGTTGTTTTTGTTCTTTTAGCCGTTCTTGTCACAAGCCACTGGTTTTTGGTGTGGATGGTTGGTTCACGATTGTGCATTTTATCAACATAGCGTTTGGGCATTTTCTCATCTACTCATCTCAACAACCAAGCAACTCGGCGGCAGCATAGCGTGGCGAGGATACCATTTTTTACACACCGATATTTTACCTCTCTCCCAGTTCTCATTAGACGTTTACGTGACGGGACCAACTAGCTAGATTCATGGTCTCGAGTATAATGAACCCAACCATCAGTTCAGAAAGACTTTTGCTTTTCACCCCGGCATCGCTGCAAACTTGCGCCACCTGGGCCCTGCAAGCCAGCATGGCTAGCCATGGCCAACACACGTCCTCGCAGTAAAATAACACACAACATCCCACACCAAACCGTTCCGTTCATCTCCGGCGGGGGAAGAGAAGGACAAAATTCGCCTCTTCTCATTTTACCTTGGTTTCGCATTTCCAAAACTTACAGCTGCGTACCTTCCAGCATCACCCTGTAAACGGTTGGGTATGTGTGTGTGTGTGCGAGTGGCGTGGCGGTGAACAGCTGTATTCCCACCGCCCGGAAAACAACGTTTGTCTACCCCGGATCATCATGTTGATGACGTAGCTAGCACCCGTGGGCCACAGTTTGTCATGTTTCATTCAAAAGGTCGGTCAAACAGGTACCTACGTGGCCGACTCATGGTGCGCGGAGCGCTGCGCTGTCACCGCTTTCAGGGTTGTGTTCGCGAAGCTTAGCTCCTGTCTGCAATCGGAAATTTTTCTTTCGCACTCGAGGTGTGTGTGGGTGTGGGTGTGGGCGTGCGTATGTGTGGAAAAGAGGGTGTGTAGGGTCTGTGTGTGCGTTGTTCAGGACGGACTGCGCTGCGTAGTTCAAACGCGAACTAGGCTCAGCCTCGTAGCCTCACTTGTGCGCCGTGTGCCAATTGGGGCGTGACAAAGGGCATTGAGTGTGCTGCTGCGTGCATGAACTTGTTCTTGGAACGGTTCGCTGTCCTTGCATGTGGTGTGCGTTGAGTAGCCTGCAAACTATTTTAGGGGCTTTTTTTTTTCGTGGGCTGCTGGGTGTCGTGTCATCGGTTCTGTTGTGCAGAGATGAGGGTGTTCAGCCCCGCAAAAAGCAACAGAGGGCGCCGTAGGGCTTATCGATTAGTAGCACAGTCAAATGCCATGATTGCCGCCATTGCCAACCCATTTTCGCGCGCTTACTCTGCATTTCCCAAAAACTTAATCGGCCTGTGACTTTTTAGGCGTTAAGCTCAAACTTTGCTGCGTGCTCTCTCTCTCTCTCTCTCTCTCCGCTCCCGCCCCTCTCGGAGCACAAGGCTGAGATGGACCATGTCATGTGGCATGTGCACGTCCCGCGGCCCTCACGAACCGCTTTGAAACAGCCTAGGCCAACCCGCCCAAGGCAGCGCGCCCGGCCTTTCTCTTCACCCAGCCTGCCCAGTGCGGCCTCGCAGTAACCTTCCATAATTCTTCTAGAAGGCCGATCCAGACTAACCCAAGCTCTGCGCCCATGACAATTCCCCTTGCGCCGGCGAACGGCAGGTGGGCATGCCGCACACCCACACCAGGATATGTCATGACATTGCCTTTGCGCAGATTGATTCATCTATCTGCATGACATTCGCCGGCAGCAAGACAGCGCCGCGCAAATGCCCGACGCAATCAATGCAGCGCATCCTGGCAGCTGGAGACGAACTGAACATGCAACGCAACATGACACGAACGGAACGGCAATTGCAAAGTGGAAACCACCCAAGAGTCGGCCACCATGTGACCGACGGCTCTTACGTTACTTTTTCCGGGGGCCGGCCGTGTAACGCAATAGGTGTTCGCATGATCGGAACGCATGTGTGAACTATTGTCAAACGGCCGAGCCGCCCCTCGGCCCAAGTCATGTATGCGCGGCATAAAGAGCGAATGCAACAAAGAGAACAAGAGATTATGCATCAACAGTATCGTCACTCCTCCGCCGGCGATCCCCTCCCTTCGAGAAGCCTTCCCGAAGCGGACAAGGGGAAAATCGCCCAATCCCAAATCTCCCACCTGTTCGCCAAACGCGAATCATGGGCTAACACACACACCACACACATTGGAGCGGATGCATATTGCACATGACGACACCCCTTCACTTGACACACAGATCCACTCCCAGGGCTTTTGACCACCACCACCATCATGACCACCCAGCCACCCCTCCTTTTTTTTTTTTTTTTTACCTTCAGTGCAGACTAGGTCCTGCCTCCCGTCAACCCTACCCGCGCCAACCTTGTTGACAGCTTGTCATGGTACGAGTAATATGACCTGATGGTTCTACGTTTGTTATCGTATGATTACATCCACCATGCATGCTGTTTTCTGATCGCCCGGGATCGCTGCCTTGGGCCAAAACACGGGACAAGGGCGAGCATCGCAATTCGAGAAAGAAAAAAACCCGTTCCGTGACATGTGTGTGGGCCACGCACACTCCACTTGTTGCATCAGGCCTGTTCCATGAACTAGAGAGACGCGAGAATGGCACCATGGCGTTCCCTGACTTCTTGCTGCCCACGCGTTTGGCGGCGGCCGTGGCTCCTCGATCGATGGTCATGCAACATGGGGGGGCTGCAACACTTGAAGCAAGCTAGCCGCGCGGGCTGGGAAGGGGGTGAGAAAAGAACGTCTCAAGAATGTTCTTTGGCACACACAGGCCGCTCCCACCCGCCGCCGTGCATCTAATTTCGGACAGATGAAGATTTGGCCGATCGGAGTTCCCCCCCGTTCGCTCGAGATGCCTGGCTCTTTGTGTTGCCATGTGGTCATACCGTCATTCTCGTCAGCGTCACGAACGCCCAATCTGCCTGCCAAAGCACAGATAGATGGGAAGCACCCCCATGTCATGATCCGGCGAGCAGCTGAATGCAGACAATGCGTCAAGCCACGTATTGTCTGTTCGCGTGGGTTTTTGGAAAAGTAAAATATTGGACGGAATCAGCTCATGTCCAAGCCACACACGCCTACTCCTGCGTCCAAAAGAAGCAGACCAGTGCCAATGCAAATGATGTGCAAACACTCGCCCATCTATTCCAACAAGCAAAAAGTATGTATGCATATACCGGGAAAGTATCATAGCTTCTGGTTCAGTACCCGAGCCAGGAGCTTCTGCATCCGATGCGCACACACACACGTACGTACATACATGCCCAACGGCTTTCCCCATGTGTAGTCTCGTACCGTACCGCGCTTTGCCCGCATGTCCCAAATTACCAAAAAGTGAAATGCATACCGGTGTACCGCAATCGGGCGATCAAAGGTTTGAGACATAGCGTCGCAGACCAGGCACACTTGACACTCCGCAAGCGGAAAAAAGAACGAGACACAAACGAGATTAGTGCTGCCGATCGGATAGTTCACGCCCTGTTCGCACCAGCACCAACCCAGCCCAGCACCAGCACCAGCACCACCGAGGAAACTCCGCTGAACCGCAAAAACACGACTAATCAGTCAGGCAGCCAATGTCTTGTCGTCGCTCTTTTCTCTTTCTTGCTTTGCGCGGGCACGCACGCACGCGAACTAGGGTGGAGGGACGGCACGAGTCGTGTGTGTGCAGCGTTGCAACTACTGTGTCTTCTTTCTGACTCTGCTTACGTACACAGGAGTTGAGTGTGGAATTGTGACTGACCGACCGACCAACCGGCCCGGCATTGCACGCCGATGCTTTACGTTATTCTGGCCGGCGCGGCACACACACACACATACGCACATACAACACCGTGCGAATAAGTCATTACCCAGCGTAACCTTACCCCACCCGCGCGGTAAGGACTCCCCTCGCAACGGGAGCAAGAAAACACACACATGATGAGACAAACCAGCATCAGCTATTCCATGTTAACCCGTTTATTTGCGAGCAAGGAAGGAAACGGGGTGCCTTGTAACCTCGTGTGGTTTTGAACGTTACCCCGCTTTGACCTATTAGTTCCGTCCTTAGGGGAATTACAGTAGAGGCTCCGACAAATGAAGAGCGGGCTGCGTAAGCCAACCGGGACCTGGGACAGACAGAGCCGCATGTGAGGCTGAAAATTCAGGTTTGCGCTAGTGACGTTTTGACGTATCGAGTTGATTGCGTTGAGGCTGAGAATGGCGTTTCGTCGTGGCGCGTTTTTTTGTGTCGCGCGGTTAGATGTATGTTCACGGAGTGCCTAGTTGGGAAAGTGGGGCTGGGCTGACTGATAATGAACAGATGACGTGTTTTTTTAGGGCCTCGAGCACTCTTTCACATCTGTGGTGGTGGCGGTGGTGGCCGCCGCACAGGGAGAGGGTCGTTTCGCGATGAACTAGCGCACTACGTCTGTCTGTCTCACGGATTTGACGTCGAGGCGAGGTAACGGTCAACTTGGCGTACATGTCACTAGGTACGGACATGTTCCTTGCATCTAGCAGTACGATACGATACCGGCTCGTACCACAAAGTCTCTCTACTCTTAGCGAGCGAGCAAGCAAGCAAGCAAGCGTGGCAGCTGTAGCTCAAGGCACACACCCAGCATCATGAGAAAAAAGGTGTAGTGCTATTACCATCTTCACCGGACGTACAAAAGCCGTTCCAACACGACCTAGCTTCCCCAAGTGGCTGGGCTGGACAAAAAAAAAGGGTCCAAACTACCTACACACATCTACACCGCTCCACACCGCCTGTAACGCCTAAACCGTCTTGTTCTTGTCGCGCGGTACATGGAGGGCGAGAAGCATTTGGTAACTAGCACAGCGGCGTGTGGGTTGGTTAGTTAGTTGGGGCATGTAGGGTAGGTTTCCTGGGATCTACGTAGGGTACCGAAAGCCATGCATGATGGTTGCGTGGAACGCCACAAACGGTCGTGTTGATGGTGGTGGAGGTGCAAGAAGTCTATTCAGGATGCGAGAAGGTTCTCTACACCGCTCCACACCGCTTCGATAGTGGAGCAAGGCGCAGTTGTAACATACGGATATGCCGTGTTGTCGGTAGTGGTCCGTAGTGGTGGTGGTGGCTGTATATGCCCGTCTCGGTACTTTTGTTTCATGGTAAGTGGAGTTGGTATAATGTGTTTCTAGACTGTTTGTGGATAAGACGCACGACGTGGCTTTCGGGTGTGGTAAAGTAAGTTTGACATGGACTTGCTGGACAAGAGAGAAGAGGAGGAATGAGTGGTGAACACGCGGTGTTGGCACACCGCTGGATACGATGGTATCTATCAGCTCAGCTGCGGCTGGAATGGAAAAGCCAAGGTTGTAGGCCTGCGAGGTGTATGCAATGTACACGCATGTCCAATGGGGGTGGTAAAGAGGCGGAGAAGCAAAGTGGCGGCTTCATGGTCTTGGTCTTTGCTGTTGTTTACTGAACCATGCTGTGGTCTGGTTGGTATGTGAGGCTCAGATGCGAGGTTTACTAATTAGCTGCTACGTGTTGCAGAAATGTTGCACGAGGCAATGCGATCAGATGCGAGTGCGTGGGTGTGTGTAAGACGAGATGCAGTGGTAACCGATCACCTTGTGCAACAGCACGCAGATTGGATGACGTGGTTTCGGTACATGTGGTCGCGAGCTGAGTCGCACAAGAGTAAGCGAGTCTGCTGTGGTGACACCTTTGTGCTTGATACCATGTCTTCAAATGAGGCTGGACATGAGTATTGAGAGGTACCTCGGTACATTGGGTGTTTTCAGAGTGGGTGATGTCTCCACAAGCTATTCAGATATACTGTTGATGATGAATGCAAAGGTGAACTCGATATCTCACAAGCAAGAACCAGTTGGAAACAGAAGACCCAGCAATGCCTACACCAAGCATGCACTCGCCTTCCAATCACCAAAGCCTGATCTCAGCTGCGCCTCTAGCTGCATCCCGAAGCATCACTGCATCCGCATACCGATTCACCTTTCAAATCATACATATCCAAGACATCAGCGAGACAATCAGTTGCAACATATTCACTAACGCAACCCAGGACCGCAGTTCGTACCACAACGGTCCTGCAAACTCCACCAACCACCAATGCATACCCGCCCGGCAACTCACAGCTTACCACAACAAGAACACCCACATGAGATAAGGAAAAAAAAAAAGACACCCGGCAGACAAGCGGTGAACCTGCGTTCGGTCGGCTCTCGGAATAAGAAAATACAGAAGGGTGATAGATGCGGAACGCTGCAGTGCCGTGCCCAAGAGACGCAGGCAACGATTAGAAAAGAGATGCGTCGATAGATTGTTCTCCCTGCGGGAAAAAGTAGCACGGCTCTGAATCGGGAAATACATGCATACATGCATTTTACATACATTGTTGCAGCAGATCGGACAAGACACACATGTACACATGTCGTTATCTGATTTTGTAATCATACCCCATGTCAACCCATTCCAGATCATCGCTCACTCCACTTTACCCTGCATATGCCATGCCACTGCCATCGTCTGATCTGCATGTACTCTTGCAGTCCATCGTGAGCAGAGGCAACCGCGCTTCACCCGCTTGCCTCGCATCATCAATATCCTCTTGTACCTTCCAGCCGTACCCACTTTCAAAATACTTGTACGCGCGACACGCGGGGAAGAGTGGGGAGGGGGCGTGTACAGTACGGTTCTAAGAACGACGTCTCCACTGCCAAACAAGGAAGGAAGAAAGGGAGCAAGGGAAAGATAGACGAGACACGATCAGTTCTCCACCTTTGACTAAACATCAAGGATGCTTACAAACAACAGGTCCAGAGAAAGCCGACCGACACAGTTGCTGCTACTGTACTACTACTGCTGCAGTTGCTGCGCCCCACACACACCATCTCCACCGTGGCGGCAGCGCGAACACGTCAACCAACACGACCTCTAACCGGGGGAGCAGGCACGAACATGCCGAGGAAGACAAGAAAAAAACGAAGCAGGAACGAGTGACCATCAAGACCCATATGCACGTTTACGTTTGACCGCTACAATATTTCCATTCCATTCCACACACCGCTACTACTTTTCCCATCATTCCAACCATAGGCCTCTGCTCTGCTCTGCTTTGGGCATCTCCTCATTCCGCCGCATCTTCAACATGTAGTTCCCTCGCCTGCGAGAAGAAGATGCGAGCCGTCCCGCTGCCGATATTCTTGATGGAATACGTATTACCTGTTCGTCATAGCCATATTGTTAGCTTCCTGTGTCTTGTGTCTGTGCTTGCTCAATTCACTTAAAAGAAAAAGAACGAAATGCGTGCATGCAACCAATGAGAACGTGTAAGAGCCATGTCACAAACGGAACGCGCTACGCGATAAACGGCGATACATGGTTGGCTGAGAGAGAGAGAAAATGAAACAAGGGGAGGGAACCAGACGCCGGATACGAAACAGATAACTGGGGAAACCGGGAAGAGAGAGAAAGAGAGAGGTGTGCGCCGTAACCGCCAGAGACGGAAGCGAACGAACGACAATGCATGTTGGTGCTGCACCCCGTTCTGTCAACACGAACATAAGCGCGCCTGGAGGGCGTCAAACGTTGCACAACATGTGCTGCTGCTGCAAGTCATCTGCGGGCTGACGCGAAACCGGTCTTCGCTTGCCCCTGGTTTCTCTCGGGGGTTGCGCGACGTTCCAGCGCAGGAGTACACAGCAGCGACCGACGCGGAAGTCGTGGTATGCGGAAAGGGGGATGGAAGGGGGATACAGGGACGCGAACACCCGATTGTGTGCCCGTCTGGCGTCGAGCATAATGTAACGGCTGTCGTACAAGGATTGGAGGGAAGAGGAAGAAGAGGGAGGAGAAGGGAGAAGGGGACGGATGAAGTGGGTGTGAGAGCGCGTAGAAGGACGACAGACAGCGAGAGTATCCAAACAACTCGAAAGAAAACGAGAAAAGACAATAGAGAGAAAGGAGAAAGCACAAAACATACCTCTCGGCACCTGCCAAACTCCCATCTTGTGCACCACAAACTCATTCTCATGCATCCGCACCTCGACCGTCCCGCTCTGCACATTGAAAATCATGTGCATGTACCTCGAGTTCTTTGTCCGCTTCATCTGATCGGGACCGAGTTCAATGAGCCCCCAGTTGAAGAAGTTGCCGACCGACCCGATTTTTGCGTACTTGAAGCCGCCGTCGCCCACGTCGCGCGGTTGCACGCCCTTTTGTGTCCATGCGATTGCTACAAGTGACATGTTAGTTAGTAAAATGAGGACAGTGTAAAGGCTGTAGATAGGAAATGACAAAGTCAACATACCATCTTCCACAATCTCCCCACTCGCAACCTCACCCACCGGATCAAATCCGCGAAAGTTACCCACAAGCGTGCCCTCCTCTTCCCACGGATCAAGTTCAATCTCCTCCTCTTCCTCGACCGTCACCATCTTCTTCTTGCCCTTGCCCTTGTACGCCTTCCTGCCCACTCTCCTCCTCTCCTCCTCGACAACCTGGCTCTTGACAATACTACTCATACTCCCATCCGGCTCATAGCTAATATGATCGTTCTTCCAAAAATCAATCGGCGCAACACGATGCCGCCCCGTCCGACCCACGCGCGCAACATTCTCTGGATCCATTTCACGAAAGACGGATAGATGGCGACCGCGGCCGAAGCGCGAGCCGCCTGATGTCGCGGATATCTGGTCGATGTCCTTTTTGCTCAGAGGGTTGCCGTAGACGTCTACTAGCTTGCCAGCTGCTTCTTCGCTTTCCGCTGCTTGTGGAGTCTTCTCTTTTGACTTGTCTTTCGGTTTTGGGGCGGTTGGTTTGGCCGAATCGGTATTGGCTTTTGGTCGTCTACCCCGGGGTTTCTCAGGTCTCGCGAATTCTGAATCAGACTTGTCTGCTACAGGCGCGCTCTTGGCTGGTTTGGCTGATGCCGATGCCGATGCCGATGTTGACGCGTTGTCGCCATTTGGTTGTGCTTTGGCTGTCCGTCCTCGCTTCTTCGGTGCAGGCGCTTCGTCAATCTGTTCGGACTGATCGCCTACATCTTCAACTGGCGCTTCCACGATGCTCTCTTCTCGCTCAGCATTCGGTTGTACCTTGGGTGGCCGCCCCCGTCGTTTCGGTGCGACAGGTGCTTCCTGGATCTGCTCCTCGATCTGCTCAGACTGATCCACCGAGTCATCGATAGGCGCCTCCGTTTCGCTGATATCAGACACGCGCTGCGACCGTCGGCGCTCCGTCGCTGGTGCAGGCGCATTCTTGCTGCTCTTCTGTGCTTCCGCGGCTTCCTTGGTAGGGCGACCCCGTTTGCGCGGCTGCTCTGCTGCTTCCTGCTCGCCCTCTGAGCCTTGCGCAACATCGCTCTTGCGTTTCCTGCCCCTCTTGGCCGTCTCTTTCGGGGGTTCTGGCACAATCTCAGACTCTTCTTGCACCTCTTCAATCGCTAGTTCCTCAACCGCCTCGCCGTCGGTCATGCTGTCGTCGCCTACTTGTCCGAAGAAACTCTCCTCGGGAACTGCGCCCGACTCGTTCGCAATCTCTTCCTGTATGCTCTCTTCAAAAACCGCACTCGGGTCTGGCGCCGGCGATTCGTCTTCGGATATATCGTATACGTCTGATCGCCTCGTCCCACGTCGCGCGCCCGATCCGCTCAGCGCCGGCGTTTCCTGCAGGCTAGATTCGTCCTGTTCAAAGTCGAGGCGTCGCGCAATCGGTTGCGAAGATTCGCGCACAGGGCTGGATGGGGGAAGTGAGCTGCGCAGCGCCATGGACGACTGTCTTCGCGGCGAGGATCCGAGGTTTGTCTTCTTGGGCGAGCGCGATCGGGGCGGAGGGAGGTTTGTTCGGCTGTTGCGCAGGATCTGGTGGGATGTCATGAGGTCGGGCATGGAACCTGTGGCATGTGTGAGGGCGCATTCTCGCGACTGCCATGTTGCATACGCACTGTTTTGTATTTCCATAGGCCCTGAGCCTGTCGCATCTTCTCCGCGCTTCGGCGGGGACCGCTCTGGCGACGAGAAGATGCCCGAGACTGGTTCGAGGCCATGTTCGTCGTAGATGCCCTTGTCTTCGAGCGTGATGCCCGTTTTCCTGCGCAGTGTTAATTATTGTTTACGCGCACGCCGGGAGCGCTCCAGTGCCCACCTTCCCTGCACGCCGACGTTGTAGTAATTGTTTTCGCGCGCTTCGCGTTTCTTTGTGGGCGCCATGTTCGGACGGCTCGTTCGCAAGGAGTGAATGCGCGCGTTGTTGTGGGCGACGCGTCGGTGTTGTCGCGGTTGAATCGTGGGGGCGCTGGCGATGGATTGTTTGGGTTCAGGCGGGATGTCAACGGTAAACGAACGCGCGGGAGGCACAACGTCTTGGCACCTCCCCTCGAATGCACCCATACCTACCACACAACCTACATTGGACCAGTAGTGCTTGGTGCGAATTCATCGTTGCTCACTCATCCTCACTCTCCCTTTCTGCCGGCATGGCAACATCATCATCACCTACGAGTACCGCATGACACCATGGCACCATCCCACATGCCCACAAACTAGTTTAGCGCACGTCCATCACGGTGCATGAAAAGGGCGCAGTATAAAGGTGAAGAGCCCACCCAATCGTGGGGACTTTTCCGGTTTCTTCATTCAACCTCAGCCAGCCCCGGGCCGCTATGCGCAAACCACAGGGCCAGTCATCCGCCAATTGAGAACACCTCGCTCTCCTGCAGTCGCAGTCCTCCGTCCAGACCTCGCAACCGCTTCATTCATTGCTCGCATCAAGCATCCGCTCTCCCATCCACCCACATTGTATCTCCCACCAAACGCTCTTCCTGGATCGAGACTTTTCCCATAACCAACTCTCTTTGGCAGTAAACACACTAGCCAAAAATCGGGAAAAGGCCGTCCAATCATGCCCGGGCGACCATATGCTTTTCGTGAAGCGTCGAAAAACGGCAGCGAGCCGCTGAATGAAAATGTACAAGAAAAGAAATCGTAATCATGTCGATGGTTCGTCACATCGTGGGCCCAAGGACCGGCGTTGCCTCGCGACGAAGCGCTGCCGCCCATCCAAACTCGTTCCAGATCAAAACATCGACGCCGTCTCGAACACCCTAGTTGGGGCAGGCGCTCTGGACGTGGCCGGGCTGCTTGCAGCGGTAGCACACGCGCTCAGATGAAGTCTCCTGGGGGCAGTCACGCGACAGATGGCCGACCTCGCCGCCTGGAAGAGTTAGTCGTCGTCCTGCCACACATCATGGTTCCAAACTTACAGTTGTAGCACTTCTGGCCCTGGGTGCAGTCACGGCTCATGTGACCGAAACCACCGCACGAGTAGCAGGTGGTCTGGCGAGCACCGCCGTAGCCACCGGCACCACCACCACCACCGTAGCCTCCACGGCCGCCACCGTATCCGCCAGCAGCACCGCCGTAGCCGCCGCCCTGGGAGCAGTTGCGGGCAATGTGACCGACCTGACCACACTTGTAGCACTCCTGGCTGCCGCCGCTGCCGCCGCCGCCACGGCCACCCATCTGGGCGCCGCCATCCTTGGTGCACTCGCGCGAGATGTGGCCGGTGCCACCGCAGCGGTAGCAGGTCTTCTCAGCCTGGGGAGAAGTGCACTCACGGCTAACGTGGCCCTTCTCGCCGCAGTTGTAGCAGGTTGGGGTACCCTTGGTGGGGCACTCGGCAGCACGGTGAGACGAGTCTCCGCCTGTGTCTTGTTAGTGAAGTGTTTGCGGTGATGTGGTGATGCCGAGATCGTAGGGCGTGCCGCGCTCGCATATGCTTCTGGACTTTGCTGGACCCTGAGAAACAGTGCCATCTCGCCATCGTATATCAAGCGGGGCCGCATTCGGACCGTGTCGCGGCATAGTGCCATGGTTTCAACTTACAGTTGTAGCAGCCACGGCCACCGGCGCCAGCAGCAGGTGCTTGGTAAGAGTCCATTTTGGTAGTTTTGAGGAAGAGACCTGGTAATGTTAGCCGTGACATATGCGCAAACACGGCGGCTTCGCTCTTACCGAAGTATCAAAAGTCCAAGGGAGTGACGTGGGAAGATTGCTGTCTTCTGAAGAGTTAGTCAAAGAGTCGCACACCACCAATTGATTGAGATATCGGAAGCTGAGGGGTTTGAGATTGTTGGAGAGAGAGCGAGGGGCACAAAACTCATATTTTCAGTTTGGGGGGGTTGTGCTTGCGCTAGTCTAAGCGAAATGCGGTCTAGCTTCACCGTCGCCCTCCTTCCCAGTGTGGGTCGCGCTGAAGGAGAGTAAGGGACGAGTTTGCTATGGGGTTTGTGTGCACTGCGGGCCTGGAGCACGCTGCCCCTCACGCCGTGGTTGCGCTGCGGTGAGCTTTGGAGCCAGGTGTGATTGGGAGTACTTTGCGTGGTATGCAGAGACGTCATTGGAAGGGGAAGTGTCGCTTGACAGGCCTCATGCAGCCCTGATCTCCGCCTAACACCTGCAGCTAACCTGGCGTGGAAGCAGTGCGTAGCCGAGCGATCGCACACGTGGTAATATTCGATGCCTCGGCATGAACAGGTGGCAGGAGTTGATCGAGAGATTTGGTGCTGTGGGAGTGGCGGTTTAGATTTAGATTAGATGGCGTCACAGGCGTGGTTCTTGTGCGTCAGTATATTGGACATCGTCATGCATTGAATGAGTATATACATGAAGCATTGCTCTTAAGAAGAGCTTACAAAGACGTCTTGGTGTTCATGGAGACCCTGAAATCTCGGACGGTTGGTGGGTGGTCTGGAACGATGCTCGTCTCCACCCCTGACATTTGGTTCCATGCAATGCACTGCCCAACACTAGATCTTTCAATTGTTTTTTTTTTTGGCAGGAATTCTCTTCTTGCTACGCTGCGAGATTTCCATCAACAGCATCCAGCTTCAACTGGAAATCGGGCTTGTGGTTTAGTGGTATAATACTCCCTTAGCATCAACTCCTGAGCAGTAACACGCACAGGAGCAGCGTGGGAGTGGTCCAGGGTTCGATTCCCTGCAAGTCCAGCCTTTTGCTCCCGTCGGTGTCGTGGTTATCGTGGTGTTGTGCTGCTCTGCGTGGTGGTTGAGTTGAGCTTTTTGGTGCATGGCCGTCGATATGATCCGTGCAAACCGCCCAGGGGCGTTACAGGCAGAGAGCAATAACCTCAACTAGAGGCGTGCTATACACGCACCAAAGAACTTCATCGCGACAACAGTCAGGGAAACTTGGTCAAGAAATGGATGCCGTTTCAGCAAAACGGCGTTTTTGGTAGGTGCCTCTCCCACGCCGTTTCCTGTTGTAGCACTCGAGGCGAACAGGACAAAAAGATTACCACTGGGGCTCTGGCGCCTTGCAGCCAACGATACCTAGGTAGGTTTGATTGTTTCTCGGTCACGTTTCGAATTAGAAGAAGTTACATTATGAGGCGGCTGTTGCACCCGAGATGCCGGTCGATCTGCATCCCGTCGACAACGACCAGAAACAATCACGAGAGAGGAAGATCGCTGTTTCGGCGACAGGCGCCTACTGTATCGCGATATTGATTGGAGTTGAGCTTTGGGGAACGGTTGATTGTGTTGCTTTGGTTGCTGGGTTCGTCCAGAAACAATCAATCACCCACAAGACACACTCCGAAGTCACATCGAAACAAAACTTTCCAAGATCAAGTGCAATCTATCATCTTGCAGACTTCCAAGGTTTCACCACGCCATTTCCAGGTATTCATGCAACCCGACACCAGCAAACCACCGCCTCAGACCATGTTACCACCTGCAATATCCATTTCATTACCGTCATAGGTAACCTCCCACTCTTACCACTTGTATAAATTGCACCCAGCACCACCAAGCTTTCTTGGCAACTCCCAGGTAGCGCGTGCCCGTCAGCACTCAATCTGCACGCAACACGCCCATTCGCCAAGGCGTTTACATTACATGACTCTGTATTCTTCCCCATTGGGCACGGCACAGAGATCTGGGGTCGGCTGTTGTCACATGGCGTAGTTTCTGCGTGGCTCCGGGATCCATGCAGTGCTGCCCTGTCTATATCAAGCGATATAGATTGTTTTCGTGGTCATTAGGATGGGTAGTGGGCTGTGTGGCTGGGACATATAACATGTATATATAAACGGGAAATGCTGGAGTTGAAATGGAAAGAGTATTCGATACAAACTCACCTTCTTCGTGTCCATCCCCTCCCAGTCCTCCAGCCGTCCAAGATGAAGTACACGACCATTCTCCTCGCGGCTGCGGCCTCCGTCTCCGCACACTCGACCTGGCAAGAACTCTGGGTCGGCACCGAAGACAAAGCCGGTACCTGCGTGCGAACAGTCAAAGACAACAGCCCCGTCACCAGTCTCACATCGGCGGACATGTTCTGCGGCCGTGGCCCCGCTACTACATCCGGAGTCTGTGAAGTCGCTGGTATATTAGCCCTCTCCCTTCTTCCTCTCTACCTATGTTACTAACTTCTATGCCTCATCACAGCTGGCGGTTCCCTAACCGTAGAAATGCACGCACAACCCAACTCCCGCTCGTGCTCGCAACCCGCCATCGGCGGCAACCACTACGGCCCCGTCCTCATCTACATGGCCAAAGTGGCCGACGCAAAAACCGCAACCTCAGGCTCCTTTTTCAAAGTCGCAGAGGACGGATACACCGGCACGACCGCGTCATGGGGCACCGAGATTCTCAACGCCAACTGTGGGAAACGCGCGTTCACGGTGCCAAAGAACATTGCGAGTGGAGATTATTTGGTCAGGGCCGAGGCGATTGCGTTGCATGCTGGAGCTGGGAATCCGCAGCCGTATGTTAGTTGTTTTCAGGTGAGGGTTACGGGGGGTGGGAGTGCGACGCCGGCTGGTGTTAGCTTTCCGGGTGCGTATAAGACGAGTGATGCGCTGTTTACAAAGGCGATTTATGATTCGAGCTTCAAGTATGTTAGCCCTGGGCCGGCGGTGTACTCTGGGTAAGGTCCGCGGTAAGGGTGGGAATTGGTGGTTGCAGTAGGGTATGAAGAACTTTGTTGTAAATAGTTGTATTACATTTCCGTGTCGGTAGGAACGACTCACATCATATCTCTGCACCCTCCTACCCGTATGCGATACTCTAGGCCCCCACATCTCCACTCTTCATCCTGCCATCATACTCCAGCACCGCATCAAGCAGAACCTGCGCCCCGAGTGCGCAATGCTCCGGACTCGTATATTCCTCCGGATTATGGCTTATTCCCCCTCTACTCGGCACAAAAATCATACTCGTCGGACAAACCCGACTCGTCCATGCGCTATCATGTCCTGCCCTGCTCTTCATCTCCAAGACCTGCTCTTGACCCACCTGTCCCACTGCCGCCTTCCTCACCGCCACAATACAATCCGGATGGAACTTCGACTCCGGTAAGCCCCACGTGCGTTCTACATGGTACTTGGTCCCATTGTCCTCCTCCGCAACGACGTGATCAAAAGCGCGTAAGATCTCGTCGGAGAGCTGGGTAACAAGAGCATCCGTATCGCATCTAACATCTACGACGAACCCCACGCCAGCAGGTATAGTGGCCTGCGAACTCGTATCGCTGCTGATAACACCCACGGTCGCAACGCCCAGTTGGCTGGCCAGTGCCGTATCACGCACAGCTGTTATGAGCCGTGACGCCGTGACCAGCGCATCTGCCCGCCCTGCCATGGGCGTCGTACCCGAATGCCCTTCTCGCCCTGTCACTCTGATAGCATACCATTTCATGCCCTGTACGCTCGTCACGATGCCCACGCTCTTCGCTTGCTTCTCCAGAATAGGGCCTTGTTCGATGTGCAGTTCGAAGTGAGCGGATAGTCCGTTGGCGCGGTAATCGCAAGGAACGGGGCCCAAGTATCCAGTGTCGCGTAGAGCTGTTTCCATGGATATACCAGCGGTATCGCGGAGGGCATGGCAGGCGTCTAGATCTGTGCTGCTGTGTGTGCTCCAGACACCCGACGCCATCATTGCGCCAGGGAAACGTGCGCCTTCTTCGTTTGTCCAGTTTATTAGTGCAAGGGGACAGTGGGTTTGGATGTTGTTCTCATGGAGCGTGCGGAGGACTTCTAGGGCCGACTGGACGCCTAGTATGCCGTCATATCTATCCTGAAATTAGTACATCTCCTGATAGAAGAGAGGAAATGTGAGTGTACCGTCCACCTGCAGGTTGGGTATCCATGTGGCTGCCCATACCGATTGGCGCTTTGTCTTTGGCGGTACCGGGGCGTATAGCAAAGATGTTTCCCATTTGGTCGATTTTGACATCGCATCCCAGACTCTTGCATTCGCTGACCAGCCAGTCTCGCGCAGTTTTGTCGGACGAGGTCAAGGTTAGGCGGCACATGCCCATTGATGGAGCCGCGAGAGCGCCATATGACGTGCATGTCTCTTGCAGTGTGCTGTTCAGCCTGTCTCCGTTGATTTTGAGGTGTTTCAACGCCATCCTGGTCGCTTGGGATATTATGGTATGTCGTGGACTGGTGTTTGGGATCGTACGTAGTGGCGTCAAGTCATAAGGAAGGTAGCTTCGACGCGTCGGCTTCTAGAAACGCGTCTCCATCACGTATGACTAACGCGTATGACTGTGCAGAGTACATACGCTTCTCAAGCGAATTCACACCGCGGATAGGCGTCATGATTGATAAGAGACGGGAGAGGACGATGGGAGGAAGGTGGGGCAGCGCGAAAGAGGGGTCGAGATACGCACCTCACAAACCTGGACTAGCCTTCCTCCTACAAACACGATAACCGCTGAAATGTATTCTTTAGTATCTGCGAGTGACCTGAGAGTCTATTTCTTGAGATTAGACCATCTGGAAGGGCTAAAAAGACGTAGCAATGGAGTACGACCTGATCATCGTCAACGGGATCGTGGTTTCTGAGATCGAAGTTCAAGAGTGGGATGTTGCCATCAAAGACGAAAAGATTGCGAAAGTGGTTCCGAGAGGAGATCTGAAAGATGCAAAAGCGACGAGGACGATAGATGCTGAAGGCGGCTTTGTCATGCCAGGGGGTGTAGATGCTCATGTGCATCTGCAGGAACCTCCATTATTCGGCAATGGCTCAACGGCAGACAACTACGAGACTGGTAGTCGATCAGCAGTATGCGGCGGTACCACTACCATGGTAACGTTTGCGCCGCAGAAAAAGACCGAGGATACTCTTCTTGATACCCTGGCGGCCACTCATGAACGAGCAAAGGACAATTGCTACATTGACTACTCCTTCCACATCATCGTCGGAAACCCCTCGGAAAAAGCGCTCTCAGAGTTCAAGACTCTCCGTGAAGAAGGGATTTCCTCACTCAAAATCTACATGACGTACGAAGCCCTCCAGCTCCACGACGGCCAGATCCTCGACATCCTGCTCGAAGCCCGAAAACAAGGCATAACAACCATGATCCACGCCGAAAACGGCCAAGTAATCGACTGGATGACAGCCCAGCTAGAAAAGAAGAAGCTCTTCGCACCAAAATACCACGGATCCTCGCACCCGCCCATGGCAGAAACAGAAGCAACGTACCGCGCCATCAGCTTATCGGAATTCATGGACACACCCATCCTCATCGTGCACGTATCCACGCCCGCAGCAGCCGCCCACATCAAAGCCGCACAAGACCGCGGGCTACCCATCTACGCAGAAACGTGTCCGCAGTACCTCTTCCTCACCAAACAAGACCTCGATCAACCGGGCTTCGAAGGTGCAAAATGTGTATGCTCGCCGCCACCGCGGGACAGCGAGGCAGACTGCGACGTCATCTGGGAAGGCCTTGCGAACGGCACTTTTACCATTCTCTCGTCTGACCACTGTCCGTTCCGCTACGACGATGCGCAGACGGGGAAGAAGTCTAGTATCAGTGATGAATATCCGCTAGGGCACTTTAAATATATACCAAACGGCTGTCCGGGTATCGAAACACGACTCTCGCTTACTCTCAGTGCGAATCGCCTCAAGCTTACGAAGTTCGTCGAGGTCACGTCTGCTAACCCCGCGAAACTGTACGGCTTGTACCCGAAGAAAGGCGCGTTGGTGGAGGGAGAGTCGGATGCGGATATCAATATCTGGTATCCAGAGGGCAAGATGGAGGAATTTGAGCTGACGAATAGCATGCTGCATCATGATGTTGATTACACGCCGTTTGAGGGGAGGACGCTGAGGCAGTGGCCGAGGTGGACATTGTTGAGGGGAAAAGTGGTTTGGGATAGGGATAATGGAGGGCTGCTGGGGCAGAAGGGGTATGGCAGGTTTACGAAGAGGGATGCGAGTAGTCTGGCGAAACCTACAAAGGAGGGCGAGTGGGTGTTGCCGCTGTAGGCGTGGTTGATGGGGTTGTGCATGCCACGGGGGAGGACGATGCTCATGGGGTAATTGCGTCATCCCACGAGCCATGCCGAGGCGAGTGCGAAACAAGGGTCGACGACATGACCTCTAGGGATAAAGAACTGGACACTGAAGATGGCGAACGACGAGCTTTGTGCGTTTCCTAGTAGAAGCTGGTGTTGCAGCCAGGAAGCGATGGCCAGGGATGACGCGCAGGTGTCGCGGCTCAATCCTTATCTTATCAGTTCACCCGCAGGTCGCGTCCCACCCCATTCTTGCTTCCTTCGCGACACCACCTCCAATGCGGCCATCTCCATTATGTCAAATGAGGTCATGCATGACTAACAACATGTGGCCGTACTCTTATCAACGGCGCGGCTGGTCTCTGCCGTCTCGCGTGCGGACGAAACCCCCATAAAGCTTATTGCGCGTCAACAGGGCCGTGTCTGAGCTTGACGAAGCTTATCCTATGCCAGAACCAGGCCTCTCCGTCGTATAGAGAATATGGCGACTCCAGAGCCACCAATAGAGTGCGTAGATGTCCTCGTGGTAGGCGGAGGGCCGGTGGGTATGTCGCCCCAGCATCCATCGAGTACACCTCCATGCTGACAACTACTCACAGGCCTCGTAACCGCCTACCAACTCGCGCGCAACCTCCCTCGCACCCACCGCATCAAAATCATCGAACAGCATCCAAAGTCCGCCCAAGACAACTATGGTCGCGCCATCACGCTCTTCCCAAGGACTAGTGAGCTGTTAGATCAGCTTTCTCTTGCGGATGCTCTTGCGCAACAGTGCTTTGCGTGCCGCGAGACGGTCAACTACGACAAGCATGGCAACGAGGTCGAGGGGAGAGGCTGGGCGTTTATGCAGAACATGAAGGACACAAAGTGGGACTTTGCACTGGTGCTGCGGCAAAAATACCAGGAAGAAGTATTCAGAAACGCGTTGGCGAGGGAGGGCGTCCAACTCGACGTCCCATATACGCTGGTGGGTATCGAAATAATACAAGGGGTTGGAGCGGGCGGCTACAGGGTACTAGCTACCATCCAACACAGCTCCAACAAGGCCACGAGCGTCATCAAGTGCAGATATCTAGTCGGCGCAGACGGCGGTCGCTCCTTTGTCCGACGCGCCATGCACATCCCCTTTGACGGCTCCTCCAGCGAAGACAAATGGGTCCGCGTCGACGGCGTCATCGAAACCGATCTCCCCAAGCCCCGAACATACTGCGCCATTGAATCGCCGACCCACGGCAACGTCCTCTGGGCCGCGCTAGACCGGGGCGCAACGCGCATCGGCTTTGCGTTTACACCAGAGCGCCAGAAAGCGTACAAAGTGTTCGACGAAGATGCCGCTGTGAAAGAGGCGATTGCGTCTGTTAAGCCGTTCAACCTGGCGTTCAAACAGGTAGATTGGTGGACGATTTACGTCGTCGGGCAGCGCATTGCTCGTTCTTTTTTTGTAAACGAGTGTGTCTTCCTCGCTGGTGATGCATGTCACACGCATAGTTCTGGCGCAGCGCAAGGCATGAATACCGGTATACACGACGCTGTGAATCTCGGCTGGAAACTCTCGCTCGTCCTCCAGGGACTCGCTAACCCGGACCTTTTACATTCATACGAAGCGGAACGGCGTCCTAATGTACATCGCCTGATCAACTACGATAAAGACATCTCGCGGCTCATGACGATGCAGTTACCAGAGGGATGGACGGGCGATCCGCACGCAGATCCAAATGAGATACTGGGTGTTGTCATGGCGGAAGCAGCGACGTTCAGTAGCGGACTGGGTATCTATTACGAACCAGATGCGTATCTGAATGCCGTTCAAAGTGCGGATACTGCGTCGTCGTCGGTGCAGCCCGGTCAGCGCGGACCAGATGTTGTGTTGCGCAAACCGGCGACTTTTGAGGCGACAAGATTACAAAGCGAGACGCCGAATACGGCCACGTTCTATATCGTGCTGTTTGCTGGGGAGGTGGCGCGCACGAGACTTGCGCTGGCGTCGTTTATGGCGGCGATGGAGAAGATGACTTGGCTTCGTGGTTCGGACGCGCCGGTGTCGTGTCTTTCGATTATTGCGGGACCGGGTGGACCGTCGGCGTATGAGACGTTGGGTGGTATGCCGTTTGGTCGTGTGTTTTATGATGAGGATGGTAGTGCGCATTTGAGGTATGGTGTTGCGACTGAGAAAGGAGCTGTCGTGGTATTGAGACCGGATGGCTGGGTGGGTACGGTTGTGGAGTTAGATGAGGATGCTGGAGGGAAGCTGGAGAGATACTTTGGACAGTTTTTGAATGCGGCTGTTGAGAGCAACAAGGCTGGCGCGAAGTTGTAATTATATCGCGTTGTCGAAGCGACGAGGTTGGGACTCGTGATGTATACGGCGTGGAGATGGGACCTTCTCGGTACACATATGACGAAGCTGGCCCTTACTTGTTCTACAGCCACATCACAACAGCTGCTCACTCTCCTCGCCAACTATGGCCGACCAGAGCATCATCGACATGCGATTCACAGACGCGCTCAACGAGACCAAGGCGCTTTTGCGATGACGATCGACGAGTGTGTCACCAAAGCTCGTGAGCCACTCGAGGATTTTGCGATTCCTCGCTGCCATCGGACCAAGACGCTTGTGTTGCTGAGCTCAACAATCCAGGACTGGAACAAGCCAACGCCTGGCGCATTGATGCTGAGGCGTTGTGGCTGTTGACTCGGCGCTGGCATCCAGAGAGTCAAGACGACGACGCGGACACGTTCATGGTTGAGATGCGCACATCACTTGACTAGTTGGCTGAGGCGCTGATGGAAGAGGGATCTGAGGACTACGACAAGGATGAAGATGTTGCAGGCGTGGTGCATGCGCATGACGAGCATGAGCATGGACGACGACATAGAAGACGTGCCCCGCGAGGATGGTGTTGCTACCAGTAACGCGGTTCAGCCCGGTAGTCCTGAGAAGGTAGAGTAGTTCGACACACAACACAACACATGCAGTTTGCTGACCATCGTCTAGTACGTGTCTATTTATTTGAGGCCCTCGATGCCGTCCTCCCGCAGCCTCCGCGCACAACCCTCCTCCCATCATCTTCTACCTACAAAGCAGCTTGGTGATTCCAAGCAGGGTAGTCTACATAACCTTTTGTTCCTCCTTGGTAGAAGGTAGTCTTGTCCCACGGAGCAAGTGGCCAACCATTCATTAGTCTCTGGACTAAATCCGGATTACTGATAAACAACCTCCCAAACACAATGCCGTCCAGCTCTTCCTTCTCCATAGGCTCAATCCAATTCTCCGCGTCGAAATGTCCGCTCGAAAACAGGGGAGTGTTTTTTAATACTGGCCGGAATGATCGCACCGAGACTTCATCTTCCAGCTTGTCTTCTGGTACGCCGCGTTTACGTGCCGCGTCCAACACCACTTTTATACGCTCATCGGAAGAGATGATAATGTCTGTTCTTGCTTGCAATATAGTGACGTATGCAAGACCGAGTTTGTCAATCCGCTCTAGGATCCAGGTAAAGTCTGCAATAGGATTGGGATGGCTTTCGGGCATCTGGAGATAATTCCAGGGAGAAATGCGAAGTCCTACACGACCAGCACCAACGGCGGCAGTAACTGCTTGGAGTATGTCGAATAATAGCCGTGCGCGGTTCTCGAGAGGCCCTCCGTACGCATCGTCGCGACCTTTGTTCACGTGTGGGTTCAGGAACTGTTCAATGACATAACCGTTGCCACCTTGCTAAAATACAAAACAAAGTCGCTTCGTCAGCAAAAGATATCGCAGGTACTGACACGCGCTATTCGATTAGACATAAACTCACAATCTCAATACCATCGAACCCGGCTTCCATTGCGCATTTCGCCGCATGGACCTGATCAGCGATGGTGTCCTGGATATCCTCCAGCGTCATTGGCTTTGGCTCTTCGCATGGCACCGGACCAACGGGAGTAAACCGTTGGACGAAATCGGCCGTGATGTTCGATGGTCCTAATGGTTTGCGACCGCCTAGGCAAGGCCCGACTGCAACTCGACCGACCTGGACGCGACTCAGCAAACGGTCCGCTCATCGAGGTTGAAGGGTTTGACCTACATGCCAGAGTTGACAGAAGATGTAGCCTCCTTTTGCGTGGACAGCATCTGTGACTTTCTTCCATGCGCGAATGTGTTCGGGTGAGTGTATATGAGGGACGTTAAAGTAGTTGCCAGCCTAACCGAGTGATTAGTAGCGTAATAGCGATCACGCAATGAGTTTTGCACAAATACCATTGTAGAAGGGTGTGTCCCCTCCGAAATTATTAGCCCACCGTCTGTCGCTCGCTGGCTGTAGTATTCGACAACGAGAGGTGTCGGTATGCCAGCGGGTGAGCGAGCTCTGGTTAATGGTGACATGATCACTCGGTGCTTTAATTGCAGTTTTCCCACGCGCAAAGGCTCAAAGAGCTTGCTGGACATGCTGTTCTGTTTTGTCATGTTGGAATTGGCTGGCGTAAAATCTTGTCCGCGTATTCTGTTCCTTTGTATAACCGTGGCGGCGAATGGGAATGCTCCTGTAGTGAAATCCTCAGGACGGGCCTTGGTCTTACAACCCCGCGCTACCTAGGTATACATGAGCCTTATATATGGTTTCTGCGCTTAAAGAATGATTACTTATGTATTAACAATCGAGCAACCAGTGCTCGTCTTTAGGGTTGTCGTACGATCACTAATATCGAATACAAAAGCACCTAATATCACTAATCTGGCCCCTGAGTTGAAGAGCACCTCATCACTCTCCTCGCACAGCGAAGAAACTGGGGAAAAACCATTTATCGTTTATCAAGAACGACTACTAGAGTGATCTTGCAGCACAAGTCGCATCTACAAATAAAAATACGAATAGGACAAGCCCTCGCCTACTTGTTGTGGTGGAGGGGCCAGGTCTAAAACGTGATCAGACCTGACTAGGATGCAAGGCGGAAGTATAGCCGAGGATGCAGTCTGAAAGGCAATTGGACAGCAAGAAGAACACAACTGCGAGAATGTAGCATTGCTTTTCGGTCTCAACGAGAGTGTAAAGTCGCTTTTTCCGGTCTTAGTGGAGGCCTACTGTATCGCGATAATCGTTGGCGTGAGCTCTGGGGAAGCAAAACACAACCACGTACACACAATACGAAAAGACTTGCATTAAGCACCTGTTCATGATAGGTATTCATCTATGACGTACTCTACTACATTGTGATTACAATGGCTTAAGCGATGACGGGTGAACGGTACAGAGACGCGTTGCGATGAGGTAAGGAGCGAGCCGAGGCACGTAATAAAACCAGAGACGCGACCACTCTCTACTCTACTCTCTTCAACAGCAGAAAAGCGCGACTCTATACTTTATTCTAGCTTCCTAGAAACCAATTGAAGATATCACAAGGCCAGAAGCACGATAAGATAGTTGGATCAACAGATTCTGGGCTGGGAAGGGACACGTGGCGGCTACCGGTAGTGCTCACCACAACAATCTACGCGTGGCCTGCCGAGCAACCCCTCACTAGTATATAGGTTCGGACGCTGTGGAAGAGGGGTATAACTAATCCGCCATGTACAATCCATGTCGCAGCGATGAAAATGGGCACGTAAGCTTATCAGCAACGGGACGGCATGTCGCAGTCACTCAGGTATGTATAATTACTCGCTCTGCATTTAGGGCAAGTTTTCGGCTATCAATGTCTTCCAATACCAAAAGCGGCGTGCCGTGCATCTACGGAGTAGCAACTTTCAGTCCCGAGCGGTCATTCAAAACCCTCGAGGCTGGGCAACAAGTCCTAGACGTTTTACGACGCGGAAACGTCTTACATCTCGATACAGCGCAACTATACGGCCAGAGCGAAAAGACTCTCGGACTCCTCAAAGCTGGCGAAACCTTTACTATCGATACAAAGGCCGTGGGCGGCGCGGTCCCTGGGGCCCTTGGTCGCACCGAGATTGTGCGACGCGCAAAAGAATCGCTGGAGCGTCTGGGCATGAAGCAAGTAAACATTTTCTACATACACATGCCGGACAAGACGATACCTATTGCGGAGACGCTAGCCGGTATCCAAGAACTCTATGAAGACGGTGTCTTTCGGCAATTCGGGTTGTCGAATTATCTCGCGAAAGATGTGGAAGAGATTTACGACCACTGCGTGGCTAACAATTACGTTCTTCCTACTGTCTTCCAAGGGAGTTACAATCCCATCAGCCGCAGAGCAGAAGCGGAGTTGCTGCCGACGCTTCGGAGGTTGAATATCTCGTTTTACGCATTCGGACCACAGGCCAGCGGCTTTCTTGCGAAGAGTAAACAGGACATCGTCGACGGGAAAGGACGTTTTAATCCCAAGAGTGGGATCGGCCCATTGCTTCGTCGATTGTACTGCAAAGATCCGCTACTGAACTGCCTCGAGGAATGGAAGAACATTGCCGAGGCTGCAGGGTGTTCTCGTTCAGATCTGGCGACTCGATGGTGCAGATACCACAGCGCGTTGAAAGTAGAATACGGGGATGCTATTATCTTCTCTTCAAGCACCGTTGCGCAGACGGAAGAGATGGTAAGGGGTTTCAGTCTTGGGCCGCTGGAAGATGGCATCGTTCAGAGAATCGATCGGATGTCGGAGAAGGTCCAGAACGAGGCACATCGAGACATGGTCAACGGGTGACTTGCAAGTCTCATTTACTGTACAGATAGAGCATCATGCTGCCCAACCCGAAAACAGACTGAATGCCGTCCAGACAAACAAGTACCAAAGCTCTACCACACTGAATTGTAACGCAAAATGCGAACGCTCCCAGCCTACCCAAGAATAGTCGTGTTTTCTCATCCCAAACCACCGCGGAAGTCTCGCAGTCCGTCACTAAGCATTCGCTGTGGAGTATGATCTACCGAGCCGGAGTGGGCCGGTCCACTTCTACTCGACTCCCTACACTAGTGTAGTATCACGAGCCATTATTTACCGTGGCCACCATTCCTTTCTCCTGACCCGTGTAGTAGTGCAGTAAGTGGGCGAGAGCATGCCGGCGGGTCAGGGAGCCGGTGCGCGGATGTCGGATGGCTTGTTGTTACTATTGTCTCAAAGGGCTCGATTGTTTGGCTTCTATACAACGGGGCAGCTTTGGCCGCACTCTTGAGGGGCTACTTGATGTTGCGTCTCGTACCGAGGGTGATGGCTTGTCAAGGAGCGTTTTTGTACGATACGCAGACGACAAGAGCGTCGCATGCAGTCGCTATGTGTTCGCCATCATGAAGTGGTACTGTAGTTGCTATCTCTCTAGCTGTAGCATTGCGATGATCTATAACTGACGAGATAATAGTAACTTTTAGCGTCCTTATACTCCGTATCAAAAAGAAAGGCTGCCTCGAAAAAGTATCGCACAGCTGAGAAGTCACAGCATCGCACAAGTGCTAATACTTATTCCAAGCGCCACGGTGCTTTCCAATCCATTACAAGTAAAGTACAACTGGGTATTCCGCATTTTCGTACATCATGAGAAATCGCTATTAAACTCAAAACCACCTCCGCGCATCCATCAACCTGTTCCCTTTGGGATGGTACGGCGGCAAAGCCTGTATCTCCGACGGATGCGGACTCCCCCTGTCAACGCTATACTCGTTCTGCACCAAGATTCCTCCCAACGGCGATCCAACAACGGGCTCCGGCCCTGCCGCCAGCGATTGAACACCCTCTTCCGACTTGAACGACCGATCCAGCGATCCGTCAGAAGAACTCCGTACTAGAGTACCATTCCCAGTCTCTGCATCACCTTCCTTTGCGCCCTTGCTAGCGCCCATCTCATAATCGTCCAGCCGGACGAAGTCTTCCTTGTCAGATCGACTCAGCCCTAGCGTGCTCAGCTCCGAGCGATCCGTTTTCGGTAGCCAGAAGTGGTATTTGAGGTCTTTGCTAGCATTTCTTTGCCTGGACTTGTCGCTGCTGTTTCCAGAGTTCTCTTTGAAGTAGTAATTATCCACTGTCTCCTTCTTTGGCCAGATGCGTTCGCGGACCGATCGTGCTAGTTGACGGATAGCGGGTAGGCAAGCGATGATGGCGCCGACTTGGGCTTCAACCGCAGACCAGTATCCAATCGGGAGGTAATCCCAGGTAACATTGGTCGTTTGGGCAAACTGGATCATGAATTTTAGTCGGACGATGCTGACTATGGTTACACTAGGCATTTGTTAGCACACAGTTGAAGACAAGCGTCGAGAAAATTGAACATACAAGCCTCCGCCGAGAAACATGAGCATGACGCCAAACTTGCGACGGCGGCTCATAGCGAGCTTGCTGAGTTCTCGCATGGGTAAGATAATGACGACTAGATCGAGGATGATGTTGACAGCGGCGGATGCCCAGGCGTCGGCGTTGAGATTGATGCATTTTCCGTGGTGCTCGCCGTCCCAGTGTTCCCAGGCGATGTGGATCGGGAGGCATTGCAGCGCGGTCGCTGTCACGAAGCTGATGATGTACATGATGCAGACGACTATTGTGGCATAGATGATGCGTCGAAAGCCCTGGTGAGGAAAGATGCGGAGGTAGAAGAGCAAAATCGCTATCTTTGTTAACGCGACCGATGCCAGATATAGCAGCTCAGTATAGTAAAAGATCTAAACCACGTTCTGTTAGCTTCAGGTCTCAGTATTTGTACATCTCGATAACGTACCTCGAGAATCTTTGTAATGTTGTCAAATGGCACATACCACATATCCTGTCCCATGCCGATTTGGTTTAGGATGTATGCGCATATCGAAAGTGGGACGATGAGTGCCATAGCTCCGGTCATCGCCCAATCGTCCGAGCCCCATTTTCCTCCGAACCAGGGAAGACGTGCAACAGCACGTAGAATGAAGGCAATCAGAGACGCTATTCCAGCGACCAATGTGCTTATCGTCCCCTGTATCGTGTTGTTACGAACCGGCGCATTCATCATGTGTACGAGAAACCTCTTTGCCGCTATGGATTTGATTAGCGAATATCCCGCTACGAGAGAATCGGTAAAAACTTGCTCAGTGCGTCCTTTGGCTTACAGCCAGCTAGCACGCATTTGGTGAGGTCGTCCAACAGCGTCGCGTCGCCTTTTATGCAATCGAAGTCTGTGAGCTCGCATGGTGACGCCGTGACGATTGTTAATGTGCAATTCAGCTACATCTCATCAGTTTTGGGTTCTAGTATCTTGAGTGGGTCGTCATACCGCGCATGGAGGCAGGTTCTTGACCGCAAGGGCGAGAATGTCAGTTCCGTTGTGACTTTGCGCAAACGACAGCGGCGCAGAGGCGAGGAACAGCAATGCCGAGAAGAACTTCATATCGAAAACCGCATCAGACGGCGTCGTACGCGGGGTACCTTTTTCCAATCGGCCGTATCGAGACAAGGCGCTTTCCAAGAAGAGGCAGCACAATCTACCTCGGATGCGAAAGAGGAAGGAGGAATAAGGAAACACGATAAGCGAAAACAGTTCGCATGTGAACAAGGGCCCTTCATAATCCCACAGGAACCAGGACGTTATGACCAGGGGGCTGAATGTTACTGTGCGCGGCAATTGCGAGCACATCAGTGTCAAACTCCTAGCCTCCGCGCGCGCATCAAGCCGCCGTTGGTATGTTACAAGGTCAAAGTAGTGGAGCTGCCGTTTTAGTCACGGAGCGGACTCCATGAGGCGCGCCACACAAAGTTGGCATTGCTCGGGCGCAATCGGCAGTCTGTGAGCTAGACTTTGCCCTAACCTTGGTTCGCAGACGTGTGCCGCTGCTACGGCAAAATCCACGTGGAACTTGCGCCTCATGAGGAAGAAACCCTCCGACATTTTGCCTCTTGTTGTGGCGTGATACGTTGGCTGTGTCGTGTGGATTCACATACCTTGAAGAGAAGATAGTTGTGTAGTCGAGTGCGGGACAGGTTGCTAGGAGATGACGTGCACTAAGTGAAATTCTCGGGGTCGGTATGTGTGAACACATACATATTTGCTGTACTAATGGCTGTTGCCGTGTTGGGCATCACGAAGAGTTGACCACAGCATGAACCTGATCCGTTGTTTAGACGTGGCGATCCCTCTGGTGTTTCTTATGTCGCCACGAGACTTGCGTTCATTACCCATGACGGCTTCAACCCAGTGGCCGGGCTAGCGGGAAGATCCTCAACCTGCAGCAAGAGCGAATCTGACCGGAGGTATGTGAATCCGATCAAGAACGTTATCTTGCGGCTTGATGATGGCAATCATGTCAGCGAAAAACGTGGGCTTTCCCTGCATACTAGAATTAGAGTTTAGCTCCGCATGTAGATCTTCCTTAGCACAGACTTTAATCATGACTGGAAACACTAGTGCAGCCTGCCGACTTCAGTCGCTGCGATGGAACCGACTCTTTTTGGTCACGGCAAATGCAAGCGCCGTTGGTAGAAAGATACGCGAGCCTTCGCGAACCTGTCTTTGCACAGTGTTCTAGGGGAAGCTCAAACTGTGTATGATCTAGCGACCTGGTATTAGCTGCTGTGGCTTGCATAAGATCGTTCAGCCATGATTCGTGTACAACGCGCGACTACAATCAGGTCGCCATGCCGCGTCAGGTATCAGAGCTCCATCACTTCTTGTTGATCTTGCACCCTATCCTTTCCTTTCTTCTCGTCCACTCTGGTCAGGTTGACCCTGAAGGCCGACAGTTCCAGCTTCTCAAAGTGGCCATCCTCTTGCTCGTCCCAGAACACGACTGCATTCAGAGGTATCCCTGCGTAAGAGGACATGTCCCAATCATCGATGCAAAAATCATCTGGTGGCCCATATCCACGCTCCTCGACGAACGTTGCACGCCACTCTTCGCCTCGCTGATTCTCCTCGTCGCGGTAGAGGAGAGTGGGACTGAGTTGTGCGTAGTAGTGCTCTGGCACGATATCTTTGACGATGGGTGATTGAAAAATATCCGTTCCATTCGATATCCAGGTCGTGATAACGAGACCGCGGTGGTCGGCTATCAGTCTCACTGTAGAGTTCAGTTCTGGATCTGCAGCACTGTATGTGCCGGCGTAGCGATCACCCAGTTGTCGGATGGCAAGCTTCTCGGCTGCTTGTACTATGGTCGTCACAATGATGCTTTCAATCTTGGAAAAGATTTGGTTGGAGCCGGCAACCATAATGGTTATGCCTAGGTCGTACTCTGGCACCGCCATGATGATGGAAGTATAGCCTGGCAATCCTCCGCTCTTGGTTACGACGCGTACAGTGCGACTCGAGTCTTTGAGCATGCGGTCTGTCGTAAATATCTCCCATGGCATACCGTAAAACGAATTCGATCCGTGAGAATGAGAGACGGGGTGCAACCAATTGATCGCGTGGGTAATGGCGTTGAAATGAGTCAAGACGTAGCGGAGATATTTGGACAGATCGCTCGAGGAACTATAGATGCCACCTGTGGGATTCTGAACGCCCTCTTGCACGTCCCAAAACTGTGGGCCGGCCGGAATGACGCCAGCAGAGTCGGCGGGTTTAGAGAGGGTGCTGGTCGACATGTTCAATGGCATGAATATAGCTTCGTCGATGTAAGCTTCGTAAGTCCGGTTTGTCACCCGCGACAGAACGAGACCAAGTAGCTCGAAGGCGAGATTTGAGTAGGAAGATTTCTGGTTGGGTGCGAAAAGCGGTGCGAGCTTGTTGACCTGCTGGAACAAATCTAGGCATTCTGCGTCAGCATTCTGTCTCGACACTCAGACGCTGAGAAGCGAACCTTTGGCTGTGCAAGGCGTCTCAAAATTTGGCGAATATTCGTCACAATGTGGCAACCCTTTCCGTGAGACGCCAGGCGGTAGGCCTAGGTAACTTGGATCGAGATTTTCGTAGTTCCGATTGATCAAGTCGCCTTGAGCCCCTAATCGAAGAAATCAGCATGCGTACCTTCTTCTGTCTGACATCCTTCGAACAGATGGTGTTCTTTATCTGACGGAAGCTTACATTCCCGCGGGAGGCCGCTCAGCTGGCTGGCTAGACTACGCAAGGTGATGTCTTTCCATGGTATCCCACCATCCGACTTCTCACCCAGTTCTTTGAGATAAGTATTCACCGTCGCATCTAGACTCAAGTTTCCAGCGGCGTGCTGGTACAGTATACCAAGGACGGTGAAGGTCTTCGTTATGCTGGCGATGCGATACAACGCGTTGCCATTGACTTCAGGGATGTCTGGGCGGGAGGCATTGCGTTCACGCGCCGTGTGATGGTACGACCATAGCGTTTCTTTCGATGAAGTGATCTCTACAGAGAAGGAGCTTCGAGCATGTTCTGGTGCTGCGACAGCTACCGTAAGCGCTGTATTGATAGACGCGAATGCTTCTTGAAGAAGAGGATCGTGGACATTGTACTCAGGCGGCGGATGCGCAATATCAGGTTCAAAGCATTTGGCACTGACCAAAGCAACGGATAAAAGGGAAACCAGAAGCACCATGTTGGTGTTTGAAGCTTGGAGAAGCTACATGGTAAAGTCTCTCTTATGCGAGGATGCCTAGCTGTGCGACGCGCTCCCCGCACTGACAAGAGCTTGGGCCGTGTTGACATCATCGTCGTGCATCCTTCCAACTCCTTACACTCTAGCATGATACCTGCATCTTTGCAAGCTTTGCATTATCGTCGCCTTTCTGATCCGGGAAGACCTTTGCATTCTACCTCGCATCGTTGTCTCGAGCAAGGTACGCGTCAACGCGCTGTCACGTGCGACCAATCTGCCAGTATAGACTCCAATCCATCACGTGCGCGAGACTCATCTCCAGCATACCGCCTCCCACAATTACGTTACGCATCGCAACCGACACCTCCAAAATGCTGGACTAATCTGTGTAGCTAAGTCCCTCTAACACTCATGGTATTGCAACAGAATTAGCCTTCAACTACCCTAAATACTTCCGAGTAACAACCTCCAATACAGACTCAGAGGCATTTTACCAACCATGCATGCTTTCAACACGAAATGTGGCGGTTTGCACGGATGACCAGGTTGCGAATGGCTTATGCAGCACTGCCCCGCACATTCAGCGCAGCAGCATAGCCTCGCAACCTCGAGCGCCCTTATCTCTTCGCCTAATCCTTCGAAGACTATTCCATGTCGCACAGCATTCTCCCCTGTACTGATAGTGTCAAGATGATCCGACCGAGTCTGCAAGACGGAGGTAGCGACCGAACGAACCTCGCAAAAACCTGGAGGCGCCGCAACCAGAACACACCTGCCTATCGAGCTCCAGGCAGCAGTCTGCTGAGCATGTTGAAATGTCTTCGGCGGCCAGAGGGCGATGAGGAAACTCTTGCGCCAAAAGTGGTCTCGCCACAGAGTGTTCAACCTTTTTACCAGCACTGGCCTTTGGACCTTAACTCGCCTTCCATCCGACTGATACGTGTCCGCCCCGACCTGTCCTCGGACGGACAAATCCAATTGGAGATTCGTCATGCCTCTACCAACAGTACCTACATCTGTCTCTCATACGTATGGGGTGAGGACCGGGCCAACCTCTCGATCAGGTTAGCCGGACGACTCTTCCTGGTTCGTCACAACCTGTATGCATTCCTGAACTCAGCGAGGAAGAAGTCGCATATTTGCAGTGAATGGCTCTGGATCGATGCGCTGTGTATCGATCAATCGAACAATTCTGAAAGATCACATCAAGTGCAGCAGATGGGGCACATATTTAGCCATGCGGTCAAAGTGATCTCATGGCTTGGTGACGAAGAAAGAATCGCCAGATTCCTTCGCGGGAGAACGGAGCCCCTCATATTAGACACGTCGCATATCGAGGACTACCGCCCGGGAACATCAGATTTCTTCGCAAGCCAGTATTGGCGCCGCGCTTGGATAACTCAAGAAGTCGGCCTGGCGCGCTCCATCACCTTCATGGCAGGCAACGAGGAAATCGACCGCCGAAAGCCGTCATGGGAGGAGGAACGCACCGATTATCCATATCTCATAACCTTCCCAGTGTACTTTACCAATCTTTCGCATCAATGGAAGGGCAGGAGCCTCATTTACCTTTTGCAGTTCTTCTCCAAGAAAGGATGCCAGAATCGCTGCGATCGCGTCTTTTCCTTACTGGGCGTATGCGGCGAGGGCTCAGACCTTGAGGTCGACTACGACATCTCGAATGATGACCTGGCCAAGCGAGTCTTGAAAGCATGCAGCAACAACTTCTGCCTCTGCGTCATCAGGCTGCTCCACAGGGTGCTGAACCTGTCAGAACCAAATCCAGCCGTGGTAGAGAAGCAGTTGTTCGGAACTCTCTCCTTAACGACACGCAAGTCTCTCCACAACAGTCAAGTGACGGTATTGAAATCACTAGACAGTGTCGTTGGGAGCGGTAATCCCATGGCAGTCGATATACGAATGATGGCGCTCTGTCAATCAGAACTCGGTCGCTTTTCCATAACCATATTACCGGGAACTTGCTGTCGCGTCCAAAACTCAGACAATGGGTCTACACTACATTACAACAGATGCGAAATCGTAATCGAAGAGAAGTTATACCTTACGGGCAGAGAAGCAATCAAACGCTCACACGGCTGCTCAGTAAGCTACGATCGTGACGCACAAACATGGAACGTCATTTTTCCTTTTGCAACACTTGTCCAGCTAGCATGCATGAGAGACACTATTCCTCTCTGCAAACGAGGCAGTGATGAAAACGTCGCTTCCGTGGAAGCACCCGACGAGTCTGGATTGCGCATATATTCGGGCGACGATGTGTACATAGAGGCTCCTGATCTTAGTCTTCGGATGCCAGGAAAGCCGCCAACGCCGTCAATTCGAAGTTTGCGCAGCTTCAAAGTACAGCCGTATGTTGATGGCCGAGGTCAATCTCGGCACTGCGGAGTCTTTGTGTACGACCGGGAAGACAGCAAGGATGCATCATAGAGGTCGTCATCTGGAAAGTCATGCTCAGTCAGTAAGAAGTGAGTGTTCGCTGAGACACTTACATTTACTCGCAAGAAATCGTGCCGATCATGTGTTCTGTCGGTGCATCTCGCATATACGGACCCTGTGCAGCGCAGCTACATATTGGAGATGTTTTTATCCGGGAGCATGGTTATATTGGAGCCCCACAAACAGAGTGAAGCTGGATGGCCTTGTGATACCAATAACGGAAATGATCGGGTATATTGATATACCTTGGCTGGGACAATGTGCCGTTGCAGCTCGGCAGTGGTGTTTCTTGGCGAGAAGTCAGATCATGTGGATGTTAGACTTCATATGCAAGGAATGTAACCTACATTATTTGCGGGTGGTTTAGATCACGAAACGACAATACTTCATATCCACTGAACGTAGCCTTTGGCCCGAAAGACTCACACTTTGGGTTCTCTCGACTCCTGCCACAACCGCCGTCCCATCGCTCCATCATCGACATCTCGCAGTCCATCACCTTACCGCTAGGTACCAAAATGCGCACCACATTCCTTACAATCCTGCCCTTGGCAATCACAGCCAGCAGCACACCTCTAGCACCCACCACCCCGCACCTCCTCGACATCCTCCCCCGCCAAACAAACACAACATGTCCCCCAACCCCCAACCCCATGCCCAAAGCCGCCGCCTTCTCTTCCCTCAAAACCATGCCAGACCCCTTCCTCTACCTCGACGGCAAAACCCGCGTCCAAAGTCCAGCCGAATGGCTCCAATGCCGCCAACCCGAGATCCTCAAGCTGCTGCAAGAATACCAATACGGATACTATCCCGACCACGCTCAAGAAACCGTGTCAGCGACACGGAGCGGGAACACACTGACTGTTAGCGTGGCCGCAGGCGGGAAGACGGGTAGTATATCCGCGACGCTAAATTTACCGAGTGGGAGCGGTCCGTTTCCTGTTGTGATTTCGATAGGCGGCATGGATACGAAGAGCTACGTGAATGCGGGGATCGCGGTGGTGACGTTTGATTATACGAAAGTGGCGGCGGATAGTAATAGTAAGAGTGGGGTGTTTTGGACGTTGTATAGTGGTAGGGATATTGGTGGGTGGTGTGTTTGTTTTACTGTCTTGGATGCGTGCTGATACGTTCTAGGTGTTTTGACGACGTGGGCGTGGGGATTCCATCGCGTGCTTGATGGCATTGAGCTCAAGGTGCCGGAGATTGATGCAAGTAGGTCTGGGGTCACGGGGTGTTCGCGTCTGGGCAAGGCGGCGTTGGCGGCGGGTCTGTTTGATAAGCGTATCGCTGTTACGATGCCCATGTGTTCTGGCGTCCAGGGCGCAGGCCCGTACCGCTACAGCTTGAGCGGGCAGGGAGAGAATCTGGAGAATGCCGTGAGTCGCTCCACCTTCGATCTCGCAGCGCCTATCAAGGAGCCGGCCGTACTAACAGATTCGTCACAGAAATCAGGGGCGGGATGGTGGACGTCCTCCGGTATCTCACAGTTCGTCGGCAAATCCACCCAGCTACCTTACGACGCCCACACCATCGTCGCAGCCATCGCTCCCCGTGCAGTTATCCTCTCGCAGAACGCCAACGACCAGTTTACCGACTCTAAAGGCACGGCTCAAGTCACGTTTCCGGCGGCCAAGGTTGTATATAACTGGCTGGGCGTGGGTGAGAAGCTGGGGATGAGTATTCCGTCTGGTGGGCACTGTGATATGAGCGGGTACGCGGATGTTTTGCCGTTTGTCCAAAAGGTGTTACAGGGTAAGAGCACGACGAGGAACTATGATGACTTGAAAGGGTGGAAGGCGATGCCTGAGGCGTATCCTTGGGGGAGCGATGTGCCGAGGGGAAGTGAGTAGGGTGTTAAGTAGAAGTAGAAGTAAAGTAAGGAGTATCGGTGATGCGACCATCCGCGGAGCCATGTGGTAGTGGGGCGATGCCGTCGCTAATCGGCCAAGGCCCGGCGCGATGACGTACCCCGCGTCGCATCCGCCGCGTCAACCGTGCATCAAATCAATCACGGCCGACGATGGAATCTTGCCAGAATAGCCCTCCGCACCCAGCCCGCCGTCCGCAACCATGTCGACGACGACCCAGCCGCTCACCCCCGCGCAGACACACGCCCTCTTCGACATCCTGATCCACCACCAAGTCTACGCCGAAATCGAAGCCTTCAAGTACCCCTCGACCATCGACCACTATGGCTACCCCTTCCGCAAGGCCGACGGCGTGCAGTCGACGAGCCCGCTGCTGCAGAACATGCTCAACAAGTTTGCGCTGTGCAACCCCGCCATCCGCAACTTTGGCGAGAGCTGGTGGTCCGACAAGATCCAGACGCTCGTGGCGAGGATGGCCGAGGCCGAACTGAGCGAGAGCTACGACAAGGGCGCCATTGGGAGCCGCAAGGCGCTGGCGACGGCCACGAGCAGCATTGCCGAGTACGTGGCCAGAGGCATGCTGGGCGGATACCCGGCGGCGAAGAAGACGGAGAGCAAGAAGGAGTACGACACGAGCAAGCCCGAAGACGTCATTCAGGGCTTCGAGGAGCTGGTCAAGGATGCTATATACGGGAATGCGCTCGAAGACCTGTATGAAAAGGTCAAGGCGACTCCGCGGCTCGAGGACCATTCGAGTAGTCTGCAGGCGGCCCACGAGTATATGCTGCTGAAGTAAGTACTCCTTACATTCGACCAACACCAAACTAACCACCACAGCGCCGCCTCCTTCCTCCACCACGTCTTCGTCATGTCGCCCGACGGGCAGTACCTCGTCCGCCTGCTCGAGAACCTGCACCGCCTCATCCCCTACACCGTCATCCGCCAGACGCTGCGCGTCGGCAACGCCGCCACCATGATCAACGGCATGGTCCGGCTCGTGCTGGCCAAGCTCTCCGTCACAGCCATGACCAACTGGATCGGCCTCACCAACAACACAAACGACGGCATGAACCTGCTCCAGCAAATCATCTCCACCATCCTCGCCTGGGACACGACCGAGTTCCAGAAACGAGCCGCGAAACTGGAAGCGTCGCGCAATGCGCCGGATAAGAAGGTGCTCAAGGCAATCAAGAGTTATGTGTATGCGTCGCGCGAGAAACACGAAGCAGCGCGGAGCCAGTCCGTTGCGCAGGAAAAATCGATTGCGGCCGTCATTCTCGAGACCGCGGAGCCCCCGTTCAAGATCGATGCCGAGTCGCTCAACGAACATCAACACAGCGTCGCAATGGAGTACCTCAGTACCTACCTCTCCATCCGCGACCGCGAAGAACTCACAAAAGTCCTGTGTAAATCCAACCCGGACGTCCTCACCTCGACCATCCGCGACGCCGTCGCAGCCATGGACCCCGTTATCCGCGACATTCACAACGCGGTTGATCTCAGCGGTACCGTGACCGACGCTGAAGCGTTCATCACGGACCTGATTAAGACGGCGAAGCCGAAGAAGAAGGTGTCTGGAACCAAGAGCCGCGAGACGAGCAAGTCGAGACCGAGTTCTCCGGACCCGGCGAGCGTGACGGACCAGGAGGCTAGCGATGCGCCGACGGTAGAGGACTTTGTTGTTCTGTTGAAGAAACATGCGCCGTCGATGCATAAATTTTTGCACCAAGTTACGAAGAATGCGCCGGGTCTGGCGCAGGAGTATCTCGTGTATGCGAAACGGATATTTGCAGAGTTCCGCGTCGATGAGCGGGTTGCGCAGATGGAAGGAAAGGGCGAAGAAGGTGGTGTTGGTGGGGCGGGGAATATGACGGCGCCGTTACATGCCCTGTTTGAATCGCTGGGAAGCGAGAAACAGGAGGAATTAAGGGCGTTGCTGGATAAGCATGAACAGCATCTCCAGACACTAAAGGATACGAGTCGCACGCGGTTGGAAAGTATCATGCGCTCTGCGTCCTCGTCCTCGTCATCACAAAATAGTAGTAAACCGACAGCAGGAACAACACACGGCCCAGGCATGTACCTCTCCCGCTGGAACGCGCTGCTAGATTCTACACTTATTTCCCCGGCGACGATACACGGGCCTGTGCGGAAAGGGTGGGAGGTGAAAGGCGAGTTGGATGGGAAGGGGCTCAAGACGTCGTCGGTGTTGCTGGATAAGGAGAGGAAGAGGGATCGCGTGAGTGCGATGATGGCGGATGGGACGGGCGATCGCGTGGACCGGAAGGAGAGGAAGAGGGATGGGCTCGAGGAGGAGAGTATGGAGAGGGTGTGGGAGGGGATGAGGGAGGGGTGGGTGGGGGTGTGTAGGGGGTTGGAGATTATGGGGCCGGAGTAGGGGGTGGTGGGTGTTGTTGTTGTTGTTGCTGCTGTTCCTGATGTTGTTGACTTCGGTCTCTTTTTTCCTTTTCTTTTGGTATACTTGGGTGGGTTTGGGATAGGTATAGTTTAGAGTGGGGGGTTAAAGTGCTGTTTCGTTATGATGGCATGTTATGATGGCATAGGAATTGCTCATGATGGTAACCTGGCATATATAGAAGATGACTAGATATCAAGTCAAGAGGATATATGGATTATGTTTACTATACTTTTTCTCCTCACTTCTAAGGCATAATTTAGTCAAACGTCTAGAATTATGCTGTTATGTTCCTACTGAACCCAATCAGCGAGGTTGAGCATATACACCGGTTTGTTGGCAAAGGGGGACGGGACAGAAAAGTAGAGAAGAAGACAATACTAGACAACGTTTCCTTTATGCTTGTGGTTGTCCTCGTCTATCCTCAGGTGCAGTCGACGTAGCTCCGCGCACCCACAATACTAGCCAATGAACTACATAGATGGAGCATTATTCCGAAAGAAACGTAGGTAGAGCAAGCTCTGCAAAAACCCCCATCGGAAAAAAAGCCCACGAGCTGAAAACCGGGAATCAAGGCGTATTTCGGTCACCACAAGACCACGACGTCAACATCTTTCCCTCTCCCGTTTTCCACTCCTTGTCCACCGATTTTGTCCCGTGCGGGTCCGTGTCTTTCTATTTCGGAGATTTTTCCATCCATCCGTCGTTGCGTCGGGATGCAGATCGTTTTTCTGATCATTGCATGCCGGGATGTCCGGATGTGAGCCGTTGCCGGATCCGCGCATCGAAAATAGACCCATCATGTCTTGGAACATCGTTTCCGGATGGGGACTGGTGGTAATAATGATGATGATGACGGTGACAAGGGATGTGTCTCGTGATCGTGTCAGGTTCGTGATCGCGTGTAAATGGTGCACGCGATGTGTGATTAGAAGCGATGCGGAACCGTTCGGATCTGGAGGGATGGAATGTGTGACTTTTGCTCTGTCGCAAGGTCCATCAGCGTCTTTGAAAATGTAGGAATACATGCACATATTGATGTTTCATATTGTTGCACAGCAACTATTGGTATCTCTACTAGACTTCTAACCTAAGAAAAAAAGTCTGAATGGTATCTCGTTAACATATCCCAAATGCAAAGCCAGACCCCAAAAACGCCTCCAGCCCATCTCCCATCCCTATGTTGATACATCTCACCCCGCCCATCAATCCACCAGTACCCATACATCACGACATAACAAACTTGCCCACTGCCTCCACATCCGGAATCCGAAACCCATCTTCCCCATCCCCCCAAGCTACACTCTGCACACTAATACTCCACGCCACAAGCACCATCCGCGCCACAAACCCCACCATCTCCACACTCAACGGCAGCTCCGCTTTCAGCACCTGCTCCATCTGCTTCGCCAGACTCTTTTCCTTGTAACCACCCTGATCATCCTCTGCAACCACCATACTCGTCTCCATCATCTCTGCAAACGCACTCGACCGATTCGACTGCCTCCTTGGGCTCCGCAGCGAAGATGTAGATTTGCGTTTCGCGGATTTGGCGGGGAGAGTGGGCGGTGTGTCGGGTGTTGAGACGGGAGAAGTAATGGTCTCGACACTGCTCTTCCGGCGCGTCGACGTGGAGTGACTAGCAACAGCTGCTTGGTACGCAGCTCGTATCTCAGCCTTTGTCGCTTCTTGCACTGCGGCCAGGACATCTTGCGACTTTAAGTCTGGGACTAGGGCCATGAGGCGCTCGAGTAAGGTGGTGTATCGCGATACGCGCGCTGTTTTGTCGGCGAGAGAGTCGGGCGTCGTTGGATCGGTGGCTAGTCTGCCAAGGCGTTCGCGCTCGCGGAAGAGGAGGCCGGCGTTCTGGGGCTCGTAGAGGGGCCCGAAGATGTTAAGCTGCGGAGCGTGGCGATGCACTTTGTCGATCAGTTGCTCTAGGCGCTGGAGCAAGCGGGCGTGGGGGAGGCCGGCGGAGGCGATGAATTGGACGGTTCTGATCAGTGGTACTGATGCGAGGGGAGCAAGGCCACCGGAGAAAGGGAGCGCTGCTATAGCGTTCAACAGCGTGTTTGAGGTGTGCACTTCGGTTGATGTGGTGAGGATGTGGAATCGGGGTTCGTGGGAACTGGGGAGGGATGCGAGGAATTTGGATTGTGGGGTTCGTGCGACGTATGGGTGGGTGTAGAGAGAAGCACCGGCTTGCAGCGCCTCAAAAGCTTCGTCGGTGATGAGGATGCTGTGAACACCAATGTTGTCTTGCGAGAATGGAAGGGAGCCGGCTGCCAGGTGCTTTGCGAAGAGAGGTGACACACCCGAGCCCGAGGCGTGCTTTTGCGACCTGCCGCGCCTTTGTTGTGTGAGTGTGACATGGTGTTTGGCGTCTTTCATGTGCGTAACCGCTATCGAGATGCCGTATGCACTGGGTTCGAGCAACGCGTCCGTGTCGGATTCGTCCCTCAACTGGCTTCCAAGGATTATGGATAGCGCTGCGAGCTCTCCAGAGGTAATCTTCACAATCATCCTTCCCTCCTCATACTTTGCCGTCTGGCCCTCTTTCATCCATGACCGTTGTACAGCCTTCTGGGCATCGTCATCGCGCAGCCCACTTCGCATCGATACCAATGCAGACGCCGGCCTCTTCACGGATAGACTTCTAGCCAGACCCATCTCAACCGCCGACAGATCCAAGCTCTTCCTGGCATTCTTTGGGCTAAGCTCTCCTCGCTTGACATTCGACATGGATTTCGACCGCCCCAGGTTCCCTGCGGGCTTCTTTGCTCGCCCCAGAAATTTCGTCATGTCTCCAGGGTATGACGATCGCTCCAAAAGTGGTCGGGACCGCAATTCGGTTGCGAACGCATCGTACAGGTTTTCGAGGGGTATTTGTCCAGGATGACCTTGGAGATTGGTAAACAGTGCGGAGGAGAACAGACCCTCATCCCCGGCCTTTATGATGCCCGACAGATTTGGCACCCAATAGCGTTTGCTCGAATCTTGCTTTGGTAGTAACAGTCTTCTCCACGAGCTCGAAATGTGTGAGAGTTGAAGCTGCCCCTCTGTCTTGCCGTCCGTGGTGAAGACGTCGGTTGTGGTGGTGGCTTTTGCCTGCTTGTGCTGCAGGAAGAATCGTGTAACAAGTGCCATGGCTGCAACGAGAACAAGTCCAAGTACAACACAGACTGCGATAATATCCTTGGTTTGCATTCTGGATTTGGCGGGCGTTATACTTATACAAATGTCGCTTGTTGTTAGTAGCCCGTTAGACCCTGGCCCTTCTGACAGGAGGGTAGTCTGGTCGCCCAATCGGATGGCAGGGAAGCTGCAACTAATGGCAGGGATGCGCTTTCGGACGACCTGGCAGCCGCTTCCAGCGTGAAGATGATCCCCGACGGTCAGGAGTCATCCATCAGCGCGAATCAAGCTCGGCCATGGTTCACTTCATTTGTCAGACATGTGGAGCGAACGAGACAGTCATCATCTCGCAAAGGCAACAGGCTGACGGCGGAGTGACGAGCAAACATGCACGTGTCTCGGTGATTCCTCAGGATTCTGGAGATGTGCAATCGAAGCGTCTGGATGTTTGCTGTCCAAACAGAGTGCGCTGTCGGATTCTGTCTCAAGCATCCTGCAGCCCAATGTCGCCAGTCAGATCTCAACGCGCTTTCCATTGTGCAGATCTTGACAAGCTCGCGACCCCACACGTCAATTCAAACTTTGGCTCCACCCGCCTCGAGACTCTTTCTTCCCTGCAGGACGAGCATCGTGGCCAGCGGAGCGACGGATGATGGCGGGACGAAGAGTGTCTTGGCGCACGGGCCCTTCCATGATGCGTTTACGCGCGAGAGCGGGTTGAATGAAGCCCCGGAACGGCCACAGCGAATTATTACTCTTTCTCGTGTTTCACTGCGAAATGAACGTCCGCGCTTGGCAGGAAATTCTGGCGAGCTGAGCGACGTCATAGGGTGTCGAGATAAGATGAGAGCCCTTGAAGCTTAGCAGTCGAGCTACCTCCCCACTGGATGCACGCACAGGGTAGCTCTCTCGACCCACACCAGTAGGCGACAAAGATTTTCAAACACCACCAATGAAATTTTGCGCAAAGGATTGGGTTGTGTCCGCGCCTATTCTCGAAGCGCAAAAAAGCATTGTGAGCGGATCTTGCGGATGTTCGCACCCCGAGAGGCCCGACGGCTTCAAATCGGCCTTGCAGCATGGGCGCGGAGTGGAAAGCCACAAGATGCGGTCAGTCGCACATCTCGCGTCGAAAACGCCCCGGAAAGTTGTCATGCGCAGTAACATGATCGATTGGCAATAGGTTAGCCGGGCGCGACGAGGTTCTTTAGGTTCTTTGGTTTGTACGACTGATCAAGCGTGCATCAGCATGCGTCGTTTTGTCAGCGGTCAGCTTTTGGCTTTGGCTGGAACCGCTCCACTTTGGACGATCATTCTGAAATGTCGATTATCTCCGAGACTCTGATTTGTTTTCCGTGGGTGTAGATGTGGCTGTTTCAAACCACACCCGAGGTCTGAAAGGTCGACTTGCCGTTTGCCGTTTGCTCCGACGGGTTCTTGTGCTTTGGAAAGTCTTTTCTGCAACAATTGGATCGACATCTGATATCTGAAGCCTAAAAGACAGCCGTACGCATATAGTACATGGCGAGACACTGCTATACTCGAACATCCACGCTGGCGAATGGGTTGGGGTTGGGTCATAGATAGGTTACCTGAACAGGAAAGCACTAGGCTAAATTGAAGCCGACCCCGCCCTATCAAGCCTAGTGGTTTCCTATTCAAGTAGCAAACCACAATGCAACCATGATTAATTCACCTGCGCATACGGAACATCATCGCAGGCACCCATTTTTCGAAGTCAGCTTCTGCTTCAGAATGCCCGCATCTCCAGAAGTATTAACCATCATACCGACGTGGATGGAAAGGGTGTCGAGAAGATGGTGCATACTGACAGTTGCGCAGAAGGAACAAGCTATCCAGCCTGGAGTTCTCGGACTGAGGCAATACCATGAAAGAACTAGCCCCATCTCTGATCCGACAGAGAGTGGTCGCCAGTAAGCATGTATTGCTTTTGTCGTGGTTCGCAATGTACTCCTAGTCCCCTGTCTTACTGAATATCCTGGGTCGAAAGCGTACATCGTCGCTTGGTTGAGGTGATTGATTGTTATCGAACACAGCATCCCAGGGTGAAATCTCGCTTGCATCTCTGGGCGACCTTGTTCCTGTCGATGCAAGGTATCGGTTGGCTGCCTGTAAGCATAGCCAACGTGAGCCCCAGGCGCTCTGGAGATCGGAGTTGGGGTAGATGATTGTACTTCGGTATGCGCATGCGTAGGCTGTACGGCGATTATCGGCTTAGTGTACAGGCCAATATCCTTTCAGACCGTTTTACAGAGGCCGTCTTCCTTTATTTAGCCTACTCTTATGATGTTTCATCGTCCGTGGGCGAATGCGCCGCTTAGCATCCCCATCTTCGAACCGTGAGGGATCCGTCGCTGTAACGAGACGAGGCTGGAAGGGTTCGTCGCGCTTGCCCCGGCTGCGGGTCGCTCTCGCTTTCAAGCCAAGCGCATTCGCCAGAGTTGTGCTTCTCGACGGAAGTTCCGTACTGATCAGTGGCACAATATCAGTAAGAAGTTGCGCATTTGCAGCCTTGCTGGTGGATGTCGTGAGCGAAGTTATGGACACAGCGGTTGTTTCGGTCCTACGGAGTGCCAAGAGAAGAAGCGGGGTCGACTGTCCTCTACGCTGCAAGAAACAGCACCTTCATCCTCTTTACATCTATTTAGCTTTTCGCATTCATCAGCCAAGAATGTGGATGCAGCAAGGCCACCGATCTGATGCTTACCTGCTGGTAATGCTCCGGGGCTGAATGAACACAGTGCATCCCCGGCCATTTACGGTTTCGTCGCCCCACATCAGGACGCATCTACGCATCTCGGGGTGAACTTCTCCAAAGGACGCTGCTCTTGGATCTCTCTGCTACTTCATGAAATTGAATGAATTCGCGACATAACAGGAGATGCCTGGAGGATTGCTAAAGTCCGCTGCATCCGCTCATCCGCTCATCTGCACGTCATTAACTTCATCAATAGTTTTCCCGCAGCTTTACCGAAGTCAGAAAGTAATTGCCAGCTCTCAGCCCCGCGGCTCTGTTTAGTAAGATCGATCCGACTCTGTTTAGGTCTTAATAGAGGCGTGTCTTCCCCTGCACGTTCAGCTAAATCCAAAGATCCGCACCTGTTGACACCAGTCGGCCGGACCGTCTCATCGCTATCAAAAGACTTCCCCATCACCATCCGGGGTCGGTCTCCAAACATGTAATCACAAGGCAGATATGCTCCTGGAATTCTTGTTAGCTTCGATCTTCCTTCGAATCGATGCTCACACACCTCGGCTTTGCAACTCCGCTCGAGCCTTGTCTCTAGCCTCGTCCCACCGCTCATGATCGATCAAACTTGGCTCCTTATACAACTTTGGCGATAGTGTATTCGGACTGAAGGGCATAGGTAAGAGCCGGCGCACGTGGTTTAAGGCTTCTGATGCCCTTTCATCTTTGTACCGCATTCTATGCTTGACTTCTGGTGCGACATGGCGACCATCTGGTAAATCGTACAGTACGCGATCTTGATCTTCAGGCGAAAAAGAGTCGATCTCGCTAAGAAATCGATCCGCGATGTAGCCGTGGAAATTCATGGTGGTTCGTGAAGTGGTTCGAGTAGAACCTAGGTGTGTTGCGAGGATCGCACAGTCGCCTACACTCGAGGATAGAACGATGCTCTGGCAATCCTCCCTCTGACAGCGCGAGTCGAAGATAAGGGTAATTGTTATTTGGTCTCCTGACCGGATCAAACGGCTTGATTGCAAACTATGCGCTACGACAAACAAGACACGCGCTCCATTGAAAGCACCACGACGAATAAACGAGTTCACTTGGAGTCTATCTTAGGCAAAATCACAACTCTGCATTGAAGGACTCGCAACCGTAGACTGGAAGCCAAACGCCTGAACGTAACGTGAATCATACAGCTTTGCCCTACATGAACGGATTCTTCTACACCAACTAGAACAAAATGGAACCTAATTGTACTTCCAAAAGAGATTTGCGTATTACCGACACTGCAAACACATAGCACCATATCGTTGCGCCTACAAGAATTTGACAGCCTATATTTCCAAATCGTTGAACGCCAAACTCCACTATACTTCCAAAGTCTGTCTTATCATTTCCAGATGTGTACGCGCACTAAGTACCAGCATCATCACCGTACCCTCGATTCTCGAGCCATCGTGCGCTCAAAGCCGTCGTTATCGTCGTCTTCTTCACCTCGTACCCCTTGCATCGGCGTGTCTCAACGTAATGCCCATGCTCCGTAAACTCTAGGCGATATCTGCCTTCAATGTCGCCCATCCCTTTGATAGTGCGGATATTTTGTTCTTTGAGGTCGGATTCTTCAGGAGGAAAGTGGCCGGCAAATGGCTTGGGGACATAATCTTCGATCTGATGCAACCAAGCTTCAACTTTTCTTCGTCTTAACATTCTCTGGAAGAGACGGTCTTCGCTGCAGCTGCGTTTCGATGAATTTGTTGGTTTGTTTTGGAGTTTGGCGGAGGTCCTTTTTCGGAGTCGAAGGACGGTGACGGCCATTGCGCACGTAGACGGCTACGAAGATTTTCGTGCGTACGACTGTGTGTGTGCGTGCGATGGGTTTGGCGACGCTTATGTGTGCTGAGAAGAGACGGAATTTTCTCGTGTGGGTTATGGAAGTTGTTGTATTGTGCGACAAGAGACGTTTAGATGTCAAGAGGAGGAGAAAGAGAAAGTAAGAAAGATATTCCTCAATGCTTCCGTGCTGAAGCTATTAGCTAATAACTTATTGGACACGAGTTACTATGAGAAATGGAAAGTGACTGGATTGTGGAGATCGTGAGTGGTTTTCCTCCGATGGTTCATGGCAGTGCTCGGTACCATTGGATGGCATCCACTAGATAACCGCACACACCTTATCTATTCAGCCTAGCCAAAGCAACACTAATATCCCTTCTATAAAAGTCCTCAGCATCATAGCATCCAAAACTTCTCTTAATCTCTCGCACGCGTTTGTGCTTTGCTAAAATCTCTACAGGCCTCTCTACAACTTCATACTCTCCTGGTCTTGCACTAGCCGGGCTGATGTCTCTAACGATAGCTACAACCTTGATAATAAAATCGCGATTCGGTAGATGCGACGCGAACCATTCTTGAGCCTCGATACAAACTTCAGTTTTCCTCACGATTTCTGCGTCGGAATACTCGATAATCTCAGGCCAGGAACACCAGTAGTTGCCGATGTACGATACGGCCCGCTTAATAACGTTGAGCGGTCCCGATGAAGGGGAAGGAGACGGTAGAGATGGAGCAGGAACAGCGTGTGTAGGTGGAAAGACATTTGTAGTGACTCGGTTCGGTGGTGCTTTGCTTCGACTGACTTCCGATGTGTTGGCAAGATGTAGAACATCTTCTCGAAGTGACAGTGGCGGTGGATCTCCAGTTTCGCAATTATGCCATGTGCTTTCATCGTCATCATGCTCTGGCTTTTCTCCCAGTTGAAACATGTTTACATCCGGTTGGTTTGTTGGTAATCGCGTGGAATGGCAGGTAGGTCCACCAAGAATGTCCTTCTGCGTGGTTGTGGCGTCAAGACATGAAACACCACCATTGTTCCTTCTCCCACGAGGAATCTTTCTAGCGGTGATCGTTGTCGGATTCTGTGCGAGGAGCGCACCAATTTTTGCCTGGACGTCTGGGTCAATACCTGGAGGTGCTTTTGGTAGTGATTGATCGGAATTGGTCATGGTTGAATTGGACGACTCTCGTATGAAGTCGTGCTCTGATCGTTCGGGAACATTTTAGAAAGGTACAACTTGATACTGTAAGGGACAATCGTTGCAGTGGGTGTTGTGGAAGTGAAATGATGACACACGTGAGCGTGGTTGGGGATAGAGTTCTGGGGAGTGAAGCGCGCAGTCAGGGAACCCAAAACCGCGAAATGCCTTGAGAGTGCAAACAAGCGGTAGTGAATAGTACACACATTGACAGATCTAGAAAGTGTATACGTGGCAACCTTGAATATCACGCGGTTCCTGAAGCGGCACGGCATCTATCATAACGCCGACAAGGATGCCACGTAGCCTTGAATGCTTAGCGCAAGGTGAAGTGGAAATGTGATTTCGACATGTTCATCGACAACAAAGGCCGTACAAAGGCCCTGATTATCTCTGCTAGTCTTCCTCATCCTCAAACTACACCTATAAGCGAACATGTCAGAGGCATCAACATCGTCGTCTCCAATAAAGGACTCACTACTATACATCTCGCTCCCAAGATTAGATCGGCCTACCCTGCAGCGCGAGTACACATTTAGCCCTTGTAAATGGTCTGATTGCACACCGAAGACCTCCCATGGGTTTATAGCTATGCACACATCCACACCCGTCGAGGAACCGCACCGCACCCGGAGTGATGGTAAACCCGCATCGACTGGCGATTACTTCTCGATGCAAAAGCAGAGGCAGATGCTTTCTCCTAACCCTGCGCCGTATGAAGCGCATGGCTACTTACCGCTTTGTTCTGTTGCGGCGGATGCTGAGGATGTGGCCGACTACTTCGCCAACAGAAGTGGTGCACCCACGGCTTCTACTGGTTCAAGTGAAGACATGGGATTCTGCACTCCGACGAGTGTCGATACTGCGGATAATGATAAAAGCAAAAGCGGCCTGATAAAGCGACCCAGAGACTATATGTCTTCGAGCCACGTACCACGCTGTGAGCCTCCGCATTCGATGGGAAGCCCGGTTGTTGCGCCTGATATTGTGACTAAGCCGGAAAACAACACTAGGTTTGGTTCGCGCAGCGGCAGTGACACAAAGCCGCGCGAAGGAGACTGCGAGACATGCGATCGGGCGGAAGAAGCGCGTACTGGTGAGCGAGCTGACCACCGACGACAAATCGTGGAACCAAGCGTTCAGCGAATCGCTTCACGCCAGCATCAGACTTCGGAACCATTGGATGACGTGAGAGCTAGAGTACATACTCCTTGTCCACGGTCACCCATGCCATGGTTATGAGGCGAAGATGGATTCATTGTGAGAATGTATGTCGATTGTTCAGATATTCCAGATCGATCTTGATTCCATGTCGTCTTCCCGTATAGCGTCCTGATTGCTACCCAGTATTGGTGTCCAAAGATGCGTGATCGGGTCGATGCGTGGCGGGCCCTGTAACTTTGATGAAAGCGCACAACACAGTTCAGTGCTTCACTCAGCGAACATGCTTGTTTGGTGAGAGATGAGTTGATGCTTGAGGGAGATGGAAAACAACGTAGGTCGCGTCCTGATGCGTCATGCACTAGTCCATATTGCGTTTAGCTCATTTCGGCTACTTCCCCTCTAATGTCCATCTGCGAAACCTCCCTGGACAGATCTAACACTACTACTTCACTCCCCAGAAATTCACCAATTCCTCTCGAAGCTTACTATGTCTAGAATCGAACTGAGTGATCAGCAGTTACGCAATCGAAAATTACATGCACAAGACGAGGGACCGCCTGTGCCACTGAAGAACTTCGAGACTGGAAACATATCAAAGGCACCGTCTAGACGCGTCGCGCCTAAACAGTTGGTTTTACAAAATCATTCGAAACCACTTCCACCTGTCCCGCAACCTGCAAGAGCGGCTGCTTCCAGCATTGAGCCGCTGTCAAAACCATTGCCGTTGCCGCCGAAGAGTGTCACGCTTCGATCGACCCTGCTCTGGGTTGCAGCATTGTTCGTGTGGTTCTTATTGATTGTGGTGCTGTTACCTGTCAGCACAGAAAAAGACGCAATGCCTGGCTTCAACAAGTGGCTTCGCAATTTACTACGACTGGAGCCACATGTCATAAAAAGGTCTACAGCTTCGACTCAGCCTTCGTAGCATCTACCAGGCTCTTCCTCCCACCAAAACCGAACAGGTACGCCGCGACCTTCCGCATCTGGATCTCTTCACTGCCCTCAGTAATCCTGTACCGGCGATGATGTCTCCAGATGTGCTCGAACGGATAGTGCCGTGAGTATCCGTTGCCGCCATGGACCTGGATCGCCCGGTCTGCCGCCTCCGTACACAGCCTGTTGGCGTAGTAGTTACACATGGACACTTTATCGCCAATCCTCTTCTCAATCTCATTGTGTGGCATAGAGTCCATCTCCAGCGCAGTCTTGCGTATCAATTGTCGCAGCATCTCGCATTGCGTCGCAAGCTCTACAAGCGGAAATTGTATGCCCTGGTTGTGCGAGAGCGGTGTGCCAAATGGTGCGCGTTCGTTGGCGTATTCGACGGATTGCTGGACACAGTATACGGCTGCACCGAGCGACGAGGCGGCTTGCCGGATGCGGTTCTCGTGGACAAAGGCTTGCGCGACGCCGAGGCCGTTGTGGATGGGGCCCAAGGCGGTGGTTTCGGGTACCCAGACGTCCTTGATGGAGACGGTCGCGTGATCGGTGGGCATGTTGAGTGTCCTGCGTGTCATTAGCAAGCGATCCCGGTGCTGTAAGCCGGATCACATACCATTCATACGACTCTGCCTTTAGTCCTGGTGTGTCGGCCGGCACCACGAAAGACGAAATGCCCTTTGTCTCGCCATCCTTCCCTGACGTCCGCGCAAAGATCAAACAATGTGTAGCGTGGTGCATACCAGTCTGCCACCGTTTATAGCCGTTCAGCAACCATCCCTTCACACCGTTTCGCGTCTCCGATCGCCCCTTTGTCGCCATATGTGTCGCGTCTGAGCCATGACCCGGCTCCGTCAAGCCAAACGTCATCCTAAACTTGCCCTCCAGCCGCAGCGGTATGAACTCCTTTTTCTGTTGCTCATTGCCAAAGTTCATCAGCATGATGACATCGGGGAAGTTGCCGACCATCGAGTGCTCCGTCTGCAAGTCGTTGAACAGACCTAGCCCCTTTGCCGCGAGATGCTCACGGATGACGGCCATCCAGAGGTTGCTCCCTCGTCCATCAGCACTGTTTTGTCCGCCGTATTGCTTCGGCAGCGACAGCCTATAGAAGCCGGCTTCATCAGCCAACCTCCTTGACTCCGCCAATAACTCCTCCCATTCTTTGCGCGGGAGGCCTCCGTTGTCCCAATCGGTTCGAGCGTGTTCGCGACGGTGGTCGAAGAAACGATTGTTGTCGTCTTTGTGCTGAAGAGGCGTGATCTTCTCGTCGATAAACTTGTCAAGATCGGCGAGATATTGCTTCAAATCATCGGGGATCGAGAAGTTCATCGTATGCGACAGCGACATGGCGGAGTTTCTTTCGGAGGATACGGTCGGCGGAGGCTGCTGGTGATGGCCCGGCGCTGCGTCAGCGGTTTGGAAACTTCTTGACTGCGCAGGGGGAGCTAGAAGCTTGCGATATAAGGGTCAGCTTCGGGACGCGCATCTTGATGACTCGCTTGATCTCAGTCGTGGAGTTGCTGTGCTTGGAGAGTTGCTTTGCGGGGAAAGGAGCACAGGCCAGGCGGAGATTGACCTCGGCCTTCACCGGCGCGCCTCAACCTCTCACTTCGCCCGCCATTCTCGTAGACACTATGCCCCTGTCTCTGGAGGCTGTAGTACAACGGTCATTGGTTATGTGACCCAGTTCATGGTTCAGTTCAACAGCGTTCGTGTTGTTTCGCATGAGGCTTCCGTCTGGTCACTGTGGTACCCTGGTTGTCGGTGGATTCTGCCCATCTAAACTTAAGAAGTAAGAGTTCTAGAAACATGACACCTCGCGCGCGCATTCTCAAAGGGTCAGTATGACATCGATGAGCTGGGGAACTGGATAACCTTTCTCATGCTGGCGAAACAGGTTACGGCCCCAATCCTCTCCAGAGAAGCTTGTCCTTTCCGACGCCAACCTGACCGATAACATGTAGCCATGGCCATACGCTGCCTTGCCCTTCAGATGTGATTGCGACTCTGACAGATCCGATTGTTGATTTAATCTTCAACCCTGGTTCTCATCGTTCCTGCCCCGCTTATTGAGCATTCGCTACCAGCAGATAGACCCGGGCCACGATTTCTAGATACTTAATCCTCTTGCCTGCCTCCATCTTTTCCTCAACCTTGATATTGAACATAATGCCAACTAGACTATTGAAAAACTTAGGACTAAAATGAGCGAAAGATCACAAGCGGCTCCCAGCCCATCCGAGCGAGCCAAACTCGTTGTTTCCACTTGGGCATCGAGCCAGAGCGACACATCCACCACACATTATCTCACCCGACCCTTCTGCCGGTCTTTCTTGGTAACTGCCCTGGACCATTTGTTCCGCGAGGAATCCATCGATTTCTTGTCATCAACTCCACCGTTACCAGCTGGAAGCCGTGAGGGCAAACGCGAGATCTATCACGCGTTCCTCGCAGAGCTGTCTCATGCCCTTGAGCGAATAGATGAGAAGACTGCACTGGACGGAATACCGCTGGACAAGTTGAACTGGTTTCAGCTTGAAACAGCTCTGCCCAACGATGGCCCCACAAATCGAGAAGATCGCGGAACGTCTCTCAAAGATGACAGCGAGAACTCTGCGAAGCTTATCAAACTGAGGGCAGACATTCTTATGAGAGAGTGCATCCTCTTCCTTAGCATCCCTCCGGGCCGCGAAGGCATTCCCAGCAATAAAGTCTTCCTAACAGTCACCCGGGAGATTGTCGATGGGATCGAGTTGAGCACTGCCCCGTGGTACCAGGATCATGTCTACAGGAGGGTCATATTCCGCAATGACTCGGCAACAATTGCCACACAGTTACTGCATCTCGCCAATATTCCCCTGCCCAAGGGACAGGACTGTTTCGAGTTTGATTCATGGCTCTTTGAACAAAGAGTGAAGCACCCATCGGAAGTTTTCTCCAAGTTCGATACTGCATGGTATCACCTCCGACATGATAAGTTGTTACCGCTTCCTATAAGGGATCGTAGACGATTACAGGATCACTTTTGGGACAAGCCAGTTAAATACATTGCGGCAGCTTTGGCGCTTGATGAAACAATCAAGGGGAGAGAAGGTATCTAACTTGCTATAGAGCACATGAAGAACTGTATGTATTCACAGCGTTATTTCCCGAGGTATCACGCTAACAATGACACATAGGCTATAGGACCATATTCCATGAGCTCAAGACACGTCTCGACGAAGACGAAGAATTAAAACTCAAGAAAGAAGCCTGGTTCTACAGTCTTCGAGAAGAGGTTAAAGAGGCAGACGTCGATGTCACTACCAAGACGGAAGAGTAGTGTATATGAGCATATGTGATACTCCTGATGGTTCACCTCGTCAAGACTGCTGAAAAGCCGGCTGAACAGTCCTATGAGGTGCCAACAAGGAGGCGTAGTCACCCACTGATATTGGTTTACATCGATCTTGAATCGATTCGACTTTGTTGGCATTGTTCGCAAATGCACAACACAAATTCATAAACTACCAGGCTGACTTTTCAACTCGGAGAGAAACTAACCTGGCCACAATTCAGGTTCTTATGAACCTGCAACCTTTCACTCACACCCTCCGAAAGCCCTTATACCACCGCCTCTTCACGCCATTCTCCTCCTGCTCAAGCGTCTCCTGCGACCCAATCTTCTCATAATCTCCCGACGACGCCGTCACAGAAGACTCCTGAGATGAGCTCGTCTGCGCCACCGCCTTTCCCGGCCCAGTAGCTTCAATAGGCACGTTAAAGTAATCCAATAGCTCCGCTTGCGCTTCCTCTAAGCTCTTCTCTCGGGGTGTCTGCTGCGCTTCGGTCCCGTCATTTGAGTCCAGCTTCCTCGCTTCAATCTTGCTCATGTCCAAACCATCGGGTACAGCGCTCTTCCTCCGTAATGCAGCCTTATTCAACGATGGGGAAGGTAGATCCTCGAATGCTCGTAGTCCTACTATGGCTTTCGACAGCCTGACGATCTCGTCTTCTTTGGTGTTTTCGTCGTTGCTGTAAATACTACTACTCACACTGACTCTCTCAGCTGAGGATACCCAATCAGGATTCGTGCGGGTGTGTGACCGTTTCTGGTTCTCTGAAGATCCCGGCGAGGTGGTGGATATGGAGGCCTGTTGTTTGTTTTTACGTAGAGTGGGTTCGGCGATGCGCTGGCTTTCGACATCACCTACACGATGAGAGAATGCATTTGGCCGCTGCTGCGTGTCTTGCTTGGTATCGATGGACTTGTAGAGCTCTCCTTCGAGCTGCGCGAGGGCTTTTGCTTGTTCTTCGGCACGTAGGTTGAGTATGCGGTCCAGTGTGGATGTGCGTCTGTGTTTAGAAGGACGCTTCGGCTGCTTAGTAGAAGAGATGTTGAGAGGTGAGGGTACTTCAACAACCGGAGTCAGCGCGCTAGGCCACTGGTAGCTTGTCGGTTCACTTGCAGGAGCTACGTTCGCTCTTGGTGCCTTCAGAAGTGCCGGAATCTCGACCTTCGGTTGGAGTTTGGGCGCAGTAGAAGGCTGTTTTCCAACCGAAGCTCTAGCCGGCACCCTCGGTTCGCTCAACTTCTCAGTAGCCGCTTCCACGGTCTCTGCTGAGTTCCGGCGCAGTTTCTGGTTCACGTCTTTCTTGGCGAGAGCATTACGGAGACCATCTATCCGCGGGCTGCCCAAATCCATACCATTCCTTGCGTCAGCTGCATCAAAGTACGGGATGAAATCTTTCCTTTTAGCTCTCTTTCTTAAAGCTTCAACTCCAGATATGCCAGCCTCTGTGTACATCGCTTGATTGTATCCATATGGTCCATCGCCAACGATGTCGAGATAAGGATTATGGAACGCAGCTTGAGAGAGAAGTTGAGCTGAGGTATTTGGCTGTTGATTGTTTGTCTTGCGTGTTTGTCCACTGGCGTTTTGGACGTATGGCGGTGCTGAATTTCGAGACGGTGTACTATACATGTTGTGGATAGCGTCGTTGGCGTCATCCCAGTACGGGGTACTTTGCGTGTCATAGCGAAGAGGGTCACTGCTTCGCTGTGAACTCTGAGTCGACAGGTCATGACCTGCTCTATGACTTTGAGACGCTCGTCGAGCAGATGCGCGATTACTTGGTGCTAACACTTGGCCTCGTACTTGTCCTTGTGAGTGGCGGGTTTTTGGACCCTGCGGCGAGTTCGAGGTGGGATTTGGATCTGCCATTTCGATATACGGTTGACTATACTGGAGTTGGGAGTGAACACAAGTTCGATCAGTAAATTCGCGATGAGAAAGGAGTGCAGTATTTTGGTAAATTACCCAGGACAGGCGACAGGATTTAATATGTGGAAGAGAAAGGTACTGCTGGGGAAATAGGCAAATATCACGGACTTGATTGTTGTGCGTGAATAACGCCTGTCGCTATGCGCTGTTGCCCTGGTGATTAGATCATTGATTAGGATATAGGACTCATATCACCAGAAGCCGTAAGAAGCGATCGCACCAAGATTGATGTATATTGTACCCATCCTGCAAGCCGTGGCTTCACCGATACAAGTTTCGATTAGCATATGCGCCGCGACAGGTCGCTTTCTCCGTCACCTCTCATCCAAATAGAACTAACTATACCTTATCCACCACTTCTATCTTGGTGGAGGTCCATTGAATGCCGCCGGCACGTCTCTGTCAACTTCTTCAAAATCTGCGATTAGATCATCATCATACTCAACAATTTCAAAGTCCTCACTTTGGCTTTGCTCTTTGTGAACGCTTCCATCGCGCGTCCAATTAGTACTGATGTCTCCTTCGTCGGGTCGTTCATTGCTATGACAACAACCAGGCCTATCAGTGTTATCACGATGACGCTGCGCGTGGTCTACTGGGCTCCTTTGCACCGATAATGGCTGCTTTAAGTCAGAGGTGATGTCTTCCATATCAGTGACTGTGGATCGGCCCATCTCGAGATCCCTTTGTATGAGATCATCGCATCGGCGAGATCGAGTTTTGGAGCTCCGTGATCGGCGCTCTGTGTCTTCAGCAGTGGGCTGCGGAGACACTGGCACGTCCGGTCGCAACTGTTGGTTACCATAGTATCTTTGCGAGCGGAGAGTATGCTCGCTCATAGAGTCTTGGTCCATTCGTACTTGTTCAAATCTTGGGTAGGATATGGGAGTCTCTGGCTGCGAGAGTTGTTTGAGTTGCGCAAGTGTTGCGAGGTGAGCGGGCTGCCTTTGTAAGTTGCGAATAAATTCGTCACGCAGACCTTCTGAAGAAAACCACATGGAGAGGGGACAGTGAAGCCGCAGTATGTCAGAAGCTACGAGAGGTGCAGGTGTCGACCTGGTTGAAGGCAGAATCTTCCATTTAGGTAAGGCATGGTATCGCTGGAGGTGGTGACACGGTAATGATGTGGCACACCACGACATGACCAACGCAGCCAGAACGGTCAGGCATCGTACGTGAGCACTACGAATGATGCACTGCTGTCGCGCCGGTCTGAAAATGTCAAGGCTTCATTTCCTTATCGCCGCACCCTGCTGCTGTGGGGTTGCAAAATTGCGATTGTCTGCCTGAAACAACACAACTCAAAGAGAAGAAAACGTCAGCAAGGCGAAATGGGAAAGCATGTGGGTATAGGTGACGAACTGCCAGACCAAAAGACCATGTAGAAGGGAGGCATTAGGCGCTAATACAAGAGAACTATGGGGCGAACCTGGTTCCCTGATGACAGCCGCTTTGGCTGGGTGGATGGTGGAGACGTTGAAATTACCGGAGAAGCCGGCGTTTCCAAGGTGTGGCGCATGTCGAGCTGGGCCGACCTCGTGGTTCATTCGACCGGATCATGATGGCATTCTCGTCTGTGATATTGCGCAACTGGTGGTGAACACGGTCGAATTTCCCCGCAAAAGTCATCTCTCTTTGTGTTGCGTTGATGCGTGGGAGAATTAGCCGTCGTCTGTGAGAAAAATATGTTTGTGTGGCTGGAGGGAGGCGCTAAAAACAGGTGTGGCGTTTCCTACCGATTGCGGGTTTATCGTGAGTTTCATCCTCCTGCCGTCTCCGCTCCTCTCCACCCCCAAATCATTGGACGCAACCCAATGCATCCACGCGCCCCAAAAAATGAGATTGACGAACGCCAGATCTGGTATTGACAAGCGCCTTGTTGTGACAAGACCGGCTTGGCGCATGCGTGGCAGCAGCCTTGAAACATCTGCCGCTGCTAGATAGGCACTAGCATTGAAACATCCGCGATATTGGTTCATGCCATGACGAATTTGGAAGTACGGCCGTTGCGGGAAGGATGCATCCCCTTCCCTTCAATTTTGCGGAACACGACGTAGGCAAGAGCTATAATAGTATCTGGGATGCTCACATATCGGTTTTTGTCGTCCACCACATTCATTCATTCGCACGTTCTTTGACCGACTGTCTTTTGACTATTCTCTCATTTTCTCTCGTTGAACACCTTGAGCGGAATATTCGGCTGGTCTGATTGAACGTTCTTTATCTTCACGCATATACCACACAGCCTCATTCTTTTTGAACCTCGCCTACCAACTTCACAACATGCGTTTCGAAATCATCGCACTTTTGGCCGCGGCTGCCACCTCATCCGCTCAGTCAGTTGTCGGTACAGCCTATGGGTACGGTGCCGGTGCGACTGGTGGAGGAGAGGCTGCCGCTGTCACCCCGGCCACGAACGAGGAACTTGAAAAGTACCTTTCCGACGACATCGAGCGCGTTATCGTGCTCGACAAGGAGTTTGACTTCACCGGTGAGACCGCGACCGGTGCCGGTTGCGACAAGACTACCTGCTCAGCCAAGAGCAACGGTGGACAATACTATTTGGGCGACCTGTCTTGCGGTACTTCGGATAAGACACCCGTCAGTTCTATCACCTACGACGTAGCTGGCACGACCGCGCTTAAGATCGGATCCAACAAGTCTATCCTCGGTGTTGGCGGAAAGGGTGTGATCAAGGGCAAGGGTGTCTCTATCAACAAAGACGCCAGCAACGTCATCATCCAGGGTGTCGAGTTCACAAACATCAACCCCGGCGTCGTATGGGGAGGCGATGCTCTCGACATGCAGGGAGGAAACACCAAGATCTGGGTCGACCACTGCAAGTTCTCGCTCGTCGGACGCATGTTCGTTGTCAGCCACTACGATGGTTCTGAGGCCACCCTCTCCAACAACGAGTTCGATGGTGTCACCACCACCTCCGCTACCTGCAACGACAACCACTACTGGACCATGATGATGATTGGAAAGACCGAGAAGTTCACTCTCGACAAGAACTACTTCCACGATGTATCTGGTCGCGCTCCCAAGCTTGGTCAAGACGGTGTCAGCAGCACTTTCCACGCTATCAACAACCTCTTTGAGAACATGAAGGGCCACGCTTTCGATGCTTACGATGGTGTCAGTGCACTCGTCGAGGGTAACGCATTCGTCGCTGTCGACCAGCCCAACACCGAGGAGGCTGCCGCTGTCGCGTCTTTCGTTGGCAACGGTGGTGACGCTTGCTCCGCTCCCTTCGGCCGTGCTTGTCTCGAGAACAGTGTCGACTCTGCCAGCGGCGAGCTGGCCCCTGGTTCCTCTTCCGGTTTCATTGCTGAGCTTGGAAAGATTGACGTCCCTGAGGTTCTGGAGGCTAGCAAGGTCGCCGCCTACGTCAAGGCCAATGCTGGTCCTGCAAACCTCGGTGCCGCATCTGCATCAGCCCCTGTCGTTGAGAAGGTTGTTGAGCCTTCCACTCCCACCCTTGCGCCGTCCAGCAAGCCGGCTGATAACACCACCGCCCCTGCTAAGCCTGCCCCTGCTGAGTCTGCCCCTGCTCCTGCCACTCCCACTGGCTCTAACTCAACAGCTGGCGCTGCCAAGCTCTATGCTCAGTGCGGTGGCCAGGGCTTCACTGGCCCTACCGAGTGCGAGGCTCCCGCGACCTGCGTGAAGAGCAACGACTGGTACTCTCAGTGCATCAACAGCTCTTCCAAGTTCCGCCGTGCTCTAGGCCGCTACTTCTAGATTCAACTACCGACGACGTAGAAGTTCCGCAAGCAAGAAGTGGGTGGACGATAGGTAATGTCAAGGTCTGAGGAAGCCTGTTCTTGTATATAATTCTATTTCGATACTCTCGATGTACATGTCAATCAAACTATGTGCTATATCCTACGTCCAATACGCATGAGTGACAGACACCTCTGCCTCCCAAGTAGAACGATCCAACAACCCTCCAACGCCTTGCTATGCAACAGTCGCCCAAAAAGCTATCTGCACGCCTTGAAGCTTTTGATATCGCTGCGTTGCCTAAAAGCAGTTGGGTAACTCATTAGGCATTGCAACGTCGCCTTATACAATGCTTGACGCTCAAATCTAACTTCGATCGCTGGAAATGATGTTGTGATCGTGGTAGATTTGGCCTATACCTTACCGCCGATGCTACCTGGCGGCCTGATCTGCTTCTGGACACTTCTCAGCGTCGCTATCGGCGGGCTCTGTGATTCCAGGGACGATGCGCAAAACGGCAAATTTGCGCGCTGTAGTTTCCAACTCGGGTGATTGTGGTTTCTCATCTGAACCTTTCACCGGTCCTTCTCCTTGGGGTGTCGACTTGCTATCAACCTTCTTCGACTCGTCGACGTTATGGTGTGGGATGTCGCTCGTCTTATCGTCCAGCTTCCTGATCCACTGGGTGCTAAAATATGGTCGGTGCTGCTCATTAAGCTTCGGATCACGCACACGCGCCTCAAGGTCAGGGTATTTCTTCAGCAGGGCCAGCATATCCGCGTCAATTCCCTTTGCCGCTTCTCCAGTGCTACCGGCATCGAATGCACAGAGTCGCTGGCTAACTGCGTTGATTGCCGCGTATACGTATCGGCTTTCTTCGCCCATACAATTCCATAGCGTTTCCAATTCAACAGCAAAGATTGGCCGAGTGAAGTGGGTTGCGGCGATGCAGTGATCGACCCGCAAGGCATCTTTGTGAAGCTCAAAAAGCTGCATAGTGCGAGCCAAAGAGCAGGCCGCGAACGTGTTGGTCGGGACACGAATCTGCTTCATCGTATTCATGGTGTGATACTGACAGGCCCGGAACATCCACGCTACAAGGATTTTCACAGAGGCCTGGCTAGCAAATCCTTGGGGTAGGTGCATCTCCTGGGAGGTTGGCGCACCTTTCCAGTTCTCATCATCCTCGCGGTGTATAGTGCGGATGAACTTATTAACCACCTTACGACCAAGGAAGAGGATCAGCATCTTCTTTGGGACCTGGTAAGCGAAAGCAAATCCAGTGTCCTGTTCAATGATATCCACGACTGGACCATTAAGCGCGTTGAGTTTCCGCTCAGGTTGAAGATAGGGGAGCAAACTGTGCAGGGTGTGTAGGTGGCGGATATCCTCCGGATTTGGGTACGGCTGCGGCACACCTGACTGGAATGCCCAACCGGCCCAGCCGATCGCGTTAGCAGTATTGGGCGAAGAGCTAGCTGTATAACGAGAATATTCCTCTCCGTCGCTGAACAAATGGCTTTGGTCGGATGATTCGCAATCTGCGTCGCCTTCGAAGGCTGTCATGGCTGGGTAATAGGAGGCACCATACACATTCAGCGCTTCTGGGGCGTCTAGTGCGGGGTACTCCATGGCACGGCGTGCCAGGAAGGCTCCCACAATGTCGCCTCGCTGTTCATACTCGTTCGCTGCTGAGGGGCCACTTGTGGAGATCCAACCAGTAGGGTACGGGGCCGAAACCGTGACTCTACCTTCAGAGTCATAATGATAATACGTTGTCATTTTTGAGTCCTTTGCTATTTCAAGATCCCGCGATGTATGCGATGGCTGAGTGTCGAAGCACAAGGTTGAAGTGCCAGAATTGAACGAAGTTCTGCGACTGGAAGCGAAATCGGAAGTTGAATTTGCGACAGAGTTAGATGAGCTGCCTGGACTCTGGTCGTATTTGATGGAGGGAGTGAGTCGCTGTCTGGCACTCAGCGCTATATAGTCAGTCGCGAGCGGGTCCATTGTAGCGTGAAAGCGATGGCTGCTGTGAAATTATGCTGTGAAATTATTGATAGTGACGCACAACGCGATTCGCACCCGGTAATGTTATTGTTGGAGAAGAGGTGGTGTGAAAGAGTGAGGGATAGTCGCTACTGCCAGAAGTTGGTGCTAGGCCCGTGCGCATACCAAATTCGGCTGCAACTGCCCAAGATAAGGTGAAACGCCATGCCAAGAAGTCATCACGTGCACTGTGTAATCTCAAAGATGGCTCCCTGCAGCAAGCGCAGTAGGCAGCACCTATGAGTCATGGGTCGCTGTGAACATGACGTCAACGCAATGTTAATTCTATAAGGTTCCAATATAAGAGCAAGAAGATAAGATTCTGTGACTTGCTACCTAAGTATAGACTCGGCTATCGTCACAAACCTACACAGGAGTAATCTTTGGAAGCGACCTGGTTCAACCACAGGAACAGGAAACAGCGTATGCCAATCAGTAATCTCAATCGTTAGAAACATGACGCACGTTTCCATGCGTCTCGTCTCCGCTTCTCCTTCTCTGGCTGCGCACCATCCTTGATGACTGTGACATAACGTCCCGCCACATAGCCTTCTTCATGATTTCCTAGGCCATATTGTCGCCCAGTCGATGAGAACAGGGCGCGGTTCTGCCAGTCAGCCCGCCCTTGACGTCGTACATCGAGCGATGAGCGACGAGTTGGTCCACCGAACCCTTGATTAGACAAATCACGGGGCAAGATCTCATCAGACTCCTCACTAGCTCCAGCAAGAGCCAAAAGCGTGGCAGACTGTTGCGCCAGCTGATTGGATGCGGGTTGAGTGGAGCGATCGAGCCACAGGTCAGACGGCATGTCCGAAAGCGTCAACGCGCGTGGCCTAGGCGCTACCAGTTGGAAACTATCCTCGGCGGTTTCTGAACAACGCGTACCATCCTGTAATCTGTAGCAATATCGATCATTTTGGTAGGCATCCTCCTCAGTCAGTTCTCCCGAGTCAGTCGAAGCAAGCGAAGTGGTCGACAAGAGGGTACCGCGCATATGACGTAAAGGGACGGCAGTGACATTGCTCACACAGGGGCGACGACCAGCAGGCGCCATAAGTCGAGCGCTAGGCTCCTCATTGTCCTCGTCCTTTCGCTGATACTCATCCGAATTTAACTCCGCACTAGCAGTATTGTGCTCTGCTAGAACCCGCTGCATGTATGTTCTGGACTCATCCAAAGCAGTATCACGCCGGATGTTGTGCTGTACAGGTCTTGCTTCGAGTCCGTTTCGGCGTCCAATTTCTTGAATTTCTTGCTGAGAGTCGACGCGGTATGCAGCCGTATAGTTGCTAGACGTATCTCGGTCAAAGATACGATCGTCATCCGAATCTAGAGTCTTGAGCCCCTTTCTATTGAATGCTGCTAATGTTCCTTCGAAATTTTGCGCACCTTCATGATGCGAACCTCCGATTCCAAACTCCAAAGGCGATAGGTTGTGAGTTTGCGTTCCCGTCAAAATACTGCTAGCTGTGCAGCCATCTTCGCTATACAAGGACGATGAGTCTGAACGAATGGACATGGCCGCACTTTGCCGGGATGATGTATCCATTGTTGTTGATGGAGGGAGTGGCCTTCGAGTGTATCAAGCTTGTTGCAGAGCAAGCACGGCAGGTGCAACGATGCAGGAGCCTATCAGTGGCTGGATGGAGCTGATTGTGCGCGTTTGCTATGAACCTGGGCTGACGGGTTGGCGGTAAGCGGCGTTGATTGTTCGAGCGTTTGTTGAACATCAAGTGGAGGAATAGGAGCTTTACATCCGTGACAAGATCTCGTCAACCGGCTCAGGGGCGTTTTCAGGGCCGCCTACACACGTACCATAGTTTGCGTGAATGAATAATGTGGGCGCACCAGAATCATTCCCTCTAATTTCTGCTTTCATCGCCGCGACGAATATTTTCCAAGCTTTTGGTCCACCTCTGGCGCACTCGAACAGACTACAGTAGTAAGTCTTTGAGACAGAGCACGACCTTGTCGTATGTCGTGGGGGAGAGGTTGAGTAACTCATTACGCGTCCTAGCAATCTGATTCGCCTACGTACGTTCGCCACAGGCGACCGAAGACATCGGGATCCGTATTCGCCCAAGCAGTCTGGAGAATGTCCTCAAAGAACCCAACTTCAGATCAAGCTGTCCCGTTGACCGTTTCGAACGACCGCAAGGCCGATCAGGCCAGCGTCGAAGATGTGAGCGATCGGCTTACTGCCATGAAGCTCGAGGTCAAGAAGGATGCCGCGGTAGATGACCTCGCGACCTCTCTGGCATCCAAATGGGAGCCGCATCGTACCCATGGTCCGCGAACGAAGGATGATCCAGATGTGCGAGGTTCGTCGTGACTAGTGATCACGGCAGCGATACATTATTTAGCCTTCACTGCTAGAGAATGAAGTTAAACATGCTACGAAGGAATCCATCACACCGATACTGGCCCCTTCCCATACCTCGCTGCTGGAGGCAGATGTGCGATATATGGTCGATACGGACGATCGGATAAGTGTGGAGGCGACAGCAGGCTCTCTCGCTATCACAAAAACACGACAAAATTTCTGTATCCTTCGACTAGTCCATTACGAACGGTGAACTGAAGTGTTGTCGGCATGCATAATACTGCGACGCTTGTTCTTATCGCAGGAAGCGAAAAAGAGAGGTGTTCGGCGGTCGCAGTGGTGATGCGGACGGAAGAAAGAAGGGGATGGCGCTAGCAGTGCGCTAATTACATGATGACGTGACGCGCCCCTCAACTCCGTGTCTTGAGCTATCAATCCACACGGAGCCTTCCCATAGTGTCTTTGTGCTTCTTAAGCTCCGAACCTCACGATCGCATTGCCACCGATGATATTGAGGTTAGCTGACGACCTTTCGACTTTACAAGCAATGACAAGTGATGTCTGGGCTTCGGAGCCCTACGCGTTCCCGACACCGCCATTGGAAGGCACGACCATCATGCAGGCAAAGTGGCATCCTTCCATTACAGAAGAGACTCACAAAGCGATTGATATGGAGAATTCTATCTCTCCGAAGCTTTCTGGTATGACGCATAGCTTGTGGCGTCGGTTGCTACATCCCATGGAAATCTTATTCCCGAGACATCTTGCGGCATCACTCCAGTATTCGTTTGCAGCGCACAGCCATCGAGCCACCATTTACCAGTCCGTGACACCTTGACTCTCGAATCGTTTCAGTCTGCGTATTCGTTGACGAAGATGTGGCTGGACTAAAAGTGTTGGTTGTAGGAGTATCTGTAGCTGGCCCGACGACAGCCTACCGGTTAGCCAAAGCTAGTGCCAAGGTCACTGTCATTGAAGAACTTCCGGATATCAGAGCCAGTGGGCAGACGGCAGGCCTCTAGAATTTCAAATCCCACATACGGCCTCGTCGTCGCGAGCGACGACGCAGAAACTAGGACGCGCGCAACGGACATGGATTGCGTTATTCACGACCACATTTTGCCAACCAACTCTTGGGGTTTGCGCATCTCTATGAAAGCCGAACTACACCACGGTATTGGAATGGGACACATATGCGGCGATGCCGGAGGTCATTCGATCAGCATAGGGACTGATGCGTCCGGTGGCTTCACATCACCTCCTTTTTTTGCGGAATACATCGTTTACCCAAGATTTGAGGGAAAGGGGAACCTGATTGTATAAGGAAAAGAACGACTTGATCGTGCAATCTTCACAGATCTTGCTCTACGACTTCTACAAGCCTACGTACCGAACAGCCTACTGAACAAGCACGTCTTTCCAACGGCCGTTGTGTCAGCCGTTGAATCATGGCCCTTTTCTGGGGTCGAAGCCTGAGATACGCTCTCCCCGTCATGTTCGTCACCACGAAAGCGAGGGAAGTGAACAAAACCTGTAGGACTCAGTTCGATAAGTCCCTTCTCACGAAGACTCACAGTCAGCTTGTCAGCCTTCGATGTCGATGTGAATGGTGGGGGCTTTTGAGGAGCCTTTAATGGTTGATGCGGTTTTGCCGACTGCAGATTCGGTCTCGCGTCGGACTTTCTACTAACAGTCAACAGCTCATACGACTGAGGAGGTATCTGCTGATTCTTGACGGATTGCTTGCCCTGCTCGTCAAGCATATCTTATTGCACCTAGATATGCTCGTATCCGAGGTTTTTTATCACCCTGGTATCGCAGTTATATAGGGTTCGTTCTCAAGTTAGCCCTTGTTCGCAAACAGCTAGTTGTTTTCATTGTGGCAACTACAATGTCCTCTCTGTTCACCTCTACTCTGAATGGAGACTCGCTTCAAGTCGCGGAAGTTACCAGTATTCTCCGTCCTTCTCCGGCTGTTGGATGCTGTGGTCGTACATGGCTGCAACAACCATCTTTACCGCTTCTAGCACTATACATTCTGGTCTCTCACCACAGTAAGGGAAAGAGGAGGACTGGGAATATATGACATGATTTCGTTGCAAAAACGCGACTCAATGACTTCTATCGAGACAATATTTCTTACGGGGCGGCCCTATATGGCGGAATCTATGCGACCACCGACCGCTCATACCCACGAAAGCATCCTTGAGCTTCGCTGCAGGTTATGTGCGTTTCTTTACGACACTCGAATCCCACAGCGATATGCTGCACTGTTTACGGCCGAACGGATGTCGGACCCAATGGCGTACTCTACCCCATGTTTTACGCTTGCCGTGTTTTTCCCTGGTCCCCTGGGCTGTAATTGCCTTCGCCACACCTCCAGAGATTACTCTATCTGCGCCTTTATTCGCCATAATCCCATCTTCATGTAACCTGCTCTGTGTGTTCATGTTCTTCAGTGGATTTATCGGCCGCGACCGAGGAGTACGAGCAGCCATGCGCTCTGCTTGTAATGGCGACATACTGAGTGGCATTAAGTTCGTGGAGAAGGATGGTGACACAGGTGCTCGTCTAGGGTCTTCTTGAAAGACGTTGACTCGCTTAGGGCCATAATTTCTGGCTATAGGCGCAGATGGTGCATCTTGCAGCCCGCGGGAATGGGCTTGTTCGATATCTCTCCATCCTGATACCGAGCTCAAATCGTCGCTATCCCTCCTGGCGGCATTCTTTCGAGATTGCGATATGGAATCATCACTGAAACGCCAGCCGATAGCGCGTGGGACGCCACTGCCGCGATGATGCGGCACCGCGGGAAGCTCGATGATGTCTCGGGGCGCGCCCGTATCAAGAATCTCCTTTCCATTCTTTCCTTGACTATTCTCGTCGCTGGACCCTGAGTCGTCATCGCTGGATGACTCCTCCAAGAGAGCCGCGAGTTGTGCGTCATCATGTGCTGGAAGTCTTTCTCGTAGCATTGTCAGCCATTCATTCCGCAATTCATCGTATGCGCAGCACAGTCTTCGCAATCTTTTGCTCGAATCGCCAAAGGAATACCGCTGGTGCTGCCGACCAAAGACTACGCCCTCATTCCGAAGAAGCTTCTTCAAGGTACGTAGACTGGCCCATAGTTGCGCATTTGGACCTCGATCATTAGACGGCTCGTATGTCTCAATGAAAAAGGATTTCCACTGCTCATCATACAACGGACCGAGACGTATCATGGCATCGAAATCCTCGGGCGTGGATGGATTTCCGTAGGTTAATATCTCTCCATTGTCCGAGAACGTAGCGCCCATCTGCTGCAAGCGACCACGCAGATGCAATATCTCCGAGAGTTCCTCCAGGATCGTTTTGCGCTGAATCGCATCAGACGACTCACGCGGTTGGTCATAGCCCTCTTGTGCGCCGTAGATGCTAAGGAGGTTCTCCATCGGTCTATGAGATGTCTTCTGAGGGGGGCCAGTAAGCAAGGCTAGGGTGTCTTCGTGGGCTTGCATAGCAGATTGGTCGTAGAGCGACATTCTTGTATCGAACGCGGCGCGATTTAATCTTGAATCTTGGAATGGTTGCAATGATTCCGACTGTCAGTTGGTTGATGTGTAGGACCTTTTGCGTCTGGGACAAGAACGGGGGCCTTTTGAAAGTACTAGCGTATGGACTTGCAGCGTTTGCTTCACTCAACAAGGAGCGCTAACCTACGATCAAAACTGAAGGATTGGTGTTGAATGAACGATTTCACTCCGACATACAGCTGCAGCTGGGGAAATCGTATTGGCAACGTGGGCATGTGCAGCCTTTCTGCCCGAGGGTAATAAAAGCATCAGTTCACAGTTCTTCAACAAGCTTGCGGTGTTCTCTCCAAGCCGCTCTCCACCATGGATTCGGCGGCCGATGAGACTTCACAAAAGGCTTTCGTCACCAACCCCACCGCTACACATCACGACCTTGATCGAGCCGTCGAATCTCGCCACCACAGCTTCGATAGTCCCTTGACAAACTCAGCGATCGCAACGGAGCGTCAATATCCAAGCCACTCATCAAGCATCAAGCCTCAGTTGGACAAACTATTTGCTAGCATCAATACCACTGACGCAGAAACCCTTGAGAACCAGACTCGAGATACTCAATCGTGGAACAATCGCAGCTCCTCGAGAAAACAGCTAGAACGCGGTCGTTACTTTCATCGGTTATCTCTACGCACGAAGCGTGAAAGTACGCAGGGAAACAGGCCTGATACCAATGACCTTGAACATCTGCCATCTCAGTCACAGCCATCTCCAACCGCGTCGCTGTCACACAACCGCCCTAGGGCCCGCATGGTTTACGTTCATCAGCGTAAGCGACATTCCTTGGGCGATGATACTCCTCGTCGACCACTGACGCCATCTGCTCGTGTAGAAGACTCGCATAGTGAATCGGCTCTGTCGAGTGGTGATATTACGAAGCACAATGGCTTTGTTGGATGCAAGGGTTTTAATAACGACTTGGCCGAACTTACTGACGAATCGGTCGACACTACTACGCCTATTTTCAGGAGACATCGACGTAACCAGAAGGCTGTTTGGCAGATGGAGGATCCGGTCTTACAATACGAGCCGCTGAAGCGGTCGTCGTATGACGAGCAATATTCTCATGCGAAGAGCGAACAGCATGTTGACAAGCCGGTTAATCCCGACAACGAGAGGGTGCATCCCAGTGACCTTGGCAATACTGGTTCCATAGCTCCCTCGGGTGCTTGGAACGTCCCCGATCCAGAAACCTTTCTCAGTAGGCAGAAAGTATCACCCATAACAAAGAGGCTGCGACGACCACTTCGTCACGTTGAGCAAATGAACCACATGGAGGATCCCGGCTTCAACACACGATTCTTGCCACGGCCTGATCTGGGTCTCATGCTTTTGGCAATGGATGACGAAGAGGCTCGACGAAAGTATCCACTGGATTCATTCACCCTAGGTGGTATTGAAGACGGTTGCAACGTAGTCGACTGGGCATGTCCGTGGCCCTCAGACAAGGCTTGCAAGAGGCTCACTCGCTTTCCTTCTCGACCAGACTCTGCGCCATCTGTGCATTACAGGCCGGATTGTGAGCGCTCAGCGGACTCGAATGCGTCTCCAGGTGGTAACGTGGATAAAAGCGATCGTCGATCTGAGCACGGGAGGAATACGCTTCACACAGTCGACGTGCCCAACGAGGCTAGACACGATGGGCTTGCAACTCTTGCTCCGCTTACGTACAATCCTACTGGAGAAAAGACTATGACTCTGCTTCGAAACACATACAACCCAGATACAGGCGAGGAGGCCACGACATTGCTTCCTTTGACTTATCATGCGAGCATTGAGGAGCAGACCGCTCACCTTCTTCCATCCACGCACTGCGCAGCTACTTACGAGGAGTTGAAGAGCCCACCGCCAATCAATAGAAAGTCAGTACCACGAGACTCCGAGATTGTTTCGTCTCGATCTTCCGCGCCGATTACCAAATCACAGGATAAGGTACATATGAACAGCGAAGATAATGTCATAGACGGTGATGAGGATGGAGACCTCTGCGCCAAGTCCCGTGCGATTGTGTCTCCGAGCAAGGTAACTAGATCGAGTCGCCACTCTAGCCCTCACGACCCTGGCGCTGATTTGGATCAGATCTCCGTTGAGAAGAGGCATACGTGTGGCGATCCTACAGAGCTGCGCAGTCGTTCATCACAGCCAGTCGACAAGTCTGTTGCGTCGCGTTCGGATGCCGAGAAGCAGATAACAGCTCACACGATCACCCGCCGTCAACTTCCAGCCAACTTCGGTGTCTGGAACCAGGACTTTCAGTCCTTTACCCCCGACCAGAACCAGCGCGGTGTGAGCATGCCGGTGTTTCCTCACTCGTCAACCGCATGGAATGGCAACAGGAAGCACACGCGGCACAGCTCATTTGGCAAGCTTTTCAGCAAATTCGGCAAGAGAGACAAGACGTCTGGAGAAGTAAAGGTCGGGGGTGAGCCTAAGAAGTCGCTGGGTCGACGCATCTCCCAAAGGGTAGGGAAGACAATCTCATCGCTTTGGTCAAAATGATTGCCTGCAACTTGTGGGCGGTCAAGAGGATATGGCCGAAAAAGAAGCATTCAGTCAATATCAAAAGCGCTCTAGAATAGGGTTTTCCGAGAAACGACAAAAGCAAAACGAGAGTAAACGAAAGTCCTCATCTCCATCCCTCCATCCCACACTCTCCAACCCCACCCTTCTCTATCACATCCCATCGCTCTCCTCACACCGCCTCTCCCACCACTCTACTCACAAACAATAACCCCATTATCAAGATTCGTCCTTCCAAAATCCACATCACCACCACCCGCCCTACCACCATGATTAGCCCCAGCCCACAGCATTTCTTCACACACACAAGAACCACTTACACGATAGTAGCCACCCTCCTCGTCCCCGCCACATCACTAAAAATACCACACCTCCCACCACTCCCCGCACCCCCTACAATCAACGCACGATTCGCAAACACAGGACGGCCCAGAGGAGCGAAATTAGCGCGGATGGAGACGCGAGAGCTGTGTGTGATTAGCATACCGCAGTAGCTGAGACGGGAAATAAGATGAGAATGGGGAACAGATGTGTGTGGAGAGAAGAGAAGATGGATGTGGCTTACCCATCAGCGGGAAGAACGCGCTGGGCGGCTGCGTCGATGGCGTCGTTGGAGAGTTGGACGCGCAGAGTTTCGGATTGGCGGGTATGGATGGTGGTAGGGGCGGTAGGAGCAGCCACGGCGAGGGCGGCGAGGAAGGGGGTAAGGAGGGTGGTGAGGTGCATAGTGGTGGTTGGTAGGTTGTTGTGAGAATTGTGGCGTGGAACTTGTGGAAGTTTGTAGTGAAAGATGATGTGGATGAAAGGATGGGTGGTGATGGTATGGTGTCTTTATATGCTCCTACCATGATCCGGATATATGCTCAGGCTCATGTGAAGCGCTTTTCTTAGACTGATTCTTTTGATAGACGCCGCCTGTCTCTTATCAGCTCCTCTCATCCATCTATCCTGACTTCTTGACAGGCGATCTATTTCCACGCGCACAAGGCGCAATTTCGTCTTGTCATAAGAAATGTCTGTTCTTGAAACATGCTAAATCACTCGGTACCACGAACTATCGCAAGGCCGATAACAACTTTGCTGACAAGCATCCAAGTATGAATAAAGATGAAACACAGACCACGGTTTGGTGTTGATGTGCGCTATTCCGGGGTCGGACGTGGTGGGCTTATGTCAGATCAGGAGATGTGGGGTACGCAAGGCGCGCCACAAGGACGTACTGTTGATAGTACTTGAGACCATATTTGGAGATGGATATTCTTTTATGATCTACCCTCGAACCCTTTCTGGTGGTCATGGAGATCGTGCATACATGAGCTGGGCGCATGGCACCCTGGTGAGTGTTGCCTGCTAGGCACTGCACGGTGTCACCACCGCGGTGGCTATGGCTGTTACGCGCGTCATGGCCATGGTTATCAGGGACGTTAGGTTGTGATTCACAATGCATTTGGCAGTGCGGCGGTGTGTGGCGACGCTGTTCTTCGGCAGGTTGGCGACAGACTGCGTTCACTATTAGCACTGGCTGGTCATTCTCCATCAACATACAATCGATGCTGAGCGTGGCACAAGCACTTGATGCATCACTCCCAGATAGACAGGATCAAGATGTTTGGCACATGATGACATTATTCTTTTATTATACATTGTGAACATACAATACGTTGTACACATGTCCGGCCGTTTCAGTCTTCGCCAAGTCGTTGCCGTCATCTTCGCATCGAGCAGCTATCCGTTTATCGCTTAGGGAGAACATCCTTCGCACCGTCCTTTAGTCTTTGTGCGGCATCGGCGACGGCGTCCCTGGTTAGGTGGAAATGCTGGCCGAGGCGGTCCTGCATTGGTATTAGCATCGTCACCATCACGACACAAACTCATCCGCGTACCTGCTCTGCACCCATTCCACTACCAGCCAGCAACTTCGCCCTCTGCTGGCCATCGTACCCAAGACCGTAGTACTTGGCGTTCTTCTCTCCGTTGGCAGCCACGCTGCCCGCCGCCTGTACCGCCTTGGCAGCATCGATGCTGTGGAGCGCGGGGCTAAAGTGTGCATTGTACCGGTCCTGCTCTGCGCCATCGCCCTTGTACTTGGCCGCGTCCTTCATGGCGTTGTACCCGCGGTCACCGATGCTCAGGTGTTCGCTGTAGCGGTCTTGCTCGGCGCCCTCGCCCTTGGCCAGGGCAGCTTGTTGCAGCTTGTCGAGGCCCTTGTCGACACCGCGGCGGATGGCATCGGTAGAGGCGCCAAAGTGCTGGCCGTAACGGTCTTGCTCGGCGGCGGAACCGTGCTTTGTGGTGACGTCGAGGTTGACGGGGTGAGTGGCCGCGGCGGACTTTTCGTCGGAGCTAAACCAACCCATTGTGATGAGATTTGAGGTGATTCGGGTATAAAAAAGTGAATTGGAAGGGAGCAAAAGGTTTTAGAATTGAGTTTGCAATTGGTGTGATGGAGGTGTGAGGTCGGAGAAGAGGTTGTGTTATGTCACTGGGTTGCGGAGAACGATGACGTAGGAGCTAGCGAATTGCGCCAAAATCCTTGCCTCGTGCCTGATCGTCATGTGAAGCTCACAGCCCGCCTCGGTCCGCTAACCAGGTACATCATTGTCGTAAATGTCAAGATTACCGTCCTTCTTTGCTTTGTTTTGCTTTTGGACGTGCCCGGCCGGCCGTATGACGATTGTCTGCATCGCTCGACTTGTTGCCGTACGCGAACTGGCTGACTATCAACAACTGTTCGTGCCCACGCTCTTCTAGTTTGCTGGAGCGAACGTGATCGTTCGTGGTCTCATAAGCGACGGCTGTATAATTTTGCGACTGCGCGCAGCGATGCTTTCACAGTGTGTTCGCCATAGCACGAGTATGAAGTTGGCGGCTGGTGTACCCCGATCGGGACAAGTGGGCTTGTCGGGGAACCTCGGGAATCCGCTGCACCCCATTACGAAGAAACCACCAAAAATGACTACCACCAGAACACTCTTCTGAAGAATACATTGTACTGTCCACTATCTTCACTCCCTTTCAAAACACTGTCATTTCCATCGACTTTGCCAGCAGAATCCGATGAGAAATGCAATGTCACGTGCATACACCAATGTCCGGCTTCAGCAACTACCTATAAGTTCACACGATAGGTCCAATCATCGCCAATGAACCGATCTGTCCTATGGAGTGCTGATTATCAATTGCATTCGTGCCTTTATTATCGAGACAGTTCACATGTGGATGGGTATCTGAGAACGAGTCTTATGATGCCGTCCTAGCTTTGGACAGTGACCATTCACAGAAGCCACTCACTAACATGATGAACGTGTTGGTGACAGGACGCAAGCACAACTCTGTTGGATAACACTATATTAGATCGCGGTAAAGATGTATTTCTTAAACACTTTGCTTCACGGTATACAGCTGTATAACAGAAGCCACTCATGTCCATCACAGAACTTTCTAGATCGTACAATATAGCGAGCTGGCCTTCCATTTTGGGTGTTTTGCGCGTCTCAACTCACCTTCACCTTGTCGTCGCTTAGGACCGGAATAAACATTGCCCGACTTCAACTGAGCAAGTCATCAACACAACAACACACCCACTTACTCACCTTACGACTACCACCTACCCATACATCCGGTATCGAAGGCAACAACTCCAACCATGGCACCTGGAGCACAAGCCGTGTGCGTCGTCTGCGGCGAGCCTGCTGACAACAAGTGCGGTGGCTGCAAGTCAGATACTTCATCGCGTTACTACTGCGGCAAGGCCTGTCAGGCGAAGGATTGGCGCGCTCACAAAAAGGCTTGCAGGGATATTCAGAACGCGAACCTCGAGAAGAAGCTTGCCCGCGTTGCCCAGATCCTCCAACAAGGCTACTACGACTTCCGCAAGAACACCTGGGACACGCCACTCATCAAGATCCAACGTCTCGGCAACGATGATCTGGTATTATACGATGGTATCCAACTTGGTGGTGGCCGCACAAAGTACTTCATCAAATTTCCTCAGCACATGGTTTCCGACAAGCGAACCCAAAACGAAGTACTCTGTGCAATGGTGTGCAATGAGCCGCTGGCTTGGATGCATGACATCATCCGTGGGCTTATGAAAGGTGAGATCTGATAGACTTGTCAGATGGCAGACCACTGACCCATTGCAGACTTGGACGTCAAGATTGAGGAAGTCAGCGTTGATCTCAACCCACCCTCTCACAAGATCATCATCCGTTACATCAACGGCGGAGGCGACCAGAACTACCCACGATATCACCATGAAACCCTTCGCGTCACATCGACCAAGACAAAGAAGGCATGGGTCATCGACCTCAGTGGTGTGCAGTACGGTATCAGTAAGGCATTTTGGACATGGCAAGAATATCAGTTGCGTTTCATGAAAAACGTTCACCAGGTCTATCCTTTCGGAACCAACGAAGCCGCGCTCAAGGAATTCAGCAAGATCCCAGGAACCCCAACTTTAACCTGCGGTCTAGTTGGAAAGGTCGCAGACCATCTTGCCAGTAAGGTCAACAACGACTGGCAGGCTGCATCCAACATCAACCTGTCCCAACTTGCTGCACTGGACGAGAAGAACTTCAAGAAAGGCAAATTGGAGCTTCTCAGATTCATGAACGATGTGGTCCGTACCTTCGTCCGTAACAACGAGTTTCGAGCAGAGTACAAAGCTGCGGTAGTTTACGAGGGCAAAAACCCTGGTGTCAGTGGTCAACGCGTCAACGAGTGCACGGCGGCTGTCTTTGCCAAAGTGGCCAGGTCTAAGACTGTCTAGAGAATTGGGTAATCTGATACGTCTCGCATGAGATGATTGGATCGCTATCAGATTACCGGGCGGCTTTGGCAAAACCGAATCGATATTGGTTCAAATCCTGTGAACATGGCGGAGAGACCCAGTGTATCTAGCTTAGTATGCGTCCATCCAAAAAGAGGCACTAAGACCATGATTCACGTACGTAGTTGTAGATCAATGAAGGTCTACCATACAACCACTTACCTTGCCTACCCTTTGAACCCGCGCATGTCACGTCTATAAGCTTATTTTTCTGCACTGCTTCGTCCATGACGGAACTAAACACTATACAGGATGAGTAAGATTGAAGATATGTTTACTAGCTGTTACAAAAAGTCCAAAGTGCAGTAAACGAAGTCATTGCGCCGGAGAAATCATCTAGAAGAGGAATATAGAAGTAACAGAATTCTGTGAGAATGTTAGTATTTGGTAAGAATGAAAAGCATCATTAGAGAGCGTGTTTGTCACCAATGAGATCGAACTCGATTCCAATCCAATGTACACATTACTCAATATCTACATAACGTTTCGATCTTTTTCAACGTGCATCTAATGCTTCTTGCTCTGAATACCCTTAAGGAAGCCCTTGTACGCAGGCTTCTTCTCATAGTTCTCGTCCCACAGAAGGGCAGCACCCTCGCCCTCAAAGACACCAGGAATCCAAGAGTACTTATCAGAAATACCCCAAACGGTCATACCAATGCATCGCTTGACAGCCAAGCAAGACCTAGCAACGCGCTCGTAAGCATCAGCCTGGACCTTGAGCTTCTCGGGAGTAGCAGGAGTGTTCATGCGCAGATCGATCTCGGTGTAGACAACGTCAACGCCAAGGTCAGCAGTCGCGCGGAGAGCAGCCTCGAGAGTCTTCTGGTCGGGAGCGGCGCCAGGAGCGGTGGGCGTGGCCTCGCTGGCAAGATGGGCCTGGTAGCCAACACCGTCGATGCGGACGCCATAGGACTTGATGAGCTTGACGATGCGCTGGGCACCCTGGGTCTTCTCCGCGTTGTACTCGAGGTTGTAGTCGTTGTAGAAGAGCTCGGCCTTGCCGCGGTACTTGTTGGCGAAACGGAAAGCAATGGGGAGGTAGGCCTCGCCGATTGTGTTTAGCCAGACGCTGGAGCGGTAGGTCCCGTTCTCGTTCAAGGCCTCGTTGACTACGTCCCAGCGTGTGCAGACGCTCTTGTAGCGGGTCATCACGGTCTTGATGTGGTTCTCCATGATGCTGATGAGGGTCTTGTTGTCGAATCCGCCCTCGGATACCCAGCGAGGCAGTTGAGAGTGCCATACCAGGGTGTGGCAATGGATCTGGAGGTTGTGTTCTTTGGCGTAGGCCGCATATCGATCGGCATCCGCAAAGGTGAAGTTGTTGCGGGACGGCTCAACAGACTCCCACTTCATCGAGTTCTCGGGGGTGAAGGAGTTGAAGTCGGCCTTGATAATCTCGCCCTCACGAGTCTCGTTGCGGAGAGTCAGAGCGGTGCCGATGAAGCTTCGTCCTGCCTTCTTCATAGACTTGTAAAGACTGTCATTGTCCTTGCCATGGCCGTAGGTACTGTCTGGATGTTAGCGAGTCGTCGCTATGAATGAAATATGAGCTGCTCACGGGCTGGCAACGGCAGAGCTGGCAAGCGCCAGGCTGGCGACTATGCTGGAGAAACGCATGTTGATTGAGACTTCGAGAGTGTTGACTGGTTCGAAGTTGTCTGCCACGGATGCCCTCCAACAACGGACCGGCCTGGTATACTATATATTCTTCTGCGGTTATTCTAGAACTCTAGCGTATGCATGCTTAATCAATCTATCCGCTCTCGCGGTTCATCTTCACCCCAGTTCTCTTGTTTAACCGGGCTCGTGGCACATGTGCAAACCTACCCTTCGTTGCTGCAAGTCCGTTGACCTGGCTGCATGGCGCCACCTGCTTGCAGGTCGCGGAGTTTCTCCAGTCTAATCCACAAATCAACCGGCTTGGACCTCGGGATCATCGGGGCCAGCTCCTGCTTCTGGGGTAGACGTTCTGGGCGCCGCTGTCTATTGCCTAAGCGAAATGCACATCCGGGGTGAAGGAGCACCTGAGATGCAGGTCCCACTCATGTCGCGAACGTGGACGCAGGCATAGCTGCGTTGATGGAAGCTAGCCGGGTAATATGGAAATGCGCTCAGCCTCAAGCGTCGACTCCGTCCATCCGAGGACGCGATGGAGTTGATGATGGTGTTGGTGTTGATGGGAGGAGAGAAGGCGACAGTGAGGGGAAGCGCCTGGTTACCGGGCCGTTCAGGGTCCACGTCCGCGGTTGACTGATGCGACCCACAACACTGAAAACAGCGATCAATATGCACAACAATATAACGCGCATCGTCTCTACGTCAAGCTAACAGCTTTCTTATTGCGACGGTTTTTGCCAGTTGTTGGAAGCATGCGCATTCTCTATCCTCGAACTCCATTCACCGGCAAATCTCGCAACCTACGATGAATGACGACGAGAGAAGCCTTGTGATTTAGCCCACCCGTAAAGCCACGATCTATCGTTTCCTAGTTTAGCGTGAGGGACAACGTGTGGGCGTCCTGGCCCAATGGTTAGAGGCTGGACTTTAGCCGTTTAACCGACGCCGCTCGAATTCCTCCCTTTGCGATACTGGGCGTTTTTGAACTTTCAACACGATACCGATGGAGTCGAACTTGCCACAGTAAATGAGTTCGCACAGCAGCCAGGCGCAGAGGTGGCAATCGGAGGTATGGGGCCGACGACAGGCACATGACGCAGACTGCGATGCGGCTTATTTATCCCGCCATTGACTAGCCACCCAGCGACTTCGCTGAAACACTTGCACTGCTGTTGACATTGCAATGCCCAACCAGCAATGTAAGGAATCAACGAGGACAGTCTTTGGGAATTTCCCTAGCGGTTGCTAACAGGAGAACCTGGATCATTTATTGTCACTCGCCATCACGAGTCCAAATCTCCGTCATCGGTCCAAATGTCTTTGATGGGATGGGTTGTAACACAGCTTTTTTCACCGAACTGCGCATCTGTCTACTCTGCGTCAACCTCTGAGCTCAAATGCGATGAATGTTTTCGGGTTTACATATATACGCGTGCTAAACCGGAAAGTCGAAACCTCGGCCAGCATTGAACGGACCCACGAAACTCTACTTGTCGACTACTGCTTATTCCCGGAAAATGCAAACCAGACACGCCGTCCCCTGCAACATATAACACCATCTTGCGGCTTCAAAGTTCGGGTTCATCGTTCCCAACAATTCTGTCCAGTTCCCAAAGTATTGGATGCGGAGATTGTGACGGCGGTACTGGTGCAATAATGCTCCGTGTTTCTCCCTACAAGATGTATCATGCGGCGCATGGCAGAGTTGACCGCCCCTAGCATCCTAACAAGTGCGGCTCGAAACTCCGCAGTACCTTGTAAACGAACGACGTTGCCTCGGCCACCCGTAGAAACACCATGTCATCATCGACTAGATGCTACCGCTATGGATATCGCCGCGAACAAGCCATGGCCCGGAATGATATCGTGCGGCTAAATCCTCCGGTGTTGTAGATCCGACATCGCGTTCAGGCCTCTCGGTACTTGACGACTCCGCTCATTTGGATGGTCCATGAGGGACGCCTAATATCCCGTGGCAAGATCATGGCTTGCGGCATGTCGAGCCCAACACGAGACGTGAGGAGAATCTGTAACACTTGCGCATCGCCGACTGTCGCCGAGTGCGCTATAGCAACAATACTGGAATCCAAGGGTCCAGGGTGGAGTGTTTGTACGTGCTGCTGATGAGACGATTAAGAGCTAGGTCAAGTCGTAGTAAGCAAGGTGTATGATGAGAGAGCAAGTTAACCTTGCTGGACGCTCACACGCCTAGGCACTGGCAACAAACAAAGAAAGTCCATGTGTCCAGTGCAGGTGTACCTCGGCTCTCACGCTCGTCATTCGAGCGACTTACTCAGTTGTCAGGCCGCCATGCGTGGGAAATATTCACAGACCGCTACCAGTCGATCAACTCAAGTGACAAAATTTTGCAGTGCAGTGTAATGCGACGCGATTGTTTCTTCACGCGTCGGACCCCCCAGCCATCCAATAGCAGAATATGCTTCTCAAATGATTCGCAACCAGGGTATCCACCTTCGGTATCAGCGAGGAGATCTTGCGCGACTCAAACGAAAAGACCAGAAGCGGCCATTTTGGGCACGTACTCCAATTTTTGAGGTTGGGCATACAACGATCAACCGAGTTATCAAAGAAGCGAGCGAGATCAGCGAAAGGATTGCAGACGCGATACTTTTCCCCGAATAACGCTAATTCGTCATCGCGCGTTGATTGGCTCGATGTGCGGGACACCATGTGGCTGAACAACGTTCCGACGTCGACGGGCCGAATTTGGCATTTTTGCACCCCCGCAAAAGGCCCGTCCTGTCAGGGGAGTTGCGACATACTTTCCTCTCATTTCAGGGAATCTTGCAATTCGAGTCGCGGGTGTCAGCAAATCAAGGCCACGCCTGGAGCTGGGCTGTGACGTCACCATCTCTTGGAGAGCATCGAGAAAGCGCACAGGCCGCTGAGCGCGATGACGGCACCCCGGATGCTCTGGATGTGAAGTTGCGAGAGACAGAGAGAGACAACCGTGTTGTATAGGGAGGTGGGGTTGTGGTTATCATCCAGGTCCAGTCTGAGACTCTAGGTACCGAAAAAACTTGAGTAGAGCAATCCAATAGGATTTGTTCCCTCGCCCGAATTCGCAGTCGCTATCAAAGCCCGATCTCAGAGCCCAGGTAACCATGCCCAAGGCCCCATAACCCCAAGATTAGCAAGATCACCATCCCCTGGTTCATGCAACCCTGTAAATCCATATCAAGGACAGTCATGACTGACCCCGAGGATGCCTGTGCGAGGCTGACGCTGCTACACAAACACAACACCAGACGTTACTTTTTCGGCGGCCACTCTTCGTCGCGATGGCTTGCGCAAACGGTTCCACGCCGTTGCTCTTGCCTTGGGCGAACAACTCGGTCTCAGCAGATGGCGCAGTACTCTCCAGGGGCATCTCGTTCTCTATTGGCACACCTCCGCAACCGTTTTCCTTGACGCCGTCGACGCTTTCCGACAACATCTTCGTCAACAATGCAGCAGAATGCACAGCGGCTACAAACACGAGCTGCATCGGCCAGCTGGGCGGTATTTACGACAGCGCAGCTTCGACTACGTTCGCAGAGGTCAACTATGCGGTATGGAGAGGGAGCAGGGAGTCTGTGGATCTAGTATCCGCGAGCTCTTACATCTTCTTCGACGATGCCGCAGCGTTTGGTCTCACGCCCGATGCAAACAAATTCACCACATTTCCCATGTATACCAATGGGTCTACCGATAGTAAGTTTACCAGAGCGATCGGCATTTGCAGTACTAACGCGTCATAGCCAACGCGGATCCTTTCATGAGGAATGAGCCGGATTACCGCGCGACTCTGCCCTTGGGACTGAACTCTAGCTTTCTCAACTTTCTCGTCGATTCAGGTCAAGCTTCTTCCCGGACGTTCGGACTATGGGCTGGATCGGAATCTGAAGATGCACCTCAAGATGGTCTGATCGTAGTCGGTGGCTACGACGAAAGCCGGCTGGAGAGTGCTGCTACCACATTTCCTATGTTCTCTGACTGTCCAACATGTGCGATCCTGACAGCCATCACGTACGATGCTGGCGGCACGAGCACTACGCTGTTCGCCTCCGAGACAGACACCCTCGTTGTACATCTGGATCCTTTCTCTTCGGACATAAGACTTCCGGCCGCGATGCTGGATGCTCTCGCCGCTGCAGAAACTACTGCCGTCTGGAACGAGACTTCGCGTCATTTCGAGCTTCCTACGGATCCAGCTCCGGCGGGTACCATAACAGTTACGCTATCTGACATGGGTACTCCCGGTGGTGACGCATCGAAGCCTTCGGTTGCCACCTACAAGTCCGTCATACCAGCGACCGAGCTCTACAGCCGACCGCGGGCATACAATGCTGCGGGAGTGTACGAAGTGGATAATGCGACAGTTTTCAACATGGCGGTGACTAACCAAACTGGCCCCGCGGGTTCAGTGACTATCGGCACTCTAGGCCTTCCTTTCTTCACGCAAAACTACCTCATCGTCGACCCCGATGCGCAAAACTTCCAACTCGCGCCTGCAGTCGTTGCGCCGGCCGATCCTACAGGAGCAGATGCGAAGGTAAAGCAAGTATGTCGCGTCTTACCCGGCGCGAAGGCAAAGTCGCAGGTCGCCGCTATAGCTGGAGGCGTCGTCGGTGCCGTGGTCGGTACACTTCTCATCGTCGGTCTAGTCTTGTGGTGGCGCAAGCGCAGGAACAATGGCGCCAGCCAACGCCATTCTCGCGGCGAAAGCGATGCGCCAACCGCTACATCCCAGAACCCAATCGTTCGACGTATGCCTGACCACGAGTCCTTGGATAGCAGCTCTCTCGAATTGCCACGTCAGGCTCCTCCTGCTGCCGGAATGGTATTAAGCGACGGCACTGTATTCCCATCCCCAATCTCTGGTCGTTCAAAGAGTACCCGCAGTGGCAAAAATGAGGATCCTCGGAGAGGCTTGGTCCATGATACTTTCAAGAAGGTGGATGAAGAGAATGACGGGAGACTGTTGGATGCAAGACCTATGGGATTGAGCGAGACGATCCATTCGCGTGGGACACTACCTAGGATGGCCGCAGAGCACACAGTCGAATGATGGCATTGCTGTTCTTTTTGTTATCGTTGCGCATAGCGTGGAGACTTGCCGGATTTCCTTTCTGTCCTTACGACATTGTAATACCCGACTGCGGAAGAATGAAGAGAAATATCGTGTGCGCGAGCACTTTGAATGTACACTACCTTCACCTGAAGCTGGCTTCTAGCTATAATTAAAACACTGCGTCTTGCCATCGCCATGAGCGCTGGGACGCTCACGCGAAGCGAATGATGCGCCATGAATGTCCGCTGAGATGTGAGGATGTCGCGATGCGTTGCTTGACATACCGTGACACGCCCTCTAGGAAAGGTCGGTCGCCTTCTCGCATCCACGCGCACTACGTTTTCCAACCTCACAACAGGGCTAGTCAATTTATTTGATCGTTCCCAGAAAGTGAGACTCTGAAGCCATCAGTCTCTCCTTTCGGCGGAGAGGCCCGCCCCATTTCGGCACGGCGCCTTACCCGTTAAGACACACACTACGCAAAAGTAGTTTAGCGCTTCCCCACCGATCTTGGAGGGGCCGCTGTCTTCTCCCAACCTCTGGGATGACGCGACATGGACTAAACACACTCGGCCTCAACTTCATCGACACGGAAGATCACCATCCGATGGCCTTTTTGCGATCGGCCCTGGCGAGGTTGTCTTCCTCATGGCATCGCGTGGTCAAGTCAACGACGAATCTGCAAATCTTGTCAACCTCGGCAGTACTCTCCAGCAGGACACAATGCACCACCAATCCGTACTTAACTCATTATAACTATTCACGCGGCTTCTACTACGTACGGAGGTCTATTCCACTGGGCTACCACAGCAAGGATGGGCGGGATACAAAAAGTGGTTGTGCAACGGCATGCACAACCGGGTTCACTTCGGCAGTACGGATTCAGAACAGCGCGTACGGAGATTGCCATGGCCATCGCCCGCATCAAGATTCAGTTTCACCATAACGCCCTCCCGCTGGTCATACCGCTTCGTAAAGGTGCATCGCTCGCGTGAATCACTTGCCCGCTGTCGGTACGTATCAGTGCAAGCTAGCATAACTTATACATTGCCTCATGATCGACGCTGAATCTGACGGTCACCAGAAGTCGACGACCTCGGAAGCACCGTCAGGGAGCGAACGGATATCTATCTGGACTGGAAAGGTGGACCTCGAACCAAATACACAGCGAGACATCTATACAACTTTGCGCGGGTCACGGAGGCAACGCAGAAATAGAGTGTTGGTACCGACATGGTTAGGCCGCCATGGAACTCATGGCACGTTCTCCTCAGCTGGAGACTACCGCACCTTTGCGAGGCTAGATGAAACGCAGAGACAGCTCTGCTTAGGGTGATCCGACCGCTGTTGATTACACACCTGCAACGCGCCACATGACTTGTATATCTATCGGGTCTTGGACTGACTCGATGCTGGAATGTTCTCACTCAGCAGCCGCATGTCACCATAACGCCACTCGAAGGCCGAGTGAATTGCTTCTTGATTTGAACATCAACCTTTTGCGACATCAACTATATGCTCAAGCACAACTACTCGCCTCTGAATCTCCTCCCAACCCTTACCAACTCTTTCTCGAACAACGAAGAAGCATCTTCAAGATGTACAGTGGAACCTTTTTCCCGGCTTGCTGCTTCAATGACCTCCTTCGCTCTTTCGCTTCTGGCAATCACATTGCAACCAAATTCAGCTGGCCCTAAGATGGGAATGCCACCAGCTAGTAGATATGGTCAGTCGAGTTCTATCCCGTTCATGCTGAGATTCCAATTGTAACTTACCAATTCCATCACCAGGCTGCGGATTTTGGCCAAGTTCTATATTGAATGCCCAAAGAAGACGACTTATGGCCATGTAGAGACTAGCGTCCGCAACATTCTTTGCCGGGCATTCTCTTCTACCGGTGCCAAAAGCATAGTGAACAGGTGCGTAGGCACCATTGGCCATTCTTCTCGCATCAGACTCCGAAAGATAACGCTCAGGGATGAACTTTTCGTGTTGGGAAAAATACTGTTCACTGTGATGCACCGCATAGGTATTGTAGAGTACTGTCGTGTTGGCTGCAATGGATGATCCTCGGTATGTGTCATCGTTACTCGTCGCGCGATAGAAGCCTAGAGGTGTCGTAGATGCCCACCGGTGGAGTTCTGTAATAACGGCTTTGAGGTATGGTAAGTTGGGTCGATCGTTCCAATCGGGCAAACGATCCTGTCCCACTACCTGGTCTAGCTCCGCCTGAGCATGCTTGATGAAGTCAGGATACAACAAAGCAGCCTTGAAAAAGAATCGGAGGGTCGTTGCCGTAGTCTCCTGACCAGCTGCAAGGATATCCGAGAACAAGACTCTTCTTTCCGATTCAGAGAAGGAATCAGCACTAGGGCTTTGGAGAAAGCTCTTCACGAAACAGTCTGGTGCGTCTCCCTCCACGACTCTCTTAGCTACGGGATCGTAAAGCACAGACCAAAACTCAATGAGACCCTCGTAGACCCTCTGCGCTTGAGATCTCCATGGTGCTAAAGAGTCGGGCAGCACGTCGAGAATAGGAAGCCAATCCGCGAACCATGCTCCTGGCCGCATACCTAGTAAGGCGAGTCAGAAAAAGCATGAAAAATGTTCCATTCGACTTACTAGCAAACATGGTGCGCGTAGTGCTGTCGATTTCATGAGGAATTGGACTATTTGGATCCGCAAGTCGTGCGCCAACTCTAACCATCAATTAGCATCCATACGTAAAGTCTAGTGAAGGTTCCGCACAAGAGGCTCAATGTTATGCTAGTCGCATAGCGTTGTAATTCCTTGTAGAACCCACTAGGGTTTTTCACAAGATACTTCAGCGTTTGTATGCTTTCGTAATCTTGATACGGCATGAACGACTTGAGGTTCTGTACGCCCAGAAGGGTGTGTGCCATCTTGCGATGCTTCTGCAGTTCGAGTCAATACTATCCTCCATGTGGTCTGGATATGATTGTGACAGGACGTACTCTGAAAAGGTTGCCATACTCCATCTGGACCAGCCTGTCTTGAGCTACGATCTTGGCTTGCGATGAAGTGGAAGGGCGCGAGCTATAATTCTGTCCCCTCTTGACGATCAGATCCTCGATAGTAGCCGGACTGCTCAGAACAATGACTTTGGATCTGCCCATGTTGAAGGAGAAGAAGTCGCCGTAGACAGGGACATATCGAAGGAGCTGCTGATGTAGTAGAAGCTTCTTGTCTGGCAAAACTCCGATGAGAGGTAATCCCGCAGGGCCGTTAGGAAGGTTCTGACGTTTCGAATGCTTCGCCGCATAGAAAACGATGGCTACGACAGTAGCGGCCAAAAGCCAAGGAAGACTGATCAATGCTACCATCCTAAATACGACCTCGGAAGTTGACGCACAATGGCAAATAAGACCGATCAAAGCTAAGAGAATCAAATTCAGTTCGAATGTAGGTTGCACATTCAATGGTGTCAAATCCAGATATATAACAATACTGCAGAACACGTGCAGAAAGATTACTCATGCAGAGAGAGCGTGGTTGGACCGATACGGCATATCCGGTGGAACATGGCACGTTCCCCGTCACAACGTGATTTGCCGTTCCGGACTACGTTCCACGGCCTCCGATCGCGAACGCCGGGCTCCTGTACCCCGCATCCTAGCTAAGTCCTTTCTCCTGATTTTCAACAGGCCCACTAATGAATTAACGTTCTGTTTTCCGGGGAGCACTAGCTGAAACAAGAGATTATGTTATGGAAGCTCATGGTTGGTTCACATCGGGCCGGGACAGAATTCACCGTCCCCACCCGTTCCCAGAGACGGGGCGCGGAGAATCATACGATGGTAAAGACCAACAACAAGGGTCCTGACACAGCGTAGGCGCTACTGATTGAGGATCCATCGCGTCTAATGTTTCAAGGACACAGTAAGATCGCGCAGCCACTATAAATAACGCTTATACAAAGTGTTGGCCTATAATTTGCATATTCTTTTGATGAGTTACTTGCTTGTAATTTGCATTGCAGATATCAGACATGGTTCTATTATTGGAAGTCCTATGACCCTATGGTGGAGTAGCTCTACTACTCATAATGATTTCGTCTGGGCATGGCACGTGAGCATGTCTCTGAAATTACACATCCACGTTGAGCAGCAATTACTAGCCTTTACTGTGCTGCTTTGACTGTGTTCAACAAAGGTTTCCGACATGGGAACTTGGTAGAAACAGTCTTCTATGTAGTGCGGAGATAAGCAACGAAGTCTACCGGGTGAATTCACACATGCATAGTAGTGGCTGAGCACTGAGCCACCCGAGACTGCGATCCCTACGAAATGCGGCTCATCACATTTACGCAAGGCTAGGCCTCTTCGAATTCGGTATTACGTACTGAAAAACGTCGATGAATGCTTGGAAATGATGTTATGGAACTGCTTGAAGTGAGGATGCAATATTTGGGAGTTACCACGAGTAAGACAAAACGCGATGACTGTACCGATTTCAATATGCGCTGAATTAGGGCTTTGTCTTGTGAACACTAGTCTAAAAACCCATATGTACACATTGATGGTCTATGTGGAGAAGATTTGCAAACGTGCAATCCTACTCGAATTGTATACTATTTGCAATCGATCCTAGCCCGTCCAATTCCACCTCAACGACATCTCCATGGCGCAAAAACTTGTTCTTGAAGAACCCAACTCCTGAAGGAGTGCCAGTCATGATGACAGTCCCTTTCCTTAGCATTGTTCCTCTTGATAGGTGTTGGATTATCTGTCGGACAGACCAGATCATGTCGTTTGTGCCGGTCTCCTGCACAACCTCTCCGTTGACCTTCGTCTTGTATGACAAAGCTTGCGGGTCCTTTACAACGCTGGAAGACCAGATAGCCAGGCCCAACGGAGCAAATCGATCAAACGACTTTGCATAGCAGAATTGCCCACCAGAGACTTCTGGAAGTTGGTAATGTCTCGCTGATACATCGTTGCCGATACTGTAGCCAAGGACGTAATTCAGAGCATCTGCTTCAGAGACGTTCTTAGCGTCCTGACCAATGATCACACATAATTCTCCTTCATAGTCCAGCTTTTCCTGAGCGTCCGCATGAACCGGGATGGCATCGAACGGCCCGGCGAGAGCATCACTCGGTTTGGTGAAGATGACCGGGTATTTGGGGACGGTAAGCTAGGAGACGCATCAGCAATTGCTCAATCACTCAACGTAGGGATGCTTACGTTGGCCTCGGTGGCATGCTTGCGATAATTGAGACCGACGCACTGGATAATTGGAGTCCACTCCAACGGGCAAAGTAACTGTAAACTGGTGTTGGCTAAGTCCCGGTGAAATTTTTAGAGTCAATGCCTACGTTTTCGACGACATCCTCCTGGCCGACTTGCTTGAAAGAACCAGCAGCAGTCTTTTCCAGCCGTGCAACTCGGTATCTTCCAGCGCTGCTGTCTAGCAAATCTCCATAATAGATCTGCGAGCCTTGCTCGTAACGAACCAATTTGGTAAAAGTGGCTGCGATGTCCATGTCGAAGTTTTGCGTATTCTGAAGCTGAGGTCACTAATGAGAGCTTTGTGAATGGTAAGCTTTCCCAATCAATACGACCTTTATGCGTTGGTCGAGTTACGCAATCACGATTTCTTACGGAGGCTGAACCCGCACGATTCTCCGTCCCCTGCACTTCCGGCCTCCGGCGGTCTTTGACACCAACCCGGCTTATGTCCGCCCCCTCCCCCAAGCTTCCGGGTTCCGGTTGTTCCGGCATTCTTGGCCGGATCCTGTTCCTGAGACAGTCATTGAGGCTTCCATGAAAGAATAAGGGCATCATTCAGACTCAGGCACGTGCCAACTGGGCATTTGACGTTGAACAAACTCCGCTACCAGCCTACATTGATGGACGATGTTTTCGCACGATGTCTATAGTACTATGCTACTTCTGGAAGACGGCCATGCAGGCGACATTGTTCTGATCCACGTTTCCAACGGTACCCGTGAATGTCTTTTCCGATACAGGAATTGAAGGAACAGCAGGGACTGCATCCTTTGACTTTTGCACCTCTTCCCTTCCGACAGCGACCCGCAGGATATGACCTGCTTCAAGATCTTTGGGTCCTAATGTCGCCCTCCAGGCAACGTGGTCATCAGGCCTGACTAAGACTGCGTCTCGTTGCCAGACCTGGTGCACATGCTCCTCGTTGGGCAGGTGCACAAGCCTCAAAGGAACGCCCAATGTCTTCGCGGCTGGTTGGAAGCTATTAACATACAGTCCTTCAGCAGTAAAATCGACCAATGTGTACTGCTGGCCAATTCCAAAAAGATCATGTATACTGGTCTTGCCGTCCGACAGGAATACGTGTGGTGCCCGAGCCCCTGGTACCGTACTTGGGACATAACCATTGCTTTGATCTGGAACATCTACATTGTCCGGATCGGAAAAAACGATCGGAGAGTCTTTATAGTGGTATCCCAACTCAATTCCATGATCTTTGTTTTCCTCATTGTGCGTCAGAACGTAGTCGGCGATCTTTTCTTTGAGTTGTTTGGCAGGTTCCGAGTTTTGGTACACCAGCTGGGGATCCTTCTTGCACCACTCTTGATATGTAGCATGGACCATCCAGTGCCTGCCAGAACGGTCGATGTTCTTTGTAGCCACTGGCCTTCGCTCAATTTCGTATGAGCTCAGCAATGAAGGGCCACCATGACCTGCCAACACAGCAGCTAACTTCCACCCGATATCAAAGCTATCCCCGACTGCAGTGTTCATGCCGTAGCCACCTGTTGGAATGTTCTGATGCGCTGCATCGCCTGAGAGCAATACTCGGCCTTTGTCGGAGGTGTATCGGTCAGCGAGACATATGTTTGGTCTCCAACCACTTGTTACCAGGATCTCGTCTATCTCGATCTGGTACGGCAAATCCTTGGTTCCAAGGCCTCCATAAACAGCCGCTATGGGATCAATCGATGCGATATCGGTTCCTACTGGGCGTGGTACATGTATAGTCCAGGTGTCCTTTTCGTCTTGTGCGATAATGCAAGCTCCATGTGTGAAGAATATGTGCCAAAATTGTCCTTGTTTGTGAAGACGAGTAAGATCTCGGGACTTGAAGTGGATGAGATGCATCATGCTAGGGCTGTAGAAGAAAGATGGTCAGCCTCGCTCTGAATCCATGGTGATGTAGAGTTTTACTTACACAGGCCCACCGGTGAGATTGACACCTATGCTTTTACGGACTCTGCTCCCTGCGCCATCGCATCCAATCACATACTGTGAAGTGACAGTATGACGCTCGCCTGACTGCGCGGTAAAAGTCGATACCACCTTGTCTTCGGTTTCTACCAGACTCTCGAAATTCATGCCAAAACGAGTGGTGATGAGTGGCTGAGCCATGATGTATGGCTTCAACCAGGCTTCAAAGATGGCTTGCGAGCACCGTTGGTATGGCTCGCGCGGCATAGACCCGTCGTTGTTTTGTCGAATGCGCTCTCGCCATTCGTCCGGGGAAGGCAAGTCCTGAATTCAAAGTCAGATCTTCGAATCTTGCGTTATATTCATCCAGTTTGGGTCAGACTTACCCAGGTCGCAAGCTTCTCTCCGCCATCAGAAAGACCGGAACTGAAGTGGACATCAAAAGGGTAATTTCCAGGCACACCTAGAGTAAGTCAGCTTTGCTCCGGCTTTCAATCTTCCGTGGTTTATGACGATGCTGCACAGTGATATCGCGAGGATTCAAGCTTACCCACTTCTCGAATACCATGGTCAATGCCCAATCGCTTCAGAATCTCCATGCTCCGACAGTTTGTGATATCCATTTTCGGCCATTTCGTCGTGTCGAGATTGCGTTCAACCAGCATGCATCTCGTGCCATTCACTGCGAGTTGCTGCGCCGCTATCAAGCCTGCTGGCCCGCCTCCTACAATCAGTACCGGGGTCTCGTGCTCAGTTGCCTGATGAGTAATCAGCATGATGAAATTTTTATTAGTTGTTTGGCACAGCAACTCACCATTTTTACGGTTGTCGCTTCTATTAAAATCCCAAATTCGAACTAGAAAGCAATTGATTTACTCATGAGTGATTGAATGCTATGTGATGACGTGATCAAAAGGTGGGTCTCGGAGAATACTGTGGTGGTGAAGTGACCGTACTAATTAGTGGGGACGGAAAGCCCCGGACTCCCGAAAACCCGCCTCAACGCCGGTGTCGTACTAGCACCAAGACAACGAACAATCTTCCGCAACCATCTGGCACGTAGCAAATAGACTCAGCAGGAGCTTGTTCTCGTTGGAGTTAGATCCCCAAAGATCAACCCAATGATTATGGTGATACAGTACCTATGTAGGCCCTCCAGATACCGAAAAGCGACGCTACACTCTCGTTGCAGTTAGACTAGGAAAACTAATGAGTAGTACCATTACCAGTACAAAGTTACATACGTAGCTGGTATACTCTAAGTGCGATAATAGAGCAAGCATCGGAATGCTACGGTAATTCCAGATATACTTGCTGGCCCCTTGCCGCTATACCATCCGAAGTGTTTGCCCTTGCAGCTTCATGTAAGCGCTTCTGTATATGCTCTGCTGAGAACCAACGTCGTGATATTTAGTGTCAAGCAAATACGGCAGTGTTTGATTGACTACAGTCTGCTTTCGAGAGACGGGAGCACTTTCCCTCTGCATTCACCAAACCCTAGGACGACCTCACCATTCTTGTCCTTGCACCATCCCTCCAGAACGATTTCGTCATGGTCCTCAAGGTACTTCATCTTCGTTCCGTCTTCCAGATATACCCATTGGTCACCTCCTTGAGTAGCTTCATACAAACAGCCAAGCTCAGTCTTATTCCCTTCACTATCAACAGCCTGCATTTCAAGATTAATGATTGCATCGAGGTTCTTGTATAGCTCAAAGCACTTAAATCTCCAGATATAGTACCTGTCCCAAGCAGATCGCCCGTGTTCATTCCACACCCGGCTGAGGCATGGTGGGTCAGCTGCTGGAAGGGTGTCCAGTACAGATACCTCAAGTTGCTTGTTCCCAAAGTGTAGGTCTTGTCCCTTCCTGACTCAGTATTAGCACTTTTTGAGCGCTCAAATCCAATAAAGCCCGCAAGCTTACTTCTCAGAGTCACCTTCAAGGCTACATCTATCGCGCCGTCGTCTTTCCCGTTCCAACTCAAGTGCTCAAACGGAGGGGGATCCTGTATGGTCTTTGGAGAGCAGCGAAATGTTGTCAATGCATCCATCGTGACGACCCATGTAGAAATAGAGGTTCCAAATCCTACACAATTCTGATCAGCCGAGTGGCTTCCAAGCTCTGAAGTGTAACGACGCACCTTTCCCATTGAACGGGCCAAGAGGTTTCGATTCAAACATCTGAAGATCCCTGGCGGACCAGTCGTTCAGCAGCACGAACCCGAAGATATGCTCCGGTGCGCTTCCAATACTGAGCTCACTTCCAAATGGTATGGGTTTTGACACAAAAAATCCCATTTCTAGCTCGTAGTCTACTCGATCTGATGGGCCATATGCAGGAATATCGCCGTCTTTGAAATAAACTCCCCGTGGACGACGCACGGGTCGTGGCGACGGAATCACGCTTGATACACGAGAGTTGTAGACCGATGGGGCGTAGAACCAGTTCTTCGGTATCTGAGTCCCACCAGACATGTATGAAGTGCTCTGTTGGAAAGTAAGTCTTTCTGCTCGGTGAGCTGCAAGTGGTGTTAGACTCACATTTTGACAATGTTCTAGTGAGCAGTAGAAGTCTGAAAAGCCCCCAATGCGCATGGGCAGATGCATAGTAACTTTGTCAAGCGGGATGAGGCAGTCATTATCGATATCGTGATTTTGAATGTCCTCAATAATTTTCTGGCGCACTTGCCGACGAATACTTTGGGGTAAAGCAGCAAATGTGTTCAAAGTTGACTATTTTGTCAATGTAAGGCCCTAAAAGAACCATGACGTCGTGCGAGACTCACCAGACTGAACACCTCTTGGAAGAAGATACTTGGGTCCACTTCTATCAATCGTCCTCCTGCACTGTATGCAACAAGATCTATCGCGTAGTTGCCAATTGCAGTAGCACATCGTGGTGCCGGCTTCTGTTCCGTCGATATTACACCAAATGGTATGTTGTGAATGGTGAAGGAAGAGCCCACTGGGATGTCGATGCTTACCCCCATGCTGACAGATCGATAGTGCTGCCTGTCAGCAGTCGGTGCACAAGACTGCGAATGGAATTGTGTATAACTTGAGACTTCGACCGCATACCCATGGGATCATTTGACGGCCCGGACAAAGTGCAGACGTGCGTCCAAAAGTTCAATGACCAATGCGTGTTTGCACCAGCCTCTAGGTTATCCGTTGGAAAGTGGGTGTATGAACTGCTAATTCCGGTGCGGAGTCGCGGCCTACGGCGTTGCCACGAAGACCGGCTTTGAAGTCTAACTGTAATATGGATCGGGGCACGTAGTGGATCCACGCGGTGTTGGGGGATGACGTAGGGGGTCCAATTGCCGTAACAGGTCATTGAAACCGACCTAGTGTGGCTGTGCATCATGATTTGTCTTCTGATTGGGCGAGAGTCAACCGAACCCGGGTTTTGAGCGCACGAACGCCGCTTTTCGGAAGCCGCGGAGAATTTACGTCGGCCCGCAGGTGGTCGCGGCCCTTCCGAACAGTGTAAGATCTCTACATTCTTCACAAAGAAATAAAAATGAATAAAAAAATAAAACAAGATTGTACCGCATTCTGGTTTATACCAATTGTCTAAGTCAACCAAAAATCATACCTCCTTGCAAAGATATCACCACCGAGAATCATGTTGGAAGCGATTGTGCAAACTTCCCTAGAGGTTGATATCGTTCAGTCGCGAGTGCCTACCCCTGGCAAAGGGGAGGTCTTGATCAGGGTTGTCTGTTCAGGCTGCAACCCTAAAGATTGGAAGCTTGTGGTGTATGAGGGTCGGCCGTTGAACTCTGGGGACGATATAGCAGGTATTGTGGAAAGCGTCGGTCCAGATGTCAGCGAGTTCAAGAGCGGTGATCGAGTCGCAGCGTTTCACCCAATGCGTACAGGTGGTGGAAGTTTCGCAGAGTACGCCATCGCACCTGCTTCTTCCACTTTTGTTCTGCCTCCCAAGATCTCTTTTGAAGAGGTACGTAGTTTGGAGACTTGCTGCGGATCGAATTCGAAGTTCTGACTTCTCTAGGAATCTACAGTACCCCTGGCAGCTCTCACAGCAGCTGTTGCATTTTACCACAATCTTGGATTAAGTCCCCCTTGGATGCCTGCGACCACCCCAACCCCGGTACTCATATACGGCGCTTCCACTGCCGTGGGAGCATATGCTATTAAATTCGCAGTTCGTTCAAACTTGCATCCAATCATCGCAATAGCTGGCAAAGGACAGAGCATGGTCGAAGGACTTATCGACACGTCAAAAGGAGATACAATCATCGACTATCGGGAAGGAAATGAGACCATGGCTCGAAAGATCCGTGAAGCCTTGAACAAACAGGGGCAGTTGTCAATTGCTCATGCACTCGACTGCATCGCGGAACCGAACACCTTGGAGCTTTTGACCGATGTTGTTGAGCCAAAAGGGCATGCGACATTTGTACTCCATGAGAGGGACTACAATGTGGCGGCAAAGACTTTACGTACATCTATCACATATGTTGGATACGTCCATACAGGTCCCTTCCACGCAGAAGCCAACCAGGGGATAAATTACACCCCCGATGGACGAGGCAAGGATTTTGGCTATGTCTACACCAGACTGATTTCCAAAGGCTTACAAGACGGGTGGCTTACACCGCATCCACATGAAGTAGTTTCAGATGGTCTCAAAGGGTTATCAGGAGCATTGAAGAACTTGAGAGCCGGAAAGGTCAGCGCTTCAAAGTACGCAATACGGATAGGCACTGCGTGATTACAACTGGTCTCATACATGCAGAGTAAGAACTTGCTAATGCAATTACAATTTTTTGTTTTCTGCGCAAGTGTGGGGGTATCATCAAAAAAGAACTTCAAAAAATAAATAAAAAGCAGCTATCCCTCTACTTATTAGTTATAAAAGTTAATAAAAAGATAAAGTAATAACGCAGTTTAAATATAGGACTAATTAGCGTTTTATAGTAGTAAAGCTCTAACATCTATACGCGTAAAAACTAAAGTTAAAAAAATTTACTAAAGGTAACTAAAAAAAGACACCTATTAAACCTTAGTAGGCCTAATAGGGATTACTAGTATTAGCTAGTAATATAATTATAATATATTATAAAGGGGAGAGGATATAGTATATTTACTACAACTAAGAGGGGCGTATAAAACCTAGCTACTTCTAACCTTTATACTAATACTAACTTATAAGCTTTAATACCTTCTCTAAGACTTATACTATATATAAATTACTATATATTTAAATCGCTGCGTATATAAATTGCTGCGTATACAAATCGCCGCGTATATAATATATTTCCTCTTTATCCTTATCTAGGAGATCTTCTAGCCTAGCCTAAAAACCCTAGCTAGATAGGTACTAATTAATATATCTATAAGTATATAATATACCCGCCCTATATACACCTAGGAGCCGCCTAGAGTAGTCCTTAATAAGTTAGATAAGCAATTACCTAAGTTCTACTACCTCTTATAGACTAAGATAGTAGATAATATTAATATTATTAATACCTCTAATGTTAGTAATATTTAAGTAGAGAAGATAGTAAAGAAGAGTAGAACGTAGTTACTAAAGGACGTAGAGGAGGTAGTCTATAAGGCCTAGATTAATAATCCTAGCAGTAGTAAGGTCCTTATAGTTAGCTATCTTACTATCTTAGTACTAGGAAAGGGGTTAAGCTAGAAGACTAAGGCCTAGCTATAATAGCAAATAGGCGACGTTAGGAGGGTAATAGAGGATTAATATCCTAGGCTTAAGGAGAGAGAATTTAAAAGGATACTATAGGGATAAGAGAATAGGGCGTAGATAGCGCTAGTGCTAATATTCCTCTAACTAAAGCTAATTATTAGACAGTAGTAGCTACACTATAAGTAGCTAGTTAGTTATTCTTAAGAAGGGGTAGTAGTAGAGGTAGTAGCAGCAGCTATAAAGAGCAGAAATAGTAAAGGATAGCGTAAGTTAGAAGGTTACGTTATAGTCTCCTAGTTACGTAAATACTATTATATATCTTTAGTGTCTAGCATTTGTAATACACTACGTGCGTGCTAGTAGTTACTAAACGTAGGTATAAGCCTATAGTTACCTAGTTAGCGCTTTATCTTAAAAAAAGTCTCTAAACGTGCTGTAATAACAAAAAAAAAAGTCTGCAAAGGCTAAAGCTAAGCCAATGCAATTACATCACAATCTTGATCGGAGAACGAACGAGGCATGAAGTCGTGAGACAGCTGTGCAAAGCCGTCCTAAAGACATATGCATACTAACACGTGCATTACCTGAAACGGATCTATCGTTGTGTAGACGGGTAGCAAGATAGAGGCTGGTGAAGTGACGCTCCGTGCTGGGCTTTTCAGTTTATACGACTGCCCTTACACGTTAGCGTAGCGGAGAGGACACAAAGATTCATGTGGTGGAGGTTCTAGCATGTGTGCGTCATCCACTTTTTTACTGTGCTGCAAACCAGTTAGATAAAGTCACAACCGTCTAAGAAACGTTAAAGATAGAAGCAGGTATACTAGTAGGATGTTCTATAGTTAGAAGATTCTTTAAGTTGTAAATTTCAACACAAATCAGCCAGCAAATGATGGAGATATAAGCGACGAGCTACGAAATAGACATTTCTATCATGCTCAAGCTAGAAACCCACAGTTTTACGCAAGATTCAATACAAAGAGACATGATGATCTAAATCGGTCCTGAACCCCGTATCACTACTCCGTCCTCCATTGTTCCTTCATTCTGAACTTCCAGCCTCACCTATAATCAGGCCTATTGCATAGAGTTGACGACTAACGCAGCTGAGCTACTCTAAACCGTGACAGCAGTGTCAGGCTTGAACTCCGCCGGCTTTCCCACCGACACATCTGGTGGCATCGTCAATCGACTTCCCACATCCTGCAGCTTGGCGGTCACAAAAGCCAAAGGTATCTCTGGGCCCCAAACAAACAGCGAATCAGGACCGGCGGGAATTCGCTTCTCAGGCGTGTCTTCGTTGACCATATCGCCGTCAGCGTAATGCTCGACGATGTTACCGGAGGCATCAAACCTAGTGCTGATTAGTCTTGTACTGATTCAACGTGATGTAGAGGCCTAGGGCCAGTCTTTGGGAGGAATGTGTGAGCAAGAAGTAGGGTGAGCCTACCAGTAATCAAAGATTTGACTGCCGAGCACATGTCGTCCGATGCCCCAACAATTCGTCCAGCCTTTCTTCTCAAGCCAGTGGTGGCCTATGGTCTGTTCGTCGAAGTCGTTAACTTCGTAGCTTGAGTGGTGGCAATAGGTGGCAGGTCCGTCTACCGAGGTCAGGAAGAAGCTCTGGTTCGCTTGTTAGCTATCATTGTTTAGGTGCTGCCGGACATGCTGGATGTTGACTTACATGGTGATCGGTATATTCCGGACCAAGGTCAATGTGAAGGAAAGAGGTTTCGTCTTTACCAGATTCAGGATTGAAGCTTGAGTCTGTGATCTTCAAATTCAGGTGCCCTGTATACCAATTGCGCGTCTCCTCGAACTTCCCCTTTGGGACCGCGAAACCGTAGTGACCCACTTTGTGAACTGAACTGGGTCCCAATGTAAATCGGCGAAAGTCGCCCTTGCGAGGTTTCGTAAGTGCCCCGTTAGGCACCGGACTCGTTGTCTCGTGTCTAGGTACAGAGTCCTCCGGTGGAGCCTCCCGGAGGGCCTGCCCATGAACAAAGTGTACGAACATGCCGTTGGGATCTTGGACCGACACAACTTTACCGCCACCAGGGCCATCGATGTCTCTGATTTCCGTCGCGCCTGGCATCCTGGCTGCTTTTTGCAGCTCTGAGGCGCTGTCAACTACCCATGCTCCGCCCAGGTAGTGGCGTTTTCCATCTGGCGACTGCTCTGCTATGTTTACGAAGGGATCTATTCCGTAGCCTCGGAAATAGACTTTGTCGTTGTCTCGACGTGCAACTTCGAGACCAAAGTCAGTCAAGAAGTCGACTGCTTTCTGTAGGTCGGGGTGTTGGTAGTGTACGTAAGCAAGTCTGAGAACGCGGATCTTGGAGGTCGACATCTTGGGCTAGGTAATGACAATGGAATCTACCGCATAGAAATCGTGTATTCCCAAGTTCATTTATCACGTTATTTCTGTGCAAGAGCCGGCGCTACCCCGTGAGCGCGGATGTTCGCAAACGCAGCGCTACACGTTGATGTGGGGACGGTGTTCGGACGGTGGAGGTTGGGGTAACGGAATGCGGGGAACGGTAATCGGACACGCACACGGCGGGACGTCGGCTTTACACTTCATTCCGGATGTTGACAATTACCAGAACTGGCAATTGCCATCCTATAATTATCGTACGTAGCAAACGTGTTGAGTTGTTGAGGCATTATCGGCTCGTTACCAAGACATCTGCATCACTTAGCACTACGATGGGCAAATTGTTCATGCCAACCCCACAGCTCCACCAGCACGTCAATGGCGACACGCCAGCGACTTTCGCACTACGTGAGCAGCCTATGCACGCCAACCGGCACATGAGAGTCATAGGTGTTGGAGCGGGTGCTTCCGGCCTCTGTCTTGCGTACAAGTTGAAACACTACTTCACCGACTTTACACTCAACATCTACGAAAAGAATGACGATGTTGGCGGCACATGGTTTGAGAACAGGTATCCCGGCTGTGCTTGCGATATCCCCGCGTAAGTGTGACAAAACCACACGTGTTGCACTAGCGACGGCAGCTCACGCAATTCTACCATAGGCACAACTACACTTATAGTTTCCATCCCAACCCCGATTGGTCAGCCAATTACGCAAGCGCTACGGAGATATTCCAGTACTTCACAAACTTCGCAGACACCTATGGCTTGCGCGATTATATCTCCTGCAACCACAAAGTCACCGGCGCTGTGTGGGACGAGGGTGCAAAGGAATGGAACGTGACAATCCAAAAGCCCGACGGATATGAATTTACGCAGTCCTGCGACTTCCTCATCAATGCATCTGGAATTTTGAACAATTGGCGATGGCCCGCTGTCTCTGGTCTAGAGACCTTTAAAGGCCCGCTCTTGCACTCTGCTGTTTGGGACGAGAGCGTTGATCTTACTGGCAAACGGGTGGGGCTTATCGGAAATGGGTATGTTTATAGCGCACACTGCATAAAATGCTCGAAGGGAAAACTGACTAGTCATACAGGTCATCTGGTATTCAGATACTCCCACAGATTGAAAAGTACATCACTGGGTTCATATGAGCATTTCTCGAACACACTAGCTTACACTTTGCTAGGATTGCTTCGCATGTTACGACCTTCTTCCGAAGCCCAACATGGATCAGTCCCACAAAGGGTATGGAGTATCACGAGTACACCGAAGAGGAGCGCGCTGCTTTCCGAAACGTGCCCGGAAAGCACCTGCAGATGCGGAAGGCAACGGAGAAGGCCACCGCAGCCGACACCTTCCCTCTCCTAATAACCGGCTCTGCCAGCAACTTGGCCGCTGAGAGGTACATGAGGGAACAAATGAAGTTGAAGCTCAGAAATGACGAGCTTGCTTCAAGATTGTTGCCAAAGTTCCCAGTGGGATGCCGACGATTCACAGTAAGCCGCATACTGATCCATGCTACACAGTTCCCAATCTGACATTTCTAGCCCGGCGTCGGTTATCTCGAGACCTTGAGCAAGGACAGTGTCACAATCATCTTTGACGAGGTCGTAAAGCTCACGCCCACATCATGCATCACACGGAATAACACCGAAGTCGAGCTAGACGCCCTGATCTGCGCGACGGGCTTTGATACCTCGTTCAAACCGCGTTTCTCGATCATCGGTCGTGGCGGCAAAGACCTTCGAGAAGAGTGGGCGGACGAGCCACGCAGCTACCTCAGTATCGCAGCCCACGGGTATCCGAATTACTACATGTACGTTGCGGCCTTCAGCCCTCCTGTCGAAACTAGAGTTCCCTATACTGACGCAACGTTACCCACAGGTTCCTTGGTCCCAACAGCCCAGTCGGCAACGGTCCCTTCATCGTCGCAATGGAGACTGCGGCAGACTACATCGCTCAACTCATGAATCGCTGGCAGAAGGAAGATGTCACCTCTTTCGATCCCAAACCCGAAGCGGTCAACGACTTCATTCAACAAAAGGACGCGGCCCTAAGCAGGACAGTCTGGTCAAGGGATTGTCCTTGCTGGTATAAAGACCGACGAACGGGCAGGATCATAGCACTTTGGCCAGGCTCAACGCTGCATTACATGGAGGCGCTTGCACAGCCCCGCTATGAGGATTACGACATTACATATCGGAGTGGTAACAGGTTTGCGTATTTTGGTAATGGGTTCTCGCAGACAGAGTTGTGTCCGCATATTGATCCTGTGGCATACATTCGCGACAAAGACGATGGGGTGCCGATATCGAGGCGGCTGCAATTAGAGGGTACTTGGAACGCGAAGTCAATTGGTAACGTACTTGGTGTTGTCAAAAAACCTACTATGTAGCCTTAAGCTTGGGTTGTTGGCTAAGGATACCATGATAGCAGTTCAACTCTGATGCTGTCTTCTCACTTACAAGTTCTGATTTCTGCTGAGCCTGGGCATCGTACTACCTCTTATACCCGCCTTATTTGACTTACATATTCGCTGTATGGGCGTAATTGCGAAGCCGTACTGTAGTTGTCATCCGCGATAACCTATGACTAACAGCGAGCTACTCACGACTTCTAAAACCTATATGCTCCCATACGCAAAAGTCTCTCATCAAGAGACTTACCGCATATCAGAGAGTTGGGCATCGTACTCGTGTTGTTGCAGCCAATGAAGGAAGTGGTCATACACAAAAATCACACCGAACTTCTCGTTCGCAGCCTCAAAAATGCATCGGAAAGCTGCCGCAATTCAACCAATTGATTCACGAAACATCGCTAGCAATGAAACTAGTCACGCTCGACGATTTGGGGCTAAGGCCTGATGCCGGCGCAACAAAGCACATCAAATACCGTCTGACAGATCCCTCAATAGGTGATGTGGAAGAATCTTCATGCTCGTAGAATTCATCGACTCCTAACGTCCGAGATCAGCATCAGCAAACAACACAATAATTTCTTGTCAGGTTTTGATTAAACTTACTCAATGCGATCAAGGCAATAGTCCATTTAGACGCAAATTGCCTTAGTACAAGGCGCGATAGATCTCGACACGATGATAACGAGATCGGGTCCTTCGCATACGTATCGGGGAACTGGTTCACAAGCATGAAAGTGTAAAAGGGATGTGCGGTGGCGACGTGTTCTGGTTTCCATGTTGACAGTATTCTAGCTTTGTCGAATGCGAAGGAATGTGGTGACAGGCTTGCGGATGAGTTTTGCGGACCCACACCACGCATGTACCATGAAGCGGATAGCAGCATGAGATGTGTACCGATAACTCAGTTCCTGTCGTGCATGCTGGCGGGGTTGGACTTCGTGTGATTGGCTTCTAGCGACATTGATGGAGGAAGTGCCAGCCTCATGCAACTAATGTCATTTTCGATACGGATCTGCATCTCAGACGATATGCCATCTTTTCTTTGGCGAGAGCTTTGCACATGGCACATGAGGTGATTTGCGACGAGGAACCAAGCCCTAGAGCTCTGGTTCTCGGAGCGATCCAACGATTTCCAGCACGTTCCCGGGTCGGAAAGAAGTCGTGCAGATGTGATTTCCACGTCGCTGAACCACTGCTCGTCGGACACAGGAAGGAGGACTGACATGCGTGTAGAATCGATCATGACGGGGCGAGAGGAGACTATGCTTCCAAACATGTCGAGTTCCCAGACTAGCCACCATGCTCTGCGCATTTCCTCCTTCTCCGACCATGTCATATCCTGAGGCGCATTCAAATTCTCGTCGTCCAAGTCGTTCAGGCCGAGTTCGTATGCTAACTGCACGCAGATGCCCGTATGAACCCATCCCTGGAAAAAGACCGCCCGGTTGTAACAGTAGAATGCATACATGATGGTTCCCTGAAGATATGCTAGCGTGGGGCTAGTCAGGGCCCTGCATTTCGAAAGGTAGTCACCGGCGGTTTCAAAAAACTTGTGGCCGCGATCTACTGCTGGTATTTTCACGAGAGATTTGTGGGACGAGTAGCGCGCGGCCAATGCAAAGGCGGTGGATAGTAGTAACGCTTCATCGGGCGCCAGATCCTTGAGGGGGTCGTCGCTGCATAGATGGACTCCGTATCGACGTAAGAATCTGGTCTTGTGCAGGATCGGTAGCCAAGCTTGAACGTGGTCGAAAAAAAGATCCATGAGTTCTGTAGATATGGGAGCGGCCGGATGTTGATTCCGTGGACTGTCCGGTAGGCTACTATTGCTATCGGATGAAACTGAATAGGTTGAAGGCGGTAGTAATAACGCATTCTCGAAGCCCAGCCCGCTGGTTGTGAAGTCGACCAAGTCTTGTGCTGACCTGAGCTCTCCCGGCTGGTGTGTAAGATCCAGACCATGCAGGTGCCCCAGAGCTGAGTAGTCCATGGTATCGTCTAGCCTTAACATTTCGGTAAGATTAGGAGACGTCTGGTCCATAGACGGCCCGGCTGACAAGTTGTTGTCGAGAAGTGGGAAAAGCCAGTCGATATCATCGTTGAAAGCTCGCATTGGGGGCTTCTTCCTGGGTCTGAGGCTCGGAGTCGATCTCTTTCGTTTACTAGGGAACTCGCAAAGACTGGATGTCCGATCGCATAGGCTGCATATGGGTAGTTTCCGGTCGCATCTAGTTTTCTTCTTGTGACATGATCCACAGGCTCGTCGAGAGTACGCTTGCGGCGGCGCTGTCGTTGCTTCAAGTGCGGTATGTTCAGTCATGGCGAATCACAGATAAGTTGGTGATGTCATCCACTTCTCGGTGTCGAGGTAGCAGTTTAAAGATCTGAGGATGGCCCCAGGTATGCAGTGTGCAGTCGGAAGACACGGGAGCGGAACGGCGGCTCACAGGCAGATATTGCGGGTCTGGCCACACCTCGGCCTTTTGCCCGTATGCCCATGTAGATATTAGAAGGGGCGTGGGGATGATTGGTCCGACCGATGTGCCCAGGCGCATGTGGCGGCCGGTGGGTTTTGTAAGATCGGGGCGCTATACAGCTCAAGCGTTGATACAGTATGGTGGCTATATACTCCTACAAATTTCACATTAACAGGTTATTCATAGTTGTGCTCAGAGGCCATCCGTTCGCAAGGTTGACCATTGAGTTTGTGTGCCGGCGGTCCGTAGATGTTGGAAGCGGTAGCGCGCACTTCACCTGTGCCGATTCTACATACCTAGCCTGAACAGGCAAGGGGGCTCTGGGACCCCGCATTAACAAGTCCACCCCGCAGACGCATGGGCCATTCCATACGAATCAGCCTGTCGCTGCGCAGAGATTTCAAGAAACACGACATCAGCAAGCACTTTATTTGTTAGAATGAAGGTGGTAAAACACTCAAGCGTTTACTAGAGACAGCACACAACTAGCCAACACTCGGAGGTGGCGCACATTGTTGTCGAGACGGCGTGACGACAACAGCCCTCGCCGGCAGACGTCGGTGGTGACATCATCTGCGGCGCGTTGTCATGCGCCCTAAAGACGCAGCTTTCGTCCGACCTTACCAGCATCAGCGACGCTCTCAACGTGGCCTGGCCCGAGCCTCGAGTAATGTAAAAAAAAAAAAGGACGGCAGATCTTTGATCCAATTAAGCAAGAGCTCATGTCCGCTGGAGAACTCGATTAATAGTTCACAGCGAATACACTGCAGAATGGCAACACTGCAGAGGAGGCGAGGGCACCGGTCAAGGATGCCACAGAGGTTGGTAAAAGCGACACTGGATTGGTGTAAGACATCAGGAACAAAACACTACAAGGACAAGCCAACGCAGGTATATAGTGCACAAAGTGTCAAAACTCCATCTATGTAGATACAGCGTAAGGTTGTTATCAATATCAGAGACCTACTCAACCATGCCTCGACGAAAAAGATGCTCGCTTTCATTTCGCCAATCCACACTCAATCAAGGCCTTCTTACCCTTCGTACCCTCCTCCTCCCACCAGATGTCTCTTATCTCCAGTCCCACCTTTCCTATCAGCTCCTTCCACTGACCCATAGTGCGTTCTTCTGAGGCCAAGTTCATCATCTGACAATCCATCGTGGCATCGAAGTGATCAAACTCCGTCTCCGACAGGATGACCTCATGAATCAACACCACACTGTCCTCGGCCATCGCATCGACGATATTCTTCAGAATAGTAACGGCTTGCATCTCCGGCCAATCATGCAGAAGCATACGCAGGTAGAAGGCTTTGGCGCCCTTCAAATACTCTGGCATGGGGTCAAAGAAACTCTGTCCGACTATCATCGCTCCATCAGGCAGCTCCTTAGCTTACGCTATCACACTGGGAAGATCCAATAGCACGCATACGCCCTGCATTCCCTGCGCACGCTCGGAGAACTTGCGGACTTGATGGCCTACACCGCCGCCGATATCAACAAACAGGACGCGCGAAGGTTCACTGATGGTAAGGCGCTCCTTGACAGGGTACGCTGCAACAAATGTGTCGTGCTCGCCTGGCTTCCGGAGTGTCATCGTCTCATTGAATGCATTGAACATGCGCGCGTTCTCGGGCTTGTTCATGTAGTCAAAGTAAGTCTCGCCTTTGCATCCGTAGGCGTTGACAAAGGGACTGTCGCGCGCATCCACGGGGTGTCTGTACCCGTTTGCGGCGAAGTAATCAGGAAACTTGATAGCTCAGTGGAAGTGGTACGAGAAGTGTATGACTGCGCTGCGGAGTGGCGAGCCAGTGGCCAAGGCACGACCGAAAGCAGTGGGGTTATATTTTGGTGGGGAGTCCGCTGTGGTTTTGATGGCAGGAGTGAAAACCTCAGGAACCAGGAGTCGGAGAATACGTTCTGTAGGAAGTCAACCCGTGGTTCCTTATCATACTTCTGATATGAGGAAAGCCTTACGGATCAGTCTGATGTCTGCTTTGCTCTTCTCTGCTAGTTCGGCAGCGGTGATTGGCTCATCGTGTGCTATGGCAATGTCGACGAGTTTGAGGTCGACGGCGATGATGATAACGATTGGGTCGTAAAGCGACTGGTATCATTAGCTCTTGTTACATCGTCTCGTAATCGTAAAGACTCACAAAGAAGTGACGCAGAAACTTCTCCAAAGGATTTTCCAGGGCGAGTGTAAGCTTCTCGGAGGCTTGCAGTAAAGCGAGGCGATCACTCTCTACAAGCCCTGCTGGCCCCTTACTGGCGAGGTCAAGGATATCTTGGGCGAGCGTCATGTTGCGATGACTTGTTTCTATTCTTTGGTGACGGAGTTGGGATAGCTGACCGGCGCTCTAGTCCCCTCAAGCAGTACTTATACATCCGCGCTCGGTGTACGGTCAGACTTATATCAATAGTAGAGATATCGCTCCCCGTGCGAGAAGATCACCATATGGAAGGCTTCTACCTTGCCATGTCGTCACCGTATTCATGATACGACATGTGATTAGACTGATCAAGCTACCGAGGTGAATCACGTGTGTGTTTCGTTCCTATGCCAAGTTCGTAATATACCGAGTGCGTGAAGATACGTGTCCGTGCGTGAAGATACCGAAGATGGGAATCCACCGAGATCATCATAATCCAGAAGGAGAGCAGGCATGATCAAACATCAATTGCAATCTTCCTTCAAGCTAGCCTGGTGGCCAATGCTTGTTGCAGTGCTTACTTTATTGCTCGATGTGTATAAGCGATTAGCAGATGTGCATCGCGTATATGTTCATGCGAAGCATGTCGGTTTTTTTGTCAGTGCTAGGGCTAAACCGCTTCTGGTCCGGGGTTTGCTACTCAGAAGGATAGACTCTTTAGTACCTATGGCCGCTCCACGAGTGAACGGTAAATCTCACCGCTCTTCAAGGTTCAACAGCTGATAGATCTTCAGAGCCTGTAAATACGCCGAATATTTGAAGAGCAGAGTGTATGAATATACCGAGCGCTTGAATGCATTGAGTATGTGGATATAGCAAGAAGAAAGGGCTCCAGGGCGGAGGCGGAAGAAGTCTTTGCAGCAAACGGGTAACCCGATTAGGCATCGCGAGATTTGCTTAGGTAATTGTTGTCGCGAACTCGAAAGAATGGCGTCTCTCCATTCATGCTTCTCCAATTCAATGGTCCTCGCCTTTCTCAAGATTTTGCGCATCGGTGCCACGCGAACTCTCACCGACTCCTACCTGATCATGTATCGCATTTCACCCAAGCAACTACGATGAGGGCGTCGCGACGTGTTCCACGGCTCACCCACAAAAAGCAAAGTTTCGTTCCGTTGAATCTCCCCGTCAGCTTGTTCATTTGTGGACTTGCAGCAATGCGCAAAGCAATGAGGCCGCCAAAAATCGACTGAACCGATTCTGCTGCCGGCATCATTAATGCGTCCAGTGAGCGACAACATGCCAGAATGAATGAAAGGTTCATCGCCTCATGACACGCCATTGTAAGGACTATGGCTCGGAACACCGGCTCACACGAAAACTGCACCGGCACATAGCCATACGCATCGCGTACGATCGTATGGATCAGTCATTCCGTATGCGAACAAAGTTCGGCATACCCAGATACTTCTGGATGTATCGAATACGCGCGCATCGCTGTTCATTGGCGGTGGCTTAGCTTCCCCGCACTTCCGGAGAACGCTCCTTGAGCCGTCGCATTGGCACCTGTCACTAGCACCATCAACAGGTGTGCGACTGCAGACTCCGGCCCTACCTGCTGGGCGGGCTTACATGGCGGTACGTAGATCGACATTGAGCCGCGATCTCGCGTAACCTCAGGCTGGGCAATGACGATTCTGCCTTGGCCTGGGGCAGTCTACATAGGAACCATCGCGCGAGAATGCATATGCGCTATTGCGCGGTGCGACGAATGGCCTTCTCTTTTGCGACGTACGAGAATTTCCAGCAACGTAGAACAGCACGCTGCTCGACTCTACATGTTTCCCCCCGTGTTGCCACCGCTGCCGGTATAAGCAAGGCACCTTTGGAATCACCGCCCTCACCGGATTATGTACCATGCTCTCATTGTAAGAAGCCAAGATCTATCGCAACTGGGCTCATCCTGACATGAATCGTATTCATGACATGCAAATCGAGCATCGCCGGCTCTGGCGGAGTCGTCCGGCACTCTCGGCGTGGCTGACAGCAACTCTAGAGCTTGTTTTTTCAGCATGCAGTTGCGTGTACCAAGGCGCAGGAAGCCCACGCCTAAGGCCTTGGCTATTCCGTCCTTGATTCGCCCATCATGGCGGATACATTAGCTAGGTATAAAGAGATACATCCGCTCTGCCGTGCTCATATACCTTCTTCAGTACCACCATCTCGAAATACGTGAGGCCAATTTGTTTTGCGCTCTTCTGATCGACTGGATCAAGGTGCAGGAAAAAGAGTGACAAGATGCGGTATTTCACCGCAGCTCAGACGTCGACATGTCTATTGCTTTCGATCTCGTCTTTGGCCAGCATAGCCTCTGCTTGGCCAACGTACAATCTACACAATTCACAGCTGGGGAAACGGCAGGGGCCAGCCGACCTTCCGCAGCAAGGAGGTCAAGATGATGAGCCCGTTTTCAACGAAGAGTACGACTTCATCGTCGCAGGTGGTACGTACCATACTTTGATTCCCCCAAAGCTGCTCCAGCCTTACATCCCATTCGCACCCACTTGTCAGCATGTCTCGAGGAATTCACTAACAGTATGCAGGAGGAACAGCCGGTATGGTTCTGGCCAATCGCCTTACGGAGTCTGGACGCTTTTCCGTGCTGGTTCTCGAAGCTGGCCCTAGCCCGGAGCAGGTCCTATCATACGAATCGCCGGGTGGCAATCAGTTCATCAAAGGCAGCGTGATCGACTGGGGTCTTTTGACTACACCACAAGAACACTTGAATAATCGAACCCTGCAATACCTCCGTGGACGGACCCTCGGTGGCTCTAGCACGACAAATGGTCTCTACTATGCACGAGGCTCAGCCAGCGTGTACGACCATTGGGCCGAGTTAGGCAACCCAGGATGGGGCTGGAACGATGTGTATCGCCTGTTCAGGAAGAGTACGAAGATGAATGCGCCTACTGCAACGCCAGAGCTTTCGGTGTTCAGCCAAGATTACAAGACGTTCAACGCTGATGCGTATGGCGGAGGACCACTCGAGCTAGGCTTCCAAGGATATGTCCCGCCATCTACAAACGGATTCATTGTCGCTTGCAGCGAAGCTGCGAACATACCCATTGTTGAGGATCTCAACCTTGGTGACGGCGTGGGTGTGAAGCACGGAACGGCTACTGTCAATAGTATGTTACGAAGGAGTTCTAGCTACGACAGTTTCTATCAGCAGGCTCGCAACCGGACGAATTTACGGGTATTGCATGACGCGCCTGTCACTGGCATCGTTTTCAGCAGCCCGTCCAGCAACGTGACGAACTCCGCCAACAGCAGACCGCGCGCCATCGGTGTCAGCTATATAAACCAACTGACTGGCTTCTCAAGTCAGGCAAGAGCACGAAATGAAGTCATCGTAAGCATGGGTGCTTTCCACTCGCCTCAGCTCCTCATGGTCTCCGGCATTGGCCCAGCTGCCGAACTGGACAAAGTCGGCGTACAGCCTGTCGTAGTCAATGAGAACGTTGGCCGCAATCTCAATGATCACTCCGTGTTCAGTATCATGGCGCGTGCGCAGGACAATGCCTCCACAACAGACATGTCTCGCACACCCCAGAATCTGCGCGCCGCTCAAGAAGCATTTTACCAGAACCTCACCGGACCATACACCGCTCCATCCGGCGTGACGAACGGTTTCCAAAAGCTCACTGAGGAACAACTCCGCGAAATTGGCGCGCAGGCCGTCATCGACGCCGGTCTAGCGAACCAGACACACATTGAGTACCTATTCGAGAGTGTCTGGTACCCATGGATTCCGACACCATACTGGGCGCCACTACCAAACGACTCTTACATCTCCGTCACGGCATCTAGCATGGTTCAGCTGTCTCGTGGTACAGTGACCCTCCGCAGTGCCTCTATGTCTGATAGTCCCCTCATCAATAGCAACTACTATGCCGACCCCACAGACGGCGCCGTCGGTATTGCCTCATTCAAGTACCTCCGCGCCATCCTTCGCCACCCAGCCTTGTCCCGCTTCACAATCGGGCCGAACGCTGGTGAAGTCAGCCCTGGCCCTGCGGTTGCTGACGACGACGATGAAGCTATCCTGGAGTACATCAAAGCGAACACGATCCCGAATTGGCATGCTACCGGTACGAATCAGATGCTGCCATTGGAGAATGGAGGTGTTGTGGATAGTAGGCTGAGAGTGTATGGCGTTGATGGACTGAGAGTCATCGATTGCAGTATTGTGCCGGTACTTCCAGATGCTAATATCTTGGCGAGTATCTATATGGTGGCTGAGAAGGGTAGTGAGATGATCAGGGAAGACTGGGGCGATGAGATTTCTGATTGAACGTAGAAGCACTTCGAATATGCATCAAAGCATGACATGAAACATTTATTGCTATCTACATTGACTTGCGTCTTCGCGGAGGCGGTACAAGATGATGTGTGCCTACAAACTTTGCTGACATCAGTAGTCTTGGGTTTGGCGTAGACATTGGACCATTGGACCGACTCCAAACGTCCCATCGTGAAGCGAGGACACCTTCACCTGCAACTGACATGTCAAGCGACGTCGTGCAGACGCGATGTCGACTTTCAAGATAGCTACAGCATCAACCAAATCTCTCCAAAGAGCAACATATGGCATGTCCGAACATGTTGTCAAATCATACCGGCCCACCTCATAATATTCTGCTGCTCTTTCAGCACGACAGGATCGTCAGGCGCAAACAACAGAGCTTGGCTGATAAACATCAAAGCCATGGGAGCCTCAAAGATGTCGCCACAAAGCCTGATGCAGAGTGCGCTCCGGTATGCATACTTGGCTGCGAGAGTGTCGGGAATGCTCCAGGTATACCCCTCTTTCCAGTATCCTTTTTGAAGGCACATCTCGACTGACTGCACGGCAAACTGCACCAACACCCCCTGCCGCTTTCGAACATTGAATGGTGTAGCAGCAATATCAGAGCTTCCACCCCACAATACGATGCTGGCTTGTGTCCAATTAAGACCGAGTGAGCAGTCCAGCAATGCCAACTTTTCGATCTCGTCCTCCCCACCCGTATTCGTAAGCTTTGTCCAGACTTTACTTTGGCGCATACGGTTCACCTTCGCCAATGCATCTTCCCAGATTGACAATGCATCGCTGACATTACCCTCCCGGTAAAGCTTCATCCCAATCTCTTTCATCCCTATCATGACATCGAAGTCGTGGTCAAACCCTTCAAACTCGTCTGATGTCATGCTACTTCTGAGCTTAGCCGCCATCTCTGGTGTCACAGGCCCGTGAACATCGACGCTTTTGATGTCTCTTAGTGAAAGTAAGGGTCGCAATATCGTCTTTTGGGTAGTCTCGGAGAAGAAGCCGGCAAGATCGTCCCGATACCATGGGCGTTCAAGCTCGAGCATCGGAGCCACTTTGATTACCATTTCCAGGGAGTCAGCTAGCTCTGGCATATAGGGCTCTGCTCTCTTGAAGTTGTCGCAGAACACCTTAAGGTCGGTTGCACGGATGACCACGTTAGCCAGTTCGCACTTGCGTGTTTCGTCCTCATTTTGGCGGAGTGGGTGTCTCGCTGAAGACATAAAGATGTCTACCAAGCTTCTATGTATGACCTGTCAGTAAGCTAACATCACGCAATAATTCGGGAAGCTGAGCGAGGAGATTTTAACATACCCGCTGAAATGCGCCGCACGGGGCCCAGTCGCGACGACTGCAACACTCTGATAGGTAACAACGTCTTCGAGAGGTATGGTTTCTGGACACCAGATACGAATGAAACGGTTGGTTTTAACCATGACATCATAGGCTTCGCGATGGATCTGGCTACTGACACGAAGGACGGTCGGGTCGTTGGTGTGCGACACGATGAAAATGCCGGACGGATCATGATCCTCTTTGAGAAGAATGTCATGAAACAATTGAGTAACGTCTTGGGATGGCGTAAATGAGCAAAGTAGTAAAGTATACACTTTGTTGCGCAGCTCTCCGGGAAGATCCATGAAGCGGAAGGGCGTGACAGGGTCGGTGGTAGCCATATTAGCCATGCCAGCGGTAACGTTGTCGATGTCGGCCATCTTGGTGTTGGATACGACCGCCTTGTTCGTGACGACCGGGTACGGGTAGGCTGGAGATGCGAGAGAGAAGGTGGTGGGGTAGCGTGTTGTTTTGATAACCACTGTGCGTAAGTGGGCTTGGCGTTCACTGAGTGACGGTGACGCAGCGGAAACTCACCGAGCAGTGAGAGCAAACGAAGCTAAGCGAGCAGACTCACCTATCACCGTCGCGGTCTGTGAAGATTGCTGAAAGGTATCGCTTTTCGTGAACAATTGCATATTGTCTTGGGGTTAGAGACACAAGGAGATACTCGCGATACGAAGTCAGCGAGTGCAATCCACTATTATGCAAGAAGAACAGGTATACTCAGCTCCTTATCAAGTCTTTGCCATAAGAAATAAGTCTCAGTAAGAGAGCACAAGAAATCCAAAGCCGTTCACGCCAGTGCGCTTCATCCAAAACCAATTCTTGAACCCCCAATAGATAAGATATGGGCCAAAGCCTAGCACTAAAGGAAGAGTGTGAAGTAATATAACAGCTACCAAGTCGAAGGCTTCATGATTTGCTCGGCGATCAACGAGGGGGATAGCTGTATGGGCGCAGTGACCAGCTACATCAAGAGGTAGTCGCAAGCGCTCGAGGGACTGTGTGCGAGAAGGACAGAAGGCACATAGCAAAAGAGCGTATATCTGATTGCAAAGTTCTGGGGGCAAGTCCTAACGGTGGGTACGAGTAGTCAGTTTCTGTCTCGCATGCAATCCGTAGATACCTTACGAACCATGAAGCGAAAGGGCTGTTCTGCGTGCCTGTGAAGACGATGGAATTGATCGGAAGCCATGCTAAGTATGTTTTGTTGAATGGAGGAGTGGTGAGAAAGGAAGTGAGTGTGAGAGGATTGGAGAAGTAGCAGTTGAGCGCCTTAGCCAAAATGGTCCTACAGTAGCTTCTCCGTTAACCACCAAGACCTCTGCGGTGAAACAGACGACTCGGAACATAGAGGTCAATCACCGTCCTCAAGCAGTATCGAAGCGACCTGTGGTCATAGAGATGACTGAAATTGGTTCTAGAGACTTTGTTTCCACGCGAGTATGTTCTTGCGTTCTTCCGTGAGCGCAGCATCTCCCGGTTGCGAACGGATTGCGGCATCGATGAAGATCAATGCGCGATCTGCATTCTGGGGATTTGCTTCTAACCTCATGAATAGCGCATAACGATATCGCAATTTGGCGAGATGCTGAACAGATGGCTTATACTTGTAGCCGGATTTCCAGAAGCCTACTTTCATCGCCCGAACAGCACCCATCAGCGCACCTTCAGCCAGCATGTCGGAACCAAACGAGAACGTCTGCATATTGCCGATCTGAATATGGGCAATGTTGAGTTGCATCAGGAAATATAGTGGAGCAATTTGCGAGACGAAGTCGTCACCTCCACGGCGTACCAGATTTGGCCAAGAACTAGACTGATGCAACCCTTCCAGCTCGTAAACAGCATCCTGCCACCCAATACAGGCCTCCTGGACGTCTCCGTCTTTGAAAATTTGGGTATACTTGTCTTTCTCTGCCGCGAACTGTGCGAGAACCAGTGCAGGGTTGGAATGTCGGTCTTCGGCGAGACTCTGACGTACAGTAACTGCCAGGGCACTGTCGACGTGGCCTTTGATTTCGACAGATTTGTGTCCATACAGTTTGGCCATGAGAGGCTTGAACAGTGTTTCCTGCGTCTGTTTGGTGAAGAAACTGGCGAAGGTGGGCGATAATGTGTTGCTTTGAACGGAATCTAAGACTGGAGCCATAGTAATAGATATTCTTACTTTATCGATGAAGCTTGGGTCGTGTAACTGTCCGTCGTTTAATGCTTCGCAAAATCTTTCAATGTCACTGTGAAGAATCATAGCCGCAACGGGTTCACGTAGACCATGGGGGTCATTGTAGGTATCATGGGAGGTAGAGATTTTGCGCGGGGTTCTGAGACCGATGTGCACACTAAGCACATATCCCTTGAATTTGTCGACGACTTCTTTGTCAATCGCGATCATCCGAATCGCTCGCCCCATCAGAGGACCTCGCATGGGAAGACCTCGCGACGACGTGATCTTGACGAAACGATTGCTCTTGACCATGACATCATAAGCCTCGCGATATGTTTCCTTGGATGTGCGTAGTATGTTGGCTTTGACGTGATGTTCCGCAAGATCCTCAGTGAAGAAAGATGAGGTATTTTTTGTGGTTGGTGGTGGTTCGAAACTGCAAAGCAGAATACGATATATCTTGTTGCGTATCTGTGGTTTTGCAAGTCAGCGCCAGATACGTGGAAGAAGATTTGGCATGTCTACCTCGCCAGGAAGGTCACGGAAGCGGAACGGACTCGATGACGCCGCAGTAGCCATGGTGGTTTTAGCCAGGCCTGTGCCTGCTTGTACTTGGTTTACGTGAATCAAATGGGTTTCCAAAGATTCGTTTTACGCTCCATATACGTTTTAAACATTTTTAAGAAGCTGATGGTTGGGATAGAGGTTTGTAGGAGAGTTGAGGTGTGCGGCGCGGGGAAGTTGTTGAGCTAAATTAGGGTTTGACGCTAAAACGCGAAGACATGTGACTTTGGGAAATGAGCCATCAACGCGTAATACGCCTAGATTTCCATCCAACAAGTGGCCGTGTTCATCCTTCATTGACTACTTCCATAATGCCGATGACAATGTCACGCAGAGTGATGCATCGCATCTACTAAATCGGTGCCATCTCAACCACGGCTGATTCTGTCTTCTCATGCCTCGCCACCGACACGATCTTCAGCCCAGCCTTCGCCGCAAGCTCCCCAAATGCCTTCTCACTGCGCACCTTGCCGCCGATATTTAGGATGAACATATCGACGGTGCTAGTATACACGCTTGGCTGTTCAGGACGCAGATACTCAGCAATCAGCACCCGCGAATCTTCCGCGCAAGCCGCGCGCACGTTTTTCAGAATCTGAAGGGCTTCGTGGTCGGACCAGTCGTTCAGAACACGACGGATGTAGTACACAAGGGCACCTAGAGCGGTCGGTCAGTTCATTCTGGAAATGGTGTATCGCGAGAACGCTCGATTCCCATACCTTTAGTAGGTTGTTCTCCGAAGATGCTGGACCCAATCTTCTTCACTGGTCCTAAAACAGCGGAATCCTTGTGCTCTGCCACCGCCTCGTCAATGACATGCGGCTGATCTTGCAAAACACATCTGGCTGCTGGGATCGCCGGTGTCTCCTGCAGAATATCTTTCAACGCCTGTCCTTTACCTCCGGCGACATCAACAATAAGCTCCCTCTCCCCATCCCCTGCAGCATATGTAGCAACCCAGCTAAAATCGTATACTCCAGTGACCGGAATATCGCCATCGATCGCCATGGCGCCATTCATCTTCGTCGCTAGGCCTGGAATAGCCGCCATGATCTCGTACGCCGTCTTGTCAGGCATACCCAGCGCAAATCCACCCGGCGACCGATTCGACCTCGGCGGCTCCGCGAGCCCATTCTCCGCGAAATACGCCGTCCATCGCGTCGTCGGCCCCATGAAGAAGTCGAAGAGATACGAGTAGAATTGGGCAACGCGCGGGTCTGTGAAAGCCTTGGACGAGGGTGAATGGGCAACGTGGCCGGGCGCCGGCGATGTCAACACACCGATGGAGAGGAGGAATGCAGCGAAACGCTCGATGATTTTGTAATCCACTTTCAGCTTTGCCGCAAGGTCTTCGAGAGAGATACCCTCATCTGGAATGGCATCGAAGATACCGTGCTCGACGAAGACGCGCATTACGCCCATTTCAGCCATGGACGCAAAGTAACGGCCGATGGGCGTCTCCGCCAGCGAGAATTCGGAAGCCATGGTTGGATACTGGTTGTATAGATAGATGAATGGCAGAGGAAATGTGAAGATGGTCTGAAGATGCGGGACTGTGCGAGGCCGTTATATATATCGTACGCCTACGAAGCTAAGAACCCATGCACGGTAATCAAGACTACCCAACTTACCGACTCCGAGTAGGACGCTTACACGGCACTAATTCGGTGTTCACGCTCTAACACATAACCTTACTGGACTCAAGGTTTAGTACGCGATCATCGAACCACTGGTGACAGCGCTCGTCTTCCCAAACGCATCCCGTACAAGCTCCTGGGCCCAATTCGGCCACCCTTTCAACCACGATATTGGCGCGCCCCAGCTAGGAATGAAAAGCTGCGCACCGCGTCTGCTAATAACCTGCTTTACAATGACCTCCGCAACCTCCTCCGGCTTCATCATAGTCTCGAGAATTTTTGGATCCTGGCCGCTCTCCAATATCATGTTCTCAATCAATGGTGTGCGCACAAAGGCTGGGTGTGCAATGGTTGTTTTGACACCGGACGCCTTATACCAGATCTTCAACTCACTGGTTAGACCCTCGTGGAACGACAAGGCCGCGGTCTTAGTCGCCACGTAGTCCGCATTCGCTGAGTTCGTTAGGAACGAGTTCACACTCGCTACTGTCACGACATGGCCTTTGTTCTTCGCTACCATGTCGGGAACGAACTGCTGGACTAACCGCCAGTGCGAAAGAATGTTCACATCGAAGATTCGGCTGAGAAACTCGCTTGGGGTCTTGAGGATGGTGTGAGAACCCGTAATGCCAGCGTTGTTAACGAGAATTGATGGATGACCAAGGTTGTTCCGTATCGTGTCCGCTGTTTCCGCTATTGCTGTCGGGTTGGAAATGTCGCACCGGAAGTACGTCAGCAGGTTGTTTGATGTGAACGCACTCGGTGCGTCCTGGACGTCGAGCACTGCTACGCGGATCCCGTGGGAAGTGAGAGCCTCCGCAATGGCTCTACCAATCCCGCTGCATCCTCCGGTGACGACTGCTATCTCAGAGGACCAGTTCCAACCGCTTCCCGCGCGTGTCTGCCAGTTATTCGTGGCCCACGCGTTTAGCGCTGCGTTGATCTTCCTGGTCACTCCGACAGTAACCAGGAAGCCGAGTAGTCGAATTAGATTGGGTGGGTCAATGATTCTGGAGAAGGATGTTGCTTCCAATGCGTCTTGCCATGTTTGTTCCGGGGTGTAGAGCAGCAATCCGAGAATAGGCCCGGTGATGATGGGCTGGAACGCGCATCTGGCAAGAAGGGCTAGCCCTTTGAGAGGAATTTCCACGAGTGCAGGCATGACTTTTCGAGCGAATTGGTAAAAGAAGACGGACAAAATCCAACAGCTCCTTCCTTTGAAGCTTGAATGTCACGATGCGAGTCGCACGCTAGTTTGGAAGGCCCACTTGATTGGTTAGGCGGTAATCCGGCGGCTTTGGGGAACTTCCGGATGCGACTCGAGGTCCCTCCGACTAGGCGAAAACTCGGTGGCTCTTGCGCTCACCGACACAATCCTAGACCCCACGATCTCACTGTTGTAAGGTTTAGGCGAGCAGGATAATGCCGACATGGTCAACTGCTGCATGGCTTGCGAATACGACGCAGGGCCTTTTCGGCCCACAAATCGAGACACCTCAGTGTCTAGGGCTTATCGCCGCAACCAAGGTCACTGATATTGTAAGGTACTCCGACAGTGGACCATGAACAACACTTCCGAATACCGATACACCAGTCAACATGTCTTCATGGGACCCAATCCGCAGCCGCCTCATCTTCCAAAGCGGCATAGGCTTCATTTACCGCCAACTGTTCATGCACCCTCCTCCAATCGCAGCACACGTCAGGCTTGATGGCCAGACAGCCATAATCACCGGATCGAATACCGGTCTAGGTCTCGAAGCAGCACGGCAGCTTCTCCAGTTAGATCTTCCTTGGCTGATACTAGCCGTCCGGTCCCAAGCCAAGGGCGACGTCGCAGCAGAAGCCCTCCGCAAGGAGTTTCCACACGCTGAAGTCGAGGTCTGGATCCTAGACATGGAAGACCCGGATTCCGTCTCTGCATTCGCGATGAGATGTCAGAGTCTGGGCAGGATTGACATGGTCATTCTCAACGCTGGTGTGCAGAACAAGGACTGTGTCGTCTCGGCCAAGACAGGAGAAGAGCAGACTTTCCAAGTCAACTACCTCTCAACAATCATGCTAGCTGTGCTTCTCTTGCCGATTTTGAGATCAAAGGGCGGTCTGGCTGGAAAGCCAGCTAGGCTTACGGTGGTGACATCCACGACTGCATACTTTGCGGATTTCGATCACCAGAAGCCAATCTTGCCACAGTTTGATGAGAAGTACGATCCCACAAAGTGGTATGCGCGCGAGAAATTGCTGCAAATGATTGTCGTAAGACGACTGGCAACGCTGGTCAACCCGGACGAAGTGATTATCAACACGGTTTGTCCGGGGTTGGTAGGAGATACGGAGATCTGGCGTACCATCAATACCAGTGTTGTCCTGAGATTTATGTTCTTGGTGTACTTTGCTCTGTTCGGCAGAAGCTTGAAAGAGGGCGCGAGCACGTACGTTCATGCCGTCGCTGTCGCAGGACGAGAAAGTCATGGAGGTTTCTTGAGCGAGTGGGGAGTACGCCCGTAAGTTAGAGTCCGCTTGAAAGCGCCTCACCTGGTCTTTGCTGACGTTGTGCTAGATACCCTGTTCTGATGTATTCAAAGCGCGGTGAGGATCTCCAAAAGAAGGTTCTGATCGAAACCAGGAAAATATTTACATCGTTGAATGTCTCACATGCTCCAATGCATGATTTCTAGTCACGAGAATGGAAGCTTTTGGTGTTCATCGGAGCTTCCGGTCGGCATCGGAACGTTCCGACACGGAAAACACACCTGTATATTTTCCAGCGGCGCTACGTCCGACTTTCATCCTGCCACACCATTGTAATTTTACACAACTGATCGTACAATTCTACCTCAACTTTTCTTGCCTGAGACTAAGCCTGACATTCAAAGGCGGATGCACGTAAGAAGCGCGCACGCGTTGATCATGCCATGGCTTCTCATACCACTCGCGATCCACGAGCTCAACATCGTACTTCCACAGTAACCGGGCCATTATCTGCTTTATCTCAGAATGCGCCAGATTCTGACCAATGCAGCTGCGTTTCCCCGTCGAGAAGGGCTGAAATGCCACTTTCTTATCCCCAGCGAAGCGAGGATCTCCAAGCCAACGCTGGGGAGCAAAAACTTCCGGCTCGGTGAAGTTGGCTGGGTTGTGGTACATTGCCCAATGCCATATGTCCACGCATGTTCCTCCAGGAAGAAAGTGTCCACCAACGACCTCGCCATGGCGCTGAATCAGCCGCGGTACGGAGCCTACAGCGGCTGGGTAGATACGCAGGGTCTCGTCTATGACAGCTGTAAGATACTTGAGACGCTGCGCGCTGAGGAGTGTGATCTGTTCTTCACTATCGAATGACGAGTCAATCTCCTCTCTGAGCTTGGCGAGCACCTCTGGGTGGGTGCAGAGTAGGTAGGTCGCCCCAGTGAGAGCGAGCGCAGTCGTTTCGGATCCAGCCACGACGAAGATGCTCGCGTTATGGCAGATTGCTTCAAAAGAAAGACCTTCTTTTCCCTTCGCATGGTCAGACTTCATACCATCAACAAAGTCCGGTCGAGTAGGTTCCAAAGCCAAACGCTTCGCGACCTGTGTACGCATGAACGTGTTGTGCTTCAGAATGATCTTCGCAGCAAGGACCTTGACAAGCGGGCCCACCATCGCCTCCAACAATGGAGACGCCCGCCGAAAGTGCGCCATGTCATGCTGCGCGACGAAGAACTCCAGGATCGTCGCGATCCACGGGTGGAAGTCGCCCCGCTCCAGGTTCCCAAAGGACTCGCCGAAGCTGAGGTCGCCAATGATGTCGAAAGAGAAATAGTTGAACCACTTGGCCACATCAAGGGCTCGTCCCTCGGTACAGTGTTCTTCAAAGCAGCTGAAGAGGTTGTTGACATGATGGCGAATAATGTGCTCCTGGCGCTGCATGCCCTGCGCTGAGAAGCCTGGGGCTATCAGTTGGCGCTGATGCGTATGTGTATCCGTATCGGCCCCGATGATGCCTGATGCGACTTCGGCTACGAAGCCTGGGTGCTTGAGGTTTTCTGGCTGGCCAGGCTTACGGTGTCCGTAAACTTCTTTCCATGCTGTTGCGTGGAGACATGACACGGAGTTTGGACTTGTGCGGACGACGCCACCGTACTTCTGGTGCAACGCGAGGATTCGTTTGTGTGGCGTGCCAGACCAGGACATCAACAAGAGCGGTATAGGCGATATAGACCATAAGAAAGGCCCCGGCACTTTCTTAAGCGGGCTGAAGTAAATATTGTAAATGGCGGTACATAATGTGTGCACCAAGGCCTTCAACGTGGATTAGTGGATGTGTATCTCGCATGGTGTTTGCTTGAGTTTATTACCACGCATGTCGCTACTTCTACAGCAATCCATGTCAAGGAGAGCTCGTCATATCTCGCGATCCCATGAGTGAACCATCGCGTTGCGAGATCCATCGCGCGTACGTGAAAGCGCGAATATCGTGAATACCAATTCGATATGCGTAAGGAAAGTGTGTGTAGTCATCTCCAGTTCTTCTAAGCATGGGATTGGTGGGTATATCTGCTTAGTAGGGATCTAGTAATCAGACACTGGTATTTGCTGACCGGTAGTCCTCAACCGAGAGTATCGTCGTGCGTATGCGATGGACGAAATACGGAAATTGTTGGTATCGGGTTCCGAGGCGCGAGGCACGGCTCCACAAAGGTGTACTACTCGGCCATGATTCCACCGAGTACGATGTCGAACATCTGCGCGACACTTTCCATGACCGGTCTGCTTGCGGGTCGTAAGCTACCTGCATTGCTCACTGCAGATGCATGACACTGCCCGGATACCCTGGTTGTTGATTAAACAGTTGTTGTCCTTTCGACTCGTTGACGGCCATGAATGCCGGTCAAACTAGAAGATTAGTTTCGGTGGTCGTCAGCAGCGGTCTGTGGCATCATGCCGGGCTCTCGGGAGATTTCTCGCATACACTGCTGACTATCCTGGTACTCATGCTAACCATGGCTTGCGAGTCAGGCGGTGAGTACCTGAGCTAGTGTGGACCCTGAATCGGAACCGGGGATTCTGTCGGAATCGGAACGTCCGGTAGAGAGTGCCTGGGGAACCTCGAAACCTTGACGATAAGGACGGAGCGTGGATATCAGATGCTAACGCGTTCTAAAGCCACTAGAACTGTGAAAACAGCAAGTTTCGATGAGTATGAGGGTGTTGTGTTTGGTATGCAAGTCAAAAAGATTCATCGCGGTATATCTAGTGCCTCAAAACATTTGCAAGTCTTTTCATCCACGCGCTATGCAACATTTTTGCGACGCGGAACGAACGTACAAACCACGGCCTCAGCGGGCTTGAGGTTAAGCTCAACCTTGATCTTCATCTCTTCCGTGCCTTTGTCTCCACCGCCACCAAGTCCACACCACTCGATCCTCTCAAACTCTTGGAGAAGTCGCACGAGGATGTACTGGATCTGGAAGCGACCAAAAACTCGACCGGGACATTGACGTGGTCCAATACTAAAGGGTAAGTAATCACCGTACTTTGGCGACCAAGTGTCCCATCGCGAAGGATCCCACACATCGGCATCTGCGCCAACCTTGGCTTTGTTGCGCTGAAGGCCTGCGACTGAGTAGACAATGATTTGTCCTTTTGAAACTGAGATCGGATCTTGCCCATCTGGGCCACCGCCAACTGGCAGGACCGCGTTACTCCGAGCCTCTCGAATGTTGAGGCCGAGCGGGTGATACATTCTCATGGTCTCTTTGACTGTGTTGGCTAGGAGGTCTAATTTCCTCAGTTGAGCTGTTGTGGGAATCGCGTCCATGCCGATATGCTCTTTGATCTCCTGCTGAAGTCTCTTCCATAGTGTTGGGTCGCGGGCCAGGTGGTATATCGTCCACGTGGTGAGGATAGCACCCGGATCCTTGGACGCCATCAGGACTGCTATGAGCTGGCCTCTGATGAAGTATCGGTCGTTTGGATGCGTGGCAACCAGATCCTCGACAAGATTGAACTCCTTCTCCGTCTTGAGATCTGTTTGGTTGTTGATTGGCAGGGCCAGAGTCTTTTCGATGAGGTCATTGATGTAACGCGTTAGTTCGCGATATGCCTTGGGCGCAAACAGCCAGTCTGGAAACAAGTTTGCAAGGCGGCCGAAGAGTAGACGGTTGGTGTTGTATGTCAGCAGATCTTCCATGGCTTTGCGGAAGGGCTGTTGGTTCGCGGAAAGTGAGTCTGTGGATTCTCCTAGAAACACTTGGCTCACTAGATCGAGTTGGAACCTGTCGACCACATCGTACACATCAACCCTGTTGGGCGAGCTTTTGATCAATTGGAGAAGCTTCTGCATATGTTCCTCGGCTACAGGAATGTCGTCCGGACGGACGCGAGAGACATGTGGCTCTAATTGCTCCCTGCTTGTCTTCCACAAAGGTCCATCCGCTAAAGCTGATATCAGTAATTGTACTGTGCAGTTCCAGATATCACACTTACTTGTGAAGACGGAATCTCCCAGTATACTGCTGAACACATCATGCGGCGTCTGTCCCTTGGCAAAATCCGCGAACTGATCTGCTTGGATAGCCTTGATGTTCTCCGCCCTGTCGGTAATGAATATATCACCACCTAGCAGATTCATTTCGATTGTACGACCGGGAGTATTGAGGATCTCGTCGCATACGTATTCAACGAAAGTGTTCGAATGAAGACGAGTTACGAGTTTCCAAGCCATATCCAGTCCGAAAGGCAGTTTGTATGGTATGCGCGGAGCATGCGGAATCGATGACTTCGACTTCTCGCCATTGTTGAAACTGTACGTCAGAACTAAGAGGAATATGATTGTAACGACACTGTAAAGAAGCAGTTTTGAGGAGTCAACCTCCAAGGACGTTAGGATGCCCATCTTCGTAGCTGCCTGCTTTCTAGATGACTTGTGTTTGGTGGGGAATGGCGAGCTCTGGAAGTGAGTAGGTTCGCAGATCCAGACGGCTACCGCTCGTTCAATGACAGGTAGCCAAAGACCTCGGACTGTAAGATACCTAGGTACGCCATACGCGTAGCCTGAATCTTAGGCCAGACCTGCCGAGACCCTCTATGGCAAAATCCCGAAGTGAATCCGGGCGAATTCGAGAAACCCTGCTTCGAGCTGGTAGGTATTCACAATAACCCCCGCGAACATCCCCGGACGGCCACTTCCGGCGTTGCCGGCATACCAGCGCCATTACATAACCAATCAGTCTAAACTCTAACTCAGAGAGCTCGTGATCCGGTGACCACGGCACGCGCACGCAAAAACCAGAAGATGAAGCCGGTGCGTCGGAGTGTCTTTCGGGGGTTTCCAAAGTTCTTACGTGGCTCGGCACGGGCCCCAGCCACGCGCTAGGTAGCTTGTGCGGTGAAGCTTGTCATCAGCCCCATGCTTGTTTGATGACTGCTGCAACTAACAACAAGGCAACTATGATCGTCTAGTCCTCGTATCTTACATCGTCCCAAAAACCCCGAGTCAAAAAGACCCGAAGTCAAATACCGACATGGGGTGACTGCACCCTTTGCCTGCACGTAGCCCTTCAAGTATCACCGTAGGCTAATAACTCGGGCCTACTTGGCCATTTACTTGTGGAAGAAGCCGTTGGAGTAGCAACATCGAGTACGCGTATTCTCGTGTTCGCAATTGTTGCTCTTGCAGTATCACAGTAAACTAACAGCTCGGACTTGGTCGACATTCCAGATGTGGTAGAAACGCTTTGGCCATGACACTATCCAGGAACCAGCTCGGTCTGTCTACGCGACCGAATCTTGACGCGAGGCTGGCCTGTAGTCTTCGGCGCGTCGTCGAATGTACTTGGGTATTTAGTATAGATATGTCGATGTTCGTGTGATGGATTAACTTTGTTGAATATCCAGATTTTCCAATATCTGCCACTGTCTTTCACAGCGCTTCATAAACCTTACCTTGATACCCAGAAGCATTTGGATTCATCTAGAATAACATACCGTATACCGCAACCATGGCTACGGATAAGACGACCCCCATAGCCATTATTGGCATGAACATGAAGTTCCCAGGCGACGCAGTATCTGCGCAAGCCTTTTGGGAGCTGCTGACGAGCGCGAGGAACGTATCAAAAGAGATACCGTCCGACCGCTTCAACATCGATGCCTTCTACCATCCGGATCCAAACCGGTTGGACAGCGTGAGTCCAAACAACCCAGTTTTGATACCTAAAAAGCATCCAGACTGACTCCAATAGCTACGCATCCGCCACGCACATTTCATGGAAGAAGACCCGCGCAGTTTCGACGCACCCTTCTTCAACATGTCATACGCAGAGGCCTCGGTTCTCGACCCGCAGCAGCGCGGTCTCCTCGAGGGCGCATACCGTACATTCGAGAACGCGGGCATACCCATGGAAACACTGTCTCGCTCTCCCACATCCGTCTACTGTGCATCGTTTTCTAGAGACGGCGAAACCATCACTGGACGCGACTTTGCCGCACAATCGCGGTACCACGCGACTGCTAATGGCTCGTCTATGCTGAGCAATCGTGTCAGCCACTTCTTCGACCTCGCGGGGCCGTCACTTACGGTGGATACGGCGTGCTCGTCGGGATTGTACGCTTTGCATCTCGGCGCGCAGAGTATTCTTACTGGCGAGAGTGCCATGTCGCTTGTCTGCGGCGCGAACACATTCATCACACCCGAGAGTCAAGCACTTGCACTCAGCAACGGCGGATTCTTGAGCGTTGACGGAAAGAGCTATAGCTTCGATGAGAAAGCGAACGGGTACGCGAGGGGCGAGGGATTCGGTTTCGTCTTGCTCAAACCGCTAGACGCCGCAGTGAGAGACAACAACATAATAAGAGCGGTGATCCGGGCCACAGGTGCGAATCAAGATGGCAGAACACCTAGCATCACACAGCCGAGCCAGCAGGCGCAACTTGACCTGTTGCGAGACACATATCGTGTTGCGGGGCTGAATGTTGCTGATACAACCTACGTTGAGGCTCACGGCACTGGAACGCCGGTCGGTGACCCCATCGAAGCGGCTGCTATTGGAGAAGCTTTCCGCAAGGGTCGCAAGTCCGACAGCCCGCTGTATGTTGGCTCGGTAAAGTCCAATATCGGTCACTTGGAAGGCGCTTCGGGTATGGCTGGAGTGATCAAAGCCGTTCTTGCTCTGGAGAAGGCAGTGATTCCGCCCATCGCCATGTTCGAGAAGACGAATCCCGCCATTGATACACAGGCCTTGCAGCTTGTCTTCCCCAAAGAGCCTGTGCCGTGGCCGAAGACAGAGATCCGCAGGGCATCCGTGAACTCCTTCGGATACGGAGGGAGTAACGCCCATGTCATTCTTGACGACGCGTACAACTACCTGCGAAGTCACGGCTTGAAAGGCCTGCATCAGTCGGTGGGGGAGCCCGCAGCTACCAATGGACATAACAACGGCAACAGCGCCCTCCCATCCGCAACCCCCTACGCCATCCTCCCCTTCTCAGCCGCAGACAGCGACGGCACCACGCGCCAAGCAGCAACCCTCCAAGACTTCCTCTCCACAGACGAAACCTGCCACGCCCCAAATTACCTCTCAGACCTGACCTACACCCTCTCTTCTCACCGATCCCTCCTCAGCTACCGTTCCTTCGCCGTCGTATCCTCCCTGACCGACGATCTCTCAGCCCTCGTCTCGCCGAGCGTCTTCAGCAGCACCTCTTCCGCGCCCGACCTGTTCTTTGTCTTCACAGGGCAAGGCGCGCAATATGCGCGCATGGCTACTGGCCTGCTGCGCTATTCTGTCTTCCGCCGGAGTCTTGCTGACTGCGACGCTTATCTCAAGAACCTCGGAAGCACATGGTCTGTGCTAGAAGAACTTGAGAAAGACAAGGAGGACAGCAAGGTCAGCAAGCCGGCGCTATCGCAGCCGCTTTGCACCGCTATACAGATTGCTCTCGTCGACCTGCTGCGCACGTGGGGTATCGTGCCTCGCGCTGTAGTCGGGCACTCGTCTGGTGAGGTCGCGGCTGCATACTGTGCGGGTGGACTAGATCGTGAGAGCGCATGGCGGGTGGCTTACTTCCGTGGTGTTGTGGCCGACAAGCTAGCTTCTGACCAGGCGAGGGAGAAGACTACGATGATGTCGGTGGGCTTGGGCAAAGAGGCTGTCCAAGCGTATCTGAAGGCTGAGCCGTCGGTCACGGTCGCATGTGAGAATAGTCCTGTCAACGTCACGTTGTCGGGCCCTACCGCGGCGATTGCACGCTTGTGTGAGACGCTAGAGGCCGAGGAAGTTTTCGTACGGAAGCTGCCTGTGACAATTGGGTATCACTCCGAAGCACTGCGTGATGGCGCAATCGAATATGAGAATTTGCTGTCCGGTATATGCGCTCCAGTAAGAGACAGCAAAACGCCGAGCACCGTCGCATTCTTCTCGTCCACCGAAGGCAGCTTCATAACGCTGAGGGGTCTTGCGAGCCCAGGCTACTGGGTGAAGAACCTTCTATCGCCAGTTCTCTTCACTGATGCTGTAACAGCGCTGATGAGTGAGCGAAAGCAAGCTGCCAAATTCCTCGTTGAGATTGGCCCTCAATCTGCTCTTCGACGGCCAGTCAAGGACATCCTCACGCATCTCGGCGAAGGCCAGGATAAGTGGACGTACGCAGCTGTGCTTAACCCCCGTCAACCCGACATCCAGTCTCTCCTCGAAACTGTCGGTGCGCTTTGGAGCGCCGGTGTACCCATCGACCTCAACATCCCCAACCAAGCCACACTGAAACCCACAACCCAGCCGAAGCTAGTGACAGACCTTCCAGCCTACCCCTTCTCTCGGGCGAAGCTTTACTGGGACGAGCCTCGTATCAGTGCCCTCTACTCGCAACGACCCTTCCGGAGGCACGCCCTTCTGGGTCTACGCGAGAATGACTTTAATCCCCAGCAACCGACATGGCACCACAAGATCCGCCTTGCCGAAGCTCCTTGGATCGTTGACCACGCGCTCGAAGGCTCGCCGCTCTACCCTGGCACGGGCATGCTTGTAATGGCCATTGAGGCCGCACGACAACTGCTTCCGTCCAACGCAGCAATCAGCGGGTACAAGCTCGAGAACGTGCGGTTTATGCGCTCTATCCCTGTCAACGAGACGGAAAAGGGCACTGAGGCGAAGATATACCTTCAGCCGCGCCGGCATACAGCCAAAGACGCTGCTCAAGGCGTGTACGACTGGCGGGTGTTTACGCTCGGAGGCGACGAGTGGATCGAGTGTGCGTTTGGCAGTATCCGTGTTGAACTTGAGGACGGGGAGGCCTCGCCCGAGACAATCGCACGCAAAGCTAGGTGGGCAAGCGATGTGAGCGAGGAGCACGCAACCGCGGCAAAGCAATGCACATTGAGCGTACAGAGCGGGCAGCTGTACGAAAACCTCAGCAAGAAGTCCGGATTCGACTACGGACCGTATTTCCAGGGCTTGCGGGACATCAAGTACTCCCGCAACGGGTGTGCGTCGGGTACTCTTGCGCTGCGGGATTATGCGAAGAACATGCCATACGCCGAAGAGGATCCTTGTGTGATTCATCCCACGACCTTCGACTCGGTGTTTCACGTCGGCTTTGTCTCGCTGAGCATGGGTGGATGGGAGGCCATTCCCACACTCATGTTCAGCAACCTCAAGGAGCTTTGGGTTTCGCACAAACTTTTCACAGTTCCCGGCAACCCGCTGCTGCACGTTGCAACAAAGGAAGTCGCTCGCACATTCCGAGAGTTTGAGTGGGATGCCAGCACCCTCCTTGCTGAGACTGGCGAACCAGTTATCGTCGCGAGAGGCGAGCGTGGAACTGTGATCGCTGGCGCCGGCAGCAGCACTCGCGATGACGACGACGGTGCTAGTCGCTTCTCGTACGGCATTGACTTCAAGCCTGACCTCTCGCTGCTAGGCAAGACCGAGACCGAGGCCTATCTCAAGGCACTCTTCGCGCGCGACCCACAGTTCTCACCAGACCCCAAAGACGCTGAGGCTGTCGACCGTGCAGACGCTATTGCGCTGTATTTCATCGAGCAGGCACTCGATAAGATTGAGAACGGCGAGCCCGTGGAGTTTGACAACCACTTGACAAAGTACGTGGACTTCTTGCGCAAGGTCCGCGCGAACAGGCAGAAGTACACGTTGGAGTCACGCGGACTGGGTCATTTGAACATCGAAGACGTCTTGCGCGAAGCAGACGACGAGCCGACACAGAAGCTGGTCAAGAAAGCTGGTGAACACCTCTACGGTATTCTGGCCGGAACCGACAACGCACTGCAGATCATCTTCGAGGGAAATCTCGCGAATGACTTCTATCACTGCGATTTCTATTCGCGCCACTACCGAAAGGCCGGCGCTTACATGAGCATCCTAGCACATGCAAACCCCCAGCTGAGGATTTGCGAAGTTGGCTCAGGAACTGGCAGTGCCACCTCCAAGGTCCTACCGTTCTTGGTCGACACTGAGGGTCTCCAAGGTGATCAGCTGGTCCGTTTCGGCGAGTACGCCTACACCGACGTCTCAGTCGGCTTCTTCGAGAAGGCGCGCGAAAAGTTCGACTTCGCCGAAAAGCACATGCGCTTCGCCAAGCTTGACCTGGAAATCGATCCCTCCTTGCAAGGCTTTGAGCTCGGCAGCTACGATGTGATCATGGCTTGCAACGTCATCCACACTACATCGGATCTCATGAAGTGCCTCCGCGACCTGCTTGCACTTTTGCGCCCTGGCGGTAAACTCATCATGATGGAGACTACGGTCGATAACATCCGCGACGGCATCATCTTCGGCTTGCTGCCGGGATGGTGGATGCGCGAGGGCCACTGGTGGGAAGGTGAGGATGTTGACGCTGTACCCGGAGAAGATGAGGCGCTGGGGCCTATTCTTACTGAAGATGGATGGGATGCGGCGCTGAAGACGGCGGGCTTCACGGGCGTGGACATGGTTTTCAGAGACAACGAGTACAAGCCTCGCCACCGCGTCTCAACGCTCGTCACGACGAAACCGGAGCTGGCCGAAGTTGAAACTGCACGCGAGAGCTGGGTTATCGTCGCGGAGCCCACGCAGTCTGCCTACGCCGATGTGGTGAAGACCAAGCTGGCTGCTGTATCTTGGATCGGAGAGACCGAGACATACACACTCGACGGTCTGGTAGCTGCCGGTTTGGAGCTGAGCAGCACCAACGTCATCAGCTTGCTCGAGCTCGATGCGTCCCTCCTCGGCACTATCGCTGCACCGCATTTCGAGGCTCTCAAGAAGATCAGCTTGGATGCTAAGACCGTCCTCTGGGTCACACGCGGAGGCAGTCCCGGTGCCAGCAACCCTGCCGCCGAGATGGCAGTTGGTTTCTCGAGGAGTATCTGCTCTGAGCGAGGTGACCAGGCCTTCATCACTCTAAGCTTAGAGACCGATGATTCGACTGAGGGAGCGAGCCATGTACTGCGCCTCATCGAGCACTTGCACAAGATAGGAGGAGGCAAGAGCGCAGACGCCGAATCCGAGTATGCAGTACACGACGGCCTTATTCACATTCCGCGTGTCGTCCCACAGAAAAGTGTCAACCAGACTCTCGCCGAGCGCGCGAAACTCCCTGACAGACTCAACTTCACGCTTGGGCAAGCCGAGCCAAAGCCGCGCATAAAGCTGACTATCCAGCAGCCGGGTCTCCTCGACACCCTCTACTACACCGAGACCCCAGCCCCAAGCAATGAGCTGCAGTCTGGCGAAATCGAAATCGAAGTAGCAGCCGCCTCGCTCAACTTCCGCGATGTAATGATCTCCCTAGGCCAAGTTCCTGGTGACGGCCTCGGTCTTGAAGGCTCTGGTACCGTCAAACGCGTCGGGCCAGACTGCACATTGCAACCCGGCGACCGCGTCATGTACTTCATCTTCTCGACGGGTGGCTGCTGTGGAACCTACGTACGCTGCGATGAGGCATCCACACGCAAGATTCCTCGTGACGATATCTCGTTCCTGGACGCCGCTGCTATCCCTGCTGTGTGGGCCACGGTTGTGTACGCATTCGATTATGTGGGCCGGCTGCGCAAGGGCGAGAGCGTCTTGATCCACGCTGGCGCTGGTGCTGTAGGCCAAGCTGCTATTCAGCTCGCGCAGCTGCGCGGGGCGAACGTCTTTGTCACGGTAGGAAGCAAGTGGAAGCGCGAGCTAGTGAAGGAGCTGTACGGCCTCGCAGATGACCACATCTTCCACAGCAGAGAGGCCAGCTTCGTCGACGATGTGTTCCACGCCACAAACAACCGCGGTGTCGATGTCGTCCTCAACTCCCTCGGTGGTGAACTCCTCCAACACTCATGGCGCTGCACTGCGCCCTTTGGCCGCTTCATTGACATCGGCAAAGCCGACATCCTTGCCAACAACACGCTCGAGATGGGCCATTTCTTGCGCAACGTCACCTTCGCGGCTGTAGATGTCGCAGGAATGTACGCCGAGAACAAGCCACTGATGCAACTCGTGCTGGACGACGTCTTCAGTTTATTCGCGGCACACCCAGAGCTGCACAACCCCAAGCCGCTGCATGCATTTGCGCCGAGTAAGATCGAGGAGGCGATGCGCGCGTTGCAGGGTGGTAAGATTGCTGGAAAGGCGGTCATCGACTTTGAGACTCCCGGTGATGTGGTGGTATACCAGCCTGCGCGGACGCCTGCGTATGGATTCGAAGCGCAGGCCACCTATGTCATCAGCGGTGGACTGGGCGGATTAGGGCGCGAGATCATGCGCTGGATGGCCTCTCGCGGCGCACGGCATTTCCTGGTCACCTCATCTCGAGGTGTCGCCGGGCGCGCCGATGTGATTGCTTTCATCAAAGAGATGGAAGACCAAGGTGTTGTGATCCACGCCCCGGCATCAGACATCTCCAACCGTGCTGTGCTCGCAGCCACTCTGGAGGAGGCTAGTAAGACACTGCCACCGATCAAGGGATGTATCCAGGCAGCCATGGTGTTGTCGGACAATATGCTCTCAAACATGACTGTCGAGCAATTCCACCGTGCCTTGGCACCCAAGTACCAGGGCTCCTGGAATCTCCACGAGCTCCTGCCCAAGGATATGGACTTTATGGTCTTCCTCTCCTCGATGAGCGGTATTATCGGCAACCCCGCGCAGGCCAACTATGCTGCCGGCAACACATTCGAGGACGCGCTTGCACGTCACCGCGCCGCGAGCGGGCTCAAGGGCGTCTCGTTCGATCTCGGCTTGGTTCTGGAGGCTGGATGGGCGAGCGACAATTTCGAAGACGTGACGAAGAGCTTGCGCGCTGGACTGGGCGGATTGACGCAAAAGCAGCTCATGGCGATTCTGGATGTCTTGTGCGATCCAGCGTACGACTGCGCAGGCGGGGCGGCGCAGGTGGTGAACATTCATGATAAGCCGGCGAAGCTGTACCGCATGTTCCAGGATGGCGTGCTGCACTGGGTAGGCAAGCCGCTGTTCAGGAACCTCCTCCGCCTGGGCCAGGTCGAGCTGGTCAACAGCACCGGGGGCGGCAGCGGTGGTGATGCGACGGCCGTCGACTACCTGGCGCTCATCAGAGCGGCGGCCGATGCTGACGAGGCTGCGCACATTGTCACCATGGCGTTGCTCGGAAAGCTAGGCAAGTCGCTGTCAGTGCCGGCCGAGAGCCTGGATGTCGGCAAGCCGGCCTACGTGCTGGGTGTTGACTCGCTCATTGCCGTCGAGCTGCGCTACTGGTTCCTCAAGCAGTTCGGAGTCGAGGTTCCCGTCTTTGTGATTCTGAAGAAGCAGCCGACTGTGGATTTGTGCCGGCACGTGGCGGAGCAGGTCATTGCGGCTAAATGAGTATGGTGATGGGATGAAAGGGAAGTGCAAGTTGATGACATCGTCATCATCGATTGGGAGCCATGCGCGGCTCACGCGAAGGCACGTGACTTTACGTCCCAGCAGACGAGATTAGTACACGTCAAGCTGCAAGGGCGGTGTCTCTTCTTGAGAGTAATGACTCACTTGGATATCGGACGGATCAAGGTAGTTGCGAGTTGTGCATCAGTCGTGGTTATCGCGGCGACTCTTCCTACAAGCTCGTGTGAAGTACCAGTCGAGCAGCTATTCTCACAGTTCATCAAAATGATGAATAGAATCCGATATTTCTTCAACCATTATTCCAATCGTTCCGATGCCTTTCTCGAGCGAAAACACTTTTTCTTTTTAGTTGCACGACTCTGACACTGCCTTCCACAAGCGAATGGTTTCTATACATCACCCAGATCGGACGTGATATCTAGCAGTAAGAAATAACAACATATCCCTCTCTGCAGCACCGACCCAGATAACATATACCGATAGGCAACACTAATCGTGCCTGAGCCTACGAACACGATTGCAGACAACACTTCATCGCGTCTCGCTTATTAGGCTGCAGCTTTCATATATGTAAGTACCAGGTCTTGATCCGTACCGTCCTTTTGTGTCCTCACGTCCACAGCATTCTCGAAAACAAAAAACTCTCATTGTCAACAACCAGAAATGTCTAGCACATCCCTGCCCCACCTCCCAGCCGAGCTCTGGGCCCAAGTCCTCCACAACGTCGACGACCCATTCACGCTATGGGTGGCCTGCCGCCAGGTATCGCGTACCTGGAGAAAAGAAGGCGAACACGCCTTCCGCGCAATCTTCCTCCCCATTCTTCACATCGAGTGGACGAAAGTCCTGTTTGGCCGAATAACACACACCATCATCGCTACCCCAGACAAACACTTCATCGACTCACAATCTTCAACGCTCGCTCTCGTGCTTCGGTGGGGTGAGCCGGAGTCTGAACGGATGGCTCCGGATCGTCTCGAGGACTTTACGCGGCTCACGTTTGAGCAAGAGGCCGCTTGGATCACGGGCTATCACGACTACCGCTCGTGGACCACCGGTCAGCTTCGCGAGATGAATCAGCAGGCCATCTGGTTCGATACGGAAGACGGGCGGTACATGTTTGTCGGTAGTGCGGAGACGAGCGCCTTTGTTCTTCAGTTCCCGGACCACGAAGAAGGTGCGCGAGAAAGGCGCCGAGTCACTTGCGACTGGAAAGTGTTGATGGATGCGCTCTTCGCGGAAGAAGTCTTTGTACGGCGAAGAAATCCAGGCCCATCGTTCTACGAGCAAGGCGAGCAAGGCATACGTGATACTTTGGCCGGGAGGAAGGACAAAGTAATACCTGGAGCTGTCCTGACCGAGAGATTCAAACCGTTGTACGCTGCAGCTTTCCAGGAGAGACTACGTCGTGCGTTCAGCAGGGAGGGTGAAGATCTCTACACCCATGACAGCTTTACGAATATGTGTAATGCGAACCAGCAACTAGATTTCCACATTGAGAAAACTGGATGCGGGTGGATGATGGAGTGTAGGCTGGAAAGACTGCAAGCTTTCGCCGACGGGCTTTTGGAGCGAAAGTCTGGAGAGTAGGAGTAGTTGGCACACATCTTGGGAAGGATGGAAGCTCTGAGTTTAGACACTATCGGCATCATGATGCACAACGGCCCAGGGAAGGACTCCGGCGACATGGGTGTGTTCAACGACTACTTGGTCGTGCTCACGGTCGATGGGTACGTCTTCACAAAGGGTGTTGCACAGTTGACCAGGATGACGCTCTGGTCGGACTTTAAGAGAAAATGAACACGTTGGTGAAGGCTTGGACGGAGTAAGAGACCATGGCGCGGCTGAAGTACACACTCCTATATCCAATAGTACTAAGCTCATCCCCGGACGTCTTCTCGACAGTTGTATGCTCTCGTCTTGCTATTCTTAACCTTCATCGCAAATTTCCCCGCTGACACAACTGTTCATTTCGCTGATAGTGGCGTAAACAAAAGTACGAGTAGGAGTTGAAGTACGAGTTGGAGTTGAAGTACGAGTTGAAGCCAGGAGTTAGAGTAGGAGTTGGAGTTGGAGTTGGAGTTGAAGCCAGGAGTTAGAGTAGGAGTAGGAGTTGGGAGTTAGGAGTTGGAGTAGGAGTTAGAGTAGGAGTTAGAGTAAAAGTCGGAGTTGAGACAGCCCGCATTCTTTCCTTCAAGGCCCGCTCTTCCTATACAGCATTAACCCAGATTCTCAGCGCGCGAAGAACGTCCTCGAACTATCGGCAGTCCATCCCATAACGCCCAAGCCCATGAACAACAGGGTTGTTGAGATGAAGGTGAGGCGACTTGGTCGGTGTTTAGCCGCGAGCGAAGGAAGAACGGAGTACCATATAGTGGAGCTGGAGGTCAGATGTTGGATCAGGGACAGGAAAGCGGTGCGTGCGTGCGACGTAGAGTTGAACAGATTTGAGTGGACGTAGATTCTCTCATGATCGAGCTAGGTCAGCTTTTAGTTGATGCTTCAAGATGACAATGGTTAGACCAGACGTCCGCAGTCAAACAACACTCACCTCCAGTCTCACAAGGTAGACCAAAAGCTACATCGCTCACGACTGCCACCAACCCCCCTCGCAAATCTTCTTCCTCAAGCAAATGGCAAGCCACAAGTCTCAATGAAAAAGTCACGCCAGCCTCCGATAGTGCGGATAGAAGCGGCACTGTGGTGCTGAGTATGAGCAAGCCCAGTGACTCACCACCAGGTTACAAAAACAAGGATAATCATGAATTGGTTCGTAAACCAGTCTAGGAAAAGCATTAGCATGGATCTGGTGAAAGGTGAAAAGGGTGGAGAGTTTGCGTACTTTAGCGATTAAACTAAAAAGAACAGATACTACACTTTGATCTAAGCCAAGAGGCAAACTGGTGGTGTTGTTAGGGACCTGGAAACAATAGCGGTGGAGTGGGTACAACGTACGAGAGCTGAGGAGTGAGAGAGGCGACGGGCAGGGCGAGGTTGATATGGGAGCTCTGGCCTTGGCGCGCTAACGGTCACATGATCGCGTAGGCAGCCTCACGTCCGCTTTTGTCGAAGCAAAGGTGGGTGACCATGGACTCTGCGCCGACGTTCTGCCGGCCAGGCGTAGCAGTGGACATCGGTAAGCATGTATTAGTCCAGAATTATCGATATATGCAACTTTGTGCGTCCAAGAGAGACACCATCAATACATGCCCTCCAGATCTTGGTAAGACTGCTACCCGTCTGGCATTACTTCTCAACGTCCTTGAGCGCTGATCAGGTATACGCTAATCAGGTATACGCTAATCAGGTATACAACATTTCAGGTTCGCAATTCTCATGAAACGAGATGAAGACATACATCAACACCTAATCAAGGTAACGGGAGTTGCCATGTCCATGCCATTGTGTTGCCCCCAACCCACATGCAACTCCATCACGCGTCTACTGCTCAATCCCTTGACAAAGAGAGCATCATCTATTCACATCATCCATTCATTGCCATCACTTTCGTATACCAAGGAGACGGTTTTTCTTCCTTGAAGAGGATAACGTTATCCACCTTCTCAACAATCTTTGATTCGTTGTACTTCACTAACTAGCCACCTTGCCCCTCCGAGTCAGCCCGCCCGCCGCCAAACGGTAGTACTGTCTCATCTACGCTTCGAAGTCAGCAAGAGTAGCAAGTCGAGAAGGATGACTTACATGGGGGGTTTTAGTAATGGACAGCAATGCTGCGTAGCAATTCTATGCTCAGGTGCTCACGGTCTGATCACCGCTCGCTACCTAAGCCAAAGTGCGCCCCATCACGACCAAAGGCCGTGAATTAAATTCCCAGTGGGCGGTCCAATGCCCATTAGTGTTTCGTGGCTTTACCAACATTCGTTGTGATTTTGTTGTAGCTCCTCGACCCTGATCAGGGCGAAAAATCCTCGTTCAAAGCCTTTCGCCATTGCAGATAGCGAGAATCTGCCTCCACTCGTTGCCACCTCGTGTTCAGAAGAGCCTTCGGCTTATATCGTGCTTCAATTATCAATAATCGTGTTCAGAAGAGCCTTGGGCTCGAAAAATCGTATTAGACTTCGTCAAAACAAAACAAAGGAAAACGCCACTGAATCGTGACTGCTGCGTCCCAAGCATCTAGTTCATCTCCCACCTTCGTCCCTCCCACCACCCCCCAAGACCAATAAGAGGAGACAGTGAGTGAGGGAAAAGAAAATGGTCGACTATCCAGGCGGCACCGACGAGGAGGCGCAAGGGTCCGACTTCTACCGCCCATCCTCCTCTTGCGATCGCCTTCTCAAAATTACCTTGTCAACATGTGCGATCCATTTCTTCTCCAGACAGACATTTTCGGCAACATTGCCCGACTGCAGTGCAATAGTCGGGTGCGCTTAGCAGCCTGCCCCGCTAAAAAAAAAAAGATGCGATGAAATCCAATCAGCCACAAAAGTGAAGGACAAAGAAACACCAACACCGCAGAACATTTCTCGCTTCCTCCCTGGCCAACAAGGTCGACCAGGTCCACGATAGCAGCCTTGCATCCGCTACATCGCAGTAACCAAAAGCAAACAAAAGTCCACCAAAGCAACTGCGGAAAAGGCTGATGACGCCCATCTCTCAAATACCCACGTGGCACCGAGCGTATGTCGGAAGAGATGTCGCCAAAAGCCAGACGCCGTTCCCATTCAACTGACATCAAAGAGTCAAGAGAAAAGTAACAGCAAAGACGAGAGAGTACGAGACTGCCCATAAGGGCGGAGCCACGATGATGCCCGTGAGGGCGGTTATACAAAATTTGCCCTGAGGGCGGTCCACAAAAAAGGTGCCACAAGGGCGGTCCACAAAATGGATACATCCACGAATGGATCATTCCACAAAACGCCCAAGAGAGGACGGTTAATCTACGACAAAGTCGCAGATGGATTGTCATCAAGGACGGTGCGTTATAGCCATGCCGCAGCAGAGGGCAAACGCGGGGTGCGGGTGCTTGTATGCAAGTTGAGCCAGGGACCATGACGGCCTGTCAGAGACTCCCAGAGGGAAACTCAATATCTGTTGGCATCTTTCGCACGAGCCATCCCTCCGAAAGGAGTGGCACTGGCGACGGGGTTACGTAAACGTTCCCTGCAGTACAAGTCCGCATGTCGAAAATCTCGAAGGCAACGGGTCGATCTGGACGACGGGAGGGACTTGGGGCGAACGAGCGGGCTGTATCCGAGAGACGCAACGTAAACTCGATCAAGACGGGCGTGTACCCGGAGGATGGCAGGGCGTACCTGAAAGGATGCGGGTCGTGCCCGAACATTAAGGTACCAGCACCGAGGCTCGGAGACGGGGGCGGGGGCGAGGTAGAGGGGTCTGCACAATGGCCAAGACATCGGGGGGACGTGCGGTCGAGGGTGCCTGTAGCGCAATGATTGCCATGGACCATAGAGGTCTGTCAGAGATTCATTCCGAAGAAAGAAGAGCTCCATCTCGCAGGCATCTTCCACACGCATCTCCCTAAGCAGGGCGACACTGGTGGCGGGTTGTACGGCGAACCGCGTTCCCTGGCTAGACAGGTTCCTGACGCGAACCATCATTGGGGTGAGAAAGAAGGTACTCTACCTGATACCAGTAAGGCGAGCGAATCGGGAAAAGCCAAAGGCAAGCCAAGGTGGAATGGCAAGGAGCAAACCCGTCTCAATCCCCAAAGAACACAAAACAGCTGCTCAGACGGACTTGGAGGTCAATCAAGACTCGGAAGAGACGTCGACACAATAGGCGACTTCTGGGGACGGATAAAGAGACCAAACGCAGTCGCGGCGGTATGCCCTCTTGTAGCTCGGTCTGGGTGTCCCACAGACTCTGCTAACCGCGAGAGTGTCAGGGCGAGAAGATGCTGTAGCCAAAGAACGCCATGGACCTTGCGGTCTGTCTGATCCCTCCGAAGAAGTCTCCATATCGCAGGCATCTACCACACTCGTTCTCTGAAAAGACAACACTGGTGGTGGGGAATACTCCCTTTGACTGACAGGCTCCTCGCTCGATAGTGCGCAAAACGCGCAAACATCGACATCGAAGGCTACATGATCGCAGTCGAATCGGGACAAAATGGTGCAGAAGCTTCAAGCCTCCGCCACACAGGAGCTTACCAACCAGTGTCTCAACACTCTCAGTAAAGTGACCCATGCCCAGCCATCAACGAAGAAACTTATCATTCGCTGCCGCAACCCTCAAGGCCCGCCGTCCTGCACGCCAAACACGTCGCCACGGACCATAGGTCTGCCAGAGCCACGATACCGGGGTAAGGTGAAGCTCCATATCGGTTGGCATCTCCTACTGTTCGCCTGAAAAGGGTACTGAGTAGTGGGGTGAAATCCCTGACGTGACAAGCGCTGGCCGATGGATAGAGACAAGCTGTGACGAGACTTCTTGTCGGTAACGCGCACAAGAAACAGTAAGGAGAAGCCTTGACTTCCTACATGTGGTTTGACTGCCTCGAGGGGGACGCATCTTCTCGCGTCAATGAACCAAGGGCCTTGAGGCCTGTCAAAGCACAAGGCTAATATCTGGTGGTCTCTTCCACACGCGACAACCTGAGAAGGCGACACTGGTGGCGGGGCTGCAGCAAGTGCTCCCTGGCGTGAGTTCTGCGTCCCCCTCATGGCTGTCTGTCCGCTGCTCCAAATGGTGCTAGCTGGACTAGCTTGTCGCGGGCATCGATCGAAACATCGGCTGACGTGTGCGGTCGATGGTGCGGCGACGTGGTGGAGGCGGTGTGTAAACTATCGCGATAAGAAGTGTTGGGAGAAGAGGAAGTGCCGCTCGGCGCAAAAGCAATACATGGAAGCAAAGAAGTGTAAGAATCCGTCGGAGTGTGGTCAGGTAAGAAAGCTCATGTAGGGAGGTGTGGTGAATGAAGCCAGAAATCTGTTGAGGGGAGCATCGTCTGTTGTCGAGAATCACATGTCGAAGTGTCGTTCACGGGCCCTGGCACGTATGCTAGACACCAGTAAACAGCACCACGTATCAATCATAGAAGGAGAATGGGGGATACCAGAATACTCTGTGCAGAGAACGGGAAGCCAACCATGGTGTGTACCGATCCACATCCGGCGTAAGACGACCTGTACAGTGTTGGACTGTGCTGTGGTCAGACGAACAATGGTGCTAGAACTGAGCTGTAAGCATGGCCAGGTCTCCGTAATGCCTCTCACGAGATGAGGGCTTGGACGGGAAGCTGGTTGGCTAAGGCCATGTTGTCGCAAAGCCAGGCGTGTTCGTCCTTGGGAGCCGTGGCCGGATAGTGGGGTACATCATGACTGTCTTGGCCTACTGTTTCGTTTCGTATTTACCTAGGCGGGCCAACCGGACAAGCTCATCGTCGGATTCCAGAAACACGGTCGCAAATGTCCGGTGGTGGTCCGCTCGTCGGGAACTAATCGCTATCTCCTAGAAGCTCAGCGAGCTCGGCTTCTTCTTCCGCCGTCATCACGCCCTCTTTCTTCTCGGGCACCTTGTCCTCTTCCTTACCGAGGCGCTCATCTTCGGCCTCTTGGATAGCCTTGGTCAGCTCTTGTGGCTTCAGGCTCCAATGTCGGACTGTAGCGTCAATGCCCACGGTGATGACGCATTGTCCTAGCAGAACAACGCTGGTGACCTCCTCGAAATGCCCACTGAACGTGTGGTGCAGCTTTCCGCTGCTCTTGTCCCAAACGCGAACCTCTTCGTCTCGGCATACGGACACCAACCACCCGCCTTCTTCGTCGACGGCAACATCGCGAACGAAGTCAGGGTGCTCAAACTGGGAGTCTTCTTCCCACTCACGGCCTCTGGATAGGCACTTGGCTGTCTTGTCTGCTGAAGCTGTCCAAAGATCGCCATCCGAATCGAAATGCAAGGCGTCGATGCTTGTCTCATGGGCAATGATCGGCGACGGCTGTACCTCAGAAGCCGAGGTCAGCCCGATAGACCATCGCCTGATCTCTCGATCACTTCCGGCACTGAAGACTGTGGCAGTCTCCTTGCCGAGCTCGTAGTCGACGGGATCCAACGCAAGAGCGAGGATCCCCCGCGTGTGTCCCTTCAGAGTGTGCAGCTTCGATCCCGCGGCAACGTCCCACACAATGATGCTGGCATCCTGTGAAGCCGACACCAGGATCTCTTTGCCGTTCAGCGTGAATGCTATGACGGACTTGACAAAGTCGCTGTGGCCTTGGAAGCGCTTGGCGGGCTTGCGTGTCGAGAGTGACCATGACCAGATAGACTTGTCCCAACACCCCGCAAACAACGTGTCGGACTTGGGGGAAACAGCGACGGAGGTGAGAGGAGCAGTGGGCCCTGAAAATGTGGCGGCAACTTTACTCGTCTGTAGGAGAAGACGTCAGTAATCGATGCCTGGAGCCATGTGAAGCCACGAGCCGGGCAACAAAATGGAGGTCTGACCGACTTCAATGTTGACGCGCTTCACGTTGCCCGCTGCTTCGGCAACGTAGATGCAGTTGCCATCTTGCGGGTCGGCGGTGGCGGCGAGGATCTTGGAGGGGAGCTTGATGGGGTTGCCCTTGGTGTTCTTGGACTTTGCAGCCTTGCGAGCCGTCTCCTCGAGGGAGGAGCTACATGGTATCAGCTAAGGAGTGTGAGGAAGCATAAGATGACAGTCCATACGTCGTCTGAAAGTAATGGCCCGGATCGTTGGAGACGGACATGATATAAGGTGGGAGGAGCGGTGACGCCCGGCGAAAAAGGGTGACTGGCGGTGGGTCTATTTGGGCATGTGAGCAGTAACCCCGCTATTATGACTCCGCCATCTGCCCAATGAGGAAGCAGCTCGCGGGCAGCCTCGAAATTTCGCGCCCAAGTAGGACATCCACCCGCATCACAATCACCATCCGACAGCACTGTACCTGCATTCCATCACTGCACTTTAACGTCAATCAACAAAGAGTACACAATTATAATAACGTAAAGATTCATTCATTCGATAGCAGCAAGAATATGGTATTAAATGCTTCCACATGTACAGAAGTCTCAAACCCAAACTCCATAGATGACAAAAAACAAAAGAAATCGTATCGTGCAGCGCTCGTGCTTGACCCTGGCGGAATCTGGTAGCGAGAGACTGTGTGGGTTGGGGTACTGTGGATGATAAAGGAAATCGTATCGTGGTAGTCATGTCCGAGCACTGAAGCTCCAGCTGTAAAGGTATTTCGCGTTCGTTTGTATGTGTGTGTGTGCCAGTAGCAAAGCTTTTTTCGTGTATAGGAAGCAGTTTGCTTTTCGTAAGAGTCATAAATGCGTGTTCGTAACGTAAGAGTGAGGCAAGTAGTTATCCAAAACTATGCCCATCATAACACTCTGGGGTATGGGGGGATATCTCAAAAAGAAGACATTCCAGGGCACCTTCATCATTAACTTTTGTGCGTGTGGAACATAGTCCAACAACAAAACTGTGCCCAAGGACCAAATCTGATCTGCGATGCATGCAATCATTAAGTCGTGAGTGTGTATGTGTGTGAGTGCACATAATAGTACAAGTGTCGTGGTCGTTAAAATGCCGGGGGTCCATTGTGAGCACTGGCAGCGGCAAAGTCGCGAATCGCCCATCTCCAGCCGCCCCGTTGGGTGCCGTCGTCGCGGAGGCCGCCGACCCAGCCTTCGACTCGTCGTCGCCAGATGGCTTCTTCGTCGCGCTGTCGACGGATGAAGCCAGGTCCGACATCAAACTCCTCGCCCACAAAGGTGGGGTCATCGGGGTTTGGTGTGCCGGCGCCACCCATGCCATTGCCGCCAGCGACGCTCTCGTTATCCTTGAGGTCGTCGAGGCCGGCAAATGGGTCCTCTTCTTCGTCCACTTCCGATGGTGATCCCATGTCGTTTGTTGGCCGAGGTGCCTTGAGCCAAGTCATCTTGACAGGGTCAAATACCATGCGGCCCTCGTACTGGACATTACGTGGTACAGAAATCTGAGAGATCAGAGCAGGACGTGGCGGAGAAGGCACTGGCTCAGGGGCTGGCGGCTGGACCAACCTGGCCGTGCGCGACGAAAAGCTTCTGTATCCTTGGCTGGTCTGGTTGGCATGGATGGACGACAGCGCAATGTGCGAGATGGACTGGGAGCGGTCGTGGCCGCGGCTCATCTGGTTTCCCGGCGGGGCAAAGGTAGGCGTGCTCGCCGTGGTTAGGGCGAGGGTTGTAGTGGAAGTATTAGGGTGTGAGAAGGAAACAAGCGCTTCCTCGTTTCCTTCCCAACGTTGCAGAGTTGGGTTGTAAATCATACCTTTTTCGTCTACGCAATGGTCAGTGGGAGATGGAATGAGTGGATGGGTGTTGTACTTTGTGTATAAGGCTGCGTCATCTGCCTGATCAACTGCGGCTTCTGTCCCAACCCTTTCTTCCTGTGAGCAGATGGACTGGTATGAGGACTACGAGCGGCCACTTGGGCAGCCCAGCTAACGGGCCTAGTGGAAACAGGGGCGGCTTCTGCTCGCGACCTCGTACCTGCCAGACGCTGCTCACGTGCATTCCTGCTTGCTGCCGTGTCACGAGCAAAGCGAGGAGTGTGGTCCATCTTGGGAGGACTTCGCGGAGTCTGGGGCATGGGGGTTTGCATTCGATCAGGCATCGGCAGACGTGAATTGCTAGGCTGGGTGCGCAGCGACTTGTTGCTCGCGACATTGCGCGGCACCTTTTCAAACTGCTTCTCTTTGGAAGCCGAGGTCGGCAAGTCATCGAACAGGTCGAGCTCATGGCCGTCACCAAAGTTGCGCTTGCGCTGGGGCTGTGTCAGCTTCTTCGGGGCCGGGTGACGTGCAAGGGCGGATGGGGCCAGGTCACGTCTCACCGAAGCACGACTCGGTGTCTCGTTGTTGCCGCCACCCGACAGGCGTGAGTAGGTTCGCATCGAGGGAGACTGGGGGCGGCGAGGGTCCGAGTCGCGACGGAGGTGGGTCTGCGACGAGCTCTTTGACATGACGTGGTGCGATTGGGACGATGTTCCGCCGGCAGGAAGGAATGGCATGCGTGGTTGCTGGCTCTGGCTGAGGTTGCGGAGGACAGGAGCGGAACGTTTTGCGCGGAGCAGCTGGGCACTGGTCGTCGTGGGCATGGTGCGAGTCGAATTGTTCGACGTGGAGGCTCCACTTTCGTAGACAGGGGTCAGTCTGGTGCGGCTGGCGATGGAAGGCAGGGGCCTGGGTATCCTCGAGGTAGTGGGCCTGTCGGTAAAGGTAATGGTCGTTGCGGGACGAGCAGCGTGTGGGGCGGTCGTCTTGGTCGCCGGCTTCTTGACGACAATGTTTTTGTTCAGGGTTAGCTTCTGGCGGTCCAGGATCTCGCCGCTGCCAAAGTCGAAGCCATCTTCAAAGTCCTCCTCTTCGATGGCGGGTTTCCGGGGCGATGGTGCTTTGGGGCTGCGGGCCTTGGGGCTGCTGAAGGGCGAAGGGGAGAGTGGTGCACTGGTGGGCGATTGGGGCGGTTCCTGCATGGGGGCCGAGGTGGGCGACATGGGCGCGGCTGGCTGCTCGCGCAATGGCAGAGGGGGAAGGAGCGAGGGCTCGAGTGATGGCGGTTGCTCGGCCTTGTTGAGCTTCTCCAGACGCGCACCAAAGTCCATGGCCTCGGTGGGGAGCACGAGGCCGCCGAGGTCGTCTTCCTCGCTCTCCATGGTCATGATGCTGCCCAGGCTGGGGCTCATGGCCGAGATGGACGAGCTGCGTGCGCCGCGAGTGCCCTGTCGTGTGCCGGCGAAGCGGATGCCCAGCGAGCCCTCGCCCCAGTCGAGATCATCGTCGTGCTCTTCCACGGGCGAGCGTGGCTTGGGCGTCTTGAGCTTCAGGCCCTCGTGTGCGTTGGTGGGGAGCTCCAAGTCGTTCCCCCAGTCCTCGTCGACGTCGATCTTCTTGGTCGACTTCTTCTTGCCCAGCCGCTTGATGGATCCGCCCAGGAGAGCCGACGACGGCACGCTCGTGGGGATGGGAATGCCCGCCTGTTTCGCGGCCGTCTTGATGGCGGACGTGTTGGTGGCCTGGTCGTCGGGCGTGATGAGGAACTGCCAGTCGTCCTGGGATTCTGTCTCGGAGCGCACGCTCATGCGCGAGGAGAGCGAGTGGACGGTCGAGTTCTTGAATAGGAGCCCGTCGGAGCGGTCGTCAAAGTCGCCGTCGTCCCATGTCTCCATGTGGGTGGCCTGCGACGTGATGGAGGCGATGCGCGCCGCAAAGGAGCGGTTGTTGGCCGCCATGCTCGGTGGAGCGCGATGATGGCAGGCTCGCGGAGTGAGGTGGGTGTGTGCAGGATCTTCGCGAGAGGTCCTGAGGTGGTTGGGCTGTGGGCCGTGGAGGGTCGCTCTTGCACCGCTTGCAGCTTCCTGCAGGGCTACGCGAGCTGGAAGGCGGTAAGTCGCCAGAGGAAGGCCCGCAAAGTGGCCCGCACGCTACGACACGCGTGTCGATAAGAATAACAGACCCCACACCCCTGCAGGCACGGCGACGCGATGACGGCGGTGATGTGTGTCTTGCAGTGCGTGACGGGAGGGTACTGTGCTGTATACAGTATGCAGGAACAGCGTGTGCAATTGATTCTGCATCCCCGCACAAGGGGCGCGCTGGTTGCCTATATAGTTCCACACACGGTACTGTCCGTATTTGTTTCTGCTCGGACTGGCGCTGATCGGCTGCGAATCGCGTCCCGGGCGGATGCCTGGACAACAAACACTAACCCTTCGTGCTGGCGGGTGCTGCCTGCCACTACGTCGGCCCTACGCGTCGGCCCTTTGCCCTCCACCACGCGACGCTGCAAGTATAACCCTCGCGTGCTGTCGCAGGTAGACGTGGTGCAAGTTACGCTTTCAATAGTTCCCTCTGCCACTTGAAACGCCCGGTGCCCTCTCCTAGCACAGCACCTCGAAACCTTGGACTCGGCACACCTCCGCAGCCCGTTCCACTAGTGCAGGTACAGCGATCAATGTCTGCCCGCAGCATCGTGCCTGTCGAGCCTGCCAACGGCGGAGACACTGTCGTCATCGAAGTCCTGCGCGAGGGCAGCCATCCTCTCGATGTGCGCCTCGTCGGCTGCGAGGGCGAGACCCCATATGTGACCTCGAGTAAGACTGTCTCCACAGCGTGTCTGTGGTTCGCCATCTAACACGGCCCAGTCAGGCACCGTAATCTCGGAGCTTTTAAACACAAATTCAAGGGCAGCGACCGTGAGTGGGCCGCCATCGTGTCTCATTTTCTGCTCCAGCAACAGCCCGAACTCGGCGCGGCCGACTTTCTGCACGGCGTGCGCATGGTCTACACCCTGCAGAACAAGAGTCTTGCGCTTTCTTTTCGCAGGGACGTTCAGAACATCAAGGTGGACAGCCATCGCGATCCCTTGGGAACTCAGCTCATGTGTACAGGTCACCCTGGGTGAGATCGTCCTACCAGAAGACGATGAGTTTGAGTTCAACCCGTTTGAATGGGCGCAGGTGTCGGCCGTGGCGCACGCCCAAACGTTGAAGCAAATGGTCGATCTGGAAGCCCAAGTCAAGAGCAAGCAGCAGACCATCGCCAAACTCAATGCGCAGCTGGATGACTTCATCAGGGCCAAGGATGAGACGGAGACAGCCATGCTCCAGCAGTTCATGCAGCTGCTTAACGAGAAGAAGCGGAAGATCCGGGACCAGAGTCGTCTGCTAGCTGGCGCAAAGGTCGACAAGCCAACGGGTGCGTCGTCCATGACCCTGTGTGACGTTTACTATATTGACACTGTCTAGCGGTCGCCGTACAGTCCGCGAGAGCAGACACCAAGACCCGAAAGGCAGGCGCGTCACGAACATCGAAGCGCAAAGCACCCGCACAAGCAGCGGAGCCAGATGTAGTGCCAGAGTCAGACAGCGACCAGATGGAGATTGACCAAGCCAAGGCCGAAGAGCAGTCCAACGATGAAATGCCCGAGCCCATGACCCCAGAGCAGTCTGACAACGAAACGGATGTGGAGGACGGCTCTGCGCCGACTGCAACGGAGAAATCATCTCAAACGCTCGGATCGGGTTCAGTCGCACAGAGTTCGACGAGTGAAGCCACCGAGAGCAAGGGTGTGCCGCCACCGAGAGCACTTCCCTTTGCAAAGAGACCGGGAATGCCAACACGAAGGAGGCATGTCACAGCGGCCGACGACGACGATGACGAGACGGACGACGAGGAGCTGTAGGTTGAAAGCTGACTGTGTTTCATGGGTTAGTACAAGTTTGGTTGAAACAATCTCTACCAAACTTGACGACGACGCCGTCGATGGCCGTGTTTCCTTTTTCACACAGTCTCGGGATGTACCTGCAGCAACAAACTTTGATCAAATACAATTACTGTTGCGCCGTGTTTGGGTCTGAATATCAGACTTTCGCTTCATGAGTTACGGCCGACGCAGTGCTTGCTTCTGCCGCAGTGGTAATGGTGCGAAACAGCCCCTGGATGCAAACTTGCGTACCACAGCCCACGACCAAGATGCGATGTGGAACCTGCCGTGAGAGCTAGAGCTAACCTCTGGACCCTATATGGGTTTGTACGTGTCCAGGTGGTAACCCGGCTGCTCATATACGTGGTGCGAGGCACATGGGCGGGTGTCGGTTGGCGTTGATGTCATCCATGTCGATGGCGCGGCACCACAGGGGAGTCCCGAACAAGCGACCTGCGACGGTGGACGAGAATAGAGGCCTTGGAGTGGACAAGACTCGACGCGGCAGGCGGCGATTCTACATGATGCAAAGAAGCAAGTTGCCATTGCCCACGTTTGAACATGTGCAGAACAGAGCGATGTGCAAGTCATGTGTGTGGTGCGGGTCGGAGCAAAAGAGCAGCCAATCGACGATGCACTACTCTCCGACCAGGGCTGAAGCGCGCGGGAGAAGCCTCCCGCCAAGCCATGTCGACCTCGACATGTCGTCGTCGACCGCATCGCTGTCGCAAACACGAGATTGTCATTTTTGGGCGTCACGCACATCGCCGTCGCATCACCACAGAATCCGTGTGCGAGCCATGTCGGAGTTCAGCCTGGCGGACCAACGGTAGCATCGCGTACGTTTAGGTGAGTGAGGTGAGCGAGGGATAGCACCATGTGGATCGACTGTACTGAGGATCATGCGAAGAGAAAGCGATTGTCGGCCTTGTACTGTCCACGCGCACTCGAACAGCCCCCGCCCTCTCACCGCGTCCACGGCGTCGTCACAACGCATCCCCGCCCGCGCGCCGCTTCTAATGCTCCTCCACCTCCACACGTCGTTGCACTGCACCTACCGTCGTCGGCCCGCGACACCACAAAGACACGCGACCGACGCACCGCCCACCAGCCCGAGGTAACACGCAATGTCCGGCCCCGACCACCCCGACCCTATCGTGGCAACGACGCGGTCGCTGAAGCGCAAGAAGTTCGCCGCCGACGACCAGGCCGAGCTCGACGCCCTCGACAGCATCGTCAAGCGCATAAAGACGGCGGTCCCGCGCACGCCCTACATCCTCTCGACGCCCTCGGTGAACCCGTACCGGTACTACTCACAGCAGCAGGCCAATGCCTGGAAGATAGGCCGGCTGTGGAAGTCGGACGAGGAGCATCTGCAGTACCGAACCTACCTGTACCGCGAGCCGTGCCAGGACTGCTTCGAGCTGCAGGCGGGCGAGGACGACGAGCCCGCGCCCGAGCCCACGCGCCCCCAGCCCGCAAACGGCCAGCCGGGGAAGAAGAAACCGAACCTCTCGGCCTTCAAGGTCAAGCCAGCAAACGGCCCCAATCCGCCCAGCGTCAAGATAAGCTCTCCCAGCCTGGCGCCGGAAAAGGCGTCGACACCGGCGAATGGGGTTAGCAAGTCGGAGACGCTGTCTGTGCCCGCCCACAAGGCCGAGTCCAAGTCGCCAAGATCGTGTGTACACCGCTTCACATGTCATTATGTTGCTGACCATGAACAGGACTGCCGGCACTTCACGCGACCAACACTCCGCCAGCGAAGCCAACGGCGATGCCCCGTCGTCGAACCGGCCGCGCGCCCCCTCCGCGCAGAAGAGCGAGACTGCCAGCTCCAAGGGCAAGATCGAGAAGCCGGACCCCTCCAGCTCGACACCACATGGGCTGCCCCCGCTCCTGTCGCCCGTCCACGAACCAATGGGCAATCCCTACGGTCTCCCCAACATCCTCTCCCCCACACTCCCCTCCAACATACAGGCTGAGCTGGACAGGATGGAGGTGCAGCGGAAGCGCGCAGACTCGGACGCATCCGTGTCTTCGTCAGATCGCAAGAGTCAGACGCTGGCCGTGCCGCCCAGTGCATCTCAGCAGTCTAATGGCACGCCAAAGTCTGAGACCCGAGTGCGCTCAGTCTCTATCAACGGCAAATCGCCCAACCCCGAAACAGTCAGTCAAGCCGAACCACCAGACCCTAGTATGCTCGTGAAACTGAAATTCTCAAAGACCAAGGCTTCCGTCGTTGGCCAGATTCTCCGCCTCCCGTCCAAACGAGCAAATGCCGAGAAGAAGGAGCGCAACGAGGCGCCTAGGCCTACTACGACAGACACACAGCCCAGAGTCACGGACCCGCCTGTCATTAAGAAGAAGCTTGCCCCAAAGGTTGTGGCGCGACGCGCAGAGACTACCACGCCCGCGGCGCCCACACCGAGTGCAGGCGCAAAGGCAGCTCCTGCGAGCACAAAGGTGGCGGAGAAGCGACCACGGCCGGATGAGGATACGACTTTGACGGTACCTCCCACTAAGCGACCCAGGGCAGGCTCAGGGCCCATTACCCCTCTCCAAAATATCTCTCCTCCCGCCCTGCCCTCCAAGTCCAGCACACAGAAGAGCCAGAATCAGTACGCGACGCCTAAGAAGGATATCAAGTCAGTCAACATGTTACGAAGCCAGTCTTCCGAAAGCAACAACAACGACACAACGCCCGGCCGGTCGGGCGCCACTCCAGCGGGCGCAAAGCTGGAGCACAAGGCTGGTCCTACGTCTGCCCCTCTCAACACCAAGAAGCAGGCGGACATTTCGCTCCTGGGACAGACGTCTGCTCGGCTGAACCAGATGGGTAGAGCCCTCAAGCACGAAGCAACCAAGATTCTCACAACAGGCGGCAGCAAGATTTCCAAGCAGGACGAGAAGAGAGCTGCCGTGACAAACCTCGAGTGTATCCTGTACGTCATGACCCTCTTGGCTCGTTATCAATAAAGCATGCTAACCAGACCAGTGCCTACATGGCCGCCTACTCAGCCCAAGACCTCTCGCTCAACCTCCGCGGTCGCGCAGGCGAAGTAGAACAAACCTGGAAAACGCTCCTCCCCCTCTGTCTCTCCTACAGCCGCTGCACAAAAGACCACCAGCACCTCGACGGCCTGCGCTCATACCTCAGCTCCACCATCGCGTCCGCAATCTGCACACACGTGTCCCAGCGCTGCCAGAACCCAAAACCAGCCCTCGTATCCCACGACTCGCCCCAGGACGCTGCGACAAACGCCGCAGACCCAGCTACGCGCCAGCACAACAACTCGCTCGCAGAAAACTTTGCGCTCCTGGCTGATCATACGATCAAGATGCAGAGGCACTACCAGGACGCGCGCATCGCGCTGCCGCTCGAGGACTTGCAGACGCTGTATAAGAAGACGTATGCTGCGAGAGAAACCAACGCGCGTCTTGCCCGCGAGCCGGAGAAGATTAGCGGCGCGCGCATGTCTGGCCCTTACTTTTTGCCGCTCGCGACGGATACGACGCCCATCCAGGCTGTGCGGTTTGGCCTGCGGTTTCTGAGCGAGTATTGTGAGAGGGAGGGGTTGGAGTATCGGTTTAGGGTTAATTTGGAGAGACCGGAGTGAGAAGTGTGTCCTTGTACACACACAACCTGGTTCTTTTGTTAAGAGGCGTTTTTTTGTTGATTCTCTGATTGTCTACTTAGCGGGTGGGGTTTTCTATTTCTCTCTCCCCCTGTTTTGGAACAACTCTGATACCCCCACGAGGCTTGGCCTGGCTGGACTTGTTCTTTTTTCTTCTTCTTGGGCAAGTCCAGAACCATTCCAGCTTCTTTCTTGTTTGTTGGGTTTGGTCCATAGATGGTAGTAGTAAGGGTTGGGATGGAGTTGGGAGTTGGGAGCGAAACAAAACAAAAAGAGAGTGAGAGAGAACAGACATGGAACGAAACGAGGAAAATGAGAGACAAGAAATTCAAAAAAAGTTCAATCCAATGGGTTTGGTCATGGGAAAATAAGTGATGTTTGAATTGTACTTCATCTTTGAATTCATGTCGTAAACTCTTCGTTGCACTTGATTACCTCCAGACAGTCCTTCGAGCACCAAACGCCATTGAACATACCAAACAAACCCAGAAATCAAGACAAAAATACCCTCTCCAACCTCTCCAGCAACAAATCCGCATGATGTTTCTGGAAAATGAGCATCGGCCTCAACCGCACCGCCCGCTCTCCACTCCCCCCAATATTAACCCCCTCACCCTTCGCCTTCCTCAACACCTCATCCCTCCTCACACTATCAAACGCAATAAACGTGCCCTGCCCCTTGCCCCTCAAATTCTGAATCTCATCCGGAAACCTCTCACTCAACCTCTGCAACCCCCCAAACAAATACTCCCCCACAACCGCCGTACTATTCACAAGATCCATCCTCTTAATCTCCTGAATAATCGAGCGGAATAGGATCGCCCGCGCGGGGTCCCCCATCCACGTATTAAACTGGCGATACGGTTTATTTGGCCGCAACTCGTCGTTGCCAAAGTAATACCCCGCCGTCTGCGCCTTTTTCGAAAACGTGACCATGTCCGGTGGCGAGCTTAGGCCCCAGTGTTCGTGGGCCCAGAATTTGCCGGTGGCGCCGACGCCGGTTTGGACTTCGTCGACGATGAGGAGGACGTTGTGTTTCTTTGTAATTTCGCGGAGGCCGCGGAAGAAGGATGGTGTAGCGTGGTTGTCGCCGCCTTCGGATTGGATGGGTTCGATTACTGCGGCGGCGGGTGGGTGATGGAAGGTAGTAATGATGTGTTCGGTTTCATCCAGACATCTCTGTTCTTCTGCGGCGTTTTCCGCCTCGTGTTCGTGCAGCGGGTACTTGAGCACGGGAAAGGGGGCCTGTGGCCAGTCGAAAGCGGGGATGTCGAGCTTGTGGATGGGCTTGGAGCGTGTGGTTGACAAGCTGCCGAACAGACGGCCGTGGAAGCCCGTCTTGAAGGACAGAATGGACATGTCTGGCGCGCCGGGCGCTTTGTTGTTCATGGACGAGTCGATGTCTTCTTGGGAAAAGTCGGCAGAGGCGCCGCCGCGTTGCTGCTGGCGCCGCCACATGAAGGCGGCTTTGTAGGCGAGTTCGTTTGCGTCGGAGCCGGCTTGGGCGGTGAAAACTTGGTTGAGGCCTTTGGGGGCGACGGACAGGATGCCGCTTTCGAGGATGTCGGCCCAGTCGTGCTGGGGGAAGTTTCCGAGGGCGGGGCGGTTGATGATGGCAGAGGCCATTTCGGGGGATGTGGCTGCGAGGAGGAGAGAAGGGTTGTTGTAGCCCACGGGGATGGAGGCAATCTGAGCGTATACGTCGAGTAGGACGTTGCCGTCGAGGTCTGCGATGCTGGTTCGTGTTAGTCTTGTGTCGTCTCTGGAAGCATCTCAAGCATACTAGTTGCCATAGCTCTGCGAGTAGTCGGCCATCATGTTCAAGCTCCTCGTGTCGAAGACCTTGCTCAGTCTCTCAATGGCCTTTTTGCTCTCTGGGCCGGGAATTGCCGTCTTGACGATTGGCTGTCGGGGCTCATCTGGGAAGAAGGAATGCTCTCCGCTGTCTGCAACGGCCGCTGCTGCTGCCGACGCATATCGTCTCTGTGGCGCAATTGGTGCCTTTGAGGCTACACGAGCATATGTGCGAAAGATTGGGACTCGAAGGCGTCCGGCATTGCGGACGAGCGACGCCATCGTGGTCGTTGCCAGTGATGTTGTAGAATGAGCAAGTTTGGTAAGGTGTGATGATGCTGCGGGGAGCTTGAAGCTCGAATGCGGGGAGACGCGACGCGTAGAGCAGCTGCTGTCACAACAAATAAGAAGACGGAACAAGTCAAAGAGCACAGTTAAGAAATAAACTACCAAGACTTTGAGAGATTCGACAGATTGCTACGTGTAAGAGCGATATCGCATCTTATACTATTCCAGCGCCGTTTATCTAACGCCCCGATACAGCTGATAGATGCCCATCACCAACCGGCCCTAACCCGTTGCTATCCCCGCAAAAGCTTGTCCAAGCGAGCCCCCCCAACGCTGGACCCACATTGGACCCTTGCCTAAACCAACTCCAGTCGTCAGAAATTGGCAATGTGATCCGCCACACGCCGCAGACGCCATGCACGCCAGCGACCTCCTCCCCAACACCCAGACATCAAGGAGGGCCCTCGTTTCCGGAACCGTTGGCTTGCTCCTCCCTCTTTCGCCTCTCGAATGCGTCCGTCGAGGCAGGTTTGTAGAGTTCGCCAGGGTCGTACGCTGGAAACGCTTCGAGCTTGCAGCCGAGCAGCCCTCTGATTGTGATAATCGCGTCCCTTTTGCCCTGCTCCTCCGAGATGTCGATTCTTCCTAGCTTCTGCGTCCAGGTAATGCCTTTGATCTTTCCTCCGGTATCGCCGTCGCCGTCGTTCTTCTCTAGTTCCAGTATGTACACTTTGTTGCCTGTCCAGCTCCGGGCAAAGTGGACGAGGATAGTCTTGTCGTGGGTCCTCTCTTCGCTCCAAACATTCCATCTTTCGTCCATGTTCCGACTTTCGACACCGGCTATGAGCTTCGCAAAGTCGCCTTTGCTGATGCTGACGTCCCAGGGCGCGGTAGCAGGCTCAATCATGGTGCAGCCATCTTTCCATTCCTGAAGTATGTGCACCATATTTTTGATTGTATTTTAGGGTCTTTCTGTATCGCGGGAGGCTGTACGAAGGTAGAGTTCTGCTTTGAAGATGAGATTGGCAATGGAAGACGTTTCCAGTGACTTATCTTGTTGTTTGCACACGGCAGCCAGCTTCAGGCAACAACAGCTAGGTATGTATACGTATGTCGAACCTGGGTGCCTACAAATCCTTGACCATAACCTAGTTGGCAGCCTTGCAGATCAGACGTGGATCACTGCGCACACCAAGGCCTGCGTGGCGCAGCTGCATTGGTCTCAAAATACCCATCATCGCTATTGGCCGGCAATTATTCATGACAGGATTTACGTCAGCATGGAGCTACAGTGTCACACCCTTTCCAATTGGAATGAAGTTGCGTTTATTCGTATGCGGTCTCCTCAGCTTGGCTGCCTGGAAAAAATACGCCTACCGACTCTACAAAAGAACCATGTTATTTGTGCGGCACGCTGGGTAGCTCGTATCGCATATCTGTTGCATCTCATGAGCTTCCTGGCTATCAGGTCCATATCTTGCAATGTCATGCCCAGGAGCTTCGTAGGTTTTGGCAGCTGTTGCGTGTCCGTCTCTGATCTCATGTTCTGGGTTACGTGCCATGTTGTTCTCACTGGTTATCTGTTTTCCTCGCTTTCTTTTCGTTGGGAGAAGTTCAAAGAGACGTTCTCGAGGATAAACCACCATGATTTCAACAGCTTGGCCTCTGTGTACTCGGGTCCGGATGATATCTGCACTGCGCAGAAGTTCTGGGCGTGCAGATTCGTCGAGAACCCAGATTCAGACGGCGAGGACCCTGAGGCCATTAAAGAGTTAGTTGCATGGAAGATTTACTTGCTTGTCTGTGGCGCTGGTTTTGATAGACAACACTCTGCGATGTGGAGAGAGTTGCGAACAGGTCTACACCATCCCTTCTGTCCTGTTGCGACGAAAGAAGAGTTCATTCAAACACGCGGTGAGGTATGTAAAGTGCCCGAGCGTATAAAGACATCTGTGTTAATATAGGGACATAGACATTCACTGTGCATCACCCTCCATCTATATCTACAAATTCCTGCATACTCAAAGAGAAAGCATCGTCTAACTCCTCACATCTGCCTTCCTCTATGATTTTCGATTCTACCAATGGCTGTTTGTGTACCGCGGATGTGACATCACTAAAAGTATCTCTTAGCACATCATGTAAGTGAGCATTCACAAACCCATTCCACATCATCACTAGTCTACTATCGTCACAGCGAGTTCTAACAGCTGCATCCAGCCTAGCAGGTAAGATGTGAAGGAGTTTCCTCGAAAAATTATCGACAGCCTGGATTTGCCTTGATCCACTGTTTTGATGGTAATGAGAGAGTCCTATGCGTTCTGTGTCGACGTACGGTCTTGCTATCTCTTCCTCTTCAGCATCTGGGAAGATGATTTGATAGATTTCACGCCATCGGTCATCTTCTGGCTTCCCTGCTGTGCCCCTTTTGGATCGCATCGCCTCAAACGTCGAGTAGGATATACCCCAGACATCAGGGTTTGGATCTGCGAGAAGCTGGCAAGGCTGGGTACCGCGCTGGTGCGCGGCTAGACTCTCTCTTCCTACTGCGTTTCCAAAGAAGGTATCGCCGCATCTCGAGCACCTGTGGTAGAGGTGCACGCGCTCGAAGTGTTGTTTTAGTCTGTTGATGCCGAGAAAACCTGGTCCGGCGCAGGAGTCTTGTTTACAGCGATAGGGGTTGCGTATGTAGAATGGACATGCGAGACCAGGTTTAAGGGGGTTGAGACGACGTCGTCGGGGTTTCTTGCAGGGTGGTGGATTTGAGTGGCTGTGGCTGGTGGTTATGGTGGCAGTTGTTTTCTGGTCGAATTCGTTTACACGTTTACGCGATGTGGTGTCTGTCTTGGATGTATTGCATGAAGGGCCGTAGCCGCTGTCGATGTTTTGTAATGTCTCCACGGTGAGAGTAGATGTTGTCAAATCGTCTGTTGTCGTAGGTTCTTCAGATGTCGATTTTTCGCTTGGGAATGTCGTTATGTCTCCGGCATGGCTGCAAAGATTCGCAGCGCATAGCTTTGCAGTGTTGAATGATTCTGGAACCTCGGGCTGGCGATGGGCGTTTATGTTCATTGTATCAGCAGCAAAGCTCTTATATCCCATTGAGTTCATAGACGTGAGCCCACCGATGCCCTCGAACTCACTACACACCACTTCATTTTCCAACAGTCCATCTGGAAACGAGGATTCAGAGCGTGCTAGGTTTTGTCGGACTGTAGAGCCAATATCATCCGTAGGCGAAGCAAAGGCTGTCCCGGAACTCTCCGCTGCTGGCATTCCCGCACAAACGACACGCGAAGTCTCAAAAGTCTCCTCGTGTTCTATCGGGTTTTCGGTTCCATGTTGAAATACAGAAGGATTCTGAAATGCGTACTTTTCCGAGACATTGGTGTAATCGCACATCGAACATGCAGCCCAGAGTGAGACACGATTCTCATCGAAACCGCATTGACAACATGTCCACATGCGCACGTATTGGCCATATCCACTCGCTCGCGAGTATATCACGCTCTCCATGCAATAATCGCATCGCCAGTGTGCACCTCCAGGTCGAAAAATGCTGTGGTTTGAGTGCTGGTTCCTCGATTCTTGAGAAGCTGCTGTCGGTATCATGACGTCAGATATTTGTGTAAAGTCGAACGCATCAAAAGAGGGTTCCATCGTGGGGAGATTCGATCTTCGCAACTGTCTTCGTTCGTGCAGTCCCTGGAGTTGGCAGGGAGGCCTTTTTTCCAAACACCCAGCGCATTTTCTCTATATAATATGTGTCGAAGTTCGCGAGTGTTTTGGCGGAACGCGCAAAGTTGCGCACATACACAGCCATGGGATTTTGCGCGTGTAAGCACTTGGAGGTGGCACGTTCAGCTTCGTGCATAACGCATATAAGCAGAAACGTGTACCAATCAAAAACGTGGCTTGGAGCTGCAAGGCTGGTGGACAAGGACTATCTAAATGTATCGACTCCACAATCATCTGAACACTGGCTTCCTCGTGAGAATATGTGGGTATTTACAGTTGTCGGTATAGCATGAGAGGTATAGTGGGAAGTTTGAGGCGTTACATATTCGAAGAGAGCACTTGGTGGTCAAAAGTCTGCCCAGGTGTTGTAGCATTTCATGCCGAGAGCTGGTTCTCTATAAAACATTCCTAGCTTTGCTCCATTGACAGCATGACGACAGCTGCTGTTCCTTTTTTCTCACTTGAATCCAGTGTCCAGATTTCGTCCTGAGTATTAGCGGGTATGAAGTCAGTCACAAGGCTGAAACCGCCACGGCGCATAATGCCTACACCGCCCCGCATAGCCTCGCATAGCCTTGTGCGACAACAATCATGTATCTGCCTAAATCATCCATAGAGCCATCAGAACCTCAATCGCCACTTGTTTGACAACTCTGTTACACCATCGAGAGAACGTCGAACTCAACCTCAGCCCTACCACGACATGCGAAGCGGCAAGAAACGCGTCACACCACGCGTTGAGTCGCCAAAAACATTTGTACGAAGGTCATCTGAAAGATTATCGAGGCGGCGGATAATTACTTCGGAAGATTGTGAAACGATAACAAAGCCCAAGACCCGCACAACGCGACGCAATGAACGGAAAAAGACAGCTGTGCCAGAGTCGTCGAAACGAGTGTCGAAACGTCTGGCGGCGTCCCGTAAACGTCGTGAGCCTCCAGAAGAGCCAGAGGTCTACAAACACCAGCCACTGGATACTCGCGTCGACGAAATACGTTTACTCAAGCTTCGTCGCGACAACGAGGGCCCTGTACACTGCGAAGTCAAAGTCTTTCGACTCGAGGACGCTCCCCCATACATTGCACTATCTTACCGATGGGGTCCACTGTTGCCCGTGCACAATGTCTTCATCGATGACAAAGCGCTCAAGATCAGGGATATCCTGAACTCGTGTCTACTGGAGCTACGAGAAGACGTGGACGCATGGCTATGGATCGACCAGATCTGTATTGCTCAGACGGATACCTCGGAACGGAATCATCAAGTGGGAATGATGTCGCGTATCTACAGCAGTAGTACCTCTGTTATGATCTGGTTAGGCGACATACCTCTAGCATATCCGCGCGAAGATGATCGCTTTAATGACCAGGACCTGGATCGAGAATCAGCACTTCTTTTGTCAAAGAATCAGTACTTTACGAGGACGTGGATAATACAAGAGGTGGTGCTTGCTAGGGAACTCAAGCTGCACATCAATGGGCACCGCTGTATCACATGGAGTAGGCTAAACGAAGCATGTGAAAGGAGTGGAGGTACAGACATTTCTACAGACCCTCTCCTCAAAGATCTCGTTTTCTGGATGTTATATCCAAAACATATACTCCATTACATGCCGATAGGCCAAATGCTCGTGTGGCTCAGCAACAGCGTGTGCGAGGATCCCCGAGACAAGGTGTATGGCTTTATGGCTCTTTTGAGGGAAGAAGATAGGTTCGAAGTGGACTACGGAAAGAGTGTTTCCAGAGTATATCTCGATGCGGTTATGAAAGTGGTTGGATGTCAGCAATCTCGTAGTTTTCTTTCCTCGGTCCTCTATAGACTGGGAAAGAGTATGGGGATCGAGAAGTCTCTGATAAGAGAGTTGGCGCTATGGTTGCAGGTGGTTCACGAAATAAACGTTTCAGCGGCTTTAAGGATATTGGGCGAATGATCGAATCTAAGGTGGCGTGCTAGAAGAAACCAAGAGAGATCTTGAAGCTTTTGGTCGACCTTGCGAACAGCTGGGTATGGCCGACAAACTACGATAGGAGAGACTGGTTGAGAGATTTGTAGATGTAGTTGGTGAGTAGCACCGTATGGTACAGGCAAGATAATTCAAGAAGCATAGTAGCAGACCGAGAGTACATTATGTAAGATCCGCGAGCTGTTATCTCTATGTGACATATCGCGTGTCTGGCCATAGTAGATAAGCATCAAATAACAGGACAGAAACCTCTCTGTTTCCACAGTCGCGAAGCGAAGGCAAAAGGGCAGAGTATCGATACACTCAACACCCACCCACCACCCCATCAACACCAGCCTACTTCCCAAGAACCTACACATCACATTAGCCAACCCCATCCCACCCACAACATTACACTTAACATACCTTATCCACAACCGCCTGCCCCATCATCCCCGCATTCGCCACCCCACTCTCCACCGTCCCACCCACCCTCATAAAATTCACACCCAAAACCTCCAACCCCTTCTCCTCGACCAGCCTCTGCGCACTAAACCCCCACCGATCCTTTAGATCCTGCATCTCGCCCTGCTTCCCCTGCGCCGCCGCCACCCACTCCTTTTGCATCTCGCGCAGGTCCTCGGGCCGGACTTCGATCTTACTCGAGGCACGGGCGAGGATGAAAATGTAGCGGTGCGGGCGCGCGTAGAGATAGTTGGGTAGAGGGGCGGGGCGCACGTAAGGTGAGCGCTCGGCGGCGGCGTGGTGAGAGAGTGTGCCGTCGGGGTTGCTGGTGAGGTTTGTGATGAGCCAGTGCCGGACCTGGCCGAAGTAGGTGTCGTTGTTCATGAGGAGGTCCGGGTCGACCATCATGAGGACGAGGTTGTCTAGGGGCTCTGAGGGCTGAATGGTGGGTTAGTGGGGGGTGGTGGGAGGTATGAGAGTTGCTGGTGCGTACTGGAGGGTTGATGAAGACTTTGGGTTCAGGTATCGTGTCGGCATTTTCCAATTCTTTTCCTGGTGTGTCGAGCTTTGCGTTTGGCCATTCTAGTGTTAGGTTGTAGGATAGGTTGACGGTGTCTGGGAGGACATCTGGGATGACCTTGTGCTCGGAGAGAGCCTGCTTTGTTACTTGTGTGTCCGACATATCGAAGCTGCAAGATTTCCTTTGGAAGAGAAAATCTGTCGGAATTCGTTCACCTCAAATACCATCACTTCACCCAGCTATTATACAAACCCGCAGCCGCATATCCCGGAGAAACTCGTGTATTATGAGCAATTACGCATCATGCATATTGCTTTCGGCAGCGATCCGCTCTCCCTATTACCCAGCCAAGTCGTCGCGACCGACGTTGCAAAGCTCTCTTTGGCTAGCGATGCGCATATGCAGGCACGTTGGGTGTCGTAGTCGTACGATTGTCGAGATGACGTTGATATGACACGCACAAGGGCACGCGACGCGAAAGACCCTCGGCCACGTGCTAGCCCCAAACTATCATCACTGCTGCTCGAGCACGACACACCTGGGAAATGATGCGGAATATTTGATACGACATATACTCGTGGGGTATTACATCCGCGCTCAGCAGAAACTCATCATGTCTTCAGCCACAAAATTTACAGCACACCAACCCGTTCTCATGCCATACCCCACGCTGGCTATCGAACATGACCCGGCGCCTCATGTGCTCGTACCTGGTCCCCAGCCAATTCCACAGGTGCCTGTCTAGCCGGAGCTTCAAACCTAGATGCTTCGTCCATGGGAGCTTCGTGCCTATACACGGCTGCTGGTACTTCCCCTTTGGCCGGCTCGTAGTAGGTTTGCGCCTCCGTCACCTCGTTCTTCTTCTTGTTATGCGACCTCCTGCCGATGAAGATGCCAACCGCGATCAGCGCGATAACACCCGCGGCAGCACCCACGCCTATCCCAGCCTTTGCGCCTGTCGACAGACCACCACTATCGTTATTCTGTGGTGTCGCAGAAGGCGCAGGGGTCGAAGTATTCGCGTTTGCATTCGCATTCGAGTTTGAAGAGCTGGGCGTGCTAGGCGTGCTGGAAGCGCTCGGCGATGTCGACGCACTCGTGGACGTAGGCAGCAACGAACTCGTAATTATGCCGCTAAACGTAGGTTCAACTTTGAACTTCTCGAGATTCGGATCCGTACAGCAATTGGTCGAGTCGCCACAGCACCAGAATTCCGACGTCGGCGTTCCATCGCACGGAGTGACTGTCACGTCGTTTTTGCCTTGCTCTTCCTAAATCCGATAATCCCATGTCAGCTGTTTTGCTCGCGCACTCTTTATTCTTTGGTCTTTTTGCATACCCCAGATGAACATAGATTCAGACACCCTCCCGCTTCCCAGTTCTGTAACGTGCACGTCTCTCTGAAATAAAGGCCGTAGTGAGTATCAGTTGGCGCAACGGCCTGACAGATGCCGTTCGGCAGACAGGTATCCTCGCCTTCGCCGATTTTGCAGCAGATGTGGCTGAGCGGGTCCGAAGTGTCGTTGGAGCATGGCTGGTACTTGGCAACGGTCTGCAGGCCGCCGTTGCGCCAGTAACAGTTATCTGCAGCGGCCAGCGTGGTGGTCAAGGCGAGCCATAGAACGGTTCGTGGCAGCATCATGTGCCGTCTTTGAGATCAGATCAGATCAGACAATTGCTGAGGGGGTTTGAGAGGCAAATGCGCGGAAGGGGAATGAATGCATATAACATGGGTTTATCCATTGCCAAGCTCCTCTGTCCTTATAGAGTTGCAGGATTTATGGGGCGGGGCGTTCACCTCATTTCATGCGGCTTGTTGCTGTGTAACGCGAGCGTTGACTGGACCTGTAACCGACCGGGCGAAAGCTGACTTGGAAAAGTTGGGGGCGGACAACCCGCGTTCATGGTCTAGGTTGTCGATTCCGCTCCTACATTAGTCCTAAACAGCTGACTCGGCCCGATTTTCACAGACCTGCTTGGAATTCCGAACGAATAGAAAGCTTGAACGTTGGACAGGTACCAGCCCCAAGTAACCTATTTCCGGATTCGCAGACATGCTGCGACCCAATCACTGTTGCACAAAGTACACAGAACCAGTCAGATTAAGCCTTGACGCTGCACACTGGATACTCAAGAACATAGATGATAATTTCGCCTAGTTCCCAACACCCAACATAATACATACATATGCCCCGTCGCCTTCTCAGATAATGGCTGTTGGATAAAGCCGCCCCCCACCGCTCCGCTTCCCTCTCATCTTTTCCCACCAACGCCATGTTATGCCTTGCATTCGACCCATATATGCAGACGAACGGATTGCCTTCAATCGAAGAATTACAAAGAATAAAAAAGTCAAGAACTTTGAAAACAGAAACTGGATGACTGGCGACCAACTCTCTCGCCATGCTATGAGTGGGAACGGCCGCCGTTGACTGTATGGTGCGTCTGTTGCTGATCGCCGGAGCCGTTGGAGCCGTTTGTAGGTGGCGTTGCAAGCTGCATGGGGCTGCCGTACCCGTCTAATTGAAATGCCATCTTGGTGCCTGCGTTTGCTCTCTCCGTAGAGTCAGAGAACGACATGGTGGCCGTGTCGTCCATGGGCGTGAGGCTGGTTTCTTCGACGTCGGTGGTTGCTGGGGGTGGAGGTGGAGGTGGAGGCGCTGATTGCTGGTTTTCAGAAGCTGTTCGGGACCGCTTTGGCGAGCCAGACTGTGTCTCTCCATCCCTCTTACGCTTCAGATCGGCTGTCGAGTCGGTGGGAGAGGCCTCATAAGCATCGCCGGCTGGTCCTGAAGGGGTGTTGGGAGACTCGCTGGCGAGGTCAGACTTCACACCACCCTGGGCGGCCTTCAACTTCTGTCGCTCTTGCTTCTTCTTGACGGCCTTGTCCATGAAACGCTTGACCTCGTCTCTGACCGTCTTCTCGTGGTTGGAACTGATCTTGGCCGTCGGGTCCTTTACACGACCAGACTTGTAGTCGCCTCGCACAAGCTTCTGTGCCACCTCTTTACTGAGTCTTTTGATCTCCTGCTTTTCAAACTTCTTGTAGTACTGTTTCGTGACTGCCGTGACGTGCGGTGCAAGCTGTGAGGGTCAGATATGCTTTGCGGGACAATGGGTGATACTCACTGTTGCTTCATACACCTTTTCCTGCTTCTCTAGTGATAGTGTTCGCCACTTCTCATGGCCCGAAGCCGGTGCTGTGTCCTCGTTGGAGATGGGCTGTGGGGTGGTAGATGCGGAGGGCCCGGTAGGTGTGCTATTCGATGTGATGTTTGCTATGATGTTTTGTAACAACTGCGTCTCATTCCTAGCCTTGTTCTGAGGAGGAGGCGGGGCATCTGCAGGCTGGGTTGGCCGTTGCCACTGCGTGGTACCAGTCTGGTTGTAGAAATACGTCGAACCGTTCTCGGCTGTGGCCTGGAACCAGCCTTGTGGAAGAGCGTTGAATGGCCTCGGTCGCATGACTGGTCGTGGAGTAGCGAAGAAGCCAGCTGGGCCGCGAGGTGCGTTCAAGACACGAGGGCCGGACGGGATGTTTGCCGCAGATGGGCCCTTGGGCGCAATGGTGGAAGGCGATTTCGACCTAGACCTAGAGCGTTCGCGGGCTTTCTCACGCCGTTCATAATGATTCTCGGTCCGGACTGGCGTGCTTGTGTTTGGATCTCTCTTCAGCCGTGGTATCCTGTAGCCGATTTCTAGCTTACTCCATGCCGTCAATAGTTCTTTGGCAGCCTCCTCGACTCGTTCATCTCCGCAGTCTGTCAGCTTGCCTACCTCGTCTTCAATGCCAGAATCTTGAATCTTGTTTCGAGTGATGCGTGGCAGTCTGTGCAGCACGTCCAAGACTTGTAGAACAATGTTGAAGTCATCCCTCCATCTAGCCAAAGTGATTTTGAGGTTCCTGTAGCCGTGGAATTGGACGATGCGCGCGCAAACCTTTTCGTCGTCGGTCTGCATACGGTTGAGAAGCTTGACGGCAATCCACTTTTCTTCGCAGTTGCGCAGAGCCGACACGACCTTGTTTACTGCATCCACGTCGAGCTCGCGTGTCTGCAAATTGCTGATGTATTCTTCGTCGTCCTCGCTTGCCTTCTTCTTGCGGGGCTTCTTGGCGACTGCCGTACCCCAACCATCAACATCGTCGATTCCGAGGGCCGCGATGGTTTCATTGCTGAGGTTGGTCGCATTGTCGGACTGTGTCTTTCCGCCGATGAAGCCACTGCAGTTGGGCTCACCGCAATAGCACGGCTGCGGGTCCGCGCCGTACCGATCGACGTTGTAGTTGAAGACGAGCTCTTCGCCTGCTTTGACGCTGCGCTCGACGAATATGCCCATGCGCAGTTTGTCGCCAACCACCCACTTGTCGACGAAGCAGTTGGGATTGCACGAGTGGTTGCAGAAACGGCCAAGGTTGCCCTTTTTGGTGGCGTCTACAAACTCGCCCTTGGTCAGGGACATGAAGTAGAAGTGCTTGATGCCCTCGTCGTCGTATTGGCCCATGCGGCGGCGGAAGGTGCGCTCGTCGATGACCTCGCCAATGTACTCGAAGACGAACTCGCCGGGCGCCATGTCCTTGTTGGCGCGAAGACCGAAGCCCTTCTTCTCCGTCTTGATGACGGTGACGTCGGCATACTGTTTCCGCTGGAAGCGCATGTTCTGGCATTTCCGACCGCAGCCGCAGTCACCCAGGCACTCCATTTTGGTCGCCCGGTTGATGCAGTCGGAGTCTTCGCCGCAGGCATGGTTGGTCCTGGTTGTGGCGTCGTATTCTTCCTGACAGTCGCATTCGAGGGCCGGGTCGGTGGTGCCGATGGTCTTGTTCGCGTACGTGCATTCTGGGAGGACGACAAAGGTTTCTTTGGCGGCGGCCGTCGAGTCGGGGAGGTCGAGGAACAGCGGCGGCGGGCGTGAGACGATTTTTTGGGACGCGGTGCGCGAGAGCTTGGGAGCCTTGCCGGGCTCCATCTTCAGCGTGATATCGCCGCCTACAATCTCTTCGCGGGCGCTGCCGGGCGATGGGCTATCGGCTTCATGCTTGGTCATGGGCGACTGCGTCCGGGATCGCGTCTTGAGCCGGGGAGGAATGGCGAGAGGCGTGGGCGCGCGGTCGTCCACCTCGTCCTTTACCTGGCTGGCGCCCTTGGCCTCACCTGCACCGTCCGAGGCCGCAGCTTCCAGCTTCATCTCGCGCAGCTCGGGCTCCAGGCGAGCGGTATTTTGGTCCGACTCGCTGTCCGACATATTCTCAAAAGGTCGTGGGGTGGGTGGAAGGTGGTGAAGCAGAGGGTCGAAGATGGCGAGAATCTCAATGAGAGGGACGCTAACGCTCAATGTCCAATATCACACATGCAGAACCAGGAGCCTATCTACCTCATAGTCCATGCGATGCGCATACACTCAACACCTCCAGCGCACTGCCTTTGAGCTTGGGGTGAATGGCGACAGACAGACAGATGGAGGCAAGAGGTTTGGCCGCCCTGGGTAATAGCTGGGCAATGTTTTTGGCTTCCGTGGGCACAGAGCGGTGTCGGACGGGGCAGGTTTGCTTTGCGCCTACACCGTGCCTGATGCACCAAGCAACAAGGACTCTAAGGGGGTGTATATGTTCCTGACGTTGTCGCCGTCGCCATGTACGTGTGCGGGATGGAGCCGTGGATGCAACCAAGCCTTCCGCGAATTCGAGCTCGCTTGTCCCGGCGACGACAGGGCAGGCGGTTCTTTCTAGTCGGCAGGGTGTACGTGTGTGAGAGCCTGAACAGGTAGGGTCGATCAGCCGACAGAGTATTCGAGTGGCGGTGCTGCGCGCGACGCGATGCGCTGACTTTGGGATGATACTTTGGAGATGCGAACGAAAACTAGCGTTGCCAGTGGTCCATGGGCCCAGCCTCGGCCTCCGCAATCCATGGATGCAGGGCCCCTCCGGCCATAGCTAGCATTGGCGCACGCAAACATGTCAAACGAATACAGGACAGAGGTAATGATGATGGTATTGTTAGAGAGACATTGGGATAGAGATGCGTAAATCTCGGGTACTGCGTCACAGAGCTATTGTTCGTAAAGTGTAGGTACTCTTGGCGACTCGTGGACAGCCTAGCAAGTGGTCAGAAGGTAGAAGCTGGGTGGTTGCTGTGCGTGACAAACGACTCGGATATCGTCTCAGTCTCCAGGCGGGATTCCCACTTACACGAGCAGATTTGTCGAACGTCTTTCACGTCAAGCTGCTGAGCCGGCAGGACCGCGTACGCACTGGGAAAGCCCAACGTGTTGCACAGATCCTTTCCGCATGGGGAAACTAATCTATCCTCATGTGCAACTGCAATAACAAATGCCATCAAACACCCTGTGCATGTCACTGCAGCCGCGGCTGATGGTGAATGAGTAGTGGGCAATGCATCAGAATAACTTTGCGATCGGCGCGTCATCCGCGACACACCGGGACGTGCGGTCTTCACGGGCCGAGCAAAGCCCCAGGGGACGAGACGTGTTGAAGAAGCAGTATGAGCAGCACGACTCAGGGCAGCGAATGAGGCGACTGCTCATGCAATCTGGAGTTGCTCAGGCATCGGGAAATATTGGATGGCTGGTTGTCGGAGCCCGGCTGGCACGTTCCTTTTTTCGCAGATTCAGATCGGGCGAGCCTAGCGCGAACCCAATTCCCCGAAAAACGAACGGCTTTCTTTGCGATGCGAACTCGATGAACCGTCGCCGGCGCCGGAACGATCATGTGTCGTGACCTTTGCAGCAGCGTGTTCAGCAGCCTCAAGTATCCGAGCTCTAGCGCCAGCGTCATAGACTAGACTCCCCAAGATGGCTGGCGTTCGGCGTGTCGACCACAGCACTGGTGCATGTGCTTGCTCTCGAGTTTCCAACTTTCCGAAAGACTATACCGTGGCAGATTCAAACCAAGGCCGCCCGTGGTGCATCTTGAGTCTTGGCAGGGCTTCCCATTGGCTTTCCTCGAGCGAGCACAGTCCACAAGTACACTAGCGCAGAACTCTGACTGAACGGCTACCTACTCTTCACACCAGAACCCATGATGCTGGCACGACAGCTGACCTGGATGCACCGGCTAGATTTCGCCTCTCTACGGTCCAGAGTGACGCTTGCTGGAAAGCTGCGGCTCCAGCTGCCTGCTGAGAAGAGACACTTGCACTATAAATTTCATTGGGGGCTATGCCGAATCGCGGGCCGCTCCCGATGTTCGACTGGCTCCGCGCAGCCATACGGTGTGAAATGTGAAAAGACCAACAGGAGAGTGCTACGTGTCGATGCATGTGCGCAGTTTTGTCGCCGGCCAGGTATAAGAGAGCGAGTATCAAAGCTACGCAGCTGCGACGTTTGTGCCTCTCGATACACACCTCCCCCCCAGCAGCCGTCCTGGAACAGACCACATTCCCAGTGCACCGTTGTAGACAGGGATTGACGACGCCGTCTTCCGCTGCCCCATCAGGCGCGACGCGCTTCCCACGGCGATCTGCGCTGAACCATTCTTGCCCAGCGTGCGCGCAGCACGCCAGCGCTGGTACGCGCAGCGACACTTCAGCCTCCTCGAGGTCGCGCGTGCCGTCATGGCGAAAGACACGGTACTGTCAAACCCCCGAAACAAAGGCGGCGGCGCACATGCGAAAAAAGCAAAGGGCAGGGACTGGTTTACAAGGGAAGGGCCGTTGGTCTCAGGCTAAACCCTCCACAGCTGGTGAGACACGGCTTGGGCTACTCTCTAGGCGATTGGCTCATCGGTTTGCGCAATCGTTTTCGAACATCCGACTGAGGCTTTCGAGATGGGCTAAGGCGCCGCCAGATCTCATGTTACATACGTAGGCGTCGTTATCGATTTGCGACGAGTACTGATCTAGACAGATACCGTGCGGGAAGCCTTGGATGCTGCATTCTTGGTGTGGGGACTAGTCGCCTCCCATTCGCCTTTGAACAAATCCGCTAATGTATAACATACCGGGTGGCTCTCCCCCAGTAATCTCTCACGGGAAAGCTGTCTCTCCTAATTATTTTGACCCAGCCTCATGTGGTCCCTTTTGACACAACCTTCTTGCCTGCTGGCATGAATACGACAACCAGAGCCCGCCGCAGGTTTCTTTGATTTGATTTTGCTGCTCTTCTTCTACCGCTCGTTACTCTTTCGTTTCAGCACTCTCGTTTGTTCTGTTGGTAAACGCAGCTATACAACCGCGCGCGAGGGCGCGCGTTGCTCTTCGCGCCGGTCCACTTACTTTACGGCCTTGTGATCGATGCTCGATTAGTCTGGTTGCATACAGCAAGCTTTTGCCACTACTACTTCTTGGTCTCTGCCCTCGCGTATTTTGAGCGTGTCGAGGATCACGACATGGAGCCCTCGACCTCGCGCGAGCCACCATGGGCAGAGCATGAAAAAGTACGTACCTCGCAAATACCGTCACACGTACAATCGCCGTGTATAGGAAACTGATGCAAACTAATCTAGGTTTATTTACTTGCTGAAATACTAAAAGCAGCTCCCGTACCATCTCATGTTCTCTTCGGATTCATACGCGACGCCAACATCCAGCCACGATGGAACGACATGGCTTTGCCTCCAGGTACGTCTTGTCTGCTTGTATTCTCTCGCCACGCACGTTCATCATTCAACGTTACACCCAAGTATTTGCAGTAGGGCAAACTAACGCGCTGCAGGTCGGTCTGTTCGTTCCAGTCAGATGGCATTCGAGAGTCTCGCAGCGACCTACGCCGCACCCGGGCAAGAATATAGACGCCCCCAGCTACCCGCACCCATGCTATATCCCGGACCGGACACCGCGAGAAAACGACCACTTCAGCCAGAAGCCTCTACGCCGGTTGGCCGCTTGCTACAGCCCCGTCCCCCGCATTCGTTCCCAGGAGAATTCATGCCCGCGGGCCCTGCCTACACATCTACGATAAACCCGTCTGGCGAGCCAGCGAACAAAAAGAAACGTGGACGACCAACAAAAGCGGAGGCACAGCAGAGAGCACAAGAGGCTGCTGCGAGAGGCGAGGTATATCCACCGCCTAGGAGGGGAAGGCAATCGATCACGGCACCACCTGAACCGTCACCACTCGGATCGGATCCTCGACAACATGAGCGAACAACACCACCAACAGCGCCTTCTCAGCAGGCTCCCACAATGACACCGCAACACCAGATCGGGGTAGAACACGGGTCGGAATCGTCGTCAGGCAAGAGAAGACGGACCAGGCCACAACCATTGGAACTAGAGAAACACCACGCAAGCAGCGAAATGGAATCTCCGCTCGCATACGGCTCAGGCGATCCGAGCCGCACCCAACAATACTCAACATACACGCCCATTTCTGCGCCCTTGCCATCTTCCACCGAATCCAGGGACAGAGATGTGCGCATGGAAGGGGTCGAAGAGACTCAACCACGAACCACGACACCTCACTCGTTTAAAGACACGGTCGGTATATGACAGCGTTTCTTTCGTCCACAAAAGCAACATCCGGCGGTAATCCTGTTTTGAAAGCGTTCTGTCAACGACTTTACTTACGCACTCACGATGAACTATAGCCATGATACCATGGAGGTACGCTCTGCCGTTTACGCTTGCTACCACATTTGATGAGCACCAGTCATGCGCACGCATCACTTATCATGTTCATGTTGTTATTGCTGCTCTGGGGCTGTTTGTGCCCCCAGACACACACACCATCTTTTCCCGTCAAGCTCAATTTCCTAGTCACAACCTGTTTGTTCGTTTCTTCCTTGACTGCATGTCGACACTTTACGAAAAGTCGAGATATGATGAGCCTTACCTAATGTCTTACTATCGCTATCTTCACGACTAAAGAGCTCCGTATCTCTTTTCGGCCGTAAGGCGCTTATGCCAGCCATCTTGTTTTCTCGCAACGTGTACGATAGATGGATTTCCGATCAATTCCGCATCACGGCCTCTGTACAAAAAAAAGCACCTATTAGCAACAACATCAATAGTAGACCTGGCCGTGGCCAATCAGTACGCACTCTTCCAACGCTTTGAGCGAGCCTTCCTCGTACCACGTCGCACCTCTCTCCTGCATGTCAATGTACGTATCCTGGCGTCCATTCATCTAGCGAGCACCAGCATTTTACGACGTCAAGTTCCTGCAGGCTGACCAGGAAGGCAGCATAGAAGTGGTTGGGAGGGCCGAACCGGGACAGCGTAGGGCAACGCGAACCGCGGCGCGCGACACAAGCAACGGGTCCTGTTTCACCTATGAATACCCTACTAACTTTCGGTGCTACTATCGCCCGTTCTCGTATTTCATACACAAAGTCTACGACGCAGGGGGGAGGTACACCTCGCTACTTTGCGCGCAAGAATCTTCGGCAGATCTGCATGTAAGCGCCCTCTCTCAAAACATTCTCCGCACTTTGAATAGTCAACCGCCATCCATTCGAGAAAATCCGCAATTCTCACCGGGGAAAAGGGGAGGTTGGCAGAACTTCGGGGCTTCAAAGTATTGGTTGAGAGACTTGCGAAGGAAATGACTCGAGTTGCAGCATATTTTTTTGCGGCTACACACTTGCGCTGCTTCTGCAGACATGCTATGTACTAACTGCTGCAGCACGAAAGGGGAGTCGACATGACGCCAACGCATGCACGCATCGACCAAGTCCCAACACCGAAAACCAAAGCAGACAATTGCCTGCCCAACCAACTTAGCCTGTGTGGTAAACACTTGCGGCTAAAGGGTGTGTGAATTCATAACAGTGAGTTTCTGGCGATGACGGTGTCGTTGTCGTTGTTTGCGAAAAACACGTCGTTCACTCATCATCCTTGACGCTCGGATCAGGAGATGGGGACAACAGAACCCTAAATGACAATTAATCGCCGTATCAGATCTTACAGGGCTAACCCTAACCCCCACATCGCGCCTACTTGTTACAGAACCACTGCGGCGTTTATCAATAGGAAAATCGCAAACCCTGCGACAACGCCACCACTCTGAGAAACTTTTTACTTTGTTTCCAAAACTAAACGGCGCAATGGATCCGAAAACGGGTGGCTATCATACTACACGTGTTTTTTTGTTTTGTGACATGCCCGCGCGTGAACCAAACACAGGTAAGCGGCGTCAGCGCCAGCGTTTTGCTATTCGGATATTGCCAATACATGTTTATTTTCTGGGCCGTCGCTGGTGTGTTGGAGAAGGACGGTATGTGAATACGATACCACGCATGGACCAAGCGTTCATCGCATCTTTCTCTCCGGAGATCCGGGAGTTGTGAGTGGCTGGTAGTAGTAGTAGTAGGGCAAGTGACAAGTTGGTTTGTTTTGGAGCGGACTGGATGAGGTTGGTTGAGGAGGCTGGTCTGTCGCGCGCGCGGTGTATCCACTGCAAAGCGTGGTTCATGTCCATGTCCATGACGTACAAATCGAGCGCGACCATCTACTCCTTCTTCTTCTTCTTCTTCCTCTTCTTCATACCAAACTCCATTGACCCAGATGTCGAAGCGCCCGTCGTCGCTTCTCGCTTACCAACTTGAAACATATCCCACCATACCCTGCGTACGTCCCATAGACGCGCTCGTATATCCCGTCTGATCGCCATAACGTAAATCTCATTATACCCCCTCCCCATCCCATCCCATCCCGCCCTAGGTAGCTAGCTTCCCACCTTCTCCTTCCGGCTGCCCATAACCGAAACGCGCAAGGTTAAGCGGGACAGCGAGAAGGGAAAAATCTCCAATCTGCCCCGTCGCGTGCTCCTTCTTTCTCGAAGTCTATCCGCTTAGCCTTGCTCACACCTCGGTTACGGTATCCGGAGTGCTGACCCGGACAAAGCGTGCAGTGTTGTTAGATGAAATGATGGCTTCTGTACCTGCATATTGATGATGATGATGGGATCCCTCATGCATTAGAATCATCTACGAGATTACTGCGTTGGGGACGAAGGGTGTATTGGGAGTATGTGCGTGCATGCGCTGATGCAGCGTTCAGCGGGTTGGTGCATATATCCAAGGTGGGAGGGTGAGAAGTGAACTGGCATGTCACCGAGACAGGTAAAGTGTTTTGCTGGCGGGAATACTATCTAGAAGCGGAGTATGGGCACCTTTAGCGTAGATTGTTGCCCGACTGGGCTAATGGCATTGCGGGAGTGGTAATTTGCTTCGTGTCCTGATTGGGATATTTTAGGCGAGGATGGGATGGGTTAATGAGGTTAATATAGTAGACGTCGTATAGGGCATCAATGAGGGTGTTTTCCAACGTACTCCGTGCTTGGATGTGGCTTTGTCGTGAGGCCGGTGTGTGGGCAGCTATTCATGGAGAATACTTCACGGCTGGAGTTGGGTGTGCAGCATGGATGATATGCTGGATGACGAGTGAGTTTCCCGGACATGTTTTCCTCCTGCACAAATTGAACTACTGCAAAATAGTATTGGTGGACTATTTGTGCCATACTGTCTGTAGGATATATCAAGTATATTTTGAGGCTGAGATGGCAAAATAGCTCCATTACGCACAACAAGAGGAACTGGGAATTCCAAATAACCGTACCAAGGTGATATGTCGACTATCAAGTACTTCATCAATCGCGTTCCATGCAACCCGTCAAACAACCCTAAGCACACGGCCAGACGCCTGAAACAACACGACTTTCAAAATGCTAGTGGTATCAAGAAAACGTACTGGACAAAGTAGTAACGATGCGTCAGAACAGAACAGAAAACGTAGATCAATACCGAGGTCCCTGCCATTTTTCCCTTCCAAACGCCAAGCATCGTCATGACAAAAGTAAAGGGGACAATGCCTCGCTATGGCGCCACATGGTCTTGGACAGCGAGAAGCTATCTCGCTGCCTTGGAATCGGCTGTGCACTCATCGCAAGTCCAATCTCGTGTTTTCGGTGTGAGGGTTGGTATTGGTGGTTTGGTGTGCTGTTGTATACATGCGAGGTGAAAGATCCGACGTATGCAGTCCTGTAGCGATCTTAGCTTAAATTCCACAAATATTGCACGCTGTTAAACTTACCGTGTTGTTACAGGCGACCAGACCAGATTTTCCTGGTATTGCAGATGCATCTTGGCCGCAGTAACACAGGTCGTATGGCGGATCAGCATCCTCGTCTTGAGGTACCTCTGCTGGCTCCAACGGCATGCTTATCGATGGTTTGTCGCCCATGTCCACATCGCCGTCATGATCTCCATTAATAGGAGTAAGGTAGCCAGCTTCAGTCGTTACGGCTTTACCTTTGCCTTTGTCTTTGCTTAGCTGAGCGGTCTTGTTCCCTTCAAAGACCCCACCAGCTAAATCAGAGACCCAATCAAGAATTCTTGGTTGTCTCTCGTGGCCTGGACGGAAGACAGAACCATAACGTGCAGCATTCTGATACTGCCTCGGTATGAGATTCTGATTTTCCCCTTCGTCAGCAGGGGCGACAGGGGTCTCTTGATACTGAACATCAAGGTATGCCAGATGCCGAGCAAGCTCATTGGCTGCTGTGGAGTTCCCTTCCTGTTTTTCGACAATCTTCAAGGCTTCGTGTACCTCTTTCGAAATAATGTCCTCCTCCAACAGCTCGTCCAATTTTTTCCTAAACTCGCGGTAGACATCGTCGTCGTGCAGTAATTGCGGACCGCATTCTCGCGCGAATCGAACAATCGACTCTTCCACGTGCATCTCTGATTGCAGATTCTCTTCGCGCATAAAGTCATCATAGATCTTCAAGAAACGCTTGGAAGCATCTGATAGTTTTGTTTTGTCAATCTCCACATGTTTCCGGCAATACATCCACCCTTCGTCCAGTTCGTCGTCGCTCTCGCTGATTACCTCACCGGGTTGGAGAGGCCTCTTGCTGATTGAACGGAAAAAGGTGATGCCCTTTGGCGCATTTGGCACGACATATCTCTTCTTCTCTCTTCGCGGTCTGGACTGCACCTGATCTGGAGGTTTTCGCGGTCTTGATCCTGGCCCACGTTTTAAGCCACCCGTTGCTGGCTTTGGTTTCGCATATCTGGTAGGTTTTTCTATCCTGGCAGCTCTTTCAAACTCGTCGTTGCCTGCTAGGTATTGCTGTCTGTCGAAGGGCTGAGGTGGTGCGAGCACACACACGTCGAAAGGCTCGTCAGCAGTATCACCGGCACGTTGACCTGCTCTGTAATTCGCTACTTCGCTCTCGAACCGCCAACATTCAACCCCGTCCTTGTCGATTTGTTCCAGGATGACATTGTAGTCAAAGTACTCGTGCCAGCTTATGAGGTGCATTTTGAGGTCTTCGATGTCTGCTATCTTCTTTCTTGAACAATGCGGACACATGAGTTCAGATCGTTCGAGGATGTCATTGCCATACACAAAAGTGAGCCTATACTTGGGTTCCTGATCCAGGGGTGGTGTCGGATACGAACTGGCTGTTTCGATTGAATTTCGAAGATGCCGGTTGTGACTTGTTAAGACTGAGTCTTCATTAAGCAGATTCCAATGCATACTGACTTCAAGCCCTATGCCGAGCTGCTCTCCAGATGCTTTCAGTGGTAAGATCACCCTCCCTTCTGGCACGTCGAGAATGTTCGTAGATGAAGTAGAGAGACGGGCTGATGGATCCGAGATTTTGATGCCCATGAAATCGCACAGGTCTTGGAGACTGTTGTGAGATGTGAAATTGATACTGAGCATTATTCCGAGTGTTTCATGTTCATCGATATTACTGGGATCGGTGTACCAGTCTTCGCGATAGATAACAATAGGGTCCATTTCGATTGAAGCCTCCCGGTCTGACCGCCTGTCAGTAGCTCGCAGGATTGCCTCCTGTTCAGGCGGATCGTTACATGGCGGATTCGGCGACGATGAAACGACAGACATCTTGATTGATGTGGGCAAATGTAAGAGAGTTCGCGCCTTCTTTGCCAGGTCATTTCCACGACCACTGCGAGCTTGCTGACCGTTCTGTGAACGGATACCGTGCGCCTGAAGAACGAAGGACCCTGTTGCCCTTTCTGCTGAGATCATATCGTCCAGTAAATTCCAAGATGGGGGTCGCCAACTGGCACGAAAATCAGTTCCCGCCTCTTCTTCGTCGTTACGGTGAGAGTGCACCTGTTGTCTATTCCGCTCCAAGAAAGGTAGTCTTCTCTTCTTGTGAAGATAATCGTATAAAAGAATATTTCCCGAAAACCTGTCTCGCCGTCCTAGCATGCTCTGCCGGGGCACATGCATGTTAGGCAATGTCTTGGTCGATCTCTCAGACTGTGGTCTACTTACAGAGTTCCTCGGTTGCTCAGTTGCATCCTATAGCAACCGAGAACGCGTGGTGAGGGCGCACATTGGTGGGGCCAGGTGAGAGAAGGCAGAGTTTTGCGGTTCCTCTCCGCTATTCTGGATGTCGACAGTATGGCTTTGCAGATGGAAAGACGGATGAGAAAATGAAGATTGCAGAAAGCAGGGTTGTTGTTGTTTCTAGCGGTCTGACGCCCCCCGGGCCACGCGCGACTTTTACACGATATAAGTCTGCGCGCAACAATCATGCGCCGTCGTTTATTCAGCTGTGGGACTGCTGACAAAGGGTCGTGTAGATGTGTGGTTGTCGCCGCTGCTGTTTGTTGTGTCAGAAAGGTTTGTGGCGCGCGATGGCAACCGGGGATACGCGATAGCGCGCAAGCAGATAGCGCTCACTGGTGAGAAGGCGAACGGCTTGTATCCGCGACCTTCACTGTAGACCAACGCGGACGCCTTGGACACTCGACACGTTGACGGGTACGTGCGGGAGTTGTGCGACAATGCGTGTCACGTGCGCACGGGTGATGGCGCTAAGCCGCATTGGCTTGGTAACCCTGGATGATCTCATTGATGGCCTCTCACCTCCGATGTCCGCATGTATCGACAATTCACCGTCGCGACACTCACCTCCAATCATTACGCATTTGACTCCCATTTGGGCCCGCCCCATGCACCTTTGCGATTGCCTTGCAGGGCTTACAAGCCCCTTATAGGCCAGACCCAAGACTAACCAGTCTCTCAAAGTCAGGCTGGCCCACCACGGTCGTCGGCCCTTGAATTGTACGACATGACTGTAACACTGAAGCGCAAACGTGGCGCTGTATCGTACAAAGAGCCAAGCAGCGACGAGGATCTCTCGGACAGCTCTGGACATGAGCAGGACACGCGGAAGCGCACCGTCCCTACCCGACGATCTACTCGCCGCCCACCAGTCGACGGCGAAGCCGCCAGTGAAAGGGGGCACTCTACACCACCACAGCCCGCTCCTGCCAAGCGCCAACGTATTTCACGGGCCTCTCGAAGTCGGGGAGCGCCAAGGATATCATACAAAGATGTCAGCACAGACGGCGAAGACGAAGAGGACCCCGATGGCGACTTCGAGCAGGAGGAAGAGCAGGTTATGACCGTGAGGACAAGGTCGCGACCTGCCGCGGGACCAGCATCGCGGTCGGACAAGACTGCAGGTACAAAGAAGAGTAGGTCGCGACGCAAGGCGATCATCGGCGCACCACTGAAGCCGAACAACGAGAGTCCGGTCGAGCGCACGACGACGATTCCCTCGGATGGGCACAAGCCGGTAGGTCTGCTCTACCTCGTATAGTTTCTAGCTCTAACCTCTGTGTCCAGGCCTGGGCTTCTCTGCCATATCACGTCCTCCTCCAAATCTTTGTTTACGCTTCCCACCCGCTTCACGACGAGAACATGAGGCCTACGCCCGCGATATCATGGCTTGTACAGATGGCCAAGACATGCACGGCCTTTACAAAGCCGGCTTTGACAGCCCTATACCGGAACCCGCCCATATTCGCCATCAGGCAGACGCGCAAAGACCTCGTTCACCACCTCATCACCCCTCCACCTGGGGCACACGATGACTACCGGGTCATGGTCAAGCGCTTAGAGCTAGATGCGACGCAGATGACTGCTCTGACGGATCATGCAAACAGCGTGGCCGACCTTGCGGCTCTGGTACAGTCACTGACTACACTGCGTGAGATTGACATCTTTGATCCTATGGATCGGCCCCCCTTTCGCCCGCGGCTTAGACGACTCCGGCGCTGGGTATATCCTGCTGCGCTCTTCGACGCTCTTCGACAGACTAGCTTGCGCTTGAGGAGCTGGCGGTGGAACAGCACGTTCTGTAACCAAGGACCTCTATGGATCAAGACCATTCATGCGGACCCTGCTTTCCAGAGCCTTCGCGATCTAACATTCACCAAATTTCATCCTGAAGCCACTCGTGGGGATCCTGAAGAACACGAGGGCGAGCCAACAACAGAGGAGTTGCTAGCCTCTGCTTTGGCTGTGCTTCCAGATCTTAGGAGCCTGTCTTTCGAGACTTGCGGCGTGGTCAGTGGACGCCTGCTTCCTTTGCTGCCTACCAACCTCACCAGCCTGAGCATCGTGAACTGTGGCGAGCTACTCTCTGATGCACTCTCGGATTTCCTGACTACCCACGGCTCTCAGCTCGAAGAACTGACGCTCCACCACAACCAGGCGCTGGGCATGTCATACTTGGTCGACTTGAAACGCTCTTGTCCCAAACTTGAGGTTCTGAGGATGGACACAACCTACTACAGCTCTCTAGTCATGTCTTCGGACAACGAGCCTCTCTACGAGACACTTCTTGGTGAGAGCGAGATGCCTACGTGGCCAACAACACTTCGAACCATTGACTTCCAGTATCTACGCAAGTGGAATTCAAAGTCTGCAGACAACTTCTTCAACTCACTCATCAACTCTGCTGCAGAATTGCCCTGGCTGCAGGAAATCACCATCATCGCCATGGTAGACACGGACTGGCGCCAGAGAGCCGAGTTCAGGCAGAAGTGGACTGCCAAGTTCAAGAAGGTGTTTGCAAGGAAGTGGGAAGCACCTGATGCCAACCTCGCGTCTTTGAGGGCTTTTAGAGAATGGAAGGAACGTGGTGGTGGTGAGAAGGAGGAGAGGGTAGACTCGTTCATCGAGGGCATCACGGAAGAAACGTCAAAAAGCGAAGCAGTCGTTGTAGACGACGCCAGTAGTAACGATGACGATGCTCCCCTGCTACCATCACGTGCGCAGAAACAAGACGAGCGATGGGGTTCAAAGCGTCTCCGCTCTCGCTCAAAAGCAGCGACGAGCTACGACGAGGAGTCGAATGAAGAGTCTGCCTCTGACGAAGTCGCGTCAGATGAAGAGGAGCCATTCGTGCAAGGACGGTGTCACACGGTCATCTTTCGCATCGACAACTTCCGTCCTCGCGAAGAAATCTTCAACGAAGCCGACTTCCTGGATGCGGAGCCCAGCGGTGACGAAGAGTGGAACGGTAATGAAGATGACGACAACGACAACGGTGGCGGGTATGCGTGGTAACGAATGAGTGATTTTTGGGGTTTCAGGTTGCAGCCGCGGATGACGTCGTATTGCGAACAGGCGTTAGTTTGGCGTGTTTGCTCGGACCAGGCCAGCAACTATGCATTAGGCAGGCGTTGATTTGGTTACTTGTTCAGATATCCGTGTGTTGGTATTGGGCCTGCATCGGGCGGCAGAGCGGTTGGGCTCTGGCTTTTCTTGGTCGCCCGGAGCTGTCTCAGCCACAAGTAGAATAAGGATGGTGCAGTCGATCTCCGAGCGTGCCGATGAGAAGCGATTAGCTGTTTGCAGCAGCAGTGTGGTCGCCGTCAGATGCAAGCCAGCTGAAAGAAACACATTTGCCCGCCGGACATGTGCGTCAGTTTCCTGACTGCGCAGAGTGCACAGCCTCGCGCAGCGTCCCAGCACCAGCATCCTGGCCAATCCCCACCATAACGCTAACAAGGACCACTCGCCCATTGCTGCTGCTCGCACTCCTGTCATATAACCGCTGGCTGCGATGTATTGATATCCCCAGCCGCCTCTGCTCCCCTACCAACAATTCTCCTATCTCTCTTCTCCCCTTTCCTATCGCATCCGCTCTCTCTCTCTCTCTTCTTTACCCCGCCATCCTCTCTCCCCAGAAACACCATGGCGGTACCCACACCCCCCATCCCGCCTGTGTCGCCGGACTCGGGCCCTACCGATCCTACCCTTCCCAAGCTTCCTGCTGGCTGGATAGCGCAGTGGGATAACTCGTATGTTGACGCCTACCCTGCGATGCCTCGGCTGCCCCGCCTTGGCCCCGCGACACGATATTAACACACACCCCAGATCGCGCAAGTATTACTGTACGTAGCCCAGTCGGCACCGTCGCGCGACACGCACACAGACGATACACCTCGGCCCATGAACAAGATCGCACATTCTAACCCGCAGCGACAGATGTCCAGATCAGCACCGGCGTCTCGCAATGGGAACTGCCCACCAGCGAAGCGCCCGTAGGCGGCTCCTCGAACCACAGCACCCCGGCGCAACAAACGAACCCGTACAATGTGCCCGGCACATCAGGACCAGACGGCGCAGGTGACGGCACAAGAGGCATGGGCGACGGCCCGACTGGCGACAGGGCAGGCGGACTGGGCGTACGAGACACTTGCCATGCTTTTTGGGCATCAATCGGGCAGGCAGGCTGACAATGGGCATATAGGGCTTTGCGATGAACGCGCTCATGGGCAACAAGACAAGTGGCAGTGGTGGGCATGGTAGCGGCGGCTCGACGAACCTCGTTGGCCAGCTCGCGGGGAGCTTCTTGGGCGGTGGGAAGCAACATGGCAGTTCGTCTGGTGGACACTCTAGTGGCGGCGGCGGCGGCGCTGGCAACCTTGTTGGACAGCTTGCTAGTGGTCTGCTAGGCGGTGGGAAGCACGGAAGTTCGTCTGGAGGTCAACATGGCGGCAGTTCTTCTGGAGGCGGGCTCGGAGGCATGCTTGGGAGCGTACTCGGCGGTGGATCGGTACAGGACTCTCTTCGCTATACGATATGAGGGAATGCGCTGACAGCATCTAGCACAACAAGCCAAACAGCGGCGCTGGCGAATACGGCTACTCTGGTGCTTCGTCGGGCGGAACTTACACCGGCACCGCGCCACCCACTTCCTACAACCACAGCGCTCAAGGCGGGCAGTACGGCAGCGGCCCTCCCAGCCACGGACAACAATACGGTCAGGGTCAAGGTCAGGGCCAGGCCCATGGCGGCTACGGTGGCTCGCAACAACACACTCCCCAGCCACAGCACGGCGGCCAGCAACACGGCTACGGCTCGCAAGCTGGTTTCGGTGGTCAATCAGGATACGGTGGGCCAGCGCAAGGCTACGGACAAGGACAGCCACACGGGGGTCCACCAGGAGGCTATGGACAACAAGGTATGAACGAGACGCACGTGAGGAAAAGATGAGCAAAACTGATATCTCGTGCAGCTGGCTACGGAGGCCCTGCTTATGGCGCACCAAGCGGCCCTTACGGCGGCCCTGGCAACTATGATCAACACCAGCACAACCAGTACGGTGGCACTCCTACGCATGGCAACCAGTATGGTGGTGGAGGCCAGCAGTATCCTCCTCCTCCTGGTCAGCAGCAACCTGGCTACGGCGGTGGCCCTTCTACTGGTCACCATACACCGCAGCCTGGCTGGCAGTAAACTTGTTGTATCCTGGTTTGTTGATGCATGGACGAAGGATACATGAGGTATTCGGTTGCGAAAAGGCGACGTCGTGGTGAAAACAGCAGGCGATGTTCAGTGGCTGAGGTTTTCGGAGGTTGCGAGCGATACCTTTCTGGACTGTGTAGATTCAATGACTTTGTTCACTTCCTTGTTCCTCGGCATGCTGCATGTTGGTAACGACTCCCATGATCGTCTGGCATGAGAGTGTTCTGTGGCGGCTCTTTGAATCCTCGTGGTGCCATGCGCGCTCGTAGGTGTCACTCCAGCCTCTGTGTGTCATCTGCATCTTGAGTTCGTCCCCGCTTGAGCGCATAGCTCGAGACTCGCGGATGTTTGTCGCGTATCGCGTATCGACGATATGGCACGTCGTCTCGTCGCTCCTACGCAACACACGATAGCGGGACGCGTATGCCCCTGGTCTATATGACTCTGACCAAACCAGCCACAGCGCAATGCGCCGCGCATCAAACCAGCATTCCGCATCCCCATTCTCCCTCGCAATTCTATATATCCTCATTCCCCTAACCATACCACCCCCTTTACCCAAACAACTCCCCCCCATCCCCATCCCCACCCATTCCCAACACACCACTCCCCTCCCCGACAACCCTCCACGCCACGCCCACCCTCCCCCCCACCCCGCTCCCCGTTTCCACCCCCGGAATCTCATCCCCCTCACACGTTCCCACCCACCCACTCAGACTCGCCCTAAAGCCACGCGCATCCTGTCGCGGTATGCGCACCCAGATCTCGCGTCCGCACAGCTTGAGCATGTCGATGGGAATCGCGGTGCCGGTTGTACCGAGGTAGGCGCGTAGAGGGGCTGTGAGGAGAGAGGAGGCGAGAAGGGGGGAGAGGGATGTTGTTGGTGTTGTTGGTGTTGAAGTGGAAGAGGAGGAGGTAGTGGATGGTGTGACGAGGGCGAGGTGGAAGTAGGACCAGGTTGTTTTTCGGAATATGGATTGGTGGAGGATGTGGGGTTGTTTGTCGGGGTGTGTGTCTTTGCGTTTGCGTTTTTGGGGGTGGGACGATGGTGGTGGTGGTGGTGGTGGTGCGAGAGGGTCTGTTTGGTGGGTGGTTGCGTCGGGCATGGATGTGTCTGCGTATTCTTCTGGCGCGAGCGCGTTTGTGGAAGTTGCAGCGTTTGGTTCGGCGACGGCAGGGGCTGGGGTGGGTATCGGTGCCATGCTGAGGGCTTACAGGCGCGTTTGTGTTAGTTTAGAGGCCTTGCGGTCTCGATTTCTGTTTGTCGGAGCTCCGGAGTATCTGACGCGAAACTTTTGGTGGGGTTACTTAGCGAAGTTTCTTAACTCCGTGCGTGCTGTTCTTCCGCAACTTCCGCTTCCGCTTCCGCTTCACTTCTCAACGCGCAGCATCACATTTTCTTGTATTTACTCGCATGTCCATGATTACACATGCCCGCTCCTCCCCTATACCACTTCCACCACATCCATACCTAACCGCTTCCCGAAGTGAATCAGGACTTGGTAAGTACACGAGCTAGCTACACGAGATGTTGACACGAGAAGTTTCCACGAATGTGCCTAATAAAGGGACTTTTACACGAGAATGCCCGAAGTAACGGGACTTGTACACGAGAATGCCCGAATCAACGGGACTTGTACACGATAAATGCCCAACTGAATGGGACTTGTACACGATGGGGTAATGGGAATGACAAGGAAACTCGGAAGCTCGAAAGCAGAGTTAACATACATCAAAACCCAAAATAGCAGGACGCAAAGAAACAGCCGTGCAAGGCCGGGGGTATCATATGCTGCTGCAAAAGACTCAGTATTCGCCAGAAACGCCAGTGAAAGTGACTTTTCCGACGTGTATTATACACAATGAAGAGGCATGGTATAAGAGCAAGGTCCAGAGGAAAGCAACGTCGAGCTCTGTGCCCTGTGGTTGAGCAAAGCAGACGCTTACTGCATGCTCTTGCCCTTGCCCTTTGAGTTGCTGGGCTCGCCGTTTGTTGTAGCCGGGCCGAGCTTTGAAAAGTTGCACTGCCATTCAAACTCCAATGGTTTTACCGGCAGGTTCTGGTTCAGGCTATCAACGATCTGTTGAATCTGCGAAATGACCATGAATAACGAATTCAACAGGCCCAAAGAGCTGCGGTTTGGCTCAATGTATGCTTTGAAGGTGGCATCAATCTTGGTGCGTAACTCAGCATCTGCCCGCTGGACGTCGACAAGTTGATCCTGGAGCTCGGGCACTGCCGCTTCATAATCATGCTTGATCTGTCTCAGCTCGTTGAAATATTCCGTCGACTCTCTTTCGAGGGTTGAGATCTTGTTGAAATGGTGCTTGGCCTCTTTTTCAAGGGTTGAGATCTTGTTGGAATGTTGCTTGGTTTCTTTCTCCAGGGTTGCGATCTTGCCAGCTTCAGTGGCGACGGAGGCAGCCGGTTTATTGGGGTGTGCTGAGCGTGCTTTCCTATCAGTCTTCAACTCAGACTGTAAGGTATCCAGTATTTTCTTGAGGCCGTCAAGCGCCTCAGTCTTGGCGTAGAGCGTCTTGTCCGAGTTGATCGTTTGATTCAGATTGTTGGTGATTTGATTCAGGTTATTGGTCGTTTGATTCAGACTGCTGATCGACTTCCTCATCTCAGCCTCGTTCTTGGCATAGACGGCCTTGTCAGAGTTGATGGTTTGATTCAGGCTGTTGATCGACTTTTTCATCTCACTCTCCGCACTGGCGCGCGCATGAAGCCCGTCGCTGAAACTAGAGCGCAGTTGTCCCAGGTCTGCCACGCGTTCCTTCCTTATTTGCTCCAATTGAGTTTGCAGAGTCTTCATCGCTTGCTGTACAGTGCCAAGTGCGCCAGCATTGGCAAAGGAAGATTTCTCAGAGTTCAAGCCGTGAAACGACTTCTGCAGAACTTTTACCGTACCGTCGAGATTTTCAAGCGCGTTGACCTCTTCTATCAGTCGCTGCTCGATCTCCACGATCTTGGCATTTGCGGCCTGTACTTCAGAGGCAGCTTGGTCCGCCTTTGCGTTCGCAATCATGGCGTCTGAACTAGCTTGGTCCGCCTTTGTGTTTGCAGTCATGGCGTCTGAACTAGCCTGTTCAGCTTTTTTGATTGCACTACTTGCATTAGAGCTGGCTTGCTCGGCTTGCGTGGTAGCGTATTGCACATTGGAGCAAGCTTGCTCGGCTTGCGTAGTAGCGTATTGCGCATTGGAGCAAGCTTTTTCAAGCCTGGCCAAATCCTGTGGCGACAGATCGTTCGATCGGGCGAGGTCCTCCAGTTGCGGAACGCGCTGAAGGAGACTCTGCAGCTGCATAGTGCTGCTTGCAAGAGTTTCTAGTTGTGGAGCCATGTTCACAAGGTTTTTCAGATGCAGAGTGACTGTTGCGAGTTCTCTCAAGTGTGGAAACATACTTATCAGACCGGACAACTGTTCTCCATCTCGACTCAAGCATGCGATGAAGTTCGCGTAATGGTCCATCAAGTTCTTATTCGCTTTGAGTTGCTTGATATCGTCTAGGATTTGCGTAAAGTTTGGATACATCCTTGCGAACCAGTCGACCATGCGCTTGTAGATGTCGTCGGTACTGATGTTCTCGTATCGGCTTTGCAGGTTGTTCAGCGCGAAAGTGATCCCTTGCAGTTGTTGGGCAGTCTTTTCTGCCTCGGCTTTTGTCGACAAGGATGTTTCCAGAGCTGCACAACGTGTCATGAGTGCGGCTTCCCCCGCCACCACCGCATCAAGCTGAGCTTGTTGCTGCTCTCCGAAGGCATTCTCTTCTGTCGGCGGGTGCTCAACCTTTTCGGTCAAACCGATGATGTCGGCGCGATACTTGTCCAACGTGGTGCTAATAAGTCCCATCTGTTCTTCAACACGTGCCTTGAATGGGTCAAAGTGTTCCTGGAAGAGACCGGGGACGGAATCTGTTATAGTTGAGACAACAGAATCTTGATAATCCAATTTCTCGAAAATTGTGTCAAGATCTCGCTGGATGTCATTGATGGCGTTCACGTCGGACTGCGCCGGCGGGGCTGCAATAGTCTCAGTAGATGTGACTTTAGAGCTGTGGGTCTGGTTGCGCGATGCTCGGATCTCTTCCATGAGACGGGTTTCCAGTTCCTCGAGATTTCTCTCTACAGCCTTTCGCTCAGTCACAAACATTTTCAATCTCTTGTCTACCGCTTTTTCCACAGCCTTGTCTGCAGCCTTTTTCACCGTCTCGTCTAGAGCCCCGTCTCCAGTCGTTTCTACCGTCTGTTCGACCGTCTCGAGCGGCCTGGCACTAGCAGAAGATGCTTCTATGCAGTCGAGACGCTCGTCTTGTCTATCTACCCGGGAGGTCAGGCTGTTCTTGCCAATCACAGTTTTGCGGAATTGTTGCAGTGACTTGTCGACCGCGTCGACCTTTGAGTCGACCGCATCAACCTTTGACTCGATCGAGGCCAGAGATACGTTGTTCGGAACAGATGAAGAAAGAACAGGCGTCCCAACTTTCTTAAAGCTGGGACCCTTGGGAGCCCTCTCTAGCTCATCGACACGAGGAGGCAGCTTTTCTAGCTCGTCGACGCGGGTAGTCAGCCTGTCTAGATTACGTCCAGACTTCTCCAGCTCACTAAGGCGAATAGGGAGTCTGTTCAGATCAGCTTGGCGAACCGTTGCTCGCAGGGCGGCGACCCTTTCTGACAAGGATTCGCCCGTCTCTTTGTAGTCGCCCTTGATTCGCCCGACGTACTTGACGATATCTTCTTGTAGATCGGAAACGGCCTTCTCAACCACTGAGAAATCTTTTTCGAGTGTTCCAAAGTCTTTCTTCATGGCCTTGAAGTCTTCACGAAGTGCCTGCACCTTGTCGCATAGTCTTGAATATTCACCACATTCATCTTCCAGTTCTTCTAGTTGTTGTTGCAGCTTATCGGCTTTGGCATATGTCTTCGCATCGTTTCCTTCGACGGTCTTGACCTTCTCATACAGTACCGAAAGCTGATCAGCCAGTTTCTGCTTCTCAATCTTTGCCTGGAAATCCTGGAGTGCGGCCAACTGGGTGTGGGAGTCGCGGGTAGATGTCTCGTTCTTGGTGATGCGCTCAGCAAGTTTCCTGTTTGCCTCGTCTGCTTTATCGCGTAATGTTGCCGAAAGAATAGAAGCCTTTGCTGAGACCTCGGTCATGATCAGATTCTTCATGCTCTCCTCGGACACTGCTTTGGGTTGTGCATCCTTCCAAGCCTTTAGTGTGTCAATGTCGATCTTCTGTAGCTCCTTTGCGTTCTTGAGCGTAGTGATGTCGTTTTCCAACTTGGGAACCTTGGCCAGTGCGCTGTCTGCAGCCTCAAGGCTGTTGAGCCTATCCGTGAGCGACTTGAGCTCTGATTTGACTAGGACGGTGAGCTCGTTCTGCTCAGGGATTGGCTGAACAACAGTTGGCCGCGACTCCAGTGCAGCTAATCGATTCGGCACAGCTGCCAGATCTTGCAGTCCCTTGTTCAGATTAGGGAGTTCGGCAGCTGACTTTTCCAATGCTTCCAAGCGGTCTGTCAGAGGCTTGGCAGCTGCATTGATAAGCTTGAGCGTCTCTGTCCTGTCCATTAGGCTAGGGAAGCGGGCAGCCATAATCTCTACATCATCCAATCTGCGCTTCGTTTGATCAAGATCCTCGTCCAACTGCGTCTTGAGTCGGTCGAGCCCCTTTTCTCGGTCCGCAATGATTTGATCACGTTCCTTCTTAAGGTACGCAATGTCCATTGCTTGGGTCGCGAGCTTAGCCTCGAGAGTCTTGCTGATGCCGGCCGTCATTTGATGGGCAACAGCTCTCTTCCTCTCCTTGAGCTTGTGCAGGGACTGCATAGTCATTGGAGTATGATCCGTAGCAGAGCTAGTTGCCTGTGCAGATCGTCGAAGCGTGCTCAGGTCTGTTGCTGGTAGCATAGAAGGAGCAGGAGGGGCTTGGTGTGTAGGTGTCGATGCCCCACTCCCTATGCTGCTCGGAGACAGAACCCGCACATTCTGACGCCTGTAGGATTGAGCGTTTTCTGGCCTGTACTGGTCAGAAGCAAGTTTTGGACCAGTAGGTACATTGGTAAGTCCAGCAAAAGAGCTCTTCCTAGATGGTGGAGGGCTCGGTATCCTGGAACCTTCAGAGTTGGCGTACTAATCGAGTGTTAGCACTAGTGATTGGAGGAGCGAGGACTTAGCTGACCCTGTCTTGCAACGCCGATGGCGGGTCGGGTAGACGACTTCGCTTGTCCGGAGGACTCTGGCCGCGAGACTGAGAGTCCAAGGGCCTTTTGCCGACACGCGAGCTCATTGATTCGCTGCGCGCAGGCGATTGCACAAATGGTGTTGAAGCATGCGGACTATGTAAGACGTCAGTGAGTGTATCGAACTGACGTTGAATCCTGGGGTAAGGGTGTTGATGCACGGTCCTGACCTAGCGTATCTCAGATGCGGAACCCGAGCAACCAACGCAGACTGCACGACTCAGCGCGTCTGTCGAGTGCGATGTCAACGTTGAGGGCAGTCTGTTGGCTGGGACGTCTGTATGCAAGCGATGCCAGCCCACGTGCGTGCTATGAGTCTTCTACGCTAGTGAAGGAACGCAGTTGGGAAAAAGAAAGAGTGGCGAGAAAACGGGAAGAAAGGTGAGAGAGCAAGTGAGGGCAAGAAAGTGGGGGCAAGAAAGTGGGGGCAAGAAAGTGGGGGCAAGAAAGTGAGGGCAGGCCGTACCTTTCGGTGTGCATGCGGCTCCGGTTGACGCTGTCCCTGCGGATGTCTGTGGAGATGGCGGGAACTTGGGGGCGAGCAGCCATGTCGTCGTTGTTGTACGATGGACTGGCAGAGTGAGGGTCAAGGAGACGGGTGCTGGAGCCGCTACTGCACACAACCAATACACAGATTGGAGGGCAGGAGCAGCAAGAGGGATGCGCAGAAGGGCAAGAGGATAGTAGAAGGAAACTGCGTGTGTTGAAACAGTGCAATGTCGATAAACTTATGGGCTGGCTTCGAGTTAGACGCGAGCTGCGAAGGGATTAGGCCGGGCATGGGCGGCGACCCGGCGAGGCAGTCGCGTTCGGACGCGCTTGACAGCACATGGCCAGCCACTACAAGCAAACGGGAGGATGGACGGGGCCCGTGCGTCGTCACTGGAGCTTCCCTCTTCGCGCGTTCGCGATTTGTCGCTGTCGCATAACGCCGCGCCAATTCCCCACGACACGACTCCATCATGGCCATGGTAAGTGTGCGAGACCGAGACGTAGCTCCTGCGTCACCTGACTGACACTGCGCAGCCCATCACCACCATCGCCGAGAGCAAGGAGCTCCGCGGCCTCAACCTCATCGCCGCCCACTCCCACATTCGCGGTCTCGGCGTCGACGATGACACGCTCGAGCCCAAGGTGTCGTCGCAGGGCCTGGTTGGGCAGGAGAAGGCACGCAAGGCTGCCGCCGTCATACTCAAGATGGCACGCGATGGCAAGATTGCCGGTCGCGCAGTCCTGATTGCGGGCCCTCCCAGCACCGGAAAGACGGCCATCGCAATGGGCATGGCGCAGTCGCTGGGCCCAGACGTCCCCTTCACCATGCTGGCCTCGTCCGAGATCTTCTCGCTGGACATGTCAAAGACCGAGGCGCTCACACAGGCCTTCCGCAAGTCGATTGGCGTACGGATAACCGAGGAGAGCGAGGTCATCGAGGGCGAGGTGGTCGAGATACAGATTGACCGCAGCGTCACCGGCGTGAGTGCGACGTTGGATGCGACCAGACAGCGGTACTGACTCCAGTCCAGAGCAACAAGCAGGGAAAGCTTACCATCAAGACGACCGACATGGAGACTGTCTACGACATGGGCACCAAGATGATCGACGCAATGACCAAGGAGAAGGTCATGGCCGGCGACATCATCTCCATCGACAAGGCTTCGGGCAAAATCACCAAGCTCGGCCGCTCGTACACGCGCTCCAGAGACTACGACGCCATGGGCATCGACACCAAATTCGTCCAGTGCCCCGAAGGCGAGCTGCAACAACGGCGCGAGGTAGTGCACACAGTCAGCCTGCACGAGATTGACGTGATAAACTCGAGGACCCAGGGCTTCCTCGCCCTCTTCTCAGGCGACACAGGCGAGATCCGCAGCGAGGTGCGAGACCAGATCAACACAAAGGTCGCAGAGTGGAAGGAGGAGGGCAAGGCCACCATTGTGCCCGGTGTGCTCTTCATCGACGAGGTCCACATGCTCGACATTGAGTGCTTCTCCTTTGTCAACCGCGCGCTCGAGGACGAGCTGGCGCCGATTGTCATCATGGCTAGCAACCGGGGAAACACACAGATACGGGGAACAGACTACAGGTCACCACACGGACTGCCACTCGACTTCCTTGACCGGGTCGTCATTGTCAGCACCCACGCATACTCTTCGGAAGAGATGCAGCAGATTATTTCGATACGAGCGCAAGAGGAGGAGGTTGACGTCTCTCCAGATGCTTTGGCACTGCTCACCAAGATTGGCCAGGAGACAGGACTGCGATACGCAAGCAATCTAATCACAACGTCGGACCTAATACGCAAGAAGAGGAACGGGCCAGAGGTCACCATTGAGGATGTGCAGCGGAGCTTTGCGCTCTTCTATGACCCCACACGAAGTGTCAAGGTAAGTGCTCACGTACGCACTACTCTGTTGGACGTTACTAATCCGACAAACAGTTCGTCTCCGACTCGGAGCAGCGACTAATCGGCGACGCGGGCGCCGTCTCCTTTTCGATTCCCAACGGCGCCGAAGCCATGGACGTCTCATAGGCAAGCTTTACTCAATCTCAACGGCGTACAAGGGTTCGGTCTGGGGTCTGGTCAGTGTGTTTGCATAGAGGGTAACCAGTGCCTTGGGCATAGCAAAAAGTCTGGAAATGTAATACCAAATACAAACAAGGTTATTTTCATGGTACCCGTGGGCATTGTGTTGGTCCGTGACTGCGGGTATGAAGATGCGGGCACAGTCACAGCAGCACGACTCGATACAACCCTCTCATGTAGTTGTACGATGGTCTGTGCCGTTTTAAACTACATCGCACGTGTCTTACATGTCCATGTACGATGGATTCGCGAACCGCTTTTTCGGACCAGCTATCCCTGTACTTGACAAGCGTGTACGCTGACGGCAATGCAATGTAAAACATGGACGCGCAGGCGAAAATTGTACAAACACTGGGATGAAGTCAGATCCAGGCGCGTAATTGTCATCCGATAAGGGTCGGATTTAGTGCCGAGAAACAATAGACTGCTGACGAGGCCTTGGTTATAGACAGTGCCTAGTGAGACGTCCTTTCCCGATTGGCGCAAATGCGCATGCGATTTCACTACTGGAGTACGTAGGCCCAACGCCACGACACATTCCCGAAACAGACGTTGACAACTAGACGAAAATGAAGGTGAAGACAAAGGTGAAGACAAAGGTGAAGATGTACATGGTGGGTTGTATTAAGATGTTCAAAGCAAGACCCACCAGCCACAGCTGCTCCCTTCTGAGCCACACCAACGGCCGTAACGGCCGGTAGCCGGCATGCGGCTTCCGAAAGCACTCAGCGTACAAATCTTGGGAAGCTTAACCACGCAACGCCGCGTGTCACTGGACGGCGCCGCTTCTGAAGCCTCCACCAAAGCCGCGATACCCCGGGAAACCGGCACACTTGTAACCAACAAGGGCATAGTGAATGGCTCTGCGCAGGACAAGGCTGAGGAAGTGGATGATGTGGGCGGCACCAGGCACAGACGGGCAGCCTGTCGCGTGCGCGTCATGAAGTACTTGGACTCCCCTCCCGCACGCTCTGATCGCATGGGTGGCACAGTTGTTCTTCCCTTTCTTATTTGTGTGTGAAGTTTCGCCTGCCATTGTTAGAGGTTGCTTGACGTTATTTCCGCCTTCCTTCGCCCCACGCTTGTCGATCATTCGACTTTGAGAGCACGCGATCACCTTCCTGAAGCGCTGCTTGTGTTCACTCGGTACTACCTTGGTGTTTTGGTCGATCATAATATACTACGAGTGATACTTCCAGTCCGCACTCTTTTGTCGAATTGTACTTGGGACGACATACCTACTCAAAGAACCCGGTGCGGACTCCAAACACAGCCATGCGCTTGTCGACTTGCGCAACTGCGCTTGCATCCGCAGCACTCTTCGTTTCTACACTGGCCACGCCCACACCAAGTCACAAGCTCCAAAGACAAAAAGCATGGGCAGATCGCGTTGAAGAGAGGAGGAATGAAAAGAAGCCTGATACCAAATACTTTCATGAGCCCGGGTAGGCCATCCTCAGCCTCGCAACTCGTCAGTGCCACGACGTGAGCTAACAAGCTCCCAGAGGCAGTCTTGTACTCGGCCACTACGATGAACGCTATTTCAAAGGCATCGTCTCGGATGAAGAGCGGACGGATACACAATCGCACATGGTCCGCGCTTACCTGAACTACTTCCGTGAGAACGAACTCGATACCTGGATAGCGCACGGAACGCTGCTTGGGTGGTGGTGGAATGGACAGGTGCGTTCCGCCTCCGGTTACCAGTGGTACCGCTAACGTGCATGCAGCGTCTGCCATGGGATTTCGACCTCGATACGCAAGTGTCCCACTCCACGCTCATGCAACTAGGCGCAGAACACAATCAGACGCGATACAAGTACATCTCCTACGACGGCACCGTTCAGCGCGAATACCTTCTCGATGTCAATCCGTGGATCTGGGAGCGCGAGCGTGGAGACGGTATGAACATTATCGATGCGCGGTGGATCGATATGCGCAACGGGCTGTTCATCGACATCACCGGACTGAGCGAAACACACCCCGATGAACATCCAGGGCAGTGGAGTTGTAAGAACTACCATAGGTACGACACTTCGGAACTGTACCCCATGCGGGAAACAATGTTCGAGGGCGTTCCGGCGAAGGTGCCGTACAACTATGACAAGATACTCGTGGATGAGTACAAGGAGAAGGCTTTGCTGGAAACAGAGTTTAACGGGTGAGTCGAGCTTCTTGTGCACAAAGGACGCCGTGACTAAAGATGCATAGACACCGATGGGATTCCGACATCAAGGAATGGGTAAAGTCGCCAGAGACTCTGGCAAGGGAAGAACAGGAGCGCAAGAAGAAAGAGGAAGAGGAGAAGAAGAAGGCGGCGGAGGAATCCAAGCTGGAATAGTATTCCAGCTGGCCGTAATGCTGAAGTCTGGTGCTTGATGTCTCGTGTTGGAGTACGACATAGCTTGAGCATCGCCAGCGTATGTTTCTAGTACACGATTTATTGATACCCGTGGCCATGGCGTTTGAGTAGCACAAACAAGCAATTGTTGATTATCGTGTTAGGCGAGTTGTTTCGTTTACGTTTGGTACCAAGACGCGCGGGCATGGAAGACCTTGGACGGGCCGATGCTGGCGGCATGAATAGTCAACAGCGCGTGGGCATCGGAGTTAAGTGATGACAAATTCCGATGGCGACCCGTCATGTCGTGGAAGCCTTGGAGAACGTCACCGAAACAACCATGGCTAGAGCTCAGCCACATGCTGCGAAGCTTTATATCTTGATCTACTACTAACCTATCACTTACACCGTATAGCAGATTATACCCAGGACCTAACCGTACCTTGTGCCGCTTCAATATCCTTCTCGCCGCATACCACTACAACATGACTGCCATGACAGAAGCCGACGCATCCTCTGCGCCGCCAGCACCCGGCAATGACATTGAAATAACCCTCTCCCACCACGGCAAAACAATCGCATTACCTTTCGCACAAGATGCCACCATTCTAGACCTCTCCGAGCGCGTCGCAACAACCCTCTCCATCCCACCCGCGAACCAAAAGTTCCTCGTCGGTGGCAAAATCGGCCTCCAAAAACCGCCCTTCAAGAACCCCTCCCTCCCACTCACAGAGCTCGTCTCAAAGAAGATAACCCTCATGGGAAGCACATCCGAAGCCGTATCAACGCTCAACAACACCATAACCGCCGCGTCCGCCCCGCGCCGCCCAGGCTCCATCAAACCCGCCACCCCAGCCCGCAACCGCGACTACAAGAAGATCCAAGAAGAAGCACAATACACGTTCCACACGCTGCGTCCCCTGCCATACCTACCGAACCCAGAGCGCTCGCTGCGCTTCCTCGAGCGCCTGCGCGACGACGCGGGCATCAAAGCCGCGATGCGGACACACAAGTTCAGCGTCCCGCTGCTCACGGAAATGGATCCCGCGATGCATACGACCATGGAGTCGCGCACGCTTGGTCTGAACAGGAATCAGGGTGAGGTTATTGAACTACGGCTCCGGACGGATGCGTATGATGGGTATAGGGACTACAAGACGATTCGGAATACGTTGTGTCATGAGCTTGCGCATAATGTTTGGGGACCGCATGACAGGAATTTTTGGGAGCTGTGTAAGCAGATTGAACGCGAGGTGGCGAGGGATGATTGGAAGAGTGGGGGGAGGAGTGTGGGCGAGGAGGAGTTTTATAATCCGGAGGATGATGGCGAGCAGGTGCATGATCATGGGGGGTGGACGGGTGGAGAGTTTACGCTGGGAGGGGGTGGGAAGGAGAATGGCGGTGGAGGTGGGAATGCGGGTGGGCTGAGTAGGAGAGAGGTGCTTGCTAGGGCTGCGGAGGAGAGGTTCAAGAAGACGAAGAAGGCGGAGGATGAGACGAGTGGGAACGGTCAGTCTTGAGCATGTGCTTTGTATGTATTTGTGGATGCGCGTATACCCCGTCGAGTGCGCATGGTTAATAGATGTAGGTGCTGCTACTTCGCTTCTTATATCGTATCCTATTCTCAACGTCCAGATCGCCTCTTGTTCGCTCTTCGCGCATCAACTGTCCATGTCTTGCAATTTCTACTTTTCCTGGCCAATGGCATAGCTAGTCGGTCCAAAATGTCGATCCGCAGGTTCGGATAGGAGGAAGCTACATAAGCTTTTACCCCATCTTCCCCAGCCCTTAGCGTCCCACCAGCCCATCCACACCCGACGGCCTCCGCGTCTCCGCCACAACCTCACACAGAGCATCTCTCTCCTTTACAGTATCTCTGCTCTCCTTCTCACGCACTCGTACTCAGATCATCATTCTCTACTGTAGTATACCTCATCACTCATCATCCATCGCCGCCATGGGCTTCTTCGTCCCCCTAGCCCTCCTCATAGCAGCCATCTGGCTCACCGTCGGCATCCTCCTAGCAAAATGGCTCAAGCAATCTGGTCATGCGCGGCCGTTCAAGCTCAAAACTGTTAGCAGCAGAGATATATATGGCGGTGGTGCGGGATACGGGAGGATGGAGCACAGTTATGGACGGGGAGCGGCGGGTGAGGGTTGGGGACAGGAAGGCAGGGAGAGGGGGGTCGGGATTCCTCTGACGGGGGTGGGGAGGGTCAAGGGCGTTTGATTGGAGACGGTAGGGGAACGTTATGTGAGCATGGGCAGTGGGTATGTTGTTTGGATGGTCGTGGTGTGTTTCGGATGGCTGACGTGCTGCAGGTGATCAACGAACAGTCGTGCCTTCTGTGGTGCTGTAGCTGGGTTACTTGGAGAACTGCTTCTTGTTGCTGCCCTATATTCGATTGATCGGTGTCTATGTTTCGCGTTCACTTGGGCGTATGGGCTTGTCCGTTTACACGTGGCTCACCGCGCATTCACTTTCAACACCACGACGTCATTCTCACGGTTCTCCAGCCAACCAAGGCATTGAAAATCTCTGCCTAGAAGATAACCAAACGCTCGTCGAGTCTTCAAGTTCTTTCGGCTACAACGTCCTTTGTCCACTACTTTTCTACTCTAAACAGTCACAACAAGATTTCCATCGCGTATATCAAGGGCTTCAAAGTAACATCTCATCCGGTTGCTACCTGATATATACGAATTTTCCATCTATTGACACCCACGGCTCTGTGTTTTACACTACCCCGCCACTCCAGTCTCCTGTCATCACGACCTAAAAAGTCATTACACGCCAACGCGGCTACCGCTACCGCGAGTCCAGACACTTCACCTATCTCAAGGGCCGCGCTTCTCGATTCAGTCGCGAAAGCCCCGCAACACACACCAACCATCGTTGCCTGCTCTTCACTGCCACACAGACTCCTCGAAATGGCCTACAACATGCTCGGCCACCCCACCACCAACGCCGCTCCACTCATCCGCCTGGCTGCCACCTCAGGAATGGCGTCAGAGCCGGCCAAGTTCACCCTGCTCTCGCAAACCACCACCACCATGTTGCTCTCCAACCACATTCAGATAGCACAATCCGCGCCTCCCCTATCCTCCATCGCTAGAATCCTAACCCGATACTTCTTCGGCGAAACCACCCTCCCATCCTACCTCCAGCCATATGGACATCTGCTGCTCGGTTTCACAGGCGGCGCAGCCGCGGCAACAGCTCTGTACAGCTTCTTGCAACGGAACAGAGATGACCGTAAGAAGATCCAGCTGGCTGTCTATCACGTCGTGCGTGTCCTCAAAGACATGCCTGACCTAGAAGAGCGCATCAAGACGCCTGGAGAGCTTCTTGCTATGATCAGCGAAGAAGTTAACGACATGATTGGCGTTCATCTGACTCGGTCTGAGGGCGCTGCGACTATATCCCAGGTTAAGCGCAAGGTCGAGACGGATCTTGACGCTCGTGTGAAGAGGCAGAGGATGGATAGTGCCGCGGTTGAGGACGAAGATGACGCACTGTTTGATCGTCCCGGTGAGAACGTGCAGTCACCCCGGGAAGAAGACCTGGATCTGGATATGAGCATGCTTGACTATGACAGTATGGATCAAGCTCAGGCGCCAGTCTCGTACGGTAAGCCAGTAGGTGAGCGGTTGCTGTCCGCATCACCTGGTTCCGATCACGACTCGAACGAGTCTTTACCTCCATCGACTACACGACCCTCGAACCCTACCCCCCGCCGTGGTCGTGGTGAGATATATGAGAGCGATGATACTCCCTCTTCACAGCCATCAAAGCTTGCCAGTCCGTGCGACAGCATCGTCTCACATGATGAAGACTCAGAGCCAGTCGTCCAACCATCCGACTCCACTCCTCGTCGCGACCAAGTGTCTTCATTCACACACACCGACACGCCGCGGCCAAAGATCTCTTCGAAGGCAAACTACGGTCTGGGTAAAGAAGATCATGAAATCTCCTTTTCTCCTGCTCTCCGAAAGGAAAACTCCCCCGTTGGTGAAGCACCTCCAACAAACACCACCACCAAAGACGTCCGTGGTCGTCATGAGACGCCACACGCACAGAACCGGCCCAAGATAGCCGTCAAACCGCGAAGCACAATTTCACTCCACCAGCCACCCAGCACGTTGGCCGTAAAGACTGAAGGTGCAGTCAACGGAAATTGGCTTTTCTCCTTGCGGGAAGGAATATCGCCACATGTGAGCCCTGCAGTGGACACCACGCAGTATCGTGTTGCGGAGAGTCGCAAGCTCCACAAGAGTCTTGAGGAGGAGAGAGGAGATCGTCGCCGCTTCAGGAAGTGGATTCCTACGACTGTGTCAGTGCCGCGGGAGGTTGATGAAGAAACCCCAAACGCGGTACAGAAGGAAGAGCAAGAGGAGCAAGAGGGGGTGGACGCAGATGTAACACTACCCGACATCATCTCAACCAGCTCAGGTAGCGGAGACGAAGACGAAGACGAGCAAGTCATCGCATCCTCTCCGCCCAAACCCGCAAGCCCATCGCCACTCCATGAAGGCGAAGAATTACCCTCCAACTCCTCTCCCCTACCCATCGACGACGCTTCACCAACATCCCGCCAAACCTCTTCGCCGCCTGTCGCCGAACCCTCTCCACCAGCATCCGAGTCAGCGTCACCACGCGACTCCCCAGTCCCTACTGTCGGCTCGTCACCAAAGACGGTGATTAGAAGCACGGCTCCAAGTCCACCAGAGAGACTCCCCGGTAGTGGTAGCCCTCCGAGGGCATCAACAAGGCCGCTCGAAGCACCACAGACACATGTGGACTTCAAGACTCCGAGGGCGCGTCGTTCGAGGAGCGCGTCGAAGGCGCCGGCCAGGTCCAAGACTGCGCCAACGCCGGGGACACGGAAGAGCGCGAGGGTTGCGGCGCGGGCGAGGGGCGAGAAGAAGTAGGTGATGGGTGTGCGGGGGGACGACTGGGTATGGGTTGCGGCGTGTATCAAGTGCTCAGATGCATTGGTATACTTTAGTTTGTTGTTTTGGGATGTTGCCATTGCAATATCCTTTTGCGTTGTGTTTGTCTAGTTAGTATGGCGGAATGGTGTTACTGTATTTTGTAATGTAGATAGATTCGCTCAGGTCACATTGATGGGCTTCACGACGAGGATTATACATGCAAACAACTTGTGTAGAATAAGATCTCGTTCATCATTTCAATCCAAAACTGAACATCTACTTTCCGCCATTCACCACATGCTCCCTAAGCTCCTTCTCGTTGTCCTTGGCCAGCACACCCCCGTTGTTCGGCTGCACGGCCACAACAGAGCTCCTCCTCCTCTCCGCATCGTGCGCCTGCTCCGTATCCGCATAATCAATAAGCAGCTCTCCCTTCTTTCCATACCGATGCGGCATCTCATGCGCAATGCCAACGACATTGAACGGACCCGATGCCTTGTGGAAGATCTCATCCATCTCCTCGAGAGAGCGGTACGCAGTTTCCGGAAAGAAAAAGTACACCGAGGGCACCATTGCCGCGTTAATAACCGCAAAGATGATGTACGTCTTGTATCCAATGTTTGCAAAAGCAGGAGGCGTAATCATGACAACGAGGAAGTTGAAGATCCAATTCGCGGTGGTGGAAATAGCATTCGCAGGCGCACGAATGGACAGTGGTGTAATCTCTGCAGGATACAACCACGTCATGCCGAGCCAGCCAATGGCGAAGAAGGAGTTGAAGACGAAGAGGAAGACGGTGGCGAGGAGACCCAGGCTCGTGTTGCCAATGTTGCTGGTGGCGCCGGCTAGGACGGCCATGGACATGGACATGCCGGCCGCGCCGAACATCATCAGAGAGCGACGTCCAAACTTTTCGATTGTGAAAATGGCAATCCAACTCGCCATCCAGTATTCGGTGCCGTTGCATGCGGACAAGAGGCGGCTGAGGAAAGGCGAGAGACCGATGGAGTTTTCGAAAATGGTTGCGGCGTAGTAGGTGACCAGGTTGATACCCGAGATCTGTGGCATTAGTTAGTTACTGCCGTCTTCCGCTCCTGCTTTGGCAAAACTTACTTGTTGGAACATCTGGTTGACATACGCCAGCACTGTGCGGTGAAAGTTGCGGTTCTTGTTCATCTTGAAGCAATCCCGGAAACCACCTCGTGACATTTCCAGAGTAACGTCCTTGACAGCCTGGAACTCCTCTTGAATTCTCTTGTCCTCTGGAGGCAGATCGCTCAAAGCAGCCAAGACCTCCAGCGCCTCATCCTCTCGGCCCTTGAGCACCAGCCAACGCGGACTCTCAGGGAGACCGGGGATCAGGACGAGAATGAACAGGGCGAGAATGATCTGGAAAGCGATCGGGAAGCGCCAGGCGATGCTGCTCGGCTCGAGGAAGGAGAATCCCAGGTCGAGCCAGTAGCTCAGCATGACACCAAAGACAATCATGGACCCTTCAATCATGACCATTTGCCCTCTGCGGTGCGGTTTCGATGTTTCAGACTGCCATGTGGGAACTGTACTCGTGTTCATGCCGTTTCCGAAGCCCGTGATCCATCGTCCGACGATGAGTTGCGCGAGGCCGTACGATGCTGTTTGAAGAATAGCGCCTACAATCATGATGGCGCTGCCGATGAAGATTGTCCTCTTGCGTCCGAGCATGTTGCCGAGCCAGATGGTAGCCACGGCGCCGAAGAAGCAGCCGAGTGTGTAGGCACCGACCGTGATGGCCTGGATGGTTGCAGCATGGCTTGTTGAACTGCCTGGCGGTGGGTTGACGGTGTCGATTTCGGGAAAGTATCTGACGAATGAGCCCAGGGTGAGCAAACCACCCATTACACCTTGATCTGTTCAAATGTTAGGCCGTGTATTGTTAGTGAATGCGTAGGCGCTTACCATAACCGAAGAGGGCGAAATCTGTGCCTGCAATTACTGCAATGGCAATGTTGAGCTGAGTGCCCTTGAGGCCGTAAAATTTGCCCATGTTGGATAGTAATGCCAGTAATCAGTATGCGTATTGCGTTGTGACAGACTAAAGGGACGTCGCAAACAAAACAACAACAACAACAGAGGCCAGCTCGCTTCCCAAAAGCGTGCGATGCTTGCGATACAACGAGGCACAACAGCAGGCGCGACGACGCTCTCTTTATGAAATGTCGTATCTCTACTGCCGCCAATGTAACAGCAGAGTCCGTCCTCGACACCCTACCCCAGCAAATAACGCCGAACCGCGCTGCCATAGCGGCGTTATCCCCACAGTTTGCTTCGACAATGACGTCTGGTCTGGAGCCGCTGATGATCCCAACCCCGTGGAGTTTGGCGTGCGGAGAAGGATACACTACGCGATCGCACAGGGCCACCGGGCGGCATCCATGCCATTGGCCGTCTTCACTTCGGCACCACAGTCACACCAGTCGAGTCGAATTGCCCACCGGCATTACTGCATTAGGTTGTCCCGGCGCATTATGATGTCGGCAATGGGTAAGAAAAAGGTCGCGAGGCCATGTTTTGGCGCCCCCAGCATTGTCCTTGCTAGCCCTGGGGTCAAGCATCGCGAAGCCCCGGGTTAGTCCGATGCTTCGGCGCAGGTCAAGAAATTGCTTAGGCGGCTTGCCGGAAAGCGTAGTTCCGCTTTGTTAGCCACCTTTATAGTGACGACGGCCTAGACGACGCCTCGTGTCGAAGCAAAGCAGCGGAACGCACCTTATACCCAAGGACCCGGTGGTAGTTGGGGTAGGTTTGCCGCTCAACGGTCGAAACAGCGTGCGGGATTATTGATCATCAGGGACAGGGTGCCGCCAGCCACGCGACAGGATCAAGTTTTCTCGGTTCGGATCAAGACTGTGGAGCCGATGGCTTGGAGGAAGGCTTTCTTTGTGGAGAACGCGTGATTGAGACAGCACGGGGTTGCATACGGGGTCTTTTTTATGCCTTCCTGACACGCGCATGGAGTAACACTAACCGCAAGCAACCATGTGACATCGCGATCCTGGCTCAATTGCCGCGTTGTCTTCTTGCAAATGCCGCTAGGATTATCGTCGGTGTTTCTTTCACATGCGCCAGACTGGGGCTATGATGCAAGCAGTTCTACAGTTCACGATACACGTTCAAAACCGGTTCAGTATACAGCGACGCAGAGTCATGCTACGACAGTCGTCTACATATCATGACTAGTAGTCCCATCAAGAAAAGTGCTTGGCCAACCTATATGCCTAAGGTCCCCAGGCCGTACGCTCAGTCTCCACCATCTCGTCAATCGCCGACCCTGCAAAACGAACTGGCCTCATCACCCCGTTCATGGCGGAGGTCGAAGTTATCACCCTGGGCTTTTCTAGATACTCGTTGTGCACAGCATTGAGAGCAGTAGCGGCGAGCGGCACTGAACCGTCTTTTGCGGAACACGGATCAGCAGCAGCCGCAACAGGAATCGCTCTGTTTTCAGCCATCTGCGCTTTCTTTATCTTCCATTCAGCTACAATCATGTTTGCCCTAGTGTCATTTCGCTTCCAACGAGCCATATGGTTGACCCTCCGTGTGGCCATGCCAACACCCGCGGTTACTGGCTCGACCAAGCCCATGCCGATATAGCACTCGGCCTCCCACACATGCTCGGATTTGCTGTCTAGAAGTCCCCGGGTTTCGTCATCTTGCTCCGTTGTATCATAGATGGGTCGCGTGAGAGGGTCCGTAGACGCTTCTACAAACTCACCATACTCTTCGTCGTCTGGCTTTGCAGCCTCAGTTTGATTAGCGTCTGGTGTAGTAGAAGATTCGTCCACCGGGTTTACGGATGTCTCTGGCTCAACAGAAGGATCAGACTGCGACGCAGAAGGCGGCAGATCCTCGCCCCAAGCGTTCTGTACGGATTTCGCTTCACTCGCTGCGTCCACGTCTGGCACATTATCCGCCGGAAGATTGGATTGAGTTGGCACCATAATCTTCGCATCGGTTGAGAAATCAGTTGGTTGGAAGCCGCCACACTCAGAGACAGGGGAAGAAATTCTTCTTGAATATCGTGGTATTCCATTTCACTGTGAATCGTCGTGGAAACAGGCAACAATGTGCTTGTTGCGCCATGTCTCACGACCCTCTGAAGTGACTACATGAAGCATCAAAACATTGTATAAAGAAATGGTATCAGACCGAGAATCGCTAGAACGTGCGCCTCTGACACCAAGACGGAACGCTTTTCCTGAGGCATCGGAACGTAAACTCCAGATCCCATCGATGAACGCCAATAGTACGACCATGCTAAAGGTATTATACGCGCATAGCTTCTCTCGCAGCAGGCTCCCTCTCCATCTCGTACTCGATCTCGCGTTTCGGGCCCTTTGAGTCTTTGGATGGCTTCTTCTTGGGCTTGGGAGGCGGGCCAGCAGGACGCTTGCGCTTGAGATTCGCCAGCGTCTTCTTGAGAGCCTCGGTGTCTTCGTCTTCGGATGCGTCTTCATCCTCGTCTTCTTCGCTACCACTCTCGTCTTCTTCACCTGAACCTTCGTCTGGACTCTGTCCACCTATCCAGTCTTCAAAGTCCTCCAAGTCATCGTCGGATTCGCCTTCTATGTCGCTCACGTATTCGACTTCGCCGACACCATTCTCCATCTCGTATTCGTTCTCCTCTTCTTCATCCTCGATACCCTCATCCAGATCCTCGTCGCCCTTGAGTTGGCCTTCTTTTTGTAGACCGTTCATGACACGCTTCCAGACATTTGGTTCGACGTTGATCCTGCGTTCGAGTTAGTCTCAATCTCATACAAGAAGTGAATCAACTCTTGCTAGTGTGGCGGTGCTCATTAAAAAATTAGAGTGTTGTTGTTGTTTTTGGTCCTCATCGTAGGACTCAGGGTTAAAAAGCAATAATAATCATGGCAGCTGTGGGGAAAGAGGGGGGGTCAAACTTACGGTCGATCGCCGTACGCGCCACTGCGCAGACGTTCAATAAGAACTCGCTCAATGGCGCGCTCAACCTTGGCGGCTGCAAGAGCCTTTCGCTCTCGGCCTTCCTCTCGCCGGCGGACCTTGGGTGCTAGTCTAGGGACGAGGCGTTCTCCAAGACGCTCTTCTTCCTTGGCCAACTTCCTTATCCTTATGTTGACCTGGGTCAGACGTGTCAAGCGCTGCTTGTTCTTGTGCTTGAGGAACTTGGGGAAGTATGCAAGATGTTGGTCTACGAGCTCGAGGGCTTGGCCATAGTTTTTAGGTAGCTTTATCTTTTCCCACCACTGCGACGGAAGATGGGCGCGTTCGATCGCTTTGATGTACAGGTATAGATCTCCGGTCGCGGGATCTGAGCGAATCGTGGCATACCGTGAGTTTGCGAGCGGGCACGACTGCTTGGAGCAATAACCTGATACGTTGTGTTCATTCCTGCAGAATGTCTGGTCCTTTGTGGTCTTGAGTTCTGAGTAAGGGGGTTAGCGTCGCCTTGTACATGCTGGTACGCAGGAGTACTGACTGAAGCTGCAAAAGTCAGTTCCAATGACCGACCATACAAGATCGTCTGAAGCCATGGCGGCGTAGAATTCTTTCCCAATCTCGCGGCGAAAAAAGTGAGATGCTTGGCGGTTAACGTCTTGTGACTGAACGCGAAAACAGCAAAGCAAGTTTTGAGGGAAATGGGGGTTTCGCTGTCGCGTGAGAGGAACAGGTGTTGTCGTGAGAAGGTTGACGGGCGACAATCTCAAGAAATTATTATCTTAGCGCATGCACGGGCCACTGCGGAGGTGCAGCGGAGCTATCACAGCATCCTGAATTCCAACACGACGATGATGTAAAACCTCAGCTTGCGGGATGAGAGCCATTGTCTCGTCCCTCCGTCGCAATGCTTTTACTCGATTGAGAACACCCAGAGTTCCGGCTTCTCCTCTTGTACGAATCACATCGCCGCAATGTGGACCCCACCATCATGTTCAGCGCATCCTGAAAGCTCACACGGCGCGCCCATACCATACCAGCCATGAGGAACCAACCATCTATGCCCTCTCCACAGCTAACGGACGCGCGGCAATCGCTGTCATTCGAATTTCAGGCACGGCGTGTAGACAAGTCCGACTCGCGTTTCCACAAACTATTCCAATGTTGACGTCTCGTAGATATACCAAGGACTATGTCACTCTACAGCCTTGCCAAAGCCTCGATATGCGACCCTACGCAAGTTATATGCGCCTGGCGTACCTCCGTCACCCGAAACGGTACTAGACTCCGGTGCTCTAATACTCTACTTCCCCGCGCCGAACACCGTGACTGGAGAAGATGTCCTCGAACTGCACGTACATGGTGGCCCCGCCATTGTACGCGCCGTCTTGGCAGCCATACCGGAATGCGCAAAGACATTAGAAGATTCCGGGTCGATGCGCAAGCAGATTCGGTACGCAGAGCCTGGAGAATTCACGAGACGCGCGTTCGCAAACAACCGGATGGACCTGCCCCAGATTGAGTCGCTCGGAGAGACACTATCGGCTTCGACGGAAAAGCAGCGCAGCATCTCTGTGAGAGGCACCACTTCTTCGCTAGCTATACGATATGAGAACTGGCGCATGCTGCTGCTGCAGGCACGAGGCGAGCTGGAAGCCTTGATCGACTTCTCAGAGGATCAGCACTTTGACGAATCACCCGCCGTCCTATGCGCCAACGTCGCAGACCAGGTTCGCGCCCTGCAGATGCAGATGGAGGTACACATCGCGAATGCTGTTCGCGGAGAATTGTTGCGCAACGGCATCAGCGTTGCGCTTCTTGGGGCGCCCAACGCAGGCAAGAGCAGCTTGTTGAACCGCATTGTTGGAAGAGATGCCGCTATCGTTTCCCAAGAAGCCGGAACAACACGGGATATAGTCGAGATAGGAATAGATCTAGGCGGGTGGCTTGTCAAGATTGGAGACATGGCTGGTCTACGCCGGGCTGGAATAGCAGGTGCGGACATTGTCGGGGCTGTTGAACAAGAAGGCATCAGGCGCGCGAAGCAACGAGCGCTAGAGTCAGACGTTCTAATCGTCGTCCAAGATGCTACAGCCGAGATGGACCCCGAGGTCATAGAGACGGCAAAGCAATGTGTTGACATGGGCGTTGAAGTTATTGTCGCCCTCAACAAATGTGACCAACTCCAGACCTTTGAACTTTCGCGCATGGCATGGGAGGGGAAGATCTATTCTGCGCTGCGTCTCCCCAAGGACCGTCTGTGCTTCATCTCCTGCACGTCACCCGCGGCACCTTTGTCCACATGGAAAAGCGACAACATTCCAGCATTCCTTACCACTTTGCAGGACACCTTCAAGTCCATGACAGCCGCATTAGTTCCTGAGTCAGATCCCGACCCGAGCATCTGGCAAGAGTCGTTGGGCGCGACCGAGCGTCAACGTCTTCTTCTCTCCGAGTGTCTCAGCCACCTCTCCACCTTTCTCGCGACCGTTGCCGACCCCTCGGCAGATCCAACCACATCCGGTGAAGAAAGTCTAGACGAGGCCGACGAGGTTGACATTGTAGTCGCAGCAGAGTGCCTCCGCTCCGCCGCCTCCGCCCTGGCCCGCATCACTGGTCGTGGTGATGGCGGCGACGTTGAGGAAATATTGGGGGTCGTTTTCGAAAAGTAAGTTAGTTACCCGAGCCAGTTCCTCGCGTATCCTCATGTCGTGTCATGTTCTGGAAGCTCTCGTAAGGCGTTCTACACTTTGGCCCCATCCAGGTCAGACGACAGCCACCGAAAGGGGGCTAAACGGGCTTTGCTGGGGAAAGCCACAACGCTTATAGTGCAGGCGCTTCTGTGCAGTATCGATTGTTGCACGGGGCGTAACTTTCCCCATGGTGCTTGCCGGCTTACGTACAGCTGCGGTGGCGAAGAACACGTGACGAGTATCTGGCTAACATCAATCTTCCTGTAGGTTCTGTGTCGGCAAGTAGGGATCAGATTCGCGACGTCAGCGGCCATGCTCAGTGTATATTGATATCGAAACGATGTGTTATATTGTCTCGAAAGGGGGATTCCTAGGATATCGAACATCTATCGAAGAAAGAGCAGGAGTGATATCATTCTACGTCCAGGCCACCTGGCCATCCAAAACACCTCAACTCCACAAAACCCAGATCTAGTGATGAAAGAAGAATGACTTGGTTGGAAAGCAAAGCAAAAGAAGCGTGAAAACCAAAACGCCCAAACACCAAATGACTCCGTCTCTAGATCTGATACCCCATTGCGTTACCGAATCCGTTACCCAGTCGCTCAATGAAGAGCTTATCCCAACTCATCCAACGCCGCGAAATGCTGTATAACTACATATTCTCATGATTCCGTACTCCGTATCCAGATGTCAAAGAACTCCGTCGCTTGCTAATGCCGAATGAAAACAAGAAGACAAGAAAGAAGCCGAGGCTGATGAAGAAAGAAAAGATGTTGGTACAAGATAGAAAAGGAGAGGTGATGGTACAGTGTTGAAGGAAATATGAAGATGGGAGAAGAGGGACGTGACCGAAGCCTAGGAAGTTGAAAACGGCTTCATCGTTCGAGACGCCACTTGCGGATTGTTCGTGTGGCGGGTAATGGGGGGGTAGCGAGGCGGGATGGCGTAAGGCGTAGCCATGCTGGACCACGCCGCCATGATGCTGATGGATGTTTCGGATTGCGGGAGCAGCCGCTGAGCTTAGTTGTAGCCTCCACGGCCCATGTTGGAAGACTCTTCTTGAGGAGTTGGTGGTGACATTGTTGTTGTTGTGTGATTTGATTGTTCGGCTTTGTTGTTGATTGGCTTTGGGATAAATGGAGGTCTTGCTTGTTGTTTGACGTCGATATGGATGCTCAGATGTTAGTTGTAACCACCGCGGCCCATCGAGGTAGTGTCTTGGATGTTGTGTAGTTGACGGTGGGTAGTCTCAGAATGAAACAATGCTGATGGCAAGCAGGACAAGGTGCGTAGAGGATGTATCAGAAAGCCGCTGACGAAACAATGGAACAATGGTAGAAGACGGAAGAAGGAGGTGTGAATGAATGCTGGATGACTGAAACTTTGACTCAAAGGGAAGACGCGACTCGACTTATATGAAACAAGAGGCCGACAAAGACACCAGAAAATGCAAGATAGCAGACTAGGAAAGGTAAGAAAAAGGGCGTTCGGGTGTTGTGACTGAGTTTGATCCGACTGTTCTTGCCTGCTTTTCCCATGGTCCAGGCATCCAAACCGTCTTTATACCACACAGTTCACCTACCTGTTCTCCCCCCTACACCACCAACCACAACGGCGGGATCCCGTGGCGGACGCACCCTGCTGCGCGCCACGAACTAGGCATCTAGTCATCATTTTGCGGTTACTCGGCGGCCGACTGCGCAGCATGCAGAGCGTTTTGCTTGGGTAGACAGGAATAAGTGTCAGGGTCTGTGGGTGGGTGCGTTGGTGCGAGGGGTGCGTGCGTGCGTGGGAAAGCGTGGCAGTGAGCAGGGAGGGGGGGGACCTGTGTCCGCGGGTCGAAACTGGAGCCGCAATGCAATGCACGCGTTGGGGTGGATGAGATGGGCGTGCGCGGCTGATAGACATCCTTGCTATTGATTACATGGAATCGTGCGGAATCGTGTAACTGCATCCCCCCATTGGTGAGCTTTGTAAGTATGCCGATTGCAAAGCAGAGAGAGTTTCCGTCCCTCGTGCATGTCTGGACAGTGACCGGACGAACATGTTGACGACGCATCTCTGCCTGCTACTGCGCGTATTCCCCAGCCGTCATGGCCACACGTCTTCTCTTCACCACCACCAACAGCACCCCACGCCGTTACGATTAGAACGCGTGGAGCCCTCGCCAGGGCACTTTCTCGACAAGCGCGGGACCATTTGCGATTGGTCGGTTATTCGTAACGCACGACACAGTCATACAACATTCGTCGCGACAAGCATGTTTCCTTACACCACATGGCGTACCTGCGCAGTGTCCTCACACCAGAAAAATTGCACAGACCTCTGCGAGGTAATTCATCCTTTCCCGTCGGTCGCGCGTTTGGGCGACTTGCAGTTTCGAGTCAATTATCGCAGCGAGCCGGTGGTTACTCATCCTTCGCGTCCCCGTTTATCGACGATTGCTGTGCTGCACCTCGCTTGGCCGGGGCCGTTTTCCGTGGACAGACACTCGGCGAGGGCAATGCTGCGTGTGCGACACAAGTGCTCGCAAGCCATGTGCAAAAAGGCGAACTGCTTCTGGACGACGTTGCAATGTGCCGTTCCAGATTTGGAGGCCGCCCCATGGTCTTGGGTCGTCTGAGGGAGCGAATAGGGTCGCTCAGGTGGCCGACAAAGCTGTTTCGAGCCCACCGGGAGATACAGTGCATGGCGGAGCGTTTGAGCCTTACCCGCTTACATGCCTGGTGCATCAAACTGGTGGACTCTGCTCCCCATGCCCGACCGTTGGTGCCTGGACCTCCGGAACGACCCTGGCTTAGGAAAATTTGCACATGCGCCAGTCGCGAGACGTGTAGTCCGATCATGACAAAGTATGAGCCATCCGGTGCAGCTAGCGCACAACGTCCAGCTGTGATGCAACACCTCGAGACCCGCTTGTTGCGATAATGCGCAGTCGCTATGCCTTGAAAAGGCTAAGCTACCGCTGTCATACTCCAGCTTGGCCAGAAACCTATCCAAAAAGGTACATGGAAACGCAGGAACAGAGTTTACTTGTTGTTGTGCGTCGGCTGAAGACGAGGGTTGTACGCACTAGGGCTGTGAAGTCACATTACTAGTCCACGCCTGCGGGAAACGCTCGTCTACTCTCCATCGTGACTGGCTGTTCCGATTATGTCGACTTTCACTATCTGCGCGCATGGACAATGGGCACCGCAACCATGTCGAGACTCGGACAGCGACATACGCCTCGAAGCTTGACAACGCCTCAATCCGCACTGTCCAGATACCGGTACGCCCTATGACACTCCCATACCGTTTAGAGAAAGAGGAGTAAGACTTGGCCAATACAACTTGCATAGACGCTCACGTTCGTCGGTTTCCCGGTCAACTCGGCATCGGGAAAAGTGCCACGTTTTTTGTGACGGAAGGACGCCCATGGGCGAGCCAGCACCACGGCATCCCGACAGCTTGGATAGGAAGATCTGCAGCAACACTACAGCGAAAACCCCTGAGACTATCTATGGGCTCCGATGACGATCGGTACCCAGCGCAATGGGAGCAGGCAATGAATCCTCTGTCGAACGCAGGAAAATACGCGACATTGGAACACAAGGCTAACCGGCAGGCATATTTGATCGTACAGCGTAGGTGCAGTATCGCGATCTGTTGTCAAGCCATGCAATTGGTGCGTCCTCGAAAACGAAGAATGCGACGTCAAATGACGACGCCGGTAGTGGCTTTCGCAATTACAGTACGACACCTCTAACCACCAGTATTGCACACGTCGCCGAGGTTCATCTATCACATGAAGACACAAACATCACCGACCCGAGAGCTCTACGCGCCCACCTCGCAGCATATCAACTTGCATCGACAAACGTCTGCAAGCATATCAGCAGCTTCGCTTTCCTTATACACAGCCCCAAAAATAGGACCCCAAACCATATCGACCTGCGTCCTTCAAACAAGCGCGACAAGCGCTTGTAGGGCTGACTGGGCCATACCGTCAGCGCATTCACCCGATTTGGTATCTCCGCGCTGCTGTTCAGCTGAGCTCCCTCATTGGCTAGTCTTGCAGTAGCACAGATGTATTTTGGGACATATGTCAGCTGCAAGAATTCTACCTATCTGGGACATATCTGGCAAGACTTTAGTCACAAGAAGAGCGGATTTGGGTTATTTTGGGGCCTGAAGACTGCTCGACTGGGGAGTCATATGTAGATTAGGAGGCCACGCGTGTGTACTCGGTGTCTGTAACAGTAGATAAGACTGACAGTCTAAATCTCGGATCCATCAACGACCTCGGACATGGTAGCGAGGGCTGTGTCTGCCTACTCGGATTTGACGTAGCATCCATCTTCGGAAACCAAACATCCCCGACGGCCACGTACAATAGGCCGGCGCACATCATTAGCCACACCAAGCCTCGCGTACGATGATTCTGGTAACATCACTCAGATGCTAGGCTGCGAAACTCGTCACCAAACATGATCGTCGCACCCGAGACTGAAATGGGTACGCTTCCGCCTGCCGAGTAGTTGCACAATGACACCTCTGAAATTCGCAAGGTCGCAGCACCCGAGTCGCAAGGCCAGAGACGGGGAATACAGTTCTCCGGAACGAATGGTGAAATCTCTAACGTTGTAAGAAACCTGCGTAGTAGGGCACGTGGCTTACTGTTCTAGGTTGCATGCACCGACATCAGATGTCCGATGTGCACGGCGAGGAATCAGGAGTCATTGATGCAATTTCGACTCATCGTCCGTATTTTGACCGCAAAGTTGATATTCGCCACGGCTCCTATCGATTTCTAATACACCAGCGTTAGCAATCACGATGTTGGTTCGGAGCGACCGACCCGCTTACTTGGCCTGCAGCCTCGTGCTCTCGGGTAAGGCTGACCGGCCGGCGTCCGATGTACAAGCCCTCTACCGGATGCAGAGCAAGGCTGACCACGCCGCAATTACGCGGAAATGCGGGTGGAAGCTTTGAACTCACCACGGCGACGTTGGTAATGCATGAATGTCAAGATACGCAACCTCTTTAATGTATCTCGGAGAGACCGAGAATGAGTCGCGTTCATCACAGTATCATTCCCACCAATCGGAAATAGTGCGACAGTATGAACAAGAGAACGTCAGATGAAAAGCATTCATATGGACAAACGGAGACGAAAGAGAAACGACTCTAGGCACGATCCTCTAATCTGCCTTTACCCACCAAAACCCGGCAGAAACGGCTCTACAATTCCCAACCTGCCAGTCCTGTTCAGCAACCTCCTTGCACTCTGGATGCGCGAAAGAAAAGACCTCGATTCAGGCCGCTGGCTATCGTCAACATCGAGACACATCTCAAGATAGGTACGCAACTCGGAAGTGTACTCTGTGAATCCTGGATGGAGATTCTGGTACAAAAACCCCGGGTCGGATACATCTGGCCGAGGGCGATTGGTCTTGCAATACATGAGCGAAATGATTAACCCAATCTGATACATGTCAGTTGCCTCGGTGGGTTGAGCACCTTCTGGAGGCACATAGTAACTCGATACAAGCGGTAGACCCTCAATGGGTGTGGGGTGCGCTGCCATTTCGCTATCCGTGATGGCGCAGCCGAAATCTGCGAGTTTGATGTGTACTGGGTAATCGTATGGTGATATTGGTGCGCCGAGCGTGCAGAAGATGTTGGATGGGATGATATCGCGGTGGGATATAGCGTCCCACGTGCCAGGTAAAGCGTCGTCGGGTCCATGGTGGAGGTACTTCACTGCGGACACCAGGGCTTCGAAGACTTGCCATACAAAGTCTTCAGGTATGACAGCCTCTTCTTGATTACAGAGTCGAATTGCATCGAAAAGAGTTTTTTTGTCGCAGTATTCTGTTACCAGGTAGGGTGTGGCGTGGCGCTCCGTGACAGGGCTGGGTATATGCGCGTCGAAGAAAGAGACGATATTAGGGTGAGACAGGCGGCGCAGGATATTAATCTCTCGAGCTGAACAACCGGGATCCACAGCTTCTGAAGTCAGGAGCTTCATGACACGTATAAAGCCATGCGTGTTGTCGAGGACCAAGAGGATACCCTGATTACACGAGCCCTTGACTCCCGTAATCTTTTCCTTGATGTACCATCGCCCACCAACGATTTTCCCAACAGCGAACTTGTCGCCAGCGCATTTCTCGCTCTCCCGCATAAGTAGCCATCTCTTAGCGCTGTCAATTGAATGTCCCCACGCCTCAGGTTTGTTATTGGATAATAGTCGTACGAAATTGGTTAGACCTGGAGCATCAGCAGGATCGCCGTCCGAGACTGTGAGGGCTACACGATCAACTAACTTGGCAACTATATTAGCATCATTCTTCGGAATGTCATATATCTTTCGAAAGTTACGGAGAGTAAGCTGATCGGGTTGGTCGAGCGAGGGGTTTTCATTGATCTGGAAATCGGCGAGGCGTAGCATGGTTTCGCAGAATGCTGAAGCTTCGTCTTCGGGAGTCGCAATGCCGCTGTCTTTTCGCTCCAACTTCATGATGTCGTCAGAAGCTGTGGCGTCTGCATTTGTAGACATTCTGTGAGGCGTGTAATCGGATCGCGGAAATGGGTGGGTGGATAACTACGTATCACACGGGCTTGCTTGAGACAAATGAAACCTTCGCGACGCAGCGGCCAGATGTTATAGAACATGCTTCCAGGCATCGTGTGTATACCAGCTGGTATGTGTTGTTCGTTTACCTAGGTGAATACTAGTGACACAATGCTGAGTTACCGTATGACGAGTGCTCTAGTATTTGGTTGTTACCAGTCCTTGAACACTACAAGCTTATGGTACACACCGTCAGAGCGGTCTTTAATATCACTGCATACCGAGAGGATATAAAACAGTTCATAACCTCTCATTCTCTTTTTTGTTATTCATCACAATCCCCTTGCGTCGGTGCAACACGGTTCCTAAATCCTTCAACATGACATCAAACGAGAGCACTGCTGAAGAACAGAACCTTCGTAAGGATAGTGTAGTCAAATTATGCGACGAAGTTTTAGCAGAACTCAACGACATGATATCTCATCTAACACTGTCTACGCGGGACGACCCTGAGCCAGTACCCAACCCAACCACGGAAAGTCTGGAGACTCGTAGTTATACTAGTGAGTTTGAGGAATTCTCCGCCAAAGATGGTGTTGATCAGCCCTACACCGATTATCATACTCCTTTTCGGAGGTTCCTACATGAAAAAGCATTAGAGCCTCGTTCTAAAGACCCCGAGGACTACCCAGGCATACAGCACGCTGCCACTCTTTTTCTCCGCGATAGCGAAGCAGAAGATGGCAACAACTTTGATCGCCTGAATGAAGAAGTACAAGACACGCTCAAGGACATACTGAATTCCCGGTTCGCGACTGCTATAGCGCAGGATCGATTCGTACCTGGTCAACTGATTGGCCATGGTATGACTGGATCAGAATGGCTGATCACCTCTGAGCTCTTCGGTGTTTCTGGTAGCTTTAACCGTGGCATTTTTCAGGTCGAGGACAATACTGAACCAGATTATCTCGACGATTACGGGACTGGGAACTTTGTCGAGAAGAGGATCGCTATCATGAAGGCACTCCCTTCGCCTGCGCTCGATCCTGGCTTTGCTCGTCGAGAAATATCGATCTTGAGGAAATTAAATCACGATAACATCATCGCGTTCAGGGATGGCCGTGTGCCAAGAGAGCGACATGAGACAGGCTGGATGGTCACGGAATTCTGCAACAAAGGTACGTTGAAGAATCTTGTAGAGAAGTACGCCGAGGCAGGTGCCTCGATTCCTGAACTCTACGTCTGGAATATCTTGGAAAGCTTGGTGCGTGCCCTGGTGTACTTGCACTACGGTCCGAATCTACTCAAAAAGTTCGATCGGCAGAAACCTGGAGATGGGGCTCTTGAACCTACTAGGGATTCTTCTTGGGATCCCGTATACCATCGCGACATAATTCTGGCGAACGTATTCTGCAACTCTAGTCCCTGGGATGTGTCCGAATATCCGCAAGTGAAGTTGGGCGATTTCGGCTGCGCAATGAAGCAATCAGAAGTCGACACGAAAGATAACAAGAAATATCCTTGGTCAAATGAAACGCCACCTATGGATGAGGACTATGAGCCACCGGAGGGTCAGTATGCCACAAAAGCAGTTGATGTATACCAGGTCGGCTTACTCGTGTGGTGTATCGTGCGGAACGATACGAGTCCCTCTAGGAGTCTCATTATAGAGACGTTACAACCAGAAGATGTCGAGACTTCAAGCTCTTCTCGTTACTCACGCGAGCTGCTGCGCCTCCTTAGAAGGTGCGTGAAGAAAGAGCCAAATGATCGCATCGACTCTTTGCTTCTGTTGCATATCATCCGGCACGACAAGAATGTTCTACTTTCCGAAAACCGCTTGCCTTGGGTCGAGCTACTCGCATGAGTTACCCATGAACGTACCCGATAGATGAATTCATTGTATCCTGCACAACCAGGTACTACACCGCTCCACGTCTTGCACTTTGTACATCCCATCCTTGCCTCCTAAATCTTGTCTTGCTCGCCTTATTCCACTTCTTCGCCGATCAAATCGGTGTTCAGTAACTTCGGCGACCTCGTGTTTGCATCAAGACCGAACTACGACCGAGCCAAGGATGCATTGCTTCGTAGGATGTCATCCATCGCAAGGTACCCGATGCTTCTAACTCGTCGCGTGCAACAGATCTTCCAAGTTCCGCGTGTATGTGGACACATAAGCGTCCGTCAGGATAACTTATATGTGGGTCAGGCGGGCTGTGTGGGTCCATCTCAGGAGTCAGGCCAGCGGTCCGTCGAATGATGAAACGCTACGTAGTTGTGACACCCTAGATCCAATGAATAAAGATACCGTGTCTTCTTAATATTTGCTACCGCACATGATGATGGACAATGACCGTCGTCTCCCGTCGTTATTGCAACGTCAGAAGCGGTGACCTCGAGGAATAGAACGTATTGGATCGTGACATCGCTTGGGCCCAGATAGGGGAGGAGTTAGAGCAATAATCTTGTTTCGTAGATCTGAGGATTCTCGGATACCGCCTTGCGGGGCCGCTGGGTCCATATGGAGATAAGATCGTGGCTTTGAGGGAACATAGATTGCGCCAGCGATACCCTCGTAGGCGGCCTAAGAGGGGACTTTTCCAATGAAACATAGCTTGCGTGGTTCCTGGGGGCCTCGTTTTTGGCGATCGCAATCACATGTAGAAGGAGCTCCATCAGTGATGTGGAACATCGTCGGTGTAGACCTCCGGGAGGCTAGGGCCAAGCATCGACTACCCGCCGCTAGTGCCGCCACCCGTGCAGTTTAACCTCGGGAACCATTAACAGTTCTCCATTACGTCCACACTTGTTGCGATTTAGTCTACAACATTAACTTTGGTGTTGTTTCGTCCGTAATAACATCGTCTGCCATCTGCCGATGGTGGAGTGAATACTGTATGCGTCTATGGCACCGTCTACGGAATCATTACAGTATTATATTGTTGCGCAAGAAATTCCATTCAGCGCTGCTGATGAGCAGGCATGGCCGCAATGTTGTATACATGGATATAGCGCTTCGATAATCGTCGTCTGGTGGAGACTTCAAAAATCAGACTTCCTAATTCTGATGCCGCTATGTGGAATTTACCATCAGGCGAACACCACCATGGACAAGATCAACAGACATCGACTGTGAAGAAACGCTGCGCAGTAGTTAGCGGTCGGTATGACTCCAGCAGGATGATTTAGTTCGTCCTCCTTTCGGGAGTAACCCGTTGATCAGCATACTCCAACCGTCACTCCAACTCCACCACTGGGTGCCTTACGATATTGGCTGCGACCTTCCGCACGGAAGACGCCTTAGGCCACCTACACTTGGCTCTCCAGTGGACTGCAGCGACTTTGAGCAAAAGGCTCCACGCCTGTTTGCCTAAAGACGTCGGGATGTTGATCGCAAGCCTGAGAAACGTATAAGTATCAGCCTGTTCTTTCTTCAAATGCTCATCATCCAACACAGTCTACATACCTCCAACACATCATCACTTCACTTCCACTCCAAACACTCCATCAGTGTGTCTCCTCAGGCTGTTTCGCTCTTGCTTCAACTGACCCGGTCTCTCAGAACTCCAAAATGCAGTTCACTCTCGCCTCCGTCATGGTCATCGCTGCCGCTCTCGCTCCAGCAGTCAGCGCCTTCTCCGTCACCGTAAGTGTTTTACTCAGACCCTCGATAGCTCTTCTTCTCCCAGCGCAGCCTTTGCTGACTTGATATTCTCATTCAGAACTGTGAAACCGGACAGTACAAGAACTACGGCGCAAACGGCAACAGTGGCTGCAAGGGATTCGTCACTGGCAACAGGGTTGCATACGACAGCAACAAGGGTCTCACCCTGAGGGTTTTCGGTTCGACCAACTGCCAGGGCACTGCTATCAAGGAGATCTGTAAGTATCCACGTACTCAAGCCATGCAGAAGATATGCTGACCCTTTATCTCCTTTTGCAGCCCAGCAGAACACCTGCATCGACGTTGGCTTCAACGGACTGTCCGTCGAGGTCTTCTAGATCTGGAGAATCGTCTCAATCGGCGAGAAGGGGAGAATCATGTTATCGGATAAGGGAAGAGACCTGGAGGCGACGCTATCCAACATAGCCTAGTCGTCCGCCATGTGCCTTGGCTACCTGGAACTGTTATAGAAATAGTCAACCATGCACTTACACATTCGTCCCAGTTTTCCAATGATGACTTTCGACCGGCGTCTCTCCTTCTATGTTCTAACGTCCATGGCCTAGCTTTGATGCGGCAAATTCCAACAGGCAAACAGCGAAACAAGAACTTGCAACAGCTCGTTGTGCGAAAGTGCCAGAACATTCTTGGAGTTGCGTGTTACTGGTCGAGAGCCCCACAAGTCGTACAACGCGAGCGGAGCGGCTTTTACGCGAGTACCTAAACAGACTGGTAGCCGGCTGCCATAACTAGTTATGATGCGTCATCACAATAGCTAGTCGTTTGGTCCTATTCGAAGCGGTCACGGTAGCCGGTACATCTGTAATGTCTTTGATGTCCAATGGGTTAACGGAGACTACGGTAGGCGGAGCGGCATCTTGATGGAATTTGTCGTGGCTCGCAAGCACGCGATGGTCGCATCATTATCGGGCCGATCCAATCGGCGTCCGGGAGAATCTGTGACGCGGGAATAACGCCACCCCTCACATTGCTCAGGGCGATTACTTGAACCCCATAAACCGCCCATCCATCGAATAGACTAACTCGATCCCCAGGTACCCCCGAGAAGGCCCATCTAGATCTGTCTTTCGCCTACATCTGCCGAGGTATCGTTGCCGGGCCTAGCTCGTAGCGTACCTCGATGACGTTGCCATGGATCATTCTCGGACGAGGCTGTGGGGGTCATTGTTCAGCGAAAATCCCATGTAACCGCTTAGAAATGCGAAAAGATGAAGCAATGACGAATCACTTATAGACCGTTGTTGGTTGCACAGTCGGGTTTCTGCATATCCTCCAACACATAATTTATAAACCTCGATCTTACTATCCACAACATACATCTCCGTTTCTGTTAGATACCCATTCAATTTCAGCAAATATGGCACCACGACGATACGAAGCAGCGAAGGTAGACCCTGCCCCATTGGGCAAGCCCCTCGACTTCGCATTCTCCAAGAAGACTGCTCAGAACCGATTCCTCAAGGGTGCAATGACCGAGCGCCTGTCATCATGGGATCCCCAAAATCTCGAAGCTCGCGGTGTACCCTCGAAGAACCTGGTCAACGTCTACCGACGATGGGGTGAGGGTGAGTTCGGCGTCATCCTTACCGGCAACGTCATGATCGAGTACGACCACCTGGAGGCTGCTGGTAACGCCATCATTCCTCGCGATTCAAAGTACGAGGGTGAGCGATTTGAGATGTTCAAGGAACTTGCAACCCAGTCTAAGAAGCATGGTTCCTTGATCGTTGCTCAAGTCAGCCACCCTGGTCGTCAGGTACCCGAAAACATTCAGAAGAAGCCCATCTCTGCATCCGACGTACAATTAGAGGGCAACATCATGGGCCTGACCTTTGCCAAGCCCCGTGCCGCCACCGATGAGGACATCCGGAACGTCATTGAAGGCTTCGCTCACGCAGCTGAGTACCTAGAGAAGGCTGGATACGACGGTATCCAGCTCCACGGTGCTCACGGCTACCTACTCGCGCAGTTCCTCGCTCCATCAACTAACAAGCGCACTGATAAGTACGGCGGATCTCTCGAGAACCGCGCCCGTATCATCACCGAGATTGGCCAGGAAATACGCAAGCGCACATCATCCAACTTCGTGCTCGGCATCAAGCTCAACTCGGTTGAGTTCCAAGACAAGGGTTTCAGTACGGAGGAGGCTGCGACCTTGTGCAAGTTGCTTGAGGACAACAGCTTTGACTTGGTCGAGCTGTCCGGAGGTACATACGAGCAGCTTGCTTTCGGCCACAAGCGCGAATCGACTAAGAAGCGAGAAGCCTTCTTCCTCGACTTCGCCGAGAAGATTACACCATCGCTCTCCAAGACCAAGACCTACGTTACTGGCGGCTTCAAGAGTGCTGCTGCCATGGTAGACGCATTGAGCGCTGTCGATGGTGTCGGACTTGCTCGCCCGGTGTGCTTAGAGCCTGAGCTGCCTCGCCAGATCATCAACGGGGAGGTTCATGCTGCGATCGAGCAATTGACAGACGACAACGACTTTGGTATGACCAATGTCGCGGCTGGCACACAGATCAGGCAGTTGGGCAAGGACCAGCAGCCTATCGACCTGAGTGACGAGAAGAACTTTGAGGCGTTCAAGAAGGACATGGGTACTTGGGCCCAAGGTCTTTCGGAGGATAAGACCGGTAGCAAGTATGGATTCGTCGACATTGAGAGTGTTCAGGCCACCCCTTACGCCTCCGCTGCACCTACCTCATAAATGTAAGATGCATCAGTAATGTGTAAATAAATAGAAGAAATGAAACGAAGTGAATGATCAACACCAATCCATTCTAGCATTCTTGCAAGCCAAAACCTCAAATCTACTACTAACAGTCCATCCAGCACTACATCACATACATTAGCTCCGGCGTAACAGGTCTCTCACGATACTCCTCCTCGCCAATCTCCCTAATAACCTCAATCCTCCACCTCTGCGTCTTCCTCCCCTCATCCCTCTCCCTCACCACAACCTCCCTCCCATCCTCCCTCTCGCCAACATCCAAAACTTTCAACACGCTACTCGCTTCATTCCCAATCCACCACGTCCCATCGTCCCACTGTCCGACCCTCCAGTCCAGCGCATCCGCTGTATCAGTAGCGTCCGCGCGCCTCAACACCGCTTTCGACGTGTCATCTGCGTAGACGTCGAGGTGCCGGTTTGGTCCTAGCCACCATGTGCGGAGACGGTAGGTGTTGGGGGTAGTTGGGGTATCGCTAGGTGGCTCGCTCGCCTGGGGAGGCCGATGAGAGGTACCTGATGGGGTGAAGGACCAGAATTGGCCGGAGTAGTAGCCTTCGCGAGTGAGTTTGAGATGACCGGCGCTGTTTTGTGTGCCGGCTTCGTTTATGACGTCGAGGGTGGGATTGGAAGGGTTGGAGGTGTTTGTTATGCGGTGGAAGTGGTGTGGGGAGATGGTTGGTTGCGATGGGGCTGTCATTTTGGATGGTGGTGGGAAATGGTATTGTGAAAACTGGTTGGGGACGATTTTGGGGAAAGTGAAGATATCTGGAGCACGGCGAGTTCTGTGCTTCAAGTATGACTGTAATTGACATTTGTTGAGTGAAGTTGGAACTTTCAGCTGGTCATTTGCTTGACAGTTTGTACTTGCCTTGCTGTGGCGTTTAGCACGAGACGTACAAGATGCATAGAACATTGCCCTATCAAAGGTCTACGAAGAGGCAAAGGACACAATCGATTGGAGGTATTAGATGCACTTTTCAGGCAGCCAGGAACACGACCAGGGGAGTGCGTCGATCACTTGACCAGCTGACAGTCAGCCGCTAGGCGAAGTCCTCACAAGTGTCCCAATTCCGGCGGTTTATGAGTTTTGTTGGGACATGTGGTGATTTTCGTGACCTGAAAGCGTATTCGTTGAGGCCGCGGTGGATTGAAACAACGAGGGAGAAGAGAATAGAAGTTGGGTGAGAAGACATGCATGACGTCATGTTTGACCATTGGGGATAAGCCTAGTCATGGCACAGGATGTCAAGAATAATTGCCAAAGTCTGATCATGAAGACAAATAGCTTCTTCCACAGGTACTGCGATACCACTATAGTTGGTAGGTTAGCATACATGATCATAAGAAAACCGCACGACGGTTTCCGTTGAGATCATCTCTCGTTGCGATCCGAGTAGTCGTCCGTTTCATCTTCATTCCTCCCATTGCACTTGGCCCTCCTTGGCTCCTTCTTCAGTTCATCCCACATCTCTTTGCTATCTTGCCAAAGGCAAATTTTTCCATCCCCATATCTCCCGCAGCCTTGTGGTCCCCTGCGTCCGATATACACCATGTGAAATCGGTACAGGACACGGGTGGTATGTAATCAATATACGATAACGAGTTCAGTCGTAAGATTGGTGAGCGAACCTAGTTTCTGATATTGAATTGTGCATGTCGCTCAGGATAGTATGGTGAAGAATGAATTCTCGTGAGAAATGGTATCTAGTTCGTGATTCGAAACCGTGGTAAGGGCATCGAGGTCGATTAGCTATGCGCTGTAGGAACTGATGAAGTACTACGTGAATGTCAGCGTGGTGGATGAGAGTGGGAGGAATGTAACGTACCGTCAAAACCGACTCTTCCTCGCCATTGTCGTTGGGCAGGTACACGTAGAGAATGAGTGCGTGCTCGTGACAGAAGCCTTCAACATATCAGCATGCTGGCAGAAGTGGGCTCTATGAAACTTACAGGCAATAACTCGTCCGCCGAGCCTGCCCACACTCATGACCTTGCCCCAGTCGCGCCCATCAATCCTTACTGTGGCCCATCCCTCTTCGCCGCGCCCGTCAGCCGACCCGAGCTGCTTCATACGCGTGCTCGGGTGTTCAGCAACGCCGTCCTCGCCACCAGCGACATGCCCAGGGTCCAGTTCTGGGTTGTTGAGATCGGTCCAGATGGAGGATATCTTCATGGCGTCAGATCTGATGCTGATTTTGAGGCATCCGTGCATATTTGCCGAGACCTCGAGGCGGGTTCTCGCCGCGGTCGTCGCACTGCTTGCCTTGGTGGTGTCTGCCAGCGCTAGCTTGGTGAACCTGTCGCTGATGCTTTTCAGCTGCATCAAGGGGGGCAGTATGATGTGCACGTCTGGCTCTCTACAGACGGGCTCGTGCAGGTGCGCTACTATATCTGGAGCAAGCACTCGGATAGGTATCTCCTGCGTGACGATGGTCTCGCGGTTCCCGCCACCGAATTCGTTTTCGAAGGCGGCGTCGAAGCCTTCGTCATCACCGTAGTCTTCGTCGTCGTCATCGTCGTTGGTTGAAGCAGTGGGGAAGGCGCTATACGTGGTCGAGGACGCGGTAGTGGTGATGGTAAGGGCGAGCACGGGCAGGTTGTCCTTCTTGGTGAGGCGTATCTGGGCCGACGTGGCATTGAGCGCCGACTTGAGGGCGCGATTCAGCGACGCGAGGGGGACTTCGAGGTTGATGACATTATCTGCAGCCGACTGCACGCTGATGCTCTCAAAGATGGAGTCCTGCGCCGCGCATTAGCCTTCACACACGGCCACGACGAGACGATGTGCTTACAATTGAGAGAACACTACGACGGGTTAGAAGGAGCGACACCAAGATACGAAGCGTCTACTCACGCCCATACTTGTGTGCCCTGCTCTGGTATGATGGTGAAGCATATCTGCTGCTCGCTGAGCTTCACCCACGCGAGCGGACCGAGCGAATTGAGCGACGCTGTGAGCTCTGGCCGGTGTTAGCTGCCATCTCGAGTACGAGTCACGTGTACCTGCTCGTAAAGGTCGTAATGTTCTGTATTGACGCCTTGAAGCGCATCTTTGCGTTGTCGTCGCAGAATGCAGGCGGGCCGTCGCGACGCGTCGTGAAATGTGGAGGGGAAAGCCGCCGAAGCGAACGTCATCGCTGCGCTTCACCAACGCCATCACCATCATCACTTCTTCTCCTATCATCATTATCGCGGAACCAAACTTTGATATTGAGTGCATTGTCACGAGAGTAGAAACATTGTACACACATGGCATATCCTTGACCGGTCTATTCGCAACTATATACTGCGATACAGCAACGTCTCGTCCATCCCTCGGCCATGGTCTCCTCTAAACCGTCTGTCTCTGCACCGAGATAGCAGTATTTGATATTGTCGTCTTCGAATACATCTACTCAAATATCAGCTGAGGCGCTCGAAACTACACACACAACTAACCTGTCCGCTGGTTCCTTGTATCTCATATCTTCCGGCGCCTGAAATCGGAACGTTTACGCCCTTCTTGGTCGTCGCAGTCACCGCAGTGAATGATATCGTTCCGAAGTTTGGCGTGGCCACCAGCTGACCTGGAATTACTTGATATGCCTGGACGAACCAGTCTGCCGCAAGAGCAGTCAAAGCGGATGGGTCCACGCCGGCAGGGGCTGCGAGCGTCTGCGTCGTCCTTTCGTTCTGTGTCTTGTTCTCGATGGTCACGGTACCCCCAGCGGTAGCCACATTGACAGTCACAGTGATCGAGTTCCCGTTTGCAACAGGAACAGACGACGTAGTGTCTGTCACTGGACCTGGAAAGTACGCAGAGAAGCTCTTAAGAGTGCTGTTGTAAACAATACCACTACCGAGAACGTTGTCCTGCTCCAGTGTGTCACCAATGCCCACCCAGATTGAGAGCCGATTGGTACCCGACAGGTTCGGCACTGTAAACTGTACACGCAGTTGGTATACATCTCGCACACAGCATGGAAGTAACTCACAGTCCCTGTTACGGTGGCAAACGAGTCGCCTGCTGGTGCTTTGAGCACAGCACCACCTCGGTTCAAGTCAAAAGCGGCAGATGCGGCCGACACGCAGCACGCCAGGAGAGTAGCAGTTCTCATGGCTAACTTGGGGCAGTTCAGTAAGAAGAGAAAATGCCGTGTAACAAGACGTCCAATGAGAAAGAGATGGGAAAGCTTCTGAAATCTAGCAACAGAGGCAGTCGGTGTTCCAGAAGGATATTTGAAATTCCAGAGGCTCAGGCTGACAGCACCACATGGACTATATTGCCTTCAAGGAAGCGTACCCGGTTGACCAAGCCTCACACTTTGCGATCCGATTAATTCTACCCAAACAGCCTGTTCTTACCTCGTGCCGTTCGTCCAAACCATGCAACTACGTTCCTTTGTCGTCATTCACTCTCCTCAGCTGGGCATCCTGTAATGGTCCAATGAGCATGCGCAAATCATTTATAGCGTGCCAAGGGTTCCTTGCGAGTGGGATGCATTTATGAGGTACGGGGCCTGGTCAATTAAAAGAATTGGGGATACTAGTACCCCACAACTTGGCGCGGCGGCAAATGGGATAGATTGAGGCTCGTGGAACCTTGTCTCAACGTCCGCGAACACCATCTAGCCAAAATCCGAAAGGACCAGTCACAGCTTCTGTATCATGTGGGGTGTCATTGCAGAAGTGGGGCGTTACACGTTCCGCTGCCCATTGATGTAACTGCCGACGAGATGTCAAGACTCGCGATATTCGACAAATTTCGGAGAGCGATATCACTGGAGCTGTTCGGGCTTGAGGGATGGTCATTTCCAATCACAGCAATATTGTTGCTGACTGAATGCGTCACACTCACCATCGTAATGAGTCCGTTCGAACTGCTCCAACCGATCCCGGTGTCCACGCAATGTCACCAAATGTACCATGAAGGGCACGGCTGCCCGATATGATAGGACAAGTCAACATGAGTGGATGGTGAGCAACCAAGAGTGGCAACTGAGAGACGTTTATGTGCGTCAAACCCACCCATGCGATGCCAGCATGCACCTGCCTCCATATCAAGGACCCGGAATTGCCCTAGCTTCATCCCAACACGAGATATTGCTCATTGCGATTTCTACCAAGACCGGATTATGCTTTTGCGACACAGCATACCCGCTCGGCATTACCATCCCTGATCCCGGTGATATCGCATGCATATCTCATACGGTTGTATAAGACGTTCTGTACTCTGGACGTAATCATACTACCAATTCACCATCTTCCCTTACAGATCACCACTCTCTCCAATATGAAGGCATTCACTGCTACCGCTCTGGCGCTTGTCGCACCCGCGACTGCGTTACTGCGCTTTCCATGCGCTCAGCTAGTCATCGACAGGTTGGATCCGCTGGTCACTCCTGGCCAGGCTCCATCTCCTCATTTACACCAAATCCTGGGAGGCAACTCCTTCAATGTGACCATGGACCCGGAAAAGGACATGCCTGGAGAGTCAACATGCACATCCTGCCAGTTCAGCGAGGACTTTTCCGTAAGTAGTACTACTCGACTCTCGACATGTCTGGCCCAAACCTAATGAGCGTCCAGAACTACTGGACCGCCGTGCTGTACTTCAAAGCCCGAAACGGCACATACAAGCGCGTCCCTCAAATCCCAAACTCTGGCTTCAACGGCGTCAACGGAGGCATGACGGTATATTACATGCAAGATGGCCTCTACAACTTCCAGCAGACGTCCAAAGTCCAGGCCTTCCAGCCGGGCTTCCGCATGTTCATTGGCGACGTGAATGCGCGAACCAAAGAAGAAGCCGAACGCTTCCGTCAACTGACATTTACTTGTCTCAACGACATCAACACACGGGATCCGCAGACCCTGGATTTCCCTACCCAGCCTTGCAAGACGGGCATCATGACTGCAGTTCGCTTTCCCACGTACGTCGCTTCCCCATCTATCTGTTCACTGGGTACGATCTTGTTAACACCATGCCTAGCTGCTGGGACGGAGTGAACCTCGATTCTCCAGACCACATGGCACATATGAGTTATCCTGAGTTCGGATCTTTTGAATCTGGTGGTCCTTGCCCAGCCAGTCATCCCGTGCGCATGGGTCAGCTGTTCTACGAAGTCATCTGGGTAAGAAGTGCCCATAGCTGAACTACATGTGGAACATACACTGACTTCGTATACTCACCCTTGTAGGACACAAGCAAGTTTAACAACAAGGCTGATTGGCCCGAGGATGGTAGCCAACCGTTCGTCTGGAGTTTCGGCGACGGGTAAGCACTCTTTCTCTTCCTGCTTTATGATCGTTACAGTGTATGCGACGAGATGTGGTCGCTGATGTTCGATGTTTGTGAATAGAACGGGCTACGCGAACCACGGCGATTACCTATTCGGCTGGCAAGGCGACGCACTCCAACGCGCTCTAGACTCGCCTTGCTACCAGAACTGTCCTACGCTCAAGACGCAGAACGCTGCTGCGATGAACAAGTGCACTGTTCCGCGCGTTGTGAAGGAAGACATCGATGGATGGGTTAGTGAGCTACCTGGTGGCCACCAGGCGCAATATGTCAAGAAGCGGTGGGCCGAGCAAATGCATACTCGTTTGTGAAGTAAACAACACCGAGAGACATTAGATGAGAGTTAGGAAACTATGACATTGAATATGACTGTAGTAGCTATCTGAGTTTGTAGAAACGATGGATACAAGATGCGCGCTTTTCGCGTCCTGTCTTTGCTAGTAAAACATGAAATGGTGTGTGTAACATAAAGCTTGTGACAATGATAGTGGTATATGACTCCGGCCGAAAAAATAGAAAAGCCGCGAGTTGAGACGCAAGGCGGTTTTCAAGAAAGATAGTCGCTGTCGGTGACAAAGGGAAAATCGGAGGTGGAGAGACATCTCACAGCGCGCGCGCGATCCACTCTCCAGAGTTCATTCGTGAATGAGGTGGTCGGGTGCCAGGCTCCTGTTTGTGGAGGCTGCATTTGGCGCTGCCGCGTATGCGTATCACAGTGACTTCGCTCGAGTCTGCTTCCGTCTGCATACTCGCGTCATCCCTTGCCCGTGGCGTTGGGCATGTGCATGTGTCTTCAGCGCCATCTACCTCTACGTCGTCGTCTTCAAGGTATATTGTAGGCGCAACACTGCTTCCTCCATCCTCGCTCTTATCCTCAGACTGGCCAAACTCCTTGTCCCAAATCCCATGACTACTTTGTCTCTTCAGGCCCAAGTTCTTCACAATCTCCTCGAGTTCTATTGCACTCACTCTGACTCTTCCACTCTTTTCCTTCTCAAGGCCGGCTTCAGAGCCTTTGTGCGAGTCTGCGCTGAGTTGTGACCAACCACTTACTCTACGCGTGCTGACTGTTGACACGGAAAAGCGTGATGACGGCCCTAGCTTCGTCTTACGAGGAGGGCTAGATCGGGTCGAGGGAGCCTCAATGTCAAAGTCGAGATTCGATTCGTCGTCGTGGAAGCGCGACAAGCTGCGGTTGCCGTGTTGAAAATGAGTGGGGAAATAGGCTGTATCAGGCTTGTAGATGACCGTCTGACCTGAGTAGCGAGAGTTATAAGAATGATTCGTTTCATGGTTGTAAGTCTCGGAGTAGCTGGGAACGACCTCGTCGACATCGCCATGTAGCAGATGGACGGTGCTGCCGGCTACAGGGCCAGAGATGCCCACGGAGCGTGGAGCGTTGCGGGCAGCGTTGTCGGAACCGCGGATTGCTCTGCCAAGGGGTAGCAAGGTACTGAGGTTAACAGCTATCATTGCGGTTAGAAACTCGCAAATTCCCCACGTGGTGAAGTTCAAATCGAAGTTGTTCCGATAGCCGATCTCGGCCCATGAGGTAACGACCATCCAGGTTCTGATGATAGCTGCTGCGCAGGCAAAGAGTCCCAAGGATACCACCGCAAGAAGATGCAGGGTAGATCCGAGCTTCAGTGAAGAGTCAAGGGCGATGGGGACCGTGAATAAAATCAGTAGTAGGCTTGACGCAGCGTTCACGGCTGAGTCACCAGGTCAGCGTGATTTCTTATATCTCCGTGCGTTGGTACTTACGGTAATTCGCCAGAGCCCAGTGCTTGGATTCGCTTTGTGACATACACAGGGCCCTGGCATCTGAAAGATCCCAGGCCGCTACTAGAGGGACACACTGAGAGAGGAGTGCTATGAACCACTCAACCGTGTGCCAGAATACCAGTACTGTGTTCATCAGCTCTGGCATTGGAGAGTATTATTAATGGAAACCTACGCATGAGCCCGACGAGGATAACAGTGCGTACCATGAGCAAGCACGGATGATTCCTGGTGTCGGCCAGAGGCAGCAAAGTAAAAGCAGCCGATAGCTTAACAGCACCAAGCCCAAGGATGATGAGCGAGTTCAACGCCCACATCCACGGACCCATCTGAACGGTCTTGCTGACCGGCAAGACATAGCCGTCTTCTTGCTGCCCGATACCAAGCTCTACAACTCCAGTGAATGTGATGAAGATTCCTATTGTGCATAGCTGTTTTGCGCGTTAGCTTTTGTAGAGCCTGTTTGCTCCAAGTCTCGAACATACAGCGGCCAGGACCATGAGCCCATCATCGATGGCGAAGGAGCGAAGGAGCCTTCCACGAGTAAAGGCTCTTAGCGAGTAGATCAACAGCCCGCTCAAGGCCAGCGTGACGGCAATGGCAAGATGAAGGGGCCCCTTGTCGGGGACTTGCCAGGGCAGAGGAGTACCGGAGGGCGAGACTGTGCTGGCATTGACATCCATTGTATGAGGCGACAGTAATGGTGTCCTGTTTCCTCTGCGAATTCATGCAGAGTTGTCGACCAGAGCGGGGAGAGTTGGTTGAAACGAGTGAATGTCTGATGAGAAGTACACGGGTGAAACGAACGTATGGGCAGGAATAAAAGAACGTGGTCGAGAGGAAATGGAGGAGACCGGGATGATTAGAGAGCGTCTTGTACGACGAATTGAACATGGCGTTTCAGCCCGGGGTAGCACCGCAGACACAGGCGCATGGTTCACGGCTCCTCGCCGACGTCGCTATAGAGATAGCAAAGCTGCACTGGCACAATAGCGAGCCAATCGTCGAGTTGTCATAGTCTGCAAGGTACTCGAGCGGCGATGATTTTGTTTTGCCGTTGGACTAGTCCTTTCTCTGCAGGGATCTAGTGTCTTCCATGGTACAGCACGGTCGCTCTAGTGATGCTATCAGCACCCGAGACTGGATTCTCAGGTACCGCTTCGGACGGCTCCAGCACGCGACTGTTTTTCTCCATGCTGATCTTCGTTACCAGGGACATTTCAGGGCTCATAGAGGTCTCTCAGGGTCAAGACGGTGGGCGTCTTTTCCCGCGCATCGGTTACCCACTCCCATATCCGTACCATATGTATCCAAAAACATACAAATGCTCTGTCAATGCGATGTCGTCACGATCAGATGTGCAGCTGCCCGGACAAGGCAGATGATTTGCCCCTCTCCACATCATGCAGCCAAAACCGTCTTAGTAGAGATTGTGGCTTCACTTTCGAGCAGTAGTAACTCAGTATTGCTGTACAGCCCAGAAAGAGCAAACTGGAAAAAGAAGAGGTAAAGTTAAATGTTGCTCAGGGATAGATTTGTGTTAAGGATTCGTGTGGATGGGTGGAGAATGGCGCACGCTCACCTGCATGCGACTGGTCGACCGCGCCATTGCTTTTGCTCGTGATCTTCAGATTGACGAACGGGTCTTACGAATCCCAGCGCCACAACGGTATGCGAGATGCAGGAGATCTGTTGGAAGGAGAATCCATCGATCGAAGACCTGATACGAGCTGAAGTGCGGAGGCTGTACAAGGGCACGCGACGAGGCGCATCACGACACCGATGTCGTTGGGACGGGACAGGCTCGTGGCTCAGCGATTCATCTGGTGTCGACTGTACCCCCCACGCAACAGCTGGTGGATGGCTGTCAACGGGATGAAACGCGTCTCTGAAAAAGCATGCCTGTGTTGGAGTGCGACGGGTTGGCGGAGTCGAAGAGGTCTTGGAGGTGGTTAGGTTGGTAGCGAGGATGCCGCTTTCAGTGGCCCGGAGGATTGTGGCTCGAGCTCTGGCTATTCATGGAGATGATCAGGATGCTAGCGGCGCGGAACTCGCGTTGCGCCGGCCTTGGCACGCTAGCTCGGTTCAACAGCTGGCATCCAACCCTCTGAAGCCATACCGTCTTACACTGGTGTATACGCACAGCACAGTGCCTGCCAGATTCCATTCTAGATGTCTCTTTTCGGTACCGCCAACTACAAAATCCGGTTTGATCAGCTACACCATCCGAAGAAGCCTGCTGACTGCCACGACTAAATATAACCGAGCTGCTGTCGGGGCCACGAGAGATACACACCAGGTTTTTTGCCTCTACCGCACAGGCGCTCGATCCTCGCCTCAGGATACTGGAGAGGGTACATCTGCATTTGGTACGGCTTCGGTGGTGCGACCGTGGAGAAACACTCTGGTCGTGCAAACTGTGCGAAAATGGACGCGATAGGTACAGGTCGGACGCGACACGCGCTTTTCCCGACCAAACTCATGAAGGCGGGATCCAAGGAGATACGCATCGGTGAGCCATGTTGAGATATTGAGGATAGCGGTGTTCTCTGCCGCTGCCTATTGTCACGATGTCGATTTAATACGGAAGAGTACATGTCGATCCGAGATGTTGAGAGATTGGAAGAAGCGGCGTCTTTTGCCGCTGCTCGTTGTTACCAATCGGGCTTCACACGTACCAGCTACCCTGCTTATTATACCACGGCGACTACCGCAACTGCGACTACTATCGCCATATCTCTGGTGGCTAGCCAAGACGTGCGTGCGCCGGCACTTCCAATGGAGCGCCTTGCCTATGTGTTCAGCTACCCTGAGCCATATGATCGGGCGCAAGGCATACTTTTTGTCTCAGACTTATTGGCGCCGGAAAACGCTGCAAGTACGATCGGTTCAGCTTTCTGTACAAAAAGATCATACCATCCGATCTGCTGGCGTCTCCAGCCGGATTATGTTGCACTTCCAATACAACCCATGATATTGTGCGATGAAGCTCCTGAGCAGACTCCCCTGTTCGCGAGGACTCGTCGCACGTTGAATTCGAGAAGTCGACAAGAGGAGCTGTCACGGTTTATAAGCGGTCAGTATTAGTATTGTTTGCGAATGTAGAGTCAGCACTTGGGCATTCGAATTTCAGGGCTCCTCATTCCATCCGGACCAACCTCTCTAGCCTGGTCGGTACCAAACGAATGGCGGCACTAAGGTTCTGTCTCATCACCTCAATGGATACAGTAGGGAAAGGGATACCGCGCAATAGGTATATGCACCCACCACTCAGGAGACCTTCGCCGCTGTTTATGCCATCCCTGAAGCCTGAATTGTTCAAGCTATTGACCACTGAAACACTCTTTCTTTGCAGTAGTCCATGGGGTGTAGCTGAAGTAACTTTTGAATAAGCGCATCTGAAGACCTGTAAGTGAGTTGTGTTCGCCATCAAGGCGAGCGATATATAATAGTCGTTGTCCAGTGTGGATCCCAGATAGAAAGAAGGTTGGTTAGAAGAGTCCAAGACTGCTGATAGATCAGGATACAAGCAATACTAGCCGTCACATCGTGGTTGTCCTATGCGAGACAGCTAAGTAATAGAGCGCATGCGACGAATAACCTAATGATCAAATAAAGTAAGCAACTACTGTTCTTCATAAACCCATCGAATTCACAGCATGAGCAAGCGAGTGAAGCCAACTATAGTTTCATTGGAGATATGCTACTAGTGGCATAGTTCATCACGCTGGCATGATTGCGAGGATTACTGTCCTTCAAGAAGAACGTAGTGATACATGACTACTATATCCTCACAGATCTCGTTAAGCATGCAGGAGGTTCAAGAGCCAATTCTGACGCTCCCAGATGCAATGTTCAAAAGTCATAATGTTCGATGTTCTCCTCTAGTCAGACCTCAAAAAAGCTGTCTCTTCCGCCTTACCATCATCTCCACCACCACACCACCACCTCAGACCATCACAACCGCAAAAAGAATAGCTAGAGCAGTCGCTGCATCGGCCGGGAATCGAACCCGGGGCTAGCCGAAACTGTCCTGTGAAGGATGGCAACGGCTAATTTTACCACTAAACCACCGATGCGAAAGATGCCAAGCATGATGAACTGTTGGAGTGACCTAACCAGGGGTCGCTGGACAGATGTTAGGAGCTGTATTCGAATAGAAGGCAACTGAGTGCTACTTACAACCTGGAATCTCTTGATATCGAACTGAGTCGTAGTCAAGCGCCTTGCCATTGGGCCATTAGGCCAGTTGTTGCTTAGTAATGATGGAGAAATGAACAAAAGCAAACAATCTATCGTCGATTGCTTGTGATTCTTCCAGCGTAGAATTGGGATCGCGTTCAAAAGGTGGTATGGTGGGGCAGTGTTGCGGCAAACTTTTTCTTCGGGAGGTTTGCCGTAGTGGGGCATGCATGTTGACCGGTCCAACCAGAAAACTCGTGTTCATTCCAATAGCATGCTAGCAAATAGCTCCACTTGCAAACCTTCGCAGCCTCGAAGTGTGCTTTATCTCCCTTGACATACAACGCTGAAAGTGCGCACTTCCACACCACGTGCGGGAATCTAAAACTACGATGGCAAAGCCAACTGTGATTCTAGACCCTAAGGGATATACTCTGAAGTATGCTCGACTTTATTCTCGACAGCTTCATTCCCTTTGCGTTCTTCAAACACTACAGGTCTGTTGTTAGGACATTGTTGTGGAGGCTACAACGTGCTCTAGCCTTGATCATTATCTTTGTTATCTAGAGTGCTGTAATTTACGTCTTACACCCTGTTGGCGTGTAAACATGCTACACGAGCTAATTCTATAGGGAATTCTCAAGGAGTTGATAGTATAGCATTCCTGCATGCTTGCGTCGCGATACCCTTTGGCTATCCCCCAGTATGAAGCATGAGACGAATGAAAGCCCAGTGGTTATTACAAGTTATGGAAATTCGAGCCTTCATTAAGTCCAGCTGTGCAATGAACGAACAATGACTGAGGCCAAAGGGATCTGGCGTCGCCCTTCTTGCACTGTACGCGACAATCGGGAAGTCTCGTATATCGCCAATAGATGAAGACCAAATCCGACAAGCCTTCAATACGACGACCTCTCCAACTGCGTCGGCATCATCAAAACTCATTGCGTCCACCAGTCTCGAGGTCACAAGCAGTCACTCCAAACTCGATCTCAAACCGCCATGGAATCAAAGAGCAGCGGTCCACCATGCAAGCCGGCAACGGCGAAGGAACCCGTCCAGGCAAGTGACAACACACTGCAGGCTTCATTACAAGTAACTGTGGAAGACGCTACAAAGACATGGACCTTCCGAATCCCCCGAGAACAGTCGAAAAAGATGCCAATGTAGACTTTGAGCGTCTTAATAACAACATCAATCAAAGTTCGGACCGTCTGCAGTTCGTTGAGGTGTCGTGTCGAGTGACATCCTTATACGTGCGAAGCCTCTCATTTTGAGAGAACCTGTTCGTTCAGATCGATGAGAATCCTGTGGTCTTACGAGCAACACATCAAGCTGTGCTGAGCAATGTTTATCAGTTGAGCAATGTTCCGTCGAGTCTTTTTGCAGTTTTGATAGCGCTAAAAGATACTGTGGCGAAGGTTGATAAGAGAATGTCAAAGTGGAAGTACCCACAACTACACTAGCGTGGTTTTAGCACGACATCTCCGCGCGTATGCAGGTGCATCGTCTGGCCCTCGTTCCTTTCTCGATATCCCCCATTGTTCAAAGATCATCAAAGTCTAGCTAGATGGGCCCACAGCCCGGACGGATACCCGAACAACTTCCTACCCAGGTGCATACATACTTTTCGCGGCAAGAAGATACGATGCACTACCCCACGATAGGAAAGAGATAAGACTCGATGCAGCGACAAGACACGCTTAGCATTCCACGAGAAGAGGAAGTTCGCTGTTTTAGCGGCAGGCGCCTACTATATCGCGATAATTATTAGAGTTAAGCTTTATAGAACGGTTAATTATGTTGCTTTAGTTACTAGATCTACTTCGTCTAAGTTACTACTATACTATAGTTCTTAGCGTAGTACTATAGTTATTATATATTAATTCTTTACCGCCTAAGTATATAAAGCTATTATTACTATAATTACTTCTTTATATATAACTCTAAACCTATAATAGTCGCTTTAAAGCTAATACTAATACTTATAGGTAAGCCTAATACCCCTAATATTATACCTTAGCTAGTACTACTTAGAGATAAAGCTAAAAAGGTAAAAAAAGAGATATAAGATATCTAAAAAGAGCTATAATTTCTACTACTAGTATAAAGGAAGAAGGATAAGGATTTAGTGCTAATTAAGTACGTAATACTATACTAGGAGTACGCCTAGAGTAAGTTAAGGTAACACTTTAGCTAGCTACTACTAATAATAACTAAACTTTAACGTTAACCTAGTAGGCTAAATAATATATAGAAATTATAGTAATTATAGCCCTTAAGTAAGCTATTAAAGCTAAAAATATAATAACTAAGTAAGATAAATATCTTAAAAAACTTAAACGTAACTACTAGAAGATATTAAGCGCTTTAAAAGCGCTATATAGTTAAAAATAGAATATAGTTAGTAGGTTAGTAGGTAGGTAGGCGATAAAGTATTAGAAGCGAATAAGTAATAAGGTACCCCGCTAATTACTAGAAGTAGCTAGTTAGTGGCCTAAAGTAGACTAGCTAGCGAAAATTGAAGTGGAACTTTGGAGAATTATTGAGAACAGTGGTGACACGCTTAGCATTTACCCTGGATCTATTACACGGTCTGATTGGCTTGTGCACTATGATCTTGGCCCACTCTACTCTTGGTACATGCCTTGAAAACCACAAACATATCATATGTGATTAGACAGGGCATCGAGTGGCACATGATGCAAGAATGCATTCCGAAGGGGACCCAAGAACCCTATATATTTGGCTTCATGAGCACCAGTTGAGTACCGCACTGACCTCAACTACTTGAGCATTCTGATATCTCGGTGTGATCAAGATGAAATCTGCAGCTCTCCTCGCCGCAGTGTGTGCGACCAGTGTGTTTGCAAAGCCAGAGCAGGTCGCGCCTCGAGCGCTATACACGATTGAAGTCGCTCCTGGAGAGACTCGTCAAATTACAGACGAAGAGAGATGGGAACTTTCCGCTGTCAGTAATATGCACCTCAAACGAACTCGCCTGGTCTGACTTTCTTCTAGAACGGCGGCTGCGGAAACCATTTCTTCGACATCAGCGACTCCCATGTCGCACCTCTCGCAGCCAGAGCAGTACCAGCCTACCCGACAACGTTTAATCACCTGGTGAACGCCAAGCGACTTTTCCCAGAACTCAGTTGGGATAACATCAAGAAGAACCTAGAGACCTTCTCTGCCTTCCACACGCGTTTTTCTGAAAGTGCGTCTGGCGCTGAGGCTGCGCAGTGGCTTCTTGGTCAGGTTCAAGACGTAATGTTGAAGTCTGGAAAGAGTGGCGTCACTGCTGAAGCCTTTCCTCATACCCGATGGCCGCAAAACTCCGTCATTGCACGTATTCAAGGACAAAGCAACAGGACTGTGGTTGTGGGTGCTCATCTTGACTCGATCAACGTAGCAGATCGGGTAAACGGACGTGCGCCTGGTGTCGATGATGATGGCAGCGGATCACTCCTCATCCTAGAAGCTCTTCGCGTGTTGTTAACCGACCAGGACTTTGATTCAAGCAAGCTGCAAAACACCATCGAGTTTCACTGGTATGCGGCGGAGGAGGGAGGGCTGCGTGGTAGCCAAGAAGTCTTTACACAATATGCGGCTGCCGGCAGGGATATCTGGGCCATGTTACAGCAGGATATGGTTGGGTACACAAAGGGTACTTTCAACGCTGGACTGCCAGAGAGCTTCGGCCTTATCACCGATTACACGGATCCGGCTCTCAACGAGTACCTCATTCGTGTCATCAAGGAGGTACGTGCATGCGAAGTAAGACACAAACCAGCAGAGTTAACTTGACTATAGTACACCGACATCACATACCTCAACAGCACATGTGGATATGGGTGTTCCGATCATGGCTCCGCGACCAGGAGTGGTTACCCTGCGGCATTCGTCTTCGAATCTGCTTTCCAGTACCGAAACCCTTATATCCACACCGTCTACGATACCATGGAACTCATAGATCCCAACCACGTAATTCAACATGGAAAGCTCGTTTTGGGATACCTATATGAGCTTGGGTTTAGTCAGAATGACTTGTAGGTGCTGTCAGCGATGTATTAGTACGCTTTCATCGAAAAGGAATCAAATGATGGTTGTTGTGAAGCGCCAGAAGATCCCAGGGGTTGTGGTGCGTGTTTCATTCGTGTATTCTGCCTCCTACATCGACTTTATGAGAAACAGATAATACTTTAGTTATACAGCTAGCTGGCAAGTCCAACCTAAATCAGGTCTGCCGTGCCCATCCCACAGTCTTTTCCATCTTCTGTAACCAGTGTGCTAGTACGCTCTCCTCATCGGAATTGTCCTGACACTTAAAGTTCATTTCGACCATCTCTCTCACGATAGAGACGACGCCAGGCACATGCTCGTCTTTTATTAGCAACGGAGTTTCGTGATCAAACACCTCGCTAATCAAATTCAGCGTATCGTTAATCTTCCCTTGGACGTCAGAGTCGAAGATCTGCTTGTACCCGTACAGCTGCCTAGCCGCACACCACAGTTGTAGTACGAATTGGGAAGCTTCGATATCGGATGTTATCCCATCGAGCGTGTTGGCGGCCTCGCGTTGTCCAGGCATAAACTCAGGCTCACGAACGAGGCAGAAGAGGACTACATCTTGGTGAACCGGACAGGTGTTGTGCTGCTTGAAGTGATTGGTGAGACAATCCCGGCAATACACTCCGTGACAGGGATGAGATTGGCTTCGTATGCGGAACACTCGTGCGGAGACAACTATGGAAGTCAGTAGAAAGCGTGGAAAAGGCTTTGGTGGTACTTACATGGGAGTGAATGTCCGCACAGATCGCATCTTACGTTGCTCTCGATACATTCATCGAGGAAGGATTTGCGGTCTTTCAACGATGTATCCATGTTTTATTGTCGTTGGTGTAAGTAGGGATTCGAAAGACGGACGTGCTTCGCCTTCAAAGATATAGAAGAGAAAGGAGGGTTGAGTGCGTTCTTTTATCTTGCAGAAAGTGCTCCTGTTTATATGTGGCTAGGAGAGTGAGGGACTCCGCTACTGACTATATCACGCCCGTGATAACATGCCTAATCAACAAGAAAGCCTTGGTAAATTTAGTGCTACCAATAGTGAAAGCACTGTGTTGATTTCAAGTGAATAAGGGCTTGATCTAATTCATGCAGAGTCCGCTGGTAGCTCTGCTTCTGCCCAGCTTGCACATTTGCCAGCCTAACGAGAAACAGCAGACAAGGGTATGGTACAAGGTTACAAGCCTTTAAGGTAGTAGAAATGATGACGTGAAAGAGATACACTGGAACTGCCCTCTCACACCTCCGATGTATCAGGCGCTAGACCTGACTACTGATTGCAGTGGAGTTGATACAGGTTTATCCGAAAATCACGGTCCGATATCACCTCGCTTTCTTCGCGGGATTTGAACCTCCAATCAAAAACTTCCGCCAGGCAGTCCGTGTAGCTTTTAACCTCATTTTTTGTAAGCGGAACAAAGCAGCCATTTTTATGATGGTCCCCCAACATCACCCGTGCCACCTCTCTAAAACTAGGCCAGTACTCGCTGAATACAATAGAGATTCGGTACGGATTGTGCAATTCAGCCATCGAGGTCAAGCAAAAGGTGACTTCATCTTCGATATCAGAATCGTAGATGATCTCTTCCCTTTTGTAGAGATTGTGCAGGTTTTTCCAAATGAGCTTGATGAATGACCTGGCCTGTATCCAGGTGTCGAAGTGATGAGCTAAATGGCAGTCATCGATAGGTACCGGTCGCGCGCCTTCGGCGACTTCGGGTTTGTCGGGTTTTAAGCAGGGTAGCTGTTTACAAAGGGGACATCCGGGTTTTCCGTATGCTGGGTCGGAATCGGCTCTCAATTTGTAGAGGCAATCATCCCCAAATTTGTGTGGACAGTCTGCGGACCTCATGTATCTCCGTTTATACCGTTCGTCGATCGGCTCATGGTCTGCGTCAAACAGTTCCATACAAATGCCGCAGTGTTCGAGAATAAAGTCCTCGCTCAGAAAGTCGCGGCGCGAAATACGCCTTGCTTTTGATGATGGCATTGTGCAGTTGCCGGAAATCTCGCTATCGTTGGGAGATGGAATAATATCGTTGAAACTCGACGTTGATTTAACCAGCCAAGTCCTTGAAAGCAGTGGGTGCGAAACACGACATAGTCGTGGGGGAAGCCGCCTCTGATATCTCCTGTTTTGTTGTCGCCCAAGGGTACGTCGTCACACGCATCAAATGGCGCAGAAGTCCAATGAACCAAAAAAACGCCATTCGATACCGTCGGCTCTCCGCAGTGGTGGATTCCAGCGCTCATACTTACGCCTTTATGGTCTGGTGGGTGCAAAAGCAAAACCACAAAGACCCGGTTCCCGCTCAAATGTTCAGAGCGGGCACCAAAACAAAAGAACGCTAGTTTGGGACCAGCAGCCTCAAAATGCTTTCTGTACCCATTGCTACCGTGAATAACACTTATACGACAGTATTACGTGACGAGAAGAATAGTAGTTCCTAGCTCGAGAAGCAAAAAGTCTAGTGAGCGTATTTCTCAGCGTGTGCGGTCTTCTCACCGCAAAAACTTTGGGGGTATTGACATGACAGTCTTCAGCTCAGTACTTAAAGAAATGTCGCTGACAGGACGAGACGGATGCAACAGTGATGAGCCTTTCCTCGAAGCCATAGCTAATGGGTGGGTCGAAAGACTATCTGACTGTTCCTGGTCATGCATACCCTTGGAGGTCGAAAGAGCGTCGAAAGGATCAAGACCGGCCGCGGACTCAACATCAGGCGTTGATGGATGTAGCAGTGTTGAACGCTGTCGCGGCTTCTTCATGTCGACATCGCCACGATTCGATGCTGAAGCAGTGCTGGATCTCCTTTCCACTCCCGACACTTGACAGTCTGTCTCAAACCATCCTACCTCGTTAAAAGGGGCTATGATAGACTCGATCGAGTCACGGCGTGAAAGCTCTTGCTTGAGATTCGGACGCCAGCTCGGTCTGCGGGTCGATGGAGGTTGCTGGTAGGGATGATCGCGTTTGCGATCGACTCGTCGTGTTCTTCGCACTATGAGCGGCGTTACTGTGGTCTTGGGCGACAATGGCGGTGAGGGAGGGTACGCGTCGATGTCGATGTCGATGTCGATGTCGATTTCTTCATTGTCTCGATGCGATGGCTTGGCTTGGAAGTACCAGGGTCCGACTTCCTTCTCGTGATAGCTAGGTGTTGTGGATGGACTGCCTTCTCCGCGCTTGGCTATTCCGCCTCTTCGTGCAAACGACATGCGGTTGCTGCAATCTCGGTACGAGTCTTGACAGGCGAGCGTATCGGCGCACATTTGGCAAGGTGCAAAGTTTAATGTCGTGTGATTGAGCCAGGCCTGGGAAGTTTGGGAGACAAGCGTCGAGTAGTTGAGGTGAATGATCTTGTGATGTTTTGATAGCCGAAATCAGGCACGTGTAATGGATTGACGGCTACTTGGAAGGTAAAGAGAGAATGACTCGAATACGCTGACCACAGTCACTGTATATGTCACTGTGGCTGGTCGCACGGTTGTTGTGAAGCGCGGGCGTTATCGAAGATGGTTGGTGCCCTGCATGGACGACCGTTGGCACAGTAAACGCCAACATGCGCACACTGCAAGCTCGGGGCCACGAAAAAACTAAGACTAGTATATGGGAAAGGCGGCATGGCAGCTAAGATGATTTGGATAATCTTTCACCGCTTCCCTGTCTGTTGACCAAATACCAGCGTTTCTATGCTCGCCTGAATTGCCTCGATGGATTCTCCTTGCGCGCGATTACGACATCAGTGTCAACCCCAGTCTGCGCGTGATTTTGCTTCTGATGGATCGGCCAGTTGGTAGACCCTGCGTCTAATATTGGCGCCCGGTGCTGGCGGTAGGACGGACCGATCAGTGCGCCCGATTACTGTGCCCTGCATACTTTGATCTCCGAATCAAGGCGTACATATGCAGTTTGCGCGGCGCCAATTTCCCCATGGTTGCGTTCAACATATCGAACGATCGAGTTTTGATCCGGCTATCCGTAGTGCTCTCGGTCTGGTACGGTACTCGCGCGCAATCAAAACACATCCATCTCCTGGGTAACTCTCTTCCCGAACCAGTCCACCAGTTCGTCTCCACCACCATCATTCTTCCCGCTGAAGAAATCTGTCATGCGCATGTCATTTCCGTCGTCTTCCGTAGGCCACTCGATAGCGACATCGGGTTTCTTCCCTTCTAGAAGCTCCTTTGCGGTTCCCCACGAAAAGCGAGTCTCGCTGCCCCAGCCGAAAAAAGGGTCCATGTTCTGCTTCAGCCAGATCTGTGTCCTTGGGTCGGACGGGTATCCGGAACCCCAAGCCACCTTGACTTCAGCATCTTCGTTCGCCGCGGTGGCGCGATTCTGGTAGGGTTCGTAGCAGACCTCTAGGGCGGCGTCTCGGGTGACTTTGGCGCATACCGATGCTGCACTGACAACGGGGTACAGACTATCGGCCTTCTTCGCGACTGTGATGCGTATCGTAGGCCATATCCTCTCGAGCTTCTTTTGGTAGATTTCTGGCTTGCCAATGGTGTCGATGTAAATCTCCTTGACGTTGACTCCTCGAGCCAGCACTTCCTTGATCAGGTCGATGGTCGCATCCATGGCTTGGGCGTTGAGGTTGTATACGTTGGGGGACAGCATGTTCGCGGAGATGTCTTGAGCCGACATTACACGTGTTGCCCACCCGCCAGCCTCGTAGAGATCTGAGTCCTTGGTGCAGAGCTTGCGCATGAGGTTTGTGCGGACTTCGGGAGTCAGGACCTTGGAGTCATCAAAGTGGTGCGTTTCGGCGAGGAGAGAGTGGTGCAGTTCGATTGGCAGATAGAAGAGTCCGTATACCATGGGCCCTGGACATGTTAGCGACTAAAGGGACTCTCACAGGGCAGACACGTACCCAAGACTGGACCTCTTCCAGCTTCGTCAACACCTAGTACGACTTCTCCAGACATGTCGTCGGCTATTTGCTTCGGTATGGGTGAGAAATGCGAATATGACTTTCCGCCAAGAATGTCTGGCTTTGAGATTGAAGGTGCCATGAAGACATCGGAGGGCGGTGTTTCCAGCTCAATGTCTTGAGTGTCCATGTGAGCATCTTCCTGTGACTCTGCCATCTTTCTCAACGTCTAGATTCGGTAGTACAATCGCGGGCGTAATGTGTCGTATGTGGTTGCAAAGTAATCGGATGAGGGAGACGCGACGCGTTCTTCGGCGGTTGAGACGCGACCGAGGCGCTAACGACGTGAATGGTACCGAAGCACGGCAGAAGAACGGCAAGAGCCCACACACACCTCATGCGTACACGGCACGTTGCATGCCGTTTTCCACACTTTTCTCCGAAACCTACTGCAATGGGTAATTTCGCGCCCGCAAGTCATGGTCGTGCTACCACACCAGCTGCATGAGTCTCGCCGAAGCCAGTCACTTTTCCCCCCAGGGTGGTTGCATGGATTGTAAGATGGGTGGTAGCACATTACAATGCGACTACACAAATGCCACGTACGAGATCAATTGCGCCTATTTTACAGTCATTGCCAAACGAGGCCTCATCGAGACCCAAGGCAGTCCCACGCACTTGTGCCCTATTTAACAGTAGGGGCGATCGCCTTGGCGACACTGTTTCGCACACCCTCTTGAATCCAATTTGGCAATCCTCTCAGCAAAGAGAGATTGCTCAGACTGCTGGGCAGGATCACCTGTCCGCCACTGCAGCTCATGATCCGCTCAACAATCGCATCTGCAATTTCAGTCGGCTCAATGATGGCCTGTCCCGCCCTCTTGAGCTGCTTCTCTATAGGTATGATAAGAGGGGTGCGAGCGTAATTGGGATGTATGGATGTCGTCAGCACGTTCGGGCTCTTGAAGTGGAGCTTGAGTTCCTGGTTGAGCGCTGTCTTGAATTAGCATGCGGCAGCAAAGACTAAAGCAAACAACATACATTCATGGAAGGCGAAAATAGCCACCTTGGTCGCAGAGTAGTCCGCCATACCACCGACCCCCACGAAGCTTGCAGTACTTGCGACTGTTACGATATGGCCCTTGTTGTTGCGGATCATATCTGGTAGGAACGCTTTAACGGTGTACCAGTTGCTGAGCACATTCACTTGGAAGATCTTCTGGAGGTAGACGTCGGACGTGGAGAGAATGGTATGAGAAGCTAGGATGCCCGCGTTGTTGATGAGGATAGTCGGTGCGCCCATCGAGTCCTTGATCTTTTCGGCGACTGAATAGACCTCAGAGGGGTCGGTAACATCGCATTTGAAGAATTGTACACCAGCATCTGTCAGGCGCGTCAGTATTCGGCAACATTTGCCAAAGTGAGTGATGGTGTGTCTTACGGCCCTGCAGACTGGGAGGCAGTTGCTGGATATCCAGCACCGCTACCCTTATTCCTCTTGCAAGCAATCTCGTGACGACCATCTCCCCAATGCCGCTACATCCTCCTGTGATGACTGCCACCTCCTGGCTCCAGTTCCATTTTGCCTTGTCACTTCGTAGCCTGCCCCCGTTAAGGGCAATTTGGTTAAGCTGGTTGTTGACAACGCTTGCTGAGCCAGCTATCAGCAACCCCGTCAACGCCTTCAGAACCCGTCCGTATATGCGTGCATCTTGAAGAGCAGGAATTTGAGTCGTGATTTGACTTCGGAGTTGTGTAGGCGCTTTTGTCAAGGCCCATAGTAGAGTTGGCGTCACTAGCGGATTGAATGCAATCTGACCAGCAGAAGTGGTAATGAAACCGACAACGTTTTTCAAGATTTCCGACATGTTTGAGTAAACACTTGGTTAAAGTAGAATACGGAATACGAGTGCTCTAGAAGGAATATCACTTATATAACTTTCTTTTGTATGCACCGCGCACGTTACCGGGGGGCTGATGATGTTGAAACCTCGGCCGATCTTACGTCCGAATGCTCATGTTCATGTTTACTATACAGAACAGATGGAAAGTCCGGTTGCGACAAATTGAAAAAGAGATGGTAGGACCTGGCGGTGAGAAATACGTGCTGGGAGATGGGTGTTTATCTCAGATCGTTGGTATGCGCATCGATATTCCGAAGTCGGAACCGAATCACACGCTGATGAATGGAGATGGTAGTGTGCCTCGCGATAGCTCCCCGTTCGTTCTCTGGATTCTCGAGGACTTTTCGAAGAATGCAGCCATCTTGGCGATGATACACACGGACATTGCGCCGTCACTGGCATACTCTGCATCATGTTGAGTCTATTCTCCAAGAACACACCAGGGACGTGACAAATGAGAATGTCGGACACCGCTGTCGGATGCGTTGCTTGTCGGGTGCAAAGGTCCGCAGTGCTCCGGGCCAAGGTCTGATTAGTTGGCCATCGGGCCAAGCAAAACACGTGTTGCGGTTTCCTCCCACGAGGAACTCTGTGAGGATATGGCAGTGAAGGTTTGCCTTTTGAAGTCACTTGCGATGGATATCTTCGCACACGTTACTTTATTTCCGCCGATGGTTGTGTATACGAGCACCGCTTTAGCCGGTCCTACGGAATCCACCGTGCATCCCTTAGTGGTTGGCAGATGCAAGGTGCGTGCGGGGAAATGCCTGGCTCTCGATTCTGAAACGAGAGCGGTCAGGAGCTGTCTAACCGCATTGGCTGCACTGGATAACGAGGCGCCTCATTTGAGAGGATCGTCATCGTCGCGATGAAAGAGAAGCATGTGTGGCGACGGTAGTGGATCAACCGACTGAGCAGGTGCTGGCTGATGACGCCTCATCACCAAGCGCATCAGCATCTCGCAGCCGCAGGGAGCAGCTCTGGCATAGCAAAGTCCAAACTCATGCTTCTGCACGACATGTCTACCATACTGGCGCGGCATGCGTAGCGGCATGCATCGGTGTTTGGGACGGTGGATGCCCCGCCAGTCCTTCGGCCGTGGAGGCTACACTGCCCCTCCTTTGTACTGTATGGCGGTACTACTCGCTGCTGCAACCTTGACTGGTTCAACGACTTTCTGGGCGAGGAGCTGCCGGATGACGTGAGGGTATTGCGCACCGCCCGCCGGCATCTCCATCCCACTCCAGGGGCCTGGAACACGCTGTCGAGAAGCATTCAGAAGCACGTTTGCCGCGCATATCGAGCTAGAGTGGGTCGGATGCAATCACGGAAGGCTGTGACAGCTGCACGGAAGTGTGTGAACGGCTGGGAGGATGCGCAGAAAGGTGGGATGCAGTGTAGGATCAGCTGCGGGCTCCGAGGCCATGACTAGACGGCATTCGCAATGCTCAAGACGAGCCTCGCCCGTGGTGCTAGGTGCTTTTTCTCAGAGTAGCTGTGCATGTACATACATACAGTACAAGGCATTGCGGGAGAACAGGAGGGTCCAAAACCTCGATTGGGCACAGTAGGCGACGAGCAGATGTGCAATATGTGCGGACGCTCGCAGCCAGCACTAGTGTTGAGCGCCACATTGTCCCCTGATGAGTGATGTGATGGACCCTGAGCTCAAGAGTCCAACGCTCCACTCCCGCTCCGTCTGTACAGTAGACTTGCTCTTTCGACGCCCCAGGGTTGAACCGTTGGCCAACCCTTCCAGGCTTTCTCAGACTGTCCTTACCCACGACTCGTGCTGTGCATAGGCCGTCAAGTGCGCGCTGCTGCGACCCGCTCCATAGCGACTTGGGTTCCTGCCTACGTACCGAGCCTCCAACAACGATTCCGTCCCAACCCTGCAACACGACGCAGAACAGCGAGCAGCGAGGGCAGCAGCAAGGGCATTTGCCCCGTGTACGAATTATCTGTATGTTGACTGCGCTTTCCGTCTGCTGCGACCAGTGCCTGCCGCGTTCCGGCGAAACCACACCGCCCGCCAATCCCCCACACCAGCTTGCTGCAGAGTCGCGCTGACCGAACTGGCAGTGTATTTCTAGTATTTCTAGTCACTATGGCCTACCAGGGCATGGGAGGGGGCAGCGGCCTCAGGTCTCCGCGCGAAGAATCGTCGTTCCTTTCCCTGAATCGCGCTGCTCAGAACCACAACGGCGACGGCCGCGCGACGCTGCAGCGCCGCTTCACCACCAACAACATTCCCACCATGAGCACTCCACTGTCGCCAATCGGGCAGCAACGCAGACAGGCGGCAGAGCCGGCCGAATTTACTACAGCGGTATGTGGCCACTCTCGTACAAGTAAGAGGCGGACGTGACGTGCTGGCCCTCTGCCGCACTTTGCACACTGCTACTCAGCAGCTGTCGCAACCATGGCGGAGAGACTTTGGAACCGAATCCTTCAGCTCTGCAGGTTGCTGAAGTTGCTTTCCGTCAGCTGCATACCCATATATATACGTATATCCGCGGTGAACAAGAGTCTGGGCTAACGACCAATGCCAACAGACGTACCACAAGCTCCAAGTTGTAAGTCTACTTCACTTCGTCTTCCACCGTCTCTCACCCAGTACCCCTCATTTTCTGCTGCGAGTAAGATTGCAGCCGCCAAGGGTGTCTGACCAGGTGACGACGCGCAAATAAGTCAACAACAGTCTCTCGCCTTTGTTCCTCCTACACTCCTACACCACAACAACAGTCCGCCGTCTCCGCACAAGCCTCATTGCTATTATCACTCCTGTACATCTCACAGTCTCGATTCGAGACCCCCATTCCTTATCTGCTTTCTCATTATTTCCCATTTGCACTCATCTTGCGTCAAGGGCGACGTTGTTGCCTCACGACAAACCCTCTGCCCGGTCCGCGTGATCAACTAACAGCTTGCTAGCTTGAGAGGAAACGAATTGAACACGAGTATCTCAAAGAAGCGAAACGGCGCTTCGACGCTGAGATGGAGCTCCTCAACCTGCAAGCTCAGCACGGCGAGACTGAGTCCAACCGATTCTCAAACGATCACTACGGCGGCCCTGCTCACAGCCAGCCCACCACACCGCCTGAGTACAACGAAGTCAACGGCTTCCCGTCTGCTCTATCGCGCCCGAACCGTTTCAGCATGTCCAGTATCAACCCGGGTATCACTACACGCAGCAGCCGCGCCAACTCTCAAGTTACTTCCCCTCCTGCCAACTTCCAGGGAAACGGTAATCTGCCCTCTCACTCGATGCCAGGATCTCGCCGCAACTCTGATGAAGACCACGATGACTTTGAGAACGACGACTTCACCCCTCTGAGCCCCGCTGCCCGCAAGTAAGTCTACCCGTCATGGTTCCATCTTATGCAGAGCTGACTTCATCAGGAACAACCGCATGTCAATGCCCGTTACTAGAATGGACTATGGCAACCGTGGCGGTCTTCCAGATGTGACCTCTCTTCTGGGTCACATCGACACCGCCGGTTTCTTGTTTGGTGATGATGCAGCTGCTTCTCAAGACCACAAGGCGTTCCTCCAGATGGGCAACACAAAGGACGACTTTCCTGTCTTGGTCCGCCGCGATGGTGCTGGTAATGGTACGAAACTCTCTGCGTCTTCCGCTGCACTTGATTTGGCCCTCTCACAGTCCCCTGGCCCCGATGCTCAGTCCGCTGGCTGGAACGGATACCGTCACCGTCAGGCTCAACAGTCTCTTCCTGCTAACACATTCCGTAAAGCTTCCCAGATGGACGAGTATGAGTCCGGCCGTTCCAACGGCAATGCCGACAACACGCCCAAGAACAACCGTCGCTCGGTCGAGTTCAACTTCAGTCCCAAGAACAACGAGCCCAAGCGCGCTAGCTACACTGGTCCAGCCAACGGTATGCCAAAGTTGACCCAGTCCTACTCTACCAACGATGTTCCCACCCTCAAGAACGGAGTCAACGGTGCCAACAGTATCGGTTTCACGCACTCGCAGCAATTCCACAACCACAACGCTAGTCTGGGTCGCATTCCGTCAAATGTCCTGTCCAACCGTAACAGCCGGGATCTCTCCCTTGGCAACCGCGAGCCTGAGTATCATTCTCCGCAGTCAGGCCTGCACGCAAGTGCTGCTCCCTTTGGTCCTGCAACCACCTCAGCTGCTACCAATGGCAACAGTGGTCTTCCATCGACTGTCGGTTCACCAACCATGTCGCAGTACTCCAGTGTTCAAGCCGCCAACCCGGGCTACTACGGACACGGTATGAACATGCTCAACAGCGCTATGAACGGTCTCAACCTTGGGGCTGGAGCTGGTCCCGGCCCTCAGTACGGCGGACCTCCTGCTTACGGTCCTAACGGCATGTACGGTGGTGGACAGCCGCAGTTCAATCCATACGCCACTTACGGACCAGGTGGTCGTGTACAGGACAGCCAGGCTCGGGTCATCCAGAGCCGTCGTCTGCAGAACGATGCAAACAAGTACATGAACTACGATCTGAAGACTATGCCTCGCCACGAGATCTACAGTCTGTGCAAGGACCAGCACGGATGTCGGTTCTTGCAGAAGAAGCTCGAGGAACGCAACGCAGAGAACATTCAGATCATCTTTGACGAGACTGCCCCTCACGTTGTTGAACTCATGACCGACCCGTTCGGCAACTATCTTTGCCAGAAGTTGTTGGAGTACTGCAACGACGAGCAGCGGAACACTCTTGTTCGCAACGCTTCCCCCGCCATGGTTCAGATCGCGTTCAACCAGCACGGCACTCGCGCCTTGCAGAAGATGATCGAGTTCATCTCCACCGACGAGCAGGTTTGTAATGACCGTCCATGTTTCCCAAGTTTTGAGCTAACCCCTTCCTAGACCCAGATGATTATCCGAGCCTTGTCAGGACAAGTTGTAGATCTGATCCAGGATCTAAACGGCAACCACGTCATTCAGAAGTGTCTGAACCACCTCAAGTCTGTCGAGGCTCAGTTCATCTTCGATGCTGTAGGCGAGAACTGTATCACCGTCGGCACCCATCGCCATGGTTGCTGTGTTCTTCAGCGCTGCATTGACCACGCTGTCGGCTTCCAGAAGGTCGACCTCATCCGCAAGATTACGGCCCATAGTTTCCATCTCGTCCAGGATCCTTTCGGCAACTACGTGGTCCAGTACATCCTCGACCTCAACGATGCTGCCTTTACAACACCCATGTGTCAAGGCTTCCAGGGCAAGATCTGCGAGTTGTCCAAGCAGAAGTTCAGCTCCAATGTCATCGAGAAGTGCATCCGCTGCGCTGAGCCACATGTCAAGGGCATGATGATTGAGGAGCTGCTTGATGTTGAGCAGCTTGAGCAGCTTATGCGCGACTCATACGGCAACTACGTCATTCAGACAGCACTCGAGTTTGCCCCTGCCGAGCTTTGCGTGCACCTCATTGAGGCTATGCGTCCGATTCTGCCTTCGATCCGCCAGACGCCTTATGGCCGTCGCATCATGAGCAAGGTCGGAGAGCGCGAGACTCGTCTAGCTGCGTACACGGGTGGGCGTACCTCTTCTGGTCAAGCTTCTCCTGGTGCTGCCCAAGGCTCTGAGTCGGGTGCCGTGTTCAGTCAGGCTCTGCCACAGTACCAGCAGAACAACGTCTCGGCCAGCTACCAAGGCGCCAACGGTCCGTCTAGCTTCCAGACACCCATGTACACAGCAAACGCAAACTACGGCCCCAACATCGTTTCACCTCAGCCTCATCGTCAGCCTCACCGCCTGAGCAACCCACAGCACATGCACAACCCTATGCAGGACAACCGCCAGAACTACCAAGGCTACCAGAACCAGCAACAGTACGGTGTGGCTCAGACCAACGGTAGCAACGGCAGCTGGTTCTAGTAGAGCCAAGTGGTCGACGAAGTTATGACTTGACGAGCTACGGTCTGTCTGCAAACACATGACTAGCCAATATTCATGCCAGTAGATTACACTGGTGTTGGCGTTTGTCATGTTGATGGGTCAATCCTTCTTCCATCTATCTTTCTGTCTGTCACACTGGGCGGATGGATGGATCTTGTATAGTACGACTACACGAGCATCATCGCGAAGCCCCGGCAGCATTCGGCATTGACACGGCGTAGGGATAGGATGGGTTACACGGCGTTTCTTCCCCTTTCACTGATTGTATTCTACCCCCTTCATTTTTGACCCATTGATTGCTTCCCCTTGCATTACTTGTCTTGACGATACGGCACCTCGGTGCACCAAAAGGAACGTTTCAGCATGAGCACGAAGACGAACGAGCACGAGTACACTAGCACTGTCGCCGTATGGCGGCCAACCTTGTCTTTTGCAGACGCTTGCAATGGCACTTGTCGTGAGCCTGGAGCTAGGTGGCAAGTCTTGAGTAGACAATTGTAGAATGAATATTCCAGAAGTTGTGCAACATGGGCGTGCGTGAAACAGGACGTGAATTGCACGGAGAGGCTCGTTTCTACAAAGTTTGTCGTTGAAACTTTGCTGCCCGATGAATGCCGGCCAAGATTACATTCATGTCATGAGGGGTCTCAGTGCGGGTGCCAGTTTGGCAGGCTGAGCATGTGAGACTATGACGCGATGCTTCCGCCTTCCGCATCCGGATCGACCATTTGAAACGAGCACCTTCCTCGTTGCTCCTAGACACGTACAAACCACGCCCGATACGACCAACAAAGCCTCCAACGTGGTCCGACAGCATTCTATCTTGCCGTGTCCGAAAGCACTATACTGCGATAAGACGACGGTCCGACACGCACGCTCTCCCGGCACTTTGCAACCCACCCTCGGTCGATTACCAGCCAGGAACCGCAGCTCCACAAACTCCACAACACCAGACTGCGCTACTTGACAACTCAAGACACGATGCGCTTCGCCATCTTCTCCTTCCTCGTTGCCCTCATCGCTACTCTCGCCATGGCCGCCGCACCCCACCGCTTCGTCATCATCAGCTGGCCAAACGACACGCCCGACGAGATTGTCGAGCAGAGCAAGGAGGCCATTCGCCAGGCCAAGGGTAGGGACACGCTTTTCTACACCCTATGCACGAACGCAGGAGGCACGTACTAACAAGCGTGGTCTAGGTGTCATTACGCACGAATACAACATCATCAAGGCCTTCGCGGCCCAGGCCCCGGCGTCGGCTCTCGAGATGGTGACGACGTTGAGCGATGTGTACAAGTGTGAGATTGAGGAGGATGGCATTGTTACTACGCAGAACGACAAGGTGGGCATCTGAAGGGATGGCGGGGAGAGAGAGAGAGAGGAGAGAGAAGGGGATACAAGTTGACAAAGTCGCTCTTTGATCATTCGCCCTTATGATGTATGATTGGAGTTGGCGCAAGGGCCGGGTTGGTTGGCGTTTTATACAAGCGTTAGCCGCAAAGTGTATTGATGCTTTTATACAAGCGTTAGCCGCAAAGTGTATTGATACTTTTGCTTTTGCGGTTGCCATGTACAGTGCAGTTTGATACCTCTGTTGCGATAGTGATGTCCTTGGACGGTGGAACCCTGCAGCGGCTCTTTCCCCGCGGATAGCAGCCAGCCCCAAGGGACGTGCATCCGTCTCAGCACAACGGCGGCTTCGTGCGCGTCATGTCCCGGCAGGCAAGAGGGCAGCAGTCAAAGTCACGTTGATGCCCCTCGCTCTCCGACGCCCAATTCACGACTGCACGGCCCGGGAGACGACGATTGACGACGTCGCCGCGCGAGTGTGCTGTATTTCGGCTTAGCGGTCGGATCACCCCCAACCTCACCGACGCGCGACACGTCCTCGAGCAAGGAACAGCCTGTGCTTGGTGGAGCACGTACTCTTCACCGCAACGCAAAAACGCGACCTCGAGATGCATGACTGCGACTCACTTTATTCCGTCCGGATACTAGCATACACACACCTGCACGCGGGTAACAAGCCCCGCGATACACCACCGCCGCCGCCATGGACGACTTCAAGCCCGAGCTGCTAAAGGCTCTCCTCGACTGGGTGCGTCTCTACATGTGTCTTGCACTATACGCTCGAGTGGCATAGCTAACACCTCGCGCCCAGGTCAACACGTTCGACCTCCCCCACAGAATCACATCGCTCAGCCAGCTCGAAGACGGCCAAATACTCTGGCAGATCCTCGCCGACATCGACGCCGACTACTTCAACGAGTCGCTGCCCAATTTTGAAGAAAACCACCGCCGCCAGTCCGACAACTGGATACCGCGATGGCAGAACCTCAAATACATCGAACGCACAACCTCGACGTACATACGCGAAGAGTGCGAGCAGCTGCCCGTCCTCACCAAACGCATGATACCGGACCTCAAGGCAGGCGCGCGGGACGGCTCCACAATGCTGGTTGCGAAGCTCACCATGGCCGTGCTGCTGGCTGCTTGCTTCTCGCCACGGAGCAACCAGCGTATGCTGCAGGTCATGCCAAAGCTAGGCCAGAAGACGGCCGAGACCATTGCCGAAGCCATACAAGAGATGCAGGCCTTGGACCAGCGCATGTCGGAACTAGGCGTAGATGCCGAGTTGACCTCAGATCCAGTGCCCACAGGGTATAGAACGCCCACGCGAGCAATGTCTGGGCAACCGGCGCCAGCAGGGAATGAGCTGGAGCAGGAGGCACAGCTATTCGAGGCGAACAAGGATAGACAAGCGCTCAAGGCACAGGTTGGAAAGCTACTTGACGAGCTGAAGATCTCGAGAGAACGCATAGCAAAGCTCGAGGAGGAGGTCGCCGAAGCGACTGCCTATCTCGACGTCCGGGCCGGCCAGGCACAACGAGCCCAGTCAGACGACGTCGAAAACTTACGGAACGACCTGCTGCGCGACCGACAGTACATCGACCAGCTCGAACAAGACCTTGTGCACACGAGAGAAATCATGGAAAGCCAGAAGCGGCGCCTCGACCGGCTGGAGGGCGAGGAAGGATCCAAGCAGGAGCTGCGTGATCAGCTACAACTCGTCAAGGCGGAGCGCGATGAGCTGAGCCAAAAGGCCAAAGCCAACGAGAACCTGAAGAAGAAGATCGAGTCTCTCACCAAAGAAACCAAGCAGCTGGAGTCGCTCCGGGAAGACTACCAACAGGCTCGCGAACGATTAGCGCAGCTTGAACAAGTCGAGGAGCGCAACGACATCCTGCAGAACATTATCAAGGAGAATGGCCAGACACTTGCCAATGGCGAGCAGGCCATCTTTGAGGAAAAGGGCAAGCGGACGCGAGTCGAGCATGAGAACCTGCTGCTCATGAAGCAACTGGAACAGACCCGCGAACTACAGTACAAAGCAGAAGACGCCAAACAGGAGCTTGAAGAACGGATACGCGAACTGGAGTCATCGAATCAAGCAGACCGTGGTGACAGCCTGGAAGACGAGCTCATACAAGACGAACAAGATACCGAGGTGAAGCCAGTGTCTGACGGACGGGTGAGCGCAGACGCCATCGCCCTGCAACAGAGAGTGGATATCCTGAATGCTCGCCTCAAGTCGCTGGAAAGCGAAACTCTTAAGCAGATGCAGGAGAACCTCGGTCTACGGTCTGACATGATGGCGGAAAAGGATGAGACCAGTCAGAAACCTTTCCTGGAGCAGAACGAGAAGCTGACTTCGGCTCAAACCGAGCTGGAGGAGCTCCGTCGCCGGTTGCGTGAGCAAGACTTGCAAATGGCCGAACTGCGCAATGAACTCAACAGAAGTACGTGTCGCGATCCGTTTACGAGATTGTACTAACTTTGCTAGAATCCGACATCGACGACGACACACGGTCAGCTGCTGTCCAAAAGGAACACGAGCGCCTGTTGGTACTGCAAGAACGGACCAACGACAGACTACGAGAGCTCGAGCTTGCCAACGCAGAGAAGTCGGGTCTCCTACGGGCAGCCTTGCTCGACCGCCAGAACCTCCCGCCAGAGCTTCTCGAGCTTAAGAGGGTCGAGACGATACGGCAGATGCGTGAGCGGATAGAGTCTGTCATCAAGGCACCACCAGAAGTACAGCCACAAACGCTAGACACCACGAGTACGGAGATTGCCGAGACGGTACTGTCCGCCGAAGCAGCCCTAGAAAAGGCAAAGAAGGTAAGTGCCCGACAGGCATCTCATAGCAAATCTTCTTCGGCCTTTGATGCGGCGATTTCGACAATGAAGAGACAGCTCGAGCCATCACTCACTGCGGCTACTCTTGTATCGCCGACTTCGCCGTACAAGCATCGTCTGGGCAAGGATATGTCATTGTCGGAATTGTCTACTTCAACAGCTGGGACGGGACAAACTACGTGGGGCCGCATGGCGCAGCTGGTCTCGCCCAAGCGGAGAACCAAGTCGACGTTTCAACCGTCCAATGACTCTGTGGCAAGTTTGTCCTCGGCCTGGCTGCCTGAGTATACGCATACCTTTCCAATCGACTTTTAAACCTCCCTCCTCTCCTGTACTCTAATTCAATGCAATCACGCCGTTGCTAATACGAACCCAGGACCTCCAAGACCAACTCACCACCTCTAGCGCCCTCCGCGAGCAGCTCGAAGCCGCGCGGAAGGAGACGTCAGAGAAGGGCTCGGTATGTCGCGTCCCCTCCATCTCGCGTTCAGCAGCCTGGCAACCATGGATATGGTAGTCTTGTGTGCTTCTATCTATCTATGCCCAACCCAAATACCAACAAACACAGGTCGAACTCCAACAAGAAGTCGAAAACCTGCGACGCGAAAACGCCCTCGTCAAGAGCATGTGGTATGACATGAACCAGCGGCTCCTGAGCAACACGGTTATCCTGCAAAGACGCAGCGAAGCACCCAAGGGCTGGCTCGGAAAACAAAGAGCTGTTGTTGGTGGCGGAAGCGTCTTAGTACGTTAGCTCTCCTCTTCCTTTATTTTTTTGTCACGGGGGCCTCTCGTGTACCCCCTTGATTCAACACATGGCTAATGAGTCTCAGGGCAGGAGGTAGCAGGAACGGGGACTCCACCGTACTTGTCGTCGTCGTCGTCGATGAGCGGAATGGCAACAGTTGGAGTACCACGCCCAACGACGACGACGACGACGACGAGCATGACAATGACTGGCTCCTCGGATAGCGTGCTCGTCTCTTTTCTCTTCATTACGCATTTTGTAGGGTCGGAGAATCGGGTTTGGTTCAGCATAGCGCAGGTTTGGTGGCATTTGTATTGCGTGAGGATGTATAGACGTATTGTCTTTTGTCACTTATACCCCCTTTTATTTATATGCGGTAGTAGTAGCTTCTAGCAGCAGAAGACGAGAAGTAAATAGATAAATAAAAGACAAAGATGTATGACCAGATTGGAGTTTTTCCACACCACGAAGCTGGATGGATGTTGCATGGTCATGTACGTATTGTTTATTTTCTTATCATTTCTTTTCTTGTTGTTTCACCACATGTCTAATCCCACTCTTTACAATCTCAAACTCGACGCCCCTGCCCTCCGACGGCGGAGCCCAGGGCGCAAACACAACCTTGAACCAGCGCCGCCACCTCGCCACATGGTTCTCTTCTGCATCGTTCCACTGGTCCTGGCCATTAACAGTATGGATGAGGGGTCCTCTGCTAGCGAAGACGGGCATCTTCTTTAGCACGATGCGGCAGGCGAGTTGGTTTGTCCAGACGAGGCCTAGCGACGGCGTCTTTTGCACGTGGGCTTGTTCGTATTGCGAGTCGCCCCAGCCGGTGAACCAGCGTTGTTGGTGGTCGAGGGAGAGGGGGTCGGGGGAGAGGACGAGGGCTTCGGTGGGTTGGGAAGCTGGCTCGGGGGCGTGGGTCGTGTTGTCTGGGTGGTCTCCTCCTTGGCTGTTGGTGGATGTTGTTCGTGAAGCAGGGTTGGAGGATACAGCAGACGGCGTCTTTATGAATCGGTCGGCGACCTGGTTGGCGACGACGATAGTAATGCCTTTTGTGCGCGCGAGTTCTCTGAGTAGTTCGCCTAGCTGTACGAGCTGTGTGCCTCGTCTGGCCATGGCCGCGGCTCCATTTCCTGCGCCCTGTTTCTCGAACTCGGCGCGGTAGTTGGCGGCCACAGAGTCCAGGATGACGAGGCCGATGTCATGCTTCTCGATGGCTACTGGTAGCTGGTAGCGCAGAATATGCTCCTGCGATTCCAGATCTGGGGTCTGTATGCTCAGCACGCGCGAGAGCGAGGGCTTCTGGTCGGCGGGCAACGAAGCGAGGGCCGGGTGGGAGGACAGCAGCTGGGCGAGACGGGTCGTAGATAGCACTGCCTCGGTAGATATGTAGACTGCTGATTTGGCAAGACCTTGGGGAGGCGGCAACTGTGAAGCCAGCAGCAAGGTGAGCAGTAGTTGCGTTTTACCGGCACCACTAACGCAGTCAGTACAGTCTTGTTAAACAACACCCCGCCCGTGCTGACGTACCTCTCACCCGTCACCTCTACCAGGTACCCGCGCGGTATGCCTCCGCACAAGGCCGCGTCGAGCTCTTCATCCAAGGTGCTTATACAAGTCCATCCATGGCTCGGAGCGTCCGGGTTACCCGATGCGGCAAGGAAGGAATTGCCGACTGCTTCCTCTCCGCCGAAACCCAGTTGGTGGTGTAGGGCCGCTATCACGGCATCTGCGAGCTTCCTCACCTCTCCCGCCGGCAGCTGGGCGCGTTTGGCCACGTCGGCCGCGTCCAGGGTGAGCAGGTCATTAGAGGAGATGAGGGCCTTGTCGAGCGAGGGCAGCAAGTGGGTGTAGGGTTTCGCGTCAAAGTCAGGCAGCACCTGCAGCAGATCCGTCATGGGCCAAAGTGTCGCATTTGCGCGGCTCTGCGGATGGGCACGCGCGAGTTCGGTTCTGGACTCGCCCTCTTTCGGTCCAATGTCACGGGCGGAGAGAGGTTGGGACAGACGTGGGCGATGGGATGATGCTTGTCTGACGCGTGATGAAATGTGTTCGCGTGTGTTCGAGAAGCGCTTGGCGGCTAGTCGATTAGTCCGTCGACAGAGGCCATAGTGGGGGTCTTCCGTTTCTCCTAAGGTCCGTGTCCTACGTCACTCCCTGTCCCCCCGCTTCTCCACACGTTGGCATACCTCAGCCACTCCTCCAATCCCAGTCCGCCCAAGACTAAGCTCAGACAGACATCGACACCTCAGGCTATCTATCTAGCCTGCGTAGAGCTCGTGAGCAATGACCGCATAGGCGCGCAAATATCATCCAAGTAGCTACAGTCCATAGTCCCGTCCCAACTCGAGTGCCTTGTAACCGTCGTCGTAGAACTGCCCAAGCAGATTTCTCCGATTACCCGGACCGCCCACGCGACGGTGCGTGTCGTTTTATGAGTTCGCGCTACCACAGACGCTTCCACTCGTCCGTAACATAGATAGCTGCTTTCTAACAGGCCCACTAGTACCCCTCGGGAGCACCAGCCTTGCGCGCCTACCGTATCCTCACGACCGAGTCTCTCTCGCATTTGCTGTGCTTCCATCGCGGCTCGTCTTTTCCGGTCCAATATCCCTGTCCTGCTGCATCTTGGAGAGCACAAGAACGCCCATTGGAGTACCGTAAGTTGTTGCGCAGGAGTGTACATTGACTACAGCAGCTCCAGCAGCTTCATTGAACTTTTTACAAGTCGACAAAACGCCAAACTATTCGCAGCTCGTCTAGGGCCTGACGCTACTGTGTAAGTTGCATTTCTCCTTGCATGGGCCTCTCGTTGGTTCTGCACAGCGGGTCATTCACCTCTCTCGTCTGCCATGGTCCGCGTCACGTTCCGGGTCAGCGGTCGGCTACCTGAGCGGCCTACTTGCATCACCTTGTCTGTTTATTACAAAGCCTATCGCGCGTTTCACATGCCCAGTTATCGTGTGGACCCACCCCAGACATACTTTCCCCATTCGTCTCGAGTCTTATAAGAAGCTTCCCTTCCCAAGTACCTTGATGCTCTTCGCGAACCTTGAGTAGTACCCATGCCGGCCTACTGTCTTCAGGACTGTCACTATTTCTATCGCAGTGCCTTGCGGCATCTAAACATTGCCACCTCCATCTCTCCTCTCTACGCGTAACTGACACTCTCGTCATGGCAGTCCGCACTTTTACCCAACCGTCGTCCCTTGGGGACACTCTAGTCAAAGCATCCAAAATGTCTACCTCAGAAGGCAACGACACGGCTCGCTCGTTGGAGAACGCAAGGAACAGCACACAGTCTCACTCTGCGGAGGCACAGGCACCGTTAGCGAGCCATACGAACCCAAACTCGAGACCAGGCATTACCTTTGCACACGAAGACAGTCTCCCGAAGCTTCCCATCCCAGAGCTAGACAGCTCGTGCAAGAAGTACATTGCTGCTCTCAAGCCATTGCAATCACCAAAGGAACACAGCGACACGGTTCATTCTGTAGAGGACTTCCTCAGGACGGATGGGCCAGTGCTCCAGGAAAAGTTGAAGAAATACGCTAGTGGAAAGAACAACTACATCGAGCAGTTCTGTAAGTACATGTCTTGTATTCCAGATGGCACGAGTGAGCAGTATTTGCGGTCGTTTTGTCATCGACAGTTGAAAGTGTCATTCATATCCACGCATCACACGCTGACCTATCACTAGGGTATGATTCATATCTGAATTTTGACAACCCGGTGGTGCTTAATCTAAACCCGTTTTTCTTACTGGAGGATGATCCCACCCCAGCTCGCAACAACCAGGTCACTCGCGCAGCCTCATTAGTGGTCTCGGCACTGTCGTTTGTCAGAGCTGTTCGACTGGAAGAACTACCGCCTGACACAATCCGCGGCCAACCACTGTGCATGTACCAATACTCCAGGCTGTTCGGTACTGCTAGGATACCCACCGAACACGGATGCCAGATTGGTCAAGACCCAACGTCCAAGCACATCGTCGTCATGTGCTATGGCCAGTTCTACTGGTTTGACGTTCTGGACGATAATCACGACCTGATCATGACAGAAAAGGACATTGCGCTCAACCTCCAAGTCATTGTCGAGGACGCACAGGAGATACCGATCCAGGATGCTGCAAAAGGAGCACTGGGTGTGCTCAGTACGGAGAACCGAAAGGTCTGGGCGGGCCTCCGCGATGTGTTGCACAGGGAGGAAGGTTCAAACAATTCAGACTGCCTCAACATTGTCGACTCGGCGCTTTTCGTCTTGTGTCTGGACTACACCGAACCACAGACAGGTGCTGATCTCTGCATGAATATGCTTTGTGGTACGAGCAAGATTGAGCGCGGTGTTCAGGTGGGAACATGCACAAACCGCTGGTATGACAAGCTGCAGATCATCGTTTGCAAGAACGGAAGCGCTGGTATCAACTTTGAACACACCGGGGTCGATGGCCATACAGTACTAAGATTCGCATCCGATGTATACACAGACACCATCCTCCGGTTTGCTAGGACCATCAACGGCAGTGCGCCAAGTCTTTGGGCTTCTTCCAGCCCTGACCCTGCAAAGCGCGACCCAGACAGTTTCGGCGACGTACAGACCACGCCTCATAAGCTTGAGTGGGACATGTTGCCGGAACTCAGCACAGCACTTCGTTTCGCCGAGACGCGCCTGGCAGATCTTATCCAGCAAAACGAGTTTGCGACTCTTGAATTCCCTCACTATGGAAAGAACTTTATGACTTCGATGGGTTTCTCTCCCGATGCTTTTGTCCAGATGGCCTTCCAGGCAGCGTACTATGGGCTGTATGGACGGATAGAGTGCGTATATGAGCCCGCCATGACCAAGATCTACTACCACGGACGTACGGAAGCCATTCGGTCTGTGACAGAAGAGTCAGTCGACTTTTTGAAAACGTTCTGGGGTGAGAATCCGGCAGCGCAAAAGATCGAGGCACTACGAAAAGCTTGCCAGAAGCACACTGAGAACACAAAGATCTGTTCCAAAGCGCAAGGTCCCGACCGACATCTCTACGCCCTATACTGCATCTGGCAGCGTGCCCTTGATGAGTCAAACGATACAGCTAGTAGTGATGGCTGGGACTCTACGCGACCATCCAGCGCTGATGCGTCGGGCGTAGGATCACCGAACCGCAACTCGATACTATCAGAGAACGACTCCATCTCTAGCTCACCACCACCAGCGCCAGTGCAACACTCAGTGCCCGCCCTCTTCGCCGACAGCGGCTGGGACAAGATCAACCAAACCATTCTCTCCACCTCAAACTGCGGCAACCCTTCGCTCCGTCAATTCGGTTTCGGCCCAACATCCGCCGACGGATTCGGCATCGGCTACATCATCAAAGACGGCAGCATCTCCATCTGCGCCTCATCCAAGCACCGCCAAACCGCGCGCTACATTGACGCGCTCGAATCCTACTTCTTGGAGATCCGCAAACTCCTCCGCCAGATCAAACGCCGCGGTACTTCGGCCGACAAAACTGCAACGCGTGCCCGCGAAGCAGAAGACCGACCCTTGGCCAGCCGTTTCAAGAGCAGAGGCAGAATCATCCTAGGAGACGGCGGCAAGCAACAGACGCCCGCAGAGAGCATAGTAGACGATGACGACGACGACGGTCTTGGTGGATGTAGGACTCCCCTTTCCCCTCCTTCCCTTCTCTCCCTCGATGAAGTCTCGAGCCATGCTTCTTGTTCCTCTCCTTCTTCTTCTCCTTCTACGCCTCCCTTTTCGAGAGTAGGTGGTTTGCCGCCTACGCCTCCGCATTCTCCGCCGTTTAAACCCATGACGCCTGTTTTGATGAGTTCGCCGCATAAACCGATTCCGGTTGTGAAGACTGTCAAGGCGAGGAAGGTGCCCACTTCGGCTCGGAAACCGATCTTTTACTCCTCTTAGTATTTCTTCCTTTTGTTCATTCATCGTTGTATCCTTTCTTGACCCCAGAGGATCGTCAAGAAGCATGGAGGACAGCATTGCAAGAGACTTCATTGCCCCCACCTACTACATTTCTTCTACCCAACAACAACGACAACGACATCCCCCTTGCACGTTTCATTTTGGCTGATTTGTTGCTTTTCTTGCCCGATTATAGATGGCTTCTTCGATGCGGGAATGCTTCGTCAGGCACTCAACGCCAATCGAGCGCAGAACGAACCCGTCGAGCGCGACGTTATACGCAGGAATATCGGGAGGAGGCTGAGGTTGGCCGAGTACTAGTAGTGGCTAGGGGCTTTGGCTGGATGGAAGGCCTGGTCGTATGGAGTTACAGTGTAGGGATGACAGTAGGATGGGTGTGGCATACAGTATATTAGGACAGAGAAACGCGATGTATCGCTGATACAATGGAATACACATTTTACTTATTCAACGAACATGTCAATCAAGTGTCTTGGCTCACACAACGGGCTACGAAACATCGTGTGGGACAGGTGACTACGACTCCAAAGTGAGGTCATCAAAGATAGAAGAAAATGGTACAAACAGCGACCAGTGGCTGTGATGATGCATGTAGGTAAAGAATTGACAGTATACCCTGCACACACATTTTCTGAAGTACCCTTCCACGCGAAAGACTACAATGCACACAGTGTGACGTTGGGTATCCTAGATTGTGACCGGTCGAGTCCAAAGCGTTACCCTTATCGCCACATACACAACCTGTATCTATAGCCCGAGCGACTCGGACCATCAGCACACACCACTCTATAGATCACAACGCAAAATAGCCAGCGCATATTCAGATATAATCATCACATTGTTCTGCATCTTCCAAGACTCTAACGGTATACCGTCCCTGGAAACACCCTTTGCTAGCCCGGCCTCGGAGAGAGAAAATAAAAAATCCTTGATACATGCCTCCCCCCAGCCTGATATCCATAACCCTAGATAGCCATGTTTACCAAAAGAAGCCGACGTAAGAAGATGCTGTTGTTACAAAAAGAACAAAACGCCCTTTTGCTCTGGATGGGAAAATAGAGCAGAGAGTTTAGTCAGTGATCCTCCAGCTCTCGAACCACTTGAGGTGTTTCCACTGGCTGCTAGGCCCAACCATACCAAAGGAGATGGCCCTGAACAGCCAGTACAGGAAGATGGTGGCAATGTAGAGGACAGCGAAGATACCCCACTGGACTTGCTTGCTCAGCTTCCTCGTGGTGAAGTCCAGGCAGAAGCCCATGACGATGATGGCAAACCACAAAGCGGGGTAGTAGTGGTGCACATATGTGACACGGCCCATGGCGACAAAGGGTGCGTAGTGGAGAGCCCATCCAATGATGGGATAGATACCAGCGTAGTGGAACAAGTCGATCTCCGATTGCTTCAGGTCATCGTATCCACGTTGCCAGCGGACGACGTAAAAGAGGACAAGAAGAACGAAAATGCCTAGCGAGGCCGTGCTGCCCCAGTAGACCAAGGGGTTGCCTAGGAGGAAGTACTTGACGACTGTGATTGTGTTAGTAACGGAACAGGGCCAAGTGGGGTGTATGCTTACTGTCATCATTCCAGCCGCACATGCGGAGACCGACGTGGAGGATGGGCCATTGCCAGAAACTGGAGGCGAGGTCGTCCTGCTTGTCAGGGTCGGGAACAAGGGCGTTGTTGGATGTCATCATGGCAACGTTGAGATGGATAAAGTCCTGGAGGAAGGGAGACTTGTAGTCACCAGGGTTGCCTGGGGGCAGTCTCTCGTTGGTGTGGCTTTCAATGTTCCAGTGGGTGTAAACATCGCGAGGATTGTTCTTCTTGACACAGGTAGTCTCGATCTGCTTGAAACCCCACTGAGGTAGGTTGACGTTGCCAGCACGGAGGTAGCAGCCCAGGTCCTTGTGCTTCAGACGGAAAGCGGTGGTAAGCGTCCGGAGCTTGGAGTAGTCCCTCGAAGCAGCGTCGCGTACAACCTCAACAACCCAGTGGTCCTTGGTGTCGCCAACAGTTGTGTTACCGTAGCAAGAAACTTCCCAGTCACTCTTTGTGACAGGGGCAGCGACTTGGTGCGAGTGGAGGTTGCGGCCAGTCTGGGCGTGGATCAGACGGATAACGTCACCGTTGCCAGGGTAGCGGAACTCCTCATCGGGCTTGTATTCGACCTCGTGGCGGTTGGGGTAGAAGAACCAGTCGTTGTTGGCATCCTTGTGGTGGTAGCAAGTGATTTGCTGCTGGGTGGAGCCCTCGGGGTAGGTCTGGACGTGAGAGTGGAGCAGTCCACCTCCGTAGCCCATGTTCTTCAGTGTCGTGCGGGAACCATATGCGATTTCGAGAGGGCTGTTCTTGCCGACCTCAGTTCCTCGCAGGTTGGCTTGGAAGAGAGAGCTCATTTGCGCATCGCCGGGTCCACTGTTTTCGAGGATGATGAAGTGGAGGTAGAAGGAGAACATGTAGACGGCGAGGGGGATGAGGATCAGACTGAAGACGCGGAAAGCGAGATGCGTGGCTAGTTCGATCTGCACATGTTAGTTTGATAGCGGATGGTAGATAATGTGACGTACCTTGGGCATCTTCAGGTCACCAAACTTGCGCCAGAGGTCCTCAATGGTGTACAATCCAACGAGAGCTGTGACGAAGAATCCAACCCACTTGACACTGCATACACAGCCAATTGAGACACCGGTAAGCATCAGCCATAGACCCCACTCAGGAGAGAATGGGTCATGTTGCTGGCGGTGGAACTTGGACCAGCAGAAGACGGTAGTAAAGGTGAAGCATAGCAGCATAGAGTCAAGGAGAATAAAGCGGCTGATGGTGGTGTACGAGTTCTCGCAGAGAACGGCCAGCGTGACGAACCATACGGTCGGACGGCGGAAGTTCAGTTCCTTGGCGGTATAGTAGGCCAGGGGAACGCAGATGGCACCAAAAGCCGAGTTGAAGAGGCGCATAAAGGTGTAGTTGAGCTCCGGGGGGTATGTTTCTCCAGACTTGAACTCGAACGATCCATTGTATCCTGCGAGGTATCCAGACAAACCAACGAGCATCTTTCCGAGCGGCGGGTGGACGTCAAAGTAGAACTCGCGCTTGAGGTAGTGTGAACCGAACTTGCCAAAGCTGCACCAAGTCAGAACGAGGCATGCAAGGCTTGGAGTTGATGGACTTACTGGGCTTCGTCCCAGGTGACGATTGGCGAGAGGCCGATCTTGTACATGCGCGTAAAGAAGGCGAAGAAGGTGAATATCAGAGGTGCCCAGATGAATTCATACTCGTCCAGGACGGAGATGATGCTGAAAGGCTGTGGTTTGGTTAGCAACGAGTCCCTGCAGCCCACCAGAGTATTGACAGCTCCGAGGCCATTTTCACGAGATGGCGTACCTTGTCCTTTGACTTCTCCCTCTCCTGTGCAAGTGCAGCGATTGGCGCTGCGGCCGGTGATGGCGCGGCTACATTTCTCCTCCGCAGCTCGTCGGCTTGTGCATCGGCGCCCGTCGTGTGCGCAGTCGATGCCATGGTCATGGGCAGTGGGTGTCTCTCTGGCTGTCTCCAGATAATATTGCGACGTCGTGAAGAAGGTGGAAGGGATTCGTGGCTTGAGGCTGGATTGGGTAGAGAACGGTTGGTCGGTACCACGGAGCTTGTGCAAGTACGCGATCAGTCGCGGCTCGAGAGAAGGGAATCAATTAAAAAGTGGCCGTGGGCCGTAGAAGAGAAGCCCAAACAACCAAAGGCATAAGAGGGAAGCTCACGGGGGGGGGGAGGGAGAGCAATGGAAGAATCTCCTGCGCTGCGAGATCGAGGAGGTGGGCTGTTCCCGAATTAGACTACAGTACGAGCAAAGGAAGCTAGAGCCCGGCCGCCGCCTCAGGGCACGGGAGAAGCGACACCTGTTCACATCCATCACGTGAAACCCACTGTTCCATTCAGCTGGCCCCAATCGCGCTCCCGAGGCGCCGTTGTAATGGTAATCTGCCCAGAGTGCGAGGCTAAGCTGGGGAGGGGGACCATCCTCATGCACGTCACCGAAGCCTATTGCGTAGATCATATGCTGGGAAAATCATGGTACTTTCGTCTTGTGGAAGACGCATTCCTCTAACCTACTCAACACACACACACAAACAGCAAACGCCCAAAATATGCTTCGCATACTCCACCAACCCAGAAACTTCGCTCGATGAACCCTTGGCTCGTGATATTGGAACATGCGCATCGCCTGTCTAGATGATGCAGATATATGTAGGAAATGCAAAATTGTCAACGTGCACACCGCGTGTGCTCTAGTCCTCGTCCTGCCCGACCTGCTTGTACTTTCCGCTCGAGCTGTCGCCCTCGCCGTTGCCTTTTGTCCGCTTGACCATGTTGCTGATCCAGCCACCAAGACCGTCGCCGTTCTCCGTGTCGGCCTTGGCCATGCCCTTGTTGCCGTTCTCAAGGTCAGGGGGGTCGATGTTGAGTCCGGGGATCGCCTCGTCTGGCGCACGGCGTGCGCCGCGGATATCAAGCGAGGGCACAGGAGAGCCGCGACCTTCTCCACTGAATAGAGATTCGGCCTGCGCTAGAGTCTCGGGAGTTGGCATGACTGAAGTAGCGTCGCCGAACAGGGAGTTCATGTCTTCCAAACGAACGTTTGCAGTTTCGGGGTAGATGAAGTACACTGAATACAGTTAGCAAGTCGCTCCAGCCCACATGATCGATAAAACTTACCAATGACAAAACTGGCTGCGCAGAAGAATGCGTGAATAAGGTACAGTCGCCACTGGATGTGCTCCTGCAGAATGGGCGTCATTTCTCCAACCAACCAGTTGAAAGCCCAGTTAGTCGCGGTACTCAGACTGGCGCCCTTGGCACGAATGCTGAGAGGCAGGATCTCCGGTGGGTACAACCACGGAATAGGGCCCCATGAGTATCCAAATGCGGCATTGTAGATCATGACGAATATGACGACCATGTTGGGCGTCCAGGAAGCTTGCAGGAACTGGAAGTACGAAATGGCCGACAGCGAAATCAACATCATAAGCGCTCCAGACAACAGAATCTTCCGGCGACCCAGACTGTCCACAATATACCATGGCGGAATCGTGGATAGCAGATAGGTAATGGCGTTGATACCCGTCATCAGAATAGCCTGGCGGCCGTACCAACCAGCCTCTTCGAAGACGAGCGGTGCATAGTACGAGATGACGTTGATGCCGTTGAGTTGCGCGAGGGCTTGAGCGGACATGGCAATGAAGACGCGTTTGGAGTATCGCTTGAACATGTCGGGGTAGGATCGTTCACCTTCTTGACGCTGGAGCAGCACGTTCATCTTGATCTCTCGGTATTCATCTCGTGCTTTGGGGTTGTGAATATCGCCCTTTCCGTACAAATTGGCAATAACTACAATGCCCTCCTCGTCGTGGTCGTTATCCAAGAGCCATCTGTATGTGTCAGTGGATTCCAGGTGCGGAGATTATGGTGCAAACCTTGGGGACTCGCAAATGAGCAAGCTTCCTCCGGCCAAAAGAAGACCCATGATGCACTGCATGAAGAGCGGTACTCTCCATGACCAGTCATTTTGGATATAAGTGCAGAAGTAGTCGACCCACACACTGACTGCGTAGCCCGTGATGTTTCCGGTGAATTCTATGCAACCCATCCTGCCTCGGTTGTGGGGGGGCGAGATCTCGGACTGGTATACGGGCACGATGGTAGATAGCGATCCAACACCCAGACCGGCAATGACTCGTCCAAGAAGCATCGTCGGAATGCCCGTCGCGAAGGTCTGGAGAGCACCACCTACGACGAAGATGAGGGAGCCGTACAAGATGGTCTTCCGTCTTCCAATCACATCACCGATGCGGCCGACGACCAGCGACGAGATGAAAGCACCGACTTCGAGGATAGCTACCATTGTACCGAGTTCGGCGGCCGAAGGCTGGTTGAAGTAGTCTTTAAAGTAGATGCCGCTGTCAGGTTGTTAGATACGGTCAAGGGCGGAGGGAGGGGGTTTGCGACGGCGTACGTGATGATACCGGACATGACACCCTGGTCATAGCCAAAGAGGAAGACGCCTAATGACACAAAGACACTTGTGAAGTAGCTGTTGCTGTTAGCTCGAAGCGCCAGAAGTTGGGATGCTATGCTGCCTACATGAGCTTCTTCCCGTGTAGCCCGTGGATGCGGGAGGGCCCATCGTTGGGTGCCATGATGGCGGCTAGGATCTTCTCTGCCTTTGAGATTGTGCGTGGCCCCGGGTCAGGAATCTCAATGTCCTCTAGGCGGATGCCGTGGGCGCCCTTCTCGTGGAGGTCCTGGGAAGCAAAGCGAGCTCGCTTTTGCTTTTTGCCTGGCCGCAACGAGTTGCCGGCTTCGAGGTTGATGCGGAGCGGATCCTCGCGGTCAGCGAGCTGGTCGACGAGGTCACCAGTGTCGCTCCAGACGGAGAGGTCGGAGCCGTCGGACGAGGGCGTGTCAAACGAGGAGCGCGCGCTGTCCTTGTCGTGGTCGTCGAGCAGATAAGCGGAATCTTGGTCTCGGGGGCGGGCAGAGGACGAGAGGTTGTGGAGCGGGATGTTGGCGGGCCTCCTGTTTCTGCTAGAGTAGGAAGGAATGGTGAAGGTGGCAGGCTGTTAGGGAGCAGCCCGACTCCAAGGTGGTGGATGGGAGAAGGAACGTAAAAAGGCGGCTCGCTGGGGGGCACGTCACAGGGTCAAGCAGCCGAGACGAGGGATGTGGTAGAGCTAGCGCAAGAGCGGTGAGAAACTCGGTCACATTGGGCTACAGTGGGAAAAAGACAGTGGGCACGATAGCGCTTCGTGATCAGAGAAGCTGGAGCTGCAGTGCATGCGAACGAATGTAGCTCCCTGTCCGGGCTCCGCTGCCGGGCGCACTTGGCGCGAAATGGTGCTTCTTGCTGCTCGGTCCGAACTTGTTGCGACTGGAGCTGCTGTCGAGCGCGCGGCATGTCATGCACGATGATGTACACGCACAGGGCCGCCTTTGTTTGTTATCTCGACGGGGCCTGCTGCAGTGACGGGAAACACGTATTTACGCACCGCCCTGTTCTCGCTACCACGCATCCGTGCCGTTGACAACAGCTACCCTTAGGTCCCGCGATGCAGCACAAGTCTTGGACACAGCACAGTAGCTCACGAGGCTCGCACTACGCCTCGAGGGGCCGACTAAAGTGCACCACCAACCTTCCGCCCTGTACGGGGCTCTCCTGGAGTGGAGGCGGGTCACGTTGGCGTCTTGGTCTCGACGATTGGAGCCCCGCGTGGAGACTGGCTGCAAAGCGGAAAGATAGCCGCGATCAACTTCGCACAGCTCATGCGGTGTGTGGATATTCGTGTTGTATTCGTGTTGTGAGGAGGATGCAGTGTGGCCTAAACCGCAAGAAGCAGCACGAGGCTACAGTACGACGTGTAGGCGGAGACGCAGGGCCACATGGTGCAGTTCTCGTGATGATCAGATAGCAGGGCACCGACACGTTCCCGCATGCTTCGCTTCGCGCGTAAAACGTGGGCTGGTCGACATTGCCAAGTGTGTGCTTTTCTCGACTGTAGACTACGTATAACGTGGGTGCATTTGATGATCAATCCGACCTGCTTCTTTTTTTGTATCACAGCTGCTCGAAGCATCTCATATATCCAACGCGTTGACGCGTTTCTAATCTCCCCAAAACCTCTCGTCGAGTTACTATAGTTACTAGCGCTGGAACGGAAAACCGTCAAAGCCCATCCAGTCGACACAGTAGACGCCGGAGACCCTCCTGACGTTTGCAAGCTGCAGCATCGCTTCGACGACGAAACACGCATCTTTCCCGGCCCCAGGCAACCCTGGATGCATACACGGTTCTTAATAATCGACGTCAGCAGTGGCTAGGTAGAATAGAGTTGTGTATCACAGGAAGGCTCGGTAGTCGAGCAACGCCACGACACAAACAAGGGCCAGGTCGATACAGCGAATGACTCCATTGTACTACTGGCAGCGTCGTGGTGCGTCATGCTGGATTTGACACATCAAGGCCCGCGGTGCTCTGCCGCTGGATGCACATTGATCTACGGCCCCCTTTCTCAAACGTACTAGCGCTGCCCATCGCCGCCTCTGATTGGACATGTCCGAGATTAACGTGTTTGTTCGGCATCGTGGTTCCTCGTTTCTTGCTTCTGACGAAGGCTTGAGGAGAGTCGATTTGTGTGTGTGTTTCCAGAACAATCGCCGGGCATCCCTAACTAGAACCGCCGTCGCAAAAGCCAATTCAAGTCATCCTCCGCAGGGGGTTGGCTTAGCGGTGCGAGACGAATCGGAGCCAGTGAGATTTGTGCAGCCACAAAATAACCCGCCCGCGCGCGCGCCCTGGTAACCAGACATCAGAAGCTGGAAGGCTTGGCTTCGTGCATTGTTTCAAGGAAGCTCCCCCAGCCACAACCACATACGCTGCAGCGCATCATCTTTCACCGCCGCAATCACCTCTCGATACGCTCTCACCTCCACTATCTACCGTGGTTGCGCCAATCTTTTTCGCCCTCCATCGCAGCGCTCACAGCCCCGATAACGATCGCTCCCCACAACAAAGGGCACTTGAAGGCAAGGCTGAGGCTCCGCTGCCCGAAACGAAAAAGACATGTCAAGATACGGCAAGTTTGATGACTTTTGTCGGGACACTGGAAACGAGTGGTCAACTCTGCCAGGTAAAACACCCCCGTGATGCCCATGTTGTTATTGTTCATGCTGACGCGCGACAGTCTGCTACGTATGTTGCGCTCGCTGCACCCCTTTGGCCGCCCATTGTTCACCGACGCGACGCTAACCCATGCTCCACAGCTCTTCAACCCAGCTTCGACAAAAGACGGCAATGGATGGCAGGACGGCTGCACCCTACAAGGCTTTTCTGTGGGTGGAGGTGACCGGCTGCGCAATCTGGGTACGAGGCATATGCGCATTGTGAGGATGTTTTGCTCACACCACCAGGATCCATAATACTATGCGGCATTGCGATCCTCACCACCCTCTTCCTGCTATGGAGATCGCAAAGAAAGAAGGCTGCTGTAGGGCGAAGGTGCGCAGTCATGCTCGCGCATTGAGAATGCACAACTAACGGCGCGCAGAGAAATGCAGCTCTTCCTCCTCGGCTACATTGTCATATCCATCTGCGAAATCTTTACCATTGGAGGATTCCCCCTCAATAGTACTGTGCGCATTGTATGTACTTGGTCCTGCATGACGGAATGCAGAGTCTAATCCCACTGCAGGTCTTTGTCGCTATCCACGTCGCTGCCATCACCGCCACGTCCTGGATTCTCATGCTCAACGGCGCCGTCGGCTACCAACTACTTGACGACGGCACGGCAGTATCCATTGGTCTGCTCTTGATCTCGTCGCTCATCATCTTCATTGGCACCGGTTATATCGCCCTCGACACTGGACTCAGCTGGACGGGTTACTGGGACGACAGTCGCTTTGTGCCAAACCAAGCCTACGCGCTATACACGCTCTACCAACTCGTGCCGCTGGTCTTCATCGTCATCTTCTTCTGTCTCGAGGCCTTCCTGGTGCTGCGCATTCTCGGCGAGCGCAAGCCAATGCGTAAGTAGTTACCAAATCTCGCATACAGCTCGTACTAACTCGTTCCAGTATATCTGCTTGCTGCTGCTCTCCTCTTCGCCATCGGCCAAGTCTTCCAATATGTCGTCAGCGTCCACATCTGCAACGGCTCCGATGGCAAGATCAACGGAGGCCTCTTCTCGACGCTCTTCACCCTCCTATCGGTAGTAATGATTTGGGTGTTCTGGTCGAGCATCACCGAAGACGACTGGCCCATGCCAACCGTCGCTGGGTCAGGCGCGTACAACTAAGAGTCGACCATCGTGGGTTGACTAGTAATTTCGAGGCTGTACAGACAGCGACGGCGTAATGTTCTTATGATGGCTTTTGCCCGGCATAGCGTATACCATTTTGGGGCTCCTTGGACGCATTTGATGCGTCATGCTGACTTGTGCTACGATATACATAATGTTTGCTGAATGGATTATATTGATATTCGAGACCCGTCTTCACATGCAAACCAGAAACCGTGAACATGAAAACGTGAGAGCGCGTCGAGCCTATCGCGTGCGATACACGCTTCCGCCTAGGTGGACCCAAGATCGTCAAATGAACTCACCACCCTCGAAACACTCGGTGCCTGCCACAATTTGTGAACCTGTAGCTGACGATGAGGAAGCTTGGACTAACGTCTTCCGTTGAATCTGACACCATCCAACATTACATATGAAGCTTATTACATCATAACATCGGCCTTTTTTGCGGCACACGACCGTACTTTGACGGACACCGAATCGCGCGCATCACCCACTTGGACTCGACACGTACAGCCTCACGTCCCAGCACGACTGCCACAGCTGCGACCGCGCACCATCTATCCACCGTCGAAACCCGCAAACCCACGCGCATACAATGGCCGACTCGGATTACGATTTCGAGGACGAGGTTTCCGACGATGCGTATGTCGGTACCAAGAGCGGTACTTCAAGCACACGCGCACAGTCGTCGGCGCCGGGCAAGAGGCGAAAAGTAGAGGCGCCTGTAAAAGAGCCACCAAAGCGACAGGCATGGGAAACAGAATACTCGCGGACGGTCCAGAAGACGATAGAACCAGCAGATGATGGTACATTGGGGCAGAGCGTGCAAGAACGGGAAGAAGAGAGGAAGCGCAAGAGGTTACGAAAGGATACGAAGCCTTTCCAGCGAGGCATCATACGTCACGTCGTCCTGGTGCTTGATCTGTCAGAGGGCATGATGGAAAAGGACATGCGGCCCAACCGATTCATCACCATGATCAATTACACACAAGACTACATTCGCGAGTTCTTCGAGCAAAACCCGATATCGCAGATGAGCGTACTGGGCATGCACGATGGTGTCTGCATACGGGTCTCGGAGCTCTCAGGCAACCCAGCAGAACACGTCGCCGCGATACAAGGCCTGAGGAGTAAAGACGACGGCAAAGAGCCCAAGGGCGCGCCCAGTCTGCAGAACGCACTGGAACTAGCAAGAGCAACACTATACCACACACCAAGTCACGGCACGCGAGAGGTCATTGTCGTCTTCGGTAGCCTGTTGAGTTTAGACCCGGGAGACATACACCAGACCGTCAAAGCCTGCGTACGAGACCGAATACGTGTCAGCATAATCGGCATGGGCGCGCGCCTCAAGATCTGCACAGAAATCGTGACCCGGACAAACGCCGGTGACGAGTCCGAATACACAATCGCAACCGACCAGGAGATGCTCAAAGAGCTCCTCCTCGCCACTACAACACCTCCCGTAGTCCGTTCGACAGCGCCCGCAGTCGCAGCACCAGCCGCCCCGCAAGCCCCAGATCCTTCCTCGGCCGCAGCACTCATGATGATGGGTTTCCCATCCCGTGTCGTAGAAGACCAACTAACCATGTGCGCATGCCACGGCAACCTCACAATGGGAGGCTACACCTGTTCTCGCTGCAGCGCAAAAGTCTGCTCCTTACCTATTACCTGCCCCTCGTGCCAACTCACCCTGCTCCTCTCCACCCATCTCGCGCGATCCTACCACCACCTTTTCCCCCTCCGCAACTGGTCCACGGTATCCTGGTCGCGCGCCCGCGAGAAGGGAACCAAACAGTGTGTGGGCTGTCTGGCTTCCTTTAGTGATCCGCCAAGTAGCAATAATGAAAGAAGTGAGGCGGAACAAGAGGGCGAGGTCAACAAAGAGAAGAGGGATGATGAGGATAGCGAGGAGCAGAAGGCGTCTGAGAGTGGGAGGTATGAATGCAGGGCTTGTGAAAGTCACTTTTGTATCGATTGTGATATGTTTGCGCACATGGTTCTGCATAATTGTCCTGGGTGTCTGGGGAGACTGGATCCGGGGGCTGTTGCGCAGGCGGATAATGGGAATGGGGATGTTGAGATGACAGGGTGAGGAATGCTCGGTCTTCTTTGGGGGTAGGGTGTAGTATGGAAGATTTAGACGTGGAGATATTTGGTAATGAAATAGAATGTAGGGCGGATACCCACTGCGCTACGAATAGAGCGCAAGTCGCACTAGAAGGACAATGCTGTCAATTGTTTCTGCCTCGGGTCTATTGTGTTGCAAGTCCGAGATGTTGGATATGTCGTCAGTCTCGTAGCAATTCGTCGTCACGTACGCATTCAGGCGCTTCTTTCGACAGTTTTCAGAAGAATTCCCATTATGTTACACTTTGGGAACGGACATCTCCACATCCCAATGCCGAAGATTGACCCCGCGACGCGAACGTGGGGCAAATAACCCGAACTCCACAACGCGCATCTGACACCAATACGCTTGTCTACATTACAAGCTTTCTCCTTATCTCTAGCTACATGTTTGTTAGACCTCTTGTACTCTGCACACGAACTACTGCTACATCGTCTAGGTTGACTTGTTTCGTCCCAAGGTCACAGTCGTCATTCTTACCATTCCGAGTGAACTGCTTCAGCACAACAACAAGAGCAATGTCTGCATTCGAGCGATTGATCCGTTTTGAGGACAAAGATGGGAAGACAGTATATGGAAACCTGGAAAAGGAAGTTCCGACGAGAGAGATTGAGGGGAGCAGCGTAGAAGTCCTGGAAGGAGATGTCAAGAGTGGGTTCAAGAAGACAGGACAGAAGACTACTGTCGGGAAAGTATGTATTCGCGTATCCAACAGAAAGAAAAAAACCCCCCCAGAACAGTTGGAGAAAGCTGACAAGAAAACACCCTAGCTACTCTGCCCTCTCCCAACCACAAACATCATCCTCTGCGTCGGCCTCAACTACCGCCGTCACGCCGAAGAATGCAACCTCCAAATCCCATCCAACCCCGCCATCTTCACTAAGCCGTCCGACGCGCTCGCGGGCCCCCTAGAAGAAATCCCCATCCACCCCTCCTGCCAATCGCAACTCGACTACGAAGGCGAACTCACCCTCGTCATCTCCAAGGACTGCAAAAACATTGCCGCAAAAGACTACGCCGACTACCTCCTCGGGTACACAATCTCAAACGACGTCTCGGCACGCAACTACCAGATGCCGGCGTCCGTGTCGGGCGGCCAGTTTGGCTACGCAAAGTCGTTTGATAAGTTTGCGCCTGTGGGACCGTGTATTGTGGCGCCGGGGGTGATTCCGGATCCGCAGAAACTGAGGTATTGGACCAAGGTTAATGGGGAGAAGAGGCAGGAGACGGGGACGGATGATATGATTTTTAAGGTGGGAGAGGTGTTGGAGCATTTGAGTCGGGGGACGACGTTGAGGGCTGGGACGGTGATTTTGACGGTAAGTTGAGAGTGGTTGAGATGACAAGGGGGATATATGCTGACTGTTTTACTCCTGCAGGGGACGCCGAGTGGTGTCGGGTTGTTCATGGAACCGCAGGGCTTCTTGAAGGATGGGGATGAGGTGCAGGTGTATGTTGAGGGCATCGGGAGTATCATTAACAAGATGAGGTTTGAGTAAGTGGACGAGTTGTGAATTGGATCAGCGTATAGATTTGCTGTAGAGTATACTACTTTTGCAGCGTACTGTACTGAAGAACAGGCATTGGATTGCTTCGGTTCATAGTTTGGGCATGGATGCTGTTCTTTTTGTAAGTGTAAATGAGTTTGTGTAGGCAGTGGACACAGTGAAAGTGGACAGACGCGGAATGATTCGTTGAAGAGTCAGCTGAACCTGGATGCTTAGAAGCCGATACACGTGAAGAAGACATGACCGCGAAATACAATAAACGTACCAAGCTTATAATGTTCTTTCTCACTTGGTGGTGTTGGGTTCATGCTCAGAGGCAGAGGGCGTGCGTCATGCCCACGAGACGCTAGTGCCCACGCTAATTTCGCAGTTACGTTGATGGCAGGCGACCAAGTACCCGATCCATCAGCTTTGAAACAGCACAACGACAGAACCCAACTCCATCTCCCTTTTCAGACACGCGACCTACGTGTAGAAGCCACGCGAATCACCAACGCCACCAAAACAAATCGCAACAATGGCCTCGGAAGTAGTCAACAAGCTGCAGAACCTCGTCACGGGGGAGTCGAAGAGCGCTCGCAAGAAGAAGGCCAAGCAAGAGGGGGCCACAGCAGTGCCAGCAGCGCCCGAGCAGACCAACTCTGAGGTGGGCGCAGGCGGCTCCAACCCCGCCGGCAAGGCCAATGGATCCGACAGCGACAACTCGTACCTGCGCGAGGTCCAGAAGTAAGTCGCAGCGCCATGCATCGTGCTTCAGACACCATGGCTACACCATTCGAATGAGTCCCTTACTAAGACGCGCGCGCGCAGGAACATCCGCAACATCAACAAGAAGCTGGTGAGCTGACAGTTCCTTTCACCCCTTACCCCGCCTTCCCTTGCTTACACAGTGTCTGCAGAGCGCGACCCAGAAGGTCGACTCCATAATCGCAGCCAACCCCGGCGTCTCCCTCGATGACCTCCTCGCCTCCAAGAAGATCAACGCCGACCAGAAAGCCCAAGCCGAGAGGAAACCCGGTCTCCAGGCCCAGCTTGCGCAGTACGAAGAACAATACACCAACTACAAGAAGTTCGGCGATGAGCTCGAGGCCAAGTTCGCGCGCGAGAAGGAGGTCCTGTCCAAGTCACACTCGTCGGAGCTGGAGACATTGAGGGGTACCATCAAAGCCGAGGCACAGCTCGAGCAGCAGAAGATCGTCAAGGACAAGTTGCTGACACTGTCTCGCTTCTTGAGGGCTGCCGCTGCTCGCCGTCAACTTGAGGACGATGACTCTGACCTTACCAAGGCTTTCGAGGGCGCTCTCCTCCAGGTCTATGGAGGCGATGCCGGCGCTGTCATGGCCGCGGAGAAGCTGATCGACGGTGCGGAAGAGGGAGTACCATCCACTGAGGGTGTGGTACTGAGCGTTACCTGTGAGTTCAAAAACATATTGAGTGCGTCGCTTTAGACTGATTTCCTCCAGACTCCCAGGTCAAGCAAGCAGCACTCGACGAAGCTCCATTCGCGGCTGAAGAAGCTTGGGTCGATGACGTCGCGCAGTCCCAAGCAGCTGCCCCCGAGACTGAGGCTGTCTCCGACCCAACCATCGCCAACGCTACTCTCACCGAGATGGATGCCGGCGCGAAGCCTCTCAACGAAACCACAACCGACGCCTCAGCTGCACCGGCGGCTTCTGGTGTCGGATCGGAGTCTGCCAACGCTGCTGCCGAGGCTCAATGGGACAAGCAAGCTACCAGCGGTGATGATGCGCTCACCGAATCCTTCGAGATGGTACCGCGAGACCCCGCTGAGACTGAGACACCACACGCCGGTGCTGCCGTGACCAGCACCCAGAGCTGGGCCGACGATACCCCGGACCCAAGCGCGGCACCTGCCGCTGCTACTCCCGCTGACGATGGCTTCTCTCAAGTTCAGCACAACCGCGGCGGCCGGGGACGAGGCGGACACCCAGGTGGTGAGCGGGGTGGGTACCGTGGCAGGGGCCGAGGTGGTCCTCGCGGCGATTTCCGCGGTGGTCGCGGACGCGGCCGTGGAGAGTTCCGGGGTGGGCGCGGCGGTTTCCGCGGCCCTCCTCGTGGAGGAGAATCGTCGTAAAGTCGATCAACACTTCCTGCAAAACGACCAGCACTTTTGGGGAGCACTGGTTGTGTAAGCAATCTCTGACACACCATCTGGAGCATCTGAGCAGATGAAATAATGAAAGAGCTGGCAAGCCAATTGTGTTTAGTAGCATAGCATCGGTGCATAGGATCAACATTTTCTCGGGTATGGGACGCTGTACTATATTCTGGGTTTATGATCTGGCGCTTAATGAATGGCTTGTACAACATTGATTCTTCTTACTCTGAGTGATTGTCTCCACGATCTCAATTGCGTCACTGTCGCCGAGGGGTGGACATTGGTCTAGAGCTCAGACGAGACAAGGGATGACGATGACTGAGCGGCTGCCCCTGGCAGTAGCCGCGTGTCGATCCGGGGGATTTTCATGGGGGCATGCGCTGGCTCGTCATGTTTTCCGATTGGCGAGTGGAGTACGAAGTGTCGGTGTGGAGGTGCCACGCTCCCGCTGTCCAACTATCGTGATTATGCTGGGGAGAACATGAGGTGCCATATCTCAGCATGTGCACCTCCCTTTCTTGAGCATCTATGGCTATGTTATCTCTGGTCTATCTGAGCTGTTGCTTTGCTCCAATGGACCACAATGGGATGACTTTCAAACATGACATCCGTATCTGGCTGGTTGTCCTACACGACACGAGCAGCTCGACTGTCAATCTGAGCACCTCGACTTGTGGGGTGAGTTGCATCGAGGCTGTGCAGGTACTCTGACTTCACTGTCGCAGTGAGCTGTCCACACGTTGCACTACATGCCAACGTCAACCGACAGTGGCGTACGGCACTGCAACCGCATATTCGCATAAGTCTAGAAAGTACATGACCATATGACTTATTCTCTCGCTCGATACCAGCCATCTCGGCTTCCATGGTGGTAGTGAGGCGCGGCCCTATTCATCCACATAGCGGCGCGATGCACGAACTAGCGGGTCTTTGCAGCCGTTTGGACAGCGCCAGCTAAAAAAGCTTAGCCCCACAACTGCGTAGACTATGTTTCATGTACGATCTACTCTGGACTTTTCTTCTCCTGTGGCTGTATGGCAGAACTGCGCGCCGAAGGGACGGACTGTCTGTCTCTTGGAGCAAGACAGAAACCTGAAAATCTGAACACATGCTCAAGTGAGTTCGGTGACTGTATGCATCTCGACTTGTTGCGTGGGCGATCGCATGGTGGACGGGTGGGAAGCAAGGGGAGGATCTGATAAGATGAGATCTGTAGATGTGGCCTGGATGACGTGCATATCAGGTAAGGCGCACAACGCCTAGCGCGTGTCGCGCGTGGCAGTAGACGCAAGACCACAGCGCTCTGATTGTAGGCAATTCGCTCATGGTGTGTAATACTTGTAAACTCATAAAATGCGCAGTCTATTGCAGCTGGACGTGTTTTAGCAGATGCAGCCTGGTGTTGTCGCAACTGCCCATTATCAGGCGATGAGTGACAGGGGTGGTTGCGCTTAACGCCTAGCGCAGACCCACGACCTGCAACCTCCTCACCCTCGCCTTCGCACCTCCCCCAGCGTCATCTAGCGACTACTACCCCCAACGCCTGCAATACTGCCTATCGACGAAACCAGACGCCTTGTGGACCTCCTGCGCTGCCGGCAAAATTGTTGCGATACTAATAGATCAACGCGCGCCCGCTCTGGCGGAGAAGCGACGCATGGCAACAGCTCCACGGCCCCTCTGAGACACTACAACTCGAGCAACAACCACGTTCACTATGGAGGCGCCCTCTGAGATCGTGCCCTCCGTTGAGGCACCGCTCGCCACGCCCGATGACTCCACTACGAAACCGGCTCTAACGCCGCCCACAAGTGAAGACAACGACAAGCGATTTGAGAGGATGTCGTCTGAACTCTCCGAACTTGATAGCGATGACGGGGAAGATATCGAACCTGACCATTACTTTGAGGGAGGGAAGATACCAGTGTTCAAGCCAGTAAGTCGCCGAGAGATCTTTGAGTTCTCGTACTATGACGAGGCCATGCGCGCAAATGTTGTTATGACTACGACGCGCAGGAATTAAAATACAAAATACTAATTGCCGCGCGAGTAGACCATGGACCAGTTCCGCAACTTCAAGCGCTTCATCGATAAAATTGACAAACATGGAATGAAGTCCGGGATCGTTAAAGTTATTCCACCAGCAGAATGGTAAGTTTCGAATAAGTTCTGGTTGCATGACCCTTCCAACTGATCCGGTAACAGGCGCCAATCCCTTCCCGATCTTACCGAAGCCGTCAAGAGTATTAAAGTCAAGAACCCGATTACGCAGGAATTCGCTGGACAGCACGGCATATACACACAAGCCAACATCGAGAAGCAACGGTCATACAATCTGCCGGAATGGAGGGCTGTAACGGACGAACCACATCACCAGCCCCCAGCCAAGAGAGGCGAGCGTCGCAAAGCTGCTGCGGAAGCCCCATCTCGTACCCGTTCGTCTCGCGCAGCACCCGCAAACCGCGATGCCTCGCCTGCTCCTAAGCGCGGACCCGGTCGACCATCGCGCAGACGCCAGGTGAAGAAGGAGCCGGTTGAAGATGAGGACGACGACGAAGAGGAGCTCGAAGTCCCTCCCACCCCCACGTCGCCCGGAAAGGAAGAGAAGAAGACGCCGGCGAGGAGGGTCAAGAAGGAAGCGCGCGACACACCACCTGCTAGGGCGCGCGGTCGCCAAGCCAAGACTGCTGAAGAAAAGAAGTCTGTTTCTTCTCGACGCTTGAACAACCGTGGCGCAGTGGCCGACTACATCGACGAGGCTGCCTTTGAGGATTTTGACTACCACTTGCCTGGCCTGGAGGAGTACACCATCGAGCGATGCAAAGAACTAGAGGACAACTACTGGAAGACGATCAACTACGGCTCGCCCATGTACGGAGCCGATATGCCTGGCTCTCTGTTCGACGACTCGACTACCTCTTGGAACGTTGCAAAGCTGCCCAATCTTCTAGACGTCCTTGGAACCAAAGTACCCGGTGTCAACACAGCCTATCTCTATCTCGGTATGTGGAAAGCCACGTTCGCCTGGCATCTGGAAGACGTGGATCTCTACAGTATCAACTACATACACTTTGGTGCTCCCAAGCAGTGGTACAGCATATCCCAAGAGGATGCCCGCCGCTTCGAAGCCGCCATGAAGACCATCTGGCCGAACGATGCGAAACATTGCTCGCAGTTCCTTCGTCACAAGACCTATTTGATCTCTCCCCAGCGCTTGGAGAGGGACTTCAATATCAAGGTTAACCGTCTGGTACATTACGAGGGCGAGTTTGTCATTACGTATCCTTACGGTTACCATTCGGGTTACAACATCGGCTACAACTGCGCAGAGTCGGTCAACTTCGCAAACGAGTCCTGGTTGAGCTATGGACGGATCGCGAAGAAGTGCATGTGCGAATCTGACAGCGTGTGGGTCGACGTGAACGAGATCGAACGCAAGCTCAGAGGCGAGCCAACCCCGGAATACTACGAGGAGACTGACGACGAAGAAGACGATGATGATGGCGCGGATCGTCTGCCCAGCCCTCCAGCCAGTGTCGCTGGCAAGACCAAAGCAAAGCCGGGACGCAAGTCAGCCGGCAACAAGAGGAAGCGCGGGAAAGAGGATCCCAAGGAGTCGTCTAGACCCAAGAAGCTCAAGCGCATTCGCATCCGCATCAGAATCCCAGGTCGGGGTATGCCCTGCATTCTCTGTCCCAACGATGTCGAGTTTGATGACCTACTGCCGACAGATACAGGCATGCAGGCTCACCGAATCTGCGCGGATTATACGCCTGAGACCTACATTGTCAACAAGGGCGATGTCGAAACTGTGTGCAACGTGGCCAATATTGGCAAGGATCGCTTGGAGCTGAAGTGCAACTACTGTCGGTCCAAGCGTGGCGCCGTCTTCCAGTGTTCGCAAAAGAAGTGCACCAGGGCTTTCCATGCTACGTGCGCAGTGGCCGCTGGTGTTCAAGTCGATCTTGGTCCCATGCCCACTTTTGACGAAGAGGGTACGGAATACTTTTACGATGGCTACGATTTCCGCTGCCGCTTCCACCGACCGAAGAAGCGGAACAACAAGACCGTTGATGTGGACGCACTGGAGAGGGACAAGTTTGTCTTGGCCTACGGCAAAACGCTGAAACCCAAGGATGTCATCCAGTTCCAGTATGTGGGTGGTGAGATGTACCAAATCTACGGTGCACAGGTTGTGGAGAACAGACCCGGCGAGCAGGCTGTACTCGTGGATGTATTACCTGACGGGTATGTCATGGACCTCGTTGACCGTTTTGACTTGCTAACAGTGTACAGTGATCGCGTCGAAGTTGAGTGGAAGTACATACTCAAGCTTCACCCCGACGAGTCGCAGCGACCGAAACCGTCTGCAAATGCCAAGCCGCTTCCTGAGCATCTCAAGGAGAGCGATGCATCTCTGGACATTACGAACCGCACTGATGGTGTACCTGAGATGGGCGATCCTTTCCACGACCCTAACTCTGAACAAAAGTGGGCTGAATGGTACACCGCTCCTGAAGTTACTCGGAAGCTGCCGAAGGTCGACCTGAACAAGGAGGACCGCCTTTGGTACTACCTTGGGAAGCCTTCGACCGAGGCTAGGCCCCAGTATACGGAGGATCCTGCGAAACCAAGGAACAACCCCAAGAGCAACTTTCTCGACACCGTCAAGCCGCCCCCACCCCCTGTACCGTCTTTCCATCGGGCGTCATATCCTGCATCGTACCCGATTAAGCCCGCTCCAATCGCAGTGCCTCCGCGTACACCGATGCAATATACGACGCAAGATGGCCGACCGTACGCCTACAAGCCGAGAGAGTCCACGAATGTGGCCTGGAGATCGCCAGTATACAATCCTGATACTCGTAAGAATCCCAATTCGCCAGTAGCACATCAGCCCAACGTTAGCTACGATCACCGCATGCCACAGGGCCAGTACGGACAACAGTCTTACCAAGGCTACCACTCCCATCGGCCGCAGCAATCCCCGCAACAGCAAGCTCAGTACCAACCATATGTACCGCCGCCAAATGGCTCCACTCCCTCATGGAAAGCACAGCCGACACCATCCGGACCCTTGCTCAATGGAATCGACAAGTATGCGCAGTCAGCGCCGCAAAGCAACGCTCTGCCGCCATACCCATATTCTAACAGCCCGCGTGGTCCGCTACCGCCCTCGCCATACTCACCGGTTGTGGGACAGAGTGCTGTTCAGCCATATGGCCAGTCAGGCAGTCAGACCCAGGCGGCGCCGCATGGTCGCTCCTCGATCTCCAGCATGCCGAGCAACCCTACTGGGACTCCCAAACCTCCAATGTACGCCGTCACACCCTCCTCTAACATCATTTACGCTGCCCAATCCCCCACTGAGTACTTGAACTACGTCATGAACTTCCCCTACCTCCGAAACTGTTATCTGCGAAGGACAAAAACTTACATATCACCCTATAGTCTGGACGGTGGAATCGCACCTGAGTGGATGCCAAAGCCGCCTATGCCACGAGGTAGTGGTACACCTACTTCCATTGCACCAAGACCTGTGCCTTCTCCTGTGTACGGTGGACCGCCGTCAGCGGGTCTCCCTGCACCACGGCCATCAGCACAGTTCCAGTCCCCAGATGCTTTCCAGCGCGAGATGAACAGGACGACTTCAACTCCCGAAGCGCCAAAGTGGGAGCAGATGCTTAAGCAGCTCGCTACGTCGACGGGTCCCACAGCCACGCCTTCCATGACTGCGCGCTCGCCACAGGCACCACAGCCGCGCTACCCACCCTCGGGCGCCCGGCCTAGCATGTCGTACGACGTACCTAGGAGTATGCAGGTGTCGCCGGCTCAAGCCTCGCCTCTACCGCCGCCACGCGAGCCACAGCGACCGACACCTAGCCCCATTAGTGATGATGGAAAAGGTGGTCCTGTAGCTGTGCCGAGGGAACAGAAACCTGTTCTGCCTCCCCTGCAGCCGGCGTCGGCATCGAATGTCCATGGCGCGGAGACGTGGAGGTACTCGTCTTGAAAGGGATGGGATATGCATATATACATAGCGGCGTTTTGGTGGGGCGAAATGTATAGTAATGACCATGTATGATTATCACACGGGTAGCTTGGGCGTTTCTGAAAGCGGGTACTGCCACGGTTTGCCACGGTTTCTTTTTAGTACAACACGATCTGGACGGAATATGATAATGTTTCTGGTTGAAGTTCTTTTCATGATTCTGTGATTTTATGTAGTCTAAAGGATGGCATGCTTTTACTGGCTCTGCAGCCTAAGTGAACAAGAATACTTTGGGAATAGCGGCACGTGAACTCGTCACCCTAAACGCGCTGTACGCAAATTGTCGTATGAAACGGACAAAATTGATCAAATGCGAAAGACGATAACAAGCAGGTCGTGCAAGTAGACCAAAGAACCAGCAGGTTGGGCTGTTTTACGATGCGTCGTATGGCAGTGTAGTTTTTGATCACTACACAATCTTGCCACCAGTTCCAGCTAGACTAACGACTTGTCGCACAGAATTTGATGGCAACAGCACCTCGGCATGTTGTGTACTTGCACGACACTGTCAATCTCAAAAAACTACCACTGACAACGCACCTAAAGTGCGGACACAGAGTTATTGACCCAGTGCAAAAGCTTCATGTATCATGCGGGTTTGGTGGTAGAAGTCTATATCGCAACGTTGAGAACGGTGTTGAGGGTCTGCGTGAGAGTGAAGTTAGTTGTATGAATTGCTGCTAGGAAATTGCGCTGGTCTGTGAAGAAGGTTCTGGATCGTAGTCGTGAACCTGCCAAAGCTTAGAATGCTACGCAATCCGCTGCCTCTTATGTAATGTAGATATGCCGGAGCAGATGTCCGCTTTTGATTATCGTTTTGCGCTAGATGGTCGTTCTGTCGGGGCAGGCTTAAGTAGGTGCTGATGCCGTAGGTGCTATCGGATGAGATCGTGCTCCACAGATCGTATACGAAGGGACTTGTATTCTGTGCTGCCAGAACGGGTGTTGGTCGACAAATTTGGAGCGATTCCGTCCGGCACGTGAAAGGAGGTGGCGTCTTAATATTTGTGAAGTGGTCTGTTCTCGTCGCTGTTACTCCTTTGTGTTACTCTGCCGGTTTCTGCTAACCAAATCTTGCCATAAAACGCATCGAGTAGGAAGATTTCTAGATTTCGCGACGAACGCGACCGGGCAAGGAGCTGCAATTGCCTTTGGCATTTCGGAGCATCTTGCTGGCATTATCGCTGAATGACATTAACGAGAAGTCGAGAATTCAAAAGCACATGATATGTAGATGCGATCTCAGAGTCGACGGCCATGAGACGTTGAAGGAAGAAGAAAGTGTACAAACAAGGCAGACTCCTCACAATCTGACAGATGAACAACGGGTCGACGGTAGGAAGCGAACCTTGGCCGGTTTAGCCGTTGCTTGTTTCTTGTGTTTCCGGCCGCTAAAGTTCCTTGGGTCGGAAATGAAGGCCCGTGTGGCATGGAAGCGACATTGAGACAGGAGACCCACTTGGACAACACAAAACATCTGTGGAGTTCCCCTGGGCGGCATTGATCTCGCACGAAGGTACTGGAAGTTAGTTATCGATCGAGCTCGTCCTGAAAGCTGTTGTATTTGGGTGCGTGTAAGAGTGCGTAGGTATGACGAAATGTTCCGTGGACTTGTCGAAGCTTAAGATATGGCTCTCGACTGAAGAGTAAACATACTGTACACCGTGTTTCGCACAAACTGATGCCGTCACCAAGCGCCTGGAAGTGTCATGCCCGTAGCGGAGGCGCGCGCTGTCGCCGACCCACAAGAAAGGAGACGTGAAACGATGAGAGTCGGAAGCGAACCATACGGAAATAAGGCGTGGAGGCGATCATCGCACCTACGGAAACGTCTGATACAAGTTAATGTATGTGAGGAGCAGAGGTGAGCGCCTTGCCGTTTTTCCGTGTTCCCATTCATGCCGCTTGACTACGGCAGATTTGGTGACGCGTAGACGTCGTTCGTCGCGCGCGCTGAGTCTAAGCGAGTCGAGACGATTCTGGTGCTGCGGGCGGGACGAGTCATACGATACCTCGGCAGCTCGTCTTACCACACCTCTATACACCTCAACTAACAAGTAGTAAACGAACATCCGTCGTACTTATACAGTGTGCACATTGAAGCTCTGAATTCGAGACTGCACTGCCAGATACCACGACTATGACGTTATGCTTGCTATAGCACCTACTCAATCCTCAACTCCGTCACGTTTCAACACTGAAAGATGCCTGCGTCGATCAGGAACACCACGCCGAAAATTGTTTACCGCCAGGATCAAACGCCACTCCGTGAAACAAGCAATGCCATGACAAGTGACAAGTCCACATCTTGAGCATCGAATACCCCAGCTCCACAGCCCTGAAGCATTGTACACGGTGTAGGGACGGCAACAGTTCCCTTTCTGTCAGCTCCACTCCTTTCATCTGACACAGGCACACAGCGACGCGCCATTTCCGACATGGTAGCAATCGAGTATAAGTATGCCTTGCGCCCAGCAATGTGGAATTCCTCACTACCACAATCATTCAGTCCGTCGACATTCGCTCACTACACATTCATTTTTTTTCAAACGCTTGAAGCGTCTCACATTCTTTACAGTCTTCGTTGATCGATCTCGAAGTATCTTTTTGAACACCAACCTTTTCGTCAAAACCAGACTTTCCAACACACCAACAAAATGATTTCCAAGATCCAAGCCGCTGCCATCCTTGGCTCCCTCGCTGCCTCCGTCAGCGCCCACGGTCACTTGTCCGCCATCAAGGTTGACGGCCAGGACTTTACCGCCTACGACCCTTCTTTCCAGTACCAGAGCCCTCCTCCCGAGGTCATTGAGTGGTCCTGCCCCGAGTGCCAGGACAACGGCTTCGTCGACCCTTCCATGTACGACGATGCCACCAAGATTGCTTGCCACAAGGACGCAACCGCTGGTGCCAAGGTCGCTGAGGTCGCTGCTGGTGGCAAGCTCGACATCTCCTGGACCACCTGGCCCGAGTCCCACGTCGGTCCCGTCATCGACTACCTCGCCAAGGTCGACGATGCCACCGCCGCCAAGTCTACCGACCTCCAGTTCTTCAAGATTGACGCTGCTGGTTACGAGGACGGCCAGTGGGCTTCTGACAAGCTCATCGCCAACAACAACACCTGGTCCGTAACCATCCCAGAGAGCATCGCCCCTGGCGAGTATGTTCTCCGTCACGAGATCATCGCTCTCCACTCCGCCGGCCAGGAGAACGGTGCCCAGAACTACCCCAAGTGCATCAACATCAAGGTCACCGGATCCGGTACCGCTACCCCCGCTGGCACTCCCGCCAACAAGCTCTACACTGCCACCGACCCCGGTATCAAGGTCAACGTCTACGGCGGTGACCTGTCCAGCTACGAGATGCCCGGTCCCGCTCTGTTCGATGGTGCCAGCTCCGGCTCTGGCAACGCTTCCACCCCCGCTGCTAAGCCCTCTGCCTCTCCTGCCGCTTCATCTGCGCCCGCTGCCACCAGCGCCGCCCCCGTCAAGGCTGTCGCTACTCCCGCTGCTTCTTCTCCTGCTGCCCCTGCCTCCACCGGCAGCGCTAGCATCGCTGACAAGGAGTTCACGCTCGACACCTTCATTGCCTGGCTCGAGGAGAAGGCTGGCTCTTCGTCCAGCCAGAAGGTCCGCCGCCACCCCCGCGCTTTCCGTGTTTAAGTTTGTGGCGCGAGGAGTCGCTCTTGGGGAGACCAGTTACTGAGACATGATCAATGGAAGTTGTGATGGGAGAAACCCAAAGGATGGTTGATGATGGAAAGCTCTGACACTTGGTGTTCTTCACTTCTTGTATCTATTTTGCATTGGGTCGCTTTGGCTCATTGCTTTGATTGAATGATATGTGTTGCACACATGAAAATTATACCTCTGCTTGCAAGTGATGTGACTAGTTGTGGTTGTGCGCATTCTACTCAGCGACACTCCGGTTTTTCCCTTGTATGGTGTGGAAGAGTACGAAGACCCCACTAGGCGACTACAGGAAGAGCAGTTGGTTTCCTTGTATAGCGATACTCTGCCTAGGCGACTACAAGGGTGGCGTTCGATTTTTTCCTTCTATGGCGTGTTATGTGGATTCGCTTGTCCCCGTATCACCAGCATTCTCGCAACCCACTCCATGTATAATCACATGTGTTGCCATCATTATGGATATGATTCCTCTAACTTCCATCAATCAGATCATCCGAATTAGTCCATCGGCTAGGATATCTCGCTTTCACCGAGAAGAGCCGGGTTCGATTCCCGGATTCGGAAGAATACTTTTTTGTCTTCTTTGCCTTTTTTGCTCCAACGTACTTTCCACACCAGACATGGAGGCCAACACACATGGGCAGGATTGCTTTTTTTCAAGGGATGCAGCACAGAAAACGGAAAGGACCTCGATACTATTCGAGGCTGCATGTACAGGGACCGGGAGCAACGTGTCCAATCCATATTGACAATTATGCACTCTTACCTCGCGAGGTTGAGTGCTATGTCACCTATGTATTGTGCTGATATGAAGAGCCTCGGCCCCTAAAACATGTATCAGTAGTTTCGCATGCAGTGCAACTTTCATATGTGTACAATATGGCAAATTCTGCGCAAGTCTCATAATTCGATTACTATATGACACAATATGCCTTGGCTGGAGAGTCGCACGGTTAGCCACGAGTATCCAAAACACTGGAGCGTGAGGTGACTGCTTCTGTATGCAACTAACAGATACGCCGGACTGGCGCTGTCTGGATTATATGGAACGGTATCTATCACATGCCCAATGCTCTTGAGACGAGCGTCATATGCTGTTCATTATCTTTGTATAATCTTTGCTTTGTCATCTGCCTTCGCATAAGGCTCTGTTTGATGTAACCACCACGATAGAAAATATTACAGATCCCCTTTGGCAGTCAAAAGGCCGCGTAAAGACTATTCGTAGTGTGTGGAGAATATGGATTATAAGATAACGTTAGAGTTCAGTCGTGAGACGATACGAGAGGTCTATCGCTCATCTCCACGATCTAACGTCCCACTATAGGCGCTGCAACACCTAGAAATATACAATGGCATCCGATCCGGATATTCTTCCACATACATCTATGCTATATCCAGCTAAAATTCCGCTATTAGTTGCGCAACTACGGCTTTACATGACACAACGTGAAAGAGCACCGTTCATTCATCCATCTGTACCCATGTAGTGGAATGGGCATGTTGCTCTCATATGAAGTCTTCCATCATCCCGCTTAGAAGCACTACTCCAATGTTTCAAAGCCAGTGGCAAGTTTCCAGACAGTATATGCTACATAGGCCAAGACCTCCGTAGACCATTCCGCAACGGCGCTCTGGAGCAAAACTCTATCGGTGTTGATGAAGTCACGTATAGGAACCTTGGATACGAGTCTTTTAAGGACAAAAATTGCTTTCACGCGCGGTACATCGAGCCCGACCTCTTATATCTGAACGAGGCAATCGAGCGAGTATTTTTCTGGGTTGAGATCCTCTCCATCGTTCGTGTTCTTCATCAGTCAATGGAAACGCGAATCCTAGGTGAGGAGATGGAAATGGAGATTGTGCACTTGGATGAGCTGGCACTCGCGTGGAGGATATGGCGTATTCTCGGGAGGGCTGTGCGTTTTCGAGGGTTGATGACAGGGTTTGATGATAGCTAAATCATGTCGTTGACCACTTTATACGTGTGATGCGGTAGTTTTTGTTGGATGGAAAGTATTGGACTAATGAGTTTGTTGATGTGTTGGATAATGTAAATCGACTACGGAGTAGAGATGGTATGAGAGTGTACAGCTTCGGAGCGACAGCACTCCACAAAGGCTGTCAAACGACAGAATCTTCTGCGACACAACTATTGCCGTCTCCAATGGTACAAGGTTAAACACTGACCTTCAAAAATGTTAGCGAAGCCACGGTGAAACGGATGCCTTAGTCTTGCCAAAGTTCTGAGTCCATACCAAGTTCAGCCGCCTCGCTGTTAACATGGCTTTCCACTGGTCAGTTTGGGTTAGATGTATGTAAAGATCTCTCCCTGTCTCTATGTAGCAGACCTGGTTTGACCTGCTCAACCGGCCTCTCAACTCAACGATCGTGCTCGACTGCACGGTGTGTAAATCCACTGTTCTCCGATCCAGGAATGCAAACCACCCGAGGCCCGCCAAGTTGATGATACAACTGTCTTCGACAGAATGGACAGACATCTGTGCCAGTGCTGCCTGACCTCAGCCACCTGCGCAAGCACGAGCCTCCGAAGACGTGGCCACAAGCGTTGGGTCCAGTGAAACGGGTCGGTGTATGTTTGTCCTGGTCGAAGGCTTCGAAACAGATGCAGCACTGCGTGAGATCTTCGAGATAGTTGGCGATGAACTGTTCTGCGGTGTTGAAGGGGAGGTTATCTGTTTTGCCAGTAGTTTGTCGTTGAGGCACGAATCGAGGGGGGAAGCAAGCTTTCATAAGCATTCTGAGGATTCGTCCCATAGTTAGTATGCCGTATAGGTTCAGGGTTTATTCAGACTAGGAGGAAGAAGGGGTGTGAGAGTAAGTTTGATGGAATAATTGAGAAAAAAGCCGTAATAATGTTCTCTTGGGTGTGAGCTGTCGCTACCAGAGATTTGAGAGCTCAAAAGCAGCTCTTCGGATCACGAACCTGACGTTACAAATCTTACCTTGTTACGATGGAGATTTGCCCATACTTTTGTCGTCACCCGCTGCATCTAGAGATGCTGTGATGATCTACTGACGACGAGCCAGCTGCACAACTCCCTCAATCCGCAATCACGAGGAACCGATCAAGGGGATGCGAAATCTTGTCCTTGCCGCTCCAGTTGGTTCTCCGGTTCCAGCTTTCAACATGAGACTAGTCAGGGCAAGTTGTTGGGATTCTTTGATTCAGGAGTATCCTTTATCTCAGATGCCTCCAAATCATGGAAATTGCGAGCGGCTCGTCGTTGCCATGCAGCATATTAGTATCGATGCGTCCCAGCCAAGAAATGTCACCGCACCTTCCTACGCTGGACTGACGGTGCATAGCATTGTTCCTTTCGCTCTGGTCAGGTACCTAGCGATGATCATCGAGAATGATGTTGGCGAGCGACCATTGGGCAAGATTCGTCAGCACATCTGCACGTGAAAGCCCCGTAAACGAGATTTTGCCGGTGCATAACAAAAGTGCCGCGTTGCGGGTGGAAATGATGTTGATGATTGGTGCCTGAGCAACGAATGTTAATCGCGCTGGCAAAAAACGGCCAGCCGCTATGCTAGCCCCCTCCTTCGGCCAGAGAGTCAAGTTGGAAGTTGGTACCGCAGAACGTCACCAACCGCAACCAACCCCCCGACCTCGCGATACCACAAATCCCACGAATTCCAGCTCTTTGCGCAATCACAATTAAGTTTAACCAATGAAAAAAACGAGGGCCGAGGGCCCAACCGCCAACGCCTCAAACTTTGAAACTCCGGAACAATCGGAAATTGCCTCCTTGGGTATAATCTCATGCACGTGTTGGCTTGACGTGCGTTTTTCAGTGCCGCAATCCTGCCGCTCGCCCTTTTTGCGCATCGCCTCGCTTTACGAACCGCACCCTCCCCCCACACTCTGACCAACTCGATCGTCTCGTTTGCGCCCGCGCGACGATAAAGACTGTGTTGTGTAAAACGCTAATGGAAGGAAAGGGAAATGAATGAATGGATGAGACGAGGATGATCTGCGATATGTCAGTCCATGTCTCGGTCATGCCTCGGAAGCAATCGGCTAGCGCTCAGACATGAGAATGAATGATGCGTTTTTTGTAAGGGAGGGGGGGCCCTGTGGCTGTGCTGACGCTCCGTGCGAGTTTGTGTGAGCAAGCAAGAACGCACCTCTGAGGTCCAGCTCGTTCAGGAAAACAAGGCCAGTTCAGTGTTCCGCATGTATCGCGCCTGTGCCTTCACAGACACTGCACTTGTTGCTGCCAGATCGTTTGCATGCTGGACAGCCCTTGCCGTTGCAAGCGTCGCATTTTATCGTTCCGTTGCCTTTGCACGTTGGGCAGTCCTTCATGTTTGCGTCTGCGTAGTTGACCGGATCGAGCGGGCGGAAGTGAATAGCCGGGGCGAATGCGGCGCAGCAGATGGAAGCAGAATGAACAAAAGGGGAGCAAGAAAGTAGGTAGGAAGCCGAGCTGGGGTTGGAGTAAAAGAGCAAGCAAGATATATCTCGAATCGAAGACGGTCCTGAGCTGATTGCAATGGACGGAAGGGGCAGGCGCGGTGAAATAGTCCGGTGATCCTGATTTAGGAAGGCAGTACCACGGTCATGAAGATGAGCAACACAGTTCAAGTTTCGAAACACACAAATCGTCCACGGGCCTAATGAGCGTCAGGGTCTCTTTATATAATTTCCCCAACTTGGGCCCCGCGCATTACCCGTAACCCAGCTGGCCCATTGTCGCAATCTCACCGCGGCCGCGAATAGTGAAGCAAGCTCGCAAGCCCAGCCCCCCGTCTGCATTCAGTAAACAGTCCGAGCTTCTTCACGATAGGTCTTCCGGGTTTGGCAGTAGGAGTAGCATCACGAGAACATGGCTTGCGAGGTACTCCCAAGGGTCCACTAGCACTATCTCACCATGTATCTAAGAGCAAAATGATGTCAAGGTGCATGGTTCGGAAGGCTGTGGAATACGCCAAAGCCACTGCCTTTTTGTCTCATGCACGGCATGCAGTTCCACTCCAGACAAGCCCTGCCGCACAAGTTCTCTTCGCCTCGGTACGCTCCTATCGTAATGCGTATAGCCCATGATCTGATAAACCTACTGCCGCCACAACCGGCCAATATCTCCGTGGTGAATACGGCATTAGGCTTGTGCCGCAACCGAGCCAGCAGTAAGAAAGCTCTCATGCATATCCTGATTGGGCTTGCAACGTACGAGAGGACGTCAGACTGCAGTATCCCGGCGCTCTGGATCAATCAGCAAGTGGCCATGCTTCTAGCGCGTTCCTCCCAAGATTGCGCGCATCGCCAGGTGTCACTCCGGACCAGCAACGTCACTAGACGCCCCGATAGCCTCTGCCTGCAGTCACAGGGCGCGGTGACGAGTGCGAGCACGTTGTTGAAGCACTGGTGAGGACAGAGTCTTGACGATGATGGATTAGATGGGAGATGCCTGATACAGAAGGCACACACGTGGCTAGCTGCAGGAGCGGTAGGACGAACCGACGTGGTGGGTAAGGCTGAGTTGTGGTTGGTGGAGCCGATTGATACATCAGCAAGGTACAGGGGGCGACAATGTTCAGCTCCATGTAACCACGCAACCTCACTTTCCAGGCACAACGCTGGATGCCTTCAGACGTGTGTGAGGTTGGAGGAGCTTACTTACACTACAGTAGGAGGTCCCAGTATGCTAGCAACAGTAAGCACAGTGATACTATCCTCTGCCCATCCACGCATTCGCAAATGAGCCACAATGCGTACATGTCTCAAACTACCCTTCCAAGGTCCAAAACAAGAACCCGGTCTTCGAGAGCGAAGATACCAGCAACCCGGTACCAATCCTTCCTTCACCTGAGACCAAGGCAGGTATCATCTAGAGCTGTGTTCCCAACTACCTGGACCACCGCCAACAACGTCCAGAGTTTCAATGCCAGCATATCCGTCCAGCAAGGAACTTGCATGTCCAAGTAATTCTCCGACACGGAACAGCGCGTTGTTCGAGATTGGATCCTGCTTCTTAGCGCTGCCCTGGCCTAGGTAGCGTTGTCGAGACCGAACGCCTAGTCAACAGATCACGGTACTGTGGCTGCGGACCGGAGCCGGATGTTCGACCAGGTAGAACAACGCTCATGAGCTTGACGCAGAACATGATGCTACCTAGTCTAGTCCCGTCTTCACGAAATGGCCTGATGTGTGTAAAAGCTCAAGTATTGCAAGCCCTCACTCTCTGCTTCAAACAGCCCAACAACGAAAAGTTTGGTAGTGAGTGAAACAGCCTAGCACCAGCCGTTGGCTAATATGCAGCCCGCCTTGCCTTGCGACAATTTTTCTTTCAATTAGTATACCCTTCATCAGAGACCTTGGTATCCACCCACTGAGACCATGATGGGACACGCGGCCTAGAACGTACTATGGTCTCACATCAGTCCGGACCCGGATCGAGAATTGTGCGACCTGGCTCTACAGCCACTTCCTCAATCAGCATGTTCTACATTAGAGACATGGGCGTCGAGAGTCAGGCCACGCTGAACACGCGGCCTAGGGCTCGCCGTGGTCTTGCAACGGTCTAGAGCTGAACGGCAAGACTCGTCATCACCGACTTGGAACACGCGGCCCAAGGCTTTGCCGTGAACTGGAAAAAAGAAACCCATTGATACAGCCATGATAACAATGGAACAGGGGTCATGACAGCTCCTACGTGAGGACTTGTATTTGCATCTTTTCCTCTCGGTCTCGGTCTCGCTTTTTCTTTCCCAGGGCTAGCTCCCGGCGCATTCTTACAACTTCGCCTTGACGGCAGCCCTCTCCAGACCCGGTCCATCCCAAATGTCGCGCTCAACCGCGCGTGTATTGATGCAATGCATACCCAGCTGCTCAACCCTTTCCACACCAAGCAAACGCATACACGTCTCCGTTTCCGCTTTGAGAACTATTTATCCGTTAGCATGCATGTCACCAATTCTAAGCTCTTGAAAGAAGAAGAAGAAGAAGAAAAGACTCACTCTCAAGCATCCGCGCAACCCCCTCCTTACCACCAGCCCCCAGCCCAAACAACGCCGCCCTACCCACACCCACGCCCCTCGCGCCCAAACACAAAGCCTTGACAACGTCCGTCCCCCGCTTGATCCCACCATCAACCCACACTTCAATCCGATCAAACACCTCAGGACAATACTTGCGTATCTCGAGCAACGTGTGCACAGCCGGCGGCGCCGTATCCAGCGCCCTCCCCCCATGATTCGACAATATAATCGCCTTGACAGCCGGCGCATGCAGCGAAGCCAGATAAGCATCTTCATGCGTCTGGATCCCCTTCAGCACAATCGGCTTATTCGTATGTTTCGCGAGCCACGGCAGCGTAGCCCGCCACGTCAGATCCGCCGCCGTGCCCCAGAATAGCGACTGCCCCATACCCATTGATTTCGGCTTCTGCTTCCCGTTCTCGCTCGCGGGTGTGGGTGTCTCTGCGCTCGTGCTGGTCTTGGACACGGACTGGTCTTCCTGGACCGAGGCGCGCACGGGTAGATTCGAGCCAACGTTTTTGCTGCGCTCGTCGTGTTCGCGTTTACCGGGGACGGGCGCGTCGAGCGTGAGGCAAATGAATTTTACCGCGTCGAGTCTGTTCACGCGGTCGAGAATCGCTTCGCTCTTGGCGCGCTCGTTCTGCACGTAGAGTTGCCAGCCAAAGACTTGGCCGGGGGTGGCGTCTGCGACGATTTGTTCAGGTGTCATGGATGCGTTTTGGCTGATGATTTGCATGGCGCCGTACTGGCTGCAGGCTTGTGCTATGCCCCATTCGCCGTCGGGGTGCGCGAGGCGCGCCATGGCGGCTGGGGAGACGTAGATGGGGAGTTTGACAGAGTTGCCGATAAAGGACGTGGATGTGTCGCAGCGGGTGCAGTCGACGAAGACGCGGGGCCGGAGGAGTATGCTGCGGTAGACGCTGTTGTTGAAGGACTTGCTCTGGAGGTCGTCGCTCGCGGAGAAGTAGTATGCCCATGCTTTGTAAGGTATTTGCTTGGTGGCCACCTCTTCTATCTCGTCGAGGTTCAGCAGGCTATCCAGATCTACGGGTCCGTCATCTTGTGCCTCGCCAGTCTGTTCTGGTGTCTTCTCCTCCTTTGGGAGCGTGTCTGGGTTTATGGTGCCGAGCTTATCTGAGGCTTCGAGATTCTCCTCGAGGATGCCGGGTGGGTGGATGGGGTCGTATTCTTCGGTCGCGTCGGTGCCCGCAAGTTGGAGGATGACTTTTGAGCCGCCGGGGTGCTCAGGAATGAAGCGCGTGACGTCGTAAACATTGCCGTAGAGAATCACCCAGCAGCTTTCTGCCGTGTTGTGCTGTGCGACTGCATTCCGAGTTAGCTATGACAGTTGGCGTTGGGTCGCGGTCGCTGGAGACTGACCCTCGGCATAATCGAAAACCTTGGCCATGATGCTGCGTCGTTAAATTACTTGTACAATGCGGAAAATACACAAAATCAAAGGCTGAGAATACAAGACAAAGCTCTGCAAAGATGGCGACGATGATTGAAAAGAGTACGAGCAGGATCAACTCCGGCAGAGAGCAGACGCCGACGTCTTTTAGCCAACCCCAGCTTGTGTGGGGATCGAGAGCTCGGGGTAGTGCCAGCCCGAGTCAGGCAAGACGGGCCGCATTTCTTCTTTGGCGGAGCGTCAGTAGGTAAGCCGGATACACGCATAGCTAATTGGCCGGGTATCATTCTCTAGCTGCCCAGCCACACGCTGTGCTAGCTCCGGTGCGGTGAACTGTTGTTCACCCCAGACGTGCAGAGTTGGATGATGACGATGCTAGCTTCAAACGCCGCGGCAATTGAACGTCAATCAACCCCACCGGTATATCGCGCCCAAGCTTTGTACGTCAATTTGAACAATGCCATATTTGTTTCGACTATTTTCTCAATGCTATCAAACTCAACGGGTATCTTTGGCTAAAACCAGAGCCTGCGACTAAACGATGCAGAGTCGCGTCTCGCAGCGTGCACGCTGCAAAGGCAAAATATTAGACAGTCTTAGGGCTAGGAGAAGTACCCTCGCTTTTCGCTCTCCGTTCGCGTTGCAGCTCCCTGGCCCCTTTCCTCTGCCAGCCGTCGTTGACGTTAAACCTTTTTCCATCGTTTCTGGTGGAATTGGAGTACCTGTCTTTTGCATTTTCGTCATCATCTTCATCGCTATCCTCGTGCGTCGACGCCTTGACAAGTTCCTCCAATTCGCTATGAATGTCCCACTTGGAAATCCGCCTTGCTCTGGTCGCACCTGGCCATGTTTTGGTAGCCGGCTCAGAGATGCACCGCGCAAGAGTCGGTCTAGCTAGTTTTCCACCTCGTACTGCTTGCCTGCGCCGACGTACCTGGTGTCTAGGGCGCTCGAGAAAATCTCCGCGTTGCGAATCATCTGCTCAGACATTAATGTGGTATCCAGACTGGATGCTAGGTGAGTTAATGTGCAAGGCATTGGCACGTTCAGGGGCGAGCGGGGCAAGATGTTCACCAACCCTCGACCTGAAGGTCCGGCCAGCCATGCTCAAGCTCGCCTTCATTCGCAGCCTCATCACCCCAGTCCATCTTCTCAAGCTCGTTGCGGAAGAAATCCTGCTCCTCCTCCAAGACACCAGGTTTGGCACCTAAGCTCTCGGGATAGCGCTTGAGGTTGTGCCAGTGCGTAAGTGACCGCAGAGCTTGCTCGAGCGGCACGCTCTCGTCGACCTCGGCGTCCACGTCACTCCCGGCTAGCCAGTCGTCGCGGAGTTCAGGTCTGCAATGTAGATAAACTGCAGTAATGACGCGCATGTTGGATTGTCGCCACTTGCGGCCACAGTAAGGGACTTGGTTCTTGAAAAGCTTGAGCGTATACAAGCGCAGCTCCGGTTGTGGTACCTTCAAGCTCTTGCGAAGGAACTGCGAAGACTTGTAAGACACCAGCATGAGGTTACGATGCGCCTTGTTCTTGCAGATCTTTTGCATAATGCGGAGGTAGTTGATGGATGTGAAGAACGCGCGCCATGAGAAGTTGGTAATAGGTTCCTTGGGCAGCTCATTGGTAGGGAAGCCGAGCTCGTCGACCTCTGGGGGCTGTAGTTGAGCCAGCGGGAGGGCCGGCTCGACTCCAGCTTCATTCGAGTCCTCTCTGGAGAGACGAATTGGAGGTGGTACAGCGTCTTCGTCGTCGGATTCGCCGTTGTACGCTTCTCCCTGATGGTTTTCATCGTAATCCTCTTCTGACACATTCCTGGAATGTGTTCGGCAAAAGTTGAAAAAGTTGAGCTCTTCCTGCTCACTCTTGAAGTTTACAATCTTCTCAACCTCTTGCAGCTGTAGTAGCTTCAAGATCAACGGGACATAGCTCGAATCCACCAACAGCTGCGTGATGTACTCAAATTTCAAGATGTGAGAGACTTTGAACCATTTCAGGATCAAAATCAAGGTGCCTGTGACTGCTTTGTCAAGAACCTCTTGTGTGCGCATTGCGTCAAGCTCCTCATTGGTGGCTAATGTGTTCCCATGACCGTTCATGCCGTTCATGCCGTTCATGTCGGGCCGACCGGCTGTGGTACCGTTCTGATTGTCCTGATATTGGAACCCGCTCTGGAGTCCATTCGCGCCGCTGGATTGCGTGACGAGCGCCGTGACATGCGCAAGGATGGCTTTGATCAACACGATGATCAGTGACTGTAGGTTGGGGAGCGCGATCCGGTACAACTCCTCGACCAAATGCAGTCGCTCTTCACAACTACCAGGTTCAAACTTCTTCGGTGGCGCTTCATCTTTTGGTTCGAGCGACAGTTCGTCGATATCGGGGTTCTCATCAGGACCTGTCCAACCACGCTCGTACTTCATAAATGCAACACGCTCCTCCCACAGCTGCTTCATGGCGCGCGTGGCCTTCATGCGCTTAGCAAAGAGCTCAGCGGCTTCCAAGATGGATGTGGGTATGTCCGAGCCTTCCCATTTGCGTCCCACCAGAAGGTCCTGCAGGTCGGTTGAGCCCTTTCCACCCAGCTTGTTACTAGATTCGTCGAGTGGAGGATATAAGAATGGAAACATTTGGTTGGTTTGGTAGTTCTGCTTCTTCCCGCCCTTGCCACCAGGACCTGCAGGTGACGGAGGGGGCGAAGGCGCGGGAGTCGCAATATGTACCGGCTGGTGCAGAATGGATGTGCTGTTGCCGTTGGTGTCTCCGAGTCCAGAGCCGAAGACATGATTACCAGCTACCTTGTTTGGATGGTTCTTCAGCGGTGGCAGGATGGAGTTGTTTTCCGGCTCAAGAGGAAATATGGGAGGAGGAGGATTGTATGCAGGGTACTTGGAGCTTATCTCCTGTCTGAAGAGGTGGTAGTCAAGAGGCGAGGCGGTTATGAGTGGCTGACCCTTGGAATCCTCCGACTCGAGCTTGGAGTCGTTGAAAGTCTCTTTGACCTTGTCAACTTCCGCGAGACCTCCGAAAGTCACCAGCGTCGCCTTCCAAAGCAGCAGGGATATTTTACTAAGAGGCAGGTTGATCGACTCGTCCCACCGCATCTTCGCGATGAGATCGACGAAAAGCATGAGCAGGCCTGGCTTCTCGAGGTCAAGAATGGCGCTTCTGAGTTTGAGGCTGTTCTTCGTCTTTTCCTCGTCGCGCGCGACTTCCAGCAAGACATAGACGGCAGTCATCGCACACCAGATCTCGCGTCGTTCCGCCTCCTTGGAATCGCGCTGAGCCTCAGGTGCAACTTCCACCCCACACGCTCTTAGGAGCGAAGAGCTGAGTGCATCGACGACGGCCTGCACGCCATTGTTGTCAGCGAGCAGGTGTACGTTGCGCTTGATGAGCGAGGCCTGTTTTCCCGATTTGACATATGTGGCGCTGCGTGCTGACGTTGCCGTCGACTCGTTTGCCTCGTGCGCTGCTGGTTCTGGTAGCCCCGCAGTCTCATGCCAACACCCCAGGAGGACGTAGACCAGTGCCTCCAGCTTCTTCAGCCTCAAGACAGGGTCGGCCTCCTTCAGTCCTCCTATCAGATGTTTCACAAAGTCGCTATGTTGTTCCGCTGTTGCCTTGGCCCAGTCTAGCCCGTCCTCGCCGTTGGACTCGTCGTTCAGCCCATGGAATGCGCTCCATTCCAACGAGTAGGATGCCTGAGTTTTCAGCAGCATAGCCTGCTCCTCGACTGCGTACGAGAACCACTCCTCCAGCTCCTCTTCGAAAAACGAGGCGTCATCGTATGTGAAGGCGTATGGCGCAGGCTCGACCTTTGGTAAGCCCCTCACGAGGTTCTGCAATTGCGCCAGCGAGAGCGAGTCATTCTGTGGGGTATCTGGCGGAGGCACAGGCGGTGCGGGCGGAGGGAGGTTCGGCGCGGGCGTAGGAACTGAGTTGCCGCGTTGCAGGCCGGGGCGTGCTGGCAGCGTAAGGGGAGGCCCGGCTGGGGGTTGGCCTTCGTCTTGTTGGAGCAGTATGCGCTGCTGTTCGGCGGTATCGAGTGGCAGGTTGAGCTCTTCCTCTGGCTCGGCCTCGATGACTGGGAAATCAGCGCTCGAATTGCAAATCAGCTCAGCTGCGTCCAGTACTGGAGGCACGAGCGGCTCTTCGGGCACCTCGTTGTTGGCCATGGTCGGTCGCGCGTATTGTCTGGATGTGGTGATGGAGTCGGTGGAAATGTGTTGCGCCCACCATGTCCGGGAGCTCGCTCACGTGCTAGTCATGATTTCTGCTTCACAGGGTTCGTTTGCGTGTGTGGGTGGAGCAAGAAACGTACGTTCACGGTTCGAGAGAATGAGTCGCTACGTGCATGCGAGGCAGGTGGGATGCGCCGCCCGCTAACGGATAAGCAGGGTTCCGATAGCGCGATTCATGTAGAACACATTGGAAGAAATGTCGTCGTGCCAATGTCAAGCCGACAATACAAGTGGCTAGCACATGTTGTACCATGGTTTGAGAAGATTTCACTGAGAATGCTATATCCTTGAGAAATTCCACCTTGCTGTAAAAAAAAGTGTCGCTGAATACGTAAGAGAAGCCTCCGCTGTTTGTACGAGGAAGGCCTATCCTATCCCAGTTGCACCATCATATGCAGACAACACCATAAAAGCCCGTACCAAGGGAGCGAGTGATACCCCCCACTGTACGCCAGGATAAGAAAATAATCAGCCACACTGAAAGTGCGCGGCATGACCAGTAGACTGAAAGGCCAAAAATAAAGTGTAGATGTGTAATCCCGAACATAAGCTAACAAGGTATCGTCAACATCGTGTCGACAGGACATGGTCAGCGGAGAGCAGGGTCAGACGAATCGGATCCGTCCAGACCCCATGGTCAGGTGAAGCGACTCTGGTGCTCTACATGGGATTCGCTCCCGTCTGCTCGCCATTTTCCTGACGCTCTTTGATCTCGTCGGGTAGGATGCCGTTGTTTTCGCACGCGCGCTTGTAGATCTGGCACTCGTCCCATGCCCGTTGGCACTCGGCCTTGAACTTGTCGCAACTCGCGCTGAGCTCGGTGATGGCCTGCTCGGTGAGTAGCTTCTCGAGCGTCCATTTCTCGATATTTTGCTGCTCGTTCTCCTTGAGCTGGGTGATGAACTGCACTGCTCGTTGCAGAATGGATCCCTTGTTCTTTTCGCAGCCCGGGACGATCTTGGCGAGTTCGTTGATGCCTTCGTTGATGGTCTCGCGGCGACGGCGTTCCACTGTGCGTTTGTAAGTGATTGCTTCTTCAGATACGTGTGTAGATGCCTACCTTCTTTGTGGTTATCTCTCCGTACCTTGTGCCACTCCTCGGTGCCGACTTGGGGCTTGTGGGTAGCGCTTTGCGGTGGCGAGTCGCTGGGTGCTGTTTGACCGGGCCGGCCCGTCTGTGTGGCAGCCTTCAAGGCCTCGAGGCTAAAGTCCTGCATGCCCGTTTGCTGCTGGCTGTGGTCTCCCATATTGAACGAGCCATCCCCCGAGTTTTGCGTTTGGAACTGGAGTTCGGTTGCTTGGGGCACCGTCATCTGGTGGTAGGCAAGCGCGGCGGCGGCAGTGTCGCCAACACTCGCGGTGTTGGTCCCACCGTTGTGGTGCACGTCGAACTGCTGCTGCATGTCGTCGTCGGCGGCGTTGTGCGCGGCAAGGAACGAGGCAGTCGCTTGGTCGGTCAGGTCGTTGTTGGCGGCGTGGGGAGCGGGTCGGTTCAGGCCTTGGTCGCGCGTGTCGCGCTTCCGCTTGTTGGTGTGCACGTTGTGGGCATCCAGCTTGCCGTCGGTAGGGTAGCCGGCAGTGTCGGCCATGGTGTCTGGCGGGGTATCTGAAAGTGTAGGGTATCGGCTCGAGGTACGCTAGGGCCCGATGTGAAGCTTCTGCGCGCGCTCGAAGCGTTCGTCGCAGGCGCAAACACCGAGGCGAGGGGAGCAGCAGGCAGTGGCGCTTGGCCCACGGGTTCACGCGCAATCCGGATGAGGACTTGGACTAGCAATCATGCGCCTGGGGAGGGCATGTAGAGGCCTAGCTTGGACAAACATTAGCACGGGCGCGGGCAGCTGAGTAGGTCAAGGCGGTGCGACAAGAGGCATAGCAGGCAGGCCATTGGGCGCGTCGAGCAGCCCGTTGCTGTAAGACGCAGCTGTCACTACTCAAAAGAGGGCCGTCGTATCGTGCGAGCGGGTGCGTCGTCTCGAGTGCACAATGGCGTCGTGCGTCGTTTCGTCGTGGATGCGCGCGTCGACCAAGTGCGCCATGGCGAGCAACACGACGACAGCCAGCGAGGTGCGGGCTCGAGGCACCCACGACGCCCGAGGCCACTCTCTGGACGGGCGGCAGGGCGTAGAGAGGCGGCCAGAGAATGCGCAGGCCTATGCGCAGCGTTCCGACCATTCCGCGAAAAGGGCCCTGATGCTAACTCACCGATGGTACAAGTCTCGACTGCGAAGTTCCAATGGGTCCGCGATATCAGGTGACGGGCGAAGGCGTGACGACGTCGACAAGCGGTGGTAGACGACGGCGGGCGCACACTTTCGGGAACGGGAAAAAGAACAGAAAGCTTCTTACCTTGAAAACCACAGACTTTGGACTTGCTTCAGGCAGGATTATCAGCACAGTTGAACGACCGACTTGAATCACGAGGCGATGAGTGCACCGTGGACGAGAGATGGTCACATGGGCGGCGGCGCTATCTTATGATGGAGAAGGGAGCAGGGAAGCCAGGTTAGAGCCGAACGGAACCTTGGCGGCGCCCGACATGGGTCCAGCCCAATCACCGCCGCGACCAGCGCCATGCCACCTTCCCCACTCCCCAGCCCGCCCATCCAGCAACCACCAGCGCCATCACCACTGACTGACGGACTGACTCTACACCAGCCCATCAACTCGTCCGCTCTTCACTCTCTCCCAAACGCTTGTCTGCGTCTCTCCGCACGCAGTCATGACTCTCTGCCATGACCCTCCCACGCACATTTGCACATCCCTCTCCTCACCCCCGCCACTCTCCCAGGCCAGCCTCACTGCGAGCGCAGCGTACGGATGACACCCCTCTAGACCACCTAGGCTCAGCCGACACCTCCAACACGCATTCACATGGCTCAAACAGAGACAAAGGTGTGGCATGTGACACGCTGCCCCCACATTCTCGAGCTAGTCGCCGACCTACGCTTTACCCTTTTCGTGACTGGTTCCATCATCCAATACACATCCCTCGAGAGGATCGACTCTTACTCACCTTGTCTGAATGATTCGACTTACGCCCAGTCTGCCAGAGCCCTCTTCATGCTGCTTTGCACGTTTCTCGAGCACTTCTTAACGTTGGTGCCTTTTCTCGGTGTCCATGCAAGCAGTTTGCTACAAACCTAATTCGAAGCCGCGGAGGTAACCAAGGACTCTGCCCTCGCATCGAGAAGAAGGTGCATCATCGACCAGGACTCGTGCATGGATCCACTCCATGCCTCTCCAGTGGTGTCGTAGATAATCCTGCATGCTCAACAAAAGCGTGTCAAACGGATATCTTGCGTCGCATGATAACAACGTGGAAAATAAACATGCTGGATAACAAGGTACTTTGGCTGCAAGTCCACTCGTTCTCCTCTAACTTCCAGTCAAGTAGACTATCATTCTCCCTCTCTAGTCTATTCATTCGATCGTACTTGTCAAGTTGTCTATCGGACGCCGAATAAGGTTGATGAGTGTAGGTCTGAAACAACGAACCCTGTGGTGATAGTGGTAGGTTTAATCCAATTCCACATAGGCCAACCAAGTCACGGCCCCTGTGTATTCGTCACATGCTACAGACCCTGCCAGTCTCGTGTAATCATCATCTCCAAAGTCGCCACTCAACCCTCCAGTTCCTTCCCATCTTCCAATACGTTTTAGCCATCCCCGCCACGTGCGCTGCATCTCTGGGATCTCATGTCGCCCCCAGCAAACTGTACATTCGTCTGTAATAAGATAGCTTTGCATAATTCCACGCGTGCGAGCGTACACCTTACAGTAAGTAGCCAAGATCAATGTCGCCCCGCATGCACACACGTACCACACAAACCTCAAGCGTCCCACGACACAAACGCCCTTCTCGAGCGCCATACTGACCGCATTCAGGGCGTCGATTTAAGGTTGGTGGTCGCGTGCAACCTCTAGACACCCCGCAAGTCCGGGTTCCTCCATCTGACCTGGAAAGGACCCATTACACAGGGCGCTAATCTACAACAACCCGCTCATCTAGGAAGGGACGATAGTAGGCTATTTTTCTTAGCAACCATACAACCTTGGAATCATTGGACGGATGCGGTGACTAGCAGGGCTTAGTTGTTAGTGTAGCAGTAGTTCTTGAGAATATAAAAGCATGATTAGTTATTTCTATATACTATGTGGTTTCACCCACGCACACTTACTTGTCATGACACATGTACAAGGTCACCACATACTTCCAGGCATGGAACAGATATAGTGTTGACTATGCAGTCTATGCCCCACGACGCGTCACGAGTGAAGGCGAGTTCTCTGACAGGCTCGCCTAGTCTCTTCGCACTGAGAAGCTGCTTCCCACCGCAGACCTGATCTTTGCGCTTGACTAGATGCATTGGGCTAGCTTTCTCAACTTCTTTCTAATACCCTGGCTCACTTGTCGACAGTGTTCCGTATAGCTAAAATCGGGGACATTAAAGTTATCTTTTTTAGCCACGCAGCGAACAGTAAGCCATGCACCTCCAAAGAGCCGTGTGGTATGAGAAGGAAGTCAAAGCTATAATTTTGACAGCTTTCTTTGATGATGGATGGGACGAAGTTGGGAGGACTGGTTCCTTTGAGACGCGAAAATGCCACGCTATGACATCATCGCCCTGGACACCGGGGCAGCGTACACGCGTTTTGCCGACGGCACACATTTCAGCATTCTACTACTCACATTCTTTCATCCCCTAGGTTAGCTACCACGTTAAGTCATTGTGCTTCGTTTCTCTTTCATCACGAGCACGAGCCCGCCCGCGCCTGCTTGCCTTGAGTACCCCAACTTACCTTCAAATGCTACCAGAAAAAAAAACACGAAATGGAGACCGAACTCATGTTACTGATTTTTTTGTTTGATGCCTAAGTCTAACTACCTGTCCCAGCACAAAGGTGAAAAAGGGTTTGCTGCAAGATTGAACGTCAGGGTGAGCCCTGGTATCCCGACATCCTCCTCGACAACAGGGCAGTACTCCCTCCGCATCTGCAGCTCCAGCTCTCCAAACATGAGCTGGATTCCAAAGTCCCAGTACAGATACGGCTGAAGCTCAAATAGCTGAGCCTCATGACTGTCCACCATCGTAGCCAGGCCCAGGCAGTCTCCATAGCCATCCGCCCACAGCTCATCTTGTTGTTGTTCACTGGAACGATGAAACGCAGCCTTGAATGGTACCACGCCCTCCTCAGCCCAGATCAGCACATCGACGTACCCCGCTGCAGTTTCCCACGTGGGTACATATCGCAGCCAGAAGGAGTACGAACACCAGTCGCAAGCGACCACGCCGCAAGTGGAGCAGTAGTTCGTCCAGCTGTTCGCGGTGTATGCGCATCCCAGACAGTGCGAATACCCATACTGCGTTTCGTACAGATGTTTTCGGTGCCAGTTATGACTACATTCGAGCTGTTGGAAACTGGGAGTCCCTCCGTAGAAGATCCTGCTCTCAGGACGCGGATTCGGAGTCAAGAGCGGAACACGTCGGGCGAGACGGATTCGTTGGCGCTCCAGATCGGATGGCGGAGATGGCCTTGGACGTCGTTGAGATGTTGGTGTCGTATCTAACGAGGCCACAACTGCAGCAGCCTCGATAGCAACCACTTCATCAGTAGAAGGAGCAGAGGCGGCTTCATTTTCTGCTGCATCGTCTTCGCTACCAGTGGTTGCAGGATCTGCTATCGCCTCTGCCAAGGGAAGCTCCACCTGGTCGCTGTCGATGTTTTCGATTTGCAGATCTCGTTCTGCCTCCACTTCATCTTCCCAAGGATCACCATGCTGTGCTGGATCTTCTGGAGCCCATTCAACCTCAGCTGCCCAGTGATCACCATACTGCGCTCGATCTTCTGGATCCCATTCAGCTTCACCTGCATCTTCCCATTGAAGACCATCGTCGTGATCTGCTTCATGGTCGTAGTGATGCAGATCTTCGTCATCCCAATACTGGTCGTGTTCGCCGAATGAACGTCCGTCTACAACCGCATGCCTCAGTTGTCGCTGACCATATCGGTTGAGCCCCTGGCGGTCATAACCAGTGTCGCGATGTAGACCTCGCCGACCCAGCTCGTATCCCTCTGCGTCGTATCCCTGAACCGGATCTCCGTACGAAGGGCAACCGGCGTCTTCGTGGAAGCCCCTGCTAGTCCAGGGCTGTAGACAAACGAAACAGAACTCATGACGACAGTAATGACAGGTCATGTGGTTGCATGCTTCCTTATGCTCCATCCAGACGCGACAATCCGGACACAACTTTACGCGGCAGCTGGTTGAGTATTCTGGTAACCAGCTTGGCCTCTCACCAGAGCTCTCGGAATCAGTGCACCGATGGCTCGTACCTTCCCATCTGTTTTTACAACCGACGCAGGTATCGGTTCCGCATTCGCAGCGTGCCACTGTGAAGAGAGAATGGGTGTCTTCCACACGGCTTTTTGGGATGAACGAGCGGCAGTGCTCGTTTACACAGTAGACGCGGATGGCGCGTGGCGTATAGTATTCCTGCGCCTTGAGTGCGTAGGCCTCGCGTATCTCTGGACTCAGGAGATGCTCGACAAAGCCGCGGGGAAGAGGAGTGCAACACTGGGCTGGAAAGGCCTCTGTGTCGGTGATTGCAGCGTTGTATGCATCGACAACGCAGCTGTTGCACATGAAGTGCTCTGCACAGTGAGCAATACCGGCGGAGAATGGGAAGTCGTCTCCACAGATGCAACACTCGTACTCGATCGTGTCTTCGATCGATTTTGGCTCCATGGATGATTCATCGACATGGGCTTTCTGGTCTTTGGCCCTAGACACGACCATGTCTACAACTGGCTTCGCAGCAGACTTGCGGGCTTTTCGCAACGCCTTGCGGTTCATGTTGGAGGCTGGAGGCAAGACAGTATCGAAAGTGCCTATTGCCGATGGCTGATCGACAGAGTTGGAGTGCAAAGATACGGGGTTTCTTGTACTTTGCATAGTTCTTGGTCGATGATGTCGGTTCGTTTCGGTAGGGTATAAGATGCGAGGTTTGCGAGTAGCTCTTTGCTGTATCGCCTTTGGATGTACCACTTGATGGTACGGAATTGTACTGTGATCGAGGCTCGTACTTGATCTCGTTTTGTTTGAGAGTCGAGTAGATTTTTGTTCAAATTTATAGTATTAAGTCTCGGGTTGAGTAGCGAAAGTAGAGGAAGAAGAACCGTGGTACTGAAAGTGGGCTGGTCTATATACGGAAGGGGTTGCTGTTACGGCCCTCCAGGCCCACCAAACGGGCCCATGGATGGGAAGGTACTGTAAAGAGTACCATGTCTGTGCATTGGATTCACTGCAACGAAATTTCCGGTAATCTTAGTATCGGGGTGAAAGCTTGAGGCTGATCCTCCCGTCTCTTCGTCATGAGAATGCCTTGCGGAGTAGAGCGAAATTTCACGAAAGCGCTCACTTGACTACAAATACGGATTTCACAAAACAGCAAAGCGCAAATGTAGCAAGCAGATCAGGTTTGCTGTTCACTGAGACAATGCGACGACATTGCGATCAGTTTTGTTTAAGTGATCAAAACGTTCAAACCGTGGTTGGCAGAGAACTGGAGAGATTTACCAAGCAGTTTTGCATTGGTGGTATTCATTTGTTGGCTCGCCTTCGCTACTAACTCAGTGACTGTTGCCTCCATTCGCACTGATCGATCCATTCCCAAACTCCTTCCCTGGTACTGGCACCGCGCTTCCCAGGCCTTCCTCCTCCGCCATTTTCTTCTGCCATGGCAACATCTCCTTTGCTGGTACAGCAGGTCCAACCTCGCCACCTTCCTTCCTCTTCTCAGCCCACTCATCAATATCCTTCTGCTCGATAAAGTTACCATGTAAACCCAGGCGCAACTTCACTGGCAGATGTACGACCGCCAGCGGACCCTGCGAGAGATTCTGCGCATCAAAGATGAGGATGTTGTTGCGCAAAACGTCAAGATGGTTGAGCAGCGCCATGATGTATCCCTCGCCTTCGACGAAATCCGATGGAGAAGACGAGCCTTTGGGTACGAAGACGGGCTCTTGAAACGTGCATGTCGGGCCTGCCCAGAAAGTGTCTTTCTTCCCACTGTCCCACTCATAATGACCCAACACATTGAAGAGTCCACCAGCTGGCGGGCCACACTTCTGGAAGTCGTACGGCTTACTTGGGTCTATGTTGCATTGCCAGAAGTGGTTGTACTTCTTTGTCAGCACTCGATCGTCGATGCGCGAGAATTCTCCGTTGGTACCGAAGAGCTTGTGTGGCTGCACGCGCGTGTTGGTAGGAGTCTTGGGATCGAAGATCCAGCGGTAAGTGTCGGAGACGAGCTTATTACGCTGGAGAAGCGTCGAGGGCGTGTCTGCTTGGCTGTCTGGTGGGAAAAAGTAGAAGACGTTATCAGAGGCTATGGTAAGGTCAACGACGATATTTCTTGAAGAGTCCTCGTATGAGCCGGCGATGTGGCCATGAAAGCCTGGTAGAATCAGCATGCATCCCATGCGATATCGCTCCGTACAAGTCTCATACCATTGTCGGCGCGTAGCCAGATGATATCCTCTGGCTTCCCATTACGACGAGGCACGATACCATACCACTGGTCTTCATTGGGATCCCAAGCAAAATGATTGCCACCTTTCTTGAGCCTCTCTGCGTTGACTTTGATTGGAGTGAGCGGTAGCACCAGGTAGTTCTTCGTGATGGCGCAATCGTGTATCATTCCACAAAACGGTGCCTTGTACCAGCATTCCTCGGTTTTCTTTCCATCCTTGTCAATCGTGTACACCACAATGTCGCAACTAGCGTCGTATCCATTACCCCCGGCTTCATAGCCATAGCATACCATCTCCCCGGTATCCGGGTCGAACTTGGGATGCGCAGTGAAAGTCGGAGATTGTACTTGGCCATCGAAATCATACCGACCAATCGTTTCGAGAGTGACTGGGTCCATGGCAAAAGGTGGCCCGTCTTCCTTGGTCGCTAGCAACACTCCACGCCAAAAGATGATGTTAGTATTCGACGCTGTTCTAATAATACCTTTCACCATCTCATTGTCTGTATAAGGGTTCCTGTATCGCCCAAGCAATGACTTGCGCGCTTTTGTTTCCGCTTTGAAACGGTCAGTGTGTACATATCGCTGTCGGAAGTCGACATGGCCGTTCTCAAACCGGAAAGCAGACACCGAACCATCACCATTGAAGTGTATGTCTTCTTCAAACAAAGGTGGGAAGCGGTGGTCAGGTTGAATGCGAAAAAAGGTGCCGTTTATGTCCCTAGGGATCTGAGAGCACTGAGCTTCAGGCTGCATACATCGAGCAACATACTACACCTACCGTACCAGTCGTCTCGAGCTCGAAAATGTCGGCTTCAAGTCGTGACGGCTTGTTGAAGCCTTGGAAAAAGCCACTGTCTGGGAACTTGACCTGATCGCCGGATCGAATCCCTTCATGGTAGGCTGACGATGCAGGAGTAGCGAGCGAGAATATGTGCGCCATGGTGTGCTCTCAACGGGTGGCGACGTTTGCATTACGGCTCAACCCCATTGTTGTGGGTAGACCTCTGGAGCATGTTACGCACGTATCTGGTACCAGACGTACTGCCGTGCTTGGAAATCACGATTATGCATGTGGGGAGATGAGCTTGCGGGGTAGACCGGGGGACGGCTACCGGGAGTGTTAAGTCCGGACGGATCAGTCAGCGCAGGACTGACAGCGGCACTATTGGATCAAACCGGCAGTTTAGAATTGAACATATGAAACATGTTTGAACAGGGGCATCGCCGTTGCACTGGCAACGCAGTGTGACGAGCGCACATGTGATTGAAGTGCCAGATCCACACAACATTAGCGACGCGCAAGCATGGTGGAAGGCAATCGGTTTCCCGAAAAAAGAAAGAGACATCTAAAAAAAAAATGTAATAACATTCCGCATGCTACCTATTGACCATCACAGGCGTAATTAGCAAAAACTGTCATGACGTCGAACCACTATTTGCCTAGGTGCTTGCCATAAAACTTGTCCATTAGTGGTGTGTGCAGTACTACACTAAGCCGTACCATTTATCTCCGATTCTGGTTTACTCAGCACAAGGGGAGGGGTGCTCGTTGAAGGGTCTTGCCCAAAGTGTGGAGCTCTCAGATCGTCGTCGGCAACTTGCTCACCAGTGACCGGGTGCGTGTAATGGAACGGCACGACGCGGGTATCTGGCCAGAGCATCGGATGGTCGCACAATACATCTGGCCCGTTTGGATCTTCTGGGTACGTTTTCGAGAGGAACGGCACGTAGTTGGGCTTGGTATGTGCCCAACCTTTTTCGAAGGTTGCGTGCCAAAACGGGAAGTACTTCAGCCTGAATATCTTCCATACGCCATTCTCTTTGATGTACTCGTTCTCATATATTCCACCCTCCCACCATTGTACGAGGCCACGCGGGTGTGTGTCCTTGATGCTATCGTGGGTACCAGCCGACATCATACTGCGGAAGCGGCCCTTCGCACGCGTGCCTTCGGCGTTGACGTCGACTATGCCTTGCATCTGCGGGTGATCAAGGAGAAAGCCGTAAACAGGGCCATTGCGTCCGGCGACGAAGGACTTGGCAAAGCGGCCGACATAGAGCCTTTTTACGCCCTCTTTGCCATTATATCGGCCTCCGAGAAACTCAACGCATGTTTCAGGATGGTCGGAGTACAGATCGGCGACCTAATCCCTTTGGCTTTGGATCAGGGAAGCAGCATGAAATACTCACCTCTTTGTATAGACACTTATCGAGATAGTAGCCGTACGTGTACTGGAGCTTGCGGATGTTCTCCTGATCTACAGTAACGGTCCGTCAGCTAGCCACAAAGGGGCTAATGAATAATCGACTAATCACGTACCGCTCAAACGCGTTACCTCCGCCTGTAGTTTCTCCACTATCGCCTTCAATTGCTCGATTTCGCTGCCCATGCTTCGCTATCGCGAGGAAATAATGCCGAATGGTTCCAGTCTGGGGGCTGGGGCTATTCATCGCTTTTTATGGCTGCCAGTCCAACACAAGGCTTCACGGCGCATGGACTATCTTGCGAGATTCGCAACTAAAGTTCCCCTCTTGATAGGGCTCCGCGAATGGGCTCGCATATACCAGCGGTGATATTGGTGCGACATGCATGAAGTCGCGGGATGATATTGCCGGTGGGACGCTTTGAGCGAACGTGTGGAGCAAGACCGGCACCGAGGTGGGGTCGGGGAAGTGGTCGAGGCAACACCGTGGCACAGCCTCACTGCTTCTCCAGACTTAACGCACTGTCTTCCGTTCCACAATAATCCAAACTACTTATATATTTTCCGGATCCCGCTCTGAGCAGCAATTGGATTCAATCGCTCAAGACTTTTGTATCATCAATATGGGCCTACCGGAAAAGATCGAAACGCGTCTGTTCATCAATGGAAAAGTCAGCTCTCTTCTCCTGATCGGAAAAGCTCAGGCTAACATCAGCCTAGTTTGTTGAATCATCACACGGAAAAACCTTTGACATTGTCAATCCAGCCACTTTGAAGCTCGTAGCAAAAGGTGAGCATGGGACGCCTCGAGTCAGAAGGATCAGCTTTTGACGATTGTAGTACACGAGGCATCTGAGCAAGACACCGACAATGCCGTAGCAGCAGCGAAAGCCGCCTTTCCTTCTTGGTCAGCTTTGACTCCGGAGGTTAGAGGCTCGTATATGAAGAAGCTAGCAAGTCTTGTTCGAGAGAACTACCATGAATTCGCTGCTTTGGAAGCAAGCTCGATGGGCCGCCCGGTGGGCGAGTTTTACGACTCTGAAGTCTGTGCGGCGAAATTCGACCGGTACGCAGAGGCGGGATACAATGTACAAGGTAAGATGGTTAATGCTGGATGAAGAAGTAAATTGCTGATTTGGAGCAGGCAGCACGAGCATTCAAACGCCGGGATACGTCAACATGACGTTCCGCCAACCTTATGGTGTTGTAGCTGCTATCATCCCATGGAACATGCCATTATTGTTTTTGGCAAACAAGCTAGCACCGGCCCTCATTGTCGGAAACACTGTTGTGTTGAAGAGTTCCGAAAAAGCTCCATTGACTGTATGTGGTCCTTTTCAAGCCCACGTACGAAACTGACAGTAGCAGTCTGCTAAATTTGCTGTTCTGGCGCAACAAGCTGGCTTCCCTCCAGGTGTGATCAACATCATCACTGGGTTCGGAAATGTCAGCGGTGCGATCCTGAGTAGCCACATGGATGTGCGAGCCTTGTCATTTACAGGCTCGAGCCGCACAGGGCGTTTGATTCAAGCAGCAGCAGCAAACTCGAATCTAAAGCAGGTGTTCCTTGAGCTCGGAGGCAAGTCGCCTGCAGTCGTCTTTGAAGATGCCGACCTGGAAAAGGCCGTGGAAGAAACAGCAAACAGCATTCAGTGGAACAGCGGTCAGGTTTGCATGGCGAATTCGCGCGTTTATGTCCAGGATACAATTGCCGACAAGTTTATCGACCTCTTCAAGCAGCACTTCGAGACGAAGACCAAGATGGGAGACACGCTCGAGCAGGGTGTCAACCACGGACCACAAGCCGACGAAGCGCAACACAAGACCGTCCTGCAATATCTGGAAGCTGGCAAGCAATCTGGCGGTGAACTCATCACTGGTGGTGGCGCTCCATCGGGCCGCGACGGCTACTTCATCCAGCCTACCATCTTCAAGAACACGCCGGAAGACGCAAAGATCATGAAAGAAGAAATTTTTGGTCCAGTCGTCAGCATCAACGTCTTCAAATCCGAGGAGGACGTGCTTACTAAAGCTAACGCAACAGAGTTTGTCTCACCCTTCCTAGCGTGACCCAGCTGAAACAAACGCTGACTAATTCTGCTTAGGTATGGGCTGTATGCATCGGTGTATACTAAGGACATCAATCGTGCCATGCGCTTCGCCAAAGGCTTGGAAGCTGGTACCGTGGGCGTGAACTGTACTTCGCCAGGTAGGCGATACCCGTTGAGCTTGATTGTACATGACGCATCCGCTGACGTCGCGACAACACACAGTCATTGGCATCGACATGCCTTTCGGTGGATACAAGTCATCAGGATCAGGACGTGAGGGCGAGCCGTATTATTCCATGGACAACTTCCTGGAGACAAAGAGCGTCTTGATTAAGATCTCTTCGAAATTGTGACATGAGTCGAGCGGCTGCGACATGATTTGCCGTCTCTCCAACGCTATTCTGTGTTCGCAATAGATTTTGATTAGCCGACCGGCAGGTTCTGCAGGGTGGCCTTGCGTACGCAACGACGCCCCAGCAGATCCCCCGCTAGAAATGGGGACCTTTTCCTTTGTCCTCAACTGCTACGGGCACCATGCTCTGTGACTTCTCCACGAACTGCTGCAAGCGTGCCGAATGAGACCTGCGCATCGCCGCTAGTGTCATCCTACCTGGCCGGGCTATCGTGGGTGTCGGATGAATATGGCCGAGTACTCCGCCGTCGCCCCGCCGCCACGAGCTTCGGCGCCCCCATCCAGCAGAGCACCGAACGCCCATCGAGTCCACAGCAGCTGCGATCGGTGTCGCAGCAGGAAGACCAAGGTAGTCAAGGCCTTTCCATGTCCATCAGTGCCAAGAATCTAACCATCCCGTCTAGTGTATTGATCCTGGTACGGCTCTTCTCCCACAGGTAGTATCATCGTGCCGACAATGACACAAGCTGACAATCAAAAGTCCCGGGGCCATGTCGTTACTGTGCGCGCACAGGGGCTGTGTGTACCATCGCTACCCCGAGAAGGAAAAGACCTTATTACCATGTCACCGAGGAGGAATACCAATGCGCCATGCGCATTCTCGAGCACTTCTTCCCGGGCCATGAGCTTAACCTGCAATCCCTTAGGACCATTGCCAAGGCAATCAAGGATGGTAACTTGAATGCAGAGCCCGTCCAGCATACCGAAGGCCTCTTCAGTGGTGATCAGGCATCGCCTGAAGATGCAGAGAGCGTTGACGACGGCGAAGAACAAGACGTGAGCGAATTGCATGCGACATTGGGCTGCATGCTGAAGGATTCAAGAGGAAAGTTCCGTTACGTCGGCACTCACAGTGAAATCCCCTTCAACGCTGCTGTCGCCACCCTGGGCATGCAAAGGAAGGATCCTTCCATTATTCCAGGCCCCAAACTAGGAGCATATCCACCGAACCTGCCAGTCTCGTCGCCTTCCACCGACTCCGGCGCGGAGGAGAGCTACTACTTACCAAACCGGGAGTTGTGCGATATCTATGTTTCTCGATTTCTAGAGGATGTCCATTGCACGTACTGGCTGTATCCGGTCGAAAGTCTGCTGCTACGAGTGGATAGCACGTACTCAGAGTCAGCACCACACAAGTCCAGCTCCTGGATGTGCTGTCTATACACCATGTTCGCCATCGGCGCTGCCAACTACGTGGGCAGCAACGGCAACTCTCCTCCACCAGATTGGCCAGCTGCGTTGGACTCGAGGACCTCAGAGGACTATCTCACACTCGCAAAGCAGCTTATCCCGGCAGTCTACGACGAGGCCGATATTGATAGCATACGTGCGATGGCCATGATGGTAAGTCCATTGAACAGCCCCAGTAGCACCTTCGTTAACCACCGTTCAGAGTATCGCCATGGAGAACCTTTGCTCCAGAGTCAGTGCGTACCTCTACATGGGTGCTAGCGTCCAGATGGCGTTCACTCTAGGTTTACATCGTGACCAGTTGGCCGAGTGTGGTAATTCAATGGAGCGGGAACAGAATCGTAGGATTTGGTGGACATTGTTCCAACTTGACCAGGAAATATCATCGCGAGGCGGTAGTCCTACAGCCGTTGATGAACGCTTCACGAAGGTCACCACGCCTATGCCGTCTGAGCAGGTAGGTTTACAATCGATGTGCCTCACCGCGCTCACACTAACCATCACAAGATATTGTATCCTGGACTATATACCCCGCTATCCTGGATGGCGACATCAGTATCCCTCTGTCGATTGAAGCGCGAGATCATACAGTCAGTCTACATGGAACGCTCAGCAAACTCTATATCCTTCTCAACCGTATCCAACTCGCTTTTGCTGCTGCAAAAGTGGTATCGCCAAATGCCGCCGCATCTCAAGCACGACATACCCTCGCCTCCAACGCATAGACGTGCAGTAGCAGCTTTACATCTCCAATACTGGGGTACCACGATTCTGCTTACACGGCCATTTCTTCTATACCTTGTCATGAGATACGGGACGCTAGCTTCGGGCAAGAAAATCTGGTTCGAGCGCATGGGGAAAATGTGTATCGATGCAGCACAGAAGAGCACTGCGATACTAGAGCAAATGGCGAAGGACGGTATTTTATCGAGCTTGACGGCATTTGATAGCACGTGCATTCTACGGCTCATCATGATCTATATCCTCGCCTACGCGCATACGAGAACCCCCCGGTACAGCGCGCATATCGAGAAGCTCATGGAACTGGCACGCGGCATGGAACAAATCGGTTTCACCAAGATGGTGACAGAGGAAACAGCACTACGTCTTGTCGATCTGGGTGTTACAGGACAGGCCCAACAGACCCAACAGACCCAACAGAGCAACGGCAACGGCAACGGCAACGGCAACGGCAATGAAGATTCGGGACCAGTGCATCTAGACGATGACATGATTGCACAGTTATGGGGCAACTGGGATCCGTAAGTGCTCAAAGGCCGACTTCACAAAGCGTTCGCCACTGACACTCATATAGCAACTTCATGACGCCGTTGCAAACACAGCAAAGTCTCGATCTGAGGTTCGATGACTCTGGCGCGTATGATATCAACTCTGAAATATTGGCTTTCACAAATCTAGACGACTCGATTGTCATTAACCCAGCGCATGCATACGCACATTATGGCATGCATTGACTGCGAAAGCAGGTCAATGAGGGAGGCTCTTTGACAGCATGCCAAGAAGGAGTTTGGGAGGCTTGCGTCCTGTACATATGAATGGACGCAATGGGAGCTTTGGGGGTTTGTAAATCATCAGTCTGGCGTTTCCTTTAGCGAGCATAAATTTGTAGATGAACTATGAAGGGAGATTACGATAGTGACAAGTATATGGGCGCCTCGTCAATGCAGAGAGACATTAGAAAACTGTGTAGACTTTCATCCAGATTACTGCAGAGCAACAGAACAGCCATGTTCCTTGTCACGCTGTTGATGGCGTAGTTGAGAAGTTACAGAGAGTTTACAAAGTCATCGCTGAAGCAGAGACACCATGGTTGATTAGATATAGAGAGCTAAAAGGACGATATACTGCTGGAATGACCACAGCGTTGTAATTGCGCTCCCATTACAGCTGGAGCTTAGAACACACGACCCTTTGTCTGCTTCATAGCAATAATGTCAATGTTGCGCCACATGAGCACGCCAACCGTACCAATAACCCAAGCCGCGGTCCCCGCAATGAACAGATAGCTCTGCGCATCTCCATACGCCCTCTGAACAGCCAGGCGAGTAGGTGATCCAACCGGGTAAGACAGCTGTGTCATGATATCCGCGTAGATCATCAAAAGGTTCGGGAGCTCCTCAGCAGGAAGGTACAACATGAGCTTCTTGGGAACAACGTCCTGCCAGATCGCCGAAGAAACAGTCAGCCCAACAGCTGCACCAACGCTTCCGCACATGGACACCAGAGCAATAGCAACAGCAAAGTATTGCTGTTCTTTGACAGCGGCGAGAATGGCGATCTCGGCTGTGATTGTCATTACTCCGCCGCCGAATGCGATGAAGATTTGGCACATGACGATGTATCCGATACTGTCGGTGGGCTGGCGGAAGTGAATGAGTAGTGCCGTCCCGAGGACCACCAAGGGAATCGAACAGAACAGGGTGACGGGCTTGAAGCGTCCGGTCCAGGACATGAAGGCGCCAACGAGGGCAGCGAAAATGTAACCGCCAACGGTGTATGTCGACATGATGTAGCTGGCGTGCGTAACACTCATATTGAAGACGACCTGGAGGATAGACGAAAAGTACATACTCCAGCACATGTAGCTAAAAAAGAGCGCAAAGGATAAGATGCAGGCCCCAGCGACGGTGCGGTCCAGAAGTAGTGTCCAGGGAATGAAGCAGATCTTTGCGAAGAAACGCTCCCAGATCCCAAAGAGAACCAGGAGCATGATGCCGAAGACGAGGAAGCAGATGATCATAGGAGAGTCCCACCCTTTGGCTTGCAGCGCGTATAAATTGAACGGCAAGAGAAAGAAAGCGATACCGACAGAGAGTGTCAAGAGACCAACAGCGTCGAACTCGCGTACATAGTATCTGAACGACTCCAGAAAGGTACGTCCACTTGACTGTTTCGGAACGAGACCAGCCTTCTTCGCTTTAAAATAATGGTACATGAACAGGCCAAACAGAGGAAGCGTAACTGCCGGGACAAGGATAGCTTCCATGCCAAACGCCCAGCGCCAGCCCGCTCCGTTGAGGAACGCCGTTGAAATCGGGCCACCGAGCCATGCAGTGATGAGGTACGACGAGCAGCACAGCGACTGAACAAGACCGCGGTGGCGCAGGGACGTCGTATCCGCGATGAACACGCTCAGACTGTATCCCAAGCCGTTGATGCCGACGGTGTAAAAGACTTGCGACGCAGCATATGCTTCCACGTTGTTGCACGCAGCCGACATGACGAGTCCGGCAGTCGCGAGCACGGCGCAAAGCAGGAAGCCCTGCGGACGACCAAAAACATCTAGTGTCTTGGCTATACTGAGATTCGTTACGCCGCCGATGACAGAGCTAAGCACGCTGGTTGTAGGCGTGAGTGAGTGGAAGGCGAACGAGGACGTGACGTAGGGGATCAGGGCGCCGCTGATTCCGCCTACGAGGCCTTGGATAAAGTACACGAGCCAGATGAGAATGTAGGCTGTGATCAGGGATGCGGTTGTCCAGGAGAGCGTCACGGCTTCGACGGCTTGTACACCGGCTTGGTAGTGAGCGTCGACGGTATCGTCTTGGTTTATGGTGCGGAGATGGTCTGTGTCTTTCTCTGAGTCCTGGAGGCTTCCGTGAGAGGCATCGTGTACTTGGCTCAGAGCAACCTTGTGCTCGGCTTCGGGATCGTTTGGCATGGCTCGTTGCGTAATTTGGTCGATAGGTCTACAGGCTTCGGATATATCTTCACCGACGAGTAAACGTAGAGGGTATAGGCAAGGAAGAGAGAAAAAAGACCTGCAACGAAAAGAACATTGAAAGCAGCGACCGCACCAAAAGATAAAGAACCAAGGATGTGTTTGAAAAGACCCAGACCACTACAAGCCGATAAGAATCTCAAAAGACCTCCAGGCCTTTCTCCTATTCTGTGGCGAGCAAGACTCGAAAAGGCAATGGCACCGACTAGCAGGATCAGACGTGCATCGTAGGCATGGGCGTAGGCGTTTTCTTGCTCATACCTTCTCCACGGCATGCGTCGCGACATGTAGACCACAAGAAAAAACGGGTCATCAGCTTGGCAGAGGGATCGAAGGGGGGCATGTTTCTTTGATGCTTGCAGCTCCCCGAGCGTATACATGTGGAGAGCCTCACCCGCCGGCTCGGCACGACCTGCCAATGAATACCTACTCTCCCCCACCCCTGAAGCAACTATCAGTGGAACCAGCCGGGTGAGATCCAGAACAGAAGGACTGTTGGAAGGTCAGGACATACCGTCACCTCGTGGCTTGTTTGCTGTCTGATCTGCAACTTGCTCAATTGCGTCTAGCGAGAGCGCCCGGGTACCAGGAATTAGCTCTAATGTGCTCAACCGCGACTCTGCGTTCAGCCTGGCAGATGCAGGTGCGCACAAAAGCCGATAACCGCCAGCAACGGCCAATAGTCAGTTACATACAACACAGGCTACGCCAATAGTGGGCCCCTGTCCTTCGTTCAAGTCCCTGCATGTATGCGTCCAGCGCACATCCCCTGCTGACATGTGGTAAGCTGAGCTTCCAGATCAGAACAGTCGAGCAGCCATCCAAGAAAGAATACCCCGTCAAAGTGTGGTCTATCCGTAGAGTCGTTTTCGTACAAGGTCGGCCCAAAATTACGAGCCAAAGTCCATCTTGAGCGCAATTTTCGGCATGCCATCGTCCTCCCTACTAGTCTCCTGCCTTCTCGGCCCTTGTCCGCTCTCCAGTACACCTTCCATGAAGCTCCTCTGCTCAGTGTCTAATCCAGTGACCACACCTCTGAATGCTTGTTGATCCGCACTAGCAATCTCCAGCAACCGCGCCGCAGTTTCCTGGCTAGCCTTGGGCTCCTTCCGCGCTCGGGCTAACAAGGCAGGTATTATGATCTTGGTTGCAGTCTGTCGCTGTGTTGGTTGTGGTAATGTGGAGATGAATGTGACAAGAGTCTGTGCAAGCGTTGTCCGTGACTCGTCGAGGCCCTCAACATCAGAGGGTGCTGCAAGGAACGACAAGGTTGGTGGAAGGATAAGCTTTGCGATGCTTGTCTCGAGAGCGCCCTTCTTGGGCAGGAGGAGGAGCGAGCGACAGCAACCTGCTGCTACCTTGCTCGTTGTTACGGTGCCGAGACAGTCGAATAGGTCATCGATGAAGCGCTTGACAAGTGGGTCATTAGGCGAGAATGCAGAGGCTACAGAGCTCAGTAAGATCGTGGTTGCAAGAATCGTGTTCTTTTCGCATGCGAGGGCGGCATCAAACTCGCGTTGTTGCGCGTATCTCAAGATTGCAAGGAAGCGCGCTAATGTTGCACGAAGTTGCTTGCTGGTATCATCAGTCCCTTCGGCATGTGGCGCAAGGCTGGTGATAAAGCGTTTGAAGATCGGGAGTGCTTGCGGAATGACTGTTGCTTGACACGCCCCAGTACTCAGGATAGTTGCAAAGATGTGAAGGATGCAAGCGTGCAGGTCGGCTTTGATGATCGATGGGAAGACTTGCGCGGCGTCCACGAGCGCGGATAGGGCCGTTGTCAGCAGAGCGACTGCCTCCTCGTTCATCTCGTGGCGCGCTTTTGCTTTGCTGTCTTCCAACCCGGGTACTAGTCCGGATAATACCAGTACCATGATCTTGGTCAATTCGAACAACTGATCGATATCTTCAGAAAGATTCTCGTCAGCAGCAGCGGCCCCTTGGTCTCTCCGCGCAGACGGGTGGCCAAGGCACAGATTCCGTGTAATCTCAACAATGACCGTCTGAACTGTCAAGCCCTCGGTGAGCACCAAGCGATCCAGCATATCCATAGTTTCCGAGAAGACCACTTCCCGATAGATTGCATGACCAGATACTGATGGCCGTAGGATCTTCTTTAGTGCCTGTAGAATCTCCAAGATTTGCTCTTTGGAAGCTTGCAGGTCACCTGGACGGCCCGCTAATGCTTCGAACGCAAGTCCAAAGAGCACAAAGAAGAAGGCGACAGGCTCATCGCGGTAGTTGATATGACCAGACTTTCCATTGGGCGTGGATTCGGACAGTTCAGTTTTGCCATCTAAGGCGTCAAAGACAAACTCGCTGTCTTCGTCGATAAGGCTGGCGATGGCATCTACCAGATTAAGCCAGGTGTCTTGGTAAAACTGCAGTATGTTAGCACGTGTTGGAAATCGTCAGCGACCAAGTGTACCTTCAATAGTGTCTCCCGGTTAAGCGCAGCATAGATCGTATCGAGACTTCCAGACAGAGAAGCCGAGCCCATGGACGAAGAGATATCAGGCTCAAACCTCAGACGGGCATATTCTCGTAGCGATGCCAGCCAGAGAGGAGTCAGTTTCGCGATATGTGGCCTCAACACATCCACCAAATAGCTCTGCTCAGCGCTCGCAATCTGTAGCTCAGCCCAAGCAGAGAAGACCGCCATCTTGACCATGACTTGCGCGTTGGAGCTCAGTCCTTTGAGGTCGCCAATGGCTGCGGTTTCAGATTCGCTAGAGAAGTTCTCAAGCGCTGAGACAAGCAGCTTGAGAATACGACCCATTCGATCTACATCAGTCACGATACCGGTAGCGATGAACGTAGCGCAGACATTGACAGCTTCAGCAGCGAGCTCGGGCGACGAGTCCGCTGCAAACGCCGGCGTAAGAGCTGAACCAATCTGAGCCTGGTACTGCTCGAGGAGAGTGACTTCGGCGAAATCGGGGTCGGGTGTTTTGCCAAATAGCTTGAGCACCTGGTCAATGATCTTCAAACCGCGGATCCTCAGCTGCACTACACCGGCTGTGGATGCAGAGAAAGCGATACGCACAACATCGGCGATTCTCTGCTGCAATGCCATAACGCAGGGTGATTCCTCTCGGAAGGTAGCCTCCTTGCTCACCATGGCAACAAGCTCGCTCAAGCAATCCATACCGAAAGTCCGGACTTGCCACTTTAGCAGTTCCTGACTGACTTGTGCGCCATCTCCAGGTTCGGCTCCGGGCGCATTAGACGCAGATGCGAAGCCCGCGACTTCCTCATCCTGCAGATCCGTCGCCCCTGCTTTCGGCTTTGTTTCGATCCTGTCTTGCGTCTCGACCTTTTTCGTTTTGGTGAGCACCGAGTGACAGCGTTGTACCCAGGTCGCAGTGTCTGATAACCCTGTTTGGTGCAGCCAGTTGCGGATAATGTTCCGCACGACCTCGTGCTCCGAATCACGGTCGAGCACGTGCCACAACTGGTCTTCAAGGCCAGGATCACCGGCGCGAATGACTTCTTCGGTGTTGCGTCGCATGAGGTTGTGCAATCCATCAATAGCCATGTCCCTGATTTGTGCCGAACTGCTCTCAATAGAACGCTGTAGTTGTTTGACGTAAGCCGAGAACTCCATGTGACCTGGCGCATACAATGAGATGTGTTCCTGGCAACGCAAACTCTCAATTACGACCAACTCGTCTGCATCACCCTGAAACAGGTTGACGAGGGTCATGATAAGGTCTCGTGCTTTTGCAACATCCTGCAGGTCCGGTCCAAGTACGTTGATAGTGCTATCAACGCATCGCGCAATGACGGCAGGGGTGGGTATATCGATCTCTATGTTCGAAGATGCGAGAGACGCCGACTCGTCGTTATGTGTGTCCGCGGCATATAGTTGTGCCAGCATGCCGAGCGTACTAGTGACATAGCTGGAGAACGAGAGACCAGCAGAGTCGGCTACCCTGGATAGGCTATCGATGGCCCAGAAGTGCACAACCGGATGTGGATCGTTGCCCAGTGACATCAGTATTCCAAGAATGTTCTTGAGATGGAAGCCAGCAGCCATGCCGCCGAGCTGAGAGTGAATGCATCCCAGAGCAACAGCATAACCGGAACGAGCATTGGGCTCACGGTTAGCAACAATCTGATCGACCAGGTAGTTGACTTCGGTGGTTGTAAGAGCGTTTCCAGAGCTATTGCACAGGCGTCCCAATGCCTCACCCGCAAGGTTGCGGATGAATGGGTCGGGGAGGATGACAAAGAGCTGATGGAGTCAGTAGGAAGAAGACAAAAAGACCTGCGCAGGCAACTTACGTGCAACAGATCCTGCATCACCTTTTCGACAGCCGGTCCCTTCAAGCTGCCAGGCGCCGAGTGGGTCTCCTTGACTGCGACTTTCAGAGCCGACAACACAGCATATGCAATGTTGACCATCATAGCCGTCTTTCTGTTGATATCACGCTGCAAGCTACTAGCCGATAAGAAGGACGTCATCTGCTCTAGGATGCTCTCCTGAATCCTAGCTGTTTGTAATGGCAGGCATATGGCGAACAGCTGAAGTGCTGAGTTGACCACTTCGGTAGCCGGTGGGTCAGGAAGCTCGTGGTTCTCGTCCGATGCCCTGATGTACAAGGATATCGAATCGTGTTCGCGAGCCCCGCAGATGGGCGAGAGAAGCGTGCGATCGATAATGGCTTCAGCTCCATGCCTCGTGAGCCAGTGGTGATGAGCACCAGTCTCTTGCTCTCCAGGGAGAGGCTTGATGTCGAATCCCCGGACCAGTCCAGTGACCCCAAAGCCATGATTATCAGCCACCTCCCAAATGCTTTCAAAAGTTCCCGCTGCACTGGCAATCGCAGTGCTGAAAGAGCTTGTGGTGTAGTTATCGGGCTCTGCAAAGGACGCAATAGCAAAAGGTAGTAGATTTGTCTGCAGTAAGACCTCGTGGCTACTGGCTGGGCTCAGTTCAACGAGTCTAGTGTAACATTGAAGCACCCTCCTCCGTACCATCAGGTCGAAGTCGTGGAGTTGAAGCGCGGGAGACAGGCGTTGAGACATGTCGTCGGTTGTCTTCTTAGCCGGCAGAGTGTTCAAGAACATGGTTGTGTTTTGCAACATTGCGGCCAGTCTCTTGGTGACATCCAGTGTCAATATTCGGCTGTTGAATTCCAGGAATGTCAAGATGGAGCCTAATGCGCACTCCCGAACGTGTGCCAGGAAGCACAGTTCTAGGTAGTTCCTCTGCACCATGTTGTCTCTATTCAGCGGTTTGGGAAGTGCATTTTTCCACAAGAGAAGTAATTGCGAGAGATGTATCTTGACAAAGTTGGGACCGAGAGTCATTAAACCTCCGATCAGGATCCATGCAACTTGTATTTGGGTAGAACCGATTCTGAGATCTGAATTGCTCGCAGACTTGAGCAGGGAAGTAGCTTGTGATAATACTCTTGAGTTGACGTCTACAGACCCATGAAGTGGTTGAGATGTAGACGTGCTGAGCACAGCAGAAAGACCGTTGGCCAAACCGACGCACTTCCTGGGTGATTGCCTTGGCCCAGCAAGGAGGCCAAGCTCTCGATTGACGCTGTTCATGCATATGGTGACCGCTGGAAGCAGCTGAAGAGGACACGCAAGTACGAATGAGCGAAGACAGGCTGAGGCGGTTACCTGAACTGTATAACTGGGATGCTGCAACACCTGAAGCAGTGCATCACGGCAGGAGTCCGCAATGACGTTGGTTGCCGATCCTAAACTATTGAATAGTGAGGATAGTGTGCTCAGTGCCCCAATGAGGGTCTGTTTCGTCGGCTCTGGACGTTCTTTGAGCGCTTGGGGGTAGTCCTTCAGAATCTCATTGACCAAGAACCTCGCAGCATTGAGCTGGCCCGATTCCCCTAGCATTTCGCGGCCAATGACTGATTCCAAGATGACGGCGACAAACTTCCTAGTACTCAGAGTGCGGTAGCGGTTCTGGACGATGATGTTGTTGCTGAGAATATCCGTAAACAGACTTCGCGCAATCTCCGGGTACTTGGTTTCGATGATTTGCTCGCCTAGGCCCTTGATGGTCTTGATGTAGCACACGGCGATTCCAGCTCTTGCGCGATTACCGGCCTGGGGTCGGCAGTATTGTGTTGCAAGCAGTTTGAGGAGACTTGCTATTGTGAATGAGAGCTGTGTGGCCGACTTTCTCGGTGCTGGAGATTCAGGGCGCTCCATGACCATATCGTCGCCATCATCGTCGCCTGGTTTCTTTTTCTTCTTCTTCTGCGCAGTCGATGAACGGGTGATGCCAAGGATCGGAAGGTCGACTGGCGCGTTTTCAGAGTAGTTCTTTACCAAGGCGGCGCTGATGCACGAAGCAACAGCATGTCTCACAGACGACGAAGGGCTATCGATGGCCTTCCAAGCCACGTTTTGCAGTTTGTCAAAGTCGTTGGAGTTGTCGAAGAAGGTGGTGTGTCGGAGCAGTTGTTCCAGACAGTAGCAAACCGCCGTCTGCACGAGGTATGACTTGTCGCTACCAGCATTGCGTGCCTGCTTCCACGCATCTCTTGCGATGAGCTCATCAGCATGCGAGCTAACCCCTTTGAAGACCTTGCCTACAGCCTTGAACACTGCCGCTCGCAGCCCAGTGTAGTTTTGCGAAAACTTGACGAGGCCCAGCAGCGACTTGACTGCCAGCGGGGAGAGGCCTATGGCGCTGTCTCCTGCCGCCTCGAAGATGGCGCCCAGGCAGTGCACAGCCGCGTGCTTGGTCCTGACGTCCTTGTCGCTCTTTCCCGCCGCATTGATGATGCCGACTGCCTCGTTGATGGACTCGAAGAGCAGCTTCCTGTCGCCCTTTTCGAATATGCCCGCGATGGCTCGTCCCAGGTTGTTTCGGATTACGCGCGTGGGGGCGGGGGATGCGAGGTTGATGATCTGGAATATCTCCTTCTTGATGTAGATTTGGTGCGCCGAGGCACCGTCGCCATCGAGGGCAGCGACATGGCGGGCGAGGTCGGAGCTGAAGGTCAGCAGGTAGAGGTCTTGCTGCTCCGAGGGGAGGGCGTGGAGCTTCTTGATGTCGAGCTCGGGGTTGGAGGGGCCCTTGTCCGCGGCTGGCTCGTCGGCGGCCATGTCTTAGGAGGAGAGTGCGCGACTTGGGTCGTGTGGTCGCAGCCTATCGCATTCGGCCGTTCATGTCGCGGCGTGTCCTGCTCTTGACAGATGTCGAGGGTGGAGATGCCGGTGGGTGCAGGTGGGCTTGCGGACCCCCGTCTTGGCAGGCACGGTGTGCATCCCCAACTTTTGTCACACGTGAAGATGGCAATCGATGTCACTCTCCATGTCTGTTCCAGTTCGCCGTGCGGTATTGTCTGCTCTCTCCAAGGACAGTGCCATAGCCTGCTCCTGTCGACATGTCCCGCGCTCGAGGAATTGGCGCATACAAGAACCAGTGCGACGTCTGAGCACCACCCAAAATCTACAATCAGGCCACTCGTACGTCGTCCTCGCAGCCCAACGACACACTTCTGACACACGACAGCAAGTGGGCGACAATCAAACATGACAAAGCCAAAAACGACGCTGGCAAGTCCAAGCAGCGCTCTCTCATGACCCGCGACATCACCAACGCCGTCAAGCTCGCCGGCCCAAATCCCGACCTGAACCCCCGCCTCGCCCTCGCAATCTCCACGGCAAAAAAGTCGGCTGTGCCAAAAGCCTCCATCGAAGCCGCAATCGCGCGTGGACAAGGCCTCTCCGCGTCGGGTGCCGCCCTCGAGAACGTCCTACTGGAAGCGATTCTACCGCCCTCCATCGCCACGATAGTCGAATGCCAGACAGACAACAAGCTGCGCACCCTGGCCGATCTACGCCTCCTCGTAAAAGAGGCGGGTGGTAGTGTGTCAACAGTAGCCTTCATGTTTGAAAAGAAAGGCCGGATAATATTACGCAAGAAAGACGGCGTTGGCGTCGACGAGGTACTGGAGCCAGCTCTAGACGCCGGTGTGCTGGATGTAGACGAGGACACCGACGGCAGAGTCGTGCTGTACACGGAACCTGCATCGACAAACAAGACGGCGGAGAAACTGGCCAAGGAGCTAGATCTCGAGATTGAGGAGAGCGAGATCATCTACGACCCCAATGAGGATACAAAGGTGCCTTTGGAAGACGAGGGCGCGGCCAAAGAATTGGGCAGCTTCCTCGACGACCTGCAGGAAGTGCAGGGTGTACAAGGAGTGTACATGAACTGGACAAAGGGCAGCATAGGAGATGATGTCTGGGAGGAGTTGAGAGGCAAGGTCACTGCCTGATCTCTGGCTCTGACTGTCCAGGCTGTTGTACATTTTGTAATATACAGTGTTGTACAATACCGCTGATATCCATGCGGAACAAGATGTATCCCCATGCTCCGCGCCTCCTAAGTGACTCAGTAGCGTCTTAGGCTTAAACTTCATGCCTGTCTCATAGTCGCTTCTCGTCTTGTGTAATCGTGATTCGATGCCTTTCCTCGGCCCAGTCCCCACCTCTACTCCTCCCTGCCAGTTCCCAGCTCCCTCAACCTCTCCTGCTCCTCCCTCCTCCTCTTATTCTCCAAATTCCTCTGCTTCAACCTCTCCAGCTCCTTTGCAATCTCATCCCTGTCGTACGGTATCTTGTGCGTCTGGCCGGGCTTGGGCCAGAAATCAGGGACCGTGAATTTGCCGTCGAGATTTGTGCCAAAGTAGTACATGATGCTGATCGGGAAGAGAATGTACATTCCAAACTGGGTAGGTCCGGTTAGTTGCGTGCGCGGCATGTTCTGGTGGTCGTACGTGCCTTGAAAACTTCCAGGTTGGGGCCACCCATGTTTGCGGTTTGTCGTGGGGGGGTGATTTGCGACTTGCGGCGCGGCTCGAAACTTTGGCGCACGAGTGGAGTGATGATGGAGTCGAAGAGGCGCAGATCTGGTCGGTGATGGTTCGGCGATTAGCGCATACAGATCTAATCTCCAGCCTCAGCCAGCGCGTCGGTTTCCCCACTCTGAAGCTGGGGAAGCCATGACCTTCACACGCGTTCTCCGCTCCAAGCGTGTAATCCTCGTGCAATACCACATACTCTTCACAGCAATAGCTTCAAGATTTCCAAACACATGATGAAAACGCGTACTTTGTCGCCATCCATCTACCCCACTCTGTCGCATTCAGTTGCGCTTACTACTTATTCCGTCTCCGCATTCTAGCCTCGGCTCACTGCCATTTCACCTAAGAGTCTCCCCAAGAGTGATGGATTGATCGTCGGTTATCGCCCTATTTGGAATCAACTGGGCGGTATGTAGGCGGGGCTCCAAGGATACCTAAAACCCGTGTAGTTGGTGGCGTACGCCCTGGTGTGCAGAGTGTCTCGAGTCCATCCCACCCCGTCCCATCTATTCCAATCCTCAACACCACAACCACCCGTACAACAGATACCCACCCACCATGTCCGAAGAACCCATCCTGACAACCTACCACGGCAAAACCGCCATCATAACCCTCAACGCCCCCAAGAAACTAAACGCGCTGGGCACCGATGGCTACTACAAACTCGCGCGCGCCATGAACGAAGTCGCAGCCAGAGACGACATCTACATCACCATCCTCACCGGCACAGGGCGTTTCTTCAGCGCCGGCGCAGACGTAGAATTCGGGTCCAAAGTCGACGACACCGCCATTGACGAAAGACACCAGTACCTAAAGGCGTTTGTGGCCAACAACCTGCACATAACACATGCATTCTATGCGCATCCCAAGATCCTTATTACAGCGCTCAACGGCCCGGTCGTCGGTCTGAGTGCTGCGTTAATCGCTTTCTCGGACTTCATCTACGCGGCGCCACATACCTTTCTCCTTACACCATTCTCCTCTCTCGGCCTTGTAACAGAAGGGAATGCGAGCATAGGCTTCGTGCGGCGCCTCGGTATTTCAAAAGCGAACGAGGCGCTCATCATGTCGAAACGCATCACATGCGACGAGCTCGTAGCGACGGGGTTCGTGAACAAAGTCATCGATGCTGGAGTTGACGTCAAGAGCGAGCAGTACAGTGAAAAGTTTTTGGCCGAGGTCAGGAAGGAGGTTGACGATAGACTGGGTGACCATCTCAACAGCGAGAGTCTGGTCTTGATCAAGGAGTTGATTCAGAAGCCGATCAGGGAGGCGTTGGATCGGCAGGGTGTGGTCGAGGTCATGAATGGATTGCAGAGGTTCCTAAAGGGCGTGCCGCAGAAGGAGTTTATGAGACTCGCGAGTGGGGAGAAGAAGCATAAACTGTAGGATTTTCCTCATGTGAATTTACTCAGAGATGGAGTATATGCAGGCGTTTCTGCCTCATGTTCATTTGCACCTGATCTATTGTTGTATGCTGGTGCTCAACCCAATGACACACCCTCGGTAGCCAGAAGCTCCCCACCAAGCGTATCATGCTGAGTCGGGCTTGCGATATCCACGACCGGTCTACTCGCTGTCGATGTGTGATCCGCCAAATCCTCCAGCGGACTGGGTCGATGAGGCGGTGTGCTCCTCCTCTTCTCCTCTTGCAACTGGTGTTGCACATAACTTGTATAGCGCAGCGCAACGAACAGCATAAACGCACTGACACCGACTGTAATGGCCGCGCGGCGAGTGAGCACCCAACGGAGACCCTCGACCTCGGAGCGCGCGTCCGAATTGAGAGCGACCGTGATTTTATAGTTGAGTTCCTGGATCTAGCGAAATGTCAGTAACACGTACGTTGCACAAGCCAGAGCAAGAAATAAACACACCTTTGTCTCCATGTGCCGCTGTTCCTGCCTAACCGCCATCTTCCTGTCGTCAAACAGCCCCTTGAGCTCGTCTCTCAGCCCGCCCGTCTCCTGACCCAGCCTCTGCCCGAGAATATCAACCTCGTGTTGCAATTGTCCCCTCTCCGTGCGCATCCTCTCCATCTCTCCTTTCCGCGCATTCCCAATTTCTGTCTTCAATTCGCTGCATGCCGCGCGGAAAAGATACGTGCTGTTCTCCACGTTACTCTTGCTGACAAGACCTTCGCGCGCCAGAGCCATGTTGTCCAAGAGCGTCTGTCGCACGGCTTTCATAAGGGTGATGGATTGCTCGGGCGTGTATGAGGATTGCGAGAGTCTGCGGACGAGGCCATAGGTATCGAAGTGGTGGACATAGGGTGGCGTTTTCAAGTGCGGCGCCTTGTGAGACTCTTCTTCCGCGGCGGTGGGTATGTGGAGGACGCTGTCGAGGGCTTTCGGCTCGCTCGTCTTAAGAGGTTCCGGCGCTGGAGTCTTGGGCGGCGTAATTTCCTCCGCCACGCTGGTCTTGCTGGGCGTGGAAGGACTGGTTGTTGCTGTTGGCGCATCTTCCTCTCCTTCCTCTTGCTCGTGAATTGGGTCTTGTGGGGGTTTCTCCGTGGTCGCTGGGCCTTTTTGTTGGGGTTCTTTTGGCGGCTGTTGCTCTAATGCTGGAGCTGCGTGTTCGTACGCCTTTCCGTATCGCTGTGGGATCGTCTGCTCCGACCGGCGGGTCGAAGTCGTGAGATGACGGCGTGTCCGTCGCGTGCAGGACGCATTCTCCTTTGCTATCGACGCGCGTACTCGAGGCGATTTCGCCGGCTGGAACAGCATAGGCCATAGAAATGGCAATCTCGGGGCAGCCATATCGTCGTGTTGTCAAGCTTACCAAGTTCAAGCTCCGAGTGATGGAATCCTCAGATGCGAGATTTCGGGTAGCATCGGTAGGCTTGGCGGGGGGTCTGCCATCCTGAAGTGGACATCCATGCCGAAGTCGGGAACCTCCACAGCTCACCATCGGAAAAGCTGCGTGTCATTCTCCCGTCTATGAACCATGTTTGGTTTCACGTGGTCACTCACTTCACTCCAAAACACGCATCATCTTTGAGCATAAATCACCACAACAAAGTATGGATTGTAATGTCTCTGATTGATGCTAAAATGGACATGACGTAATTTGTTGGTATTCCTGCTTCAGCCCCAAGTGCTGCTTTGCCTTTGATCATGTCAAACCATATAAGCATCCACCATGTCCTCCGCAACAGCACTTAGCCGCCTACTGACGCTCGGCGTCTTATCAGGTGTCTGCACACCATCAGAGCCCTGCTCTCCATCTGCACGATGGCGGCTAAGCGGCGGTGGAAGTAAGAAATGTCGCAACGAGCGAACGCGCACGGGTGTTCCCTCGGGCTGATATGGGGACGACGTGCGGAATGAGGGCACCCGGATTGGAGTTCCGGCTCCAAAAGGCGAAGGCGGTATGAACGAGTACCGGAAAGCAGGGTGCTGAGACCTACTCGGCTCTGCTTCAGATGCTTTCTGATTTGGGCCAAGTCGAGCATCTGAAGTGGTAAAAGTCGCGCTTGTAGAGATCCGTTCCGTGTCGTCGCTCTTCTCCCTTTGCCTAGAACTTGGTCAGCATACGAAACACTCGAGGACTGTTGTATACTAACTTGCATCTCTCACACAGCTTTGGGGTAGGCTTCATTTGAAAGGGCCACAAAGCCAACGTGGCCAAGACGCCGATACATGTCAGTGTGACCATCAGCGCAGGATAGAGCCCGTAGAACCAGAATTCGAGCCAGGAATGCGCCGTGAAGGACTTCATAGTGGATTGCCTGTAATACGGCCTGTATTACAGAGCGCGCGAGCTAAATCGGGGCTGTGGAAACTGCCCGTGCCTTTGGAGAGAACCCAGCTGATACAGTAGTCCCGGGGATGTGGACAGTCTCTTTAAACTCTCCATAACAAGCCATCAGGCGCCCATCCCGCCCCGTATGGCTCCTCCCGTACCACGCGAGGAGAGCTCCCTAACCCATAGGGTGTGTATGCGGGCTTGGGGCACTGTCTTGTGGTTGTTGGTCAATGAACCGTTCGTCCCCCATCACTGCCTGCGATGATAGGCCAGATAGCATTCCAACTCAAAGGAAGTGATGTGAATGGTCAAGATCCAGATAAGATGACTCAATCTAGCTGTCGCGGTCAGCAAGGTCGACAATGAGGCCCGAAGGATTTGAAACACGACCAGAAGTACACCTTGCTGTGCCGCATCCCATGCGCTCAGCGGCACCGATCTTGGACAACTTTGGTTGCTGGCGCGATGAACTTCCAGTGATAGCCCGCTGATCATATAGGGCTTCGTTTTCGAACTTGCTGTTTTGAACTTGTCGAAGAATGGCTCGTGGCATGTCAGATCAGGACTCGTGTCTGAGACCGACTCTCGCTTTCTGAAACTTGCGTGCATTATCTAGGATAGAGACATGTCGGGCGTAAAAAGGCTGCTCACGCGCAGCTGTGGTGTTTGCGGACAACGTTGGAAGACTCGAGTGCTCATACTCAAATGCATGGACAATATGTGTAGATCTGAGTGAGGCCAAGGACATGTTGATTCGTCGGTACGTCGAGCAGTAGTATCAGATTGACCCTGAGCCATCCTCTGTCAGATTGGTCGTCCAACATCATTCTCAACCCCAACGAATAGCCGCCAACAATGCTCTGCAGTGGCAATTCACGTACCTAGTGTTTCCTATCTACCGTAATCCGTACGTTTCCTGCTTGCTGCCAATCCGAAGAAGCCGCCAAAGTTCTCCACCAATATACCGAACCTCAGATTCGCCATCGATTCGGGTTCGTGTTTGGACCTGAGTATGGGAGCAAAGCTCGTGCTGAGTCTTCTGATGTATGATGCGGCGGATGATTAGACGTGAGCTCCAAGGGCGAATCCGCCGCAGACGCCGCGAATTCGAACTAGGCAAGACGTCAGTAGTTCTTTCATGGCCAAGCCAGAAACCAAGCTCATGCGTGTGGGATAATTCGCGACTGGAGCTACACTACCTTGTAGAGTCAAGTCGTCTGAGCTTGGTTAGCGGAGTGTGGTTAGCGGAGTGTGGTTAGCGGAGTGTGGTTAGCGGAGTGTGGTCGAAGCATTGAGTAAGAACCTACGGTATCCTAGGTTCAACCATCGCCTCCCTTGAGTCCAGCTTCAAAAGTCACATGCCGCCGACGCCCACCGTCTGAGCAGCCGATAGCACCGTTGTGCTCCCCAACAAAGTGCGGGCCTTCGAAATGGCTGAAGGCGGCACAAAACCATGTCCTCTGCGTTGCCCAACACGACTATCGCTGCCGCATAGATCCTTGAGTTCTCCCGAGCCGCCGCAGTCCACCGTATCTTCCAGTTCGCCTTCCTCTCGACCCAATCCTCCTCGATATCTCACCCAAGGCTCAGTCTGCTCCTTTTGTAACACCAAAGGATAAATGCCGGGTACTTTGTCTATTGACCATACGGCTTCTCATTCGGCTCGTGTTCCTCTACCGCCACTCGCAGCTGCCCATACTGAAGGCTTGACCATGTACAGGACGTCCGAATAGTCTTCGTGCCCAACGAGGACTGCGATTCGACGTGACGTCAGCGGAGATGCCTAGATATGCGATCAAAGCGAGGAAGAGTTGTCGCGAGGTTGAGAGATATATCGTTCGGGTGGAGTATCATCGCTATTCAAAGTATCCCCGTCGTTCCAGGGATTCTCATAGAGTTGTTCGGATCCCGGCCACTGTGTGTAGGCAATGTCTTCGCTGTTCAAAGGGGATTGAGGTGAGCCGGTGCGAAGGGTGCGCGACGCGGATATGTCAGCCGTGCTCTCGAGGTCATTTCCATCAGCCTTCCCATGCCGACCACGCCGCCTCCACCGATCCAAAGCACTCTTAACACCCTCCGCAGCCAATTCAAACAGCATCCTGTTGACTAACCGGACTGGACGCTGGAGCGCAAGGTCAAGGAATATAAACCAGCGCGACCTTGGCGTGAAGAACACTCCCATGAACTCGTTTTTCAAGGTAAAGCTGTCGCCATTCGGATCCGGATTCGCGAAGCGTCTGACTGGATAGAGGAGGCAGACCATTCCCACATACGTAAAACTTATCATGTAGAAGATATCGAGTGGAGCTCCCAAGAGAGCTTCTAGGGACCACCATCCGTCCCGGGGTGGCATGTAGTATTGGCCCGGCGACCGGTAGCTAAAACAATCGCGAGATACGAGGAAGGTATGGTCGAAATTGGCTGAAGGGATGGAGCGAAGAAGTGTGATGAGATTGACGGGCCACTCTTGGAGACGAGAATGCCAGTACGCGCGCATGTACTCGCACTCGGAAAGTACCCAGAAGGACATTGCGAAGTGGATAGTGCGTTCTTGAATGACTGCCCAAACGTCTTTGGCGGAGGTAGATGGGGAGCCAAGGTAGGTTCGTGTCCAGATTGCGATCTGACCGAGGTGGACAAGCGTCATCGAAAGTAGCGTTGTGTATAGTGTGGGAGGGCTCGGGTCTACGTATCTTAGACCTTGATCGTCGGTATCGTTGCTAGAGTAGTCGTTCATACCATAGAACCTCACAACGAAGATCAAGGGAATCGCCATCCAGATTAATTGTGCGGGAATCACTATCCAGAGGAGTTGTACGGCGATGTAGTCGACACGTACAGGTCGCATCTGGAAGATGGATACCGAAAGTAGGGACAAATAGCAATAGATCGCGAACCGAGTCTTTGTTGGTATTGCGTAATGCGGAAACATTTGCGACGCGTGCACCTGAATCGTGTGACGAGTGATTACAAAGAGCGGCATCACGACGCTCGCAACTGGCGATGATGAGGGCAGAATATGCTCGTTCTTTAGAGGTGCAGTCGCTGTATTCGAAGAAGATTGGTTGTGTCGTACGATGTTATTGCAGCGGGGCTAAACACAGCTGTCGGGCAAGTTGTGATGAAGAAGTGTTGAAGTGCATGAGGCGCGCGAATCTTGGCAGTGTTGACTATGTAGCCTGAATACTTCGGTAGCGACATCTTCGAGCCGTGGTTAATCCGTTCGTAGAACCACCATCGTGTACAGAGATGCTAGGCCCTTGGTCTTACGAGACTTCTCATTCGAGAGTATGTCCTTGCACGTGAGTCGTACGAAACGCAGAAGATGTGGTCGGCTCGTCATCTTTCAGGGGTGTCATGCCACTCTGATTGCCGACAACAGGTCGTGTGCTCACAACCCATGGCCATCGATTGCATCTTCGACCAGCAAAGACTCATAGCCAAGGGGAAATGGCAGAACACCTTCGAACCTCGGAGGGTACCGTCCAATGCTCATGTTCTGTAGCTCTTGTTTCCCGACTGTGAGATCCACGATCTGGCTGTCAAGTCTCATGAGAACATTCGCGGTAGTTGTCTTGGAATACGAAGCCTCGAGATCCGTCCAGTCCGTAGCAGAGGCTCTGACACCGGCATAGTAGAGGCTAAAGGAGACAAGAGAAGACGAAAGAGTTCGAAGCTCGGAGATCTGAAGCGAGATATAGACCGGCACTAAAGCAATGTCAGCGTCCGCTCGTAAAAAGATACCGTTGATCAACCTACATATAGCTCAAGTCTTAGAGAGAGATGCAGGCTGAGATAAGACCAAAGCAGATCGCTTGGTTACCCAAGCCCGCCCACCACCCAACCTCCCATACTTAAATGGGCTGCCAGTGACCTTAGCCTACCGCCACCTACTCGTTCTCACCATCACCACCATTTGACCATGTTCGCGGCCGGGCGACCTTCTCCTCTACGGCTGGCGTAAAAAGAATGCTCACGCGCAAGAAGCCATGAATCTGTTGCAACAACGTTCTTCAACGAGTCTAAGTCGAAGCACGTAGACCATTTCCAAGCGAGCCCTTATCAGATCGTTCTCAGACTACAATCACATACACAGGGATAGGGTCGGCCAGAAGGCATAGAAAACGCACCATGCATCTTCGTGGCTTTCGACAGTGATTCCAACAACCTACCAAGGTTGCGTGTAACGTCGAGCGTAATCATGCTGTCGAGCAGCTTAACACTACCTCCGACAATCTTATGCAGACCACAAGCCTGATTGCGATGATTGAATAAGCCTGATCAGCGCAATGCTGAGTAAACATGAACAGGCGTTGTTGAATTAGTACGCAGCCACAAACGTCGACGGAAGGTGGGGTCCAGGAGACAACGAGAGTCTGATGGAAGGTGTGGGGCCTAAATGACGATGAGAGTTGGCTGTATTCCACACTGGGCCACTAATCTGACTTTAATCCCTGAGACGCATTGCCTCGAATGCTCTCCTGTGTGATGGCTTTTTCGTATGCAACCTGCCAAAGATTGGACATGCTGACGTGGAATGAGACTGCTCAAACCGGACTCGAAATGCGGTCGCAGTAGTGAAAAACCGGGACCTCGAATTTCTCGGACCGTGAGATTGCAGAAAGCATGTCTTCCCAAGTAAAGACGCATTCAAATTTGCAGGGCTGCATGGAGGTGGTGGATGATGATGGCACTGACTGAGAGCGAACGACTATGTGGGGTGCGGTGGGGTCGGCAGGGTAGCCTCCTTTGGGTTAGTTCCAACCAACAATAGGGGCGGTCTCACCCGCCAGTCCACCCGTCTTGTCGTCCACTTCTTCCTCCATATTCATCTCTTTTCGCACCAACAGCTATGCAAGCCTGATGGGCGTTCATGCCATTACGCCCAATCCTTCGTGTCCGGACTTGGGCGACAGTCGCTCACTGCTGTCATTCCTCGCACCCTGCGATAGGTCACCTACTGTCACGGACGCCTACCTATGCTGCACGATGACGCAATAGGAAGATGTCTCAGTACTTCAAACGCTACAGGCGGATGTTTATTCAAGTGTGATGAAACAGGTTTTCAGCAAGTTTGGTTAAGAGAAATGCTTAGCAAAGTATAATTAAGATGAATGCTTAGCAGAAGTATAATCAACACGGATGCTTAGCAAAACATAATCGAGATGAAAGCTTAGCATGGTATAGCTAAGATACATCCTTAGTAAAGTCTAATCAAAATGGGTGTGTATCGAAGTATTATTACAATTCCATACCCCTTTATCGGGTGAGAGACTGGCCCAACTAACCCAAGAGACTGGTGTGAGTCAACTGGCCAGGGTCGCCATGCATATCAGAGGCCAGACACCATTAAGCCTTCTGAACAGCCACAAGAGTGCTCTTAAGCACGCAATCTACTTCTTGGGTGAACAGAATACGCTGTGAATGTTCCTGTCAAAGGTCGCGCCCAAATCTCCATTGCTCACGTACGCCGTCCTGCTGCCCATGTCGAGCTTGGCACCGTTGGCCGGGCATTTGTAGTCGCTACTAGACGTTAGACTAGAACAAAACGTCTTCAGGAGAGAGTGACTCACATGTACCACTGGCACTGGTAACCCGGCATCGACTTGATGCTGCGCACTTTGCCATCGAAGTTGCCGAAGATGATGTTCACATCCGTACAATACAAGTTACCGGGGATGTATGTGGACTCGCCCTGGAAGTTCTGCCCTTTGTAGATGATACCGCCAGCGCCGGCTTGTCTAGCTGAAACTTCAATCTACGATGCGTTAGAAGAGTTACTGAAGGAAGGGTTGATAGAAAGAGGGACTTTACTTACAAGTGGTACAGCGCTGACAAGGGTGCTCAGAAGAGCAATGGATAAGACGAAGAATTGCATGTTGTAGGTACTTCGTGTCTGACAATTCGTATTATTTGGGAAGGAGTAGAAGACTAAAAAGGCGGCTGAGAGCGTGGTGTTACCTCGGGGGTAATACGGTTCTTTATATACTGCTAACAGGAGTGGTGAATGGTTGTAAGACGTAGTTCGATCTAAACGCTCGGCCTGTACTGCCGTAGTGGAAATGAAGGGTCCGAGCGATACCTGGCGGCGCAACGTGTTAGCAAACGCTCAATCGGATCCGCCACGCATGTTACGCTAGGCGATAGAGGAATGAACAACAGCCACTATGACAAGTGACTGGACAAGCAACCGTGGCGCAGGCTTCCACGTTGAGCAAGGGTTGCACGAAAGTCCCAGTGGTCTATGCTTGATCTGTGAAAACAAAGAGAATCCTGGTGGTGGGGTTTGCAGCTAAGTGCTTATATTGAGGCACAGTAGTTCACAACTCTTGGTTAAATGTCCGGATCAGGAAGTCGTGAGCCCCTTCGCCAACTCACTATATGGGGCGCGGGTGTGCCCAACACAGGCAGAACTGCACATTGATGTGTGTGAGAAATGGTCTGTTTAGGCTGCTGAAGTTTTGGTGGAACGCACATAAGACTCGAACCACTATTGGGGGAAGAGGCTGTGAGTAAGGCTAGAGTGGAGTCGATGACTAATCATGATGCTGATCCTCTTGTAGTGGTTTCCTGCAGCTTGGAGGTCATGGGAGCAGGATCGTCATATAAATATGGCGTCGTGTCCCTGTCTCCTTTAGTGCTGATGGAACACAGTAACGCTGTGACGGCGTTCTCCAAGTCAAAACTGAGATGCTCAGTGTCAAGCCACAGTGTGAAAAGAAGTCCAATTCCATCGCGATTCCCACCAGTGAACTGGAAAACAACCATGACTCCGGCGTCTGGTTCTTTGTCATATTTCCCGGGTTCTGTCAACTTTGTGCCTGTGCTCAAGGCAGCTGTGTAGAGCGCAGCTCCAAGACTCAAGTAGGGAAGAAGTCCCTGAGTAGAAGGTCACACCGACCTTCAGTCTGCTCTTCTAGAATGGCCAGCGTCCGTAACTTGTGCGTGTGTGCGCAACACAGCCTTCACTGCGTTTTCCCCATTTGCATGATGGAATCGATTTCGGACCGGTGGCCGCCACCCAGAACCAAGACGGAAAACCTTCTCTTTGTTTGGCTCAGGTTTCGGCCGCGTCACTTCAAATAATCGTTACGCATTGTCAACTCTTCGCCTTCTTGTCCATGGCAGGGCGCTGCACAGACTCTTGTAATGCTCCTTGGTCGCACATATATTGACTCTTTGTCTGCTAAGACGAGTCTACGCGACGCTTGATGGCCCTCCTGGTGAGTCCTAGCCTCTTTCCACCCGCGTGCTCCTAGGTAATCTATCGTCCGGTTGGTTCACTCCGATTCTCTCAACATTGTTTTCTGGTCGGGCCATATCTTGTGCTTCTCAAGCTTTGACACCGACACCGGCACCGGGTAGTTCAAACTTGACGAACTGGCGGCTGCAGCGATTATGGGTATGCCTAACTCGGCGCAAATGCGGCCCGTGACTTGTATCGGAGTTTGTTTGTGTCCGACAACCAGATGGTTAATGAACTTTATTTGTGGCTAGTCGTGGATGGATGCTCCCAGGACGGTAAAATCACACACGTAGTGAATGACCGGTAGGTGTCTGTAGCCCCGTTGTACCATGATGGTGATGGCATCGCAGGTCGTCGCAGAAAAATTCATCCTGATCTTTTCCAGACCTGTAGGTACGGCCCCAGACGCAAGACAAGGGTACGTCATTGAAAGCGGTATCCTCAGTGCATCAATGATGGTTCAATAGTGCAGTCAATGACCAGAATCGCGTAGTCGATAATCTCAGAGTCGAGCTTGTGGGGTAGTCAGCCTTATGGACAAGTACACGCGTCTTGTAGGATTCATTACCGCTTAGCAGAGCGAGATTCCGCTCGACGAGCACTCGGTCCAAATAGTTCGGGATGTGGGGCAACCGTCATTGATCCATGGCTATCAGGATACTTGGGATATTCCACATTGCGGGTGGCGTCGTAAGCGTGAAGGGTTCAAATTGGGATTTTTGCCGAACCTTCAATTTGAGCTGATTAATCGACACAGCGAACAGGCTGACGCAGAGATATTCTCACTTGTCCTAGAGACACCCAATCAATCCAAACCATCCGCTCCGTTGTGTCGCGTAAAGCTCTATCAGAAGAGAAAACACGTCCAGTTCATGCAACACAACGTTGGCATAATTTACCCCAGGGACGATCTTTCTAATAATCAGCGTATGTGCATCGGGGGTTTGCCCATTCGGTATCCACGTTGGGGTAATGTATGATGCTGAGATAGCTCCATCGTGTAGTCCATTCCTTGGGGCCGCGGAATCTCCTCGACCTCGACATACTGCAATGGGTCCAGGTTGGATAAAACAGTAAAATTCTATGATGAGGAAGTTGGCAAATGAGTCTGGTAGAGTGCGCAAAGCCCAGTCTGCCGATCAGGCTGCCAGGGTGCTGGCAGAAAAGGGGCAGGGTGGAATTTGCGTTCGCCTCACGAGGCGCATGCATGCTGCGCAGCTGCAAACAAATCGGTTCCTTTTCGGCCTCGCGGCTCGGATCCGTAGATTTAGATAACGCGGGGGTCTGTCCAACTGCAACTGCAATGATAATCGATCAGCTAGTTCTCAGTATCTAAATCTCCCAAGGGTATGTGACGTGACTTCCGTATACAATATGTATCCAGAACGCCATAATGACAGAGGTATCTTGTGAAGCAAATCGTGACCGAACGCCTAACCCTGGAGGCGCACACTGGCTTCTTCCTTTGCTTCCTTTGCTCCAAGCCGAATGCGGGCGTTCATACATGGGCCCAGCCCAAACGCAACTCCTGCTCCTGGTTCACATTGTTCGCCAGAAGTAGTTTGTGTAAAAGTGCCGCGAGAACTTGGGATCAATGTTTACGACGTGTACGTCGCCCTTTGTTGCATTGCGGATGACGGCCTTGTTGTACTCGCCAGTGGTAGGGTCGGCCTCGACGTCGATGCCGAGGGTGCGGTAGAGCTTGAGCTTTAGTCTGGATGTCACGTCAGTACTTATGCTCCTCACCGATGGGAGATTGAACTTACACTGTCGCATCTTCGCCCGCTCTAGGTTCAACACCGCCTTCTACGCCCTCCTCTTCCAGCTCACCGGCTACAGCCCCTAATCTTGCCAGATCACTCTGCAGCCTCTCGCCCTCAATTTCCAAATCACTCGCCTGCTTCGCGATCTTGAACTTTTCCGTGTCGAGCCTCAGAATCTCTGCGGCATGGTTTGTGGGGTTGTGTTGACTGAGTGTGTGGTTGTGGTTCGCGGAGAGTGTTTGGTGTGTCCGGTTCAGCGCGCTGAGGGAGGATTGGATGGAACGCAGGTGTTGGGTGCGGAAATCGCTGAGTGTGCTGAGGGACTCGTTTATGCGATGCAGTGAGGTCTTGTCATTGGCGATTTTGAAGTGTGACGTGCATTGCGCGATGAGCTGGAGAGTGTTAGGGGAGTTTGCTTCACAGGTGTGCGGGAAGGGTGCATACGGCAGCGGGATCTTCGTCGAGAAGCATATTGAAGTGCTGTGTGTTGCGGGAGATGTAATGCGATCGCTCGGAGTATTATCGGGTGTTTGCGCAGGTTGGTCTGATGTAGGCTCTGGAGATGTCTATCGCGACTGCCCCACGGTGTTGATGTTCTTGTTTGCGTGGCCCGTGCTGGGTCGCGTGCATGGCAACCGTGACCCAGTGGCGGGTGGCGCAGGCGTGGCGTGGCGCAAGCGCATCGAGCCACGAGGCGTACGTCACGGTAAAAGATCGCCTGTTCGGCCTGCAGCTGGAGCTTTCACGAGACAGCCGGTAGTTTGACGCTTACCACTTTGCACTAAAGCCATCCCCACGATACCTGCTTGTTAGTTGTCGCCTCCTCAGAAGACACAGCTCTCCAATTTTCTTGCGCAATACACACAGCCGCCATGCCGCCGTCATTACCATGTGAGTGAGACAACGACATCTGGGCCGACGAATGCTCATTCCCGCTAGATGCCGCCGATGTCGAGTCGCCGCTGAAGCCAGAGGAACTACAGGTTCTGCGCGCGCAGTACGAGAAAGAAGGCGAATATGTCGGGCTACAGACAAAGTTCAACTACGCATGGGTACGGCTTCCCCGCGTCTGGAGATATCTTCACATGCGCACCCACCTGCCGCAACAAGCAAGCTCACGGCATTCTAGGGTCTGATCAAATCCTCCTCACGCCCCGACCAACAGGAGGGAGTGCGCCTCCTGTCCGAGATATTCCGCAACTCGCGCGAGCGCCGGCGCGAATGCCTCTACTACCTCGCCCTAGGCAACTACAAGCTCGGCAACTATGCTGAGGCCCGGCGGTACAACGAGCTGCTTCTGGAGTTGGAGCCCGCAAACCTCCAGGCTGGAAGCTTGAAGGGACTTATCGACGAAAAAGTCGCAAAGGAGGGGCTCGTGGGCGCCGCTATTGTGGGAGGAATCGTGGTCGCTGCGGGGGTGGTGGGAAGCCTCTTGCTGAGGGGTGGCCCTCGAAGAAATTGAACGCGCGCCATCTTCGCGAGTCCACGACGCGCGCAATGTCTTTTGGATTATTGGTCAAGCCTGGTCCGCAATTATGTTGATGAGTATATGCATAGGCGTTTGGCGGTTCTCTATACCTTTGCCCGGGACGCTATTATTTATGGCAACTATTGATATCTGTACATACAAAGCTCTCCTACTATGCAGGCGACCGCGCCAAACTCGCACCGCATGCTGTATACTCCGTGTTGAGTGATGTTTGGCTGATAGAAGGCTCCAGAACTGGATAGAACATGGAAGAAGCGGGAAGAGACAACAAGTTGAACAAACGTAGAGTCAGAACAAGGCAATCGACTGCTACCGCGTTCAACAAGACACACGAGACTTTGCCTCTGTCTCTCCTCGTCCACTTCCATTCCCGTATTATTGACCCCAAGCGGCAAGGTGCTGGATTAGCTCCCTCCCTCTCGAGATACCGCGGGACGAATTGCAGGACCCCACTATCCCTGCTCATCGAATAACGTCATTCCGGTCTGGCAACTTTCGCGCCAAACGTCGATTACTTTACGCCAGGCCTTGCTTTGGAGCTTCTGCTACGCCAAACTACCCCCCTTAGGTGTCTCAGCACTCCGCTGCTTTACCCAGTGCTTGTCTGCTGTTGCAGCACGCCACCACGTCACTACTTGGACGGGCAATAGCGCATGATAGGTGCTTGAGTTGGTCCTCTTCCGCGCCTACTTCCGACACAAGGCCGTGAGCGTACAGCCGTCGCTCCAACGTCACGTCCTGCTTACTTGTTCCTTTCAGCCTCATACCATCTCAACCCACCACCCTAGGTCCTATCATATACGTCTCAGGCTCGCGACCATGGACCAGTCCAGCAACCAGAATGCGCCGTCACAGAGCCAGCGACCCGGGCATCGCGACATGATGTTCTGCCACGAGTGCGCCGACGAATGGTATCGCGACGAACACGGTCTTTCGTGTCCCGAGTGCGGCTCAGACTTCACGGAAATTGTGAGTTCAGCCGCCGAGATCAGCTTCCAGCTCGCTCGACACGACAAGAAGCGGATGTGCCCCGGATTCCGCTAACACGGATCAGATTGAAGACAACAATGACCCGCGGGCCAGCACCGGAATGTTTGGTCACGACGGCGACGACTCCGACTCTCTGCCTGACCTCGAACACGCTCCACCGCACCGAAATCCTCATCACAACCCATGGCTGGCCGACGACCCAGACGAGGGGGACATCAGCAACGTTAGATGGACAGAAACGGGGCCGGGACGGTACAACCTGCAGGCCACCGTCACCCGCTCTGTATCGCCACAGGGCGGTATGCCGGTGCCAGGGTCCATAGGCGGATTCATGGCCATGCTGAACGGGCTCACCGGAGCTGCATTACGGCCGCCGCAGGGCCAGGCACAGGGTCAGCAGGCACAGGGCCAGGGCGAGGGTCTGTTCTCTGGTACTGCGCCAGGGTCCAACCCAAACCAGTCTGCTTTCCAGGAAGCCCAAAATCAGGGTGCAGGCGGGGGACCTCAAATCCGCGAAGGGACCTTCAGATATCACGGCGGCGCTCGTCTGTTCCCTGGGGGAGGAAATAACCCTGGACGGGCTGAGCCTGTGGATGAAATCACCAAGTAAGCAAGAGCGACCCACCATGCTCGGTCGCCGCTGACAGTATGCAGTGTCCTGACTGGCCTCCTGGCTACCTTTGGCGCACCACCTCCCCGCGTCCACGTCCACAACCATCCCTTGGGCGGCGCCGAAAGTACTTTCCGTGGCGAACACACCCATGGCGCTGGTGAACCGTTTGCGGGTCACCCTATCCTCCAGCTATTCTCCTCCATGGGCATGATGGGCCCCGCTAGCAACATGGGAGATTTTGTCTACTCTCAAGAGGGCCTAGACCGCATCGTTTCTCAACTCATGGAGCAGACCTCGACCAGCAACGCGCCCGGACCTGCGACACAAGCGGATATCGATGCTCTTCCTCGTACCAAGGTCACGGAAGAGATGCTGGGCGACGAACACAAGGCCGAATGCAGTATATGCATGGACGAGGTCAATATAGGCGAGCAAGTGACGCTACTGCCTTGCAAGCATTGGTTCCACCACCCATGCGTATCCGCGTGGCTGCTCGAGCACGACACCTGTCCTCATTGCCGAAAGGGCATTACCAAGGGTGGCGAGGGCCAGACAAACAACCCTGCATCTGCAGACTCACAGACGGATCGTACGTCCCAGATGCCCGGCTCCTTCACTCCTTCGGGCTCGGGAACTTCAAATGATCCCTACGTTGTTCCCGGAGGATCTCCACCCCCACCGTCCAACGATCAGGGTGGCTCGTCTGATAACGCAAATGCAGGGTCGGGTAACGGTGGCATCAGTGACCGGATACGCAGGGGTCTGTTTGGATCTCCGCAATAGGGATAACACCCTTAAGTCGGTTATATCAAGCTAATCTCCATGTACATGGCTAGGGCATGACCGATTCAGGAGAAGCAGAGAGGTACTGCGAGAGGCGAGACATGTTAGTCGTGAACTCGCCTCTCGATCAGAATCGGCCGAGACTCAACCACCAGAGATTGTTCTCAGCGGCAGACGCAATACTGAAGGGGCACGTCGTATATCTTCCCTTCTTAGTCCACGGTCTCAGCGAACAGGAGCGGACACGCGTCGGTCTACCTCTGGTCTTGAGAGTCCAAGCGAGTCTACTCCACAGACGACGTCTGCAGACGGCACTGCGCACGCAAGCGGGCCTTTGACGCGCAGACACTCGCGGCGATCTGGTCGTTCGGCTACCAGGCGACAACGGTCCGCTTGAGATGCGTTGGCGTCGGTACATTGGTTTAGCGGTGGGCGTCGATGCCTTTCCTTCCCCACGCGTTTGCTCAGTGAGTTCTGTACATAGCCTTCCCTATCCTTTCTTGAATATCAGAGTCTCAGTACAGTCACGGCGTTAGAGTTCCGGAGTATAGATGCACGGATGGGGGTTTTCATAGTTCAAGAGCATCAATAGCACTGATATCATGAGTTCATGTGCAAGATCAGCCATGACTGCAATGCCGTCGCCACTTGACAATCACATGGCAGCGCCAACAGCCCCTCACTGGCGGTGTCACGTCGACAACGCAGCCGAAAGACTTTTTCTGCCGTGATTTCTCTACTCAGGCGCCATGATACGACGTTGAGGCAAAGAGGCGGTGGAGCAAAGAGGGCGAGTGCTGGGCTGGCTAGCGCGGCGCCTTGTCAACGGGTGGGGTGCGGTTATGCAGGGCCAGTCCGTGAGTGACTAGGTTCTGGGGTGCAGTGGTTTTGCGGTGAAGAGACTGCACGAGACAAGGCGATGTGAATTGTGTTGGGAGCTAGGAGGAGAGGTTGGGGAAAGCAACGATCACAGCCACTTTCGGGACTTGAAGGCGGCGTCGGCGAGGTGCCGGAGGTTGAAGATGGCAAGTGGACGGTCCGAGAGAGAAAGGGTTGGCGAGTCGAATTGACTGGGCAAGAATCAAATTCAGCGGAGCCGATCGAACAACGCATCAACGCATCGACCGCCCATTAGGAAAAGGCGTGCATGGCGGTTGAGCGCGCGTCAAGAGCGTCCTTGTCGTCTCAGAGTTGGGGGGGGGGGGGGGCAAGGTATCGTGCCTCAGTGGTCGCCTCGCGTTTGACGAGACGAAACGATTCTTGCAAAAGAAAGACCGTGTTACATGCAAGCCATTGGGGTTCGCATAACATCATGCCGAGTCACAGTCACACGTCGACGCGCCATGACGGTGAAGCGTGCGTGAGCCCTACGATGTTCGTCGACGACGATCAGCAAAGATGTGTGTGCTGGCTGTGCTTATCGATTGCTCGCCCAACTTCCTGCAATCGAGGTTTGCCGCGCGATTGACAGCCGTTCCCCGGAGCTCACAGCACGCTTTTTGACGCGACCTACGTGGTGGTACTGACGTGCGTGGCTGTGATTGGTACGCAGATACGTCAGCTGACGGGGTGGAGACGACGTGTGTGGAGGAGGTTGGCGAGTACAAAGGTCGCGGTACCTCATCACCAACACGCACGACTGCCTGTGTCAAAAGCAACGGCATCCTCATCACCATCTCCATGCCCCCCGGGCTAGGGAGTAGTCAGCACGCGCTGGGAGGCGTCGAGGAAGCAGCAGCCCTGGCAGAGGCTAGTCGAGGCGGTAAGAAGCAAGGTGGAGCCGCTTGCGAGGAGCTCGGACAAGGGCCCTGGGTGCCCTCGGCGTCGACATCCATCTGCGTTGTGCTTGCATGAATGCCTGTCCAGCCTCGCCCATGCTACTGTAATGTGCTACCTGAGTAGCAGACGACGTGACTGGCTCGTGCCTCCCCTCGACAATGTATATACCTCGTAGCGGACGTCTAGCGCCCGACAATCCACCAGGCTTGCATGCAGGATCCAACGTGTTGTTGTGCTTGTACATAAGTAAAGCTCCATTTCGTTACCGTGCGGTGAGGAGACCTTGGACGGCCCGCCCAAATTCAGAAAGGGCAACAAAATTTTCCTCCCCATTGATTGGACTGGCTCGCGCGGGAAACAGTGGCGCTTTTCAACAGAGGGAACTGATAGCAGTAGAGCGTGAATCATGCCGAGCTGGGGCAGGAAAGAAAGCTATGAGTGAGTGCTACCCACCCGTCATCTTCCCCTCTGCCTCCCCTCCATCCCACCCCTCACCACTACTCCATCTGTCCGAGGACATTACGATACACACGACTCTTTTCTTGTTTGTTGCTTTTGGTAAGAGGCTCTCTCTGTCGCGGCCCCACCTCGTCGTGTGCGGCCTGTCCTAAATATTTTTTTCCTTGCTCGTATATGCCCCAGATGCGAAACACGATCACATGCTTTGTTGCTATTGTCTCTCACCTATAAAGACAACGACGGCAACAACGACTAACACCTTGTGCCAGAGCCTCCTCGAGAGAGCAGAAGCAGATTCTCGCTGATATCCAGTCGGGATCTCAAAAGTTCAGCAGACGGCTTCTACCACCGCGGACGATAAGCAACAATAAGCGAAGCGGAGTCGTCGAGCCCTTTGCACCCCCACCAACCACTGGCGAGCAGAGCCAGCAAGAAGAGCGCCGCGGTCGAAAATCGACGAGTTCACTGCGACCCGGACTTCCCAAGCGAACCAGCAGCATGAAGAGGGCGTACAACTACTTCTTCGGCGGACCCGCACCGGTGCCCGCAACAGCTTCACCAGCTACGCCGGCGGTAACGACAGACGCAACCCCCCCAAGCGTGGTCGAGTCAAATAAGGACAATGGCGTCGACACGCCGCCAGAGACACCGCGCGAGGCGCCCACACGGTTAAGTGAGGATGAAGCAGGTACGTGATGCTCACCGTGAAGCCGTCCCTCCCCCCTCCCCCGCCTGCCCGATAACAATATCGACAGCCGCTCCCCACTACCCGCTCTCCCTTCATTCGCGGGCGTCTCCGCTGCACTACCTACCAGCTCACCATATACTGACGCATCCTTCCTCAGCAGCAGACTCGCCCGCCCCTCCCTCGCCACAAGCCTCGGACAGCTTCGAGACGCAGATCGAGAAGCTCAAGAAGAAGCTCAAGCACGCCGAGAACGAGCTCGACGAGGCACAGCGCGTCGCCGCCACACAAGACGAACACGTGCGCAGTCTCGAGGACGACCACGAGGAGCGCAAGAAGGAGTTCGAGGCCCGCGAGGCGTCGCTGCAGCAGGACAAGAAGGACCTCGAGGAGCACATGGTCAGCGTCGTTGTCCAGCAGGTACGCGAGGCCAAGGCCAAGGAGAGGAATACCGTGCGCGAAGAGTGCGAGGCCGAGTTCAACGAGAAGATGGCCGACGTCAACAAGGAGGCCGAGGAGCTCCGCGCAAAGGTGGCCGACCTCGAGAAGCAGGTTGCCTCCTACAAGGACGAGGTTGAGAAGCTCAAGGGCATGCTTGAGAGCCACCAGTCAGCCGGCGCCGAGTCGGTCGACAGGTCCGAAGTCGAGGCCAAAGAGGCTGATCTCGCCAGCGCCAAGTCGCAGCTGGAGGAGTTGACTGCTGAGAAGAGCAAGACTGAGAAGGATCTTGCCGAGGCCCTTGCCACGATTGACGAGCTCAAGGCTCAGACTGTCGCCAAGGATGAGCTCGACACTCTCGCAGCTGACCGCGACGCGCAAAAGACCAAGGTCGAGGAGCTCGCTGCTGAGGTTGCCGTTCTCAAGACCCAGCTTTCCGATCTGGAGGAGCTCAAGGCGAAGCACACCGAGCTTGAGGCGTCTCACAGCAAGCTCTCCGATGAGCTCGCTGCCCGCGGTGCCCAGGACGCTGATGCTGACAAGGCGTCGAAAGAGGAGGCAGACGGTCTTCGCAACACCATTGCCGAGCTCCAGGCTTCTCTCAAGGAAGCAAAGGACACTCTTGACCAGAAGGCTTCTGAGCTCGATGTCAAGACCAAGGAACACGCCGAGGCCACTGAACAAGTTGCATCACTCACCGAATCCTCCAAGGGCGAGGTCGATGGCCTAAAGGCCGAAATCAGCGAACTCCAGGAGAAGCTGAAGACCGCCGATCTGTCCAAGGGCGACTCTGAAGAGCTTGCTCAAAAGGTTTCTTCCCTCGAGCAGTCATTGAAGGAGGCACAAGACAACCTCGCAGCAAAGACATCCGAGCTCGAGGCTGCTTCATCCTCCCTCGCTTCCGAGAAGGACGCCGCCGTCAAGGCTGCTGAAGAGGCCAAGGACCAGGTTGACACTCTCACCTCCAAGATCTCCGAACTCGAGGCATCCCTGAAGGAGGCGCAAGACAACCTCTCCGCCAAGGATGCTGAGCTCGAGACCGCCAAGGGCGATGCATCCAAGGCCATTGGCTCCGCAAAGGAGGAGGTCGCTGGTCTCCAGAGCACTGTCAGCAAGCTTGAGGCTGAGATTGAGTCCGCCAAGGGCTCGTCCGACGAGCAAACCACTGCTGCCAAGAAGGAGGCTGCCGAGCTTCGCGAGACTGTTGAGAAGCTCGAGGCCGAGTTGAAGGCTGCCAAGGACGAGTCCAGCAAGGCCTCAGAGGCTTCCACCTCCAGGGTTTCCGAACTCGAGACTTCGCTCAAGGAGGCCCATGACAACCTGGCCGCTAAGGAATCAGAGGTTGCTGCCGCGAAAGAGGAGGCTAGCAAGGCCGTCGAGTCTTCCAAGAGCGATGCTGAGGGTCTTCAAAAACAGATTGCTGACCTCGAGGCATCGCTCAAGGAGGCCAAGGAGAGCCTGTCAACCAAGGAGTCTGAACTTGAGGCTGCCAAGGGCGAAACCACCAAGGCTACCGAGTCTTCCAGCTCGAAGATCTCGGAATTGGAGGCTAGCTTGAAGCAAGCACAGGACGACCTCACCGCCCACAAGGCTGAGCTCGAGACTGCGAAGAGCGAGGGTTCCAAGGCTGCTGAACTCGAGGCTTCTCTCAAGGAGGCCAAGGACAGCCTTGCATCCAAGGAGTCTGAGTTGGAAGCCGCCAAGGCGGACGCCAGCAAGTCTACTGAGTCTTCTACCTCCAAGATCTCGGAGTTGGAGGCTTCCCTCAAGTCGGCCCAAGAGAGTCTGGCCGCAAAGGAGTCTGAACTCGAGGCCAAGTCTGCGGAAGCTGGTAAGGTCTCTGAGCTTGAGAAGGAACTCTCGTCTGCCAAGTCAGAACTCGAGGCCGCTACCAAGGACTCGGAATCGTCGAAGCAGAAGATTAGCGAGCTCGAGGCATCCGCCAAGGGTGGCGCTGATGAGTCTGCTGCTAAGATTGCGGAGCTTGAGGCATCCCTAAAGGAGACCACGAGCAAGTTGGAGGCCAAGGAAGCTGAACACTCCGAATCGCTGAAGGCTGCTCAGTCATCGAGCGACGACAAGGTCGCTGCTCTGGAGAAGGAGCTCGCTGATGCCAAAGCCGAAGCTAGCAAGGCTGCTGAGCTCGAGGCATCCCTCAAGGACGCCGAGAGCAAGCTTGCTGCTAAGGAGGCTGAGCACGCCGAGTCCATCAAGGCCGCCCAATCATCCGGAGACGAGAAGGTTGCTTCTCTGGAGAAGGAGCTTGAGGAGACTAAGAAGGCCAAGGACACTGTTGAGGAGGAACTCAAGGCATCCAAGCAGGCAGAGGCAGAGGCGAAGGAGGGTGCTGCTAAGGCGTCCTCGGTCGAATCTGAACTCGCTGACGTCAAGGCATCGGCTGAGAAGTCGACTGCCGAGAAGAGCGAGCTCGAGGAGAAGATCAAGGCCAACGATGCTAAGATCGCTGAGCTCGAGTCTACCGTCGAGGCCGCCAAGGCAAAGGAGTCTGAACTCACCGCACTCCAGACCAAGCTGGACGAGGCCACCGCTGCATCCGAGACCACTACCAAGGACCTCGAGACCTCCAAGACTGAAGCCGCCGATGCTAAGAAGTCACTCGAGGATCTCCAGGCTAGTCTGAAGGAGCACGAAGAGAAGGCCAGCGCCCTGGCATCCGATGTCGAGACTGCGAAGAAGGAGCGCGACGAGATCAAGACCGAGCTCGCCAGCGCCAAGGAGCAGCTCGAGAAGGCCCAGGCTGATCAGGAGGAGCTGAAGAAGGTCAATGCCGAGATCCTTGCAAAGGCTGAGTCAAAAGAGTCTGAGAAGCCTGCTGCTGAACCTGCTGCCGAACCTGCTGCTGAACCTGCTGCTGAACCTGCTGCCGAGCCTGCTGCCGAGCAAGTTGCCGCAGAGCCAGTACCCGAGCCAGTCGCTGAGGCCAAGGAAGTTCCCGAGGCCAAGGAGCCAGAGGCTGTCTCCGCCCCTGCTACTGATGGCGCTGCTGAGACCGAGGAGCCAGAGACACCTACTACACCCACCACACCTGGTAACAACGCCGAGGAAGAGGAGGGTGAGGCGAATGGCGAGTCGACACCCAGTTCCGGCAAGAACAAGAAGAAGAACAAGAAGAAGGGCAAGAAATAAATGCTCTAACGCTTATTTAACCACTTTTCCTACGCGTATCGCCACATCGACCATGAGTTGATTCGGGCGGTCACTGTTCTGGACGACAGATGAAAGAAAAGAAAGGAGATGAGGAGATGGAAAGTTGCATTATACCCTTGCTGCACTGGCACCGCTTACTTGGTTGGTGGCTGTGGGAGGATTCTTAGACTGTTTTGTCTGTCGAACTGCTTTTATTTTGGGTTGGTTTTCCCTTTTGCTGGTTTGAGATCAATTCCTGGTTTCGATCTCGCCCTCTCTCTCTCTCTCTCTCTCTCCTCTTCCGCCTCCTCCTCGTTAATGATGACCGTTCACGCTTAGCTTGATGATATTTGGGCACATGAGTATGAGATGGACGAATAGGATACGAGTCATGTAGATAATGAAAGAACTACCTTTGCGTTTATATGGACTTCTTTGGTTGCAAATCTTGGTTTTGTGATTACGTTGACTAGTTGGAGTGTGATCTTGGTGGCGGTGTTTATTTCGCTAAATTGTTGCATAGTTTATTGTTTGTTGGTTAATACTAAGTCGCAATCTGTGTTGAGGGTTGTGGACGCCTTGAAAACTGTGGAACGAGGACTGATAATACATGGGCACGATCTACTAGTTAGTTGCTTATGTGAGTGTGCTTCCGGATATATGTGTTATAGCATATACCTGCCTCGTCTCTCCCTAGCTTCTTTAATCTACTGTTTGAGGTCTCGGTACATGTATGCATTATTACCTCACTTCACGGTAAAGAGACTAGCCCTCGTTCCTCCTACTTGGCCTATTAACAGGTAGGATAAAGGTATCAAACGACCTATTTGGCGGCTAATGTGCTTCCGGGTCTTGTAAAGCAGTCACTAGTTAATTCTCTACATCCTTTCTTTCCCTTTCTATAACTAGTCTACGTCCTTCTATTATCCTTCTTGTCGCGTTATTCTTAGAATTATCTAAAATACCGTGTGCTAGATCCTAGTAAGTAGCCTAAGAACATCTATTACGCAAAGCATGCTTGCGGAAGGTGATTTGATCAACATAGACATCTAGAGGACTACAAATGCTACGAAAAGGCGAGGCAAGAGCTGTAAGGAGATATTTTAGCCGTGATGTAAAAACAGTCAGGCTTTGTTGGTTCGCATCGATGATTGAGGCTACTGCTCTCGGGCGACATAACAATGCCACGGAGACTTGGCCCAAGGGGAAGCAATCCGGAGCTAAGGAGATCTATGACAGTGTCTGGTTCAAAGGATATTAAGACCGACGACGTATCAGTAGCACTGCCGAGTCTAGGAGTGAGCGCATAGGACTTTGCGGTGAGAGAAGAACAGCGGGACGTTGACAAGCTGACGTATCGTACAGCTATGTCCTGTCGTTGACTTGTGCGTGTGTGGCTGGTGCGATTCGTGTACCTAAGCGGTGAGCAATGACAGTGTACGAAGATGATGTACTTGTTCGTCTCTTTGTCTTTGTTCGTTCTGCTCCCCTTTCTTGTTGTTGGTGCAGATTTGCGCTTTAACAGTAGGGATATGAGCGAAGTAGTTCGTGCTGTCCACCTTAAGTTTCATTTCGATAGTTGCCTATAGTAGACGTATTGACGGAACGTAGCTAAGTCATCTAGCTTGTATTGGTCGCTGGAACCTAATTGACTCCGCCGAACGTGTTGGAAGTGCTTTTTCTGTTAGCAACCATGGCACACGGAGAGCATTGCCGTGAATGCCATCGCGTTCTGGTTGCACATTGCAATCCGAATGGAGCCACGTCTGTGATCATCAAGGTCCTCATTGGTCTGGATAGACAGTTCTCAGACTACTTTCGCAAGAATCGTAAACAATACGCGTGGGGCCTTTTCACATTCGGCTCTTGGCACGGATGTTTCCAGCCAGCTGCAAGGCACTTGGATCTCTTCCTTGCGCAACATGACCGCGGAATTCGTCTCCATGTCTCAGTACGCGGGTCATCAGCGACAGAGAGGACCCTTCTAACTCATTTTGTTTTGGATAAACATAGCTCATCTTCCCTTTTGACGCACCGTGAACATCACCCTTCCTCTCTCGACACTCGCGACATCGGTCGCCTCACTATCTCTCCACCAGTCTGGACAGGTAATTTGTCAAGGGCTCGGTGGTGCGTTAAAGGTCCCTTTTGCGCTCAACCGACATTGTGAAAAGCAATGTTGGCCGGAGTGTATGTGCATCCCGCTAGCCGCAGTCAGGAGACTGCTTAGGTGATCTCTCCGAATTGACTCAGGTTTACCGTGACGAATTCCTTCACATCTTCCCCTAAAGTCCGTTCCGTAGTCTTTTGAGATCGTCCTTGTGCTACAATCCGGCAGCGCTTGGAGAAGAATGCCCTATTGAGTTGCAGGAATCATGAGAACAGACTTGTGGTGCTGTGGCCATGAGTCTCGAAGATTTTCCGGGGTACATGCGGGAATCTTCATGCAATGCAATAGTCTCGTAGCGCGTGGCCTGCATAGTAGATTCGGCAATGCGATTAACGATGTCGTTGGAATGCGTCGTGATCCTAAATCCGCCGACATGCGTGATGTGATCGCCCTACCCCACTTTGGCCGGGCCGAGCGGGGGCTGAGTGGATACCGCAGACCCAACGATGTTTGCTCTTTCTATTCTCCCTTTCGCAGCCTCGCTTTGTCGATTCCGTTGCTTCCGTCAATTCGCATGTGCTACCGCCTCGTCAAGCTAACCCTTCCTTCCTATTCACGGAAAGATGCTTGTTCACGGATCATTTCTGGACTTCATGCCGTCTGTCTTGAAGCTCAGATAATCTCGTCGCGTTCCTGCGCGCATTACTTCCAGTGCGGATCACGTGTCTCTCCACTCCTTCTTCTAAGAGATCAACAGCAGTTTTCAACGACATCTGCGAGCTAATACTCCAAGCTGTAGATCTTTGCCTGCTCATCCGGCATGGCATCTTCCAGAAACAATAAGAGCAGACTAGCTTGGGCACCTTAGGATCTGCTGGTTCTCGTTTCATCTGACGAAGTCTCTGAATCAACGGTTCACGCCAATGATGCGCACTGTTCATCACTAAACTTGATACCAGCTTTTTGGTACACTGTATCCAGATCCGTGGTGCGCACTGGAGGCATGATGCAATTTTCCGATTTGATCGAGGCAAGGACCAGATCCTGCCCGTAGGGTAACTTTTACTCCGTAAATGTGGAATTGCACTGAAGACTAGCCGTTGGAGCTAGCTCATACGGTTTGATTCCTGGTAGATTTGATTAGCACAGATCTGATCTTCATGCTTGCGGTCACTGCTCTGTCGAAAAGCAATGTCAGTACCGTGCACTGGAAGAAGCATCTGAGCAGACACCGACACTCGGGACGTTTGAGTATATAAGAATATCCCTTCATGCCGTCTTCTTGTTCATCAGCTCAGCATCAACAACTCAGTCACTACTACTTACTTTACTTTACTCTAATATTCTTACGATCATTCTTATAGAACTTAATCAACCGCCAACATGAAGTTTCTCGCTATCATCGTCGCCGCTCAGCTCGCTACCGCGCTGCCTGTAGCCAAGGAGGCCTGCTCCTCAACTGATAGTATGTAGCAGCCGTTCTTGCCGATTACTGTCTTCATCATACAGGATCAGTATGCGCATCAAAGACAAAAGCTGACCTTTACAGTTACCTGCTCGGCAACCAAGGCCAATCCTCAGATCTTTGATGTTGCCTCTCAGCAGCTTGACAACTCTGAGAAGCAGCTCGAAAACGCTCCGGTTCGCAGCGTCCAGCGCGACGTGCTCAAGGATGCTCTTGCCGGCCTCGACACATCTGCCGTACCTGCACAGGGAGGGCTCGTCCCCGCTGGCCGCAGCAAGCGCGACGTTGTCACTCCTACCCCCGAGCACGCCACCGAGGCTGGCCCGGACATGTACGAGGAGGCATACGAGGTCGTCCCCGAGGCGACCGAAGACAGCTACGGCGAGGTTCTCCCGGAAGTGTCCGAGGATCTGACAAAGAGGACTCTTGAGGATGATCTCGAGCTGTCCGAGGCCAGCCATGAGTTCGAGGACTCGTACGCCGAGTTCGAGCCTGAGACTACCCACGCCGCCCACGAAGTCGAACATGCCGCCTACGAGGCCAAGCCTACCCCTGTTGAGGTCCACAGTGCTCTCCCCACCCCTCACGACGTCTACGAGGCTGCTCCTACTCCCAGCAAGGTTTACGGCGCTGCCCCTACTCCCGAAAAGCCCAGCAAGGTCTACGAGGCTGTCCCTACTCCTGTCAAGACACCATCTTACGAGGCTCTTCCCACTCCCGTCAAGGAGTCGACCGAGTCTTCCCCTGTTGAGGACACCTACGACGCCCTTGGCTTGGACCTCGGCATCTTCCGCAAGAACTAGATGACGATGGTTAGCTATACCGGTGTATGATGCGAGAACGACCATTGAGACCGATACAGCAGCTGCGCCTGTCTGCCTGTACCTAGTTTCAGCCCATACGGCGCCTTTCCGTTTGTCCATAGCTCATTAGAGCCACTTTCACCACTTGTCCGACTGTTTAGTTCGAGTGTACCTGTACTTTTAGTCTAGTTTATTTATCCAAAATGGCACACATCCACCTGCTTTCAGGTATGACCAACCACAAGATCTTCACATTTTCTTTATCCCCACATGTTGCTCAAAGTAACGCTGTAGCCTTGAATACATCAATCTCTCAGCGCTCACAGCCAATGCGATTCGCCACTCCGCATCTTCTCGCCTAGCCATAACGCGACATTATAAGGCAAACCACACGTATACCACAAGATGACAAACCCTGCCCTTCCACACCAACACCGACCCAACATCAAAACAGCCTATGCGCACGTCTCCTTCCAAGCCTGCAGTGAGCATTGCGTTATCCCACGTGGTCTAACGTAAGCTCAGCACCCGGACCCCAGCCCGCCTCGGACCCTGGCTACGCCCGTGATCCAAGCATTCGTCTCTGTCAGGTCGGAATGATCAGATGCGTCCAACGGCTGACCCATCTTGAATAAGAATGTGGATGACATTGTTGAAGTTGGCAATCCTGCTGAGAATATGCACCTGTTGCGCCGAATCAGCTCTAGGTTTATCTGGTGGATGGAGGGTAGAACGCATGCAGTCGGGCGTGGTTTACACTCTACCCTGCCTAGTTTACTGCATCGCCATCCTTCGGATCCTTTGTATCCTGAGTTTTGAGTCTGGGTACGTGCGGCGTATTCTCGTTGTATACGGAATGTATAAGCAACATGCACGTTCTCGTGGTGCGGACACATGAAACGTTGGCAAGGCACACATGCGGCGCAGTCACGTCGTCTGCTCAGTAGTCACTGGCAAGCTTTTCGAGCGACGCGACGCTTCCAGGTGCCTGGAGTTTGGCGTGGAGTAGTCGTTGGAAGAGCATGTGGCTTCATGGCCAGGACTGATCGCCTGGACATCTGGTGTGACGCGGGTCCTGAGTGTCGGGACCAGTACTGGTCATCTGTCAAGACCCCTAGGATACCCACCGCTCGTTCCGCACCGTTCCGACTGATGCGCGCGACCTGTTGAGAGCATGGTACATGGCAGATAAGCTTAGCTGATGGCTATATCGCATCGGCGACCGCGGAGGTTGTAGCTCCTTGGCAGGAATTAGGCAGTCGTAAGGGCCGGGGCCAAAGGTGGCTGCGCCCTCAATGTGGCGGAGCTCGCATAACTTGACATGTTAGGAGTGGGCCAGGCTGCAGAGGGATGTTTAACAGGAATCGCATATGTAGAGGCGAGGTTTAGCGTGTTACAGACATATTGCGTTACATATTGTGTGGTTGACAAAGGGAAACAGAAAATCCTTGGAGTTCAAAACAGATGAAGAAAATGACAAGGCAGACACCGAGCCTTGAGGTGTAGAAAGTAGAAGTGCCTGTGGTTGAGCAGCCGTACGGGGCTGATGTGGTGTGACCCTTTTTCGGAGGAGACTTGGGTATAGATCTTCGTAACATAGCGAACAATTAAAGGTGGGTATCAGAGAAAGTATTGGGTATAGGGAAACATGAGGTAACGCCAATGTAATGCAAAGCTGACCATGCTGAATTTGACAAGGGTTCGCGATCAAGTTGTTTGCCTGAGGCATCGCCTGATAGCTCGCCATCATCCTGTACATGCTTGTGGGCGATGAATCCCAAAATATGATGAACGCCGCCTCCCCGGGGTATTATGCGTCCAGTGCCCAAATGCCGAAATCGCCGTGATCAACGCCGAAGTAGATACCATATGATGTCGAAGAGAAAAACTGGGAATGAAGTTGCAAACATGAGAAGGTGTGCGAGATGCGCGAGGCGGATCTAGCGATAAGTGGTGTGGAGGAAGATTGGTGCAACACCTGATCGGGTTAGGTCGTCATAGATCATGCGGACATTGGCTGATCACCCGACACTGATCAACGCCCATAACGCCCATAACGCGTAGTCGTATCTGTGGCCCTGTGAACATTCTCTCCTAATCCTTCTCCTTCTACACCCTTGTTGTGTCTTCACCGTAATGATGATAGGTGTGGGCTGCAGATATGTGGCTGAGGTCGGGCGTCGCGGTCTGCCGTGACATTTGCATCGAATGGGGGATCGGCGGCACCTCCGCCGCAGCCGAAGCATTAAGATAACCATAATCCCAGGACCCTCGTCCCTCATGGGACATTGCTGAGGGGTATTGTGACATCTGGTGAGTGGAAGTGCTCCACGGAATCATGCTCTGCCCTGGAGGTGTTCGTTGGGAAACTGGTATGCCCTGTCCTGCTGATCCTTCGAGCCCTGCTGCCACATTCTGGTGGGGCGATAGACTAGAGGAGGCCAGGTTACGTGTGTAGGCTGTCGAAGAGGTGGATGTGGGTACTGATTGCGGCGACGTGTTTCGACGGGCGTTCAATGTTGCCTGTGAGGCGGCGCTTACAGCGTACACAGAGGTTGTGGAAATCGGGAGATGGCCGGCACCAGCCGTTGAGGCATAGCTAGCAGACTGGTCTTATTAGCTTCGTGTTGCACAAGCAGTTGCAAGAACACGTACATATTTGCTGATAATCTTCTTTAGTGCATGCGCGAGTATTTTCCAGGGAAACACTTTGACGTCCTTTTCGATATTGCGAGGTTTGGGGTGGGGAAAGCCCATGATAACCTTGAAGAATCCTTCGCTATCTGGTCTTGCCTTGGAAACTGTGAGGGGGCGAAAGCCTTCGAGATTGCGACGGATGCGATTCTTCTCCTCGACGGTGAAGCGCACGTTCACGAGTTGTTCCAGAAGATAGATCGTGTCTACGCTTGTGATGAAGCACTCGTTCTTTTCTTCCCACCAGATACAGCTGATGCAGATACCACGTGCGTCTCGACCCTCTGATTTGACAGGCCCGAAGGAAGTCGTTATGGTGCTGCCGTGTTGCGATCGTTCGAACCCGACAAGCCGCCTTTTAGCGTCCAGCTCTTCCTGCGACCAGTTGTCTGCCATCTTGTCAAGATCCCCGTCTATCTTCAGTATCGCCTTACTCTGACTCATGGCATACGGATTGAAAGGCTGGATCGAAGAAGTACTCCCACTCGCCTGCGCAAGATGTGTGGCCCGGACGAGGACTGGCGTAGAAATGGCGGATGGCGAAGGCAAGACAGGAGCCACTGCGTTGTTTCTACCAGTGCTGGTGAGAGAGTTGTAGGAAGTATAGGGATGCAGCATTGGCGATATCTGCGGAAGCTCGTATTCAGCATGACTCATGCTCATACCCGACGGTACTGCATAAAGGTCCTTCTGCGACAGTTGCGAACCGTAGTTTGTCGGCCTTGCCAGATTGTACCTGCTACTCTGCGCGTACGAACTGGCCAACGCGGACTGATTCGCTAGCGGTGACATCTGTGCAGCAGGATACGCTCCAGACATTGCGCGTGGCTTCGCAAACACTCGCTTCGCAGCGTTGCCATCGGAGAACTCCCGACCGTTGCCAAACTCTGGAGAGTATTTTCTTTTCCTGGAAAAATCGGGCGACGATTGATACGCGAGGTTTGGCGACATGTCGGTGTAGGTGAACTTTCCTGCGTCGGTTTGGGATCGTAGATTGCCCATCTTGTCTTCCATCTGCAGTTTCAACATCATGGTCGGATCGAATGTGTTGGTCAGTGGGAAAGGGGGCACTTCGACGTTCAGTACGTAGTTGTACCACGATTCGTCGTCCTCGTAGTCGACTTTTTGAAGTGCAGCGACGCACTTCTTTTGGCCAAACATGAGTATGAAGATATGCTGGTTCGCATCAAGATTGTAATTCGTCCGGAGATGCAACTTTACCAGAGATCCAGCGGTGCCTTGCGCAGGTGTAATCGGTTCGGTGATTTCTGTTTCAGTATCTGCAAGTGAGGCGGGATGACGAACTCCTGCATCGATAAATGATGGACTGGACTGAACGTCTCCTGCGCCGCGTGACTCGTATGCCAGACTAGGGATGTAGGGCATATCTGCACCCGTGGACTCATGGCCCAGTAGCGCGGGCGCATCCGTGTAATGCGAGGCGAATGCGGGCTGCGCAATGCCTGGGTAGCTTGCAACCTGATTTGATCTGGTGGCTTCGGCATCTGGAACGTAGGTGGTCAGTCAAGCATGCTAATCGATCTCACGTGGGCCAGTGCCGGGTTCAGCCGACCTAGCTTGGGCAGGTGCGCTTCCAAACTCGTCAGATGAGCCGCGAACCACTTACCGTATACATATCCGTGGTTCTTGCCGTATCCAGACATTGACAATGTTATCGCGGCTCTTGCAGCTGCGACGGCCTGAGGTTCACCGCCACGGCTTGGACTTTGCAGCGCTGGAGACACGTCCTGTTGCAAATGGAGAAGGGCGCGTGATTACTTTCAGGATGGTGCACTATGGAGATGTTAGCAGGCAGCCTCGCGTGGGGGTCAGAAGGGTAGGCAGCAGTGAAGGCGTTCAGGACCGAGTGTCCTGGCGCGCCTCGAGGAACTGTCACGTTGGGAATGGTCTACGCACCTGATATTCTAACAGGATACAACAGGTCAGTTGGATGCTGATGAACCTGTCCAGATAATGTTGGCGAGGTGCCTTTCCCGTCTCGCTGCCGGCCAAACGATGATGAAGTGTTGCCGAAACCGTGGGGCAAAGGTCCGCGTCCCTCCCAGTGGTAAAGAGACAAAAGGTCCTTGTTGCAGGCAGATTTTGCGACAAGTAAGTTGGACAAAGTACCACAGATATGGTGTGAGGTAGATTTGGAGACAATCCTGAACGGCGTTGTGACCAGCGAAGCTGACAAAAGTAGCCTGCTTGGAGACAAACGATCGGGATGTTCAACAGTCTGATTCATACGGAAAGCAGGGCGGTTTTGAGTCTGTGTCAAATTCAGAAGACTCAGCTCTTCGTCCACTGCGACTCAGATAATAACTGCTCGCTACGGACGAAACAGGGAACGGGACGTGTTACTGTCGCAATTGGAGACTGATCCAGAGCTGATGCCAGGTGCTGAGATGAGTGTAAGTGAATTGGTACGGAACGCGGCATGAACCGACGTGCTTCTTGATGTGACTGACGGGTTGACTTACATTTAGGACAAAGGAGTAGAGAGGCATGCACCAAGAACTGACCAATATGCATAAGGCTCGGCAGCCTTGCCGTGCAGAAGGTATATAGGGTTGCGGGACCGCGGAGCTATGACTGTGGAGATAGGCAACAGTTAATACCAGGTAGAGCTGATGTAGGGATCGAGCGACGAATCAACCCAGAACAGTGGAAGAGATACGGGATTGGTCCAACGTCGATGGCGGAGCTTGGACGCAGGTGCAAGGAATAGCGAGCGAGTACAGCAAGCTCTTGGGGGCTGGGTTGGCTCTTGATGATTAACGATCCCGTCAAACTGGTAGACTAGCGGGCTGTCGATGATGAGGCGCGCCCTCAAAGGCTAGCACTATGGCCGTTGAGCACCACGTCGCGCAAAGCTTGACAGTCCCTATGTTCGCATAAAGGGATACACGCAGTAGTGGAGAGCAGGCGGCTGAAGCCTGTGCACTAAGGCTCTTGCGGGTGGCCTCGGATGGCGCAGCTCTACAAAGTGGCAGTAAGCTGAACTCGGCCGCGAGTGACGATCTGCTCTGGAATGTGATGGTCGCGCTCAGTGGGTCGATCGACCTGTCACCAGAATGTAATTCCAAAATAGGAAGACGTTGGATTGCTAGAGAGACGGATGGTCTTGGCCAGTACCTGAGGAGTGGAGTGGGGTTCTAAGACCTCTGCAATAGCAGGCAGCGCGGATGCGGAGAAGGCGGGTCAAAGCCTCCAAACACTATCCGTGAGGCGTCGAATGTGGAGACGATTGTGATGATGTGAAATAGGGAACAGGCGATGCAAATGCGAGCAGTCAAGGGGGTGATATGGAAAGAAGATTGGGGTGCTCAATATGGCGAGGTTGACGCATGAGCCGGGCGTAGCAGCCAGATTCGCGGGTGCCCAGCGCGGCGGTGACATTAACGATGATATACATGCAGCCCAGCACTCAAGTGAGCATCAGCAGCAAGTCTACGGCCCTTGATGCGGACAGCTGTCAGGGCGAGCCATGAGCCTCACCAGTCCGGCAGATTGGCGGTAGGGCTCAGTGGACAGCGACTGGCCGCAGGGACGGCAGCTGGCTGTCCATGGCGGCCAATGCATGGCAAGGCTCAGCATGGCCCCGTCTGAGCGTGGTGGTGATGGCATAGTGGCAGGAAGGGAGGGCATTTGTTGGAGTGTGGTGAGCAGTGGGCTCCGCTGCCAGCGGTCAAGCGAAGATGCATCTATTCCTGGTGTGGCTTGCAGAACCTTAAATCGCCCACATCCCTGTCCATTCTGTGCATCGCCGGAGAGCCACTGCAAACCGCCGCCAGGCACCGCTGCCGATGCCTATGCCTCACACTGCGATGCGACTGCTGCTTGCCCGTTGGCGATGCGCCGGCGGAGAGCGTCGCCCTGGTCCCACACGGGCGCTTTGTTGCGCTCAGTGTTGTTTTGTCGTTGTTGTTGTTGTTGTTGTTGTTGTTGTTGTGACTCTCTGGCTGACCTTCTCACACGCCGTTCTGCTCCTGCCTCGGTCGGCGCGTCGCAGCTGCCTCGCTTTGTTTGCTTCCCGCCGCATCGGGAGAAAAGCAACGACTCCCGCCCGTCGCTCCTTCCGCGACATGAGGCTGACTGGACCCTCACGGCTCCCGTCCGTTCCTCTGACGTCTTCTAATGCCACCCCCTCCCCTATTGCCCGGCTATCTCATCCCAAAGTGACTGGCAGTCTTGCGACTGCGCGCTCTGGTGCTGTGAGCATCGTCGCTACGGTACCCACGCGCCCGATGCGCGCATCCCCAACGCGACGAACAAACGCCATGACTTCCAGCAGCCTCCGTTGCGCCTTCAGACAATGCCATGCTAGCAGATCATGGTCAGTGTGGCCTCGTAGTATTCTTAGAAAGCTGATGCCAGATGACCAGGCGCGCTTGCCCCGAACGGGTGCCTAGCGGCCCTCTGGTGGCTGTGTGTAAGCAGCCAGAAGGGGAGCATTAGCAGCAGCGCTTCCGCCAAAATGCCCCCCATCAAGCACTTGGGCCGTCTCTAACATCATCACTCTTTGTTCACATCATTTATCCGGGAACGCAATGCGACGGCCAGGTCTTCTCTGCAGGGGGCCGCACTTCTCGCACCACGCGTCCGACGGTACCAGGACCCTGCCTCGTGCTGCATGCCGTCATTGCCTCCAAAGTACCGAGACTTCGCACCTCTTGGTCCGCATTAGCCGTCTTACCATATCCTCACCTACTGGCACTATCTCGTTCCTGTAGCTCCGTCCAGCTCCACAGCTTTAAGCGCTCGTCTCTACGCTTCCACCACATCTGCTGCTTACAATGTCAGCTCAGCGATGCAGAGCTGCCGGCCTCGCTCGGGTGAGCCGACCAGCATATCAGAGAAGAGCGTAAGACGGCCGCAAACAATCCTCAATTGGGTATTGCGCCGTCGACGCTGAGTTCTCACATTCTACTCTCCCGCGCTTTGCCCCATCACGGTCGTGATCTCCCAGAATGGATAATTGTGCACACTGCAACGCGATGCGTTCGCCTCCATGATGGCTTGGAGACCAATCTATCTGGTATGCCCAACCTACGACGCCATGCTTTGCGCCATTGGGCAGCTAGAGTTGTGTACAAACGATTAGAAGTTGCTGCTCTAACCACTACAGGAGTCGGGCTACGTATCGTGGCTTGCACACACTGTTACAACTACAATACTGTCTTCCCACGAGGATTCTTGCCATGGGGCCGGGTCTTCGCCTTTGCCATCTGAAACACGCTTCCGCATCTTTGTGGTACATAATCAAAGGTATGCGGTCAGCCGCCTCGTGATAGTGGACCCAATCATACAGAAACCGCTGCATCTTCCCAAGACGCCTTTCAGGGTTCTCGCATGCACATGGGTTGCGCATGTCCTCGAGGTAAAGCCCCGCTGGTCACTGGTCGCAACAAAGGCCAGCTCGTGCAACCTTGCAACGGTCCTCGTACGCGAGCAGATCTCGGGCTGTTGAAGATGGGCTTGGTCTTACGACCCGAGCACAAGTACCTCCCGTTGTTACACACGCTACACCATAACAGATGCCACCCGCTTCATCCAATACCCATGCGTCCTACCCGGCCGACTCTTGGGCGGTCTCCTGCGCAAGCGCATCACTCTTTCCATATTGCAGGCACGTTCACCACCATGCCTTGACCGTTTGTCATACACATCTGCTCGCCAATTAAATGGCTATGGGTCTCCTCAAGGACCTGCCGACGGTCAACGGTTAGTGCTTGTCACCAATACCCGGATGGCCGGTACCGAGCCAACATAAGATTCATGCAAGTATCCAAGATGAGCATGGCTGGGCTAACTTACGATAGGATTACTTTGCGTTCGCAGGCGCGGACAGAAACCCGACAGCCGTGGCTCCATTCATTGGCAGCACAAACCCTCTCTTCATCCTGGCTGTCGGATCGTTCTGACTATCCGTTGTACCAGCATAGCACATATCGCCACGCCGATGGGAAGAGACCCGAGTACCAGGTCGCCGCATCGAAAGCCCAGATGTGGGGAAATCTCAGCTCTGATCATGCACCTACACGAGTAGTTCGCATCGCACCACCAAGAGGTTAGTCGCTGTGGGACCTCCGACAACACCGCAGAGTGTCACGCACTTTCAGGGCGCGTTATCTCTCCACGATTTCGGCCGAGCCTGCCGCAGGACTCTAGATACGCTATCATTGCATCCCCGATTGCGAAACGTTTCTATCCGCAAATGACTAGTGTGCGACCTCTTCAACGGCTTTGTCTCGGACCTCTCGTTGCCGTTTCTGAACTTTGGCCGTAGAATGGGGTGCATGATCTCTATGGCATCTTGGGCAAGCCATCGGTGGCATTTTGCAGTAAAAGATCGGCATGTAGGCCGGTCGTCACCGCTTGATACTGACATTGCGAAGGACGTGAAGAGCGGCGCCCACGTTGTTTGCCAGTGTCATTTTGATTTTGCAACATATACCAATATCTCGCCACTCCTTCTACGTACAACTTTAGGTCGCTGAAAATTAGTTCTCCCTCGCAATTTATTCAAACTCGCAGTTCTACATCAAGGCTAGTGTTTTAAGGTCTATCCTCAGTTACTTGTTTTCAAGAGTTATTACTCTATCTGTGTTGCTCTTAGATAGGTTGGGATGGGCTACCTAGATAGGAAAATGCTAGATCTAATCTAGTCTAGTTCTTTCCCATACGGGTACAGCGTAGGCTTGGCTAGGTGTCTTAATGTCTCATCAACTTAGCCTCGCTATGTGCATCACAGCCTCCATGCAGGTTTCTAGCAATGGCGTTTGGTCGAAGAATGTCAAATATCGCAAAGCGGCACTACCTTCGCTTACTACACACTTTGGAGGGCAGGCGTGCAATGCCCTCACATTCTCAAATCGACACCAGCCCTTTGTTCTGCTACACAAGCGGACGGTGGCTATGGAATGAGCGTGAGCAACTCAAAGCCCGATATCGATGTTTTGACGTATCCAGTCTTCAGCAAGCGGCTTGCCAAGCCGTCGGTGCAAACAAGTGTACATCTTTCAAAAAGATCGGCGAAGGCAGCTACAACAAGGCATATCGCCTTGAGATGGAAGACGGCCAGAAGATCATCGCAAAAGTCCCACACCCCAATGCTGGCCCACGAGTACTGACCACGGCATCGGAAGTGGCGACTATGGAGTTTGCTCGGACCGTTTTGAACATACCCGTCCCGCGAGTTCTTGCTTGGAGCGCTACCGATCAAAATCCTGTCCAAGCAGAATACATCATCATGGAAGAAGCGAGTGGCACCCAGCTCCACGAAGTTTGGCAGGATCTTTCCTTGCGGAAGAAGTCTGATATTATTTGTGAGTTTGTCGACGTTGAAAGGAAAATACTCTCGGTGTCCCTTCAAAAGTAAGACCCATCTTGCTCCAACTAAGAGGTTGCGGCGGGTTTGACTCACACACACTGTCAGATCGGGATCGTTGTATTTTAAAGATAGTGGCATCGCAGGATGCGAGCCGGCTATCATTACAAGTGGTCCGCAAGATGTCGTGGGCCACGTCGAATCAACCTATTGCATTGGACCCATCACTTGAAGGGAGTTCTGGGAGAAGCAACGTAGTGACATGCAATATCACGGTCCCTGTAAGTCTCTGAATGTCTATGTAACTTGAATCTAGACTTAGAATGAACGTAGGGGCATCTTCTGCAGGATATCTACAGTCCGTCGCTCGCGGTGAGATCGAATGGATAAGTGCCCACGCAAACCCACAAGAGCCGAGTAATACTCCGTGGCAGTACACGAGTCCACAGCAGAAGTCTCCAGAGACTCATACAGCCCTGTTAAAGAAGTTTCTAGCTACCGTTCCGTATATCACTCCCAAGGACCCAGACCTTGCTTCTCCCAGACTTTGGCACCCAGACTTCCATGCGGGTAACATATATATCGATGACCAAGCCCGCATATCATGCATCATCGACTGGCAGGGAGCCTGGGCTGCCCCGGTGTTCATCGGCGCCGATCCCCCATTGCTTCTAGACTATGGGATCGACATGCTGATGAAGCTCCCTGAGAACTTCAAAGCACTTGACGATGCTACAAAGGATAAGCTCAGATACCAAGTGGCTCAGTCTATTTTGGTTCACACGTATGAAACAACTACGGCGGAGAAGAATCCTTTGATGTACAAGGTTATGCGACATCCCCATGGCCAGACACTCAAGCAATTAGAAGCTTTTGTTGGCTCTAGCTGGGACAACTGTCTCTTTCCTTTCGAAGAATGTTTGATCCGCGTTGAGAGGTGTGTGATCGATTTGCCATTACATTCCCTGGCTGACCATTGTTCCAGGGAGTAGAATCACTTTGGTACTAACGAACCATGTCCGTACCATTTCTCAGCAGAGGAGATACGGCAACACGACGAAGAGGCGGCGTCGTTCAACAAGAGCCAGGAATTCTGGAAAGAGCTACAGGGTGTCTTGACTGACGAGGGCTATGCGTCGAATGAGAGTTTCACCAAGGCTGTCGAGATACTCAGGGATTTGCGAGAAGTCGGGCTCAGTGACCTGAACGGTGAGGAACGATGCAGCTTCGACAAAGAGACGCAATGGATCGCAGATCTCAAGGGACATAGGATGTAGCACTTGCCAGATCTTCCCACACAGCCAGAAATGGCATCGAGGCATGAATCGGCGATATATTTGTAAATCTCGCCATTCCTTCCACATACGACCATAGGACACTAAAAATTAGTTTACCCTTACAATCCGTCAAAAGTCGCGGTTCTGTGTTAAGGTTAATTAACTAAATTTCGTCTCTATTACCTATTTCTAGGAATTATAACTCCGCCTATAGCCCCTATAACTATAGCCCTAAATAACTATTAATAGTTATTTAATAATCCTTTATATATTAAAAGTACTTACTAGAATAGTAGTACTCTAATTTAAGGATAGCTTACTACTAGTATTAGGCTTAAAAACCTTCCTATTCTCTTTATATTATCTCTACTATAGTACTCCCTTAATAGCTTTACTTACTATAGTACCTAAGAAAAAGAATAAAAACCTTATATACTTATATTTACTTATTTAGCTTAAGGAAGAGCTAACTCTACTTATATAGGAAGATATAAAAGCTATATTAATTCCTTTAAGCTATAAGTTATATAAGTATACTATAGATCTCTAAATAAAGTAAGTTAAGAGCTACTATAATATAAAAATATTTTACTAATAACCTAAGTTTATTAAAACCTACTACCTTAATAAGTTTATAAACTTAAAGTTTAGAGAAGTACTTACTATATACTATATTAAGATATACCTACTATAGCTTACTAAGATAAGAACTAGTTAGCTAAAAGAAAATATTATAAATACTATAATTTAAAACTACTTATCTTTACTTAAATAAGTAGTTAAGTTATATACTAATTACTAATATAGCTTTATATAAAATAAGGAGCTAAAGAACTTTCTTATAAAAGAGCTTTATTAGGAAAAAAGGATAAGAGGTAGGAAGGGAGAGTAGCTAGCTAATTACTAGCGATTTACGTAATTTATACTATATACCTACTTTAGCTATAGTTACTAAAGTTACCTTACTTAAAAAGTTTTAATAATAATTAGCTAGTAAGTCGCTAGAGTCGCTAGAGTTACTAGAGTAGCTAGATTAGAAAAACTTTTTATTTAAAAGATATATAACTCTAAAAATAAAATAGATATTAATAATCTAAGTACGCTATCCTCTAGATAATAGTCTAAATAATAATAGGATAATATTATATTCCCTAATTAGGTAAGTCTAAGGGTAAAAATACTAACTTTAGATAGTTTTAATTTAAAAAAAATTAAATTCGTTATTATTCTAGCTAGCTAGAGCCTAAGCGAAAATAGGTAAGGATTAGTAAGCTTTTCTTAATTTCTTAGACCCCTACTTACTTTAGTACCTTAGCGTCTAAGCTAGTTATTTAAAGTTTAATCTAAAGATTTTTAAAAAAAAAAAGATTAGATAAGCTAAGTAGATAATAGTATTAGTACTATAATTACCTAAATATAAAGGTTTTCTATATTACTATTTATAGTAATAGTCTTAGCGTTTAATATATAGATAAAAATATTTTTATTTTATTTTTATTCTTAATTTTTCCTTTTAAAGCTTTTTTAAAATTCTATTTATATTAGTAAGTACTAGTCCTAATTAGGAAAGAAAATATAGTTAGTCTACTACTACTACTCTAAAGAGTAGTACTATTTCTCTAAGTAGTACTAGTAGCGTAAGTTATAGCTTTAAGAACTTAAATAAAGATAAAAAAATTAAAATTTACTTTCTAGTTACTAAAGTTACGTAAGTTATAAGAGTTATAGCTTTTAGTACCTTTAGAAAAACCTACTTTTATAGATATAGTTCTTATATAGTTACTAGTTTAAAATCTTATTAACTTTCTTAGTATTAAGATATTAACTATTTAAACTTACTTTATATCTAACTACTTCTAATTATTCTATAAGGAAGTAGTATTTCTTACTATTTATAGTACCTTATCTATAAAAGTAGGTTTTTCTAGAGGTACTAAAAGCTATAACTCTTATAACTTACGTAACTTTAGTAACTAGAAAGTAAATTTTAATTTTTTTATCTTTATTTAAGTTCTTAAAGCTATAACTTACGCTACTAGTACTACTTAGAGAAATAGTACTACTCTTTAGAGTAGTAGTAGTAGACTAACTATATTTTCTTTCCTAATTAGGACTAGTACTTACTAATATAAATAGAATTTTAAAAAAGCTTTAAAAGGAAAAATTAAGAATAAAAATAAAATAAAAATATTTTTATCTATATATTAAACGCTAAGACTATTACTATAAATAGTAATATAGAAAACCTTTATATTTAGGTAATTATAGTACTAATACTATTATCTACTTAGCTTATCTAATCTTTTTTTTTTAAAAAATCTTTAGATTAAACTTTAAATAACTAGCTTAGACGCTAAGGTACTAAAGTAAGTAGGGGTCTAAGAAATTAAGAAAAGCTTACTAATCCTTACCTATTTTCGCTTAGGCTCTAGCTAGCTAGAATAATAACGAATTTAATTTTTTTTAAATTAAAACTATCTAAAGTTAGTATTTTTACCCTTAGACTTACCTAATTAGGGAATATAATATTATCCTATTATTATTTAGACTATTATCTAGAGGATAGCGTACTTAGATTATTAATATCTATTTTATTTTTAGAGTTATATATCTTTTAAATAAAAAGTTTTTCTAATCTAGCTACTCTAGTAACTCTAGCGACTCTAGCGACTTACTAGCTAATTATTATTAAAACTTTTTAAGTAAGGTAACTTTAGTAACTATAGCTAAAGTAGGTATATAGTATAAATTACGTAAATCGCTAGTAATTAGCTAGCTACTCTCCCTTCCTACCTCTTATCCTTTTTTCCTAACAATACTTATAGAAAATAGAAAATTATAGAACTTATATATATATAAATATTAACTATACTCTATAGAACTTATAATAGTTAATTTATCTTAACTTAAACTATTATTAAGTATCTCTTTAATTAGCTTATTATAATATTAATCTTCTTATTTTACTATTATACTAACCCTATCTATCGCACTTACTTATTCTTAAGAACTAACTCTTAGGTTATCTAAGGATAACCTTTATATACAGCTAGGCATAATGTAGGTAGAGTAGACGGAAAAGTAGTGCTATAGGTAAAAAGAGACTTTCGGACACGCTAGGAATATAAGGTAAGTAATATTAGTATTCACTCGCTAACTAGATAGGTGTTAGCAGTACTAGTTCAGGCTTAGTTTCAAAATTTCTTGGCAACGCAATATGAGATGACACTGTAGGCCCCGTCCCTAAGGCCCGGGGGGGGCTCCAGCATATCACAGCCGTACGCCGTACTACGGCTCTCAAATCGCAATATCTAGTGCCTATAAACATAACGCTATCCAAGAGTAATACCGCTTTAGTTCCGCGATTTAGCTCGCAATGTAAGCTCTAGTCTCCCCGTAGACTAGCCTTACATCTAGACCCACCTATACTCATCAAATTCCTCGTATCTCTATTCCTTTCTCTCTCGTCTCATAGTTATCTCGTCGTTCCCCTCGGGCCGAAATAGCGTAAGGCCGCTGAGAAATAACATTGTGCAGTGAGTATAATCTGACCGATCTATGACTAAATATACATGCCTGGGTATTTAAAAGGTACTTCTTTTGTCGCCTCCTTTCCTCCTGACAAACTCAGACACCACTCCCCCAAAGTCTCAATCTTGCTTCCTACCAGTCGGTCAATCGTTCCCATCACACCAGCACAAGAATCCTTTCCTGCAGACCATCACAATGCGAACATCTGTCCTAATCGCTCTTGCCTCCGCCTTCGGCATGTCCGACGCCTTGCGCCGAAGCTGCAGAGTCAACCCAGCCAACCGTGGCGAAGGCTGGTACTACACCACCTCATCCGACACCCTCAAGACTGTCGCAGCCGACTTCTGCTCGTCGCCCGCTATCATAAACCAATGGAACAATCGCAATGGCGACATTAAGGCCGGCATCAACCTCAAAGTGCCGTGCCACCGAGTCACTCGCGATTGTGCGAGGTACCGAAACAGCAACGACGGCGCCTATACTATCCGGAGTGGCGACACTTTGACCTTGATTGCGAAAGACTTTTGCACAAATGCCGCCACGCTAGCGTCTATGAACACGAATACAGTTCCTAGACCTGATGTCATTTTCCCTGGCACTGTTATCTCGGTCCCGTGTAGCTGGAACTAGGTTTCCATTTGCGGTGCGGGGAGGTTACGATAATTTTGGAAGGTTAGAAGAGAATATTTGTCTAATAGTTTGTTAATTATAAAATAGTCTTTCTTAGAGAATGTATTGGATTAAATTACCTAACTATCTAGAAACAAGTGCCATAACAGCCTAATGAGGTAACACTTCTTTGTCCTGGATCGGGTCACCCTCGACAGCATCAGAATTAATCCATAGTCATCACATAAAGCTCCTCAGCCTGCAAGGCCTCAGCGGGCTGTACTGTGCTCTGCTTGAAATTCCCACCTCGGTAAAACCTCATCTGCTTTGCTGAGTTACTTGCTAACTCTGTCCCACAATGGAAATGAGATAAGGGCCTAAGCAGCTGCTCGCTACCTAGGTATTAGCGGTGGGAATGGCAGAGGTTCCTGGTCTGTTACTCTATTCATCTCGCGTTTCATGAACTGAGTGGTCGTCGAAGTTGTTCGTGTGGTGACAATAGGTAGGCATGCAAAAGTGTGTGATGCAGGGAAGCTCAGGGACCCCAATTCACTACGGTATCATCTGTGCGCTCTACCCTATGCCACTTCTAGTACTCTACATGTCTCTCTAAGCTGGCTTACTTTGAACTGGAGTATATCTCTATCACTATGCGTTAAGTTATGTAAGGGCAGCCTGGAATGTGCGGAAATTCCGACAGTAATGATCGTTGACGGCTGTTGTTTGGTTTCTGTTTTGGAAATTCTCCTAATGTCTATGCCTGTTTGATTGGTTGACTCTTCTTAAGTAGCTAAGATTCTATGTCTAGCCTTAGAAATTCTAGTAAAGACCCCGCTTTAATCTTAACCTCGTTAGAAATTATATTAGAAGTAAGGATCTTTATTACAATCTACAAGGATATTCTTTAGCTAAGAAAGTTAACTTAGATACTTTAACTAGTTCTAGACTTATACCTAGATATTATGTCTAGATAGAAGAATATAGAGAAAAACACTATAATAAAGATACTTATTAACCTTAATCTTCTACTAAAAGATAGTTAGAGGCCTACTACGTAGGAATACTAAAGGAATAGTATATAATTTTTTATTTTCCGATAAGTATAGGGGTATTATTAAAATATAACTTTAAAAAAATAAAAAGTAGCTATCTCTTTACGTATTAGTTATAAAAGTAAATAGAAAAGATAAGGTAATAATATAGTTTAAATATAAAACTAATTAGTATTTTATAATAGTAAAGCTATAACGTTTATACGTAAGAACTAAGGTTAAAAAAATTTACTAAAGGTAACTAAAAAGATACCTATTAAACCTTAGGAGGCCTAATAAGGATTACTAGTATTAGCTAGTAATATAATTATAATATATTATAAAGAGGAGAGAGGATATAGTTTATTTACTATAACTAAGAAAGAGTTATATAAAACCTAGCTACTTTTAACCTTTATACTAATACTAACTTATAAGCTTTAATACTATATATATTTATTTTATATTATATATAACTACTTTATATATAAATACTATAATCTTTAATATACTATACTATAAGAATAATTATACCTTAGTAAAAGAGGTTTTACTTATACTAATTAATAAAATAAAAGATCTAAGTATTATATATATTAGTAAACTACCTCTAAAGTCTTCTAGGAGTTAGAGGAGTATAAAATACTATATTATATAACTTCTTTAGCTTTATAATATTTAATACCTTTTAATATAGTTACTAGTTAGTCTTTAACCTTAACCTTTATATTAAGATATAATTCTCTTTTATTACTTTATATTATAAAGGCCTTAATATATAAACTACGTTTAGTAAGAATTTTATAAATATAAATAGTATTTTTAATAATAATAAAAGTATACTTATAAAGACTAATATATTAGTAGCTATTATATAGTAATATTCTAGCTAAGTAAATAAAGAACTTAGTAATATAGTTAATAAAAGCCTAGTAAAGTTAACTAAGTAAGAAAGAGAAAAGTATAAAATAACTATATAAAAGCTATAAAGAGTATATAATAAAGCTTATTAATAATATTCTTCTTAAAAATATACTAAATAAAGTAGTTATATATATTAATAATACTTTATATATTAACTACTATAACTATAGTATTAGGGTAGTTATAAGTAAGTAGTTAATAAGTAATATTTTAGAAGTTAGTTATAGTATTAGTATACGTACTATTAGCCTAACTAGTAGTAGTAAAAGTAATATAGTTAGAACTATTAGTAGCCTAGATACTATACGTAGAAGTAGCTATTATTAAGATATTATATAAGAGGTCTTAATAAGAGAAGAAGAGTAAATAGATAAAGAAAAAGGTTAAGAGAGAGATACTAGCCTTATATACCTAAGAGAGGGCGCTAAAATTCTCTCTTACTATAAGAAATAGATAAGTAATAATAGCTAGATTTATATAAGAAGTTAGATTTATTATAAACTTTAATATTATATTATAAATACTCTTTTATAATAGTATATTACGTATAATTCTTAGAAGAAGGGTATTATAAAAGGCTATACTATATTAAGTAAACTACTTTAGTTATATAATATATAGCTTAACGCTAACTAAAGTAGTAAAGTATAAAGTTTATAAGAAGTAAGTTATATATCTAAAAAGAACCTTTTCTCTTTTCTCTTTCTTCTTTTATATATAAAATAAATATATACTTACTAGTAAGCCTCTTTCTACTCTTAATATATAAAGTTAAATTTAAAGCTAAATAGCTATCCTAAGGCTTATACTTAATATAAGTTAATAATAAGCTTCTTTACTTCTAAAATATAAAGCTATATACTAAACTTAACTTTATAAGATTCTAACTATCTAAATTAATAATACTAACTACTTAATAAGGTAATAATTAGTATAATAAAGCTATATTCTATAGTTATAAGAAGCTTACTAATCTTTATATATATAAGGCTATAGAATTAAATAAAGTTCTTAAATAATAACTTTATAAAGCTAATAATAAAAAGTAAAAAGTAGTAGAAGTAGCTAAGAGAAAGTATTATATAAAGTTTATACTAAGTAGTATAATACTTCTCTAAGCTTAGTTTATACTAAGGTAAAATAGCTAGAAGCTAATCTATAAGGTAATTATCTAGTAATTTATAGTAGAAAAGAGTTATTAAAGTTAACTAATAATTAAGATAAAACTAATTTTATAAAGAATAAAATAACTAGTTTATAATTTATATAAAAGATAAACTATTTAAGTTAACTCTAATAAGTATAATAATAAAGTTTAACTTATTCTTATATTTTTATTACTATATTTATTACCTCTACTATCTTTATAGAGTTACTTTTATATTTCCTAAAAACCTAAGGTTATAGAATTATATAAAGTACTTATCTTTATATATTAATAAGGTATTTACGTTCTTAGTATAAAGTTAATTATATAAAAGCTACTTTATAGTAATCTTTACTTTCTAATATAGTTACCTAATAGTCTCTTACTATATAACTTATATTAAGAAAAGATTCTTTTTATTACTTTATAATAAAAAGTACTTTTAATAAACTACTTTTATAGCTAATAAATAAGCTAAAATTACTAAAGATATAAAGTAGTTATAGTAGTATAAAGAGAAAGTAACTAAGTAAGTACTTAAAAAGTAATAATAATAAGTTATAACTACTTAATAAAGTTATAATATAGTAAATAAGTATAAGTAAGAAGCCTTATATAAGCTAGTAAAAAAACTAATAAAGTATTATTATATTATTACTTTATTAAGTTAAGTAGTTACTAGTTTACTAAAAGTACTTTCTTTACTAAGATTTAGCTTATATAAGCGCTAACTTAAGATACTAGTAAAATATAAATAATATAAGTACTTTAGAAGTATTAATATATTAATATACTAAAAAATCTTATAATAATAGCTTTTATAAGTAGCTTAATAACTTTATTTTTTTTATTATTTAATTTTAGTAAAGTAGTTTATTAACTAAACTAGCTTATTAGGTGCGTATAAACTATAGTAATATAAATAATATTTAAGTAGTTTATATTATAAAGTAAAAGTAAAATCTTTATCTAAAAAGTACTTTATAATATAACTACCTTAATATTTATATATAGGTAAATAATCTATACTACCTTATATAGTTATAGTATAAGTACTATATTTACTATATTTATTTAGAAGAAACTTAAGCGCTAAACTACTACTTTATTAGTAGTACTTATATAGTATAAGTTACTAATATAAGAATATATTATAAAGGTCTACTTTAGTAGTCCTAAGAGTTAGTTCTTAGGAATAAGTAAGTATAATAGATAGGGGGGTATAATAGTATAATTAGAAGATTAATATAATATTATAAGAGTTATATAAAAATAAAGTATAATCTTTAAATTAAATACTAAAGTCTTATATAAAGTTAAATATACTAAGGTATAAAGGTTTAGTACCTAAGCTATATACTTAATAAGTATTTACTACTTAGCTTTACTTAGTTATACTAAGAGTACTAAGTACTAAGTAATCCTATAGTCTAATTAGTATTACTTAGTTATACTAAGAGTACTAAGTACTAAGTAATTACGTAACTACTAACTTACTATTAGGTTAGCGTTTAGGTACGCTAATAGCCTATTATCTTCTAGTAGTCTAGGTTTATTCTATAATTATAATATATATACTAATAGTTTATATATAGAGAAGAGGCTTACTATATATAGAAAAGGGGCTTACTATAAATAGAAGAATTAACGGATTTTATAATAGTTATAAGGGAGAAAGGTAGGCTTCCTATCCGCTTAGCTATGTATAAGTAGTGTACTAGCGGATTAGTAGTTAGGTGGGTGACCACTAGCGAATCCCCGCTGTTGTATGTTTTTGCTTTTGCATCTAAGCAGTGCCTCATGCTATGTTTTTGCCCTGCTGTGGGAATTATAAGTGAAATGGACAATTGCTTTGGCCCGAAAAGTCGGGCTCGGTCACCTGGAGGCGAGGAACGATGCAGCTTCGACAGAGAGACGCGATGGGTCGCAGATCAAGACGGACATAGGATTTAACAACATTTTCCTAAGGTGATGTTGACTTATGCTAAGAGGATTGGTTTGCATAGTCTAGCATGTGGTCTACCTTCTGTCTCGAAACGGCCAAGCCTTTGCCCACTGCTCTCTTTCTTCTGGAGATCTCGACTCTGTATTCAGGAACCTCTCTTTCGCCTCCTGCAGTTTCTCGGAAATTTCGTCGAAGTCCTCTGGAGGTACTGCTCCGTCCCATCCTGTGTATGCACCAACCTCGCCAATGACGCGTGCCTTTCGCTCGACATCCTTTTCCCATTTTCTCATAGCTTCCTCCTGCTTCTTGAGATCTTCATCGGAGTATTTAAGCGGACAAGGTACACTAGCAGGATCATGCCCGTTGGCCTTGATCACGGCTTCCCATGTCTCTTGTTCTGCGAGCTGCGACAGCAAGGTCTGAACGTAGGCTTCGCCATCATCAAAAGTAGACCCGACAAGGTTCATGATTTGACATGAAAGAGTATTGCGGTAGTTTAATACTCGCAACAAATCGGGTGCTTGCTTTTGAATGAATATCTCGTAAAGACCCCATATGGTTTGGGCCGTGTGCAGAGCTCGTGCCTTGTCCTTTTCATCTGGAGCCAGCTCTGCAAAGTTAGAAGGCAATACAGGCTTCTCAAAGGTATTTAGAATCGGTCCATCGTATTCAATAAGAGATGGATGGTGTACATGAAGAAAAGCCGGGCTGAGGTGTGCGCTTTGCCAATCGATAATTCCCGTTATTTCGGTAGGGCAGTCTTCGTTGACGAATATGTTGTCAGAATGCAAGTCGTTATGCCATAGCATGGAGGCGGTGTATGTATCGTCCTTGGGAATTATATGAGGAAGAACACAGCTGTAGTCTCTGATTACTGCCAATTTAGTATCCTTGGATGGTTGATAACCTCTGGGACCATTGAAGATTCCCTGTTGACGATCTCGCGGAAAGTCTGAAAAGCGGTCGAGACACGCGGTTTCGCGCTTTACAATGGCTGTTAACACATCTTCGGCTGATGTCCCTAACATATGGTTACATCCGCGTTCGGGATTCAAGGCAGTTCTGGGCGGTGGTGTCTTACATGGGCCACGATAGATATCAACTTCTCCTCTTCTATCGTCAAACCAGGTGCGGCTAGTGGTTGGGCCGACACTGAAGGTATCGTCGATCTTCATGCCTATAGCGTCGGCAATGTCTTTCGTGTAGTACAGTGAACCGTAATAAGGAAAGCGAGCCTTGGACAATCGCGCCGAGAACGTCGCAAGCTGTCTCACAATATCAATCCTTTGTTTTGCTGACAAGTCATCCCAAAGACGGCCAGGTTCAATACCTGGACACTTTTCCATGAGGATGTACTCGGCGCCAACATCATTTGTCTCTGCTTGTGTATTGTATGAGATGATTTTCGGAACAGGAATCTGAAGACGATCTCTCACCTGAGCAGTAAGTTAGTAGAGATCCGTGTCTGGATGTTGTAGCATGTGAAGGGGCATACATAGTCCATAGTCGCAACTTCCGAAGCAGTTGTATAATGCGCAGGGCCTGCATTGGGATTTGGGAGCCGAGCTATCAGTTGGTGTCCGTCGTGCATCGTTACTAGGAAGGTTTTGTTGAAGTTTCCTTCTGGGAGTTTTGTAACCTCTACACAGTTTGCGTCACTACCCATAGCATCCTCGGCGACTTGAACGAGCGCCTTCAAGTTGAATCTCAGATAACGGCGCCGGAGTTGGTCTGATTCATTCCAGAGCCACCGTTGAGCTTTGTAAGCGAAGACATCGTTTTCTGAAGCATTTTCTGGCACTTGGTCAGCCTGAATGAAACGACGAGTCATGAAAAACATACCCTGCATGTTATTTCGAGGAGGACACGATTCTTCTTCCGACATGAGAGACGATCGAGAATGAATGAATGAGCGACCGTTTCTACGTGGCCATCTCGAGAGGAATTTTAAATGTGGAGTGCGGGATGCGAAATGATTTCGACGCAGGTGTATGCTAGAAAACATTTTGTGCGCCAGCTTTGAACTCTCATTTACGCCTTGTTTGTTAAACATGCCCAGGTGTCGAGAATGCCATAGAAGCGCTAGATTTTGGACCAGGGCGAGCGCATAAGCTCAGTTGGGACGCAGTGATCAATAGCGAACAGTTAGGCGCCTGACCAGTATTAAGAATCTTAGTTCTGCAGAACGTGGGTAGGTAGGATGCGACGCGTAAAACATTGCACGGTCAAGGGCGCCTACAAAAACTCGTGAGAGGGGTCAGTGACTTCCCAGGAAACGGCCCCACTTTGGCAGAGCCCGTCCTTGGCACTTTAGCCTCGTATTGATCACTGTGCCACTCACTCTTGGCACACCAGGTCACCATTGTAACTGACCGAGCGTTTAGCGAAAATGCCGACTGGACGGATAAGTTTTTCATGTTGTCGTCGTAAGTCAATCGTGCGTGAGCGACCGAAGGTAGGTAGGTAAACCTCGAAAGCAACGCTTTTAGTCGGTATAGGCAGTACGTGATAGTGCTCTGATCTTACCCAGGTACAGAAGTGCGACATTGATTTCGAATGTGTGGCCTATGTTTACATCATATAGGGCTCGTATTCATGACTGTGACAGACTTACAGCACAGTCGAATCACCCAGGTGGGCGCCGAGATAACTATGCGTCTCAGATGCCGGCTCCGGAAGACCAATGATCATTGGGAAATATGGAGCCTAGTGTAAACTTTAATGCACTCTCATGCCCGAGCATGGATTTCCAAGCGCTGCATCTACATAAAGCAAGTCTGGCATCTCGCTACAGTTTATAAGTCGTGCCCAACGTCCACAAGAGCAAGGCAACAATCTGCACATCTTCGCCTTCGAGAAACTTCACCATCAATCTATCGACTAAAGTATTTCTGTTTCGAGCTGTATACATTTCAAACCCGAGTTCCGCATCCACTCGCTGTTCTTTACAAGTAATCCTTGGTACGACGTCAAAAAATACTGTCCGCAACTCAAACTAAACAGATCAGAGGTGATTCACGATGGCCAATACCCTGAAGCAAGCCGTTCGAGAACTCTTCAAAGAAGCCAAGAAAAGCCGTTCTGGCATGCAGAGAATCTTGAAACCTGCAAGTGATGGCGCCGGTAGTCGAGTCTAACCCCCTCAACAACCGAAGAAGGACGAGAAGTTTGGTATACGCATCGACAAAGGCGAAGCTCTGAGTGGAAAAGTTCGACTCAATCTGCAAATCAATTCGAATGCAGCCAAAAAGACTCTTAAAGACCTGGCGAAGAAGAACGGATCTCATAAGAAATATGTTACTGTTGAGGTCGATCCCAACCAAGACGCTACGGAGGCCAACATGGACAAGTTGGAGGAGGAATTTCTTCGGGGAATTGATACCGGTGATATTTGAGGGACTGAAGAGTTTATGGCACCAGGCCATGTGAACACTTGGACCATAATGCTTTCACGCAGCGCTCTTCCTTCGCATCGTACTCAGTCTCCATAGCCCCAATATTATTATCAACCACTTCACGTTCCTCCAGAACCTATTATTCAAAGTGCCAATGAGTTCTCAAACAGAGATGTTGGCCAGCACTACCTAGGTAGTGTATCGGGCCCTACTATCTAAGTACCTTTTCGGGTAAGGTTAGGTAACATAAGTTAAATGAACCCCTAACGGCATTACTCTGCAGGAACATCGCTGCTGCTCGACCGCTCCTCCATATGATTTGGTTACCTCAGAAAAGGGTTGAATGCCTGAATGACTGGTGCTGTGGCATACGTTCCTCGTTTGCAACAGCTCACCCTTTTATCGGCCTTTTGCAAGCGTGACACCAGCACTCCCCACCTTATACGTCACTTTTGCCTTCGTAACAGTCATTTTCATACAAAGCAGAGTGCGTTAGCATGGGGCAGTGCTGACCTGAGCGGCTGCGCATGCGTACAGGTTAGCTGTTTAGCTATAAACAAGCAGTATACTAGCGGATCAGTAGTTAGGTGGGTGATCACTAGCGAATCCCCGCTGTCCTTCAATTATTATTTTTGCCTTGAAAGGGTACCTGGTGCTATCGTTTTGCCTTGCTACATGGGTGGAACGGATGATTGCTTTAGCACCAAGGCATGCTTCGCGGACTGATTGACTCCTCAACCTGCCTTAAGCCTAATTCGCCTTCAAGCTATCAGCATACTCTCTATAGATCTGCTCGCAGCTTTCGTCAAACAACAGTCCCATCCTTGTTGCGTTTCCGAACTCTGCAGTCTGCGGCCAACTATCCAGCAACCTCTTCGCTTCTTCATCCACCTCCTCCTTCAACAGCCCCAGTTTATCCTTCCCACATACTGCCTCGAACGCTGCGTACATGTCTCCAAGTGTGACACTTATCCCCGGCATGTACACCGCACGTATGTGCGACGGCATAGCGTCCGCGGGAGCCTTCATTACGCGCACAAAGTTCTCGATCATGACGCGTGGTGAACATATCATCTGGCGCGCCGAACGGTCGCTAATAGGCACGATACATTCGAGCCCGGCCATCGGCTCGCGAATCATACCGCTCAAGAATGCGGCAGCTGATCGCGAAGGCGCACCTGGGCGAACGACTACGGTCGGGAGACGCACGGCGAAGGCATCGATTAGGCCACGGCGGTTGAGATCGTTGACGTGATACTCCATGATGGCTTTGTGGGTGCCATAGACGCCTATCGGCGTCGCGGGGGTATCATCTGTAATGGGACCTGATGCCGTATAAGGTGGTCCGTACACAGCCTGGGTGGAAGCGTAGACAATGCGGGGTTTAGAGGTTTGTTGAAGTTGTGAGATGGATGTGAGAACAGAAAGCGTGGCGCCTAGATTGACTTTGGTAGAAAGCGCAGGGTTCTCTTCGCAGCCAACAGACATTATGCCGTGGAATAGGAAGATGGCCGACCATTGTGAGCGCATGGAAAGGAGCCTGGTGATGTCTGCTTGTGAGGTGAGATCCGCAGCTGTGAGCTCCAGATTGAATGCCGAAGATGAAATTCCGGCTGGCCTCTGGGGTGTTTGAAGGTCGGTCAGGACGACGTTGTTAGAGGAATCTTTTGTCAACTTGGCGGCAAGCATGGGCCCCAGGAAGCCTGCGCCGCCGGTGATGAGGATGTTGTTCGACATTTCCTGTGGTATGCTCTTTGAACTCTTGAATCGGGTCTGTGATGATCAGGATTTCGACCCTGAAGCTCGCGATCTTGGATGGAGAGCAATCCAATTCGGTGGAGAAGTGGAGGGCAAGGGTATCTGCACAGGAAAGATGTGCGCGATAAATTGCGGCGAACGGAGCATATATACACGACGGTACTTCATGTTGCGATTCGTATAATAGTCTTCTTGTGAGGGGATGGTGCCCCGTTACGAGTCGTGGCTCGTCTCGAGGCACAATTGCTTGCAACGACCCACAAATCAAATGCGCTAGCCTCCGAAGCCGCCCTACTAGCCTGGCTGGCCTGGAGAACCCCGCGTAGCGGTCTTTGCGGGGATAGAAAAAGCAAGTTCAAGGGTTCTCGTTCGCTCAGTCCTCGTCAGGTCAACACGACGGATGGATACCGGCAAAATCCCCGTGTTGTCGAGTTGTGGTGCGTGACCGGAACGTTCGCCGCATACGTTCGGACTGAATTGAATCCCTTAAACGACTTCTATGATTCGGCCATGAGCCGCTCTCAATACTCAGTATCACCATCGCCACAATAGCCAATGACCCATATATGAAAACATATATGTGGTATCATCTTCTCTTCTCAATACTCAGTACGGATGATGATATCGGCTGCCAATTTGGTCAAAGGTTTCCTCAGTGTCCAAGTTCCATTCAGTCAAGATCATACGCTAAAACTTGCATGAGGTAAGTCCGCTAGCCCATAATGTACAGTACAGGCTTTTGTCCATTACAGTTCACCGTGCTCATCATCCAACGGCGGCGATACAAATACCTGGTAGGCCTCAGGCTCAACTTCAGTATGTAAAGCAAACGAAGCTGCCCCGTAAGATTTGACAAGAGCCGCGTCAATATCGTTCAGCATCGTTATATGATCCAGCTCCAGGGTCTGCCGGAGTAATTTTTCCAGCTTCGCGATTGCTGCTCGTGGAACTTCGCCGACGACAGCTGCTGCCCGAAGGTCGTCTATCGAATAGTATGGGTTGCTCGCTACTATCTCGCGGATGGAGCTGTCCAGGAAGATACGGACACGATCATCATAACTCGTTGCATCTGGAGTCTGCTATACACTTGGATCAGTCTCCGCAATTACCTCAAGAAGCATTATGATGGTGGTTAGCATACCTCATTGAAACGAAGCCCGCACTCGCGGCACAACTTCCCACCAACATGTGGATAACCCTGCCACTCGTATGCCATCTCAAAAAGCCTGACATGCATATAGCTTTGTTCGAGTTCAACCCCAATAATCAAGTTTATAGGGCCATCTTCATTACAGTCTTTAGGCGCTCGACCTAACCGATCGCATCGATGAAACAAATCATAAGCCTCGCAAGCAGCTCCTGCCCCATGTCTTTCGCTGAATGGTCTATCATTTCTTTTTGCTAGCTTGAACGGTCTGTCGTCATCATCGGGAGAGGTGCGAATTGCTCGGTAGGCGGCGCACCAAGAAGACGTGTTGAAGATCGCAGGGCAAACCAACGCAGAATATTTGGGAGGATGGCCAAGATGTTCTGTCAAGTGCTTCGTAATCCCAGCGAAAGCAGTGCGGAATGTTGATATTGCAGCTTTGCTACATTCCCATTTTTCTTTGACTTTGTTCTGCGGATTGAAATGACTTATGCTATCCTCAAAGTACGAGATATACTCGGAGGTAGCCTGGTATGTCCGTAGTTCGACCAGACCCGACGAGTTGATTCGCGAAGCTATGATAGACGTTGGGTTTAACGTCAGGGCGAAGGGCCCTTGCTGTCGTGAGTGCTGAGCGCCCGCCAGAATTGGTACTAGGTATGGCGCAAAGAAAAGGACTTTGGGTAGAGAAAACATGGTCGTGGGTGTATGTAGTACTGTGAAGATGGCTGGTATATGGATTATGTATGTTCGTTAGGTCTCCCTCTGCGCCGCAGCCATCTACGTAGCGCCGGCACTAACCGTGCCACCCTCGAGCACACACCCAATGACATCTCCATCATTCATCTCGCTTCGTCAAAGAATCTGCTAGCATTACCTAAACAAGAAATTTCGATAGAAGACATGCTTTTCTACTAGCTACCTAATCATGAACGAAACTCACGCTCATCCCCAATCCCAACCCATCTATTCCTTCCCCTTCAACTCCTCCAACTTCCCCTTCAACTCCTCCAACCTCTCAACCAACTTCTCCCACCCAGCACTATCCTCCCAGTTCTCCTTCCCCTTACCCATCACACTCCTCACCGCACTTCTTGACTTGAACTTCCAGTCCTTGGCCACCAGCTCCCCACTTCCAGCCGCCAGACCCTCTGTGCGTTCACGCGGTCCCAAAGTCTCATACGCATCCAGTAGATCCATCGTCATCTCAACAACAGCGTCCCACTCTCCTTCAGTGCCAGATTCCCATTTCGGCTGACTCGTCACGGCTCGCCATGCCTTCTCGTGACATTCTAGCGCCGAAGTCGGCCGCTTGGTGTGTGTGTAGAGTGTTGCTAGGATGATCCATAGTTTGGGCGATACGGTGATGAGAGGCTTGATGTGTTTCTCCACGAGATCGTTTACGAGGCGGGCGAGACCGGGGCGGGATATGTCAAACTCTTCTTCGCGGGAGACGACGTGCTTGACTAGCATGTCGATGACTTCTGCGTCGACGCACTTTTCGCCTTCGGTGGAGCCGCGCAGCTCACAGATACGGCGTTGGGCAGTTACGACGTCGGACCAGGAGGGTGGGTTGGTGGAGGCGCTGACAGCGAGGACGTTGTTCCAGATGCGATAGTTGTCGTGCTTGATTGTGGCGGCGCGTTTGAAAGCCTTGAGGGCGTCGGTACGAGGATGGTTTGTTACTCTTGTTTCTTGCAGCTCGCCGTCTTCAGTTTCCTGGACCTTGGGCTTGAGGTGGAGAAGGGAGGCGGCGAGGTTACTCCATGCCTCGGCGTCCTGATCGTCGAGTTGAACGCAGCGAGAAAATGCCTCAACGGCATTCTTGAACTGAAGAAGTTCGAGGTATGCGCATCCGAGGGCGAACCATGCGGGATGATAGAGCGCGTTGATCTTCAGCGAAAGCTCGTAGGCTTCTGCGGCTTTTTCGTAGTTGCGCGCTGTTATGTAGCGTTGACCAAGAGAGCGTTGAGCGCGCGCATAACGTTTGCCGGAGACCTCCCAGGCCTTTTCATACATGGAGAGATCGTTGTCAATGTCGCCTAGAATGCAGTAATAACGAGGCGCCTCGGCTGGCGGTGGGTTCCGTTCAGCGCCCTCCCACTTCTCCTCGTCCAGATTCACGTGCTCGTCGTCGCCATTGGTAGCATGAAACAGTTGTCGTCGGATCATTTTGCGCGCCTTCTCTTCCTTCTCAGTGGCTGCATAGCACAGTGCTGCTTCGGCCCACATCTCCAATCTCTCGTAAATCTCGAGCGCAGATCGCAAGCCACCTAGAGCAACCCATCGAGCAGCAAGCTCGGACTCCAGCTCCCAACGGGTTGGCGAGCAGAGAGGGAAGATGTAGCGAAGGCGTTCCTCAACGGACGCCGCCTCGCTTTCCTTGGCCTGTGGCAGGAAGGAGGTAATCTTCTCGCCCGTCTCAGCATCGGTGGTCGCGTCGCCAGAAGTCTCCGCAATGACTTGATCCACCAGAGCTTGTAGTTGTAGCAACCCACGCTCCATAGTCCGCGACTTGTAGCCTTCGATGCGACTGCGCACAAGAAGAGCTTGAGTGTAAACTTGCCAGTTCGAGCTGCCGCCCTCCAGTACTCTGGTAGCGTACGGCTCGGTTTGTTCTCTTGTGAGACCATCGGCGGGGTTCGTGTTCTTGATACTTTCAGCCAGCGAAAGCATGATGACAGAATCCAGGGGGTCGAGTAGAGGTTGGTTCGATGGCTCCATAGACGTAAGAGACGGTGGCAGAGAGGATTCATCCTTGATCTCCATAGATGCAGTATCATTGGTGAAAGAAATAGATTCGAGCAAGGTATCATCGTTCAGATCTAGGGCCTTTGGTTTTGAGCTCGTGTCTGTTGCGCCATTGGTTTCCGAACCTGCACTTCGGGCGAGCACAATAAGCTGGCTAGTATCCTTCTGCTGGAACTTTGTCCTCTTTCCCATGAGTCCAGTCAATGCAAACTCAAACTTTCGTTCCGAGGTTGCTTGATCAAGATCCGCCTTGGCTTTCTTGTCCAGGCCATGGTGCGTGTGGATCGCTGCTCGTTCCAGCAGGAAGCTAGTATGCAGGTCCCTGATCTCCTCATTCTTATCTGAGTTCTGGATCAAATCTTCTACAGCCTTCAAGTCGTCATAGATGGCATCTTGTAGACTCGGTGCCGGCTCGCTGAGCAGTCTCTGATGGACGAAATTGACTCTGAGGCGCGCCCACGCTGCGACCGGAATGTTCTTTCGAATGGCGGGACTGACGAGGATAGTTTGCGCGAGGCATAGTAGCTCGATGTTTGGTGTGAGTTTGTATGCTGCAACTCCATCTGCACTCAACGATGCCACGAGATCTGCCCTTGCTTTGCTGAGGCCTTTTGCATCGCCTGCAATGTCTTCCGATAAAAGTGTTTCGGCAGACTTGAAAGGTAGTGGCGGCCCAGTAACATTGGACTGCAGAAATGCATGCAAAGCAGCGACCGCAATCAGGAGGTATGTATGCTGCTTGTATGCTGCTGTTGCTTGTATTGAATCCGAATCAGCTTCATTGTGGTTTGACAGAAGTAGTCCAAGGCGGCGAAAGATATAATCGTTCCAGACAGCGAAATCGCCTCTTCTGACGTCCTTGGTGGCTTCATTGTCCTGGTGACCTAGCAGGAGCTGTGCTTCCGGTAGTTGGAGCACTTTCAAAAAATCTCCGGATTCGGTTGCCTTGATGGTGGTTTCAAGCACCGCCGCGAGTTCGTCCGGCAGCGAGCTGCGGAAGAAACTCAGGAAAACATCAGCCATCTTTGGTGATGTTGATTAGTGTAGACTCGGAGGTGGGAAAGCTCGGGCGCAATACTATCGAGGCTTGCACAACAAGTCATTCACTTATTCCAATAATTTTTCATACTCATAGCGTGGTTGCGGGGCTGCTTTTGGAATTTGCGGCGATGAGTAAGTCAGTGGAGAAAAAGGGCTGTCTGGTGGCACGCCAAACTGCTTTGGGCGAACAGGGTCTGATCCACATCTGCAAGCAGGGCATTAGTTCTCTCTTTGCCGGTGCACATCAGACTGTCAAGCCCGCTATCATCACAAAGCAGCCAATCTGGAAAGCTGGAATCTGAATACGATGCAATGAGGCCGCACGTGAAAAAGTGGGTGCTCGGCTTATGAATAGGGATACGATTCTCCACAGGTATTACTACGACCTTGCCATTACCCACATGCGCGCGGCATCTTCAAACCGGCAACGCAGTATACGTGCGCCCCGTTTAATCCGAGTCGCTGCTAGAGCCAGAGCTACTCTTGCCGCCCCTGCTACGGCTCCTGCTATGGCTCTTGTGCTTGTGACTGTGGCCAGACGAGCTGTGGTGCGAATGGTGGGAAGATCCGTGGTGCGAAGACCCGTGGTGGGAGCCATGCTCGGAGCTACCGTGCTTCTTGTGCTTCTTGTGCTTCTTGTCTTTCCTAGAGTCAAGTCAGCTCGTGTCCGCTGTAGTGCTGGAGCGTGTGTTCAACTTACTTGTCAGGTATGAGGTTTGCGCCAACGGCGCCCAACAGCGCACCTCCTATCGTGCCCAGCGCTCCGCCTCCAAGTTTGTTGCCGACAAATGCGCCGCCTGCGCCTCCCAGGAGGGACGAACCAAGGCCACGGTCGCCTTCAGCAGGACCGCCAGGCGCACCATAGCCCTGTTGTGGGTCATGGTGGCCCTGTTGCTGATGCGCTCCGTACTGTTGGTTTGGATCGTGATAGCCTTGCTGCTGGTGTGGCTGCGGTGGGTAGGGAGAAGTGCTGCGGTTTGGGTCGTAGCTTTGCTGGTACTGTCCCTGCGGAGGGGCACCATAGCCGTGCTGGGGAGGCTGCGCGTATGCATCGTGCGATGGCGGAGGGTACTGGCTCTACGAGGACATTAGCACTTGCAGCATGGTAGATGGAGTGCGCCGACGGCGCGCAAGGGTGCTGACCTGGCCCTGGGGGTACGGGCTGTGATGTCCTTGACCGTACTGGTCGTGCGGTTGTTGTCCATACGCCTGACCCTGCGGCGGAGGGTAGCCCTGGTTCTGCTGTCCATAGCCATGCTGTTGCTGCTGCTGGTATGAGTTGTCGTGGCTGTAGCCGTAGCCTTGACTGTGGCCTTGGCCCTGGCCGTAGTAATCCTGACCCGACATGTTGTTCGTGACTCTACTTTCTAAGAGTATCAATGAGAATAGGGTATGTAAAGTCCAGGTAGAAGCGGTGCGGCAGATAGCCGGTAGAGTCTACAGCGGGGGAGGGGCAGGAGGACTGATGGTCGAGCCAGTGCGATTGCGGCATCACACGCGCGCGCTTTAAGTGTGACATGTTCTCGCATGCGCTGACCGCGCGCGCCACATGTTTACGAACGTCGGTCATGCCTAATGAATCCGACATGGGTCTCATCGCGGCTGAGCTGTGAGCGATTTGGTGCTGTGGATTTCGGACATGACCGGAGATTTGGCTGAGGGGCGCAGCACTGGCCACCGGCCATCCTTCGCTCGTCTGCGCAGCTGAGACTGTTTTCACCGCATCTCGAATAGGCATAAGACTTGCTGAAGTTGCGGGATTAACTTCAGCCGGATCTGCTGCAATCTTGTTGCCTGATGTTCAGGGGGATTCTTTCGTCAACAGGTCTCCTCCATCACTCCTTCCGCCTCTTCATCAGGTATCCAGAAGACTATCATGGAAACACGTTGCATATCCTCTATAAGACAGTGCGCTCACTGATACTCGTTCGAGAACGCGGGAAAAGATTGATTGGTGTACGACCCTGGAGCGTTGATACCAGACACCAACTGGACAAAGGTCGTGTACCTAGGTAGTGACCACTCATACTGGTTCGAAACAAGAACCATTTGGACATTCCCCAGCGCTGGTTATCTCCGCTGGTGTATATACTTTTTCTGCTCGAGACCTCCCTACAAAAATCTACATATTTTGCTTCTTTGTTCACCCTACTCTCCACTAGCAGTTGTTCCTGATCCAAGATACAATAGTTCATCCGATGATGTCGCAAGATGTTCTTGCGGTGCCCAAGCTAGAATGGTTCGAGAGTATAACCAAGTGGAAACCGCGAGCAGAAATATTGCTTCAGAACAACATACATGAACATGAACAAGCGTCTTTGAATCTACGGTGTTAGTTGGCTTGTCCAATCTTCAGCATTAGTCCTTGTGTTCATGTGCTGGAAGATTGTTATGTAGTAGGACGTGTATCTTTGGCCGGCATTGAAGCAAGTGGGAGTTCGACTGCAACACATCCGCACAAGCATAAAACCTCACAAGATTCACACGTCGCGCAATGGTTTTCGACTCATGATACCTTTTACAATGTCCACTACAAGCACACCTACTAGCAATGTGACGGATCGGTACAAGCGTACTGTGAGCAACTCAAAATCCGGGGTATCGATAAGAAGTGGGGGTTGCCCGAGCGCAGCATGGCTGATTGAAGCGACACTTTGCGACGTCGGAAAGGTTGACGGTGTTGAAGAATGCCATATTACTAAGATTGAATCATTGGTGGAGTCTTCTGCCTAGATAGTCAGCGTCACATCTGGGCAGAGACCATGACTAGTTCCTTAGCCAGGGAAAGTTGAACCGATATACCACAACAGCAAACAGCCAAGTTGATACGTAATGCACGCGGCCTCGGAAGGCCTTGCCCTCTTTGAAGTTTTGGGCAGAGTGTTGGCCGGTGATGGCGCGGTGGACGTCTGGACAAGGTGGCAAGGGTCCAGAAATGCTTGCCGCCTCGACTTCGGCAGAATCGGGGAGGTGGTTTGGGATAAGTCTGGAGCCTCCGCTAAAATGGCCGTAGCGCGACGACTTGGCAAGGCTGTACGAGCAGCAACCGGCAAGGCTACGGCCTAGCATGGGAACACCCGTATGTAGACTGAGCTAGAAGAAAGCTGACTTCTACGGCGCTCAACGGCCGCGGCGGAAGATTCTGCTGATATTGGGGTGTATGGGTGTCGTTGTCGATATGAGTACTGCGTGGAGGCTGACATGGCGGTCGGGTTGGATTAGTGCAGTCCCTGATCTTCAGCGCTGCATTGCCCGCGGCTCCCAACGGTTGGATGCATGTCGTTGGTCACGGTGTTTCGAGAAGGCGGTCAGCGCGCCTGGCTCAAACTCGCCACAAACAGAGAGGGCTTTTGCAACGTGGGCTGCGACATGGCTTCGCGGTGGCGGCAATGCTGCTGCCCGGCCATCACCAGTAAACAGAGGAGAGCATCGGCAGAACGCAAGGAAAAACTGGGCAAGTGCGGCAACAGCGAAATCTCTGGCGTTCGCTCGGGCTCGAATGAAATCATGGGCAATTGCGAGAAGGCGAGGTGTCCGGTTCCTTGACGCACGGGCCGCTGCTGGAGTGCACGCTAATCTTATCGGCGCCCTGGCCTGGAGAAATTTCTCAAAGCGAGCGAGACAGCCCACCAAGGCATAAAAAGCCCCTCCATAACCTTTGCTGCCACCTCTCCACACTCACTCTCCCTCTGGGCTGACCCAAAGTACTTTCCCTTCTTTGTGTCGTTGCGTCCGGTATTAGAAAGGCTGCGAGTCACGTTTCTGCGCCCGTTGTTAGATACCCCCGGATAGATTCACTCTATCTTTTCGCGCCAAAAGTTTTTTAGGCCCCGCAGCCCAAGTCCATATAAGGACCGCCGCCCCTCCACCCACCTTCTTTCTACACACCTCTCCCCCCCTCCACACATCACCGACAACATGGCGCCTGCTGCTTCGCACGATGCCAAGGACATCAAGTCCGAAAACTCCAAGTCGCTCAAGGCACTTGAGGAGATGATGCAGAAGTTGACCGTGTCCAAGGCCCAGGACGAGATCAACGCCTCTGCTCAGGCCATCGCCACCTTCATCAACGGCGACATTGAGGAGGCTGACGCTCCCACCAAGTATGTCCCCCTCCTGTTCTACCCCTTGCTTGCCACGTTGCAGTTTCTAACAACTTCCCAGGGCGGTCCAGGTGCTCAAGAAGCAACTCGCCAGCAAGAAGGATGCCGTCGCCCGTGAGCGCGCCCTCGACGCCATCCGTGCCATCGCCCAGCACTCGCACGTCTCCGCCGCCGTCGAGCCCTACCTCGTTTCCCTCCTGCCCGACGTGCTGGCCGCGGTCGGCGACAAGATGAGCGGCGTCAAGGTCGCTGCTCAGACCGCCGCTGAGGCCATCGTCATGGCTGCCAACCCCAACGCCGTCAAGGCAATCATCCCCCACATCATCCACTCGCTGGAGAACGCACAAAAGTGGCCCGAGAAGATGACAGACCTCAAGTGCATCGAGGCCCTCACCAAGAGCGCCCCCGCACAAATGGCTTTCCGTGTCCCCGACCTGATTCCCGTCATCTCGGGTGCCATGTGGGACACCAAGCCCGAGGTCAAGAAGGCTGCCTACGGCACCATGGAGGTTCTCTGCTCCTTGATCTCCAACAAGGATATCGAGCGCTTCATTCCCGAGCTCATCAAGTGTATCGCCAAGCCTGAGAACGTCCCCGAGACCGTTCACTTGCTCGGTGCCACCACCTTCGTCACTGACGTCCACGAGCCCACCCTCGCCATCATGGTTCCCCTGCTTGAGCGTGGTCTCGTCGAGCGCGAGACTGCCATCAAGCGTAAGTCTGCCGTCATTATCGACAACATGTGCAAGCTTGTCGAGGACCCCCAGATTGTCGCCGCTTTCTTGCCCCGTCTCATGCCCGCGCTTGAGAAGAACTACGAAAACTTGGCTGATCCCGAGGCTCGTGAGAAGACCCGCCAGGGTCTCGACACCCTCATCCGTGTCGGTCACGTTCAGAACGGCAAGGCTCCCGAGCTTGAGAAGTCTGGTGACATTTCCACCATTGCCAACCACCTCAAGGCTGCTATCCCCTCCAGCATCAAGATCGACGACCGATTCACCCCTGTCGTCAACTACGTTGGTGCCATTGGTGGTCAGCTGATTGACGAGAAGGACTACGAGCCCCTCAACTGGCAGGCTAACGCCGGTCCTTTCGTTGCCGTCCTTGTCGGCGACGAGAAGGCCAAGGAGGTCACCGAGGAGACCCGCAAGCGATCTCTCCCCGGTGCCGCCGCTGAGCGCGCCGTCGAGCCCGATGAGGAGGAGGGCGAGGATCTCTGCAACTGCACATTCAACTTGGCCTACGGTGCTAAGATCCTGCTCAACCAGACCCATCTCCGTCTCAAGCGTGGTCAGCGTTACGGTCTCCTCGGACCCAACGGTTCCGGCAAGACCACCCTCATGCGCGCTATCAACAACGAGCAGGTCGAGGGTTTCCCCAAGCAGAACGAGGTCAAGACCGTCTACGTCGAGCACGACTTGGACTCTGCTGATACTGAGATGACCGTTCTTGAGTGGACCATGAACAAGCTCAAGGCCGTCGGTGTCGAGACCCCCGAGTCGGAGGTCAAGACTACCCTGAACGAGTTCGGTTTCACCGACGCCATGTACAACGGTACCATCGGTGCTCTTTCCGGTGGATGGAAGATGAAGCTTGCGCTCGCTCGTGCCGTCTTCGAGAAGCCCGACATTCTGCTGCTCGACGAGCCGACCAACCACTTGGACGTCAAGAACGTCAAGTGGCTCGAGGACTACCTCACCAGCTCTCCTTGCACATCCATTGTCATCTCCCACGACAGCAAGTTCTTGAACAACGTCATCCAGCACGTCATCCACTACGAGCGCTTCAAGCTTAAGCGCTACCGTGGTAACCTTGACGACTTCGTCAAGCGTGTGCCCTCTGCCAAGTCTTACCACGAGTTGGCTGCTTCCGACATGGAGTTCAAGTTCCCCGAGCCCGGTTTCCTTGAGGGTGTCAAGACCAAGGCCAAGGCCATTCTCCGTGCCACCAACATGAGCTTCCAGTACGAGGGTACCTCCAAGCCCCAGATTGAGGACATTACCTTCCAGTGTTCGCTCGGATCCCGTATTGCCGTCATTGGTCCCAACGGTGCCGGAAAGTCCACCCTTGTCAACGTCTTGACCGGTGAGCTTGTCCCCACCAAGGGTGAGATCTACCACCACGAGAACATCCGTATCGCCTACATCAAGCAGCACGCTTTCGCCCATATCGACCACCACCTCGACAAGACTCCTTCCGAGTACATCCAATGGCGTTTCCAGACTGGTGAGGACCGTGAGACCATGGACCGTGCCAACAAGATCGTCACCGAGGAGGACGAGAAGGCCATGGACAAGATCTACAAGATCGAGGGTACCGAGCGTCGCGTCATTGGCATCAACTCCCGCAGGAAGTTCAAGAACTCTTACGAGTACGAGTGTTCGTTCGCTCTTGGAGAGAACGTCGGCATGAAGAACGAGCGCTGGACACCCATGATGTCTGCTGACAACGCCTGGATTCCCCGTTCCGAGATCATGGCCTCCCACGCCAAGATGGTCGCCGAGGTTGACCAGAAGGAGGCTCTTGCCAGCGGTCAGTTCCGTCCCCTGGTCCGTAAGGAGATTGAGGCTCACTGCGCCAACTTCGGTCTTGACGCTGAGCTTGTTTCTCACTCCCGCATGCGCGGTCTCTCCGGTGGTCAGCGTGTCAAGGTCGTCCTGTCTGCTTGCTCATGGCAGCGTCCTCACTTGATCGTTCTCGACGAGCCCACCAACTACCTGGACCGTGACTCTCTTGGTGCCCTTTCCAAGGCTATCAAGACCTTTGAGGGTGGTGTCATCATCATTACTCACTCTGCCGAGTTCACTGCCAACCTCACTGAGGAAGTCTGGGCTGTCATGGACGGTCGCATGACACCTTCCGGTCACAACTGGGTGCAAGGTCAGGGTGCCGGTCCCCGTCTTGCCAAGGACGATGGTGAAGAAGAGGAGAAGGTAAGTCATCATCCCACCTGATATATTGTTGATTATATGCTAATTTAACGGGGAAGTTTGACGCTATGGGCAACAAGATCGCGAGGTATGTACAAACTACAACTCTGGGACCTTCCTGGAGCTCCCCTATTCATATTGGAACATTTACTAACTTATCATCAGCCAAAAGAAGAAGGCCAAGCTCACCTCCTCCGAGATGCGCAAGAAGAAGAAGGACCGCATGGCCCGCCGCAAGCGTGGTGAGGAGGTCTTCTCCGACGAGGACGAGTAAACGTGTCTCCGCCTTTTGGAAAAGTTTCTTTCTTTGTTTGGTCTTGTGGTTCACGTGGGTTCGGGGTGCATGCCGACTTGCATGTCGGTCTCTCATGACATTATGCAGTAATGTTCACGGTTTTTGTTCGGCGTCTGGTCATCAAAATCTTCATGAATGCATCTGCGGATTAGCATCTGTAGAAGATAGAAATAGATTCCCATCACACTTCACCTTGCTTGCCTCTTGTGCTTAGTTAACTATGACTTCGTACATTGACCCTACCTTCTCGATATCATGTGCGTCGAATTGTGTGCCTTGAGGCGAAGTTGTCGGCTGGACGGCATGTCATCGCCAGGCACTGCGATGCCCTTTGTCAACTGCGACCTCTTCAACACCTAAGCCTAGGTTTGCTTAAACACTGACATGGACACCAGCCGCATTTCCTGCCTTCACCATCGAAGTCCACCACGCTGATGCTTTGTGTCGTCTTATAACACTCCCTCCTTCGCATGTTTCGAATGATCGACACCTCTTATACCTATCATGAACGAAGCAGCGTGTAATGCATGCGTCTGAAGGTGTTGCAGTATGCAGCGGGAAGACTTGCGAGAAACTTAAACGACAAGCCGGCACTCTGGAAGCCATAGATTGTACTACCGTCTACACAACACCTGGCACGTTCAGCCACAAGTACCAAACTCTTCCCAGGAGGTCTTCAAAAACGCATCACTTCTCTATTCGATCTCAGAAATGCCACTGACTACCTCCGCGCCACCCTATCCTCACCAGCAGATGAAGCATTTCCACCTATGTACACTTCTTCCCACACCCCACCAACTCAACATCCGTATATCCATCGCCTACGATCCAGATAGCACCAAGACAAAAAGTTAGCTCAGGAGATGCGTTCTGCTTTAGCCAGCCTCTGGACGACGTCCTAGAGCTGTTTCCGGGCAACACCAAGAGCACAAAGGCTCCACACGAGGAGGTAGCAGATCCGACTTCGTCAGCCCATACGGTTTGCACCCCGTACCGGCAAGTAGCACGTGACTATCTCGCCGTGATATCTTATCTTCAATGAATGAAGTAAGACCTCAGAGTACCGAGCAGACTAGTAGAACATGACTACAGTCTTGAACTTCCTCATCTGTAGCCATCACATTTCGTGAGCCGCCTACAAGGTACGACCGGGATGTAGAGACGAGCTCCAGTATCCTTTGTCGACCTGTAGAAAGACCATGTGGCCCATGTGGTTACAGTAAACATGGTAGTTGTAGTTGCCAAACAACACCATGAAGGCGCTCTCCAAAACCCAAACCCACAAGGTATACTTGCGGTATAACTTGCTTGTAAAAGCAAGCTTTCGGAAGTACAGTAGCAGCTGCACGACACGTGGTCATGTAGGTGAAAACTGCGCGCCAGTGGCCATCGGGTAAAGTAACGATGTACCTCGAAGAGACTTCCAGGTGCTGACTGATTCGCCCCAAGAGCTCAGCAGTCGACACCATGTAAGCCTCACCCAATTTTCAAAGCGGGGGGCCAAGCTACTCGCAGGAGTATTGGCCCCCAGCTTCGACGTCTTTCACTTTTGGGAGAGTGAAAGCAGATCCTCAAGTTCCACTCTCGATAGGAGAAGAGCTTTTGAACCTCAATTGGAAAAACATGAAGGCGCAGACCTAACAAGTATTCCAGGCTAGCCGCTCGCTAAATTTTCCATTTCCCGAAGGTGAGTGGACGATCTTGCTCGGGCATCGCAATGTAGTCTGACAGACTGGTGTTCTTACCCCCTCGCCTCGGTCGTCCAAGACAATGCGCTTTACGCGCGAAATCTGGATCGGCCTCAGCGAGGTCGGGTTCGATATTTGAAGAAGTGTTGTGAATGCACATAGCATACTCAATAGATCCGCAACAATAGGGTCAGGGCTGGGGAAGTATTTAGTTTCCTCGTCCATCTCCTCATCTCCTTTGATTGTTGCATATTCTGCAACGATCTAGTCGATGTAGTTATCGTCGTCACCCGTCAGCATTTCGCCTTCAGAGACATCAGATACCGCGAGAGCCTCGTCACAGGATCGCATATCAATAGCATTTGCTACTGTGGTTGGAGTAGAGGCCGTAGCATACTCCCTCTCACTCAGCCGCAATGACGACCTCGTGAGCGACGGGGAAGTATCTTCATCCAAGTCATCGTCAGAGTCAAGGACTACCGGACAACTCCTTCGAGAAGACCTTCTTGGGGCGGGACTTGGGACGGGACTTGAGGGCTCATCACCCCCGGTATGTTCTTTCCGACTGCTCACTTTCACGAACGACGTGTGTCGTTTGCTTCCGTGCGTTGTGCCGGACGGAAGGCATGTTGTAGGTTCGTGCCATACAGGACAACTGCGGTTATGGTAGCTACTGTCTTCAAGTGTCAAGTACTTGTACTCACAAAACCACAGGTGTTGCTGGAAAGAGAAAAGTCGGTCGTCGTTCGGTCAAGCGTCATTTGGTGAGGCCTGGCACCGCCCCAGCCTAGACCGACGCGGAGAATGAGCTTCTCGAGCCTGTTTGTTAAGGATCGGAGCGCCGCCCCTCGTGGGTTTGGCCTTACCCTTACTCTTACCCTTGTCGTCGGGTCCTTTTGGACCTTTCGGCATGTCAGCTATGATCAATGCCAATTGATAGCGCCACGCGGAAGGGGAAAGACACGTACCAGGTCGATTACTTTTTGGTTGGTGGGGTAGAGAAGCAGGACGCGAGAACAGTACTGTAGGTTGAGCGCGACGCGTTTGGTCTGTGCGCCACGCTAGACGCTAATAGAAAGACCATGATGGAAAGACAATAGCCGAGAAGACTCACGTGAAGGTGATTGTGTATATGTGAGTCTGATAACTAGACAAATCAAGAACCACCACTTCGCCAAACCTCGCTGTGGAGCCTACATTGACACGGGAAGCTTCAGAAGCGCCCTGTTTCCTCAATTCTCCAGGCGACTTGGTCTCTGTCAAAGCAACAGCGTCTATGAAACTAATAGTGTATACCTTTAGGCTAGACTTCAGTGCTTAGAGTATGACTTGAAAAAAAGCAAGCTGCTCGGTCACAGGCACTCATTAGCGTCACTGTTGGTTTGGTATAAACCAGAGATCGCTATAAAGAATGCGCAATATGTCCAAAAATCTAGCCGAGTTCCGAGAGCATAGCACTAGAACAGTTCCTCACACTCCCGATGCGTTTTGGACATGACCATATCGTACCAATGTGTTTCCAGAGTCTCTGCCAGGACGGACGACTTCCGAACATTTCTCCAATGAAGCTGCGACCATAGTGAAAGACGCAGAGTGTCTCCAGAAGCCAAAGGCCGACGACACATGTCAGAGAGTCCAGCTGTGTGGATTCAGAAAGCGCGGCACCCCTAGAGGCAGACCGTCTTCAAACTTTGTGTGAGCTGCCGCGCATGTCTCAATGGGAGCAGGATGGAGATATTCCTCAATGCGGCTAGGGTGCAGCGGTATCGCGATTCAATGGCACCGTCGGCCACTCGACCCACACCATACAAGGGAAGAATCGGGCACCCTACCCAGGCAGCTACCGGGGAAGCGTTCAGTCTTTCTCTTGTGTAGCATGGACGCGTCCAGCACTTTGCCCCGCCCTGCTGTCTCCGTCTTGCATCGTCGCATTGTTCACGCATGACCTAGACCAAGACACACGTGCGTGTCACATTTGAACGGCGTGGACGATGCTTTCGGGGACTGTCCGTTGCTGGTATCGGTACGCGATAGCTTCCGCGTGGATGACGGGCTAGTTGGTGGACGTGGGCAGGTGGCTGATGAAGAGTCGAGCAGGGTAATAACGGTGCAGTTCCTTCGAATGCTATTGCACGTATGTGAAGCCATTCCCGAGGAAAGTGGGATCCTGAGGGCCGGGGCAGAATCTGGGTTCCATGGAAGGTGATCAGCACGGACAGCGACAACCCGGGAAGTCATCTGCTCCGGGGTTTTGCCATAAAGTTATGCATGCGGCGATCAGCCATAGTTAGCGGTCGTCAGTCTGTCAACTTTCGCACACACCTCGATGAGACTGCATGGCAAAGTACGGAGCCGCATCCATGTGAACAGGGACGCGACATCCCCCCAGATCGCGTTGGCGATGATGTAAGCACATGAAATTCTCCTTTCCCCAACCCCTCCTGTTTCAACCTTCCCTCACAAACTGCACTTCCTTGCGCGTCTTCAAGTCGAGCCGCTGTACCGCCACTGCAAACTTTTCAGCTCTACATGCTCGCCCGTCTTCCAACGTTATCAGACGTGTCGCATCGCATTCGATTTACCTTGTCGCTGTCGAGCTCTACTGCTCTTGTCGCATGGGCATAGCGAACTCCGTCCACAGCTTCATTTAGCGCTCACCCTCTTTGTCTGCGGAACCATCGTTCCTATCACTAATCCACAAAGCCGTCCCAATCTCGCGTGGCAAAGACGTGAACAGCCGAGGCGCGCCGTTAGACCAGTAACACAAGCTCTGTCCCTGCAGTAGAGAGCTAGATTCGCCGTGGATGATGCGCAATGGCCCCAACGACTGCCGATGGCGTTGGGCGGCATGTCCATGTGTCGTGGTCAATCACGAGTCAAGCCGTTACGACGGCGCAAGACTAGTCGGAGCTCAACATCACGGCTGCGCTGTGGTGAGGTCGCCATCTCACATGATTGGCTCCAACGTCGGGACACTACACTAAGCCCAAACACGCTTTGCAAGCCGTATCGGATGGGGGATCAGAAGAAACAGTTTGCAGCACTAGAGTGCGCCGCATCCCCTAGACCCATTCGTGCTCTATCTTGATGAAAAGTCGCCGGTGCTGCTAGCCAGACCTCATGTTCTGTCTGTTTTACGATCTCGTGCCGTCACCGCTTGCGATATGCATCTTCATGCGCTGATTTCAGTCATTTGTTTGTTTCTGACTTTCGGCCATGTACACGCGTCGGGCAGCTACATGGATAAAAGGGAACTAGGCATCGCTGATATTCCCGCATGCGGAGTAAGTGGTCGGCTACATTGTCTCGTATTACTGCTAACGACATGTAGCTTCTCTGCATGATATCCTTCCTTCCTGCAAGTGGCTGTGCCCTAGATGATACCGCGTGTATTTGCAGCGATACCGACTTCACGGCAAGGGTATCGACATGTATGCTTGCGAACTGCACCATGCAGGAGAGTACGGAGACCGCCAGGGTCCAGGCCGATCTTTGCAATCTCTCCAAGGAATCGCAGCGGGTGAATATCTTCATGTGGACCGGCATCATATATTCGATTGCCGTTGTCTCTGTATGCCTTCGGATTGCAGGAAAGATAGTGAGTAAAAGGCTGGCGCCGGACGACTATATCGTTATCCTTGCCATCATATTATGCGCTCTACCTGTAGGGTGCGTGCTCGCCAGTAAGTTGACACAACCGTCACCTAGCGTACACCACATCTAACACAATATAGTGACGAAACGAGGCTTTGGCGAACATTTGTGGAATCTCGAGGATGGAGCGTTGCTACCCGTTCTCCGCTACTGTGCGTTCCATCATACATCTTGCCCTCGGGCGCACCAATATGCTAACAAAGTCCAGTCTTTGTATGCTGGTCGACCTACGTCATCGTTCTTGGCCTCATCAAGATTTCCCTGGTCCTCTTCTACCTCGAGATCTTCCATTCGTCAAGCTTTCGAATCTCCGCCTATGTTGTTCTGGCCGCATTCATCATCAACTCGATCCTAATCTTCTTCTTGACCATCTTCGTATGCGAGCCGGTTGGATATTTCTGGAATCGGGATGTGGACGGAAAGTGCTCGGACTTCCAGACCATCGCCTACGCAAACTCCGCGAGTGCCATTGCACAAGACGTCATCCTCCTCGTCTTGCCTTTGTTTTTCATCCGAAAACTGCAGATGAAACGTTATCGCAAGATTGCGGTAGGCTTCATGTTTGCCATTGGCACTTTCGGATGCATTGCAACTGTCGTTCGTCTTCACACCTTGACGAAGTTCAAGATATCCGTCGATCCTACATGGGACTACGTTCCTGTCACCATTTGGACGGAGCTAGAACTTGCGGCAGGTTTCCTTTGCGTATCGCTACCATCCATTCGGATATTGATGGTCAAAGTGTTACCTAAAAGCGTCAAAGAATTATTTTCCCACGTTACCCACCCTTCAAAACAATCGAAACAGAGCAACTCGGGTCCACAGCAAGCACTCCCGGTAGCGCAACCGTCGCAGAAGGAATGGCACAAACGTTCGGGCTGGAGTTGGATCTCGCTGGGTGCCGACCAAAGTGACCCTCAGTATGGGTCCAGGAAGAGTATCATGAGCGGTCGCTGGCCTTGGGTTGCAACATCACCCCTCGCTTCACACTTTTCCTCACACGCGCAAACTAGTCCTCGCCGCCTGAATTCTGCGATAAGTAATTACAGTGACGTGGGTGTCATACTCTCCCAACCGCCCTATGGACATCAAAAGAACGCTATAGAACTACGCAAAGTTCCAGGCGCCCAGGTCAGGTCTCACGATAGACAAAGCGTCTTGAGGGATGAAGTCACAGCACTACCAACAATTGGATGTCTGCCCGAACGAACATATTCACACGAGCGCATGAACAGCTTCAAGGGACTGGCTAGAGTATGGAGTCGCGACAACCCTGAGTGAGTAGGAGACACAATGTTCTGGAAACATGAACAACGCCCTTTCATTCTCAAGAAGGCATACTTTGGCGCCCAGCAGAGACATTATTCGCCTTTTTAAAACATGATGACCGTGCCCGATGCGGCATCGGCTGTCTTCTGCTGATCTGACCGGATCCATGCCATACCCAACGCTAACAAGAGGTCCATACCCGGCGCTACATGAATCTCCCACTCCGCATGCCGATGCGCCCACTTGGCATGTCGAGAGACGGTCATGACCGGGTTGCCATTGGCGACGAGACCCTTTTCTTCACCCGCGACGTCCTTCTCAAACTCGATACTTTGGTTCTCGAGGTACTTGTCGTGGATTATGAGGTCTAATAAGGACGCATGTTAGTCGAAAAATGGATAAAGGAAGGGCGGAGATGAACGAGGAAACAACACACCCCATTTGGGAACTCTCCACGAGATCTTCAGATGAACATCCCATATCGCCTTCGCATCCGCACTTCGCAGTGCTCTATATTCAGTCTTGAGCTTGATATTGTGTCTCTCAACATTGATCCGCATCGCCTCTTGTCCTTCCATCGTCCTGAATAGGATGACATCCGGTTCTTCTTCTTTAATCTGAAGAAATGGAGCTCCAGCTTTGCCGTCGGGTGTGAGGTAGCTGACCAGGCTTTGACACTTGCCTTTAGGGGTGTCTTCGTTCTTCATGAGAAAGGACTCTTGGTGCTGGGCCGTCCAATTCGGGACTATGACGAGGCCAGGTAGCGGCATGGGTGGAAGGGTCGGAGCCATCGTAGGGTAGCTCCGATATAGGAATACGAGTTTGCAACGAAGTGGCAGTCCGTCCGGTAAATCAGCCGAGCATGAGATATCAGGGTCTGTTCTATACGCATCATCTCCACTCTCCTTATACTATGAAGCCGTCAGCATCTGACGTCGTCCCGTCAGCCCCGTGTAACACGAGTAAACAACGTTCGTAAAGGCGAAGATCGTTGTTGAGAAGACCAATCATGCGGGGTTCGGGTATATTACATAACAAACAGGCAAACCGCCGAGACCTTCATTGTTGCTTTCCGCATTGACTCCTCTGATCACGTTGCGGCGCAGTCATATGCAGGTATGCGGCGGGCATGCTAGCCAGATGATGTGAGGAAGGGTGTGTGGAGCTGAAGATCCTGCCCTGCGCCGGATAGCTGCTCGTGTGGCACCTCAATCACTAGGCGAAACGCTAATGCTATGTAAGGGACAAGCCTGGCCCCTCATTTCTCCTATGTACAAAAGATTCGGTTGCGAATCGAATTTTTCCCAAATCCCCTTTATACCAAACAACATATTCAGTACAACCGGATGTATCGTCACTCCAGTCCTACTCGTACCGGATAACAGGCATCTTAAAAGTCCTATGCCCACTGATGAACCAATGGGCGAGAGCCCCAAGTACTACAGCGCCAAATATGGGCCCCGCATAGTTCATGTTATCTCCAGTGACTGGCAAAACCTGTGGAAACGGCATCCAAAGTACGACGAAAACCAAGTAACATAGCGCGAATGTATTGACGGGTACACCGATAACACCCATCTTGAATGGTCCATATGGCGGAGACGGCCCTCGGATCTTGCGCAGCAGCATAAACAGGATCGGAAAGAAGTATGATATGTGTAGGGCGAACGCTTGCAGGGAGATGAGTGCGTTGAAGGCGGTTGCGCTCGCGATGTAGATCAGGGACAGACAGGTTACGATGGTTCCGACGAGGAGAAGAGCGTTGACCGGGAGTTTGAGTGTGGGATGGACCTAAGATTGTCAAACAGCGCAACACGCGAAGCCGAACAGGTTACGTACGTATGAGAAGAAGTTGGAAAAGGGAAGGCCGTTATCGCGGGCAAACACCCATACCAGTCTTGATACCGAGGCAAAGATGTTGAAGAGTGCGAAGAAGAAGATCACCGCTATGAGTGCGGTGAGAACATTAGCTGCCACTGATGAGCCAGTGATGTTGTAGATGATCCATAGCAGTGGAAGTGGCGTAGCGACGACATTGTCGAGTGGACCCATATAGAACAGGAGAATGGTAGCAAAGATGACCAGCATGACTGAGTTTGCGACACATGTAATGATGATACTGCGCGGCACACGCGTGCGCACCTTCTTGACCTCGTCGCCTATACATTTAGTCAGTCGAAGAGCCCCTTACAAGGCTGTATAGACGTACACATGTGCAGAACGCTGTCGGCTCCAGTAACTGAGAAAGTCATACTCAGGAGACCGAGGCCCCAGGACACACCCTTGTTGTTCCAACCAGACTCTTCCCACGTAAGTGTCTGGAAGACGAATTCAGGATCGCTGCGCGGTCCAAATACAACAAAGACGACAATCACCACAACGAAGAGGCATATGTGGAGTATGCCGCCTGTGATCTCGAACGTATCAAGCAGCTTTCGAAACCAAAGGTTAAATGTGAAGGGTATGATCATGATCGCAATCATGACAAGACTGGTATGCCATCTTTCAGGGACATAGTTCTCGTTGTTAAAGATCGCCAACGAGGTGATCATGTTCGCAAGAATGGAAGGCGGTCCAGCACAAGCGAAGCACCAGGCTCCGACAGTGATCCATCCTGTTGTGATGTGAGTTCTGGTAGGTTTCGTGGGGTACGTCGACCTACCTTGTAATAATCCCCAAAATCGAGGGGCAGCAGGAGCGAGATTGGCTGACCAACGGTACTGAGCACCGACAGTGGGATCTCTATCGAGATATTAATGAGCGTCTAGATCTGGTGCTAGAGACGTACATCGAAGCCAGCTCTGCCAGCGAGAAACCAACGGCACAAGCGCCGATACCTGCCAAGATGCTGCCGTAGAAGATAGACGCCGGGCCACCGTTGGTCAAGGCGAACTGAAAGGTCACTGCGAATGACTCCCATGAAGCGAGGATGATGACGGCGAAATTAATCACAGCAGAGAGGTTTATGTACCTCTGTTTTTGTCAATGGTTCTCCTCAATGAAGCAGGTCAGATGATGCTTACTTCAAGCTGGTTTGGCGACCGTCCTCCTACAGGCGCATTTGGCAGAGTCGCTCCCAGTTTCTCACTCTGACTGGACCCTTGCTCCATGATGTCGAGGTCAGCATTCGGTTTGTAGGTGCTGAGCTCCATGTTGGTACACAAAAGGTCCAAACCAGTGGTCAGTGGGCGACGTGCGGAACTGTAGAGTAGAGAGAAGGTATTGAGAGGTGTTCACGCCACGATCACTTTGGGACAACGAATGGAAACTCCGAGCTGCGTTGCACGACAGGCCACGGTGATTGGCAACGCACTTACTGGGCCGTTCAGCTGGAGTAGCCATGAATACTGACCTATGATATACGCAGGATATGTTATCGAACTCAGGTAATGATCCGCACCCGTTCAGGGTCGTTTCTCCGACATCACTACACTCGAAAGGTTAAATCCGACGCGTCAGGCGTCTCATCAGGGTACGTTCATGCCGTTCGCTGCATGGGTTGAGATTCGCAGTTGCTCCAGCAAATAGGCTCGCGTGGGCCCGGGGCCGCCCGCATCGGATCCGGAGCGAATAACGGCAGTTTGGCTTCTTTTGACGCAACGTGCTGCGGGGTTTATACGCGATACCACTGACTCGAGCTCATCTACGAGCAATCGGGATAGGATTGAGCGAACCGTCCCGCTTTATTAATTACCATCAAGCTTAACTAAGCGAGGAACACAACCGGTCTGTTCAAATCTCTCGTCTTTCAACGGTGAGGATGCCCAGGTGCTTCGTGCAGCGAGAGGAGATGCATCCCTTTGCGACGCGCCTCGCGCAGATTGTAATGTTGGCGTGGTCAGCAGACGCTTTAGCGAAGTACGGCTTGGATGTACGCAGCGGATAGACATGGGGATTGCGGAAGCAGGACTAGCGGCTATGCATATGCACAGACAGTAAGCATGCAGCGGACTTAAAGATTGTGGAAGCACACCAATGATATCTTTGCGTTCAGCGGCTTGTGTTGGAAGCCCAACCATGGGGTATACTTTTGGGTTGATGGCCTCAAATGCGTACCCAAGATCTGTCCGAGTGCGTGGCTGAAAGTCTATGCGATGAAAGTGAGACGGAGCCGTGCGGGACGTGTGCTTCAACGGTCAGGATAAGCTGCACATTTCCCCAGAACTGGACTCCACGCATACTCCAACGGTCAGCATAATTCGTACAGGTCCTAGAGTCAGTTCCCGTACGACTCCATGTTCGTTACTAGTTTGTCGGTTTTACACAATGGTACCCGCAGGTTCGGATGAAGGTCGTGGCATCGCCGCAACGTCAAGGAGCGGCTTCATCATCGTCTCCACCTACACATGGGCGATCATAACAACGGGCGTGCTAGTCGCGCGGTTGTGGCAGAGTCGTTGCCAAAAGGTCAAAGCTGGTCTTGACGACGTAGCAATCATCGCGGCGACTGTAGGGAACCTAATCCTCCAGAAAACGGACAGTACTGACCTCGTCATAGGTTGTATATCTAGGTGCGACTGTCAGCTGGCAATACGCCATCCATGGAGGCTTGGGAAAGGACATGAAAAATCTCAGCGAGGAGGATATCTCTTTGTTCTTCAAGGTCGGCTGCTCCGTCACCGATGGCTTTCTAAAACTAATCAGTAGTCGTAGGCAACGTATATTGCCGGGATACTTGTGGTCCTTGCGATGGCACTCGCAAAGCTATCTTCTGCTTTGCTTATCGAACGCGTGGTCCCGCAAACCCGAAGAGCGAAAGGTATCCTGTTCGGCATGGTTGCGATCTTTACGATATTCTCAACCTTTGCTATCTCTTTCCAATGTGGGATCCCAGAGTGGACTCCGCATTCACTGCGATGTAGCAACGGCGGCCTTGCGATGGCGGTCATAGGGTCCAATATGGCTACAGACCTTGTCTTGGCTTTTTGGATGGTTCCGGTCCTCTGGGAATTGTCGTTGGACAAAGAGAAAAGCTTCACAGCAGCGATACTTTTCGGTGTTCGAGCAATGTATGTCTGATAGCTTGATCAGCAAGACATCGCGGTTTTGACTTTGCAGTGTAGCACTCGTTACTGGAGGCCAAATATGGGCCACTTTGAGGTTGGCTTCTAGTCATAATCCCACCCGTAAGTAATCTTAACGGACATCGTGCGCCAAAATTCTGACGAAACGCAGGCGATGCGGTCGAGCTCGTCGTCCTGACTCAGTAAGTTCAATCGATTCGACCGTTTTCATAGCTGACGGATGCCAGGTCTGTTTCCAGTCTCTCCCTAATATTCGCGAGCGTTCCACGGATCAAGCGCATCATTGGCGTTGGTGGCAGCGGTCTGGTCTATCCAGAGATCCAGGGGACTGAACTCTCAGTGTCTCGCAATTTTTCAAGCGGGCAGGACTCGCGCAATGTGATTCCGAAACTGGTGCCTTCTCATCTGGGAGACTTTACGGTGACTGTGTCTTCGAAGGGGACAGGGAAAAAAAGGAAGACGTCATGCAAGCATCTGCATTCCGATTGGCAGACGCTCACAATGGGGGCCTCTATCGACGCACATGCAAGCACGTCGAGTCTATTTGACCCGGATGAGCAAGAAGGAGTGATGATGCGACAGGACGTTATCGTGTCTGTGGAGGATAGAAAGGCTCGGAACTCAATGTTCAAATGGGAAGGTCGATGATGACGTGGCGGCGCAGAAGGAACAGCGCAGCGACAAGCACAAGCGCCCTGAGTGAGAACACGGAACGAGCGCTAAGACGATCAATATACGAAAGGGTTATTGCAGAGCGGACGGTTTTGGTCGATGTCGCATCGATACAGTTGGTGTGGTGTGAAGGCTTTCGCGACTGCGATCGCGATCAGGTCGCGTCTTCGGCGACTGTTTCCCTTCCCCACAGCCCCAGCCCACTAGCGCGGAATCTCGTCAGTCTCCAATCCCACCCAAGATGGCACGCTCCATAAGTCATTAAACGTCCTTCTTGGAAACACTCGACATTCCTATACATAAAGAGATTGTAGCAGGAAATATCATGTTTGTCGTATATAATATCGGTATATCAAATGGCCCCCAACAAAATGAACGTACGCAACAGTGAGATATATACAGCTCCACAAAAGGGATAACTGTGCTGACTGCTGCTGTGCGCTACCATTCCCCTGACGCATGAGAAAGCCATAAGAACATCAACAACCTCCAACTTGGGTATCCGCACAACAAACCATCGCCTCAAAATATCGCAACCGCATTCGGCAAGCTCCCAACACCCCCAGGCACATCAACAGGCTTACTAACAAGCAAAAACTCCCACCTCCCCTTCTCCCGACACATGTCCGCCAGCGTCTCGAAATCCCAAAGCTCGCCAATCGGCATCCCCCACATACTAAGCATACACGTATGCAAACTCCCCTCCCAGCTCTCCGGCGGCCAAACCTCAAAATTCGCATTATCTGTCGCAGTAGCCGCAAAGTAATTGTCATACAAAAAGTCTTTCATGGATTCCGTAGCATCGAGACCAGCGTAAAAGTGTTGGTCAAGCGGCATAGTGCTGCGATCGGATTTCTGGGCGGGCGAGAGAGCGTTGTATGTTGAGAGCCATCCGGTGCGTATTAAGAGTATGTCGCCGGTTTGAAAAGACGTGTCTTGCGACTCTGCGCATGCGCGGAGATTGTCGGATGTTATGTGGTGCTGGGTGAAAGCATCGTATGTCTTGCCTGACTTCTGGGCCCAGGAGTACACGTCGAGGAGGATACCACGGCCTATGATGCCTTTCTTGGCCCAGGCATCGATGCCGAGTTTTCTGGAGCGCTCAGGTGCTTCTTCGCCGTCATTGTCTCCGTCGTCTAAATTGGCCATGATGTCGTCGGAGAGGACGCCGTTGTAGTGGCAGTTATATTTCGGATGCGCGAAATGGCGGAAGCCGTCCCATTGGCTGCTGCTTTGCGTATTGAATGCTACTTCGTCATCGAATGCGCCGGGTCCTATACTTTTGATGCGGTGATTGAATTCTTTTCGTCCGAAGAATGCTGGGCCCGGCACATTCAAAGGCAAGTCCAGTGACACTGACTCTCCTGTCTTGACATTCTCTTGTGTCACTCTTGCTATTCGCTCTGGAGTGAGGAGGTTTAATCGACCCAATTCGTCGTGGCCGCCCTGAAACAAAGTCAGTATATTTCAAGTGAGTTTTGTGAAAAAGAAGTCTCACCCAAAACCAAGCATTGTCTTTTGGTGTTCCAGCGATGTGTGGCAAGGCTGAACGTTTGGGGAAGGATGGTGCGTCGCCATTTGGGTTTAGTCGCATTTTGGGCAATTCTGTAAAAGCTCAGGGATTTAATGAGAAAATGATAATTATCAATTTAAGAATATTTGGGCATGGCTACGTGGATTTGAGGATGGCGGTCAGATCATTACGCGTGACGTAGTCATCATCGTGCATACACGCTAATGCTTCCCAGTGCCCCACTTTCCAAGTGCATGTAGTGCTTGATAGAAGCTGCAAGCGTTATACCGCATAAGCCATCTTCTTATGGTTCTAGCCTCCTTGATTTGGTGAGATTATTGTCATTCTAAACTGCTTTCCACTGCCATATTCGAGAAGGTCACTATCCCACATAGCCCCCAACGTCAAAATCCAGCGCTCCTCGACACGAAGAAGCTTGTTGTCATTGACTTGTACCCGCAACGTATATATTGCCACTATCTTCTTGAGATTTTCAAACAAAACACTTTTTATGCTTTTAGTAATCTGAGATGAATGGTAGAAGATTTGAGACCTCATGCATACGGAGGAGCGCAATGCCCGAGCGCTGCCACCGTCCCATGCCCTCTACGAAGCCTTGCAAGTCGTCTTGTGCACCCTCCAATCCACCTTCTGACACTCCTGCGAGCAATACCTCGCCTTTCTACAGATTGCACATGCCGGGAAGGTGCTGCCCTCCTTCGGGCTCCTCCCACAATTAGTGCATTCCCCCTCTTTCCTGGGACCATGTCCTTGCTTCAGAACCGCACTCATAGCCGGCACCTTTCTCTCCATCATCTCGACCAGCGTCTTGATGTTCATTCCATCACCGTCCTTGCTTACAACATCTCCACCATGCTCAACGTACCACTTCAACATCTGCACGTTCTTGCTCGTGTCGCCGTGGATGTCAGCTTGCGCGATCTCGGCACCAGCGGTGGCACTGAAACGGTTCTTGGTGTTGACAGAGCCGCCGGCATCGAAGAGAATCTGCGCGAACTCCGGCTGTACGTAGGGTTTGGTTGAGATTGCCCAGAAGAGGGCTGTGCTGCCCACGACATCCTTTCCGTCGACGGGTACTTTGAGGTCGTTGGCTAGATATCTGGCGATGCCTAGTAGGTCTTCCTTGTTGTTTGGCATCATGTGCAACGCTGGCAGTAGCACAGCATAGATGGGCGTACGCGCAGGGCCCCATCGCTTCGAGTACAGATCCTGTCTGAGGGTCTCGCGAGCTTCTTCGGTTCCTCCGAGTTGTTTGATCATCATTTCGCAGTAGTTTTGTAGCGCATCGAACTCTTTGTTGAATGCAGCAAGGAGGGTATTGCCTACGGGATCCTTGAGGTCGCGGCTGGGTGCCGTAGGGTTGGCATAGGCCCATCCACGAAGCTCCATGGCGTCCATGCCCGATACATTGTCATCAGAGTTTCGCAGGTCGTCCAGAGACCTTGATCATGTCGCGTTAGTGACCTATCGACAGTTGAGAAGACGTCTGTACTAAATACCGTCCGGATCGCTGCTGCATATTCTGCAACATCTGCATGAATTGGCCCGACATGTTGTGCGTGGTTCAATTGGGATATATAGGGAAAGTAAGCGTGTGTGGAACAATGGGGTCAAGCTGTTGGGTTGCTCAGTGTTAGAAGCGGAGGAGGAAGTGATGGCGTGGTCTTTTCGCGCTTGGGGTTATCGATAGCGGGCGCGACGGTTCCCCACACGCGTTTCAGGGTCTGGTCTCGGGACAACCGAGGTGTCCAAGTGCCTGGTGGTCGCTGCTTCCCAAAGGGTCAATTGAACACTTATTAGATCATAGAAGAAAAAGTGGATTAGGCGACGAATAGTTGCAGAACGCCCAATGGACTCTTCCCTCCCAACCCTCCAACGCCTGCCTTGGCCTCTGCATCCAGATACAGGGCAGCTGTAACCCAAGCTCCAAGGTATAGTGTATCCAAACGCCGTTGAGCACACAAGTATCACCAAACTGTTGCGCACGAACGTGGTTGAGATTATTTTCCAGACCGGCCAGCGTCTACTTCTTCAGTGCAGCATCGTACAGGCTGACAAGTATACCAACCAGCGAGCCGATTTGCAGCCCGTAGTAGCCTCCTGGCACGTTGTTCCCCACACGCGCAACAGCGAACTCGGAGAAAGGACCCCAGGCACTTGGTGCGAATGCCAGATTGACAGTCTCCCGGTAGGCACTGTATGACAAGATTGCCCGCGCAATGTTGAAGATGAGGGGGTCAGCAGGATATTGGCGGTCCGAAGACTTGCGCGAGGTGTTTGTGCGTAGAGTAAGGTTGAAAAAGTACGAGAACATGAGTGGTAGGACCCAGCTGGTAAGCGACCAGAGGGTAGCTGGCGACCACCATTCCGCCGAGAGAAGCGCCCAGAAGTTTGGTCCCCGAACATCCTGACTGTTCGAGTACGAGCTAAGGGCGGCGGGTGTAGCGAATAACGGGGTTGTGTCAAGCGTGTTCCACTGCAGTCCGACAGCTTCGATGAGCAGAATGATTGTCTGGATCGTAGCGACGGAGCTGGCATTTTCGCGAATGAATTCCTTCAGCTCATCGATGCGCGTCCTGTCCCAAAGCTCAACGGCCTTGGTCTGGATTTCTTGGAAGGATTGATCTGCAACCGCAGCCAGTTGTGCAGGCGATGCCGGGATGTCGACTTCATTGAACACCTCGGAAACACGACGCGAGACGGCTTTCGGTGTGGCTTCGGAGACAATGTTGGAAACGCGACGAGAAACGGCTTTGGCTTGGGGCTCGGCTTCAGCGAGCACCTCGGACACGCGACGAGAGACGACCTTGGGCTTTGGTGTGCGCGCGACAACGCTGCGGACTTGGGGCGAGATGATGGGGGTAGACTCTGGACTGCGCGGATGTTAGTCTCGGCGCGTAACGCGTCGCGTGTTCACGTTCGACATACGAGGACTCCTTGTTGAGAGTTCGACGACGCGTCGTCTTGGTAGCTGTGAACCCCTCTGCCGGCGAAGACTGCTCGCGCTTTATTGGCGATCCATTGCGGCCATAGTAGTCGCGAAACTCGGGAAGTTTGGAAAAGATGCCCTCGTTGGAGTTGAGGTGGTTTTCAAGAATCTGCACGAGATCATCTTTCAGATAGCCGTCTGCACTGCAAACCACTCGTCAGTGCTGCGATTCATGCGCGAAATGGATTTCTAGCCTACTCGGGAAGTCTAGCCTTCTGCGCAAGGTCAATCAAATCAGCTTTGCGCTTCCTCTGAAGCCACGAGTGAGACATGGTGAGTGGTATAGATCAAGTCGCGTAACTCGTGCGATCAAAACGGAGTAAAAATCCAAGCAGAAAAATGCGTCGTGGGCGAAAAAAGGTGGGGGCGGTGTGGTGTTGATCGGATGCAGAGAGTCTCGAGATGTAAACACGATGGCTGGGGCTCACGTGGGTCATCAGTAGGCGCTAAATTTTGCAAGGCTTAGCCTAGATGATACACTGATCTACAACGACACCATGTTGTCTCTGGACAAGACACATGTGCAGCAAGTGTCTTGGTAGCATGCGCGTAGAGATAGTTGAGGTAGTCTTGCCTGCATCCAGCCGTCGTCTGGTCCCTGTGCTTCTGATAGCAGATAGCCAGGGCTTGCAGGGATGTGGGATGCGCGGTCCCGGTCTTGGCCGAAATTTTCCAGACTGAACATCATCGCACGGCCGCGAGCGGCAGCAACGTCACTCTCCAAAGTATACCCTTGCACATTGAATCCTTCTCCCATACGTGCTCCTCTTTGACTCCCACACGCCAATTCCCTCTATCCACCACTACCATCGAAGCGCTCATGGTACTTGCCCGCGTGGCCAATTTCTTCACAAACGGAGACTCTACCACCAACCTGACCGACGGTAGCCGGAGAAATGTCGCAAACACAGCACACGCAGTCGAGCTGCCCATGGAGGATACCAGGCGGGCAGCAATGGACGACGACGAGATAGACGAGGAAGCAGCGCGGCCACCATACCTACATGTGAGGATGCCTAGTCTGCCGAGATGAGGGATGCCAATTGATCACAAACAGGCAATGCTGGCAGGAGGAATAGGAGGCACGACGGGTGATATGTTGATGCATTCGCTGGACACTGTCAAGACGCGGCAACAGGGCGACCCGCACATGCCTCCAAAGTACACATCCATGGGCAACACATATTACACCATATGGCGGCAAGAAGGCTTTCGCAGGGGCCTGTATGGCGGGGTGCAGCCAGCCTTCCTCGGGTCTTTTGCAGGCACCGTGTGCTTCTTTGGGGCATACGAGTGGACGAAGCGAACCATGATTGACTATGGCGTTGCGCCGTCAGTCGCATACTTCTCAGCCGGTACACCTTCCCCAATCTGCTCGAGTTTTATCTGCATACTGACATTTTCCAGGTCTCCTCGCTGATCTCGCTGCTGCACCCGCATACGTCCCGTCCGAAGTTCTCAAGACCCGTCTGCAATTGCAGGGCCGCTACAACAACCCCTACTTCAACTCGGGCTACAACTACCGCGGCACCATTGATGCTGCCCGAACAATCGCAAGGACCGAAGGCTACAGCGCCCTTTTCCATGGCTACAAGGCAACGCTCTGGCGTGATCTCCCTTTCTCAGCATTGCAGTTTGCCTTTTACGAGGAAGAGCGGGGCTGGGCAAAGAAGTACATGGGCTCAAACAACATCGGCCTGCCGCTCGAGATTATAACAGCAGGGACTGCGGGCGGCATGGCAGGTGTCATAACGACGCCCCTCGACGTAGTCAAGACGCGCATTCAGACGCAACACAACGGTCCGTCTCCTGCGTCTCCAGTGGCACCCATACCCCCGCTGTCGCCCGCCGCGACCCCGAAACACTCAGCCCAGTCGCAAACGACCAAGCCACTGTCAACCCAGAGTCGACCAATATCCACCTCTTCCCCCTCAACAACACTCAAAGCCCACGGCGCTGCCACCCTCGACACGTCCTCCGTCATGACAGGCCTGAAGATAATATACAAAACAGAAGGCATCGCCGGGTGGTTCAGAGGCGTCGGCCCGCGTGCGGTCTGGACCAGTGTGCAGTCGGGAACCATGTTGGTACTGTACCAAACGCTGTTGCGGTATTTTGAGCAACATCCCTTTGCGGGGTCGGAGGATGTATAATAGTATTGTACGACTTGTAACAGTAAAAGGGAAAGGAGCATGCAAATGAGAATAGGACATGGATGATGCATCAGCGGCGTTCTTTGTAGAAACATGGTCGCTACGTGCGCATTTTGAAGCGATAGATTTGTGAACAATAAGACATTTACACTCAGAGTGCTTGGAATATTCGTGCTTGCGTCCTCCCTATTCGTCCCCATGTCCTTCTTCGCCCAATCTAGTCTCTTGACTACAGCATCGAGCTTCTTTTATCTACTCTCCCATTCCACCCATGTCACGCATTCGCAACCATCATGACATACTGAATGGCATTCAATCTATCTCCAATCGCCTCCTTAGTCTAGCCTGACGTCGTGCATCCTCTCAGACAAGGGCCGCAGCACGCTCGTCTCCAAATCCTCCAAGAAGCAATCCTATCTCCCCCTCTGCTCACCTTCCTGGCCCTGTGCACCACCAGCAAGCGTACCCCTCTTGACCCTCCTAAAGCAAGCAAACTGCACCTTTGTCCCCTCCCTCAGCCTCTTGAGACTCACTCTCAAACTGCCCAGTTCATCCTGCAACCGCACCCTCGCCGCGTTATCCGTCTTCTGATCCAGGACTTGGTAGATATCCGTCTGGATCTGCGAGGCCGTCTCCGTGGTATACGAAGCGAGCGTCTGCGCCATGAATTCCACGTCGAGCGTGGCTTGCATGAGTTGTGGGAGTGAAATCGAAGGGAGGTTAGGGGACTGGAAGGTAGAAATGAGTGAGCTGGTTGTAGATTCGAACAATGCACGCAGGATGCGTGGGGTCAATGGCGCGGATGTGGTGGAGGACTCCGTGTGCACGATTACGAGGTCGAGGAGGACGGTGAAGACGTAGGGGCTGGGGTCGCGGTCTGCGACACTCTTTCGTCCGTCGGGGGGTGGCGCCCAGGATGGGCTGAAGATGCCGGATCCGATTGTGTTGTGGATCTTTGTGGCGTGCGGTTTGGTGTAGGAGCGGAAGAGTTGCGCGTCGAGCTGGGAGAGGACGTCTCGGATGCGATTTGTTTCGTCGGTGAGTTGGACGCTGAAGAGTGTTTCGAAGAGAGTGAGGAGCTGGGGTGTTATCTCTGTTTGGAAAGCAGCCATGTTGGCGAGAGTTAGAAGCAGGCGGATGGACTGAGACTTGTTAGCGAAAGATGCATGGTCGAATGCGAAGTGACTTACCTTCTTGTTGGCGTCGACCCTACCCCAGTCGTTACCATTTTGGTCGTCTTGCTCGTCGATGGTAAGGTCATCACCCTTGATCTCGAATTCGGGACCCAGAGCTTGCCTGCCCTTCTCAGCGCATTCAACCATTCCACTCAGAGTCCTATAGAAGCTGGTGACGAACTGGCTTCTGACCATCTGCAGCAGCTTATTGCTCGGTGGTACAACCACATCCACTCGCGTTTTGCTCGATGCCTCAACATACAAAATCTTCTGCAGATTGTTGAGCAGGAAGCTCTGTACTGCTAGGAAACGCTGGGGCAGGTTTGTAGTGTCTTTGCGATCAACATGACGAGTCCAATCCTCGAGCACCTTCAACTTCTCAGCATCAGTGTTCCAAGCTGCACATACAGCTTGAATGCAACGTTCCCGTACACCGCCCAGAAGTGCTCGCAGGGCTTCATCAGTGCGACTGCCGCCTCCGGACTCGGGAACTTGCAATGAAGCAAGTTCGTTGGCTGCAGTGCCAATCAACACGAGCATCTTGGATAGATAGTGCGATCCCGAAAGCGCGTTCGCATTGGGGGGCCAGAAGGCATACTTTTCCCAGGATTCTCCGCGACTGGGTGAGGGTGGTGGTGCTTTGGCAGGGTCGAATCTGAACCTAGTTGCAGACTTGGGACTCAAAGCTGCGCTCAGTGGTGTTCCTGGTGTAGTTGGTGTCGGGCTCGTAGGCAGTGGCGACATGAGCATGGAAACATCCTCGATGGGAGGGTCCGAGAAGAACGAGACCAAGTGGTCCCGAAGAATGGTGATGAGCTCGGTTGTGCCCCTCTCAAGCTCAGCTTTGTTCTCACTGCTGAGACGATGATGGACTGAAGACTGGCCATGGTGGCCTGTGGGCAAATTCCGTTGCGCGCGACCAGAGAGAAACGACTGGACAATCTCCCAGTATTCAACGAGTTCAGCCAGTAGTCCAGTTTTGTTGGAGAGCAGGGTGCTCATTGACGCATACACGTGTTCCCAGAACTCGGTCACTTTTGGGGTGTCTAGCTTCGAAGGTTCGGCGCTGACGTTGCTGCTAGTCGGCACCGAACGGAGATGCTTTTGTAGCATACGCATGCTCGTCTTCTCGCCATTCGCCAGATGACGACGGAGAATCTCAATCTCAACCAGCGCATGCTGGCATTTGGAGGTGAGCTGGAACTTGAGGTGTTCGTAGCGTGAGAGCAACCATATCCATATTGGGTTGTCTTCCACGCCGAGCTCGAGCATGATAGAGATGATGCTCAGGTATTCGTCCGACTTGGTCTCTTCGGTCCCGGTCTGCAGGTGTGTAAAATGCGCGGTGGTCAGGCGTTTCCACGAGTCGCGCTTGAAACGCTCAACCTGGCGCTCGACATCAGACCACATCCTAGCGGTCACGATGATTTGGTGTATCTCGGCGTCGGTAAGCTGCCGCTTATTAGACGTTGCCTGTTCGACAATATACCGAGCTTCCTCGGCGTACTTTCTTGCGCGCTTGTATTCTTCGGTGATTGTTTCGTGGTCTTTCCGACGTATGGCGTCTTGCATGGCTGAGGCAACCTCGAACAGCCCCCGGTGGTGCTCCAGTGATTCCATAATGGACTTTAATGTCTCTTCCCTTTCACGTCCGTTCAGCGCCGGGCCCCAGACTTCTTCCGCTTTGACCGCGACTTCGGTCAGAGGAACCTTGATACCATGTACGCCGTACTCGCTCTCCTTGACAAGCGCATTCTTCCGCTTCTCCGTCGGCACAGAATCCACCATGGCAGGTGGCAGAGTTGCGCTTGTCTTTCGGCCCGAGAAGCTTGAGCGACTCCTCTCTCTGCCTGGCTGCAGGGCCTTGGACGCCTCTGCCTTCTCCTTCGCCTGGTCCCGCATCTCATTGTATACACGGTCGATGGTCGCTTTGGCGCCTACGAAGCGGTCGAAGTTGGATTCTACGAGGACCTTGAGCGAGGCCGACTTCTTTTCGATGGACCGGGAGAGAAAGTCAAGACCGGCGAGGAGCGAGTCGGTGGATGCTTCATTGTGGACTTGGGAGAGGAAAAGGGAGGGTGAGAAGGTAGTGGAGCTCAAGAGAAAGCGGTTGCCTGTGTGCCTGTTAGACAGGCCGTGTGTGCATTGCTATATGGCCTAAACATACGCAGCTTGATATCATCCTCGACCTGAATGTTCTTCGCCCGCAGCACCTGCACGACGCTCGGGTACATGCCCAGCGGGTCCTGCTCGTCCTTCTGCACCAATGTCTCGACGCCATCTTTGGATCGTTCTGCACCCGGCACTTGGCGTGAGTATCGCGGGCTGGGCTCTAGTACTGAGTATCGCGACTTGGACCGGCGTACCGCTTGTGGGGTAGCTTTGGGCGCCGGCTCGTCGAACGCATCCTCTTCGTCGGCCTCGTCCTTCTCCACTGGCCAGGCTGAGGGGTATAGTGTCGTGAGGTTGTACTTGTTCAGAATCTCCGTTTCTATCGACGAGCTCATTGTAGCTAAAGCGAAGGCGGCCGATTGTGATTTCTAGAAATGTCGTGGTGGAGCGCCCGAGTGCTGCGTGTCGCAAGGGACAGTTCGCTGAGACGCGGTTGCGACTGCCAATCAGACACGCGCAGCTCTTGGCAGAAGGTGGGCTACCGATAGTGGGTGTGAACTTGATCCCATCAACCTACAACACCAGATTTTAAGATTCAGCTCCCAACCCCTGAAATCACTCAACATCCCTGAGCAGGTCTCTCCTGGTTTTACTTTGTGGTTCGGCACATGCCAAAATCTCCAAACGGCTATGATGGGACCTTCCCAGGTTGAATTTACTTTATCTCACATTCTTCTTCTAAATGGAGGTGGTTTCTGTTGAGCTCCCTTACCTACTTGCCTACTTGTACCCTTAACACCCATTTGGCTAGGTTTAGCCTTCGAATCATATCACCTCCAAGTATTTATACACTGCAGACTCGGGCCATCAATCCAGAGACCTATGTAAGTCTAGGCGAAGTATCGAGAACAATCGATGGGCTCTACAACTTCATCATGGAACATTTTCACAATTTCAGTCTCCTCTATTACTACTGAATATACTATCAAAGCTGCCTTTACTTGAGCCTCCACCACGTGGTGGATTGCTAGTGTCCAGGCTTGCGGGAACCCACCGCTCTTATGCATATATAAAGACTAGTCTCCACTCATCTAACTTCTACAACTAACAATATATCCCTTGACCTTCTCTTCATCAACTACTAATCCTTCAAGGTCAACAGCTCTTACAACTTCACCCCAGCCGTGTCGGTACAAAGGACTTTCAGTACTTCTCAGGTTGCAAGATGGCTTCATCAGGTGCCAATGGTCAGCCTCCTACTGCAAAATCACGGGTTTTGCCTGAGGATCCGAAAAAGATCGTATCGACCACTTCTATCCTCACTGGTCCTCTCATCCTGTATGCCTATCATCTTTCTTTTTCACGACATGTCAGCTAGCTAATATCTAAAAGAAGTTTTGGCGATCAATCATCACGCGTTCGCCCGAAGACGGTATATCAGTGGTCGCACGAGAAGAACGGTACCCTGGCCAGCAACGTCTCCAGGATCAAACACAGTGCGCATCCCGATAACAAGAGTTTGAAGCTCAGGAAGAGAAACGCCTTCCAGGCTGCCGGTACTCTCAAACCAGAGTTAGACTTCACAAAAGAGCGCATCGAGAAACAGCTTGACCAAAGGAAGAGGGCCAACCCGACTCCATTCATCTCTACAACTAGTGATCTCGGTAAGTCTTGTGTGCAAGTCTCATAGCATTAGGCACTAATCTTTATCAGAGTATGCATCGAAGAAATCAAAGGACCTTCATGCCAAGTCAAGAAAGGTTCCACGCTGTCTGGTAGTCACCTCTATCGACATTTCGAGACTTGTTCCTGCGACCCTAACCGCTGATATGTCAACAACCATCAACACGCATGACCCTGAGCACGATGATGTTACTATCAGGACCGACACTAAACGCTACTTCGGTATCGAGATTCCCATCTGGGTTCTTGACAACGTATCTTACGAAGGAGACCCACAAAACCGCCCAGACTGTACAGTAGATGATGTCTTGAGAGCTGGTGGTATGTTCTGGTTTTCGATAAATGAGTTGAGGACATCAGATCTGCGCGTATGGGCAGGAAAACAGCACACAAACGAATGGTTGGCTGTCGGGGGGATTCCGAAGTCAATCGTCAAACAGGCCATGCCTCATGATGGGGCGGTTTTGCACACATCGAAGACAGCTGAAGCTATTCGCGCTCGTGGGTCTGCTGAAAAGTACTTTTGGAACCACGACAACAACTGTTGGGATCACAACCCCAATCTCAAGGACTATCGCCCATATCGCCTCGCACAGGCCGGGGACAAGCGTTTCCGCGACGATGAAAAGGCCACCGCCACCTTTATCTCTGGTCTCATCATGGGCCACATCAAGCGTGCCAGACGTTCCGCTCCTGAGGACAGCTCCGACTCCGACTCCGGCTCCGACTCCACTCCCGACATTGAAGACGACTCAGAATCTGACGACAGCACCTGAGATGTGGTGGTTGTCCCCGCATCTCTTCCGCATATATCGTACAGCCTGGCCGCTCAGACTGTCAAGCCCGTTCTTGACGACATAATGCGACACATCTGCACTATCACCTTTTCCCAATATCTTCCTTGTAACCCCTCTGTTAGTTCTCGCTCGATTCTCATCATCACCATTCCTTCTTGCTTCATGTTTGATTGCTCATTCGAATCAGTTCTGTACCCTTTTTTCCTCCTGCGATGACCAGTCTTGTCAGCACTTGGCAAAGAAAAGTTTTGCGAGCATTTGCCATGGAGGTTTGATCATGGACGTAGCTCTTCATTCCAGGCTACACATTGATGCTACCTGGAATAGATTGCCACCACTTCTGACAGGTCAGGCTGGCTTTCATGGTTACAACTTGATTGGAAGATATCAGCCTCATTTTTCTTTGGTCTTCTTTACGACTTGCGATTTTTCATAGCTTCAAAAGTTCAATATCATTCAGTTCATATGATTCTGGAGTTCATGATGTGCCGTGAATCATGCTGCCGCCCACACGCCATACAAGGGAGAATCCGAACACCCTATCCCCAGGCCACTACGGGTGAGCGCTTGATGCTTCCCTTTACAGAGTCCATGAGATGCGGTCAACACAAGACTCCATTCCACATCAACGACTACGTCGAAAAGACTAGGAACAAGAAGAAGAAAAAGGCCAAGCTAACACTAGATCACAACAGCGTGAGCGTGCCGTTGAAACAGAAAATGGAAAGGCTGACTTCGGCCGAGTTCCGCCAAAATCTCACCAAGCTACGCGTGCAGGGAAAAGAGAGAGCAAAACCAAGCGGGAACGCCTGAGGCGAAATTCTATCATCTGTATTTTACCATGGCTGTGCTGATCGTGGTGTATATTGGTATGTAAATTCAAGAAGATGCAAAGAAAGTATTCAACTCTAGGTATGCTTGCCCCTGTGCCCCATCACATGAACTCCTGTCTCCTATCAAATGAGCTGCCGTAACCCATCAGATAGACCCCTTTGTTCCGTCACATCGTCTCTCATTCGACTTGCGCTTGTCCCTCTAGCTGCGCCAGCATAGCTGTTGCTCGGCCGCAGACCTCCATGACCTCTGCACACTCGCGCTCGTTCAGAAACAAACTCAACCAGCTCTTCTTCTTCTCTGGCTCCACTGGCTCTTGGGCAGCAGCCTTGCGACGTTCTTCCAATATCAGCTCAGCAGCTTGCATCTCAATGTCCATGAGGGCGACCACTTCATCAGATGAGTTTTCATGTAGGAACCACCTCCACTTGCAGTTGTACAGGCGCATCACGGGACCAGCAGTGACTCCGTATCACTTTTACATCTCGCGCAGAAGCTCCTAAGAACATTAACAATGGTTGCCGAGCAGTTGATGGATATGCGCTTACTACCGATGGTGTCTTCTTCAGCTCATGTGTTGAACGCAGATGCTTGGCCAGCTTCTTCAAAGTTCTGGATGACAAAGTCTCCGCGTTCGAAAACGCTTCGAGAACATCCTCGAATTTGACAATCCGGACCTTCTTCGCTGGAACTGCTGACGTGCTCGCGTCGGAGACACTGTCGATCGGTCGCTTCTTGGGATCATCGAGTGTTGTAAAGTTCCTTAGCCAATCCGACTTTATCTGGTCCCTTCGCGCCTTGGGTGCCTTGATTTCATCGTACCGGGCGTCGTATTTGATGTCCTCCGCCTTATAGATTGTGTCGGTGAGGCCGACGTAGGACCTGCCGTAGCTCCCTTGATTACCGCGACCTTTGTTGTCTCGTGCAAAGTATCGAATGGTGACCGGCGCGTTTTCCTTGGTTTGTCCGATGCGGATGCGGCGATGCTCGGGGTAGACGTGGGGGGGTGGAGCTGACATCTTTGCGACTTGTGTTGTAATTATGAAGATTGAGTAGCACGGTGGAAGGGACAGGATTTACATGAAGCAGCAGATTTATTGGTCTTTTGCTTCACAATAGCAATCCTAGCGGCTTTAATAGCCTGCTCGCTAACTCACCTCAAGGCCCACTTATCCAGGTGAATCCAGGTCAGAGCAGCGGCTTTGCAGAACGTGCAAACGCTTGATCAACACGTCATGTATCAGATGAGAAATTGCCGCGTCCCGCTACTGCATCCCATGAGACCCTGCCGCCACCTCTTTCTTTATAGGTCGTACCGTTTGACTCATCTGATGATCCTCGGACTTCGCTTCGGTTACCAAGTAGTTGTGGTTGTATGGGCCGCCGGAAATGGTTGGAAAGTTGGAAATACGGAAGCCTTTGATAATAGAATAAAGCTATTAGTATAGTTGTCCAAAGTTGAATGCATATAACAAGACTTACGAGTGTCTCTTCTAAGGTCAGTGTGGTTGCCTTCCACACGCCATCTGTATGAGGCACACAATTAGGACGCAGATGATTGGACCAATCTACTTGACGAGTAGTTGGATGGTCTACTACTTCATCTCCTGTACCTTCACCTCGCTCTTCTTGTTCAGAATGTCGAGTTCGTGTTGGTTTTCCCCCGTGGGTGTAGGTGCGGGGGTGAAGGCGATGGTAGTCTTCCGAGGCTTATATCCGCCATTGTACTGTATACTTTGCTGTTCATGTCGCTGTCCGGGGTAAAGATGTGGTCGATCTTTAGTTGCCCTTCTTGGCTACGAGTTCCTGTAATAGAATATGTGAGTAAATAGTGTTCGGTGTCTGCAGAAGGGTCTAGGATCTCCAGCTCGTCAAGGAGTAGACGAGGACACGTACGATAGTAACGATTGATTTGATCAGAAGTTGTATAGTAGCCCATTTCATCTTCTTCTCAATGACGTCCAGTTCGTGCTAGTTTTTAGACATGCTTTAGTGTGTGCGGTGCTGTGTGCGATGGTGGCGTTGTAGTGAATGGTTGTACGTGTGGACATAGTGTCGAGCCTTGTAAATTGTGTCGGTAAGGCCTACGTAGGACCTGATGTAGCCCCCTTGATCATGGAAAAACGTTTTCGGATCCCCCTAAACGATATTCGGATTCTCCAAAATGAAAAACAACAAGATATGGAAGCAGAATATCTCCAAAAGACCAGATGGAAGCAAAACAGAGGTAGTAGTAATGGCAGTAGTCCATGTAGATAGAATAAAGCTACTAGTATAGTTCTCCAAAGTTAAATGCGTGTAGTAAGACTTACAGTTACGCTTTGTATTGGTTATAGTATAGAAAATGCTTTCTCGCCTCCCCGGTCTGTCAGACAGTAGACTACAACACATATAACCATAGCGATTGGTTTGATTAGGAGTTGTATCGTTTTCCACTTCATCTCTCTAGTTTTCTGCTCATTCTGTTGGTCAAAAAGGTCGAGTAGTGATTGGCCTTCGTCGGTGCGATTGCCTGTAGCGGGCGTCGCCCATCTTGGTAATGATTGGGGCATTTTGAAGTGTAGATCCGCGTTCGCGTCTGTTTTGGTAGCGATAGAATATGTGGGCGAATAGTGCTCGGTGTCTGAAGAAGAGTCCATGATCTCTAGGCCGTCGAGTAGTAGACGAGGACACATACGGGAACAGTGAGTGCTTTGATAAGCAGCTGTATTGTTTCCCATTTTAATCTTAACTCTTTGATTTCCAACCTCAATCTTAACTCTTCTAATTTCTGCTCGTTGAGCTTGCGTAACAGATCAAGCTGTAGTCGTGCTTGGGTAGTCCGGCTTGGAGTAGCGGGTGTTGTTGACATGTTGTCGAGTTGATAAGCGTTTTTGAAAGCGATGTCGTGTGTAGGTGAGGGAATCTTCTGTGATGAAGGATGTATGCTGAGTGGAAGATGTTCGGTGTGTGAGGGTAGGAGTGGGATGGCCTCCATTTCATCCTTCATTTTGAATTATATCGGCACTTGTCACGGGCTGGAAGATAGAATCCGAAGGCCGGGAGTAAACGGGAGAATTTCTTTCGAAGAGAGGAAGTGCGAACGATTGTTTCGAGGAAATGCGGATGACTTTATATAGGAAGTGCGAGGCAGTAACACATCGGCAACCAGAGCACCTCACTTCTCATCCACGGTTCCCACCCGCCTCACGTCCGATGTGCTTTCCAATCATGCTGCGCCCGTTGGATGTATTTTGGAAAGCCCCGAAATGTGCGCAACCGGTTCCAAGTTATGGTCGTCAAAGTGGAATGGCTGTGGAGTTGGACCGGAGGCGGGGCGATAGGCTTCGGGTGCGGCTACATTGCTGCAGGCGACCCCACCAAAAGCCGCCCCGAGCTCCACGGGCCCTGCATGTGCGGAGTGGCGATGACCTAACCAACGACCATTCTCCCCAGCTCTCGACCCTTCTCTCCTTACACGTCCTTTTCAGGACAAGACGTCTCTGCACTTTCTCCCCCTAAACGTCTCTCCTTAATACATTTCCACAGGGTTTCTTCAGATAGCAGACTGCACCCGCTGCTACAAACGTCGGCAGCCATGCCTGCGCCACTGGCCAAAGGTGAGTACGAACAACTCCACTTATGCACGTCGCTGTAGTGCTGCCCCAGCGACTTCACTGTCCTTCCCTTCCCCTCTCCTGTCCCATGTCTGCTCCATGTCTCTGTTTTCCCAGGCCAACCTGCTTGCAGGCACCGGCTCGCGCTTCGCGTCTCCGCAAGGCAACACCCAAACGCCGCCGCACCGTCCTAACCACCCCTTGACATCAGGCCTCATAATCGCCGCGTCGGTAATCGTCGCCGCCGGTATCGCCATCTACGAGTCGCCTCAAGTCCGACAGTGGGCCGACCAGACCCGTCGCAAGATCGCCGTCGCGCTGCACAACCTTGGTGACGACATCCAGCCTCGCCGCCCGAGCGAATCTTCCGATGACTTCGACGCGAGGAAGCGAAGAAGAGAGGAGCTGGTTCGAAGAAACAGGAACGAACTGATCAGGCGGGCAAGAGAAGAGGGGGTTGCTGTCGATCTAGATGAACTGGCCAGGATCGGTGCTGAGACCGCCGAAGCAGCCGCAAGGAGGTCGAGGGCTGACCGGACGAGAAGCTTCGACGACATGGTTGGCAGTGACGGCATGCTCAGGGACAACGCGACGGCAACTGGTACGGACAACTCGAACGGCAAACTCAAGAAGCGCGGTGTTGCTGGCTTTGCCGCCGGCTCTGCTGCCGCTGCTGCCATGGCCAACCCCTTCTCTGACGACCAAGTACTATTCGACCATGACTACGACGAGGACGCACCCGCACCCAAGGAGTTTACCTACGAAGAACCCGCCACCCGCGAGAGCTCTGCTACCATTCAGCCCGAAGTCGCCTCAACTCCCACCACTGGCACACTCGTCGACCTCACACCCGATCCCGAGACTTCCGTCCCCGAGACGTTTTCGCCCGCACAGCCCGCACAAGAGGACGTCGACCAGGCCGCGCAGTCCTTCTACTCTTTCACATCCTCTACCTCGCAAGCAGGCGAACCTGCTCCATCTCACCCCTTCTTCGACGACGACGCCGAACACCTCTCCGCCGGTACCCTGACGCCCCGCTCCGAGCGCTCAATGACCATGAGTGCTGCCTCGGTCGCCGACAGTCAGCCCAACGACGTCGCCATCCTCAGCATGCCGAACAGCGAACAGAACGACGCAGACCACGACGCGCGTTCCGAAGCCGGTTTCACAGACGCCTTCTCGGAGGGCGGTTTCAGCGAGTTCGACAACGATAGACAAGGCATCATGACGCCCACTTCGTGGACGGACGTTGGCAGTGACGATGACAGTGAGTGGGGTGGCGCTGGTCAGGCTGGTCACGTCAGCCAGATACATCAGTAGATGTGCTGTAAGATAGGAGTTTCACTTGCTTCAAAACGATAACTATAGGGGAACTGCGTGGTGTTTATGGATAAAGACGGCGTTGGCAAATCTCGGCTTTTTTGGATAAGGATCAGGGACATACAGACAGCAATATTACTATCAGGTTTATTATATTTGTTCACGCCCACCTTGCAGCACTCTCTCGATGTCCTCAGCCAGCCTATCGATACTTGGTATACTCCCAGGACCAGTATAGTCAGCCTGCCCAGGGAGATCTTGCGCGTAATCTTATCTAACCACATCAATAGTCGGTATTTACAACAATAAGCAATTCAAGGGTCATGGGTGAGGATGTTAAGAATGACTAAATCTGCTACAGAAAGATCTTGAATGCAAAGTGCAGTGCCTTGCTTCATCAAAACACGTCGTATTCGAACGATAAACGTGCTGGTAAAATACGCAAGCATAACACTGTTGAATAACACTGTAACAAATCGCGGTAAAGGTATATTTCCCAAACACCTAGCTTCACTGTATGCAGCTGTATAAAAACACGTATGTCTTCACGTCAGAGTAAGTTCGACTCAAATCCTCATCAGCCACCTTACACCCTGGCTACTCAATGTCTGCAAAGAGTTCCTGAACACATTCCGTAGCTACCAACCTTCCAACATCAAACACCCGCATGTCTCTCCGCCAAAAACCCAAATCCCAACGCCAGAAGAACATCTCCCACACCAAGTCCAGGCCCACCAAACGGTCAAACCTGCTCCATCACACCCCCTTCGACCCCTCATCCCTATCCACGCCACCGCGCCAACGCTCTCCTCAAAGCGCCCTACAAACCCTCTTCACCCACTACGAACAGGTCACATGTCTAGCCAACGAACTCCTGATAGTCATGCAAGAAACCTACTATCGCGTCGTACCTGAACCGTTTGACATGCAGCTGCTAGCCAAGATTGAAGAGTACAGACCACAGTTGTTGATGGCTACAATGCGTTTCAAACAGTTTGCGAGTGTGTACCGTAGTGGGGTCCGCTCAGAAGGGGAGTATGGTAGGCAGATGGAGTGGGAGGTGGATGCGCTGGAGGGATTGATCAGGCAAGCTCAGGAGGCTTTGGTGGGAGATAAGGAAGTGGAGTTGTAAGGAGTCATGTGTATAATCTACTTTGGAGCAGACATGAGGCTAGTTTGCTGATGAAATGACGCTCGCGATGACATGAATTCTTCAAGTGCAGTACACTAGTGTGAGTCAGTGGAGCGTGACAACATTTTGTGTGATGTGCTTTTCGGTCAAGTCCTGGTTTACAACTTTGCGTTCGCCTGGCGGACAGCATTGGTGCGGCAATCATGTCACATAACCATGACAACTGGTTGTCTCATGCACCTACCATCCCCACGCCACCTACACCATCATCGTCATCGTGAACAGCCATCAGCGAGGCCAGCGCTCAACGTCCATACCAGCATCCCCCACGTACAGCCGAGGCAATCCCAGCACCAGCTCTCTCCAGAACACAAAGCTTTGCCCCACCATATCAATCCCCTTTCACCTTCACGATGCCAAAAGACCCCCACGGTCAAGCCCACACCGGCACCTACGGCCTCTTCGATGACCCCGACGAGCTCGCACAAACCACCGCACGCGAAGAGTCCCACGAGATCCACCGCCTCGAAGGCCAGATCCGACGACAAAAACGCCACGATAGACGTCTAGACCGCAAAGACGAAAAGGCAGCGAAACGAGCTGCTGCGGGCAAAGAGTCAGAGTCGCGGATATCATCCTTGTTCAGCAGATTCTTCGGGGCCAAGGATCCTGAGAGTAATCACGAGCCCGCGCGGTCGTTGGGCAGTGATGATGAGGATGGCGATGTGAAGAAGAGTGTCAGAAAGCCCGAGTATATGATCGTGAGGAGGCCAGTGACGCCGAAAAGGGTTTACCATGCTGAGGATGTTGATACGTCGGTGAATAGCCTGTGGTTGAACGAGTGTGGTATGGTCAAGGTCAAGAGCGACGACGTTGGTGGCTATCATATCGTGTCCAAGACTGATATCGAGAAGAGCGACTAAGTGCGAGGCTGGAACACACATCTTGTAGTTGGCGTCTGTGCGGGGACTACACGATAACGCTATGATGTCTTTGTAGAGGTGGCAGACACAAGTCGGTGCCATGCTGGATCTAATGGACCGAGGCGCATCGAATCTTTCGTGTTGACAATCAATCTCCTTGTGTTCATCTCTTTTACGTCTACGACTCCTGCGTCTGTGGCCTCCCTGAGGATATTCTTTCACCACCTCAAGAAGCTTCGTTAGAGTCCTCGAGCGACGTTGTAGGTGCATTCGTCTTTGGTTGTGAGGCATGTGTTTGGCGACAAGCCGGTTCCTGGTATTCCTCCAGGACGTTTATCGCGGCTCCATTGGAAGGAAGTTCAAGTCTCAATCCCCCAAATCCACGGTGTCTGAACTGGAGCAAGTCGTACGGGCTTGTCGTGAATTTTTCCGTCGCCGAGGATGCGTGTTTTGGCAGATGGACAGCTCATCGGACCCTGCTTACGCCTGCTATCTTGTCCTCTACAATCTTCATCAACGTGTCCTTGTCCTTGACTGCCTTGACTCTCTCCCCCTCCAGATCCTCCAGCTGTCTCTCCAGTTCTCTCATCCTCTCCACTTGCTCCTTCTCGCTCCAGTTCAACCCCGGCAGGTGTGCGATCAGCCTCTCAATCTGCTGCTCCTTCAACGTTATGTCCTGTGCGAGTTCTTTGAGATCTTTTTGAAACTGCTCTGGCGAAGATCTCGCTGGAGGCGCAGTCGCCTGCTGTGCGGCATCTGTCGTAGGATTCTGTTGGGCGTTTTCGGCGGCGGTGCGAGCTTCGAGTTCGGCAAAGGTATCGAGGCGTGGCTGGCCTGGGGGAATGCTTGGTGGCGCATTCTCGCGAATCTCGCGCAGAGCGGCTGACATCTGGTTGAGGAGCTGTCTTTGTCAACACAAGACATGTTGTACTGTATGTAGAGGCAGTACCATGTCCAGTTCATCTTGGATTTGGGTGAGGATGTCGCCCATGATGGCAGGCGCGTAAAGGTGTAGTAGCAGGGATAGCGCGATGGCTTTGAACTGGAAACGGAAGGAGTTGACCCAGGAGCAAATCTGGTTAATTCGGAGTGAGAGTGTTTGTTGAAAGAGAGTACTCAGTGGAGCGGAGTGGTGGCATGCGACGTGCAGGGATGACGGTTGGGCTAGCCTAGCGCGTCACTAAACCCTCAAAATATATGCGCATCCGCTTCCTCTCTACTCCACCCTCAGCACTGCCGGACACCGGCTCTGACCCTCGGCCGCGTCAAGTCGCTCCAAATATGTCACATCCCGAACGTTCTTTCAGGATACCGTGATGCGACCTTTCCTCCGCCCATCATGGCCCAACCGAACCCCCATCCTCGCATGGCTCCCCAGGACTACTCCGCACCGTGTCCCGCACCGCATCGCAACCACCTCTGCACGCAATGCCGCGCCCGTTGATCTACCCAACTTGATAGTTTCGCCTGGCTCGAAACACCACAACTCGCTCCCTTCCTACATCGAATGGGCGGAGCGTACCGGCAAGTCCTTGACGTCGACTGTCTCCATCGGTACACTTTATGAATACATGTCTGCACTGGCGCTCATGCGCCTAGGCTTCTCCCTCCTCCGCGTAGGCCGTGGCGGAGACGCGGGCATAGACCTGATAGGACACTGGGTGTTGGCGCCTCTACGAGAGCCCTTGCCTATCATCATACAGTGCAAGTCACGGAGGATCGTCTGCAGCCCGAGCCAAATTCGCGAACTCGAAGGATCTTTCCAAGGAGTACCACCCGCCTGGCGAAACAAGGATGTCATGGGCTTGTTAGTCACGACAAGGAAGGCTACGATAGGAGTCTTGAGGGCTATGGGACAGAGTCGATGGCCTATGGGATTTGTGCTCATTTCTCGCGAAGGGTTGATTGAACAATTCGTCTGGAATCGGGCGGCTTCCGAAAAAGGACTGCAAGGCGTGGGTGTCACATTGAGGCATACTCCGCGCGCTCTACTGGCCGAGCCTGAGGAGGAGGTAGACAAGGATGAAAAAGTGTCAAAGAAGATCCGAGCCAAGTTCAAGAATGCGGGAACCAGGAAAGACATCCAGCTGACCTGGATGGGCTCGCCTATCTTCCCGGGTAGAGATACGCTCGACGAGGAGACGGTCAAGCTCATCCACCAACTCGCACCCATTGAAGAAAAGGCTTCCCCCGTTGCTGAAGAGGAGGAAAAGACACCTAGGCCTGTTGGTCGACCCGTGAAACTATGGTCGGACAGGTCGCCCAGACCGCGTGGTGGCCAGATCCCAGACGTTGTCAAAAACCCAAGCGATGGTCACGTCACGGGAAGGCCCCCAGGATCAAAGACCAAGACCAGGAACCAGACTGCACCGCCAGACATCATGCCCACTAGCTTGAAGCGCTCCGTTGGTCGTCCCAAAACGCGTCTACCAGTTGTGCACCGTACGATAAAGGGAAGGCCGCCCGGGTCGAAGAACAAGTCCAAAACATCCGTTGATGCCGGATGAGACAGACATGTCTATTTCTTCCTGGAGAATGTGATGTATCAGACTACTGACTGTACCAATTTGTGGAGTCATGAGCATCCATCGTTTGCGTCTTGCATGCACAGCGCATGCATGGAAGCCACATTCACGGCTGTCAAGCTTACATGTAGCCAAGCAGATGTTCTTACGCCGGTCACGAGGCAGATCAGGGAGACGCGAAACTCCAACGGGCGCAAGAACATTATACACTCAGTGCCTGCTGTGTTCGTCCAGAGGGTATTCAGCCTGGGTTTGGCAAAGTAGGAGCAGAGGTCGGTGCGACTCAGCTACTTTGACCTGGCTATAAAGGACGGTGGTGGACATTCAAAGGACTACTGAGTCGTGTATCGTTGCAACAGCCACACTACGAAAAGATGGTCTTCCAAATACCACTGCTCGGATTTCTGAGCACAAGCCCGACGTGAAAGAGGAAACACGCCAACTACCAATAGCGTAGTCTACTAGCAGGCGTAGAGAGGCTCAAGGAGAACTTCTATCATTACCTCCACACCATCTTCACCTAAGAGAATGAGACAAGATCAAGCATCCCTGTGTCCATTGTGCTCTTCCAGCTCGCGCCTCTTCCTTACATGCTCGCCGTAGATGCCCCAGAAACAAGCAAAGATGCCCAATATGCTCGACGTGAGAGTAACATAGTACGCTGTTCGATAACACTTGAGCCCCAGCTCACATCCGCGTTGACCGTCCGGCTCGACCACCGAGTTGGAGTCGTATACAGCGCCATAGAAGAGATTGTAGACGTTGCCGCTCACGACAGGTGCCACAGTCATGAAGCCCCAGTTGACAGCGAAGCCATCGGGGCCGAAAGCATCGACAACAAGCGCTGGGAACACGCCAAACAAAACACCATATGCGAGACCGGAGAGTCCGGACACAGCCCACAAATGGTGCGGGTCTTCAACGCGGATGGCAGCGACCTGGGCCAGAGCAAAAACGGTGGCTGAAATGGCAGCACACCAAAATCGCGAGTGATGCAGTCTCTTGACAATGAAATCGGAACCGATTCCGGAAGATAGACGACCCAGGAACGAACAGAGTGAGATCATTGAGACGTGCCAAAGCTGTCGGTGAGCGACGAAATCGTTCTTGACCGAGTCGTCCCAGTGCTTCCAGAGAGCCTGGACATCGTGGCCGATGTTGCTGTACAGATCAGCGGCGGTCATACACAAGACCCAGATTGTACGTACTTGATCGTCATTAACCCAACGCCCGTCAGGAGACCCATGAGTACCCACAATTGCCAGAATTCTGGTTTGTTCAAGAGTGCCAGCCCAGTGATATCTATACATGACTTAGTCGACTTCTTGCTTGCTGCGTCGTCGCCATCGTCGATAACGTCGCCGGGACCGGACGACAAGAGAGACGAGGTTTCGGTTGATGGACGGTCCTGTTCTTCTTCGGCTGCTAGAAGCGGTTGGCAGGTGACAGGGGGGTAGCAGAGGTGGGAAAAGAGAATTTGACTTACTGGTTTCTTGTGGAAGAGCAGATGATTCATACCTGGTCCCGTTGGACTTTGTCCTATGGAGGACGTTGGAGTTGCGTCGCACACGTTCGCTGGTGGGTAGGACAGCATAGCCAGTGCCAGTTTTGTGGTCGACGACGATAAGGAAGGGTATGGATACTAGAACGACTAGTGAGGTCGCAAGAGAAAGCATCATGAGCAGTCCGGAGGTATCGCCTGGAAACGCTAGGCCGGCGATGAGAGTGTAGAAGAAGGCGCTCAAGCCAAAAGCTGCCAATGGGCAAGCGGTGGCCGATCCGCGATGGGTTGGCCAGTTGAGCGTCGCTACCAAGTTCAGCATACGTCCTCCAGGAGTTGTCGAGATTTTTACCTGTCTTCAAGGCGGCCTGGAATGCAGCACAGCTGCCTACACCGCTCAGGAAGGAACAAAAAGATATCAGAGCGACGCTCATGTAGCCTGGGCCTCCATCGTACGCTGCCAACAGTCAGACGCTGATCCAATAATCGGGCATGGGTATTCTACCAAGCTTGATGGGATAGTAGCCTGCGAAGAGCGCAAACGTGCCAATGATGGCGGCGAGTCTGGGGCTCTTCCTGTCCGTTATGATGCCCATGGGTATGCCAGACGCATACATGCCCAAGTTGGCAGCCGTGCCCTAGGATTGTAAGACGAGGTTCGTATTTGGGCGGCACGTAGGGTGACATACGACGACATTGCTCTGAGTCGCAGAGAGTTGGAGTTTATCGGCGAACTGTGGTGCCCATGCAGAGTAGGCATACTGACATGTGTTAACATCCCGCCTCAGATGCGTGCCGGAGACGTACATTTGTGCCACAGGCAAGGGCGATTGCGGTCGCGGCAACAACAGAAATAATGCGCGTCTTCTTGTGCGTGGGAGGCTGTTCTTCGGCGACCATCTTGGCCAGTGTGAATGAGGTGTTATTGCAACGCGCTGGTCATCGAATGCGGGAGGTGTCGAGTTGCGCAATCGCAGCGGACTGGAGCTGATATCGGCACTTGTTGGGCCGAGAAGCAAATGCCGCAGGTAAAGATGTGCAAGATAAGGGGCAGGAAAAGAGGGACGTGAAGGAAGTCTATAATAGTACTAAACAAGCAAAAAGTCAGGCGGGGCGCCGATACACCACTCGGACGTCTGAAGAATGAGAGAGTGAGCGGGAGCGTGTTGGTGAAGCATGGCCGTTGCAGCTGATCGGAGATAAGACGGCCAAGGCGCTGGGCTTGGCGGAAGGAGCCGCAACGCAAGCGCGCGAACGTCACCGGCTTCCTCGTCGTGCCTCCCCGACTTCTCCACAACACCACACTGGCGATCTAGCGCATCTCGACCATGGGCGCCCTACTATCCCTCCCCTTTCTGGCCATGCCCGCCATGGGCACGGTATGTTGACACGCTCCGTCGCGACTGTGCGCCGCTAACATGGCCAGGTTTGGAGCGTTGCCGCCTCCTGCTGTGGCGCCGCGACATGCAGCGCCGTCATGGGCTCTTGCGGAGGAAAATGCGGTAACAGGTACGGCTTACGAGTGTTGGATAGCATGTATGAGCGTGTACTGACCGCCGCGCAGCATCGCCACCCGTATCGCTTACGCGCTCATCCTTCTGGTCAACTCGATTGTTTCATGGATCATGCTCACCGACTGGGCCATGAAGAAGCTGGCTCACCTCACTCTGGACTACGTCGACATCAAATGCCACGGCGAGCAATGTTACGGATACGTCGCGGTGCAGCGCATCAACTTTGCGCTCGGTTTCTTCCACGTCATCATGGCCCTCATGCTCATCGGAGTCCGGTCTTCCAAGGACGGTCGCGCGACCATACAGAACGGCTTCTGGCTTCCCAAGATCATGGGCTGGATTGGCATGATCGTCCTGACCTTTTTCATCCCCAACTCTTTCTTCATCGTCTGGGGCAACTACTTTGCCATGATTGGCGCGTGCCTCTTCCTTCTCATTGGACTCATTCTGCTCGTGGACCTGGCGCACAACTGGGCCGAATACTGCCAGGAGAAGATTGAAACCACCGAGTCGCGCGTCTGGACAGGCATGCTCGTTGGTAGTGCCATGTCCATGTACCTCGCTTCAATCGCCATGACCATCATCATGTACATTTTCTTTGCCAAGAGCGGATGTGGCATGAACCAAGCAGCTATCACGGTAAGTGCGACTCTGTGTGTTCCCCGAAGCTGGCTGACCTCGACAGATCAACTTGATTCTACTTCTGATTTCATCCGTCGCCTCGATTCACCCCGCAGTACAAGACGTAAACCCCCGAGCAGGTCTCGCCCAGTCTGCCATCGTAGCCGTTTACTGCACGTACCTCACCTTGTCCGCTGTGGGCATGGAACCTGACGATCATCAATGCAACCCCTTGATCCGCGCCCGTGGAACTCGTAAGGCGACTATCATCATCGGCGCCATCGTCACTTTCGTTACTGTTGCCTACACCACTACCCGCGCAGCAACGTACGGCCTCGCTCTTGGCGCCCAAGGCAACCCCCACGGAAACGGCTACGCTCAAGTCGGCACCGACGACTACGAGCACGGTCTCGTCACACAACAACCCGAGTCCCGCCGTGACATGCGCCAAGCTGCCCTGCGCGCCGCCGTAGAGTCTGGCTCGCTTCCCGCTTCTGCTCTCGACGACTCAGACAGCGAGGACGAGGACGATGAGCCTTCTAGCAAGAAGAACCCGCGTGACGACGAGCGCAACGCGACGCAATACAACTATACTCTCTTCCACATCATCTTCTTCCTCAGCACAACATGGGTCGCTACTCTTCTCACCACCAACTTTGACGAGAAGGACGTGTCTGGTAGCTTCGTCCCCGTCGGACGAACATACTGGGCCAGCTGGGCGAAGATCATCAGCGCATGGGTCTGCTACGGCATTTACACATGGACGTTGGTCGCTCCTCTCGTGCTGCCAGATCGGTTCGATTATTAGTTCGCGGTGCAGCAAAATGGAGATTTTGAAGGAACTGTACCGCAAACGAACAGCTCGCGGTGCTGAACGGTTTGGAATTGTACAGCATGTGCTCGGATTGTATTATTAGTTGGTATTGTATATGGTTTCGCATGCGCATGTACGTATACGTTGCTTTGGATTGAATATCAATTCAGATTCTACCTTTCACACATGACTCCTAACACCCACAAATTGCTACTGACAGCGTGTAGAGCGATGTTTTAGACACGTCTTCTTAGAATGTACACCAGGCAAGCAAAGTTGACGGGCTTCACAACAAGCGAAGCCACTGGTCGACTTCTGCACTAATCCATGGTCAGCAGTTGTTAGGGCTCTAGCCACTGTCTTTCGCTTGCGTGAAGTCTGGAAACCCAGTGGGGAGTCTGTTCTGAAAGCAGGGGATTCGTAAAGCCACAGTTCCATGGTCGCGCCCCAGCGAACTATTGACCCAGACACACTCTCTACAATCTCTGATCTCGCCATAATGCGCCCAAACAAAACCTCACCGCATGTCTGACTCTCTTGTACGGCAGCTCGAAGATATTGGAAGTGGCGCCGCAGTGTATGCCTCACAGCTGCATTCCCTTCCATCCACGAGTGTGTAAAGTCGCTTTTCAGTCTCCTGGCGGAGGCCTATTGTTTCCTTCCATCCACAGCTCCACCACATCCTCCGACACAAGACTGCTCTCCTGCTTCATCACCGCGATTGTGTCCAGCACTTGACGAAGCGCAGGGATCTGCTCACTCGTGTATGTCCAGTGGACGCTCCTTTGCTTAACGACTGTACCCTGGTCGGATACATGGGGCCTTGGAATGCGATCGACTCGCTGGTCAATGCGGCGCAGCTTTGTACGGAAGTACTCGGCTTGCTTCAGAAAGTCGTACAGGCTCTCGTATGTGAGCTGCTGCTGCGCAGTGGCCACCGACGCTGTGTGGATGCGGTTGATGAGGTCGCTAAACGCTGCCGGTGGCTCAAAGTTGGCTTCGGCCATGTACTGCTTCTGAAATATGTCAGCATATGAACGACAATGGTATTGCGGGCCTTTCTTCTACTTTCAACGCGAGGTTGAGCTGGTCCAAGCCGTTGTGGCCGAGCTTGCCAAGGTAGTCTAAAGCGTCAGATAGACTGGAAATGGAGCCACTCGCGTGCTTCCGGGTGCTTTATCGCATATCAGTGCCTGGTGAGAGGTGAAGCCGTCTTCATACCGCCTGCCGTTTGACATCCGCCAAGCCCTAGTTTTGTTGACAGCTCCTTCTACCTGACCAGATCTCTTGCCTTCCCAACAACCTCACTACCCTTGCACCTCCCCAATGACGCCTACTTCAGACCGGCTACAAGCTCTGCTTGATCGCGCTCGCGAGGCCAATGAGATCGAGCGCGATCGTGTCTCGCTCGACACTTTCCTTGCGAGTCTTCACAAGGAAGACAGAGAGTTCAACGAGGTGCAGCTGAAGCAGACTCAGGCAAGTTTGTAATGGCTATTCACATGGCTTTGCTGACTGAATAGCTTGCCATCTATGAGACGCTTCTGCGCCTTTTCGATGCCAGTATGCACACCCACTTCTCTTACAAACCATCACTAAATCTGGCACAGCCACTCCGGTCTCGCAGACCAACCCAACCTCCGCCATGACAGTTTCATGCGCGGTACAGACCGACGCCGCGACGATATCTCTATGTGATTTGCTGCCCAAGGCTCGCAAAGAAGCCTACTATCGTGGCTTTGATGCTGGAAGGGACTACGGAGACGCCCAAGGCATCCAAGAGGGCAGAAGCGCCGGCATCACGGAAGGCCTGGCACTCGGGTTTGAGCAGGGACTAGCAGAAGGACTGAAGCTAGGACTCGAGCAAGGCAAGGAAATCGGAATGCAGCAGGGCATTGAGATTGGAAGAGAAGTCGGTTATGCTGACGGCCTTGCCAAGGGCATAAGGCAGGCGAAGGAGGGAACCAACAAGGCTGGCGACGAAGGCAGGCGGGGGCATACGCTACGGATGGAGACGACAAGAGAGAATGTCGTTGTCAAGCTGCCTCCAGCATTGGCTTCAACCACCCCCAAGAAAAGGGATTTGGAGAAGGCCAAGACAAGAAGTCACGGTGCCGATCCGTTCGCGTCGTTGTTGGATTTAGTGCACAAGAAGTAGGAGCGAAACGAGACGAGATTAGAGAATACAATACTAAAGCACGATGGCCAATGGAGCCAGTCGGAGCATAACCGTTCTAATCGATGTGGAAGCTTTCTGACCACCATAAAAATGGAGATTAATCATTTGAACGAGCTGACATGTCAAAAGGTGAATATCGACATAAGACAACATAATCTTTTGCAATGCAATTCATTTTTTACTCCACCCACTTTAGTTGCAATGGGTTACTTTTAAGAATCTATGCGGGTAAAATAGACAGTGTACAGGAGGAGGAGGAGGAGAAGAAGAGAGGGCGAAAAGGATAAGGTGATAGCTCTGAATTACCCTATCTGACAGATAGAGAGGCTCGTTAGGCGTGTAGAGGTGGAAAAGAAGAAGAGAAAGGCATTTTATTCAGTCTCTCTAGAGGCTAATAACGTCCTTGGCCAGCTACACCGTAAGTTTCTTATATCCATTCAACGTACTTGTAACAAAAGTACAAGGGAATGAATGAATCCCGATATGAGAGGTGACGTTTTTATAAACAGATACTGGTCTTGACCATGGTGTTCTCTTGCCCTCTCGAGCCGTTGTGTGTGACCCTCACTCCTTTGTAAAGCGAAGAAAGGTTTCTTCAATGACGCACACGTCCTCCGGGTTAATGTGTGTCTCCATGGCCTGTTTGATGGCCTCGTTCGACCTTTCCAAGAAACCGATCATCTCCTGCTGCTTCGCAATCTCCTTGTCCATCTTCTGCAAATCCTTGAGGGCGGCTCGTAACTCCTCTCGTCTTTCCTGGAGCTCCTACATTAATGTAAGTATTTGGATAGACAGATGAGGAATACAGCCAGCTGATTGTACGAACCTTTGCCGCGCGCGCGTTCTCTTCTTCCTCCGCTGTCTCCTTCTCGCTCTTCTCCTCCTCACTCTCCTCCTTCTCAATCTCCTCCTCGTCGCTCTCCTCGTCGCTCTCCTCGTCGCTCTCATCCTCACTCTTCTCCTCACTCTCCTCCTCGCCCTCTCCTTCTTCTACTTCCTCCCTCTTCTTCTTGTCTTCCTTCAACTCCTTAACGTCCCTCTTCAACTTCTTGATCTCCTCCTTCATCTTCTGGAGTGCGCTTGCTTGACTCTGGTTTCCACCTCCCCGCTTTCCCGCGCTCGTGCCCTTGGCCATAATGGTTTCGTATTGAAGCAAATGGTAGATGTGAGTGGTATGAGTGATTGCATCTGCGGAAGAGTCAGTCGCTCCAGTGACGAAAATTTAAGAGGGCAGTGTGGCTGCCAAGACATCCGTTTGCACGACAGTCACAGCAGATCGCAGTGACGTCCTCTTTGTAATTTGGAACATTCGTTTCAATTTCAACATACTACATCAAAAAAGCCAGCATCCAACAACATGTCTACTACATGGGACTACATTCTGATAGGCGCTGATGACGGAGCACCGTTGGCCACACCGCAGGGTGCAACGGACAGAGATCGCGAATACTCGGCTATGCTGTACTTTATGCAGTGGGGATGCTTCCCAGGAGGTCCCGAGGAAAGCTTCTGCGTGTTTTCACCAGACGGGACACCGGCGCGGCCACCCACGGCAACAGTGCCTCTGGACCACCCCGTGCACACATCATCAACCGGCCGCCTGCTCAAAGGAGAGAAAAGAGAAGAGAAGCTGGAGCTGGAGAGACACGAAGAGCAGTATGAAGCTGCCAAGAAAGCTGCAGCTAAGAAGAGGGCTCCTGGCCCAAGTCACAGACAGCAGGCCAAGGGCAAGCAGCCCGAAACGTAGGCCACACCTTACACATGAGCGCCAACAGGCAAACGGGGTTGCTCAATCTGGAGGCTACGATGTTCCAGGAGGCGACTCCGCACGACAGGCGGCAAAGCTGAGGCTTCCGAGGTCCATGAACGATGCCAACCTTGGAAGGCATCTACGTTCCAGTATTGCTTGCATCTATCGTTAAACATCATGGTCCACGACCTCTACATTGTTCCTACACCTGTCAGATGGATGCAGTAATGACGGATTGGCGACGACACTTACCCGACAGGGTCCATCACAAAGGCAGCATAGTACTTGGCATGATACTGATGCCTCCATCCTGGTTTCCCATTATCTTTCCCACCTGCTTTCACTGCCTCTTCATGGAATGTTTCCACCGTCTTTCTATCTGTACACCGAAATGCGATGTGGGTAGCAGCTACTTCGGCCCCCTCCTTGGCGGTGATGTAGAAGACGATATTTGACCTGTCCGGACCTAGGCCGACACCGCGATTGTGGAATTCCTTGTGTTTGCTGTAGCCGAGCGGTGCGAGCGCGGCCAGGTACCAGGCTGTGACTTCTTCGAAACGCGATGTCGGAACGGTGATGGCGATGTGGTCAAGCATCGTAGAACACACGAAAGGAATATAGGTGTGTTTGGTGTTTTGAGTACTACCGGGGACCTGCGTGTTTAACATGACGATGCGCAGCAAGCCTGCTTACTTATCGACCGCAGTTGACACGGCTTGGAAATCCGGATGGAGGCTGACTGCGGGGCTTACCACCGTACCTAGTCCATTTGCTCAGTAAGCACACGCGGAGTCAGCGGCATCTGCGATATCTAGCTCCCGAACAATCATCCGGGGCATTCTTTTACTTGCGAATTCTCTCATTTGAGAAAACCTGTTCGTTCAGATCGTTGAGAAGTTTGGAAGTTGTGATTGGCCCAAGCTGATGCGTCATCGCAGTACCATGGGATGAAGTGGATGAAGAAGAAATGGATGAATCAGACGGAAACCATGGTATCGCGAGTTGAAGGGGCACATAAGTTGACAATCATGCGGGGCAGCTAGGTATCCTTCAAAAAGAAAATCTGTTGTACGGGATGCGTATCCGGATACACCTAGGTAGAGTGACGATTGCTGGGCCGGAAAGAAGGTCGTGCTGATATGCGCGAACTACAGTGTGTAGAGGACGTCCCCATAGTATTCTGCTGGATTTAAATACAGGTACTCCCTAGTTCGACACCCTAAGCAACCGATACTGCAATAACAAGGGCAAAGACTACTATCGTAGACCTTTTGCCCATTGCCTGTCGCGCCACCCCATCGCTAGTCGATCCCGATGTTGCCGCAGGTCTAGGACTTACAACTGACGAGGGTGCGGGCGGGACATATGAGCTTGTTGGTTCTAGACGTGAGGTTGTACTGCTAGAAGCAAGAGACAGACGACTTGTCGGTCCCGTCTGGGCAGTTCCACCGCATATCTTGTTCGAATAAACAGACGCAGGATCTAATGTCATCCTCAGACATCTTTCGTTGGCATCAATGTCGCATCGCGATCCATAATATAGCATATCGTCGTTGCAGAGACAGCTGTTGAGATCTGCGGCTGCCGTGCTATACGCCGAATTGCACGACGTCATGGACACTGTTAGACTGTTGCAGTCCAATGCAACGTTGTTGCAGAACTCTTGGTCGTATGCCGGTGGCTTTGTAACAATCATGGTTGTTGGCGAATATGTGAACACTTCTTGACATACTGTGGACCAACTATAGTAAAACCCGGTAGTTCCTTCAAAGAGGCCGTCGATGAATGTGTTGGGGAAGCAGTCCCACATTTGCTGGTGGCAACTGGGTCTTGTCAGTCTACGAGCAAGCCGCAAATCGTGTAAACTACTCACCCTGCAATGTAGTTCAATACGCTCTGTGGACAGTAACAGCTTGCCTGTGCGTCCGGGTCGTCTATACCGAAACAGGTTTGGGCCTTGTTGAGCATCGAAGTGCAGCTGCTCAAGGTAACAGTAGTTCCTAGGCAGTCTGTGGGATTCATGATAAACGGGTCTGACTGGGCCGCTGTTAGGACCGAAAGACCTATCAAGACGCTTATGATCATGGCGGAAGTCGTGAGTTGAATTGCCATTCTGAGACGTGAATCTGTTTAGAAGAGCTGTGCCTAGGTAGTCCCAGATCTCTGGCTTTAATGACTTTCACCGGCCAGGAACGCCGAGCAAACCCCTCATCCTCCCGTCTTCCCTAACACACGCCAACGTAGCCCAATTCTGCGTTGCCAAAAGCTCAGGCCATTTTTGTCCTTGGCCCTGCACGAGACGATGATTTGGGCGCGCCCGGGCATCTTCAGCTGATGGGATCTTGAATCGCTTCTAACGCCTCGCTTAAGCTAATTCACCTGACAACCTTGGAACCTTGGAAGCTAACGAATACGAGCCTTGGCAAAAAGCTAAAAACCTAGCAGCCAACGAGCTTGATCTGGTAAAAGCCAACCGAAATATTTCGAAATGTGTGGCATGTGCGCTCAGCTTGAGGACGCAAGCAAGATAACAATGGGCAGCAAACCCATATGCCCAGTCCACAGCATTTGCTCGAATGACATTCAGCCTGCAACTCGACGACTTCGAACTATCAAAATAAGAACTATACCGTCTGCGTAAGCTTCCACCATGACACACAAACGAGCTCAATGGCGGTCCATCGTTCTCCGTCCCGCGATCGTGTCTCTTCTCTTGTTCGCAGAAGTGAGCCTCATTAGCACCATCATAGCTCTTTGGGTTCTTTCGTACCTACGCAAAGGCTTCATTGACATTGGATTTCGAGGATCTGGCTCGGCAGTTTTCAGCGTGCAAGGCGCACTCGACCGCGGTCAACCTCTGCTGTGGACAACGCTACCAGTCATCATTCTTACGCTCTATCGCCTCTTCCGTGAAGCTGTCGTTGCAGCTCTCGTTGTCGAGACACCATTTATCGAGTTACACAAGTCCTCATCTGTTCGCCCTACCAAGATACGAAAGTCAATATATGTTGATTATCGCACATCATTCGGCATCGTAGCATGGTACAAGGCTATTCAGAATAGTCACACATTTCTTGGCCTATGCATGCTGTTTTCCTTCATGGTATCAATTGCGCTAGTACCGCTGGCTGGAGGCCTTTTCGCCGAAGGGGAAGAGCTTTCTGCAACCGACGCAACGTTTAGTCTACTTTCCACACTTGATACGACTACCGACATCACCGTCGTCGACTATGGTCGCCTCTTCGACTTCGTTTCTGCCTCTTGGATCTATACCGCTCCCTATCCCCCTGGAACTGAGGGTCACTTTCCTCTTCCACGCATTGCACCTAAACAAGGCCTTGAGAACTATACCATCTCTTTGCCGGCAAGCACCTCTCAACTCTCCCTCGATTGCCAAGTCATCAGTGACGCGGAATTCACCACAAAGACCGAAACGGAGAACATAAAACTTCGAGCTTTCTCGGCTACCGATCGCGATTGCTTGATCTCTGGGGAAATCGCTGTGGGATCCGAGAATGTTTACTACGTCGGAGCGCTCTACCAGCAGGACTGCCCTAACGTCGCCGGTCGCACACGCATGGTGCTCTTCTCCGTTCCAGTCGATTCAACTGGCGACATGCAAGACCCGACCCTGATATCCTGCATTCCTTCGTATTGGAGTGTCAATGGTACAGTCGACGTCATTAGAAAGACAGGCTTCAATGGTCGACTGACAGAAGCGCCTTCTTTCTCAGAAACCTCTCGGGAGATCGAAGAACTGCCCGGTTTAAAACGCCAACAGTTCGAACAGGGCATCGGCAACGTACTGTCCATAAACTCTGGGAGTAAGGTCAAGACACCGGATCGCCTCGCAGAATTGGTGGCTAGGTACATCGACAGCAATGGTTTGGACTTTGCGGAAGAGAACTTGATTAGGGCTGCGAGCACTGTATACCCAGCTGTTTATACAATGCTCTGCCTTGAAAAGTTCTACCCACCATTAGCGCAGCAGATTCAGCAGGAGGGGGTGTTGCGCATACCTGAAAACCGATTGCATGTTGTGGAGCCTGTGGCGATTGCTATGCTCGTCATTCTCGCCATACTCATTGTCGAGACCATTTACCTCATCATCTACTTGCACAGAAATCCGAGCATATTAGAGGAAGAGCCCATTGGACTAGTCGGTGCTGCAAATCTCCTTCATGATAGCAACATTCCATGTCTGGTTGCGAAGTGCCATCACGAGCCTGGATTCGATGGTCGCCTTCGACGGCCGGTTCCACGGGCCAACACGACGTGGAAGAAGACCAAGGCTGCAAACACGGATGACGGCCTATTAGACAGAAAGTGCTGGGTAGAACGAGAGCCTGAGTCATGGCGGTTGAAGATTGTAGTGGAGCCTGAGGCTGTAGGCGCCGAGTGTCCGCGGCCTTTCCACGAGCATGCATTGTCCGCACATCGAAAGGATTCTACTCTGCATGCAGCTTACGCGCTATAGTATGCCAATGGGCAACAAACACCAAATGCAGCGCCGTTAGTGTAGTCTGGTGGCTCATCTTACACTCACGCCGACCAGGCTCGCTATGCTTTTCCGGCACCAAACGACGCAACTGCACGACAGAGACCACCTCCCCACGGTGGAAGGAAGCCTAGGATGCGAGATGCAAGGAACGAGGATATTGATCTGCGCACCAGCCGCAGCTGAAGGAACGGCAACTGGGTTCGGGACTCTTGGCAGCTGATTTAGACTCTGAATGGTCGAGACGAGTAATGAATGAGAAATACCGCAAACATTAGAATTCGAGATGAGTGACGTACTATTCCAGATCTGCCTGCAACTCATGCTGATCTCCCTCCAGGCAAGATCAGCCTAACATTCTGTTCAACGAGAGACGCATTCTTTTACTTGCGAATTCTCTTATCAAGAGAACCTGTTGAGAGAGACGCTATTGTCGAAGAAGAGTGCATCACGGCATAAGCATCAGTAATGGAAGCATCGATTAAGTGAGCTAGCGGAGAACAAGAAAAGTAACTAAATACACAAGGCTACAGTCGGGTAAGCGTTCATCTCCCTGTACTGTATTGGGTAGATATAGGCGACCATGGAGAAGTCCTAAAATCCACGGTTTCATGATTTGTTTCGAGTCCAAACGGTGCTTTCAGGGCTTCCAGTTCCCCAACGAGTCCAACATGTAGCCTAAAACAGGTTGCCCACCATAACCAGGACGGCATACAACAGACCACTTCCACCTGCAACGGTGCTCAAACTGGCCGCGCCAGTGAACTCAGGAAGCCCAGTCGATGTTGAAGTCGGTCGAATGATTCCTGAAGTAGGCGCGATGACAGGAGTGGTTATGTTCGAGATACCAGGTGTGGCAGTAGGGCCAACGAAGTCGGCTGGCAAGGTAACGCCGAATTCCAGAGCGCATGCTTGAGGGTCTACCTCCTTGGGACAGCAATAGCCTTCGACAAGGCAGTAATCGCCGCCAGGGCAACCCCCTAGAGAGAGGTGTGAGCAGAGGAACGCAGATAATACATCGTTAGTATGTCACTTACAGGAATCAGCTGAGCCTGCTTCGCAACATGTGTCTTCCTGCCCTGGGTTGTAGCAGAGGAATGTAGCCTCATCACTACAAAGTAGAGATCCGGCACCGCAAGATTCCTCGCATGTTGCCCCAAAACCACATGTGTACGTCTCTGGTTTATACTCCTGGCGTTTGTCCAAAGCGTGCGGCTTCAGTGCGTGAAATTGATGGTTCGCGAGAGCGGTCGCAACGGTCAAGGAAGCGAGGATCAATTGAGTGAAGAACATTGTGGAGGGTTGAAGGATTCTTGTGGATTAGAGAGACTAAAGCGATCTCAGTGCATGTACAACGCAGAAGAGGCTGATCTACAGTGTACTTATAGATTCGCCTGCAGAACCAGCTGCTGGGTTTGGCTATGCTCAGTCTTCGTAGTTTACGGTAGAGGCTTGCCTTTGGCTTCCACCAGATTGTGCATACACGAATATCAGGAGAGAAAGCCACAGGTTTCGTATCTTGGACCCCACCTGCACTATCTTCGCATTCATTCGCATCCAATTCTGCAGAGCGATTCAGCTAAGTGGCTGAGTTATCGTTCCAATACAACGATTGGAACAAACTAACGTATAGAGCCAGGCTGTGGGCTTCGATCGATCCGATCAGACCGTACAGTTGGCGGAGCTAGATCACTCCACGTAGCAGGCAGCAAGATTGTCTTGCGTAGCTAACCAGGGATTACCTAGGTGCTGTAGTTGCAGCCCCGACACGTCGCGAGAGTGTAAAGTCGCTTTTTTCGGTTTCGGTGGAGGCCTACTGTATCGCGATAATCATTGGAGTTGAACTTTAGGGAACAGTTAATTGTATGGCTTTGGTTCCACGAGAGTGTAAAGTCGCTTTTTCGGTGGTAGAGGCCTACTGTGTTGGTCCGCTCGGCTGGATCTGCTCTGTCTGAGCCCCGACACGTCGCTAAAAATCTCCTAGATCAACTTCCCACAAGAAAGTCTAAAGTTGTTTTCTTTCCATAAATATTATGTTGAATAATGTACGATACTAAGAAAGAGCTGAGAGAAAGCCAAGGACGAGCTGAGAGACAACTAATAACGAGACGGCCTAAGAGACGGCTGAGGACGAGCTAAGAAATAGCCAAGGACGAGCTGAGACACACTCCGCCTTTTGCTTCCAATTGTCTGGGGTAAGACTCTCGTGTACGATGCCACGAAGTCGCTGTTAGCATGTATACCGATCCTTGGGTGATCGGTGCGGTGCCGTTGACTGGCTGCAGCCTGCAGGAGCTACCCCGCGGCGGAGCTTTAAGCTTTAAGCCCCCATCAATGCGGCTCCAATCCTGCATCTTCCACTCCACAATCCTCAAAAGTCCTCACGATTCACGCACTAGGCCACTGACCGCTTCTACGGCTGCTGCTGCTACTGCTGCTGTTGCTGCAGGTTGCGCGCCCCCATATTGCGCCATTGCCCCTCGCCCTGAGCTTGAGAAAGCCTGGCACTGTATGCCGACGCTTAGAAATTGGCTGATTACTAACGACGCGACGACGCGTTCTGATGCTCCAGCCTCCACGAGACAACCCAACGCCATCAACACATCATGACTTTGTCTGGCTTAAGCCCGACCGCTGTCTAACATCTTGTGATGCGATCGCTTTTCGTGCTTGTGATAGTGGTGGAAGACAACTAGGACGCGTCCCGTGGCTACCTAGGTACGCGTGTACCTCCTGCGCTTTGCGGGTCGCTCCTCCTGTTGCTTCCCCTCACAATTATCTTGTCACTCTTCGCTAGGGATAATGCTTTTAGGTCTAAATCGGTTCATTTTGACAAAGTACTCGTTTCGATTCCAGTCGTTCAACCATTCCCCAAAGCTCAAACCCAATGATTATCGCGACACAGTAGGCCTCCCAGGAGACTGAAAAAGCGACTTTACACTCTCGTGGATTCCAGTCGTTCCATGCGCGTTGCCGCGTGATGTTCGAACTTACACGTTTCAAGTATGGCATCACTGATTTTGGCTGTCTACATACATAGTAAACCCGTGAAGCGATGGACGCGACCAGAACGCGTGAAAGAATCATACCAAAACTACCAACCGGATGGCCTCTTTGACTCTGGCATACGTCGCACAAGGTTGGTGTAGGTCTCCAATGCCTTGACCGTCTCTTTCGTTCGGGGCCTGAAGCGCCCTAACCGCTTCCGCGGTGGACCCTCCTCCTCCTCCTCCTCGCTATCCTTCATGCCATGCTTCTCGCCCTCCTTCTTGCCTTGGTCTTCACCATCCTTCTTGTCATCCTCCTCGCCATCCTTCTTGTCATCCTCCTCACCATCCTTCTTGCCTTGGTCCTCGCTCTTCTCCTTGCACTCGTCGCTTTCTTCATCGGGAAATCGTTCATCCACGGGGATCCTCCTCTCCTCGTCGTCTTGATCTGTTGCTCGAACGAACTCAATAAATGATGGTGTCCTCCAGACGCTTTTCTTGGTGATTGGTGCAAAGAGGCGCATGTCGGCCATGATTTCTGCTGACAAGGGCTTTCTGAGCCCAATAGCTTTGGATAGTTCAACTGCCACCTGCTTGGAAAAATAAGGTGGCACTGAAGTACCTAAGGCTTTGGATAGTTCAACTGCCATCGCTTGACAAATGAAGTGGCACCTCCGCACTGAAATTCCAGGACAGATCGGTTAGCTCTTTTCGGCCGGGCTCTTGTGTTGTTGTTGGCCTCGGGCGTTTGGCTGGCACCGCTGGGCTTGGTGCCTTTGGCTGGCTGGACAGCTCTACTCGCTTCTTCTCCATCTCTTTCTTCAGCTCGTCACCGTACTTGTTCTTGTATACCTTGAGGAAGAAATCCTTCCATGTGTCTTCGGTTCGCGAGTCGGCTGGCACTTGCTGTGGCAGCGACGACAAGTCCAGCTGGTTGGCTTTGAGGGCGTGTGAGCCTCTGCCCTTGAGTGCTGTACTGTGCAGACTCGACTTGAGCTTCGTGTCTGCCACGCCTCCGCCCTTGTTGAACTTGTTGACATACCACGAGGCCCATACCTCCTGTGGTTCGTTGTCGCCGGCCTTGGTCTTTCCGACGTAGACGCGTCGGCCGAGCAAGGCTTTGTTCAGCCCTGGTTTGCCATTTCGTTACCGATTAGTTTGCGCTGGTGGCGGACGGAGTGGCTGATGGAGCGGCTAATGGGGTGTGTGCGGTGATGCGGCTGCTGATGTGTGTGCTGGGAGGTGTAATAAAGCAGCTGCTGAGGTGTGTGATGTAGGAAGGATGGAGTCAAAGGCAGGATGAGACCTGTTTACATCGTATATCCAGGGTCTAAGGTGAGAGACATGAGGTATTTTTCCCGCCAGGTAGAACTGTGGGATCCACTTCTACGTGTCCAGTTGAAGGTAAAGGTGAGAGAGACGAGGTATTTTGCCTGCGGGGAGCTGTAGGGTTGACTTCTACGGGTACATGTAAAGGTAAAGGTGAGAGAGACACAGTATGTTTCTACCTGCGTAGAGCTATAGGACCCACTTCCACATGCGTAGGCAAAGGTGAAGGTGACTCTGACCATCAGTCTGCGCAGCACCCGTGTAGCGAATACCTTCTGGGTGTATTATCATATATTGTTGGCTACTTGATTGTTCCGCGAAGGCGTCAAGTTACATCATAGCCATCGGGCTGAATGCATAACAACAAATCTGTATATGCCAACACTTTTCTATCGCATAACGTTCTTTTCTTCAGTGTCTTGATGCTAGTATGCGTATTGCGGGCACTTAATCAATCTGTTGGCAATTTCTAGTCAAAAGGCAAGCATGTATTGTAATTAGGTACATTGAGTCGCACATTGCGAAACACAGTATAAGAAACATAAGCAGTGATGCGAAGTTCGCTTGCCATCGCAGTGACCCTCAAAGATTACTTGGAGAGATGGCCCCATATTTCAGATGACCATCTACGAGCAGTAAACGTCGGCGGTCTTGCTGTCGTAGCTGCAAGAAGCAGGTTTCTGGATAGCGAGCTGGTTCGAGTTAGCATACTAGAGTGATTTAAAGTCCTGCGATAGTGACTCACGTTGATGTAACCACCGTCACCCTCAGTGTTGAAGTGGTTGTCAGGGCCCGACATGTAGAAGCAGTCGTAGTCGGTGTTGAGGATACCAGACTTCAAGCGGACAGAGGTAAGGAGGCGCATCTGGTTGGGCTTGGAGACCTTGTAGCCCATGTTGTAGCAGATGGAGGCCTCGTTGGGCTGGGCACTCTTGGCCATCTCGTAAACAGTAGCCTGGGTGAAAGCCTCACGAGCCTGGGAAGCGACAAAGTTAGCTGGGAACTTGGGGAACAGCGGATAGGAAGTGCGGCTTACAGCATCCCAATCGGCAACATTCTTGATCTGGCTGATAGCCTCAGTCGCGGAAACAGCGACGGCGGCGGAGGCAACACCACCAATGATGGCGAGGGAAAGAGGGTCAATAACACGCTTGTTCAGGGCATCAGCGGTGCCATTGTGAGCGTGGATGGGGGCAGTAGGGACAGCAACGGCGGCGCCGGCCAGGAGAGCGGTGACGAGGGTGAACTTCATTTTGAATGAGTGATGTAGTGATTGAAATCGACTAGCAAGTGATTGACTGTTGCTGTAGTGGAAAGGACTGAAGGCTCGAGTGCTGTGATGATGAACTTTGGGGAGTGCTTTCCAGTGTCTTATATACCCATCGTCTTGCGCCGATCGCGAACACATGTAGCGAATATAGGTGATTCGGCCAAACTCCCGCTGTGATGTTGGTGTATCCCTGGTAGCGGACTTCAACACATGGGCTGTTTTCATGAGGCTCTTGGCCCTAAGCATGGAGCCGTGAGGCTGATCGGCTTGGCCAAGGTCATTCCCGATATGTTTTGCAGATATGCCGCAAACACCTGGTTTTCGGTAACAAGTCAAGCTTTCATGAGCCTACTTTGGTCGTATGCTTCCTGGACTTTTCATCAGCAAGCATCAACTGTACACCGCAACGCATGTTCATTGCGAGCAAACCTCGAAATACTCTCTACAAGCATTTGCTGCAATTTGGGTCGCATCCAGTTCCCAATGCGCGTCGCATAGAAACGCGAGGTCGGTGCATCCCAGATACCCCAGAATCCAGGATGATGGCTACGCGGTTAACCTTCTCGAGCAGACCCTTGGCGTCAGCATACTTGTACCTGGGGACGTGCCGAATACCCGCTACTAACCACAATGGGGTGAGATCGACACCGAAAATTCAGCCGCAAGGCCATTTCGGTGATTCTCACGAAGAAATCGAATTCTTTCTGGCGCGATCTGTCGACGCACGCTAGGGTCTGTACCGGTTCAACCCAGTCGAACAGCCTCAAATTGGTCGCAACGGTCGCTTGGCACAGCGCGTAGGTACGTACCGCATGCGTACACGTGGTTATCACAATCACAGCGAGCATACTGGCTATCCCTTATGATTACTGTGATCATCCGTTTTACTGCTGGCTAATCGTGTTAGTGTTATCACCATTAGTGATTCTATGTCGTTGGAAGACCAATTTGGCTAGCAATGCCAACGTGTATCGTCTCTATCTCGATCTTCAGTCTGAAATTCTCCACTACACCCCTGAGTTGACAACGGCTCTGATACCGCTCGGTCCTGGCAACGATTCGTTGTGTGTTGGCCAAAGAATAACGCGCTCGATGTGAGACTTGTCGCATTGACCCTTATGGCACCCATGGACTGATGCTAGAGCGTGCCTTTCGCGGAATGTTTTCGTTTATTTTTCAGAGTCGCAAGGCTGTGACTAGTATCGTGTACATATCGAGGAGAAGATGTCGACCATGAACCCGGTTTGATGGGTAGAGCGGGCCTGGGGAGAAGCAACGAGCGATCGTCATGAAGTGTGGATCCGTTGATAGCTAGTGACAGGTACATGCAAAATCGACAAAGATGGAAGGTTAGTGGGAACATCACTCATTCTCTCGCCTTGCCTCAACACAATCATCTCCGCATTTCCTCAAACGTCTTTACCAATTTCTGTCCCTACAATTCCTCACCAATCTGGCGTACTTCCGCAAGAACTCCATGTCCTGTGCAGCTTCAACGCCATTGGTAACAGTGTCGGTACTTTAAGCAGCGCCCTGCGAATGCTTGGACGAGACACTCCAAAGACTTCTCCAACTCTGTTCAAGCAGAAGCTTCACTCGGAACGCCCAACAAAATGCTTCACGTCTTTGATCGCAGTATTGCTCTTGGCTGTTTCGCTTTCGTACGCGGCGTCTTGTCGCTTTTTGAAGAGCTCGACATGGCAGTGATTGTCGTACTGAGGCTTGGGTGGTGGATTCGTAGGAGTCTGTCGTATGAATGTCAAGCGTAAAGGGCGCCAGATCATCGGTCGTGATAGGCCTATTGCAAAACCTGACATAAGTGTTGTCTTCGCCAACTCTGTGTACTCAGCGAGAGCGACAAAGTCCACATACGGTACATCTCCAGCCCATTCAGCCTGCCACCAGTGCCTCTCCCACCGCATTGTTCGTGCTTTGAGGTCCGGAAACGGGGCAAATTTCGGACACTTTGCTTGTGGTCCAAGCCTTTCTTGGTATCCTTGAACGCTGTGAAGCTCAAATACGGGCCGAATGCGGCTAGTGCGCTCTTGGCCAGCGTGTCTCGTGATTGACCGCCAGAGATATCACATTGAACTCAGGCAATTCTTCCCGCTAGCTGTTCATACTGAAGCCTTGCGGTAGATATGCCGATGCTTCCCAGGTGAGCCTTTGAAAAGCCGATCCCACTTTGTCGGTGTGACTGAACTTGAGTTGGCGGCATATCGGCCCGCGAGAGCACAAGGCTGCTCCTTGAGCCGAAGGGGGCCGGCTCTGAAAGGGTGTACTTTGCGCCGTCTTCCACGTACCTTGACGTCATGCGCGCGCTGTGCCTTATGCTTCACCACATACTCTTGATGTGGTAAAGGCGCTTCTTGTGCTGTTGTAGTCGGGTAGGCCAGCGCATGACAATGCTATTGAACCGATATTGAAGGCGTGGACGTTCGGAGCCGACACGATTCCACCGCGTATAGTGATCAGTACGGACCATCTGTGGATGCTTGGCTGTACAGATAGCAAGCCGAGATAGCCGACTAGGGCGACCGAAGATGGAACGAGAGTCGAAGAAAGTGTCAGGTGCGTATAAGTACTGCAGACATAGTTCTGTGGTCAACGAAGTTTTATGATCCAAGTACACATCTGGAGATATTGGTAGTCGAAGGGCGAGAGCTGATGGTGAAGTGATCATATTACCTCGAGGCTGTCATAGCTATGGCAGACCCCTTGACGATGTCGAGTTTATCGGAAGTCAAGCGTACGAGTGTTATCAAGCGAGAAAAGAGACGGGGCAATGCTGATCGTAGGAACCAACTCCATTACCCAATGAATTCCTGTTACTAGGCTCTACAAAAGCTTCAGTGCGACACAAAGGCGCCATGTAGGTGATCAAACAACTACTGCCAAGAGCTGCTCAGACTGGCACTCGCCTGGCACCGGGGTACGGTGTAGCTCCTGTTGGGATCACTCTCCCATGTGATCGCTCCACTGCTGCTAATCTTCACAAACTTGTACTGGATTGCTGACCCTGCTGCCAATGGCACGGTGATCGTCCAGACTGGGTTGCTAGCGGTGTAGCTGCTTGCGGAGAGGGTGAGGCCGTTGGCTGGTGTCCAGTTACCCAGCTGCGCAGTGTTACCGGCTATCCTGATGGTGTCGCCGGGAACAGTGGTGATGCGGTGGGTGAAGGAAACTGACACAGCTGTGGGGCATGCAGTCGATGTGCCAGTAGGAGTGGCAGTCCTGGTGGTGAGAGTGGTGCCGGTGGTGGGCGTGGCAGTGCCAGCAGCCAGAACGATGGGCTCGCCATTGCTGATGGTCACACAGATCCTACCGCTGCCATCGGCAGTAACAGCGGCGCCGTTTCCGTAGACGTTGGTCCATCTGCCGTTAGCCCTTTGGGTGTTGAAGCAATGCTGCTGGTTAGAGCTGCTTCCAGCATTCGTGGTGAGAACGACTAGGTTGCCGCCTGCACGGCTCCAAGCGTAGGCATTGTCCGTGACATACAAGTGAGTGTGGTCGTTACCGGCAAGACCTCCTGCAGCCTTCCTTGCAGCAGTCAGCTTCTTGATGGCCTGGTAGAGATTCGCGTTGGTGTTGAAGCCGCTTCGCCAAAGGTCTTCCCGGTTGGCTGGGTCGTCGCCACCAGCATAGCCTTGTTCGGTGCCGTAGTAGAGGATGGGGATTCCTCGTGAAAGAATGACGTAAGCAAGGGCGTTCTTGAGCAGAGTCTGGTCGTTCTTCACGTTCAACCAGCGCTTGTTGTCGTGATTGTCGAGGAAAGTACCGAGAGCGGTCGGGTCGGGAAAAGTGTTGCTGACGGTGTTCATCATGTCTACAAGCGCCTGAGGTGAACTCCTTTGTTGGTAGAAGTTGTTCATGGGGTAGTAAGTCGCGTAGTTCAGGAGACCGGGCATGAGCCTGGCGTACTCGGCAAGGTAGGTCGGGTTGCCATCGAACACTTCGCCAATGCTGTACACGCCAGTTGCAGCAGAGAAGCCAGGCCAAAAGTCTTTCTCAACGTGCTTGACGGTATCGATCCGAACGCCATCGAAGCTGTACTCCTTGACGAGCCAGGAAACCCAAGTGTTCAGTACGTTGCGGATCTCGGTGGACTGGGTGTTGATGTCGGGAAGACCGGCGATCTGGCACACCTCGACACTGGCTTGGTTGCTATAGTTGATGTCGCAGGCGGAGTGGTATGCGGATTGCTGGTTCAGCGGCGAAGGCCTGTTGTTGCCGAGGGTACCTGTGCCCATGTGGTTGGCGACGACATCGACCATGACATAGATGCCCTGCAATATATGAGTATATTTGTAGTCTGGGGGGTATCATCTGGGTTTGCCATACCTTGGCATGGGCAGTGTTGACCAGGCTCTTCAAGTCGGCAGCAGAACCGTAGTTTGAGTTGATTGCGTAGAGATCCTCAGCCCAGTAGCCATGGTATCCAGCAGCCTTGTCTGTGCGTTTTGTTAACTCAGACACTCTGTATGTGTTGACGAGGAAAATAGAACGTACTTGAAACGACTGGGGTGATCCAGATGGCATCAAATCCTAATCCTTGGATGTAGTCGAGTTTAGACTCGAGGCCTTTGAAGGTTCCGCCGCAGTAGTTGCCAAGATTGCCGCATGATCCGCCACCAGTGTCGGTGCTGCTGCGAGCGATGCGGTCGGTGAGAACAAAGTAGATGCTGCGAGGCTTCCAGGCGTTCGTGTCGGCAGCCGCGACAAGGGAGGTGAAGTAGAAGAGAGCGGCGGTGATGAGCTTGAAGAACAACATCTTGAGCGACTCGATGCTTTTGCAAGCGGCGTTCTGCAGTCGTCAGGCTGTGATGTTTTCGTTCTGGATGCGGCCGGCCACTGGATTTATAGACGTGCCACGAGCGGGTATCACAAGGCCATGCGCAGTCCTTCAGCTTACCCCACAATGTTGCCTCGTCAGCCGGGTCGCGCTTGTCGGACGTGGTGGATGGCTTTGGACGCCTTCGCGATGGTCGACGATACTAGGAGCCCGACGCGTAGACGAGGAACGATGGTGTCGCGTCGGCCCGTCATGAATCCACTGAGAAAAGTGTAACTAAACGATCATCTCACAGCTGGCGATCTCTCGGGCCGAGTTGGGGGCATCAAGTGCACCTCGTGGACGACTGAAACATATCGGTGGGTACGGGAGACCGGCCAGAGACCCGGATCAGGAAGCTGCAGAGTGTGTAGCCATCGAGTCTGCCATCTAGGCTGTGGTATTGGCGGAGGCACGCGTCGCGCTTTTTTCGTGAATCGGCCCTAGGGTCAACTAGAGGCTGGGAAGCGTCAGGGGAAATGAACGAGGCCGTAGGGGTGAAATGACAGTGTCAACGTAAGCGAGTTCGCTAGCGTCATCATCGCGATGGCGGAGCCCCGCATTCCGGTACTTAGCAACGTGCAAGTCAATTTAAGGTGCGGGCCGGGCGCGTTTTGAGGTCTGATGACCGTCCTCTATACCCGCCAGGACGGCCTGAATTTGCTGACACGCATCCATTGCCGACTGCGACCCAATGACCGTTGACGAGCTTTTCCGACCACGACCAAGTGGGCAGGTCGCCGAACAATGCTAGATGCTTCCATTAGAGCATGTACCGAAGGCGGATGGTGTCCGGTATCTAGCTCATAGACCCAGTCGACGAGACCTGCGCCTAGGGATTTCCACGAATCCACGTGTTTACGGAGATTTTGAAAAATCTGGAGCCGGACTTAGCCACGGACGAGAGGGCGGAAGGAGAAAAACTGGAGTGCAGGTCTTGGAACGCGGTAACCATGTCGAGAACACATCACGGCTCTTCCAAGGCACCGCTTGATCAATAAGCCGACATCAATCCAATTGAATCTAAGCGTGGCATATAGGCATGCGGAATCTAAGTTGACCACAGCACGCTTTAACAGGGAAAACTCGAACACCTGGGTTTGATTCTTCTCGTTTAAAGAGTGACAGACAAAACCAAAGGCTCGTCTTGCATCAGTATGGTCGAATGCCCTCTCAAGGTAGTCAACATGGTACTACCGAGAAAGCCGAATCCGTTCAAACCACCACACTCACAGTTTCCTGGCCTTCTCCAACAATATCTCCATCCTCACATCCAACTCCTTGACTACATCCCATGGCCTTAGTCCTCCCCCGACACCCACGCCCATGACCTGCGAATACACACTCGCCCAAGCCGGATACCTCTCTCTCGGATTTCTCGGCATGCATTTGTCCCTCCAGCGTCGTTCCTCTTTTACCAGTAGATTGATCCGCGCTAGCAACAGGTGAATATCTCGTAATGTGGGTATATTAGCTGCACGGCCGATGGTATGATGTTCTGAAGGGGGCAGTACGCCTTCGGCAGCTTTCCATCGCGCTTCGGCTGCGAGGGCCAGCTGGTCGAGGTCTGAGGCGCGTACTGTGAGCGAGTGCAGAAGGTCGTCGTGTTCGGCCCAAGCGATATCGTCGTGAGGGGCGATTGGTGGAGGACTGAGTGGATGTTTGGTTGAGCTTCGAGGCCCGGAGGCTGAGGACCGTGGTGTTTGTGTTGTATGATCTCGGGATTGAGTGGATGAACGATGCGTGGGGACTGTGGAGTAAGGCGCAAAGTCGGAGGTATGTGGTGATGTGCTAACGGTAGAGTAAGGTGGCTGATCAGAGGTGAACGCGGCTTGTGCAGATGAGTGAGAGTCGTAAAATAATGGTCTTGGTGTCAGGGTTGACGGATGTGAGGTTTGCTGCGAGGAGTGAGGAGTTTGGATTGAAGATGGGGAAGCCTCTTGCGAAGAGCGAGAACCCTGACTATGTGAGCCAGCTGAGCGACGAGCGGATATCCTGGACGAAAGCTTCCGGAGCATATTACAGGGTGGTGTTGTGTATCTACCGGGGTGATTGTCTTACATTTTGGAAATAAAGTAACGACACTAGAAGTAATGAGGTGGTGGAAGCGCGGAATTCACCGTGCTCCAATTGACTGATAAGCTCCATCACTGCTTTTAGCTATTCACATGCATATCACACTTGTAAAGTAAGCGGCACGAGACTACAGTGGGTGTTGCGAGGTATAGCTCAGCAACGAGGGCATCGGAAATCGTGTTGTAGTTCCCGATCGTCCAGGTATTCGCGATGCTAAACTTACGAAGTTGAACGTAAGGTAAGATAGTGTATAAACCTACCTAAGGTATTGGTCACAAATCATTAGTACAGAGCTTTTCTTCAGCCGTCTATTGTGGTATGATTTCTTGTCGCCCCATTTGTAGTTTCAATAACCTGAAATATTCCCAGGACACATTTTCATCTGGACCATGGTTTCATGAATCTTTTCGTCGCTGGTCTGATCAGCCTTAGAACAGAGGCAGTCCTAGAGAAGTTCAGCTTGTATCATTCTAGTCTATACAGGTGCATACAGTGAGGCAAGGTGTCTGGGAAACACACCTTTACCGCGATCAAACATAGTGTAATCCAACAGTGTTGTGCTTGCGTCGTATCACCAGCACATTCATCACACTAGTACCATTCTAATTCTTCTATTACTACTGGGCCCTAAATGTCCTACAAACAACTCACTTCATGTAGAAATATGCGAAACTATCAAGTAACTGCCGACATATTATAGTAGAGCTGGAATGTATTCAACGCGTCATCGTGTATTGTTCTGATCCTCCCAATACCATTGGGGTCTCACAGGCCCATCCATGGCTCGCTTCACGTAGAAGTGTGCGGCTTATGGAAAGCAAGAATTTAGATATCGACGTTAATGCACATTGAACACCTAGGTATCGATCCGGTAAGTCCTATTGGAAAGTCTCCACCCAATACACAGCAAAAGAGCGTGTGGTCAGGTAACAATAGATGGACGCGATGACAAGAACAAGAAATTATAACTCGCGAAAACAGGATCATGTACGGGTGTGTGTATACATCCACAACGTTGAGGGAGCGATCGAATGCTGAAGATAGCAAGATTAGATAGCGAGGCTACTAGTGATGCAATGGTGTCCATGTTCCTGCCCCAGTGAACGGCAGAACAATAGGAAATGATAGGCAGCGTTTAAGACGTGATGAAATTACGAACGTATCAAGCTGCGTGAGTTACCTTCATACCGTAACGTTTTATCGCGTAATCTTCAGATGGTCGAAATCCTACTGCAATTCAGTAAAAGTACAATTGATTTACACAGGCCCTGGAAAACCAAGGTTGTTAAACGTCTCAACAACCATCTGGGATGCTCAGCCAAGGGCAAGGCGACAAGTTGAGCATAGCTGACGTACAAGTCTGAAAGATGGGAATATCGACACGGCCCTCCAAGTCATCGCTTCAGTACCTTGTCGATTGTTCCACCTCGTTTCTACCTATTTGAGCACCATAAATCGTGGTACCACATGCAGCCCTCATGAAAGCACCACACCAGCTAGACCTTTCTCCAGCACTCGCGATCCTCGAACCGCATGCGACCCGTGATCAACAGCTGATAGCTTCAACGTTGCTGCCCAAGGCCCCTACCTCCACATCCTTTCGCTCCGCGATACGCTCAAAGGAGAAGATCATCATCGCTTATCCATGTCCATACCCATCATAGCCAGCCTCAGTCACTGCCTGCAGCGAAACTGCCTCGGCGATGTCCCTTCTCGGCACCAATATACTCCAAATTAAACTGCCACTATACCCGTTATCCCGGCTCTGCAGAGTGAAATTTCCTGGTTTTGCTTCAGACGGCTACGGACGATCGAGTCGCCACGCTGGGAATGAGACGGCCCAGTCCGCGGCACCGTTTAGGCCAACGTTGTGACGGAGTCCGACATGGAAAGTGTCAGGCCAGCGCGCGAGGCGTCAAGACCATTCGTCGCGAGCAAATGCCGAACGAGCCGTTGCCATGTTGAGGGCCAATGGAGAGAAAAGGTGTGGACCGCAAGAGCTGAACCACCCATCCTGGCGCTCTCTCAACACCAATCATGCCAACATCCATCACGAACAGTTCACTTGCGCCATCTGCAGTCAAGCCCTTCAACGAAGAAATCGGTCGGTACGGTGCCGCCGATGCGTACAAAGTCCAGCTCTCCACAAAATCAGTGTTACTAACCACTCATCGCATGCGTCCCAAATCCGGCAATACGCCACTACCCGAAGCGGCATTTCAGGATGTCGTAGGTTTACAAAGGATTCCGGAAGTAAGGCGACCCGGCTCAAAACAGGAAAAAAAATGTTTGATTTTTACCGCTTTGCAACGTGGAAGGATTTTTGTGGCGCAAAATGGGCTTGGAAGATCATGAGGTAGGTAGCTAGTTGGGGAACATGGACGAAACGGACGGGACTGACAACTCGAACTGACTCGGCGAAAGCGAAAACGTACAGAAAAAGAGGCTGAAGGATTTTTTTGTTAGCGCCTAGTTGCAGTGTACAGTAGTGCAGTGTGGTGACGACACACGAATGTGGAATGCCACGCGTTCCCAGGCAAAGAGATGATGTACGCCCATTCCTCACTTTGCTCGTACGTTTCGGGCTGGCTGATGTGTGGCGAACAGGCAGAGGCCGAAACGTAACAAGGCTAATGCCAGAAACATGTCATTTTCGCTTAAACTGGTTTGTTCTAGAAGCGGACGCACGACACGCAAAAGGCCTAGTAGGTCCTGCATCATCGAGAAAGAAAAAAAAAAACGTGCAGTACATGAAAGCCCATCCATCATGCAACAGACGGCAGCAGCCCAAAAGCGACCTGTACTAATCAGTAACGGCGACATGATAAATTCCAGTCTACGACCTTTACGCGCCCGTTGAGCTAGCGTTACCAGAGTGCTGGGACCGCTGTCGCTCGACGAACAGGCCCGGCTGCATCGTCAGACTTGACATCCAATAACACACAGGAGCGTAGTAGATCTCTCTTCTCGTCTCCTCTCCCAATGACATCGTACCTCGGTCTCGCACCAAAAACCCCCCTTGCACTCGCCCCTGCACCTTTCGCCTCATTCACCCTTCAAACTTAACCCCCAAACAACAACTATCGTCTGATCGACACTTGAAATATCTGGCCGATGTGATTATTGGCGAGCAAGGTTTCGAGCCCGTAAGACGCCTTCGGCGGATACGTTGACTAAAGGAAATAGGAATCGGGCTGTCATGAAATGAACTTGTAGGCCCACGGGTGATTTACCGGGCTGCAGGACAGCAGATACAGGATCGTGATGCAGAGAAGGTTTGTGCACGGGCTGCTGTTGGTAGTGCAGGATGATGACGCGGGGTTCTTTTCTGTACAATCACGTTTGTTTCTACACACTGTGGGGGCGTTTCTGTCGACCTGGTATCCTGGTAATCTTCTTGAACGCGATACACACACCAGCGCGCTCAACAACACGACAGTGTTCTAGACTGTGACCACCCCCAAGGACGACGGCACTCGGCCAGTTTTGCGGCGAGATATTTCTATCAGCCCCCGAGCACTTCCCCAATTCCGCTCCGCCAGCGATGAGGCAAGGGGCCATGTTCAAGATGACATACATTATCTCGTCGGCCGGCCGGCCAGTCTCCACATCGGTGTTGCAAAGAATTTCGCGCCTTGTACTGCATACGGGGCAATAAGACTACAAAAGTCGTAAACGACCGCGATGACGGGTGGCATCGGGCCTAATCCAGGGCTCCACTATCGCGAACACCGCGATACCCGCAGCTTCTAAGCGCAGCGCAGGTAGGAATGCAAACGCTGCGAAACACCGCGCCGCAAATGCCATTTTATCGCGCTTCGGCGTCAAAATGCCGGCGGGTGTAGGCGCAAAACCATCACATCCACGTAGCTGCAGGCCGTCTCCGACTCCCGGGGCGTAGATAGGATGGGACGGAGGGAATGAACGCCTGCTCAGCGCTATTAATAAGACCGGTTTAGCGTGGCACAACGGCTTTTCCTGCCTCGTGGGTTTAGGCGGACAATTGGGCCCATCCTCTCGCTTGCATGCCTGAATACGTGATTTTGCTTGCCTGGTTTCTTCGGCGCGCACCCCGCCATTGTTTGGTTGGACGCATGGGGTCCAAGGGCCCTTGTCTTGTGTCAGACAAGACAGGGTGACGATGGAGATTGGTTCCGGACGGCTACGGCCCGCGTGACTGACAGATTGGGGAGTATTGTGCGAAATGCGACATGGAGGAACGATCCTTCCGCCTGTCCTTGCCACCCCAGTCGGACGTGAGAAGGAGGATTGGAATGTCTGTGAGGAACAGTGCAAGGTGGGAGGTTTCGTATGCCTGAAGGGTATCCGACTGGGCCTCAGCGAAAGCGAAAGCGATGTTTGAAGGGACTGTCATGACCTACGCAGTGGCCAGCCGATAATGCAGTCAGACGTTCGCGTACGCGCTGTGCTATCATTTGGAAACTCCCTGGAAGCATCCTACAGAAGGCGGCGCTTGCGGGCGTTGGACCCGGGTGCGAGGCCTCGGGTTCGTGTTCAGCTTCCGATGGGCTTCCCAAGAGTGGTACCAGAGGGAGACACGAGGGGTTAGTACGCTCGTTGGCTCAGCCATGGTTTTCGCCAACCGGGATTGCCGTGCTCGTGTCTTCTGAACGCATGCAGACGCAGCTCGTAGAAGCTGAGAGCAGGGTGGTGAATCGCTTAGCGAGCGAATCTGCGATTGCTGCGCAAAGAGGGACGGCCATGTTTCGGCAGGGTATGAAGCGTCATGGTAAGGGTGTACGCGATGTCCCTTTCGCGGAGCGCTTTTCATGGCGTCCTTGCTGTGTGCTCGTCTTCGCATCTTTTGACCGGGTGGTAAGAACAAGCGATGGGTATTGCCCATGCGTCGCCTGCCCGCGCAATTAAATCAGCATGTCGTGTCCTCATGTCGTTAACGTACGTCCAACCCCAAACTGCCGTGCATCATCAATCCACTCTATCCGTACCAATTCTTCCGCCACTCACAGACGCATGGGCTAATTGTATGACCATTCGCAGACAAGCTTCGTGCTCTTACCGTGGCCTTGGGTCCTTGTGTTCGGGCGCTGTTCAGGTACTTCGACGGGTTTTCGGAACGGACATCGCGTGTCGTAGAGGGCACAACGTGGGGTACCATTCATGCACTGAATGCGATGCGTGAGATACCAGCGTCCACAGCGTCGTTGGGCATGGAAGCGAGGTGCAGGTTCGTATTGATCGGTGTGACGGGCCTGTCGAGCTGAAGCTGGAACTAATTTGAGTCGCCGTGGTTGACTGGTGCGCTCATGCCTGAGCCAACCACCATAGATTGAGGTTTCATTCAGCAATACCTCTCACGACAGCGCCAGGATCGTGACACTTCTCTGAACTGAAGAAGCCGAACTGGAAGTGCTTGAAGAGACTTTAGAAAGATAGTCATCTTATCGGATGACATTTTGTTATCCTGAGAACTGAATCGACACTTGGATGCAGTGAATGCCTTGGACTGAAGGAAATTGGAGAAGTGAGACAAAGAAAAACAAGTGCAAAATGCAGTTCATGCGAGGCTGCAGATGCGTCGAATGCAGAAGTATACTGGCTTTCTCATGACAGAGTTGGAAGCACACATGTGTTCACATAGTTGGAATGAGATTCTCAGGCGAAAGTGATAGCCTGGAATGGAACATGCAGGCGCTCTGTATCGCTGAGCAGGTAGGCGAAATACTCCGACAGCCTCGTATGTAAAGGCGATCGTCATAGCTAAGCTGACAGCGATATCAGCTCATCCTGATACCCAGCTCAACCACCGGGTCTTCTCATGCCCACAGACGCGCCGGTTCAGTAGTGAAAGTTTAGAGCCCAATACCGTAATGGTCGCCATTATTCCAGGTTGTGACGAGTCAGTAATGGTCGAAGAGAATGGCGAGTCTCTGCAAAACAGGATTCTGTCGTGCCTCAAATGGTGCTCGACTCGGGATGGTGATTGGTGCTCGGGCCTATTGAGAGAACAAAACGATAAGCTGGTGTGCCGAAAGCGGTAACTGTAGGCTAGAGGGCGACGTTATGGTGCATGCGGATCGACGGTGTCTTCCGGATATCCTTTCAGTCTTGAACAGCTGAGTTCATTGTGATTACATGTACGCCTGGGCACGGAAGCGAAGCCGAATAGATAGTGGTCCACAAGTGCCGCTGAATGGCCCTGCTGCAGCAATGAGTCTGCTCAGAGTGGATATGTCTGGCTCCTACGATGCGCTGTCATCCTCAACGACGCGTGGGCATGCTACTGTCTGTCCAGAAACGGTGAACGCTCAACCAGCTCTTGCCAACACAGTGAGGCGATGATCCCTGTTCGAAGAGCTCTCCTGGCGCTGTTTTATGCTTCTGACAGGGTCCGTGACCGACGCAGACGTTCCTGAACATGCTGAGTGGAGCGTGTTGTTTGATGAAGCTCACATGGGGAAAAGGGCATGGGGTGATACGGGAAGCTTGCACTGGAAAGGGATGAATCGGCCACTTTGGCGCGACGTGAAAAGGGATGGGTACGTGTCGCGAGACGGTGCATGCCTTGGATCTGGGTTCCAAAAGTTGCAAAGAAGCAACGACGGCACCCTGATCGCCCTGAGCACGCAAGAATGTTCATGAGTCGTGGATCTCCATCCGGGTGTAGCCAGCCGGTCGATCATCGGTGTGGTTGATCATGGTACGCACAGATGGACATTCAGTAAAGAAAACGAGTATGACACAATGACTGCCTCGATAACCGGGCTTGCAGAAGAGGGACATGTTGCATGGACTTTGGTGGTGAATTGATGGCACGCTACATGTAGTGCGGGAGACGGTCCAGATGCGGATGTCCGACGGCCGCAACCGCGCACGGCATCGGGGACTTGTGAGTTTCAGTGACCATTGAATCAAGCGTTACGGTGGTCGGCCGACCCTTTGCTAGTACACGATGTTGAAGCCTGATTTTGCGGTCGAACCCAATTGTTAGTCAATAGATCAAGCGCGGGTGACCTCGCCGAAACACTATCACCGTAGGGCTTGGCGAGGTGCCATCGTGATCAACGCCATTAACGTTTCGAAGGACGGTGAAATTCCGAAACAGAAGATCATCCGCTGGGTGCTATTTTCCGCATAGGAGGGTATTGTAGGTAATGCATAATCCCAGCGAATCGTCGAAATGTTGACCGAGGACGACAAGGGCTAGGTCGGCATGGGCCGAGCAACGAGTCGTATGGAGGGCCAAAAAATCTTGGCTGCTGCTTTCGGATAGCATTTGCTGACCGCATTATAACTTTTGTTGCTTTTGCAGCCCTCTGAGCGAGGGAGGAAAGGGGTTTTGGTGGGGCACGTCGATCCGATTCGGCGGACGCTCAGATCTGAGCTAAACGGCCTTCCCTCGCTGGTGCCGCATCTTGCTTTGGACCAGTAAGGAGGATGCGCCGCAGCAGCGCGCTAGCGTACGCAGATGGGGTCGATGACGAGTCAGCAGCGACGCTTTGCTATGTGATGTTCAGCGCGAAGGAATGCAGTGTACTGTATTGTGGTAGCACCCCGGACATGTCTGAAGCATGCGTGCGGTTGAGGTATGGAGTTGCAGATCGCATCTAGACCCGTTGATGAACAGTGCTGCCACGCGTGCGTGGATGCCTGGAATAATGAGGCTGGTCCGGGCCACTGCGCAAACAGGTCGAATGAGTTTGGCCGCTGGTGTGCCGCTGTCACAAAACTGTAAGCTGCAAACCTCAATGGGGGGAGACGTTTCGACAACGACCAAATGAATTGGGAGGAGCGGTACGCGCCACCACCAATAAGGAGCTCAGATCACAGGCGTAGAGTTCGGAGGAATAACAAAAAAAGCTTTCAAGGACGGAAAATGGGTTTCAGGAAGATTGAGGCAGCGGCTGACATTGCTATTGGCCGGGCGCAGATCATTCGTCAATCTAATCTGGAAGATCGTGGCTGGGTATCCCTGTCTTTACGTGTGGAGAGTTATTCGAGGAAATGCAAATCTAGACAGGCCTCACTCTTTGCTCGCCGAAGAGTTGTTCACGGCAGTATGTGTATCCGCCGACCCTTGTATGAATGTGCCGTCAATGACGATTTGTAGATATGGATACAATATTGATAGTGGGGCAGTGAGATCCCCGAGCCATTGTGGGCAACACGTCAGAAGAGTAACTTGGTCGACATCGGTCATAGTTGCCGTGATGTGCACATTGTGTGCATGACGAGAGCGCATGCCGCGAGGCGTGGGGAGCACTTGCAGGGTACATGCTACCAAAGTTTTGCCAATCCGTGGATCGCCCATCCCCTTCCACCCGCGCGTATCTTCTCCTTTGTGTAGGCCCAAGAGAGAGGCAGTCCTTGCTGGGGAGTTTTCGCCGACGAGGCCATGGTTGCGCGACTCGCGGGGCGCGGGTAATGTAGTGCGGAAGCATGCCGTTGTTGTGTAGAGTGCAATCTGGTGTCGGGACGACAGCGACATGGATTTGGAGCGAGGGCCGAACATGTTCGGGCAGCGCCACATGGAAGACGTGGTACTGAAGCGTGGCAGCTGTAGCACGATGGTCAATTAGCAAATTATCTTGCTCAAACAATGCGATTGGCACAGCATGAGCCACACCTGATTGTTGGAACCACCGTTGGTCCCACAGGATGGGACAGGACGCGGCATGGTTCAGAATGGTCGAGCGTGCAGCTGCGGCTGACGTACGAAGCAGCCAATGGTGGTAGAGGGCAAACCAGGATTTCAAAAACAGTCGACCAAGCGGAAGACCCCGCGCTGTGCTCCGAGGAACAGAAGGGGTGGAGGGGTCTTGGATGACATTCGGTGGTACATGGTTTGGCGACTTGACGACTCAAGGGCACAGAGCAGTCTCCACCAGCACGCCGACAGACGAACAGCCGTTGCGCGAATCCGAACGCGACTTTTCAGGCGTGCATGTTTGGCGAGAGTTTGTTTCCGCGATGGCATTTGGCCCTGACTACGACCAGGGTACTGAATCAGCGACGAGCCACGAGTTTGGGTGCGCATGTAGCAGATTTGCGACCCATGGAGTTGTCATTCGTTGGGTGAGATTGCGGGCTCGGAAGGGATCGGCGACGGCGGCCGTTGAGCTCTGCAAGCGATTTCTAGCGAAGCTATGGGTGACCAAGCCAGGCCGCGCAAATGAAGACGTCGGGAGGACGGCGAGGTCGCTGGATTTGAGTGCATGTGCAGCAGCAAGCGGCTGAGGCTCAGCGAAACAAAGCACCCACTCGGCCGGATGCTGTGCGTCCCGTAACGCATGCCCGACGACTGGGATACGCTAGGCGCAGAGGGGGATAGCGCCAATAGCCCCGGATCTTGCTGCATCAGCCACAGCCTGCGCCGCATGCTTGTGCAAACAGGGAATGGCGAAACCTCGGGCAATCCGAAGGCAATGAAGCCCATGTCCTGCTCGAGCCTCGAGAGGGGGGAAGCAGAGCTGGAACCATGTCGCGTGGGGTATGCAGCAGTCTGGACGAGGCCGTCTATATTTGCGCACTGCCGCCGACATGGGTCGCTCGTGATATAGGCCTCTCTGGCAGGTATCAGGTTGAGTAGATGGACGACCAGCGTCCCCACCAATGGCGTAATAGGTCGACGGCGGACTGGGGGGCATGAATGGAGAAAGTTGGGCGAAGGCAGCCTCACTCGGCGCTGGAGAGGCTCCCGTTGCAGCTATGCAAGGACGATCGAGATGATAGCGTCACGGTAACCAAGATACCCGCTCAAAGCACACGATCGGCCTAGCGAGTGACTTCGGCGAGCAACGCGTGCAGGCAGCGAGGTGAGTGATGATGTCTTTTGGCCATGAACAGTTGTGTCTTTCCCAAAGCGTGTGCAAATTCCCCCCGAGCCTGCCGAAAAGGGCAGCAAGGCAGGCGCGACTGGTCCACTAGCGATATTCCAAATGCCATGGCACGCCCTCAATGGTGCGCACTTTTCCACTCGAGCGGGCTCGCTACTTTTCGCTACTGGCCCGCCGGCAGATCAGTCTCCAGCCCTCCAACGGCCGCCAGCCCAGCACATGTTCACCGTAACGACCTCATCACAGAGAGACGGAAAGACAGGGAGAGACAGGGAGAGAGACGGCACGCTTCACAACAAACCGGTCGCGTGTCGCACTCGCCAGAAAATAGAACAGCAGAAACACGGCCATGGCCAGGTGAGTGCACCGCGCTAGCCTCGGGAGAACGACAGGCCTAAAAAGGAGAAGTAGGGATGCCAAGCTCACCTCGCCGACCTCGTGTCCTCCAATGTGAGGGCCGTGGCGATCCCACTACTCACGCCCGGTCCGCAACCAGCACCAGCACCCGTTTGATCGACGCCCAAGTGCTGACTGCAACGTGCATCGTGCGGCGCTCCAGAGGGCTGCCTCGCTGCTGGGTGGTAGTACCACTGGAAACACCACTTCACACACGTCTGCCATTGGGCCTCTCCAGCGGGCAGCACACCTGTCCGACTCTGTGGGGAGAGACCACAACATGGCCATGTCAACCACTGCTCGTGGCATTGCCGTCAACGCGCCGCAGAGCCCAAGGCGCATGTCCGGCCTTTGTGGACCAGGGTGACGGATCACAGAGCTTGTCACGATGGGGAAGGGAACGAGGCCGAGTCCACTGCATCATCCTGGGTGCCGCTGAGGCTGGCTGGCTGGCTGGCTGAGGCTGCTACTCAAACTTACGGCCGTCGACATGTTTGGTTTTACGGTGGGCAGGGAAGTGCAAGTATCGCGCCGGGTGGGGGTATCTTTGACTGTCTCCATGGTGTCTTCAGAATCCCACCGGCCTTGCTGCTAGCGTGCACCATCATGAGTCGACAACGAAACGGCCAGGGGCCCTAGCGAGTGCGTCCATGCTGCGCGAGCGGTGGGCCGCCGACGGGGACGAGCGCGCTGTCGGCGGCCAGGAAGCGTCACAGGGGGGAGCAATTCACTACGCCTGCTTCCAGGGTGGTAATGCGAGCAGGGCGCTGCGCTTGCTTTTTCTGCCGTCCCAGGTCGGCGCCGGGCGAGCGCCATACGCCATGCCACGATGTGATACAGGGTACTTGTCGAATCCGACGATCTGGCACCTAGCCAGGTCCATCGCTGCTTGTGTGCGTCGTCGACAACGATTACATTAGCCCTCTGCTGCTCAGGGCCCAGCTAGTCGCTCAGAGCGCCGCATGACGCCCCAGCCCTCACCGTCCCACCATCTCACCAGTGCCTTAGCCGCATCGTCTGAAAAGCAGAATCCTCGCTCACATCTGCCCGTCCCGAACAAGTCAATAGCTCCTCGACCACCTTGGCGTCCAAGTGTCCTGACTATCCCTCCCCGCGCCCGTCGTGATATATACCGGTGCTCGCCTCTACCACGTTACCGTTGGCTCGTCTAACAACGTCAACCACCATCCCACATCGACTCTACCATACTCCCTTTGACACCGACACTCGACTCTGTGCTTCAAATCCAAACCATACGGTATGTCAAATTCTCCTTTCCCGTCGTCGTGGATGTTGGTCATCCACTGCCCCTCTTGCGTTTGCCTATCAACAACACGGACGCCCTGGTCCACTTCCCTACATCCACTCACCCTTTTACCCACACACTCTCAAGTTGGGTACATTCGATATGACTGTGGCTTCACATTCATCCAATCTGCCTTCTCCCCACGGTGCTTGGACCTATTCAGGACTGACCCCCAAGGCAGAACATCACCACACTTCACAGGAGCTCGACCTCAACAAAGACTCTTCTGATCGTCTCCATAGTTTCACGGACTGTGACAGATTCCCAATTCCACATCAAGATTTCATCATGGTTGCTCACAGGCGCGGCCCATGGTCGCAGCACGAGGATCAGTGGCTTGTCAACCTCGTCGCTCGCAATGGACCTCACAACTGGGTACGCATCTCACAAGAGATTGGCTCCCGGTCACCCAAGCAATGCAGAGAGCGTTACCACCAGAATCTCAAGCCATCGCTGAATCACGATCCCATTACTGGAGAAGAGGGGGAGCTGATTGAGAAGATGGTTGCTGAGATGGGCAAGAGGTGGGCAGAGATTGCACGCAGATTAAAAGGACGCAGCGACAACGCCGTCAAGAACTGGTGGAATGGAGGCCAGAACCGCCGCAAGCGCAACCCTGAGCGCCCTGACCAGAGACCCCGAGAGCACATGCACCACCCGCAGACTGGCTACCACTACTCAGCGCCCCAAGGCCAACCCCACCACGAAGAGCACCGCATGTCCTCATACCACGAATCACACCGACCATCGCTCAACACCTCAATGGGTTCACCTCATGCCATGAAGCTGCCTCAGCCCCAGCGTTTCGAGCCCTTTTCCGGATCGCGGCCTCAACCTCTGGACATGTCCGCCTACGGATCGCACGCCACCGTCCGAGCACGAGGATTCGAGACGCCAATGCCTTCTCCTTCTGGCTACTCCATCGTGTCAGCCGATGGCGCTCCTTCCCTCATCACAGACACTGGCTCAGAGTCCCGCTCACCACGTGGTGCAGCTTCACCTCTCGACATCACACTCGCCCCGTTAGTCGGCAGCAGGGAGGAACGCAAGAGCTCTTCGACGAGGTATCTACCTACAACTGGCTTTGCGCCCGAGGACGACACCTCATATGATGTTTACAGGCGACGAGGCTCACTACAACTCCCTCCCCTACACCGCAGCGATGCCTCAGCACCCAAGCCAGCCCCTGCCTTCCGGGAGCCGAACTACGAGCGACCACAACCACCCAGACTCCTCACTCAACCCACTCCTCAGCTCACTCACCACCACTCCATGCCTCAGTCTGCGCCAACAAGTGTTCCACAACGATCACTCCCTCCTTTCCACTCGCTCGCCGAGCCAACGCTCCCGGTGCCGCAGTCCTCGAGCGCAACAACTAGCCCAGCTGCGCGACAACTCCCATCTCCTTACGTGCTCCCTTCGCTGCCATCAGAGACCCGGAGCGCACCCGTCTCACCCAAGGACAGGATGTCCCTGCGAAACATCATGTAGTTGTCTATCATGTTTCACTTTGTCCAACATACCCCTTCTTGTCTATACGTCGCACGTTTCAAACTACCTACTTCTATTAATGGCCGATGTTCAATGATCGACACTTTGCTCGTCACAGAGTCCTTCACCCTTGTCGTTTGTTTTGCATGGAACTAAAAAGGGACACATTGTATACGACTCTCAGGATACCCCATGTCGCATCTCTATTCACGTGCAGCGGTTGGGAGGCACGTCAGTCTGATTCTATTTCTGCTTGTTTCGACCATGTAGCATCACGCACGTCGAAATCCGACACATTACGGCGTTACTCTATTCGGCCCTCAAGAAGGCCTTGCTCTACACTGCGACAAGTTCGTCGCCAGTAATAATACCCAGCAGTGCGACAGCACTTGCAAGCGTCCTCTAGCGATGCCAATCAAATACAATCAAGTACAATCATACCACATCAAATGCACCCCTTTCCACAGTTTCCATTGTTCACATGACCAGCTGGTGATACCGAGTACCAAGTACACATGCTCCACACCACTGACGAGCCACACAAGGAGTTCCCATCCCCAACATCGATCGACAAACACTAAGTTCCAGGCTTTCAAACGCTTCAGGGCGGCCTGAGCTCACCGCCCTAATCGCATCTCAACCGGTTGTGGAACCCACCGCATGACAGATACTCACAAACGTCCAAGGTACCCACTACCACGATTTCTCCATCCACACCTCAACGTACGCATGGGGCGATCTCGCCACAATCACCGATCAGCCCAAGCAGTCGTACCCGTTGCAACACCTGCAGTGTCGCCTATACCACGTCCTCATTGGGCTAAACCCGCCCCAGCTGACGGACAATATCTTCCCTCTAAAATAACTGATTGGTTCCTCCTTTTCCGTACACTGTCACCAATATCGGCCGAGGTGGGGCTTCTGGACCGCTCAGCAAGATTCTGTCACCGTGACTCCTGCTACATGGAGATGTCCTTCGGCACTTCTTCTGGTAGCCCATCTCCAGGGAGTCCCTGGAGAGATGAGAGAACAAGTCGTCACAAAGGCAGTAGTATCTCGCAACACCTCCCTACGCTGCTCTGGAATAGCGACAGTGGAAATTACGAACTATCCACGCACCTCCTGTTTGTACGCACAGGTACCTACACTAGGATCCCCTTCGTTCCCACAAGCTTCACTAATCACTGCCTCTTGTACCGTCCGGGGCGGCACATCCGCTCTCGTTTTCGTCAAACCGCGCATCCGAGCAAATCGCTCCGTTGCAATCTGCGACGCAACGTTCCCCGTCGTGTGATTGTTCGAAATCGTCCACGTCAACGTCCCACCCGGGGCGCAAATCCACTACAGCAAGGGTCGGCGACTAGAAAGGCCACCATGACCTGCTGCTACCTGCTATCGCTAGCAAAGAAAACAAGACACTGGGTCCTACAGGGCTCGATCATGCGGCTACTCGTGGCTTTACCGCTTGTGGGAATTAGACTTTGATCTACATGCTAGCGCGCGACGGCTCGCGAGATGTGCAACTAGCGTATATCTCCATGTCCACAAACGTGATGGAAGCGTTGAGCGGCCACGCGCATATTGTGCATATGGCATAGTGAGCAACTCTGGTACCCTAATGCGGACACACACGCACTAAGGCACAGCGCCCACGAGAACTTTGGTACTGGGCCCACGCCGTCGAGAGGATGTCGCCGTTCATCCCCATGGTCTACCGCCCTTCCCTTCTGCTGCTAAGCAACACGCCGGCGCAAGAGGCGTCGATGGAAGGTCGCCGTCCTGAGCATATTGTATTTCAGTTCCCAGTCTCTCGGATCGCGATTGCAAGATTTCAGCCCGTCACCAATACGACCTCAATGGTACCATGGACGGCGGTATTGTGGGACATGGGATTTGCATCTGGCGGAGGGCGAGTAGACGCGCGCACATCGCCATTTACCCTCGAACGTTGCATGCTGCGGGTCCGGTGATCCGGCGTATCTCGCTCTCGTGGCTGTGTTCTCATTTCTCAATATGGCGCCATGATTGCCAATGAAGGATTCACATCGGGCCCTTTTGTCACTGCGTGCCAATGTCGTACTCTTTTCGATCGGCACAGGCATCACAACGTCTTCTCTCTAGCGCAGATCTCGCCGGACCTTCTCCGCAACCTGGCGAGGCTATGTACCTGGTCGAACTGATGACATGTGCATGCAGCTTCCAAGGTGAAACCCTTTTGCTTCTGTCTGGGATGGCATGCCCAGATCTGAGGTAGTAGTTATGCGCGAAACACGTCGTCTTCATAACTGCACTACAGATGTAGGGGTATGCAGGACTGTCAGACGGGTGTCAGACCAAGACCCTCGCAACCAGACTTTGAGAAGCTCGGCTCGCCCGGTAACGTGCTGGTGCCCTCGGTGAAACGCGCATGGGGCGGTTGCGTCAACAGTCGTGTGGGGACAGTCAGTGCCTTGATGCGAAACTTCGTTTGTTCGTGCGTACGCAGTCAAGACGTTAGATGTCAAGTAACCGTACATATCTCCCCCAGACGGGCGGACATGCGCACTCCAACGTCTGGAGCCGTTCTGCTCGCTTCTGCCGATATTGGGGCGTGTCACGACTTCGGCGACTTGCGACTAAAGTATCAACAGTGCGGAGTTACTGCCGTCTTGAGTGTGGTGTGCATACTTTCCACTTAGGCTCATCTTTGTGCTGCAAGGGGCTCTTTTCTGTATCGAGTAGAAACTTTATAGGCGTATTCTCTGTAGCCCTGTGATCGATTACGTTGCCCTTCCTTTCCAATCCGGATAAATGCATCTGCAGTACCAGTAAACTTCGTTCGACTCCTCTCATCGCTACCAAAATCAAGGCCCTTTCTTCGTCGCATTCGCTTTGAACTGCACAAAAGGGTCTCGGTTACAGCTCCGGCTCTCTCGGCTTTACCGTGGGCGTCGTTGACTCGACCGCTTGTAGCTAGCGGACCTTTTACCTCAAGAGCAACATTGCATCCGTAGCCAGGAGGCATCCCGCGAAAATATGGGTCGTGGAAGCGTTACTCCTGCAGCCGTCATTTTTCTCCGTCAACTGTCGTCGTGGCAATCCGCACTGTACACAGTAAGCGGCAGCCAGCAAAGTCCATGCGTGCGCCGCCTACCTGCATTGTCCCTAAAGACCGTCCGCCCGCCCGCAAGCTTTTCGCAGCCTTCAATGCGCCCTCAATGGATTTTTCCCAGCAGCCCGCCCGCCCGCTGCTGACCTGCATCTCACCCAACCAGCCAGCAAATTCCCTGGGAAAAGTTTTTCGGACGTCGATCAAGGTCGTACGAAACGGTGAGACACGAGCTTCTCGCTTACGGGCTGTAGGTAGCGAGTTGCCAGCAACGCGGGCTCGGTATTGCGCAAGCCCAAGCAATAACGGCTGTGTTAAGTGTTTGTGCGAGGCTTGTACGCACAACGTTGTTTTGAATCCTTGGGACCAATATGTGCGACTTCCTGGATTATATGATGGGTAAATGATGACACCCCACACACGTTCCATGCGTTCCACGCGCATTCCGCTGCCTGATGCAGATGCAAGCCATCGGACGTTTTGCTGGAAACGTCGCTCTACAAATTGCAGACGTGGTGTTTTGAACGGTGAGCTCTTGGTGATCGTCATGATTGGCCAGGCGCGCTTTAACCGGAACGGGAGTGGTGGGAAAACTAGCACCGTACCACGTGACGCCGTTCCCCCAACGCGCATTCCAGCCCTGTAGATCGTCAACGACATCATCTTATCCATCACCAACGCCTGCATCTGCATATACGAACATCCCACGTCGCATATTGTTTCTAAACATACCTTGTCGTGCTCCCTTGCTTCCTGGTGCCGTCTCTGCCCTTCTGTTACACGCGAGGTGTGTGCCACGTTTTCGTGGTTGCTGATGTCTGCGTCCAACAGCGGGCATGTCGGCTAACGGGTTGTATAACCCGGATCAGAGTGCAGTGGACACTCGTTGGATAGAGCCCTGGAGCGAGGCGTTTAGAGTAAGTATCAGCTGCCCGTTTCGCATAGAGTGTCCGGTGAGGCGTGTGCTCGGTGTTGGGTTCCACAGGGTCAACGCGTTATCATTCCGGGTGTACACATAATCTAGAGAAGGCTTTGCTGACTGATGGTAGGCACAACGCGATATTGGACTCCGTGTACCGATCAATCACCAGACTGTACCAGCCGTATCACTGGTACAAGCGTGCTTTGCGCAAAACCAATACGAACATAATGCTTTCCAAAAATGCTTTTCAAACTTGTTGGCTGTCGGCGTCCGAAAATTCACAGTCGACACGTATTGGGATCCGCTACGTTCAGTATGGAGTTTGTGCCCAGTTGAGCTACCTCAGTCGAACGAAGACACATCGGCTGAGGAAAACCTGCCTGTAGCGACTGGGCCGACAGTAGCACCGTCAAGTAATAGTGTGAGCGCGGAGATTCCGCTGTCTACGTTCGATCCTCCAGGCAAGGCAAGAAAGCGCCAAGAGACATCCACTTCGGCTTCCGTGTCTGTAAACCCATCATCGAGTTCAGCAGCAGCGGTGTCTTCTGTCGCAGCATCCACTTCCTCATCTTCAACGAGTACAGCAACACCAACCATAGTCGATTTTCCAAGTCCCAATGGACCACCGCTCATACAAATTGGGAGTTACAATTGCACGTCTCTGATGACGCTAGACTTACTTACTGGCATATTAGAGAAGTTTCTCGAAACAACAGCTACTACGACTAGTGCTGTGATACTCATGTTTACTTTCAACGTACATGCTGCTTCATCCATCACCGACCCAGACGGTCCGGCACCGGATCTGTCTCAAAACCAACTCCCCGAATCTGGGCAACTGCTTAGCGATGTGCTGCAGGGTAACCTTTCTGATGACACATTCACGCCATCCATCTTGGCCGACCAACGTGCGAACTTGAACAGCTCGTGGTACGATGTCGATTGGAATAATCGTCCACTCATGGGTTATTACGAGGACTCCAAGAATGCTGACGGAGAGCTGTTTACGGAAAATGGGTGGCCAAATGAAGCTTACATGGAGTTCAAGCAGCTGTATCGAGTTGTCACTAGCTACGGCACCGTGGCCCCACAGATGTCGAAGTACAATATAGGACCAGATCTCGACTATGTTTTCCCTCCCGGAACTATCATCGACGAAAAGACACCATCATTTGGCACGGATGGACGTGTGACTTCCGGCTGCTTGTTTTCTTCTTCCGACGACACCATCACTTCAACAACGAACTCATCTTGGGCCCTTGCCGACGCTCCAGCGCTCGATATCAGCACAAACCCAGACTTCTCGTCGCCTATACCCTCGGTTACTAATCTTACCGCCTGTGGGATAACCCCCTTCCTCAACCAAACTCTCGGAGACACGACTGCGGACAAGAATCCCTTACCTTATGCTGCATATGTAAAGTCTACGTTATGGTCATTCGCGCCTGGCCAACCCCTCAATTCCTCCAAGGAGGGCGACGACACCAATGACAACCGCTGCGTCGTCATGATGATGAAGCCACCCTACGCAGGGCGCTGGCGCGTAGAGGACTGCAGCCAACACCATCGTGTGGCCTGCCACGATCCCCGACAACCTTACAACTGGCGCATCTCCGACGATTCAACGTACTATCGCAACGCCGAGTACTACTGCAAAGACCCATACCAATTTAGTATCCCGCACACCGCGCTAGAGAACTCCCATCTGTATTCCGCTTTCCAGGCCGCCGCTCCTAATGAAGATGCGCTCTACATCAACTTGAATGCGTTAAGTGTGCCAGACTGCTGGGTCGTTGGACTCAATGGGACGTGTCCGTACCTTGCCACGACAGATACGAATCGCACGCGCATCGTTGTAGTGCCGACTGTAGCGGCTGTGATTATCTTTCTTCTGGCTGCGCTCACCTTCTTTGTCAAATGCGCTGCGAACCGGAGGGAGAATAAGAGGGGCCGGAAGAGAAGACTGGTTGATGGTTGGGAGTATGAAGGTGTTCCTAGTTGATTGGAAAACGGTAACCCAACGTCATCGTCTTGGACAAGAGACCATGGTATGTATGTACAACAGCATTGACTAAAGATCCGATTTCGGCGTCAGCCATCTTCATCTCACCATATCGTTCACTTTGGTATCAAGGCGGCGGGACGCTATACAAGTGGAAATCGGACACCCTGCCACGCAACTACAGGGAGAGCAATTAACCTCCCTTGTATGGCGATACTCCACCTGGGCAACCACAGGGGTAGCGCTCGACCTTTCCCGTGTATAGCGTGGCGGTATCGCGATGGGTTTTGTTTTGTTCCACTGGTCTCGTCTACAACGCCTTTGTTGTCGAACGCCAATTCTCTGATGTGCGGTACTTCTCTTGATGAGAGCCCTCTTGCTTATGGAACATATGGGTTTCGGAAGTCGTGAGTGCCTCGTCGGTTATGGGTCATCGCCAAGCCTAGTAGAGCACAAAAATGATATGAAGCTTGAAATATAGTATCGAGTTTCACTATATATCCCCCACTGACAAGCCTTGTTTTCCGATCGTGTCGATGCGCATGACGCATTAGTCCTCTCCACTCTCTGATGTCGATTCTTCATCCAAGATTTCGTCGGCCCCAGGGTCTCTAACAGTCTCCATGAGTCTGTTGAGGGTGCCATACATGCTGTCAAGAGGTGAAAGACCCTCGACGTTCTTGTAGTATCCCCTCATCTTTTGCAGTTCTTGTAGTTGGGTCTTGAGTCTCTCGATTTCCGCCTCCCGCTCTGCCAAAGTCGCCTGCTCTTGCTTTATCTTGCTTTCCATCGAGGCGTCTGGCTTCTTGGTGGTCGTGGGAGGAGGATTAGGCTTCGCTTTCTGTTGCAAGCAGTTAAGTATCTCGTATACCCGGAGAGATTATTCTGGGACGGCAACGAACCTTGAGCGGGGGTTGGCTTGGTGTGTCGGACAGCTTCCTTGCCTCTTCCAACTACGAGCTGTCAGTATGGAGGCATTGAAACCAGGGGGGTAACTTACACTCCTAGTCAGCTGTGCGATATCCCAAGTCGCAACCTCCGTCATTGTGTCCAGCATTCCCGTGTCGGGGTCCAGAATTCCGTTGGCTTTCTTTACCTTCTGACGTTTCTTTGTCCCCAGCCTCCGTTCAATACTGTCGTGAGCGTACATGTTGTACACTTGAACTTTCTTTTCTTGCCTAATGCGGACTGCGCGAGCTGAAGCCTGCATCTCCTGATGCGGGTTCCAACTGGGCGTCAAGTGCACCACGCCGGTGGCCCGGGTCAGGGTCAAGCCCAGAGCTCCGCACTTTGTGGTAACCAACAGGAAGGCGTACTTGCCAGCTTGGAAGTCCTCGATCACCTGGTCTCTTTCCTTGTCGGGGATTGTGCCGTCATATCTTGCAATCTTCTGCGGCTCTCCAAACGTTTCTGCAAGGGCATTCTCCGCAATGTCAAGCGCGGACAAGAACTCTGAGAATACCAACATGGGTCCTCCATGTTCTTTTACGTGCTTCTTGCACCAGTGGACGAGCGTTTCCAGCCTTGTCGATTCCTTCCATGCCGTCTTGGTTTCTTTGCGGAGGCGGTCGCGGTTGCTTCGCGTGGTGTCTGAATGTGCAACGCTCGATTCGTCAAAGACATCGTGGGTTGTATCGCCCGACTCCTCAGCGAGACTGTCATGCTCTCCCATCTCTCCATATCTCCATCGAAGGCACATGCCATGGATGATAGCCAGACGGGCTTCCGTCGTTGCTTGGCGTGTCTGGGTAAACTCCAAAGAAGAGCTATCCTCCCCTGCCTTGACGCTCGCTTGGTGTTTGGCTCGTACCTCCTCGTCCCATAGCGTACGCGTAAGCTGTTGGCCGCCCTCTCGGTGGACGAGAGGTCGTGTTTCACGACGGTCGTATCAGCTTCCTTGAAGTCGGCGACCGGTTGTCCATCAAAAGTATCAGTGGTCCTGAGGCGTATCGTGTGGGCCTTGAGAGAGAGTGCCAGAATGGCGTTGGCATGGCCACGAAGTGTCTGGAATGTTGTTTCGCCCTTGGTTTTAAACATGAAGAACTGTTACACGTCAGTTGTTGTTTTGGTCATTCCTCGTAGTTGCATAGCGCGCATCTTACCCGGTAGAACGCCGCCACGTTGTTCCAGGGGCGGATTTGTAGAAAACGGCACATGGACTGAATGTCTGAGTAGTCATTCTGGAAAGGAGTGCCAGTCAAAGCCAAGCGGTAGTCGGCTTGCTGCATGTACACCGCTGCTGATGTCTTGGACTCTGCGTTGGCTATCCGGTGGCCCTCCTCGAGCACAACAATGTGCCATTTTGTGACACTCAGCGTGCTGTTGCAACGTACCGGATCCTTCCAGAAGTTGTGGTTGGCATGCCGGCGAAGAAAGTCGTCCCACGTTGCTTGCAAAACCTTTGCGTCAAGCATCAGCTTCTCATATGTCACCAGTACGATGTCAAATTGCTTGAGCTCCGTCGGTGTGTATTTGGCCGTGCGACCGCGCTTGGTGTTATCTTCTGCAAGTTCTGTCAGCTCTCGAGTCCTGTTCGAATGGGCTGTTTGTAGACTTGCGGTAAACACAATAGTTGGGTACGGGCCCCAACCTGTCCTCGATTTCACGCACCCACATTTCCAACAGGCTTGCCGGCACCACGACGAGGTGGGGTTTCCTTGCCTTGGGCTCGACAGAACACAGAAACGCTGCATCAGTTGTTAGAGACAAACACCAGACCTGCGGATTCCAGGGTGCCGTTGCTTACCCAGCGTGATTATCGTCTTGCCAGTGCCCATCTCAAGAGCCAACACCATTCCGCTGCCCTTGTCTTCGTAGTCCTTCTTCATGGTTTCCAGTGCCTGTGCCTGGTAGGCTTTGAGTTCCAGTGGCTTCTTGGCCCGCTTCAATCTTTCAGGAGTTTCGACATGGAGATCTGCTTGTTTCTGTGTATCAGGCGGTCTCTTGGCGCCTTTTTGCACCAAGGCAAAGGCTGCCTTGTAGATGTCTTCGTCTGAATCTGGGTCTGGAGCGCTTGTCATTCCCGGTTGGCTTCCAATCTCTGCTGAAATTGGCGTGGGGTCCATCCACCCGGTCTCATGGATTGCGGCTTCCCATGCTTTGGTTATAGAACCCTTTACATATCTCTCGTCTTGCTCTCTTCGACTTCTCAGCCAGTCTTCGCGCGATTGAATCTCGATAAACGGCCGTACATGAAACTTGAAGGGTCGGCTTGGTCCAGTGCCCGTACGCGATGCCGCGTGGCCGTTGAAATCCATGTTGTCTCCCAAAGCAGTCGTGTCCGGAGGTGTTGTCGATATCTTTGCGTGTTTTTTTGAACCGAGATATATTGTGGGCACGATCGTGAGCTGGGGTGAAGGCGGGGGACCTAAAAAACCGCTCAGAAGATCGTGATGTTCTGAGAGAACGTTGAAAGAGGCGGTAGAGGATTCTCGGGGTGTTGGGATCAGGTGTACGTGGCCTATCACTGTTTAGGCGTCTCTGCGCCGCGGTGAAGGCGGGGGTAAGAATTGCTAGCACGGATATCACTCCTATCGGTAACAACTAAACATGGCTGCTAAACAAATTCCAAACATCTAGCATATTCCAAGGGACCGAGATTAGTATACAACGCCTTTGTTGTCGAACGCAGGGGGGAGTTTGACAAAGCCATCCAACTCGACCATTGTTCGCTTTGTAGATCAAGTCGCATAACATGGCTACCTCAGTCGTTCGTACGGTTGGTTATCATCCAACGTATTACCACTTGAAGTGAGTAACATTATACCATCACTGATATCGCTTCTGTTAGTCACAACTGAACATGGCTGCAAATCAACGTCCCAATATGCGTAGCAGGGGCTTCCACCAAAGGACTGCGCTGCCACACGCGAGGCAAGTAGCCAAGAATATTGCTGCTAAACAACTTCCAAACATCTGGCCTATCACAAGGCCAAATAAAAGTAGCAGAGGTCTGAACCGAAAAGGTAATACCTGTTTTCGACTTAGCGGTCTACAAGCATTGTTACATTTGCCAAAATTTCTTCATTGGATCATCTCGCACAACACCACGCACAACCAAACGCCGATTTTTCCATGTCGTCCCGCTCATGTAATCCAAGCACAATTGGACACGGAAATGTCCGATGAGTTCCTGTCAAAAAACCCGGACATTGGCAGCATAGACCATTTGCCCGATAAGGAAATGTCTCGGCTGAAGAAAAAAATCAAGGAGAAAGAACTTGACAAGAAAGGAAAGAAACGCCCATGGAGTACACTAAAACGCTGTCCCGCTTGCGCAGTGAAGGGTCTAGCGCAGTACTACTGGGGTGCTGGCAATCTCAGCCCTTCGGGTGTACCCATGGATATACCCGATACCAATGCAGAGCTAATCGAAGTTCACCAAATTGACAATATGCTGCGGCAATCTACTCCAGGAGCGGCTATAGGAGCAGCGAATGTACAGGAAGACCCAGAAGAAATGCAAACGCGACTATTAACGGCATGTCTCGAGTCCGTCAACTACAAGTAAGTCTTCTCGGCAATATCAGATTACCTTGCACTAACACAAGTAGTCTCGCAGCACACCGGGATTGGAAGACTCGCTACGAAGCTCTGTTCATCCTGCAAACCGAATGCATCTGGCGTGGTGCATGCGGTCATCAGCAACCTGTCCCATTTGGCACCAACGTCGACAGTATCGGTTTCAACAACATCCCAGTTCGCGCAAACGGCAACCCAGACAGCGTCGAAGAAGCTATACGAAGAGAGTTCCGCCCAAGGACACTCAATGTAGGCAACTGTGCCCAATGCATGACCCAGCAGCAAAAGACGGAGACTATACGTATCGAGGGATCACCAGAGTATCTCTGCATCAAACTCAGCATCATTAACAGAGGTGGAAGCAAGAACGAAAATCCTATAAAGATTCCTGATGTTCTAAATTTATCAGAGTACCAAGCCGTTGTTGGTGGCGACCCGCCGCCGCTCAAGTATCGACTGAGCAGCGTACTTGCGCATGGTGGTACAAACGAAGCTGGTCACTGGGTTGCGAGCGTACGTGGCCCTAAGAACGTCTTTTATATTAACGATGATAGCGCCGTTCAGCGACCTGTATCGCACTTGAAGGCGAACCCCCAAGTGTATGGGCAAATGGAAATGCAAGCTGTGGTTCTGATGTATAAGCGCTTTGAGACGAGACTAGGGTTGAATTAGTCCAAGCAAGGACATGAAGTTAGTACATCGGCGACCGTCATATGCTGTTCGTGCCTCCTCTTCTTCTTACAGCGTCGTAGTAATAGCAATATGTGTTGTATCCATTCTCTCAAACGTTGTATGCACGTGATATTTGTTCTGTGCAAAGTCCCCGGCAAACCTTGCACACTCTCTTTCCATGTCAAGACACTGATCGCTGATGCGGATACGACTGTGTCCAAATAAGATACTCATACCTCGTGTCTCTGGCAATAACATTAGACTTGACAAAGCTGAGCGGAGACTCAGGAAGGACTTGTAGGTATCGGGGGCGCGAGGTCGTGTATGGGACGGAGATGCCGGGCATGTTTTACAATGTAACAGACATCAAACTGGGCAGTTGCATCAACAGGACTGTAATGAGAGATCGCTCGCAGCAATGCAAAACAGCCTGCTCAAAAAGATCGCACACGTTGCAAAAACCCAGAACAGCCAATGAAGAGTAAAAATAAATTCTCATCGCTCCCAAACAACAACAAGACGAACGCCCGCTATGCAAAAAAACCCACACTCCTCCTATAACCCCTGCACCTTGCGATAACTCGGCGGCTTCAGCGTCCTCCGCAACAACTTGACCGCATAAGGCGGCACCAGACTAATCGCCGCAATAACCGCAAACTTCCACCAAAACGCCAAACTACCGACAAACGCAAGATCAAAGTAGCCCGTCAAGAACGGCACCGAGCCAAAGTAAATCACAGCCGTACCCAGAATACTAGCAATCATGATCCAATGCCACGTCGTAACCTCCATCGCCACCATGACGAGTTCATTCACAATCAGCACGGAGAAACTGACGCTAACCATTTTAAGGAAAGTAGGATCAGGTTCCGCGGGGGGTGTAGTTGACAGGCCAACGCCGACGAGGAGCTGCGATAGACCCTGGATGATGGAGCCCTGGTAGATGGACACTGCGACCCATATGAAGAAGGATTTGTAGGACAGCGACCTGCCCGTTTTGAGTTCGGCATAGAGTTCCGGATAGAGATTTGCAACACTCTCGTCCACGTCTCGATCCAGCACGAGGGAGAAGACGGGCATCATGGTGTAGATGGTACTGTAGCCGACGAGCAAAAAGTCCTTGTACAGAGCGTTGGGCTCAAAGTTGCTTGATATGGAGTAGACGGTCTGGCAGATACTGATAATGAGACCGCGGTGGATGACGAATTGACTCAGTTTGGCAGAGCGCTTGTAGCTGTTGCGACCGTGCCAGACGAGTAGTTTGACAAGGTAGCAGAATTGCTCAATGGAGAAGTCGGCTGCGAGGGAGGCTTGGCGACCTTCTTTTCCGACGATACCGACGCCGACGTCTGCGGCTTGGATCATGGACACGTCGTTGCCGCCGTCGCCAATGCAGCATACGCGTTTCTTGGTGAATTCGCGGATCAGCCGGGCAACGTCTGCTTTTTGCGTTGGGGAGCAGCGGCAGGCTACGACGGTGGGCAGCTGGACGGCTACGGAGATGAATTCCTGGCGGAAGTGTTGGAGAAACAGCGCGAGGGATTCTCCATCGATGAGGAGGCACGCGTCTAGTTTTCCGCGGAGGAAGTCAAGCGAGGAGGAGGCGAGGTCTTTGCGTTTTAGCTTGGCAATTGTGTGGACGTATTGGCCGCGAGCTACTAGTTTGGATGAGACCGCTACGCAGCGGGCGGTTTCTACTTTGTCGCCAGTCAACATCCAGATCTTGATGCCAGCATTGCGAAGGAGTTCGAGAGAGGGCTTGACGTCTTTCTGGAGCTTGTCCTCGACACCAGTGACGCCGAGAAGTTCCAGGTCGTTCTCCAGGTATTCTTTTACTACATTCGCGACGGCGGCATCGCGGTTGTTGAGGGCAAGGGAGGCCTGAGCATGCTTGATGGAGAAGTCTTGGTAGATTTGCGCAGAGAGTTTCTTACGACCGACGACGAGTGTTCGGAGACCTTCGCGTGCCATGTTTGCTGTCTCCTCGTCGAGCCAATCATTGGCAGCAACGATGGAGGTCATGACTGTATCGGCACCTTTTTGGTAGAACCAGATCTCGCCATCGTCATCGGTGGGCGATGATGCCGGACCATGATAGAACTTTACAACGATGCCCATGCGTTTGCCTTCGGAAGTAAACGGAAAGACGTTCAAGATACGCACCTTGACCACAGTATTGCCGCTGTCGCACGATAGTAGGGTCATAGATTCGCGGTCGCGGGATAGTAGCTTCAGACCAACAGCCTCGGTCCATCTAACAATGGCGATTTCATCCGGGGAAGAGGCTTGGTACGTGGTGACTGTCTCTCCATTTTCCTCCTCAGTAGTCGGTGTTACATTGTGGCAAAGTGCTAGGGCCAGCACAACATCGCGAACCCGAGAACCAATCTCTCGGCGTGTACGAGTAGCAGAGGTCAGAGGTGCGGTGTATGCAGAAGATGGCGTGACGAGCGACGGAGCTTCTCCGGCGGGCGGTGTAAAGCATTGGTGAACGTACGACGATACTTCGTCCATTGCTTCGTTTGCGTATGAAACAGTACCGACATGTATCTTTTTCATAATCATCTCTGGGTAGTGTCAGTCATGCCGGTGTTTGTTTGTTGTTGGACATACCGTTCTGTGTCAGAGTACCCGTCTTGTCGCTCAACAGGTACTCAATACGGCCCAAGTCCTCTGGGATTGTGCTAGTCCGGACGATGGTGCCTTTGATGCTCTCATCATGCTGGATGAACCACGCATAGACTGACTTGCCCATGTCGAGGTTGACACGCAGACCTACTGGCACAATGGTAGAGAACAGGATGAGGAAACGCAGCATGGATGCCCACCACTGCCGGCCTTCAATGACCTGGAAGCGCGCAAGGGCTACCAGTATGAATGAGAGTGACAGCGTGAAGATGCAGAGCCACTTTGTCAAGGAGTTAATTTCGAGTTCTAACAAGCCAGTCTTGGATCGGGAAGGCGATGTGGAGAGCGCTTGGCGAGTTTGGGGACCGGTGTATACAACGACAGCCAACAGACTGCAGCTTGAGGCAACCACTGTGTTTGCCCAAATGGTGTTGTCGATGCTCAAGGATGCTGAATGCACTTGTTCAGGGGTGGTCGTCTCTTCATGCTCATGGGGGTCGTACTGGCGCCGGGTCTTGGGAGGCAGTTCAACGGTTCCGTAGAATTCATTGACCTTCTTGTCCGGTTTGCCAGCGACGACGCGGAGCCGTGTGTACTCACCAACATCCAGATTCTGTGTGAGTGGCGAAGTCAGGCGCAGCTTCCAATCGGTTTCACCGTCCAGCTGGTCAGTCCGGATGAAAGCTTCGCCCGAGGTCCCGGTAGCCGTGGCACTGTCGACCTTGGCTGTGTCTCCAGAATCCAGGCCGTCGATAAGCGCGGACGACGAGCTCTGCGCTTTGGGTTCGTCTTCGGCGGGTGCTGCGTTTTCGCTCGAGTAGCTCTTGAGGAGCACCATGTCGGCAGGCACTCGCTGGTCCTTGCCAAGCTTTACAACATCTCCAACCTTGAGGCTCCGAGAGGGTTTTACGACTTCCCAGTAGGTGCATGTGGCCAAGCCCTTGCCTGAAAGCCGCTGCTCTTCGTCGTCAATGTCGACAGAACGACCTTGTTCCTTGGGCTGCTTCCTCAGACGCTTCTTCTTCTGCGAGTTCTTGCCTGGCGCAACGCCGTTGCCGAGGCTGTTCTCTTCAAACTTGAGGACTGTATAACCTTCAGAGTTGGCTTCTGCGTCTCGCCGCCTGCGCGCAATATCGTCCATTGCCTCTTTGCCCAGAGTGATGGATATGACAAAAGCCAGGGGAAAGATGTAAGTCGAGAGGTAGCCGATGCGCAGGACGGGTATGATTTGTGATAGGGCGACGAGCAGGAAGTACATGTTGATGAAGAAGGAGAATTCATTGTAGAGAGTGCGGGGCAGGAAACTCCAGGGGGTGTATTTTGCGTTGGACACGGCGTTTGCAGGAAATCGCGAGGTTTGCAGCTGGCCGACGGAGATGGTCCGCTGGGTGGTTGGGTCATGCTCTTCTTCGGCATCCGACTCTCCGTTGTCGTCGCCCAGCTGTATTGGCGCATTGTTCTGTCGTGAGAGGAAGCTGGGCAGGCGCATAGCTGAGCCGAGGCGGGACAGTTTGCTCGGCGGCGGTTGCCGTCTTCTCCGTACTGTGTGTTGTGCAGACAGCAAGGGCGAGTCGTCGTCGCCAGACTGGCCATAACTGCCGGCAGAGTCTCTCTTGGACCCTTCGTCGTCGTCCAACAGCCCCCTCAGGTCGTCCTCTTCCGGCTCTTCCTGTTTCTTGCTTGCGCGCAACCGGCCGACCCTGAGGTTCCTCAGCGGTATCCTGGCGCCCAGTTCATGGTATGGTCTCGTTTGCTCTCTCGACTGTCGGTGGGGTGGTGCAGAGGCGGAGTGCGAGTGGGTGGCCAGAGGGTCCAGCTCTTCTAGGTCGAGTTCCAGGTCCGAGTCCTCGTCTGGCGCATTCGGCTGGTGGTACTGGTGGGGTGCAGCCATGGCTCATGGGCGAGCATAGACGGTGCCGCGGTGCAGGAGGGGCCGTTGGCTGGTTCTACCTCATGTGTCTTGGGCGTGGGCGTGGTTTTGGCTATATTGGCTGCCTTCGGGGGTCCGCGGCGTTTCGGGGGTGTCTGGATGTGACGTCTGGGCGACGGGGCGTTTTGTGTCGAGTGCCGACGAGTATCCGGGGAATATCGACGGGTCGAGTATGCGTCGAGGTGGGCGTCGGGCTCTCGAGTGAAGGGCGCAGGCGGTGCGATGTGAATTGCAGAGCCCATGCACGTGTCTTGAGTCGCGTCACTCTCTGGGCTGGGTGTGGCGCAGCAGCGGCAGGTGTGGCGTCGGCGGGCCGTTTCAATCTCCAAGGCGCAGGAACAGCTGGCCAGATCGCCTTCCTACTTATCCTACCAGACGACATTGCGATGCGACCGGGGCTCGCCTCTGCTGTTTGATTCCTGTTGCCTCTCCCGACGGAGATTGTGTCTTTCGCTGTTGCGCGACACACAGAGCACATGCTCTTCTGCTTCTATAGAGGTACGTGACGGTCTCCGCGATCACTGACGTAGAAAGGGATGACGATTACTCCAATTCGTCCCTCGCCTTCGCGTCTCCGTCGCAACTGCCTTTCACTCTGCATCCTCCCTACTTTAAGCGCCACCCATTTGCTCTTTCCTGCATATTTTTCCGTGGTTGGCATTTTGTCCCACGAGGCGTCTCCCGTGCCATGTCAACCCGCGTCCGTTGCCGAAGCCCAGGCCCAACGTCCCAACCGCCAAACGTCAATTCCACCGCTGACTGGATTCCCAGTACTTGTAGATACCCTTTGACTTACCTAATTATTCCATAATGGACGAAGACGGCCCCAACTTTTCTTACGCCTACGGTGGCGCCCCCTCGAACCCCTCGACTCCCTCGGTTCCCTCAAATACATCGTGGAACCCGGCATTGCGCAGCGAAAATGGTGCGGGCGTACCAACCAGCGCGAAGCCCACCGCACAATCCGAGCAACCCAAACCAGACTCGTCAGAAGAGGACGAGGACGAGGACGAAGAAGATGACGATGATGACGAAGACGAGAGCGAGGATGAGGACGACAACGATGAAGAGGAAGAGGCCCCCTCTAAACCCGCAGTAGCTGCGCCGACCGTTCCAGCGCCTGCGAGCAAGCCCGAGACCGAAGAAGAAAGCTCAAGCGACGAATCCCCCGAGCGCAACGACACCATACAATCACCGCCAAGAGCGCAACCACCCCAGACAAAAGAACCTCTGGAATTTGGAACGGACGGTGGGCCCGAGGACGATCTGGTGAATGCGACACAGGCACTCGACATCAGCGAATCACAAGCGACGCCGGCCGAAGCCGAATCCAGCGATGAGGACGACTCTGAAGAAGAGGCGAACGAAGACGAAAGCTCTGAGGAAGAGGCGGAACCCGAGCAACATGCAGAGGAGAACTACGAGCATCAAGGCGAGACTACAGCTCTGGAGGACGCCATGGCCGAGAGCGTACAAGTGCCCCTGGTAGAAGACACCGAAGCAGACGAATGGGGCGGTTCCGGTGACGACCCCTTTGATCTCGGTGAGAAACCACAGGAACCGCCCCTAGAGACTCCAATGGCCGAAGCTGTTGGGACGACAGTCGGAGACGACAATATCGGAAATACAACCGTAGGCGGCAACACGGGGGCCGATGATGACTGGGGGAATCCAGACGAGGCAGAGGACTTTTTCGGTGTGATTGCGAGCCAACAGATCGAACCTGCGCAGGCCGTAGATCAGACGCCTGGTGCACATGTGGTACAGACCGAGTCAAAAGCCCCCGAGAAGAGCGAGTGGGATCTGGATCTCGACTTGGACGATGACTTCCTGCCTGACCCCGAGGATGCACCTGTCATCGAGCTGAGTGACGACGAAGGTTTCCTCGAAGACGAACCACCCGCACCCGCAGCGCAACCAACGCAAACCGCTCCCTCAGGGACGGCGAGCCGGTATGCTCCTCAAACTCCGCCAGTGGCCCCTGTGCTTGCCCCGGCGGCGAACCCGTATGCTCCCCAAGTGCCAGCCGTACCAGCTTACGATGGCTTCGGACGAAATCTAGCATACCAACAGCAGCAGCAGCCACCTCGACCGCCAATGGCAAGCTCAGCACAAAGTTTTGTAGACAAGTCCAAAGGAGGTTACGCTTCGCCTTACGATTTGCCAGAAGACATCGTGACCACCCGAAAGCGACCTGCCCCGCGAACGACAGTCTCAGCTATACTGCCCACTCCGCCGCCACCACGGACCAGCAGTGTGTCTTCCAACACTGTGCCTCCTGGGCCTCCACGGCCGCCGATGGCATCAAGCATGTCTATGTCTAGTCTATCTCCACCATCCTCGGGCCACTCTATGCGGTCTCAGATGACTGGCATGCTCCCACCGGCTGCACCACCCAAACCTGCCGTCACTGCGAAATCACCTTCAAGTGACTTCTTCGCTGAGCTGCCCGTCACATCCAAGCCACGCCCATCTGGACGCTACACCCCGCAACCGAACGTCCCTATCCAACCTCACCCTCCAGTTAGCCATCCGCCCCCGCAGCTACCACCAAAGGAGCGTACGGCTTCCACGTCGTCCTTGAGGAACGAGTTCATTCCGGATGCTGCTAAAGTCGCGACACCTCCTCCGTTCAGGCAGCCAGAGCAGTTACCCATGTTCCCCAGTCAGCCATCGGTACCTACACGAACGAACAGTCTTCCCGTCCCTCAGCCGGCCCAGGTGCCACCTTCAACGAGCAGATATTCTCCAGCTCCGCCTCCCTCGGGACCAGCTGCCAACTCACGATACTCCCCAGCACCCCCAAGCGCACCAGCAGCAAACCAGCGATACTCGCCTGCTCCATCGCAAGCACCGCATGCTCGTTATCAATCCGAACCGCACAACAACTTGACGCGAACTCCCTCGCAGCCTTTTGCGCCCCGTACTTCCAGTCCGCTAGCATTCCACAGCATGCCTAACCAGCAGGAGCAGGTTTCCGACAACCATGCGCAATATGCTCTAAACCATCACCTTTCGCAATCGGCTGATGGAATGCCCCGTCCCCCCATCAGAAGCCCGCTAGGAGAGGTTAGTGAGATTGAAGAGCAAGAACCAGAGCCGATTCTTAGTTCGAGGCCACCTACATCTGGAAGATCAGAGACTCCACCTCTACGAAGTACACCTTCGTCAGCAGTCGGCTCACCACGCAAGACTGACAGCTACGCACCGAGATACCAGCCAGCTCAGCCGGCGGCTCCACAGCGCTCCCACCCCCAATCTCCAACACAAACCATGAAACAGCCCGTACGCGGATATAGTAGCTCGGAGCTCACAGGAACTCCGTACGGCATGATGCCGTCTGCCATCTATGGTGGCCAGTCTACCGCTTCCAGTACTGTCAACAAGATTCCTCATCGTCGGCAAGCATCCACGACCTATGATTTCATTGCTCCTGAAGACGAGCGTTCGGCAGATCCACTCGAAAGGTGGAAAGGTCATCCCGTGTTCACCTGGGGTCTAGGAGGTCATGTTGTGACGAGCTTCCCTAAGCAGATTCCCAGGTATGGCAGTGGCGGATCCGTGCCGATGATGAAGAGCAATCCTGGTGAGGTCCGTATTCAGAGTCTTAAAGAGGTATTCCCTCTACCAGAAGATATAGCCAAGTTCCCAGGTCCCCTCAAGGCTAAGGGAAAGAAGAAGGAGGTATCCGCATGGCTAGGTCGCAAGATCGAAGCACTCGACAACCAGTCCAAAGAGCCAGGGCTTGAACACACTATGAGCGAAGACGAGCTCAAGCGTTTCGAAGATCGCACCCTTCTCTGGAAACTCATGCAAGTCCTCGTTGACAACGATGGGAAACTGGAGGGCACCCCTGCAGAAACTGCCGTCAAGAAGCTACTTTCGCCAGCTGTTGAGGAGTCATCGGATGAAGCGGGATCATACTCTACAGCAGCCGATATCGTCGGGCGTTCAAGATCCAACACCTCCAACCTCCAGGCAGAACCTGTTGACCCTCGTGCCGTCGAAGACTTGCAAAGCATGCTTGTCAAGGGTGACCGCGAGAAGGCTGTCTGGCACGCTGTCGACCAGCGACTATGGGGCCACGCTATGCTGTTGTCTTCCACTCTCAGTAAGGACATATGGAAGCAGGTTGTCCAAGAGTTCGTTCGAAAGGAGGTCAAGAAGGCCGGACGCAGCAACCAAGCGTTGGCTGTACTGTATGAAGTCTTTGCTGGCAACCATGAGGATTGCATCGACGAACTGGTGCCAGCTTCAGCTCGTGCTGGCTTCCAGATGGTGAGCGCTGACGGTGCTGGCGCAACACAGAATGCACTTCAAGGCCTCGACAAGTGGCGCGAGACGGTTGCGCTGATCCTGAACAATCGCAGTGAAGGTGATGCATCAGCACTACTCTCGCTCGGAAGGCTTCTGGCCCAGTACGGTCGCGTTGAGGCTGCACATGTATGCTTCATCTTCGCCCGTTCAGTTCTGAAGGTCAGTGGAGTCGATGACCCTCAGGCTGATCTCGTACTGATCGGCGCTGATCACCGCTTGGCTCCTTTGGAGATGGGTGTCGAGATGGAGCCGATACTGCTGACTGAAGTGTACGAGTTCGCAATGTCGTTGGCATCGCCGACCGGCTTGTTTGTCATGCCGCATTTGCAGAGCTACAAACTTGCACATGCGTACCAACTAGCCGAGAACGGGTACAGAACCGATGCACAGGCATATTGTGACTCTATTGCAGCCTCCATGAAGGCTACAACAGTACCGTCGCTATACTACAACGCCGCTTTCATTGCCAGCCTCGACGATTTGGGCAAGCGACTATCGCAGTCTCCCAAGGATGGTTCTTCGTCATGGATTTCAAAGCCTAGTATGGATAAGGTTGGAAGCTCGCTTCTGTCAAAGTTCAATAGCTTCATTGCAGGGGACGACGAGGATAACACGGCCAACAAGTCAGGCGGGTCCGAGGTTGGACCTTTCGCTAAGATTGCCGGTGATAGCCCTTCCCTCACGCCTTCACACTCGAATGCGGATCTTTATGGCGCAATGTCTGGCTACGGTGTGCCCGCACAGCCACCAGCACCAGGCAACTCTAGGTATGCACCATCGAACGCATACGCACCAAGGTCTTCCTCGGAGCAGCAGCGGTCTCGTTACGAGCCTGGTGGTCGACCGTCGATGGAGTCGAGCGACGGCTTTGGTATGCGAGCAGCATCCGACAACTATACGCCTATGACGCCGACGTCAAACATATACAGCCCTACGCAGACCCAATTGAGCCCACCGAGTGCACGCACACAAGCCAAAACACAATCGTATTCTCCCCTTCGTCCAGAGTACAGTCCGGCCCAGCCATCCTTGGGTAGTCCGTACATGCCCACTCCTCCAATCCAAGACTCTTCCTCGACCCCTGCATTTGGTGGTTACCAGCCACAAGCGAACGCCGATGAGCCGAACCAGCCGACAGAGAACGAGTTGACATACGATCAATATGGACCTTCCTCATCTACCTTTGAACCTCCCGCATACCAGCCTTATAACCCCGATGAGGACGACGAGGACGACAAGAAGGAGGAGAAGCAAGTTACCAAGAAGAAATCTTTCATGGACCTCGACGACGACGACGACCTTGCTGCCCGCGCCTCGGCTCTGAAGATCAGTGGAGGCAGCAGCTCCAAGTCAGAAGCAGACAAGAAGGCAGACGAGGCATTCCGCAAAGCCGCCGAGGCAGATGCGCAGCGGGACAAGGAAGCCGCAGCAGCAAAGAAAGGAGGATGGCTGTCTGGATGGTTTAAGAAAGACCCCAACGCAGCCCCTGGTCCCATCAAGGCTAAGCTGGGAGAGGAGAGCAGCTTCTACTACGATACGGATCTTGGCAAGTGGGTAAACAAGAAGGGCGGCGCGGCAGACACGGGTAGGCCCGCTGCAACACCACCGCCTCCACGCGCTGGCCCTCCCGGCGGAGCTCGAAGTGCCTCAGGCGGCGCGCCCACCCCGCCTATGGGTCCTCCCGGCGCACTGCGTCCACCTACATCCAACCCTCGCTCCTCATCTATGCCACCACCAATGGGCGGTGCTGCCTCGCGCGCCTCTACACCAGGTATCCCAGAGTCTGATGAAGAAGGTTTGGGTGGTGGTCCTAAACCACCTGCGCTAGCCAGACCGAGCTTCGGTGCTGCATCTGGACCGCCGTCACGGCCGGGAACTGGTATGAGCAATGCTAGTAGTATTGATGATTTGCTGGGTGCACCCCAAGCCAGAAAGGGACCCGCAAGCAAGAAGAAGAAGGCCGGTCGCTATGTCGATGTCATGGCGAAGTAGAAAGTGTTATGGAAGGTCGATGAAGACATGGGAAACGGAGATTAGACGGAGATGAATGGATGGCTGTTGTTGTTGTTGTTGTTATCAGCCCGGATCGGATCACGATATGTATGGGATGATAGTATCATGACGGGATTCGGCACCAAGGGGGGAGACGCGCGCATGCTTTGGGGTGTTCCTGCATTAGATGGAGCATTAAGCATTTAGTCGAGCGCGTTTTTTTTTTTTTTTTTTTTTTTTTTTTGCCGGGGTAACATTTGTACTATAATGGCGATGATTTTTCAGATTATTATTATTATTCTTCCCACCCTATCCCGTGTTGCGAGCATTATCGTCGTCCGTATCTTTTTGCATGTGTAAATAACTCAACTGGACGACGCGATAAAGAAAACGTGTCCCACCCCGGGGGCGGCCCCGGCTTCCCACAATGCCCTCCACAAAAGATACGAGGAACGGCCTTTTGCTCGGAGCTTGGTTGCTGGCTGGCTGCAGGCTGGGCCGCCGTCAGCCCTTTTGACCCCACAACAACGCACGCGACCGATTCGGTCCCAGTCCGGCATGCACACCCGACAACGGAGAACGGACGACGGAGATGACGCATGCGGCTTCGATCAGTGACATGCGCGCGTGCCGGGGTGGTGGACAGGGACTGGGACTGTACCCGCCAATCTGTGTGTGTGCTATTGCGACTGACCGCTGCAGGTAGGTGTTTCGATGGGGGACGATGACGATGACGATGGTGGACCGAGGTTGCTTATCGCGCTTACTTGATGTCTATTGTTGTCGGTGATTTTCAATATCGAATTAAACGCCTATCTTTTCTGGCGCGCTCCGGCTCGACTCGTGTTGTGGAGCGAACGATTGCAGCGTCGCATTTTGCGCATTTCGTAGCTCCCCAAGACCCTAGTCTAGACTTTGACGCCGGCGGATGCCAGCTGCGGGGAATTTGTCGGGACGCTCGCTCGTGTGCTGTTTTCGTCTTTTATCTTGCGGGTTTCGTTTCTCGTGTTCTTATCCCTAATAGCATACACGGTTTGTTGTTCGCTCTGTTATCAGCGGTCGGTCGTGCGCGCCTTTATAAAAACACTGGACTGGACTGGACTGGACTGGACTGGTTGGTCGCAACACCCGGGTTTTGGAGTCGTTTTCGCCATTTTTTTTATTCCATCGCAGCGCACCTCGTCGCGCAGTCAAGAGTCGGGTTTGGGCGCTACAGCAATTGATCGCTAGGAACAGAAGACAATCATGGCGAAGAGTGTTTCCATCAGCGAAGATGGCGGTCACAGACGGGCATCGGTCAACGACCCTGGCGCCGACGCTGCGCTCGCGAAGATGGGCTACCAGTCTGAGCTGCCCCGGAATCTATCCATGTTGAGCGTTCTCGGCATGTCGTTCGCCATCATGGCTGTTCCGTTCGGTCTTTCCACAACACTCTACATTACGCTTACGGATGGGCAATCGGTCACTGTGCTGTACGGCTGGATCCTCGTCTCTCTCATCTCCCTGGCCATTGCTGCTTCGCTCGCGGAAATCTGCGCGGTATATCCTACGGCTGGCGGCGTGTATTACTGGTCGGCCATGCTTTCAACGCGCGAGTGGGCGCCCATCGCCTCGTGGGTTACGGGCTGGTTGACTCTTGTTGGAAACTGGACTGTTACGCTTTCGATCAATTTCTCGGGCGGCCAGCTCATTCTGTCCGCCATTACGCTCTGGGACGAAGATTTTGTGCCGAATGAATGGCAGACTGTGCTTGCGTTCTGGGCTGTTATGCTTATCTGCATGAGTGTGAATATCTTTGGAGCAAAGTACCTGGATCTGATCAACAAGATTTGTATCTACTGGACGGCGACTAGTGTGGTGGTTATCATGGTTGTGCTGTTGAGCATGGCGGATAACAAGAGGGATGCTGACTTTGTGTTTACGCATTACGATGCCAGTCAGAGTGGATGGTACGTTGGCCTGTCCATCTTGAACCGCATCGAGGATCGGTTATGCTGACTTTACTTCTAGGCCATCCGGATGGGCTTTCTTCGTTGGTCTCCTACAGGCTGCTTACACGTTGACTGGTTACGGCATGGTTGCCGCCATGTGCGAAGAAGTTTCCAACCCATCCCGCGAAGTCCCCAAAGCCATCGTTCTCTCCGTCGCTGCGGCCGGTGTCACAGGTGTCATCTACCTGATCCCTATCCTCTTCGTTCTCCCCGACGTACAAATGCTTCTCGATGTCGCCAACGGACAGCCCATTGGCCTGCTCTTCAAGACTGTCACTGGGAGTGCAGGCGGTGGCTTTGGACTCCTCTTCCTCATCCTCGGTATTCTCTTCTTCGCTGGCACCGGTGCGTTAACCGCAGCCTCACGCTGCACCTACGCCTTTGCCCGCGACGGCGCGATCCCCGGTTCGCGACTGTGGGCCAAGGTAGACAAACGATTCGACATCCCTCTCATGGCGCTCGTCCTCTCGACAGGGGTCGACTGTCTCCTCGGCCTTATTTACTTTGGCTCCTCGGCCGCTTTCGGCTCCTTCACTGGTGTGGCTACAATTTGTCTTTCCACATCCTACGGCATGCCTATTCTCATCTCGGTGCTGCGCGGACGCAAGGCTGTGCAGCATTCGTCGTACTCGCTCGGCCGCTTCGGTTACGCCATCAACATCGCCATGATCGCCTGGATCTGCCTCTCAGTCGTGCTCTTCTGCATGCCGGTCAGTCTGCCGGTTGAGGCGGCTACCATGAACTACGCGAGTGTTGTGTTTGCGGGTTTCGCGACCATCAGCGTGGGGTGGTACTTCATCAGCGGCAGAAAGGAGTTTTCCGGACCGCCCGTGCCGACAGACGCTGCGCCTGGCGAGGAAACTGTTGTTGCGGGGTTGGCGGTGCAAGATAGCAGGCAGGATATTGAGGGCCGTGGTGATAAAGACAAGGTGGTGGATGGCAGTCCAGATAGTAGTAAGGTCTACTAGGGTGTGGATGCGAGAGAGTGTGATAATTTTTTGTGATGCGACATGTTGTGAGATGGTTTTCTACATTACCTACGTAATCGAGAGTCTTTATCGCAGCTTGTAATGTCTAATGTGCATACTATCATGTTCAACGTCGCTGTTACGAGGACAGTAGCATTCCGCTCTCATGTGAAGGGCAACGCCACACGACGCTAAAGCCACGGCTAGCAGGGGTACGCGGTCGGTCGTAATACCACCCAACGCGACAGTCACGGTGAATCTCATGGACGTGTTGACTGCTTCTCTCATCGACGGCAATGAAGTGAGTTCCTCCCTCGGTATTGGTCCCTCGTATTTCCTACATTTCCACGTCCTCTCACGACGTACCATGAGTAACATATCTAACAAACGCAACGGCAGCGACTGGCGACACTCGATAGTCAGCCGCGCCTACCATGACGACGCGCAAGAAAGCGACGAGGGCCCGCTGTCCTCGTTGCTCTCGGGGATGCACAACCCCTCCATGAGACCCTCATCACCACGGCCACATGTCTCCACCGCGCGACCCTCATACGCACATCCACACGCTCCATTGCCCGGAAGCGCATCGACGACGACGAACGTAGCGAACATGGTGCGCAACGGTGCGGCTCCAAATAACTATATGCCAGTGTCTGGGCATGCGCACAGTGGAAGCCCCCTCGAAAGGCCAGCCAAGCGAATGAAGATGTCGGGATCCGGTGCAGCCAACAAGTCTCCGTCGGTACAGGACATCAATCGAGCCTTGAAGAAGAACACCGAGCCTGCGACTCTGCTGCAGAACATTCGGATAAGCACCCCACGCACGCTACATATCGGTCGCCAGTCGACAGAGAACCGCGCGAGCCCATTCGGAAACGGGCCAAACCAACGAGAACAGCCCCACCACGCAGCTGCGCACAAGCAAACGCGGCAACCAAGTGCAGACGGATCACGTAGAGACCCAGGACGACCGCGCAGTCGCCCTTCGCCAGCTGCAAGCCCGAGCTACTTCGCCGGTCCTGCCAAGGAGCCTTCCGAAGAGGATCATGACAGTGTCATGTCCGATGTTTCGTCACCTGCGGAGCCTGCATTACCACACACATCGGATACCAAAGCAAGTGCCGCAAACGCTCCCCCTGGGCTTGGACCAGCAGTCGCTGCATTCCATTCATCCGCTTTTCCACAGAGTTCAGAGATACTTCCTCCACCGTCCACTGGCCGAAGAAGGCAGGTGAACCCATTCGATCCCGAACAGGACCAATACCTCATCTTCCTCAAAGAAGTCAAGCAGTTTCCATGGGCCAGAATCACGGCCGAGTACAACATGGACATGCCCACACGCCAATACTCGGCACTGCAATCGCGCTATTCAACCTTCTTGAACAAGAGAGACAGGTCAAGAGACCCACCTATGTTGACTCTACCCCCTCGCTGGGCCGCAGAAGCGACTGTTGGTTGGAACCAGATTCGTGCCAGAAGTGTTTCTAGAGAACCGAGAAACAACCAGCCCAATGCTCCTCATCAACCTGCTGCGAACCCCTCCCATCATCTACCCATTCAGCAGACCACCGAACGGGATTATTCCTCAGGGGGTGACTCCGCGCCTCGTCGAGAGCGATCACGTCGTGCCCAGCGCGTCAACTATACATGGCCGAAGCAGCGCCGTGTTGCCGAGGATAGAGTAGAAGATTACACTGACGATTTCTTTGGATCTGTGGTGGACGACTCTGCTCCTACCCGTTCAGAGACGCCGCAGGAACATGACGCGCCTTTACCCAATGAGGCTGTCGCCGTCGACAACGAGCCAGTCGAAGTGCATTTCGATGCAGACGACGCTGCCCTTGGATTGAGCCTGAATACAAATTCGCGCTACAATGCCACTCACGCTAAGCATGTGCCATACCTGAGTTCCAGGCAACGCTCAGCAATGCAGTCTCTATCTACCGGCTCGGACTGGGATCAGCTCTCAAGTCGAGACTGGCAAGGCATTGTACTCCATGTTGACTTTAGCCAAGCTGAGATCAAGGTAGTGGAGAAAACAATGGCATCAATTATGAGCGTAAGAACGCGGCACAGTACGAAAGCAAGGCGACTTCGCGAGGTCTTGAAAGATTGCACGGATACACAGATCCTTCGGCTGGTCGAGAGTCTCCGTCTACGCCTGCCCTACCGAGATCGAAGCAGTATTGAAGCGTTCGTACAAGACGCTGGGGCCGGCAACATCGCTGAAAACCCGCAGGTACAGCGACTTGCAGCCGCACGGCCGAACACGGATATGCAGTCGACCCAGAAGCCGTCGACCGCATCTATCATACGTCAACGAGAGCTCGGTCGTCAGTCGAGAAGAGGTTGGCACGCGGCGTCTAAGCCTGTCACGTATCAAATCACGAACAAGTTCATGGATTCAATGGGCCCAGCAGCATGCTGGACGGGCGCTTCCAGTGATATCCATACTGTGGCCTGGGCACCAGATGGCGAGCACTTTGCGGCCGGCGCTGTCGCTGTTGACGATCCGGACTCTATGCAGTATAACCGACCCAACAACCTACTCTTTGGCAGTGTTATGCATGGGACCATACACGAGCTAGCAGAGCACTACAAGATTCGCGAGAGGACCGAGAGCGGCGCCAACTCAAGTCACGCAATGTTCGCATCCCAAGATCCCAAGCTCTACACAACAGTCACCTCGGTAGCCTTCTCAAACAGCAGCAATATCATGTACTCATCCGGCTACGACGGACATATTGGTATTTGGAAAACCGACACCAATGCAGATTCTGCTCAGCCTTTCTTGGGTGCTAAACTTAACGTCAAAGACAAAATCGACATTCTGTCAGTCAACCAGATGCATTCCGGCGTGATAGCAACAGCGGCGAAGGTGTTCAATCAAAAGGCGATCAGAGTGCTCAGAATCGACGAGGATGAGCCCTGGCAGTTTGAGAAATCAAGCTTCCACTCAAGCAAGGCTGTGGACCGTATGGATCTGAGAATTCTTCCTACCGCTTTGCAATTCGAACCGACATCTGGTAAGCAACTGCTTGCAGGCTTTGGTGCCAACATGAAGGAGACGGGCTTTGATACGACTGGCGATCTATGCTTGTGGGACGTTGAGACCGAGGCTCCGTACTACATCCATGGGTCAAACAAGAACGTTTTCGACGTTGCCTTCAACCCACTGCGTTCTGGTGTGCCAATGTTCGTTGCGGGATGTGTCGCAGTGGGATCCAATGTCAACCGCGGTACACGTTCGACAGTCCGTCTTTACGATGTAAGAGATGGCAACAAGTTCACATGTCCTTTAGAGATCGAATGCACAGCTCTAGACATGAACGATCTTGTCTGGTGTCCACATGACGAGGACCTCATCGCGGCTGGCTGTACAGATGGACGTGCCTACGTCTGGGATAAGCGTTGGCCCGATGTTCCGCTCCGAGTACTCTCTCATAGCCGATCTCTGATGCCTCTACAGGAAGGCATTAAACATGAAATTACCGACACCGGCGTTCGTTTCCTGTCGTGGGGTAAGAACGCAACAAGGCTTTACTCCGGTTCATCGGACGGTGTGGTCAAGGTCTGGGATGTTACGCACGCCGAGGAAAACACATTCATCAAAGACTTGATCACATGTGACTCCGGCATCATGTCAGCTGCATTCAGTGCGGACTACAGCAAGCTTGTCGTCGGCGAAGTTAACGGCTCAGTCAACGTTCTCGAGGTTGGCAGGGATGACACGACGATCAAAGACGCAGACAGGCTACGCTACATGCCGTACCAGGATGACGAGCAGGATGAAATTCAGGACCACGAGACGGGTGACATCAATCGCCTGGCACCTGAATCCGGCATCGCCGAAGGCAGATATTTGCTACAAACCCAACAATTGCAGACCGTACCCGTAGGAAGTCTACCAATTCGCCAAGTCGTTCAGGGCCAGAACTACGACGGTCCCTTCGATGAGAGCATAGATGCACCATTTCTCCGCGAACAGGCATTGCAGTTCCAACGCAGCCTTACGACACAACTGGGACCTCAGTGCAATATTCCTGCCTGCAAGGACAATCTCAACAAAGTCACCAGGGAGGATGTTGGCGACTCTGGACGAAGTGCAGACCGCATTCCCGATGAGCTGCGTCGCCAGTGGATGGCCATTGACGCGAAAAGTATCATACCGGGCAAGTCGAAGTGCTCACACTGCGGTCGTCCAGCGCGCCCACCCATCAATACCAGCGACTTGGTTCTATGCGAGCGCTGTTCTTTCGCCTGCTTCCGTTGCGGCTCCGTCAATTCTATCGACCCTGCTACGACAAAACTCGGCTGCTACGCTTGCGCGGGCGTCTGGGACATTGGTGTCCTTGGATACGAGTGCATTCGGCAGCCGCGCCTTCACAACAATGACATGGAGCTAAATGTTCCGGCTTTGAACAAGTGGGGCGGTGAAGCCCATGCGGATAGGGAAGACGATTTCGATACAACACATGGCGATGAGATGAATGCTCTTACGGATTACTATCTTTCGCTGGCTATCGACCGGCCGGAGAGTCCGCCGTTGTAGAGCACGGTGAAAAGGGAGGTCAAAAAAAAAGAGAGAAATGGCCGTTGTTGGAGCATTTCGGAAAGAGGGGATATTGACACATGTACATTACATTGTAGGAATGGAGAGTGGTGGGACGAAGGGGGCGCATGCACTGAGTGACGTGACGCTCGTGGTAAATGATACCCCATGTTTTCTTGTCAACATAGTTGGTCTCCTGCTTGCTGCTTGCTAATACGGCGTGATGATGCGGTCATGAAGCATAAGAATGCACTCGCGTAGTTTAGAAATCCTGTCAGTGACCAGACTTGGTTGTACCAATCCAATCTCGAACAACACCTCGTCATCAGAATCAAGGTGAAGGCTTTGGGTCGAGGCGCGGTAAATTAACCCAATGTTTTAGTTATTCGCTGAAGAAGGCGAGACCTCATGTCGGGCCCTGTGTCACAATTTCGTGGGTAGGAGGTAATCAGGGACGTACTCGCGGACAGCAGAGAACATATCTCTATTGCGATTGTGGTTTTGATGGAAGACGCGGGTCTCATGGTCGGTGAGGTATATTATTTTTGAGGTGGAGCAGACTCTTCTCCCCCATACGTTTTTTCGCATTTGTTTTTTGGAAAGAGACCAGGATGAGAGAGGTGAAGGTCACTCAAGGTTGGGAAGCCAATTGATGGTTATTTATATGCCCTATCCATGCCGCTTTGCCGAGGCGAACATAAGTCTGGTAGTACTTTTTTTTAGGTGGACAGAGTGAGGAACGAGAACCATAGGCCAGATCCTGTCATTATTTGGTGGCAAGAACTTGCTCATCTGTAAGTACCTTGCTGTTTCGCAAATCCGGTAACATGTATGCGAAGTTTTGCGTAGAAGCCGGATACATATAACGTAATAAACTCTCTCTTTTGATAGGCTCACCCATGCGCTTGTCGTCTACATGCTCTCCAAATCATGCTGCTGGATGACGGATACTTTGATGTCGGCGGTTTATGGGTTTATGGCGACACGTCGATATTCGTTTGGCTTTATACACGCTCTCCGAATCATGGGCTTGGATGACGGACGCTTTGATGTCGAAGATTTGTAGATTTCTTGCGACATGTTGATATTCGTTTCGCTTTTGATATGCTCTCCAAACCATGGCGCTGGATGACGGCGATTTTAATGTCGAAGGTTTGTGGATTACTTGAAACATGTTGATATTCGTTTGGCTTTTCACACACTCTCCAAATCATGCAGGGGCTGGATGGCTATTTTGATGTCAAAGAAGGATGAGTTTTGTTTTTGAGAATCTTGATAGACTTGAGAGATTTTACTGCTCGCGGGAAGCGTGAAGCTGGGTTTCACAAGGCCATTTTCATAGGGGGGCTCAGCAAGTTTTTGATTTCTTGAAGTACAAATGATATGTAAGGGAGACGGCTCTGAGGCCCAAGCAGTAATTTATATACGGATCTTGGACGAGTCATCTGCCATCCAGTCCTTGGCATCCTTGGTCCAGACATTCGGACTTCCGCTATGGGACCAATTGAAGCTTCCGAGTTTACAACCGACTCTTGAAGTTGGCATACGTGACATCCACGCCCTTCATTTCGCCATCCTTCCTCCACGCATTCAATATATTGATGAAAGCCGGGTTTCCATACGCATATACCCCGTTCCTTTTGTCACTCTCCCTGATCTCGCCCTCATTGTTGAAGTATCCTGGCGTGCACTCTTTGACAAAATCGCCGCGTATAGCAAAACCATCAACAATTGTCTGTGTCCACTCTTCCTCTGCCTCCTTCGTCGGCTCTATAGTTCTGATGCCCCGCTTTTTACATTCCGAGATGATGTACGCATAGTGAATAGCTTGCTCGTTGGTGAGATGCATAAAGTTCTGCGAAGCAGCTGCTTGAATGAAGTGGACGAATAGACAGTTGGGGAATTGACGAGTTCCCCATGCATGGAGTGTTTGTGCGCCTTCGGCCCACTTTTCCGTGATGGTCATGTTGTCGCGGCCGTAGAGCTCGATGCCGGTTCTGTGCGACCATCCGTTTGTGAGCTCGAAGCCCGTGGCGTAGATTATGCAGTCAACCTTGTATTCATGTCCGTTTGCCACAATGCCATTGGGTGTGATACGGCCAACACCTTGCCCCTTTGTGTCGACTAGTGTGACGTTTGGGCGGTTGAAGGTGGGTAAGTACTCGTCGTGGAAGCAGGGGCGCTTGCAGAACTGGTTATACCATGGCTTCAAAGCGTCAGCCGTATCTTTGTCTCTCACAATCTCGTCGATTCGAGCACGGATGGCGTTCATTTTCTTAAAGTCTGCGATTTGTCGTTTCGCTGCAGCTTCCACTGGGTTGTCTGGATCGAAACCGGCGATTACCAGAGACTGGATTATATCTGTCCAGCGATCAGACACCATGTCTTCTTCTTCGTAGACGCCGTTAGTAATATTATTAAAGTTCTCCATGCGCCTCTTTTGCCATCCTTTCTGGAGCGACTGCGCCCATGTCTCATCTGTCGGGCGATTGCCACGAACGTCGACCGATGAAGGAGTACGCTGGAAAACAAATAGCTGCTCTGCCCACTTGCCCAAGTGAGGCACGATCTGAACGGCTGTCGCGCCTGTACCGATTATAGCTACGCGTTTATCTTTGAGCTTGTGCAAGTTGCCAGAGGCATCGCCGCCGGTGTAGTTATAGTCCCATCTCGAGGAGTGGAAAGAATGGCCCTTGAACTCTTCGACGCCTTTCAAGCCTGGGAATTTCGGCCGATGCAGGAGGCCAGCGGCAGGAATTATGAATCGTGACTTGATCCTATCGCCTCGTGCTGTGTGTGTAGTCCACTTCCCCTCTTTTTCATCCCACCGTATCTCCTTGCTTTCGGTCTGGAACAGGGTACGTGAGTACAGATTATACTTTTCGCCAATGATGCGGGCATGTCTTAGTAGCTCGTTTGCATGCGCGTACTTCTCCGTCGGCATGTACCCGACTTCCTCGAGTAGGGGCATGTAGATGTAGGAATCGATATCGCACTGCGCACCAGGATACCTATTCCAGTACCTCCGCAGCTTTTAGTGTCTGAAGTCTGTCTGTGAACTAAAGAGGCTTACCAAGTTCCTCCAAAGTCACCAGCTTTCTCAATGATCCTGAAGTTGTCCACACCAGCCTCTAACAGTCGTACGGCGCAAACCAGAGCACCGTATCCGCCGCCGATGATTACTACCTCGGTCTCTTCTTCAATAGGATCGCGTTTGAACCCTGGCTTGACCCATGGATCGTCTAGATAGTGCGAAAGACTGCCATCAAGGAGTGTGTACTGCTCTATCCCTCCACCTCGCGCCAGACGCCGATCACGTTCCTCGAGATACTTTGCTTGAAGAGCTGCAGGATCAAAGGGTAAATCTTGTTCGTGGGCTATTTCACCAGTCTTAATGTCGATGGGGGACTTGGCGACGTCTGCCACGGGGAGAGATACCTGACCTATCGGAGCTGCTGTGATAGGTTTTTTGGCCGTCATTGTGCTTCTGTGTAGTCGTAATAGGGTGATGTGACCATTGACGAGATTCCGGATTACCACAAAACATGAGGGATGAATAACCAGACGACAGATATCGAAAGATAAAACATATTGGTCTGGCTCCTGCGACCCATCACAAGACTTCTACCATTGTACGAAAGAGCTCTCTGGTTGGGTGAACAGCCTCAGGAAAATGTTGGTGGCGTATGTCCCTCAGTAAATACCGGCTCCTTCGTGCGATCGCTTATGTACCCACTCCTTCGTGTAATCGCTTAGATGTCTACGTAGGGTTGCTGCATGACGGCTGATTAGAATACGTCCTATGATACGTGCCATCTGTGCAAGGTACCACATGGAAGCCGGAAAAAATGCACTCGCCGGTCTTGCAATTCCTCTTTACTAGCCTGAATAGTATGTAACTTTGAGATGCAGTTTGGTCGAGGTCCTGAGGACAACTAGCGGTAGAGATGTAATCTGTTCTATCTGTGCCTGGCTTTTGTTGCTGCGCGCAGGTTGGCTTGTACTGCTATGAGTGCGTCGCCATCCTGTTATCGTCCCGCAGTTGTAGCAATGACAGGTACCCTGCCTTGTCCTTGTACTTGTAGTCGATGACAAAGCAGTAGCTATCTGCCCATACGTTGAGGGAGAGATAGATACGTGTGATGCATGCACGTACAGACAGAGCAAATAGATTTCTGCTGCGTGTCAAGGACCTAGGAATCCTTCAATTGCCGGAAAGCACTGCAAAGATAAGCGGGGATGGATCCGTCCGTTCGGAGCGTGTTGAGTGGCGCGGCAATTCAGAACGGAACATTGAGTAAGCTCAGGGGAGTCGCGCGCGGTTGAGTAGATGTATCAGATGCTGTACTAAAAGGTCGCCTTTTGGAGTTGGATGATGGACCGAGTCTAAAGAATTTTGGTGAAACACTTGGGTACCGGTGTTCTTCCACACCCAAACATGCGGATCCGTCCCTGGGCCGGCGCGTAGTGCAGATCCCCGGCCGAACAGACGTCTCGCCTTTTTCTCAACTGCATACTATGCTATACGGTCGTAAGTGTAACTTCCCGGGCATTCACCGCCCCGTGTGCTTGGAGTCTTGGGTATAAAGCACATGAGGACGTGTTCATGATGACGTGGGCTCCAGGCTAACATCCTTTGGGATGCGCTTACCCCAAATCGCGATGGCCTGGAAGCAACGCACCACCTTGGCGGAACCCGGCCAAAATTCCGCAATGGTGCGACGTAAGCCTGCCACGATTGCGACAGCATCTCAGCAACGCCGAATTCCTTCCATCACGCCGAGGAGGACAACAAGCAAGCGTTGGTCAGAGGGCTGACAGGGTAATCACTAATCGGCAGCAACACGCGGATTCAAGAGTTGGAAAAGCATAACGTTTCATTGAATCATCCAAAATCGTAACCAAATCGTAACCCAGGTATATCCCAATCGTAATCCACCCTAGTGTATGTATAAAGAACGGAAGAAGTAATCGTAAGAGGACTGGAGAAGTAATCGCAAGTGCGCACCATCGAGGCTCTCTAAGCCTCGCCGTTAATCTCCACACGTCCAGCGATGCTCCTCTTGATTTGCGAGCTTCCAGAGCAGACCGTCATTTGCAGATCAACGTCGGTGCCGAGAGACAAAGGACACATGAAAACCGGCTCGGGGATACCCAGCTTTTGAAGAGGCGTGTCGACGTAGTACGCTTGTGTAGGGCAGTAGCCTCCAGCGGGGCAGTCGGCCTTGCCGCACTCGTCGTTGCTGGCATTCATGGCCAGACCTTCATCGTGTCCCGGGCAGTTTGACGCAGACTCGCCCTTGGCGCAGTCAACAAAAGAGATGTCGAACCAGAGCTGGCCAGCCGCGATGGAGTATTCAAACTGTGTGTGCTGGCCGGCGGTCAAAGCGTCAGACTTGCTGACTTTGAGGGAAGTGCTGGTTCCGGTGTAGCCCTCTTTGTGGGTGCTTCGTGCGGGGATCATGAAGGATGAAGAGGCATGGCCGGTAGAGATTTCCCAGACCCAGATGTCGTAATCGCAGCGGTTGGCGATGATGGCGTTGCCAGCTAGGGCAAGGCTGGCTTGAAGTGCCACGATGGCAAAGGTAAGCTTGGAAAGCATTGTGTTCGTTGAGAGGGTCTGTGACAAAGATGTGTGGTAATGTATGATGACGATACAGGAGCGTGGCGAAGCTGCTTTTGAAGAGACCGTGTGTTGTTTGAGGAGGAAAGAGTGTAGGTCCAGACCGTCAATTGAACAAGAGAGGGAAGTTTTGGAAGGAATGTGATGAAGCTGTCGAAGCCTCGCTGTGGTGTGACAAAGAGAGTGTGTAGTTCAAAGTTCACAAAAAAAGAGCGTGGACATTGACTTTAAGAGTGTAGGGATACGAAGTGGGCCCCACGGCGTAGTCGGGCTCAGTCTGACTGCAACATACCTAGGTAGGTTACCGAACAAAGGAAGTTCCTCACCCCAGCAGGCCTACACAGGCACACCAATCATACACTGAGACAATCAGGGCAGAACGAAAGCGCTCCCGAGTCTTCCGGCGGTAACTGCAGATTTTTCGCTTTGCCATGTGTTTTCAACGCTGTCTGTGGAGACGGGAGTATGGGTTCTGGTTGGTCGGATTGCCTAATTAGGCGGCGCATAACTCAGCGCCCTGGAAATGATGTAAGGACATGCCTAGACTCGCATAGAACACAGTTTCGGACTTTTCTTTTTCTTTGGCGGATCCTCCGAGATAGGTGCTTGGTGTAAGCTCCAAGGCTTCTGGTGTCGCGACGGGCTGCCCTACTCCAGGGTTTACCCTTCGCAAGTGTCAGTCAGAATGCGGCGTGGCTATGCTTACAACGCATAGTTGCTGTCAGTGGCTTTTACTGTTATCTGGCATCTACGCCAACATGCAGACATGGAGGCGGATTTGGTAGAGCTTGGAATAGTTGATGTGACTGCAAGGTACGACATATGCGCACCAATCGGTCATCGGCTAATTACCAGACAGCAAGGTCTTGAAGCCGACCGCTAGGAGTGATAGAGACTAGAGTGTGCCTAGATGTTAGTGTAGGATTGTGAAGTAGGTTAATGACGATTGAATGATCGGTCATCGAGTAACTACCTGCGTGGGATAAGCAGACTGTAATACACCCAAGTACAGGCCGTCCAGAGGTGTCGACGTGAAGCGCGTCTGCGATTTTCGACATAAGCACCCAGTGTCTCGTGCTCGATGCCATGGCGCACCAGGTTCAACGTCATTCGTCACCCTGGCAGGCTGTGAAGGACTGAGTGAACATGCTTTATGGTTCTTGCCGAGCCGCCAACTGGATTAGGCATCGCCTACATTCCCGAGGCGAAGGCTGACTTGCAGTGCCAAATCATCACTTTTTCCAAGGAGACTTGTCGCCTTTTTCTTCTTCGTTATCTGTCCCGCATGATGCTGTCTCTGCAGTCGCATAGCCCTCTTGCCAACTTCCCACCTGGCAAAAAAGTACGAGCAGGATGAAGGAGCTGTCAGATGACGTTGTGGCTGTCCTGCAAACTACCGAACCGCCGACTGGTGCCTGTCAAACACTAAGACAGTCCAGACAGACGGTGGGAAGAAGTTTTCACGTGCTTGTCCTGAGCTACTGCAGGTTTTTCACGGTTGACGCAGTCTTCCATCGGAGCTACGGCCTGCATGTGGAAGTCGGCGCGATGGTACCTGACGGTTACAACGGGCACCGAACTAAGGGATCCTTCTCCAACGGCCGGCCCCAGTGGATAGAAGCCACGACGAAGTTCCGAAAGACTGCGGCCGCGGACTCTGCTTCCGCTCAGTCGAATCGACAAGCTCGTGCCACGCGGCCAGCTATCTAATCGATAGGAATATTATCTGCGCGTTTCAGGTACGGAGGAGCTCGATGATCACCGACGCATGCGTCAGCATCGTGCATACGCGCGAGAGAACTCGTCGCTAGATCTTGGCCTATCAGCAGTTTTGTTGAAGGGGGCTCGCAGCAAACTAACGAGGTAGTTTGAGGTGCGGTTGAAGAGTTCTGCAAACTAGCATGCGGTTGAGAAGCGGAAAAGAAACCACCTGGCGCACTACAGCCATCGCTCGCGAAAACTCGATGGCGGGCGGGTCGGGTATAACAGACGCTGCAGATGCTGTGGGTCTGCGGTAGTAATCAGCAAACAGGAACTCAGCCGACTCCGCGAGATTGCCATGTGGCCACGCAAGACGTGTACTTGCCGCCGGCACATTTGGACACGACATGACAAACCTCGAGCGCGTCCAGACCGGACACTCACGTTTCACTTCCTCTGGAAGCCTGAGGCACGGCAGGCACTCGGTGCTTCATCTTGAGTGAGATGAGGTTCAAAGAAACAATCTGGTGCCACAGCGGGACGAAGATTAAACCGCACCAGGCCTCCCTGCCACGACCCCTCATTGTTACCACGATTAATCTAACAAGATCCCAGCGGTGTCGGATGCCCGAGGTCGAGAGATGACGTTGAATTAGCATGTCATCACATCTCGGCACATTGGTGATTACCTGGTGCGCGGCCCAGGCACAGTCCTCGGACTCGCTGTAGCTTATGGTATCGGATCCACGTCAACAGATCTCTCTCGCTCGTTGTCAAATGCGCTAACACGTGGCGAGCATCCACCGCATCCACGCGGAAGACGGATGGTGACGCCAGAGGTGAGGTGGAGGCAAGAGTGTCACGAGGCGCTGACTCTGACCGTTACACGATCGACTGCAGCAGCGGAAGGATGTCGCGACAACGGGAAGCATGCAGGCTTCCCCTCTGCTTCACTCATGGCGCTGGCGCGACACAAACGGGATCTCCAAAAATGTCCCTCGATTCGCTGTTTCACGATGAGGCTCTCCCGCCGAGACATCCTTCCAAGGCTCCACTTGTACGAACCGCCTTACAGAGTCTCGACTCTTGAATCATAAGGCCATGATTACCGCACGGACACGAAGACAAAATCGTCGTGTGCAGTGCGAGGGAACGGATCAAGCAGGCGGTGCGGCAAGCGAGCTGAAACTACGGCGCGCTCAAGGTTGTGCAGCTACGTTCACAAAAGGTTTGCTCAAGGGCCTGGTCTGCCCAAAAATGTCCCACCGACTAAGAAAAACATCTGAAACGCTGCCCTGTCCGAACGACAATAACAACCAATAGTACAAGCGCGCACTTTGAGATGTCTTTACGTCTTGCCGCTCTCGCGTTAGCCGTCCGCCTAATTTTCCGGAGTGGGCGTTTGATGACCCGACCCCTGCGCAAGCCCAATGATCGTCTGTCATTACCCCTGACACTTATCACGTCTGGACCGTACCAACCAAATCCGCATCGAAGCGCCAGAGTGCTCGACAGACCAACAAGCCAGCTTCGAAAGGAACATTGTTTGCCGCGCAAGAGTAGATTGAAGCACAAAGAGTCTGAATGCAGGATAGCCGCACATGTACATCTGGTGTTCCGCGCGCCCTCAGCCAATGCACATGTGTAGGCCTCTCGGACTTCAAAACCCCGGCCTACGATGACGGTCGCTGTGCAAGCAACGAAATGAAAGGATCCAAGTGGTCTACCAAGGGCTTGGTTGGCACGAAATTTGGCTCGAGAAGCTCTAGCCCCAGGCACAGGTAAATCTGCGGAGGACGGGGCGCTGTGGGCGGACGTGTAATGGCGGTCGCGTTTAATTTCCTGGCCCATGTCACCTGCACAGCGCCCACCTTCCACTTAGCGTTACTTTGTATAAATCTGGTTTATCCCCTCTGTTTTCCTCTTCTACCCCAGGTCTGCGACTTCCAGGTATCGACATCCAGTCATTCACTCTCTACACCGTCAATCTTTGACATCACGTTCACTACCGCCCTTCGGCACAAACACGCTCTCTTCGCATCCCTAAACAAAAAACAAATCGACAGTCGAACCTTACCAGTCAACTCAAGTCCAGTCTCTTCAATTACCAAAACCACCAAACAACTATCAAAATGCGCTCCGCTATCGCTTTCTCCATCGCTGCCCTTGCGGGCTCTGCGCTCGCCGCCCCATCTTACGGTGGTGGATACGGCGGCCAGCCCAAGAACGTCAAGCACGTTGTCGAGGTTGTCGCAACTGTTGTCAAGACCGTTTACGTTACCGAGGGCTATGAAGTCCCCAAGCCCACCTCCGTCAAGCCTGTCTACGAGGCCCCAGCCAAGCCCACCATGGTCTACGCGCCTGCTAAGCCCAGCAGCTCTTCCGTCTACGTAGCTCCTCCTCCCCCAGCGCCCACCAGCGAGGCCCCCAAGCCTACCAGCACGGCGCCAGCCTACACCCCTGCCCCTGAGCCTACCAGCGAGGCCCCAGCCTACACTCCTGCCCCTGAGCCCACCACCTACGAGGCTGCTCCTCCCGCTCCTTCCAGCGAGGCCCCCAAGCCAACTGCCAGCGAAGCTGCCCCGGCTCCTGCTGGTGGCTACATGGACATTGTCTCCGAGTGGCGCGCCAAGTTGGGCATGTCCGACCTTGAGAACGACTCCACTCTCGAGTCGAACGCTATGAACGTTGTCGTGGAGGGCAACGGTGTCATGAAGCACAAGCTCAACCCTGGAACCTACGGCCAGGTCCTTGCCCCCGGCAAGCCCGACATGGAGTCCTTCCTCTCCGTCTTCGTTGGTGGCTGGCTCTGCGAGATCCCCACTCTCCCTGGTCTCGACGGCGTCTGCAGTACCATGTCTGAGGGCTGGGCGTACGAGGGCCAGACCGGCCACGCTGAGATCCTCACATCCCCCAACTACTCCAAGATCGGATGCGCGAACCACGAGGGTATCTGGTGCTGCGATCTTGCATAAGCAAATCACCAATCATGTTACGAGGGTGTTGGGACGGGGGTTCAATTCTTCTACAGTAGATGACAGGGCGGCTTGGAGATCAAACTCGCGACTGGTTGCTTTCGCGCTGGTTCGAAACATATTCACTTCTTTTGTATCGTATGGTACTAAACCTCTTTTTATCCCCTGCTCATGTTTTTTGAGGGATGCATCAGCGACTTTTTTCTACTCTGTTGCCAAATTACAGATCCACGAATTCATGACCCCCGAATCCCTTGCTTCTTCGCTTGCCTGTGTGTGTGTGTGTGTGATGACCTGCTCCCTATCACTCTCATCTCGTCGGCGATCACGCTTAGTACTACTAACAATAAAAGCTACCAGCGATCTTCACCATGTTCGCAACCTTCGCATCCTCTATACGAGCCGGATGAACGCACAGGGTCCAAAGTGAGAAGGTGACAGCCGCGAGCAAGCAGCAACCTGGGCGGCTGCGGAGATGACGCCCGTACAGCGCAAAAGCTCCAGGCACAACTTCGTGTTCTGTACCTGCCAAGAAGGGGCGGGTTCCTGGGCCTGCACGCTGCCGCGCCGCCTCCAACACTCAACCACGGAGCAGCGCCCCCAAATTCCAATAGTCCCCCCCCCCTTTCAACACAACCAACTTTCAGCTAGGCAGTGACATGTGGCGGTGAGAAGGCGTCGCGATTCATCGCGATAGAGTTTATTGCGCTCCAAAGTCAATAGATTGGCGTACCAAAGACCGTGTCGCACAGAGAGACACGAACAAGCAATGTTGACATGTTCAGCACAATGTGTCGCACGAGCAGTCTGTCTGACTTGTGCGACCTGGGGCCATGGCAGTTCGGGTGTCGGCTTCCCTCCCCCCAAACTTGGCTTCTCACGAGCTAGACGCTGGCCCGCTGCACTGTTAGAGTGCAGACAGGGGTAGAGTTTGGCGTCATTTGCACATCGTCATTTCATCGCTTGAATGGCATGTTTGTTAGGGTTCGGTGATGGGTTCGGTGATTTGCGCTGGCGATCGGGTCATTTTCTAGAGATGGCTGGATTTCTCAGGCTTGCCGGTGCTTCATTTCATGGGGGGCGTTGTTCCCGAAGGCTTCGAAGGGATTCCCGGCGGCGGCGGTGCACGGGGTACGTAAGCTGGCTGACGGGGGCGGGTTGCGAAAGGGAAGAAGTTTTGTAATGACTATCTCTGCCGTCTTTCTCTATTTTGTGTTGAGATCTCGTAATTCGGCAAGGTTCGGCTGCCGTATTCATCGGCGTCGTTGGATGGTCTGGCAGCGCAGCATCATCAGAGCAAGGGCATCTGCCTGAACAGCATTACACGAGACAACACGAGTTCTAGTAATCACTCCTCGAGGTTGGCGGCTGCGCGGACGACGGCACGGAGGACGACGTGACGCTTCCGACTGCTTCCGCCGCTGTGCAAGTTGTGTAGCGCGACACTGGCTGGCTTTCCAGCCTTGTGCGATGATTGAACGGGACATGTGAGGATACCGGTACTATGTGCATCACATCGCGCGTTGTTCAGATTTCCTGACCAACACATGTAAGCCATTCTACTAAGAGCGCGTGAGTTTCTCGCCTGTTGGATATTGGCTCGTTGGAGGTGGTGATGATCCTCCCACAAGAGGCTTGCCAAAAGGGAGTTTCCTCCATCGCATGCTTCGGCACGTCGCGACTGCATATCAAGTGTAACGCATACTGCTGAGTCATCTTCGTCGTTTCTAGCGACGACCTTGGTTTAGTGCTTTGTGTCCTTTCCTCTTACTCCGCTCACTGTCCGTTCGGTATGAATCTTCGAAGGCGTCTAGAAACAGTGGATCTGGCCTACTGCAGCCTCACTGTCTTTCTTCTCCACCCCGGCACTAACAGTGCTGATCGTATGCTGGGTTTCCTACTCCCTGTACTCAGAAGCGATGCGGCGACCCTAGTTGGCTTCCACCCAAGGGCGATCGACGCAGACCTGGTAGCATGAAGCAACACGTTCCAATCCATGTACCCCTAAGAGCTCACACGCTTTCTTGAATGTTATCACGATTGAGCAGATTGGATGATTAATGTTCGTCGTTACAAACGCAGATAGCCTCCTTCATAGCAACGCCTTTTGTTCGCCCAAAGCCCTACCAATGAACGCCATGCTTGGTTCACGAGGTTGATAACCAGAACGCTAATGCAAAAGGGAAAGATCAGTCGCTCAGTAACGCCCCACAGATACCTCTCCAACGAAGCTCGGAAGCAGCTCTCCCTCTTCCGGTGGTGTATCCGGTGCTAGTCCTGCTTGCGTACTCGTCCTCCGTCCTATTAGACTGCCCGCAACGCTGACACTTCCACTCCGTCCACCATCGAGCCTCATTCTCTTGCTGCTTCTATCCATTCCTTCAAGCTCTTCCCTCAAACTCCCCACTTCCTCCTCTTTCTCTTTCCATAGTGTAAGCACTGCTTGCCTCTCCTCGTGTAGTCTCGCCTCCTCGGCCTCCTTCTCCTTCTTGATGACGTCTAGCACGGCGTCCCTCCCTGCCCTGGCTGCTGCCTCGTCCTGCATGCTGGTGCCTGTTGAGCAACCTATCGCGCCCAGTATGTCGCCCGCCGCCGATAGAATAGGCACACCGCCGCCGAGCGTGGTGAAGCGTCCCATGATTGTATTGCCGATGCCAGAAGTTGCGCTGCCCGGCCAGGGTGTTTCTTGGTATGCGGACGTGGGTATGCGGTTGCCGGCGGCAGTAAAGGCCATGTCCATGGCGGTGTTGATGGACGTTATCTTCGCCGAGTCCATGCGTGTAAAGGCTAAGAGATGCGTGTGTGCGTCGACTACAGCGATGCTCCTGTTTGGCCATTAGCACAATCGGTTCGCTTGAGCCACATTGACACATCTGGAGGGGAGGCTTACATGGGTACTCCAACTTCAAGCGCATGCTGCTCCGCGGCTTGTAGAGCAACTCGTGCTCCGCTTTGTGTCAGTGTGGGCACGGCAGCGGTTGCTGATGCTGTTGGTGTCATGTTGAAATACGTGTTTTCTAGTAACATGGGAAGCAAAGAGAAAGAGCACAAAGACAGGCAGTAATACAGGCGGACGAGTTAGCCGCGGTTCTGTGCCTGTGACTTAGCAGATCCCAATGCTCGGGTATGCGGGTACACTACGGCGGATCCGACGTTCCTTTAGGCAGGCCGTGTTTCAAAGACGAGGACAAGTCGCCTTTAAGATAAGCTGTCAGCCGCAAAGATACCAATATCTCCTTCACGACGTCCTGTCGCGTGTGCGCGGATACACCAGACGGAAGTGGAGTAAAACGGCGACATAGTCTCGTCTACCCCAGATCGAGGGTCCTCGAGATCCGTGCATCCGGTGTGCTATGTGAGACTTGTCAATTTGGTTCAGAGCGGACACATGTGCCGTGGTGGAGCATCTTTTGTGGGCGGGTTAGGATGCCCAGATTAGGAAACCAATATGCGATCTGGGCTGCGAACTGGATAGTCGAGCCTGATGACAACGCAAATGGCGTTAGGTAAGGTAATCGAGACCCCTGTGATGAGAGAAGCATCTTGAGAAACGATTGAGCTACGCTGCCAGGGAGTTGAGGCACGAACAAGTGCCATTAAGGCGGTGTCGAGGTTAGGTGGAGGTTTGCTGATCGAACTCCAGGTGGACCCACAGGTTACGTAAACGTTGCAACGGCGCGTAGACAAGGAGTAAGCCCATCGCTGGCCGTGCGGCTGGGTATGATATGTCGCGTGCCGTTGCTGCTACAGATGAGTAGTGATGTTCAATACTCAAGGGCTGTTCCGACGTCGCGTAGCAGGTGCTAACCCATGGGGGCGAAGCGGGATGCCAAGAGATGAACTTCCTGCCGACGGGAGGCTCTTTGACGCGTTCAACCCCAGCTTCTTCATTTCCACCTACACCTTCACTCCAACGCACTGAAGCGAAGCATCGGAAAAGGGCCCAATGTTTGTGCTCTTCGTGTTCCCAAGTATTGATGCGCGCTATCTGGTACATCGCGGCCTCTTTGACGAGCATGCCGTCACAGGCTCTTCCCAGCGTTATGAACCAGCGCAGAGCTGCATCTTCCGTTTTGTGTCTGACCTACAATGATACGGGAAAGTGTATGTGTGAGAAGAGGAAGATGTCAATGAATCAATACGAGCTCTTGCCAGCTCGGATAAGGCATGGTTCACTCTGGCCTGCTTCTGCTACTTGTGCATGGCAGTCTGATAACAAGCCCAACACAGGTTTCAGTTATAACGGTGGTAAGCTATATTTCTGTTTCTTGGGGCCATGCTGTTGCTACTCAAGACCAAAGACATCGTTGAGTCAGTTTCACGGCCACTACGTTCAGTAAGCCTCTCTCTTTCAGTCGTTACTTATAATGATCCCATTGTGCGTCGTCTTGGCGTCTATGTTTCCTGTTACAATCTCGATATTTCTGCTTTCACTTGTGTTGGTGAATGCGCTTTGTGGGACGAGCGAAAAACTCTGCCTTTGTTCGACGGCATCTGCAAACGCTATACACCTGTCCAGCTACCACGACACCATTTCGACAACCACACAACAACCGACGGTACTACTTCCAACCTTATCATAGTGACTTCGCGCTTTTACGCACACGGATTCTCAATCAACATTGACGCGTGCCATTTGGTGACGCAAAATACCGCATAATGGCGGACGTCGGCCAGCTGTTGTTGCAAAACGAGCTGTTCGTTGCCTTGGGCGCCACTCTTTTCGCTGCCCTTCCTGCCATCAGCCTGTATTGGTTGCCCGCCATCAATCCCAATTCAGCTCCGGAACAGTTTCAACTCTCTTCAGGCGCTGCAATCGCCACTACGGTCACCCGGACTGCCACCATATTTCCAAAGCCCAAGACATTGACCGACAAAGTCTATCAGACTATCGTGCAGACACAGACTGCAACACAAACAGCCACTACTACAGCTACGGTTCCGAAGACGATATACGATACGATCACAGAGAAGGTGACGTCGGTCTCAACGTCTATCGACCGATACTATATTACGAAATGGACACACCTTTCAGTCGACAACCCGACGCCGTGTACTACTGTCGTTTATACTCCCGATGTTACAATGCAGAGCCTTGGTAGGCCTGCATCGAGAATACAACTTCGGAAGATCGCAACTCCGCCGACGACAACGCCGAAAACTTCCTCATGGGTTCCATGGAAACCCTTCGCATATGCACTACCCATTCTGCTTGCCATTTCGTTTGTCGCAAATATGATCATGTGGACTTGGCGTTCAACAGTGGTTATGCTCCAAGGAGAGGTACAGGCGTTACAAGAGACTGTCGAGATTGGGACAAGAAGTCGCCAGCAGATGACAGAAATTTATGAGAACAATCAGGCCATACTCACCGAAAGATGCGGGAAAGCGGAGAAGGTTGCGACTATGGTCCGAGCAAAGGGTATCATGCTCCGAAAGCTTGGCGTCCCTATACCGAGTGACGAAGTCGACACCCAAGATTTCGACAGAGAGATGCTCGCCGACATGGTGCAAGCCAGGATGAATGTGTTGGCCGACGAGAAGCAGCGACTCGATCGCATCGAAATGGAAAACAGAGATCAGATCGCGGAGATCAACAGACTCAAAGAGACTATCGCCACCCAGCTGTATAAGGATTACATTCCAGGCGTCAGTCACAGCTTTGACTCCTTACTCCATGACAAGCAGAAGGAGATTGACAATTTGCGTAAGGCGATTCGTGGAGGCAACTTTAGCGAGGCAAACGAAATGCTCCACCAGGAGAAAGATGCCGAGCTCAGTAAGCTACGACCTTTGCGTGAGGAAGTTGAGACCCTGAAACAGGCTCTGATCGAGGCCAAGAAAGAGACTGCACGGGTTGAGGAAGAGAACAGAGTTAAGGGTGTTGCAGAACAACGTCGCTTGAATGAAGCGCGATTCAATGCGCGTAAGGAACGAAGTGACGAGATCTCTGCTTTGAGAGAGAGACAGGTCGCCAGAGTCGCCGATTTGGGGTCCCGCCTGAAGGAGAGAGACGAAGAGCTCAACACCCTGAAGAATAACATAGCCGGCTTGAACCTTCAGCTGCGCAAAGCAGAGCGTGCGCTAGCATCATCTCACAAAACCCAGCAGTCACAGTCGTCTGACCGCCCAACCATCGACGAGCCCAGTCAGTACTTCAACGATCCGAGCTCTAAGCAGAACACGTCTACAGAAACCGACGATTACCTCCGACGTAGCCTGGATGAGAAGGACCAAGAGTACAGGGAGTTGCAGCAGAACTTTGTGGTACTTGCGCAGCAGCATAGAGAGAAAGTGGGGGAACTGGAAGAATTGAAGGATCGACTCGCAAACGATAAGGAGCGTTGCGAGGAAAAACGAGGAGCTTTAGAAGAAGGAGTCAGAACTCAGTGATGCCAATAGCCGCATACGGCACTGGCATAGACTGTATAACCTGTTTCACAGAAGGTACGAGGGCCTCGAAAGGAACCAGGCGTTCAAAGAAGGCGAGGCCACTTATGCTGAGGCTAGAGCTGGCCTTTTCATGGGAAGCGATAGCAACATCTCGGATGCAATGGAGAAGTGCGCAAAGTTCACCGAGGACTTGGAAGCTGAGGTTGGAAGACTGAGAGAAGAGGTGGAGAAATTGCGAAAGTACGATGAAAAGGTGGTGGAAGAAGAGATGGATATGGAGGAGAAGACAACAGAATAAAGGTAGTGCCTCATATGGCCACCTGGAAGGATGTCGCGTGATTAAACGCTAGAGGAGAGTCATAGTTTTCATATAAACGTGACAAATATCCAGCTCATTCCCGTGCAGTCGATTGTTGTAGTTGGCTGATCAGCCATGGTTTGGATATGACCCGTAGCCCGATGAGCCGATCACAACTTCCAAAATTCATATGCTCTGCACGTATAAGAGGCTTTCGAATGAAAAAGACTGTACATAGAAAAAGCGTAGTTGGCTGAACATCACACTGGTGGGGGTCTGCCCCACGATAGACTCTACGGGATTCGTGCCATACTGAAGCGAATCAAGCGAGAAAACCTTATTTGTATCCGATCTCGTGCTTCGCTACCTCGTCCTATCAAGGATTTCTCTTTGTACAATAACTTCAAGTGGACCAGAAAGTCGACGTCACCTGACTACCACACACACCTTTGCATTAGTCAACGCAAGGTCACCGCCCCCCAATACATTGGCTCCTCTAGAGAATGGCTCAATTTTATTGTGGCTCCTCCGCCCATGCCTGATTGTGAAGCCGCTATTACGCATGGTTTGTAGGTGAAGACGCTTATTCCACAGCTACGGCTCACCTGAGTGGCCAGCCGGCTTCACCTCTTCAAGGTTCACTCTCACCCAACAATAGCAGAGTCGTCCTATTGTACCGTCGGATCAGCTAGCCTCAGCAGTCCTGTTCTACTATAAGTATCGTCCTCGCCTTCCTTTCCTCCAGATATCCTCGGAACTTCATCACTCATCTCTCACATTCCAACGTTGAAAAGACTCAAAGAACTTCTACCGACTTCTCAACACACAAACCACACAGCAGCAAGACGTTCCAGTACTTCAAACCACTTCAGTACTCACCAACCTCACAACCGTCTCAAGCATCATCACACACACACACGCAAAAACCTTGGAGCCTTCGGTTATCACCAACGCACACCAATTTTGCACACACGTTTCGCACGTCACTCTACAACACCACAAAACCTCACACACCTCACACCTCAGACATGTCTAACATTATGACTGTCACCGACCTCAAGGTCCACTTCGCCAAGTCTACCACCCTCCTCTCCTCATCCAACACTTCTCTCAAGGCCACATCCACCACCATCACCAAGGTCGAGAAGATGCTCCCCAAGATCGACGCTGCCATCACCAAGCTCGATGAGGACGCCACCAAGCTCCAAGAAAGCCAGCACAACCTCAAGGCCGCCGTCCAGTCTCCCGAGATGGCCGCCACTGCTGCCGCCCTGGAGCACGCACTGCTCAAGATCCGCGTTCTTGAGCTCCGCAACAAGGAGATGACCGAGGAGAAGACACGCTACCAAAAGAAGTACAACGAGGCTGCTATCGAGGCTTACAGGGCCAAGAAGGAGAACAAGTCGCTCGCCAAGATTGTTGATGAGCAGAACGTGGCTATCGAAGACATCCGCTCCGAGGTCGCGGTGTACATCAAGGAGTCTGAAGAGAGCATCATGAGGCGTGAGGCATCGCACGAAGCGTATGTTGAGGAGCTTGAAGCATCGCATGTGGCGTATGCGGTTGAGCTTGAGGAGCTCCTCGAGGTGCAGCGCACCGAAAAGTACGCAAAGGCAGACAGGATCCAGTGTGTCGCATCATCACTGCTTTGGAGCAACTGAGTAGCCTTCTGGAGGTGGTATAGGCAATCGTTTTGATGGTTCGGCGCGGCGCGAGGACATCGCAGGACACTTTTCGGGTTGGAGTTGTTGGGGTTCAAGGTTACGCGGATACCCTCCTGGCGTTTTCATAGTCTATTTACAATACACGGTTTTTAACAAAGTCTAATCCAAGCCCCTCCAGCTCATCTTCCTAAGTTGAGACCCGTAGAACCAAAGCCCTATTGGCATCACTATCCCCAGTGACATTGTCAAGAAGGCTAACAGACTGTTTCCCCAGCCCAGCCCCATTGTCTCATACATTTGTGGTGCAAACAGCGGAAAGCTAAAGCCACACATTGTCCGCATAAAGGCTCCAACACTCGCCGCCGATGCTGCATAACGTGCTTCGTATGCGTCAGTGGTGTAGGCTTGCGAGCATTGGAAGCCGATGATCAGGCCGATGGCGATGATTGTGGCGCCGATGTTGGGAACGATGAAGTGAACTTCGTTGTGGGCAGACCAGCCGTATATGAAGAGACCGATAGGGCAAACGACGCCCGCTATGAGCATAGGCGGTACGCGGAACTCAGGAGTGCCTTCGGTGACGTTGTAGTACGTCTTCATACGTGCGTACAACTACTTCAGTGTTAGTATTGAATCAGAGAAGTTGGAGAACAAAGACGTACCCCATCAATAAGCGGATGCGAAATCTGCAACCCAATCATGAAGCCCAGGCAGAGCGAAAGGTAGTTGAGCGACGCAGGCCCAGTATCCATATCGTACACTTCCTCAAACACCATCGGAAAGGTTGAAAGCATCAGGTACATGACGCCGTACAAGAACGCGCGATAGATCGAGGGCGCCTGGGTGGCGGGATGTGTGAACATCATGATAAAGGGCAAGATGAGCCTCTTTCTCACAATCTTGCTCATCCGGTCGCCAGTCTCGTACTCTGTTCGCACGATGATATCTTCCCTTGTGCCTTTCATCGCCCTTCTAACAGCCTTCGCTTTCTTCGCAAGGATGGCCGGGGCGAAGGTCTCGGAGAGGAAGAAGAATGCGGTGACCTGGACGAAGACAGTGAAGATCGACGTAGCCCAAAAGATCCAACGCCAGCTTACACCCTCGGATATGTAGGCGCCGCAGATGGGGGCTACGCAGGGTGCCAACCAGGTCAGGATGCCATAGATGGCTTGGCCTTTTCCGCGTTCTTCTTTCGACCATGTGTCCGCGAGAACACCGTTGCATAGCTATAATTATATCAGTCTTGCCCTCTTCAACTCCTAGTGTCTTGGTGAAAAGTGGATCGGAGTCATACGTACAGCTTGCGGCGCCGCTCCGCCGAGACCGCTTAGAAACCGAAAGGCAAGCATCTGCTCCCTGGACTGCGCAAACCCACAACATGTGTTGAACAGCAGGTACACAAGATTGGCATACTGCAGCACAGTCACACGTCCGAAGATCTCGCTCAGGGGTGCTAAGACGAAGGGTCCTTGTGCGTAGCCAAGGAGAAAGATGGTCATGACCAGTTGGCGCATGAACCCTTCCGGTATGTCAAAGTCATCTCCTATCTCCGGCAACGCAGGTGTTACCATGGTCGACGAGAAAGGCGAGATGAACGTAAAGAGTGATACGAGTATTGTCGCTATCCATTTGCGTTTGTTGCTCCAATTGAGCGGGTTGCGAGGGTCGTTTGGGCCGTCCCAAGTGATCTACACGCCATGTTAGTGGCAGTGCCACAAGACATCTGAAACACCTACAATGATCTCTTCGGCTTTACGGTAGCCCTCCTCCATGACCTCGTGACCAGCGTCGTAGGCCGGATTTTCCTCTTGCTGCCACTGTCGGAACAGACGGTCGGTGCTAACGAGCGGACGATTGTCCCCCTCGAACGAAAATCTTGGGAGTTCCAAGGACTCGCGTGCGCTTCTGTCGTCTACGGATGGTCTGCCGAGCAATCTGTCTTTGATGTTCATCGTGAGTAACGAGTGTTGAAACAGAGAAAAAGAAATGTGGTGATAGCGAACGGGAGCTTGATGATACCTTTTCGTATTACAGGCGCATGTCGCGTGCATATAATTACAAACCCTCTTTGCCAGCTCCCGCGAATTGAGGCAGTGTCAAGGAGGCGCTCACCAGGCGGAGCCTGTTCAGGTTGCGGAAAGCACTATACATCCTAATGACCTCAAGGCACAGCAACATCAAACCTGTAGCGCAGATGCCATGCTCCGCAACACACGGGCTCGAACTGCCGAGTGCCAGGGGAATAGGACTGCGGTGAGACATGTGCCGACGTTGTATTCAATAATAGAAAACTGTCGCGTGAGCACTTGGTAGTCACTGCATCTCAGATCCATCGTGGCCAATTGCGGTGTAACGGGTACTGCCATGAGATTGCAAGCTTTTTTTGTGGTGGAGGATGATCATCGATAACAGCCTTCTTTGTCGACGTCAGCTTGCTGGCTGTGCTCGGGTATGTTGCCAAGAAGGTACGACTTGGGCATTCGCTAAACCGCTTGGTGCAGTCACCCAGAATCGCCGCAATTGGCCCGAACCATGACCGTCAAGAAAAGTCAAGAACTTTGGGTCTGCGGAGCCTTCACTAATCTAGAGCTCAAGAAAAGCCAACCAAAAACTAGAGCCATACACAGGGTAGTATGCATACCAGCAGGGCTGTGCCTCCGTAGTCGTAATGTCCGGCTATGCTGAGACCGGGAGCTTGTATGTGCGGACTTGCTCTATCGCAAACGTGTAGGTACCTGCATCTGGAATGACGTTCTTACCATAGTCCTGAGGCCGGAGCGATACCTTAGGTGGCGCTTCCAAGTGGTGTACCGGAAATAGCTTTCTAGCTTTCTAGGCTGTGTCGTGTGCTGTCTATCGTGAAAGCGTGCAACTTCAGACGAGTAGAGTCTGGGTCGAAGATATAAGTATGTCGTGTGTCCGTAGGAATTCAGTATCCAATCACACATACCCGGCTGACGCTCGCTCTACATTACCACATTCCAATTCTCACTTTTCGACTTCACTGTCAATCGACCGACCTCCTACTCCATTAGCAACAGCCGTAGGCGTACTTCCCACTCTTATCGTTCTCGAGCAACAATCATGCTCGCCAGAATACCAACAAGCGTGGAGCTCGGTATCCATGGAGCACCGAAAGCATCGCCAACACTTCCAGCTCAAGTTCCACGATTACTTTCGTTGAAGACGATCAACCTACCGCTGCAACAAGTAGACGAGCTCGTGACCCCGGCATCAGCGGTGTTACCAACGCCAACATCTGAGATCTTGGGCGGGCACCCGCTCAGGATTCTGGTCGCACCATCAGGTTTCAAGGAAAGTCTGGGCCCAGAGAACGTGGCCGACGCCATCGAAGCAGGAATCCGGAACGTACTGGACGGCAATTTCGTTATTCTGCGCAAGCTTCCTCTGCACGATGGCGGAGAGGGCTTCGCTCGTGCTCTAGTGGCGGCACATGGCGGATCCGTCGTTGACGTGCAAGTCACGGGCCCCACCGGATCATTGGTCGACTCGCATCTTGGTTTTATTGGCAAGGACAAGAAAACGGCTGTGTTGGACATGGCAGCAGCTGCAGGCCTTCGACTAGTGCCCAAGGACGAGCGCGACCCAACAACAACCACGACCTACGGCGTCGGGGAGCTAGTTAGGGAGGCGCTCGATGCAGGGTCCACAAAGATCATCATCGGGTGCGGAGATTCGGGAACCTCAGACGGAGGTGCGGGGATGCTCCAGGCTCTTGGTGTTCGGTTACTCGATGCAGATGGCAAGGAGTTGCCCAAGGCCGGCGGTGGTCGGTCGTTGGCACGCCTAGCCAGCATATGCTGGGACGGTCTACACCCCCGGTTGCGAGAGACTGCTGGTAAGCTGCCTAGCCCTTGGTTTACATACCTGTTTTTAACTCTATCCCAGTCGAGAAGGTCCAGATAGAGGCCGTATGCAATGTCAAGAACGTACTATGCGGCCCCAAGGGCGTCGCGCGAGTATACGGCCCGCAAAAGGGGGCCACGCCTGAGCAGGTCGATATGCTTGCAGCAGCGCTTGAGCGGCTGGCGCAGGTTGCTCAGTCGACCCTTGGAAAAGACATCTCTCGCACCCCAGGCAGCGGTGCCAGCGGTGGTCTCGGAACCGGTTTGATGTTGTTGGGCGCTACACTGCGCGCACGCGCTGAAGCCATCAACGAGTACTTTGAATTCGATCAGGTTTTCGCAAACCAGTGGGATTTTGTCATCACCGCAGAGGGCGCCCTGGATTTCCAGTCACCGAATGGAAAGGTCGGTCAATCCTTTATTGTCGCCTCGTGTGAATTCTGCTGACGACGACAGATGACGACTGAGATTGCTCGGCGTGCAAAGCGAAACGGCGCGCAGGTCGTTGCGCTAGCCGGTACCATCGGAGAAGGTGCAGATGGCTGCTACGGCGCTGGCATCAAAGCCTTCACCAGTATCCTCAGAGAACCAGTAACCCTGGAGCAAGCGATCGGCCAGACAGAGGCATTGGTCAAGGACGGCGCCGAGAAGGTAATGCGCATGATTATGGTAGGGTTGGCTCTTGGACGACGGCATCGCTGAGAGCGGTGTCGCGTGCACTGCCTGGGACAAGAGTTTTCGGTGCCTTGGTACTGCCGTGATGGCGTGGTCCCCAACAAGAATGTTTCCCAATAGACATCCAGATTTAGCAAGAAATGATGATGATGAATTAATGACGAACACTGCTGTCAAAAGCTGCAAAGTGAGGAGGTCGGTGGGAACGTGTGATGCCGCGTGTCCACGAGTTTCTTCAGCCGGTACTGTTCTGCGCACTAAATTAGCGATTACGCCATTCTAATCAGAGCAATTGCTGATCACGCGAGCACTGCAAAGACAGTTTACTTGGGTCAGTGAGTGATACATCACTGTCGCTATCTACACTGACGGCGGTCAAGACACGCCGCTATATCCAATCGGCAGGACTCTTCAAGTTCCTCTCCTGTTCCACCCCTTTTGTTTGCCTCGCCTTCTCATTAACGCTCTCCATCTCGAATCCAGCAACCTTCTTATACACCCTTCCAATCTCTTCCAACTCCTCCCTTGGAATAACGTCGTACACATTCTTGAAACCATCCGGTGCCCTCTCCTCCGCAAGTTGCAAGACGTGATCAGGGCCGTTCGCTCGATTTGCCATGACGATCTTCGCGGTCGGCGGCAGCCTCTCCGATTCGTATGCTTTCAACGCACCGGGAATATCCAGAGTATTGCTGGAGAGGTGTTTGGCAAGTGTCTCGGCGTCGATGATGGCTTGAGAGGCCCCGTTGGACCCAATGGGGTACATGGCGTGGGCTGCATCGCCCATGAGCGTAAGACGGCCAAACGACCAGGCTTCCACAGGGTCGCGATCGGACATGGGGAACTCAAAGACCTTATCTGTGCTGTTGATCAAGTCCTTCATCTCCAGGCCTCCGCATCTCCACGTCTCAAACGGTCCTGCGAAGACGTCTTTGTTGACAGATTTGGTCCAGTCAGTCTTGGGCGGCGTTAGATCCACATCGTCCTTGTCGCGTATGCGCAGTTCTGCAATCCAGTTCACAAGGCTTTTACCTTTGTCGGCTGATCTTTGGCTGATGGGGTATGCGATAAACTTCTGATCGGCGTGGCCTGCCCACACCATGCTTGCGCCTGTCAAGTACTGCTCGCGCTCAATGCATCCGCGCCAAAGCATGCGTCCTGAGAAGCGGGGTGGTCCTTCGCCTGGGTAGAGAAGTCTCCTTGCCGTGGAGTTGATACCATCAGCAGCGATCAGGACATCGCCTGTGACGCTTGACTCATCAACTGGCGCACCGTCCCTCCTGTGCGAAAACCGTGCTGTGATACTCTCGTCGTTCTGATCGAACCCAGCCAAGGCGTGGTTCAGGTGCAGTACATCCTTGCCAAGACGCTCCTTGACGGCGCTCAGAAGCAACATCTGGAACTCTCCGCGGTGGATCGAGAATTGAGGCACCTCATATCCGGCATCTACGCCTCTAGGCTCGCTCAGAATAGAATCGCCATGACGATTGTAGAAATTCAGCTCTTTCGTCTTGATGCCCGTCTTCTCCAGTGCTTCAAGCAAGCCTAGGTTCCGCAGGATCAACACTGCAGATGGCTGGACATTGATGCCAACGCCGAGCGTTGTGAGCATCGACGCTGTCTCGAAGATTCGAATGTCACTGAAGCCGGCGGCATGGAGCGCTAGCGCAGTGGTCAATCCGCCGATACCGGCTCCGGCGATGAGGATCTTTGGCTGTGTGGCGGAGTCCAGGAACGGCATGTCGGGAAACACGTGTGCAGAGTGGATAGGCAGTCAGATAAGAGAGTGTGTCGCGGACGAATGCAAAAGATACAATACTCATCACCAAGTCGGTCCCACTTCCCTGTCTGGTGGAGACATTACGTTAAAAGTGCTCTTGAACATACCTAGGTAGTGCCGAGTTTCGCTGCCGCGGCTCGAATGTGGCCGCAGCAGAGCAATGCCCAGTTTTTTTCTCTCATCCCGCGATAAAATTAGTTCAACGCCGGTCGTCGCATAGATTTCGGGCGTTCTCCGTACGGAGTGTGGGGAAAACAAAGGGTCTAGTGAACTAGGCGTCTGTGCCATGGCCGTAATCGGTTGGTCCGTGAATCGCCCTTGAGAGCGTTTCAACGCTCCAGTACATTATAAAAACACATCTCAAGCACAAAGAATGTAATTGTAAGGATATAGCCCTACTACTCTACTACTTACGTCTTAAAGAGTAGAAGACGCTTATCTCTTACTTCTTTCTTCTTTCTTTCTTTTTCTTCTTTCCTTCTAAACTACTAGACTCTATTAGGACTAGCTTAGGCTATACTTCTAGATTCTACCTAGTTTAGCGCGTAGATAGCGTATTCCCTTAGAGTATATAAAGAGAGACTTTCTCTTCCTCTTTTATACTCTTTGTCTACTATTCTCTTCTTACCCTAAATACAAGCTACCTACTTAACCAGCCTGCCCTTTTGTGCGTGACGTCTGCCTTACATTAATGTCGAAAAAAAAATCCTTAACAATTTAGTACTATCTAGACAACATGACCGTCTTCTCCTCGTTAGCATGACCTTAAATTGATACAACAACAACACAACCCTTATTCATGGCCAGCTTACTCCGACTAAGGGGCATAGTCCTCGTTGCCGTCTTTGTCGTACCTAACATGCTTAACCCTGTCCATACCATGTGTAGCCCGAAGATGGCCTAGGGAGGTAGGGAGTTAGTAAAGCTCAGCTGCTTCTCATGCCCATGGTGCTTACAGTTGTCAGGAAATGAGCAATATCCTTGATCGCGCTCAAGGGCGCATTGATGACCGAGATCTAGAGCCGAGGCATTAGCTTCACCGTAAGTCTATACCGAGGTGGCCGCAACGGTGGTGGGTGCTTGAATCCCCTTTAGCCAACGTGTACTTACAGCAATCGATATTCTCACAGTAGCGGTTCTTACAAGCCAAACTACGTGTTTTGTATCGCAGAGCGTTCAATTCAGCCGGAGTAAGCTTCGGCTCATGCTGGAAATGGCAGAACTTTCCGTTCTCGCAATGGCCGCCAAGGTGCCAGTGATTGCACATCTTCTTGCCTACCTTCTTCATGCGTGCTTCAAGCGAAGCCGCAGCGGCAGGATCTTTCGGTGGTAGTGGTTCGTCAAGCCGTTGTCCAGCTTTGTTGTAATAAGCATACTTTCTCTTAGTACTTTTCTTAGTAGCAGTCGTAGCCGGCGCGATGGAAATCTTGCCTGCTTCAGGGAGACCAGATTTGCCCACAGTGGCTGCAGTCATTCAGTCAGCCATGAGTCAACTCATAGTTGACACGAGTGTGCTTTGTTACTTACCCCACGAAGAGTCGCCGTTGGATTCACTAGGTGCGGTGGCTGATACGGGAGTGGCGCTGGGCGAGGGGGACACCATCGAAGCCCTCGGAGTGAACGCGGGCGACATATTGTTTTCATTCGTAACGGACCGAGACAGAGGCTGAAGCTGTGCTACAGATTGCACGGGCGACTGTACGGCACCGAAGCCATTGGTCGGAGGTGTATAATCGGGCAGTGACTCATTCCTGAAGACGTCTTCAAACCGAGTGCGCTTGAAATTGACTAATTCCGAGAATCCGCGGTAAGCTGGTGTGGTCTCGAGGAGTGTGATCCGACCAGCCCTGGCGGTATCGTGTTTGAAGTGTTCGAGATTTAGGAGGTATCCTGCGTCATGACAACCACCGAAGACGATGTGACGGCAGGTGGGATTCTCGCTAAAGGTACGAAGCATTTCTGCAGAAGACATGTTAACGCTAGTCACTGGGAGCGGGAGGAGTGCAGTACCCTTAATCTTGTGGTCGGCCCTCTCCTTTCCATGGCCGACGTCGATAACACTAAATAAGGGTTGATTGACGCTGAAACGCTGTGCAAAGACTCGCAGTTCCTGTGGATTTCGAAGAAGGCCAACTGACGCCAACTTTTGGGCGAGCTTATCGAGACTTAGATAGACCTGGACCATAATCGGCCAGTTGCCGGAGTTGTTGTAGAGCGAAGCAACATGGTTGCGCATTGCATGATACAATCGTGATGCAGCTTCCGACCCTCCATCACCACCGGCAGCTTGAAGTAACGCATCTTGAAACTGCAGAGGAATAGTCAACAATTGGGGTCATAGGTAGGCTGGCTCGGCCGCGATATCGCGTGAGTGTTATCGGCCGGCCATGCACGGCCGGCATTGAAATGTACAGTTGCCAGGACAAACTGAAAGATTCAGACTCGGAAGTTTGGAAATACTTACGATAGCTCCATCCCCATCAATAAGTGCCAATACAAATGAACTCGCTTCCTGCAACCTGGATCAGCACACAAAGGCGCAAGGCTGAATTTGCAGCGAGTAACGCACAAGCTGACGTTCGTAATCCCCCACCAAACCCTGTTTCTCTTCAACGGTTCTCTGATAGTTACGCCTGATATCTCTTTCACTCAAATAATCATTCTTCAAATTGCCAAGTTCTTCGGACAAGGCTTGATACTTTGCTAGAATTTCCTGTTTTAGTTGTCAACGTTTGTCGCGAGGTCGAACACGCGACTGAGCGATACGTACGCTAACGAAATGCTCTCTGGCCTCATCGGATGCGCGAAAGGTTTGCATCTGGTGGACCAACCGGTCGTAGTCGCTGTAATTGGCCATGATGACGGAGAGCCTGGTGTCGTGAGTAGAAAGTGCTCGACCGTGGTTCGGGGCGGGTAAGGAGAGCTGGAGGCAGCACTCGAGGTAACGTGTGCAGGGTCGAAGAGGGTCTGGGCGGGAAGTCTAGACTGGAAGAGTGCAGCGCGGGGCGATCACGTCCACCTCGTGTAGACTCACTCGAACACGCAGGTTCACTGCGCTTTGTTGTGGATAGAATTGGGCGGTGGTTGCATAAGAAGAGATATTGTAGAGCGTCGAGGTTCTCATACAGCTTTGGCAAACATGCTGTTGGCAGATTTGTAGTGGATGTGCTGTTTCTCCCAACAGGGCGCAGCTCTTTTTGTGGATGAGCTGCAACAGTGGGCTATGGGAGGCACAGGCGAGCGTATCGCCGCCTGCCCTCTTGTGTGACACAAAACACTATTGACAACACACAGCCTGATGGCACGACGAGGAGAGAATGTTCTGGAGCTTGCAGAGTGTCTGCAAATGTGCTGACGGAATGTCCTTGAACAAACTCGAACAATTAAGCTGGCTGTAGCTCTGGAGCTCAACACGACGGGTTAGAAGCGCGTTGGAGCAGGCGTAGCGCGACTGAGAGAACCATCATAGCGACTAAGCTCTTGACAACAAATGATTAGAGCTCTACGGACATGTGCTGTGTGGAGAGGATGCATTATGTTGACTAATCGTGGACAACGCGTAGCAGTAGGTAGGCCGACGCATGTCCTCGCATTCCTCGGTCTCGGTGCAATTCCGCGTCTGATGTCAGCATCCACAGTACCATTTGAACCAACCTCATCCCCACAATGACGCCAAACAAGCTGCACGAGCAGTGCCTCGAGCTGCAATGTCGCGTAAAGGTGACATGGGGCACTCTTGTCCTACTTATAATGGATCGCTAGGGCAGCTTTTGCGGTTCCATGCTTCGCATCTCCTCCTGACGCTACAGCAGCCAGCGCTCCATCGCGATTCGATACCATACCACCATCATGTCTGCGAACAAGAAGGCGCGCACCCAGCCTCCGTATGAGCTGTTGTACTGGCCGGGCATTCCAGGCCGTGGAGAGTTCATCCGCCTAGCCTTCGAAGCAGCAGGCGTCTCGTACAAAGATGTCTGCAACGAGTCTGAGGAGGGTATGCAGCACCACAGACACACAATACACGCTTTGTACTGCCATGGCTGACAATCTCGTAGGCATGAAGGAGATGATGGCCCTCTTCGACCAGTCCTCGACAGGCTCCGACGGCAACCCTCCTGCCTTTTCCCCGCCCGCTCTGCGCATTCCCGGCGAAGGCAAGAACGGCGCCGCGCTGGTCATCTACCAGACGCCATCCATCCTCTCCTACCTCGGCGATAAGCTTGGCCTCAGTGGCGCAGACGAGGCGGAGAGGGCGTGGATCCTGTCGCATGCTCTGACGGCGCTGGACCTCAACAACGAAGCCCATGACACGCACCATCCCATTGCCATCAGCGCATACTACGAGGACCAGAAGGAGGAGTCGCTCAAGAAGGCAGCCGAGTTCCGCGAGAAGCGCATCCCCAAATTCCTCGGCTACTTTGAGCGTGTGCTCAAGGGCAATGAGGCCCAGGGACAGGCCAAGTTCCTTGTTGGAGAGAGTCTCAGCTATGCCGACCTTACCATCTGGCATGTGCTGACCGGGTTGGAGTTTGCCTTTCCCAAGGAAATAGAGGCAAGGAGGAAGGATTACCCGCTTTTGTTTGGAACTTTCTACAATAGCATAAAGGAGACCAAGGGAATCAAGGAGTACCTGAGTAGCGACAGGCGGAAGCCGTTCAGCATGGGCATCTTTAGGCATTACCCAGAGCTGGACAGGCAGTAGACAGACGAGCGTGCCAAAGCAGAAGCACCATCACACTAGAAGAAAATCAATTGCAAGTGGTATCTTGAAGGGGTGCCTGATACAGGCTCATATCATCTCATTCTCATTCCTTTTGATGCCGGTACATGACGCATAACCGAAGCCCTGCCGTACTCCTGACCCATGTAGATATAACGAGATCGATCAAACCCAACGAACCCGCCCCTACATCTAGTAGTCGGTCTGCTGGCTCTGGGGGAACTCGAAGTTGACGCCCTTGCCAGTGAGGCGCTTGTAGACCTCGCTGTAGGTGTCGAGCCTGTAGTCGACACCGCCGCGCTCCTTCTCGTCAAGGACAACCTTGAGGATCTTGCTGCCGTCCTCACGGGTACGGAGACGCTTGCCGACAATCTCGACGGGGAAGACGAGGTCGGTCAGGATGGCGTCGTGGACAGCGGTGAGAGTCCGGGACTGGGGACGCTTCTGGGTCTGGTTGGAGCGCGAGCGGTTGGAGCGCTTGGGGCGGGGGAGAATGCGGCGGGAAGCAACGATCAGGACGTGGCGGTCGGAGAACTTCTTCTCGAGCTCACGGGTGAGACTGGAGCATTGTCAGTACAAGAACGGCCCTCGTTACTCGAGGAGGGAACATACCGCTGCTGGGCCTTGTGCCATCCGGACAGAAGGGGAACAGGGACGAAGATGACAATCGCCTTGCGTCCGTGGCCAACCTCGATCTAAGAATCCTGGTGTCAGCTTGATGTTGCTGCCCAGTGCCCACCGCCTCTTCAATGTATGGGTGTAGGTGTAGGTGTGTAGGCGACGCTCGATAGCGCGTGTGGTGTTCGGGATTTCATACCTCGCGAGCAGAGACGAACTGGAGAGGGCGCAGGGAAGCCTTCAGGTCGGGGACATTGTTCTCGAGGTCAGTCAACGCCTATCGTGCCGGTTAGTGCTGTCGTCGCCCACGTGCAATTGACGGGCACACTTGCGCTGGCGATGCTGGTCTCGATCTCAGAGGGGTTCTGCCTCGACGGGCTGTTGGGCGCGATCTTGTTCAGAGAGTTGGCGGACATGTTGGCGGCTTGATGTCGAGCTGGTCGGAGTCTGAAAGTTCGATGTGCCTGCTCAGCTGCGAGAAATCACTCTCGCGGCAGGTGGGCGTCAAGCGAGCCGCTAGGCTGCTTTGGGCGCTTAGCGTGAGCGCTCTGGGAAGGCGCTGTGGACGCAGTTGCACACCAACACCAACACCACTCATCGTCGGCATCTCGAAACAAGCCCCGCCTGCTTTGCTTTCATGGACAATCATTATCATGGCTTCACCGTCGTTTGTTAAACAGTTTGCCTGCGCTCTCACCTCGGCTCATATACAGAACAAACCAATGCAGCACTTTATTTCATATTGCTGTAACCACTGCTCTCAGTTCAACGAGCACTCTTCATTATGCTAGACTATATACCCATCCAGAAAACATATTAAAATCTCCCCTGCTTCTTCATTCACCTCTGCAGACTAGGTGTCGGTCTCAAAACCCCTCCAGCACATCCTCGCAATTCGCCTGTTGCACAATCTGATCTCTAATGTTCTTCATGGCTTCCCAGCGTTTCGCCGCCTCCTTCTTTCCAGCGCGCGTCTTCATCATCTCCACATATCGAGCGTGGCGTTCGTCGACTATGTGCACAACCCGTCGAACCGTACCCGTACCACGTGGCTGTGTTGCGGGTCCGTATACTGCCCCACGTACGACTCCCACTGCGCCCAGGCCATCGAGACGGTCGGCATCCTGAACAATCTGGAGGGCAGGATAGGCGACGCACTGCTGGGCAATCATAGCCGGGTTCCGAGTCTCGTATGTGAAGGACACCAGGGACGCAATATGCGAGGCAGGACCCCAGATGGATGGCGGGCACTCGGGTGCAGACTCCCTGATGAACAAATCGATGCAGTCCCGCTGCTGCTCCTGGATAGCTTCTTCCGTCTCCATCTCGACTAGCTCATCTGAGAGGTACTTCCTGTCTCCAATGTCGTGCACCATAGCCGCGACGTAGACAACCAGGGGATCGACGTTCCGGAATACATCGCGATCCTTCTCCGCATGCCAGAGGCGATGTGCGTTCATTACTACGCGTTGGATGTGTTCGTAGTCATGAGAAGGGTCGTACGTCGACGAGTTCATCTTGTCGCGGACAGCGATGTTGATCTTCTCGAACCAGTGCCTATCCTTGTCAGCTACCGTGGCGCCGTCCATCAGCTTGTCGAGAGAGATGAGCCGCGTGTCTCGTTCGTCGTTCCGGCGCTTGGTATCGCTCTTGGCTGAGCTCAGCGGCGTGGAGATGTGGGAAGAAGCAAGTTGGTCCGCGACCGAGGACATCGTCTCGTCAGGCAATTTGCGAGTCTTCGAGGATTTTCCGAAGCTGGATAGTCGGCGGTGTATGCTCTCGAAGACTTTGTCTGTCTTGCTGGTCTTGGTCTTATCCTGAGACATGATAGAAAAGTCGATGTGTATATGGTTTGAGTAATAGTAGTAGTAGATCTTGATGTTTGATCTGCCTCAGAGTTGATAGTGGAGAATGTCAGTTACTTTGTGGTGTAGAAAAAAGATTATCGGGGGTGGGAGGTTTTTATCGTATGGGAGTGGTTGACTGTGCACTTGGAAACAATGCTGCAGTGTATTTTCACTCTTCTTCGCGGCCGCTGTATCGCGAGCTCTTGTTTGGCGAGTGAATTGAGCTCTACTGTCATACCAACTCGATTTGCGAAGAGGTGGCCAGACCTTGCAGAACATTTGCTATAGCCACATGGCATTGGAACCTGCTGGCCCAACACTGCTTCTCAAGTATCACATCTTACGACTCGTGGCCATAGTCAAAGTGCTACGCACACAATGATTCGCGCGACTCTGCTGTCAACGACTTAGCTAGGAATCATTCACAACTAAATTCTTTTGAGCTTATGGAGTGACACCGCCTGTAAAAGTATCGAGTACGTGGTCTTCATTAATGTCGTGGTTGTATTACTATTTCAAAAGAGGTATGCAAACCATAGAGTAGGAGACAAAAGAAAACCATGAGCAACTCCTCGCCGATTAGGATATACATGACAGTTCGTAAGTGGGTGGTGATGCAAGCAGACTTGCTAACGAGTCCTCCAGCATGACGTCCGACACAACAGCTCAATCATAGCCAAAGAACAGTTGGTAGCTCTGGCAACCTTATGTCAAGCCTTTACACAGGTGTGATATCGATTGGTTGTAGTGGGTGACAAGTTGACGTCTAGACTCGCGAGCCACGACTACAGTATTCTTAGCTCGAGCTTCACAGGATAGTGACGAAAAACTTACGCAACAGCACGGCGGTTAAGGCGATGGACCGTCAAGATTCCAAGGATAGCAGTCGCCAACCAAAGGATCATGGACAAGAAGGAGAAGGCCTGAGCAGCGCGCCATTGACCACATGAGTCGTTGCGGCTAAACGATACACCCCTCCAAGCCCACGCACTACCACAACCACGGTCGTTGAACCAGCTGACAAGCAGTCCAAAGACAGCGGCCCAACCAGCAGTAAATACTGCGCAACAGTTGTTAGCAATTGTTCAAATCATCATAGAGAGCCGGGGTACTCACTAAAGTCGGATGTATAGCCAGTGATACTAGAGCTGGTGGGGATGGCCCAGATGATTGCGAAGAGAACGGAAAGCGAGGACCAGATTATGGTGAAGATCAAACGGCCCAGAGGCCCGACATCGTGTCGTGATCGTTGGTAGATAAAGTATGCTGATAGACCCAAGACGATGGCAGCAAAGACCCATTGCGCTGTGCGCAGGATGATTGAGAGAAGACGTGTGAAGAGCATGCTTGTTAGAGGGGTACGTCGAAAGGAACAGTGGAGGTCTTTAGTGTGTTGATACTGTGATGCTGGCAAGACCTGGTAGTTGAACGGTTGCTTTGTAGTGATGGAATATCATGGTCTCTATGCTGCAGTATATATACCTGGCATTCACGACTGTGCCTTGCTTCGCCAGAGCAAACACCAACGAACGTCAGCCACGACTATTGCGTAGCATTCTTGGCATCTCAGAACGGCCGTTGATCACACAAGCGTAGGGTTTGCCCTTCCTGGGCCTCGTCAGCCACGCATGTTTACTGTCTTTAGATGGTGTGGCTAGTGCAGTGGAGCCGCATAGCCGTGTGGATCGCTGACTTCTAGCGCACTTGTTTGGGTATGAGATCATCGTGTCTTGGTCATCCCTGCCAGGACGCGTGGCGCATGCGAGTGCGGCGCTGCCATTTGTCGACGCTGCGAGATGTCAAGAGCAGGAACCTTGTATCGTGATTGCCGATAACCGCATAGTTTTGGTGTTTTCTTGACTGTTGACGGTCTGGCCAGGTGACGACGATGGTTTGGCCTCTGACCTGAGGAACGCTGAAGCGACAGCAGGTTATTCCAAACGAGCACAGGATCAGCTCAGATGAAAAGCAACCACATGCCACGTACCCATGCACTTTCTGGGATATCTTGTTGTGGCCGCTGCTACCTCTCTTCGTAAGGCTTGGAGAGACGTGAGAGCCCGAAAACGACGCCTGGTCTTCCACGGAGCGACCACGTAATCACCCAACATCTCGGGAACAGGTGCAGGACAGAGCCAGTCACCGTTGGAGTCGCAAAACCAGGACAAAATATTGCGTTGAATGTCTGGGGGATCCCTGATTTCCAAGGTCGTTGTGCTCCATCGAGTCGCATGCTGCGTAGGTCGCGCTGGGGCCGAGCCACTGAGTTACGCATGCTAAGGCCGAAGTGAACTCTGGGGTCGCAACTTGATACTTATCTCAACTTGGGTAGGAATGGCCCTTTTCTCTTATCGCATGTATGCGTTGCCAAAATTGATGAGTGGCCATTATTCGCCGGCAGACAGCTGTCAGTATTCCTCCATCGAGCCCGTAAGATGGAATGGATCGGCACGCAGCATGTGCTATGGCAAGATGATCGCAAAAGCTAAAACTCGGGTATAGGCTTTCGGGCAGACAAAGGTTAGTAGGCATGTCGACTTGTTGCAAAACCGGGCCCGAAAAGGCATTGTGACCCTTGGAAGGTCGACGTCGGTTGATGACGCGCATTTCCTCCTCTTAGCGAGCACGCGGCAGCTCCTCGACGCGTCGTCTTCTTCTCTAACTTCTTTACCACCACACTCTATTATCACCAAACGCGGCCGTAAGAAAGTGAAGCCCAGTAGCTGCTGGACTCTGATCGTGTTCGTGGTTGAACACTGTTTAGATCCGACCCTACAATGGCTTTAGTGACCTCTCAGGGCTCGATCGCTAGACGCATTGTTAAGCACTGCATTTTTTTATGTCTCCTAGCAGCTCGAATAGCCCGGCTTGACGCGTAAACCCACAATGTGTCGTGCCATAACCGGAAACAAAGGTGTACAGGTCCGCCATGGGTATTGTTGCTCACAAGGCTGAGATTCACCCTCGCGCCAGAAGCACTGAAGAAGATTGCATCATGTTGCGGGATTCAGACAGAAGTCGCAAGATTGATGTATCCCTTTCCACACCTCCGAATTCCTAGCTCATAATACGGCTGGGTACCCGACACAGCTTTCGAAGCTTCCTATTTTCTTGTAACTGGAGACCCGATGTGGATGGGAGCTGCGACTAGCACCTAAGAGTCATTACGATTCAGCTGCATGGCGCAAGCTTAGGGTAAGCTGCTAGGAGTAGATATTCCAGGGCCATATCTCACATTCGAGTTCGCGCGTTAAAGAGAAGTCTACGACTGTGGATGATGATGGCATGGGATATGACGGGGAATTCGAGAGGACAGGTCTCTTCAAAGATTGCCCTTCACAGGACGGGGTTGATTGCAGGCCTTCTGAAGCATCCACAGAGCATGCAATTGAGCGCAATGCTGCAATAAGGATTATCTGTTACGCGCCTCAGAGGGAGACGTGGTCCATGGCAAACTGGGGTGCACGTCGAGAACCACAATAAGAATGTAATTGAAGCATTCGGACGACACTTCCAACCAAACGCCTTACACCATGCCAGATGCGACTCGACTCGATGCAAACACCCTCTTTCCCAAACGTATCCCTCTGTAGTCAGTAGATCATCAACGTCAAACGTACACCCGTCTACCATTCCTCCTCTTCTGCCGTGCCCAATCAACCCAACCACACCCACCAAAATAGCAATATAACCGCGGCAAAGAAGCCGACCCAGGCCTTCCAGCCCACGCCTGTTTTTTGCGCCATTCGCAACATACGATTCATGGTGCCCTTGATCTTATGTCTCGAATTCTCAAACTGGTCGTTCATCTTCTCGGCGAGAGTAGTAGATTCGCGAATTTCATCGCCAATGAGATGGGTCAACTAGACGGCGTTAGCATATTACTCTCCAAATACCGCAGTCGCAGAAAAGAGGACAAAGAACAACATACATCCTTCAACATCTTAACCTTACTCGTCAACACACCAACCTGCTCATCATTCTGACTCTCCAACTCATCCAACACCGCCGACGAATACTGTCCCCTCGAGTTCGGCGTCGCAGCCCGATACACACCATCCCTTCCATCATCACTCCCCCTTCCCCCTCCTCCTCCTACACCATAACCCGCATAACTACTCCCTCCGCTCCCAGGATACAAGCTCCCATTCGCTCTGTTCCCACCACCACCACTAGCGGCACCCGGATACGCGCCGAAGCCGGGTCCGTCGGCGGAAGAAGGCGGCGTGTAGCCGTACCCGCCAGCAGCATTGTAGGGGCTTGCGCGAGCTTTGTTTTTTGTTTTCGAGGGCGAGGCGCTGCGGTTGTATGAGGAGAAGAGGTCGTCGCGCGCGTCGGCGCGGCTGCTGAATCTACTTGACATGGCTGCGCTATGTGTGTGATATGGTAGAGAATATGTCCCTCACCCTTTCTGGTTTCGGGGGCGCGAGAGACTCGGAGTTGCGATATTCGTGCGTGTCTCGTTTCGTGGTGGAGGCTTAGGGCGGCGGCGCGTGCAGTTTGGCGATAACGTGGTAGAATTGCGATATCTGGGGTAATGCGCGTGTAACAGGAGTGTAGTGTATGCCTACGGGGGTGGGTAATATGTGGAGGGTTGCCGGGCGCTTTTTCGGGAGGGAGATGTTGGCCGGAGGTTAGAAGATGTTGGGTGGTGCTAACGCCGAGTGCGCAACTAGGAACACGTTGTTGGAACGGCGGCGGGTAGCAGCACGTGTTTGGTGGCGCAAGAGAGGCTTCCTGGCATGAGAGCGCAGATTTAATATTCACAAGTTTAATACGAGGCATGCGCGTAAACTTGACATTGGAAGTATGCCGCTGAAACATGTCACCGGACCATGGTTAGAGTAAAGGCCACATTCGCAACCACGGGTATCTTCGTGAACATCTCTAGCATTTCCGATCTTGGTAGAGTACCAAAACCCAGCTTGCAAGAGCCATTTGAAAATATACAGCTGTCCCCGCAGGCTACCCACACACCCGTATGCATCTGTACAAGTACAAGGAACCCATCCAAACCATATGTGCATTCTTCATTCCAAAGCGTGAAAGTGGACTTTTCTCATACGTGGCTCCGAACATGACCAGCGACCCTCGGGCACTCGTAGTATCGTGGAACAATGTTTCCTAGTCTGGCACCACGCCCCTGCTCACACAACAGGCGCAGTCTAGTTCTTGAGACCGACCTTGTTGAGCAAGCTGCCTGTTCGTCCAGCAACCATGGCCTTGTCATCGAAGATCTTGAGCAGGCTCTTCCACACCTGGCCTGGCTCTTGACTTGCGTCAATGGGCTTCCAGATACCCGTCTTCTGGTAGTATGCAACAACGGGCGCCGTCTGGGCGTGGTAGGTCGAGAGGCGCTTCTTGAGCGTGTCCTCGTTGTCGTCGGAGCGCTGGATGAGCGGCTCACCGGTTACGTCGTCGGTCATGGGGGCCTTGGGTGGGTTGAAGATCTTGTGGTAGGAGCGGCCAGATGCGGGGTGGACGAGGCGGCCGGTAATACGCGAGACGAGGAGACCGTCGTCGATTTGCAGTTCAATAGCGTGTTGGAGGGGCTTCTTGGTCGCCGCAAGCATGCCGTCGAGCTTCTCGGCCTGGGTTACTGTTCGTGGGAAGCCGTCGAGGATGAATCTAGACAGACTCCGTGTTAGCATGCCTTTCCCACATAGCCAGAAGAAAGAAGTCATCAGAGTACGCACCCCTGGGCGCACTCGGCATTGCCCTCGAGCTCAGTCTTGATCATGTTGATCATGATCTCGTCGCTAACCAGACCGCCGGCATCCATAATCTTCTTTGCTTCCCGCCCGAGGGCTGTCTTGGCCGCGACTTGGGCGCGCAGCATGTCTCCGGTAGCCTGCAATCCGTCAGCCCGCCATTCCCGGCTTCCTACACCGCAGCCTCGTGCTACGCAGAGCAGGTAAGACGTACGAGATGGCATGCGCAGAACTTCTCCTTGATTCGCGGCGCTTGTGTGCCCTTGCCTAGGCCCAGTGTAAGCAAAAAATGCCACATTTCAACCCTCTTCAGCCAAACTACGCACCAGCACCCGGTGGCCCCATCAAGATCATCCTGACGCTCTCCGCCGACGTCGATGCACCCCCGCTGTGGCCAGACAGCTTGTTCTCCAGCTCGGCGATGCGCTTCTCGAGTCGGTGGACGGTGCTCTTAAGGTCATCGACCACGGTATCTGTTATGGGTGCCATTGCGCCGGGATGTGAGGAAGGGTTTGGGGGGAGAACTGCAAAGGGCGATGAGAAGGACAAGAAGATGCGCGGACCGCTGGGAGTGGAGAAGGGACAAGTGCGCAATGGCAGGTCGCGTTGTGGACGAGGTGGAGCTCACGGTCGCTCGCTAGCTTGCTTCTGCGTTCGGCTGCTTCGCGGGAAAATGCTTCCTCCTGCCCGATCCTCGGTCACGTTAGCCTCAGCAGGGTGATGTCAGAACGAAACGTCCCTGGGCGTACAAGGCTAGCCGCAGCGTGAGCGGAATATTCTCGGAATATCGACTGCCTATTATTATCTCCCGACACTGCTATGCCTCGTACGAGTCTGCATGTGGCATTCGAGGCCAATGCATTCTACGTAGCAGTGAACAGGTGGGGTCACAATGCCATCATTGCGGCACGGCTGCACACATAGCACCTAACATTATGCATTCGAGGGACATGGTATCATTGTATGTATTGCCCTCGCCCAGGGCCTATCAGAATCCTAGTACTCATTTCCAAGCACCTTCTTCAGTCCCTTGATCTCCGTCTCGTACTTCTCCACCTTGTTCTGACTAGTCATCAACTTTGTCAACAAATAGTTGATGCGCCCGGATGTTTGCGCAGGCTGGTTCTTTAGCTTGCTCAGCAACAGCAGCTCGTTCTCGCACTTGTCAATCGTCGCGTTCTCAATCTTTGTCAGATGCGTTAGGATAGCAAGGTCCAGGCGGCTCTTCAGCACCTTGTCCTCAGTCAGGCGCTTGAAAGCGGGGTGGTAGACTGGCTTTCCTGGCTTGATGATAGATGGACGCCCGTTCGCACCAGAGACAATGGTAATGAGCTCGGCCTGTTCGAGGGCGCGAAGTACAGACTCACCACCCGTCTTCAGAATGTCGTCGATGAGGACTTCATTGTATCTTAGACTCTCCTTCTGAGCGAGCTCTTTGATGAGATACCACGCTTGCTCAGCGTTCCAGTGTCGGTTTCCGCCTTCATCCTCTGCGCCAAAGATGTACATCTTGAGGATCTCAGAAGCTGACTGGTCGATGATCTCGTGCACAGCCTTGGTGGGAGTCTCGCCAGTCTTGATGCGTCGAGACAAGAACTCAAGATCGGTAAGGCGGCCGCCCAGAAGGTCGATACAGGTGTCGAGCTCAGCAAGGTCGTTGCGGTGCTCAGACGGCAGCTTTTTGGGCGAGCCGTCCGCTGGAACTGGGTCGTCCTCAACATCGGCGTCAAGATGCTTGATAACAAATCGCTTCGCTACCTCAGGGCTGCAGTCGGACAGAGAGATCTGACGGAACATACGGTCCGGCATGGCCTTGGAGAGCGATTTGCTGAATGCCACGTCGTTGGTCAGGAAGATAACATGGGCCACATTTGTCGTTGTGAGACGGGCGGCCCATTCGGCAATCTTGTCGTAGACGATACCGCCCTCCTGGCTCTTGTGCAGGAAGTTGTCCACCACAACGATAGGCCTGCGCTCTGGGTGTGCTTCGAGCCACTCGTCGTCTCCCAAGTGCGCATCCTTGTCGTTCTTGTGGCGTGTGTCCAAAGCAATTTGTCGCAAGGCGGAGGTCGTAGTGTTCCAGATCTTGCTGAGTTGAGAGTCAAGAGTCTCGGAGAAGCCAGTCTTGACACCTGTAGCACCTTGGGCAGCCATGTCGATCATTCCGGATATGCTGTTCATCCAACTGAACACAGGTCTGTATCCGACGGACAATGCTGCAGCATTGATGGTGGCGCTCTCGCCTCGGGCTTCCTGAATAGGTTTACAGTCGATCACGAGCTTGAGTTTCTTATCCTCCAAGGCCTGGTCAACGACAAGTTCGCGCTTACCGGAACCCCGAGGACCCTGGACGATGATGAAAGTATCAGCAGTCTCCATCAACCAAGTTCTGATTTGCTCAATGTCATCTTTCCTGTCGTCCCAGATAGCATCCATGCTGTCGTCGTCATCGCGCTTCTTGCCACCGTGTATGATATCTGTGGCGTAACCCTTGATCCACTGGTACCACTTGTTGTCTTCAATGTGGAAGTTGCGGGTGATGTGGGCTTTCACAAAGAACGTTCGGATACTACGCTTTTGTAAGTTTAGGCTTTCCACGCAGATTGTGGACTTACGGGTCAAAGACGATGGCAACAGTGCCAGCGATAAGGGCAGCTACAATCGGGATGATGATGCGAGGATGACCAAAGATCCAATCTCTGATATACCGAGGCTTGATCTTCTGCTCGTACTTTAATCTCAAGATTGTGCCCTTCTTGCCGCCTCCTTCAGCTTCTGACACGAGATAGCCATGCATACAGTTCCTGGCCATGATGGCCTTGCCAATGGTAGAATAGTCCAGATATGCAAACTTGGGGAGTACTTTCGAGTCGGGGGGCTGCATGACGATATCTGATAGCTTGCCGTACGGCCTGAAAAACTGGAAGAGCTGTTCTTGGCTCATCTCGATAGCTTCAGATGCCGGTACGCCTGCCTCAGCAGAGACAAATTCAACTCGCAGACGCGATGCTGGGAGACGCATGAGATCTTCAACCCATGGTTTTCCCTTGACCATCTTCGCGCGCATCCTCTTCCATGGACTCCACCATGGCTTGACCGGTTCTTCTCTTAGGTACTCTTGAAGCACTTTTTCAATCTCAGAAGTAGAAGCGTTTCCATCGTGAGTGAACTTGACAAACGCTCCCCCTTCTCGCATACGTGGAAGTACTTGGGTGCCCGTGATCTGTAAATTTCGTTTCGCACTCGCTCTTTCAATGACGGCTTTCGGGTCAGTGCCAGAAATGGTCGGACTGATGAGGCGGTCTAGTACTCTTGGCAAAGGGAGACCTAGTACTTTGCGAATCTGAATAGGAAACACATTGTTGAAGAAGAGGATTCCCTCGTTGGGTCCTGCGCTGATGTGGCCGGTGTTGTCTTCGCCAGCCTGTAGTCCAGTTACGTAGCGAGCAGGAACAGTCCACGGTCTTCGACAACCGAGGCTACTTGGTCTGCATGTTGCTCCAAGAGTCGGATGTACGATTCTGATGGCTCATTAGTATGTTTGGGATGATCGCCAACCAGGATCCAGCTTCGTAAACACACCTTGTCGACCCTTGCAGAGGGCGACGACACGTCTGGTGCCAGCCGGTACGGGGTAACATATCTGCAACCTAGTCGTCACCGGGGCATGGCGATACACAGAGTACAACGAAGGTCAGTGGACTGATGTGTGCTGCCTTGGGTGCCAAGCTGGCGAATCTGGAGATTGGAGGTGCGTGACGTCACTAATCTTGAATCTTGGCTTCACGCTATACAAGGGAAAAATCGAACACTCTACTAGGCAACTACAGGAGAGTGATTATCTTCCTTTGTAGAGTAATACTCTACCTAGGTGACTACAAAGGTAGCGTTTAATTTTTCCCTTCTATAGCGTGGCTTTGTGCATCTGCCGCCCTACGCTATACAAGGGAAAATCTTACATCCTACTACGCAGCTACAGAGAGAGATTATTCTTTCCTTGTATTATAATGCTCTACCTAGGCAACTATATTAAGAGAGGTTTATCTTCACTTCTATTATAATACTCTACCTAGGCAACTACAAGAAGAGTAGTTAATCCTTCTTGTATAGTAGTACTCTACCTAGGCAACTACAGAGGTGCCCAGGTGGTGTTCGGTTTTTCCCTTGTATGGCGTGGCCCGGCGAAGCGAAACCATCAAAGCCAGACGGCTGACCACAGCGAAAAGCGGCCAAAGCGTCACGAGTATCACACAGCAAGTCCTGGAACGTGGATTTGAATAGAACATTCGCCTATATATACAAATTGAGTGCGAAATGAATAGGACCAAAAGACATTGTACACTGCAGGTGCCGCCCAGCTGACTCCGCATACTGAAAAGGTATCGTGCAGGTAAACGAGGGAAAATGCGCATACATGAATCAAAACGCCAGAAAATCTTGAAATACCCGAAGCCCCTCTTTTATCGTAACCATCTTTTCCATGCATCTTTACTTCGTACAGAAACAATCATAATCATAGACTCATCTAAGCGGCGACAGTCACCAGCTTCTCGTTGGGAGCAGCGCGGTGCTTGTGCATAGCCTCGTAGGGTGGGCGCTTGACGATGCCACCGGTGACGGGCAGAGAAGTACCGTAGCCGGTAAGGAAGGTGTCGACATCGCGAGCGCACTGGCGACCCTCGTTGATACCCCAGACGATAAGAGACTGACCGCGACGGCAGTCACCAGCAGCAAAGACACCTGCCAGGTTGGTGTTGTAGTGGCCGGGAGGGGTCTTGATGTTCTTGCGGCCGTCAAGTTCGATAACGTCGCTCATGACACGCTGCTCGGGGCCCAAGAAACCCATGGAAAGCAGGACGAGGTCAGCAGGGAAGAATTGCTCGCTGCCCTCGACGTGCTTCATGTCCCAACCACCAGAGGCTGACTTGGTCCACTCAACACGGACAGTGTTGATACCCTTGACCTGGCCGTTACCGTCGTCGACGAAGTCCTTGGACATGACACAGTACTCACGAGGATCCTTGCCCATGTGAGTCTTGACTTCGTTGTGACCATAGTCGGTTCGGAAGATACGGGGCCACTGCGGCCATGGGTTGTCGCGAGCACGCTCAGCCGGGGGCTGGGGCAGCAGCTCGAAGTTGACGACAGACTTGGCACCGTGGCGAACAGAGGTACCGATGCAGTCGTTACCAGTGTCACCACCTCCGATGACAACAACGTGCTTGTCCTTGGCCGAAATGTAGGCATCGTCAGCCAAGTCGGAGTCCAGGAGAGACTTGGTGTTCTTGTGCAAGAACTGCATGGCGTAGTGAATACCTTCTAGGTTGCGGTTGGGGATGGGCAAGTCTCGGGCGACAGTAGCTCCAGTGGCGAAGACAACCGCGTCGTACTCCTTGCGGAGAGCTTCGAGGTTGGTCTGGCCTTCCTCCCCAACGGTGACACCAGTCTTGAAGTTGACACCCTCAGCGGCCATGAAGTCGACACGGCGCTGAACGACCTTCTTGTCGAGCTTCATGTTGGGGATACCGTACATGAGAAGACCACCGACACGGTCGGCTCGCTCATAGACGGTGACGGTGTGGCCAGCCTTGTTAAGCTGATCAGCACAAGCAAGACCAGCAGGGCCGGAACCGATGATAGCAACAGTCTTGCCAGTGCGGGTCTGGGGTGGCGAAGGAATCATCCAGCCCTTCTCAAAGCCGCGGTCAATGATGGCGCACTCAATCGACTTGATGCCCACAGGGTCCTCGTTGATGCCGAGAACACAGGCACCCTCGCAAGGAGCCGGGCAGACACGACCGGTAAACTCGGGCTATATGAAGTCAGCAGATGTCTTGTGTGTAGCTGTCACAGTGTGTCACTTACGAAGTTGTTGGTCATGAGGAGGCGGTTGAGGGCGTCGCGCCATTGACCCTGGAAAACTATCAAACGATTAGCATTATGTATAATGTAAAGGAAGACACTTAGCACTTACCCAGTTCGTTCCACTTCGGGATAATGTTGGAGATTGGGCAACCAGTGTCAGACTGGCAGAAGGGTACACCGCAGTCCATGCAGCGCGCAGTCTGGTACTTGAGTTCGTCCTCGTTGAGACGCTGGCTGAGCTCTGCCCAATCACGAGTACGGGTCTTCGGGTTGCGGTACTTCTCGGAGCGACGCTGGTACTTCATGAAACCGCGGGTCTTGTCAAGGACGAGCGCCTTTTTCTTCTCGGCCTTTGCGTCAGTGACACTCTCCTCAATGTCGAGGAGGTCGCTCTTCTTCTTTTCCTTGACCTCGGCCTCAGCTTCCTTGTTGCGAGACTCCTCGTGGGCGTTGCGGACAGCATTGCCAGCGAGGAGAGGAAGAGGGTACTCGGACTTCTTCTTCTCGGCAGCCTTCGCCTTCTCCTCCAGGAGCACGCGCTTGTAGTCGACAGGCATGACCTTGACGAAGCGGGGCAGTGCGCGGGTGAAGTCGAGGAGGATACGGGCAGCAAGCTCAGAGCCGGTGTAGTGGTGGTGGTCCTCAATAAGGCCGCGTACAAAGGCAATCTCCTCTGGTTCCTCGATGCCGGAGAGCTCAACCATCTCCTGGTTGACCTTCTGCTCGAAATCCTTGTGGATGTCAAGGACGTAGGCAATACCACCAGACATACCGGCAGCAAAGTTACGTCCAGTAGAGCCAAGAACAAGGACACGACCGCCAGTCATGTACTCGCAACCATGGTCACCAACACCTTCAACAACAGCCGTAGCACCCGAGTTACGGACACAGAAGCGCTCAGCAGCGATTCCGCGGAAGAAGCAAGTACCGCGAGTGGCACCGTACAGACAGACGTTACCAATGAGGACGTTCTCCTCGGCACGGTATACGGCGTTGCGGGGAGGGTAGATGATCAAACGACCACCAGACAGACCCTTGCCAACGTAGTCGTTAGCATCACCCTCAAGTTCAAGAGTGACACCAGGTGCCAGGTAAGCACCGAAAGACTGGCCAGCAGAACCACGAATGTTGACGTGGATGGTGTCTTGAGGCAGACCAGCCTCGCCGTAGCGCTTGCTGATGTGGTACGAAAGGGTAGCACCAAGAGCACGGTCGGTATTGACGACATCGCACTCAATGCGAGCGGGGAGACCCTTCTCCAGAGCAAGCTCAGACTCGGCAACGAGCTTGTTGTCAAGGCGGACATGGAGACGGTGGTCCTGCTTGCGCACGTTGAAAGTGGCAACACCCGGGCGAAGGGTGTGCGCAGGAGTCAGGATGAGAGACAAATCAATGTTCTCAGTCTTCGCAGTGCGGAGATCATCGCGGATGCGTAGCACTTCGCAGTGACCAACCATGTCGTTGATGGTCCGGAAACCAAGCTTGGCCATGATCGCACGGAGCTCGTTGGCAACGTAGTAGAAGAAATTGATCACGTGCTCGGGCGTACCAGCAAACTTCTTCCGGAGCTCAGGATCCTGAGTGGCGATACCGACAGGACAGCTGTTGAGATGACATTTCCTCATAAAGATGCAGCCCATGGCGATAAGAGGCGTGGTAGCAAAGCCCCATTCCTCAGCTCCAAGCAGACAGGCGATGGCGACATCACGTCCAGTCTTCAGTTGACCGTCAGTCTGGACAATGACACGACCACGCAGATCGTTGAGAACAAGAGTCTGGTGAGTCTCGGCAAGACCCAGCTCCCAGGGAAGACCGGCGTACTTGATACCAGTCCATCGGGAGGCACCAGTACCACCGTCGTGACCAGAGATGAGGATGTGATCAGCCTTGGCTTTGGCAACACCAGAAGCGACGATACCGACACCAGTCTCTGAGACGAGCTTGACGGATACACGAGCGCGGGGGTTGGAGCACTTGAGATCGTAGATCAATTGCTTGAGATCCTCAATGGAGTAGATGTCGTGGTGGGGAGGAGGACTGATGAGACCGACACCAGGCGTGGAGTGACGAGTCTTAGCAATGGAGCTAGAGACCTTGTGGCCAGGAAGCTCACCACCCTCACCAGGCTTAGCACCCTGGGCCATCTTGATCTGGAGCTCGTCGGCATCGGCAAGGTAGTTGGAGGTAACACCGAAACGTCCGGAAGCAATCTGCTTGATGGCAGAGCGCATGGTGTCACCGTTCTCCATACGCAAGCTGCGCTCCGGGTCCTCACCACCTTCACCGGTGTTGGACTTACCGCCAAGACGGTTCATAGCAACAGCAAGGGTAGAGTGAGCCTCCATCGAGATAGATCCGTAGGACATGGCACCGGTCACGAAGCGGCGCACAATGTCGGTCCAGGGCTCTACCTGGTCGATGGGAATGGGGGCACGGTCATCGAAGTTGAAGTCGAGGAGACCACGGAGGGTGCAGTCCTTGATGCGCTCGTACTCGGCAATAGAGTAGGCCTCATACGACTTGTCGTTCTTGGTGCGGACGGCATCCTGGATGTTCGCCATGGCAGTGGGGTCGTTGACGTGAGGCTCGCCTCCGTCACGCCAATGGTACTCGCCAGTCTCAGTAAGACCGGGAACCTCAACGATGGGGCGCGACGGGTAGCCCCTCTCGTGGAGAGCGAAAGCGTCGGAAGCAATCAGCTCGAATGTCATACCCTTGATACGGGAAGCAGTTCCAGTGAAGCATCGATCGACGACAGAGTCATCGAGACCGAGAACCTCGAAAATCTGAGCACCTTTGTAAGATGAAAGGGTAGAGATACCCATCTTGCTCATGACCTTCAACATACCACCGTCGCAAGAGTGCTTGTAGTTGTCGATGAGCTGCTCGGGGCTGAGCTTCTTGCGAATGACGCCCTCGCGGTGCATCTTCAGGATACACTCAATAGCGAGGTACGGGCAGACGGCATCAGCACCGTATCCAACCAAGACACACATGTGGTGGACCTCACGGGCCTCACCAGTCTCGACAACGAGAGCAGCGTTGGATCGCCACTTGTTGCGGACGAGGTGGTGGTGAACCATACCAGTAGCCAAGCAGGCGGATACGGCAACGCGGTCGGCAGACGTAGCGCGGTCAGTCAGGACAAGAATGTTGTCGCCAGCCTTGATGCCCTCAGTGGCAGCCTCGCAAATGCGGTCGAGAGCGTTCATGTAGCCATCGAGTCCCTCGCTCTTGGGGAATGTGATATCGATGGACTTGACGGTCCAGTCAGAGTGGAGAGTGTGGGTGTTGGTCAGCGCCTTGAACTCTTCGAGGGTCAGGATGGGCGATGGAAGAAGTAGACGGCCACATTGTGACTCGTCCATCTCTAGAAGGTTACCCTGGGGACCAATATATGTCTCCAGAGACATGACAATCGCCTCACGAATAGGATCGATGGGAGGGTTGGTAACCTGGGCGAAAAGCTGACGGAAGTACTCGTACAACAGACGAGGCTGGGTAGCCAAGCAAGCCAGAGGAGCATCGTTACCCATTGATCCAAGAGCCTCCTTGGAGTCGGCGGCCATAGGACCAAGAAGGAGACTAACCTGCTCAAGAGAGTAGCCAAACGCTCGCAGACGTGGGTCCTCGTGTAGCTTGGTCTCGGTGAGCGAGTGTGAGAGATCAACACCCTTTGCGCTGACCTGCTCAACAATCTTGGGAAGAGTAAGCAGATTCTTCTGGATCCAGGAACGAAAGTCGACACGCTCTGAGACCGTCTGCTTCAGCTCGGCATCGTCGACAATTCGACCAGCGACAGTGTCGACGAGCAACATCCTACCGGGCTGCAGACGACCCTTCTGTACGACGCGCTCTGGCTCGATAGAGATGGTACCAACTTCAGATGCGCAGATGATGCGGTCGTCGTCGGTAACGTAGTAACGGCAAGGACGAAGACCGTTTCGGTCGAGGTTGGCACCACAGTATCGTCCGTCGGAGAAAGTAAAGAGAGCAGGACCATCCCAGGGCTCCATCATACAGGCAGCCCACTCGTAGAAGGCTTGCTTGGCGGGATCCATGGTGTGGTTGCCCTGCCATGCCTCTGGAACCATGAGCATGACTGCTTCTGGGAGTGACAGGACACCGTTGATGGTGAGCAGCTCAAGGACGTTGTCAAAGGCTGCAGAATCGGAACCACCATCCTCGACGATGGGGTAAAGGAGATCAAGCTCCTCGCCGAAGAGGCTAGACTTCATGACACCCTCGCGGGCCCTCATCCAGTTCTTGTTTCCTCGCAGCGTGTTGATCTCACCATTGTGAGCAGCCCATCGCAGAGGCTGAGCACGGTCCCAACTAGGGAATGTGTTGGTGGAGAAACGAGAGTGCACTAGAGCAAAGTGACCCTCGTAGTCAACGTTGAGCAGGTCGTGGTAGTACTCGTAGACCTGAACTGGAGAAAGTTGACCCTTGTAGACAATGTTCTTGTTTGACAAGCTGCAAATGTAGAACCAATTGTGAAGGCCAATGACGTGTGTAGCCCGCTTTCGCATGACATACAGCTGTCGCTCAAAGTATGCGTTGTCGTACTTCTCCTGGAAGTCAGCCTTGGGCTCCCGAGCGTCACCGTAGGCGGACTTCAGGACGACAAACGGCTGGAGGATGATGGGCTCTCGCGAGAGTGCCGCGGGTCCAAGAAGTGTGGAATCGCGGGGCACTGTTCGCCATCCGAGCACCCTCAGGTCGAGCTGGTCTGCAACGTCCTCAAACATGGCCTTGGTCTCATCCAAGATGGTGGCGTCCGGCTTGAAGAAAAGGTTACCAGTGGCATACTGGCCAAGCGATGGTAGCTTGTAGCCTTGTTCGCGCTCGAACTCCTTGAGGAAGAAGCGATGGGGGATGGAGGTCATTACACCTGCACCGTCACCATCGCGTGCGTCGGAGCCAACGGCTCCTCGATGTGTCATGTTGCATAGCAACGAACGGGCTGAACATTCGTTAGCACTCTAATCCGTCCATTCCGTGAGCTGTTCGCTCTTACCATCAGAGACGATCTTGTGGCTGGCCTTGCCCTTGATGTGACTACGCTATTGTCAGCCATTGCCTCTCCCACCAAAGCCAGTTGCCATCACTCACGCAGCGAAACCGACACCGCAAGCATCCTTCTCGAGCTCCGGGTCATACAGACCCTGCTTCAAGGGCAGTGCGCCTGCCCAAGACTTGTTCTCGGGGCCATCTTGATAAGCAAATACCGAGCTTTGCTCCTCTTCGATCTGGGGTTCCTGGGGCAACTTTGTATCTTCGGCGAACGAAACCCGACCCATTATATCGGCGAAAGGCCGAATTTCTGGGTTCGTTGGTGGTGGTGGTGGGGCGGCGGTATCGATGTGGGAGTGTGGCGGGGTCGCTCGAGGCGTGGACTTGGAGCTGCTGCTCTGGTATTTGAATCGAGTCTGGGGGCGAATATTAGTGTTCAAGTCTGGTAAAGAGTTTGTCGCTGAGTGCGGGCCGAGGGTCGAGGGTCAATGGTACTTTGGTACGGATGCGCCTAGGGCTCTAGCTCAAAAGCAAAGAATGTGGGTGGGGAACAGCTGGTGGGAGGATGGAGTCGCCGCTGTCAATCGCCCCCGAAAGCCAACAGAGAAATGGGTTGGATTCGTCACCAGCTTCCCCCGGCCGGATATAGGCGATTGATGGCTATGACGTTCTTTCTCCATGGCCAGCGGCAACTGATAACTGCTCGAAGCACAAAATCGGCAGATAAGGCAGGGAGCGAATAGGCTAACGCGGGGTGGCAGACACAGACCAGTAAGAAGGCGGCTGATGCCTCTCACGCAGGACGGGTGGTGGGAAAGCACAATGTTTGGCCGCGGGTAGTGGATGGGTGCAGCGGGTGTACATGTGGGAGACGGGGCCACTTACTTGCTATAGGGGCTGGTGGAACAGGCCTTGTGGTGGGCTCGCGGTGTTCCTGCAAGCAGCTGGTAGCGATTGTGAAGAGAGTACAAGAAGAGACAGAGGGCCGCGGGAGATTTCGTGGGCGTGCTTATGAATAAGAGAGCGGAGGGCTCCTGGTGGGGTGGATTATTTTCCCTATACGCTAACACCTTGACTTGGAGTCTGTCCAATTACCGGTCTGGAAGCGCGTCGACGGAGGCGTTCGTGCTGTCAGTTAGGCCATCTCCGCTTGTCTACCGCTGCGAACTGGGAACTGCCTGGTCTTGGAGGTGGTCTTGGTACTTTATTTCCACGTGTATCAAGTTGGGCAGGTTGGAGTGGCGCCTGACTGCTTCACTTCTCCAGACACAGCACGCCGACTGAGTCTGTCGTTGTGCCGACGCCTTCACTCTACGCGGAATTGCTCTTGTGATGTTCTTCTACATGCGTTGCTCCCAATGCTCGCATGCGTATGCGCAGCATCACTGCCTCCTGCGGCGTGTTGCGCGTGGAAAATTGGCGGTACCCCACGGTTTTTCTGCCACTCCATGACCAAAGGGCGGGGCATTATTGGCTGCGTGGCCGTGACCGCCCTGCCTCCGAAGGTCGGGTCGACATCTGATGACCAGGCCTTGCATGTGCTTCCGCTCTCCCACCACTCCACCGGCTAGATTGCCGCTGCAGCCCACGCCGCATCATCTCAAAAGTCACGTCTGCAATTGGTCCGGCGGCCTCGCCTCGGCAGCTCACCACTTCTTCGTCGTAATTTGAGAGGGTCATCTCTGGCCTTATCTCGCCCACAAGCGCGGCCCAGGGCGGACGGTCGCGCTACGGAATACCTCGTGTTGACGCTTACTGGACGGGAGATCATATAACCCCGCCATTTCGCAGCGGAGCGTCGCTGAGGCTTCCCAGGTGCGCACTCGTCGACATCATCGCGGACCCGGACTTGCACGCGTTATTCTCTGCTTAGCCGCAAACTCAAAAACCAATTCCTCTGCCTCCCGCACAGCGCACCTCGAGCATTGGGCCATTCTAGTGACCCACCGCGCCACGGCAGGCGACCCTACGGCAATGTCCTCATCATGCCTCGGAGCAGACCGGAGCACTCCTGCCTGACTGGCGGCAGTACGTAGCGGGAGACGAGTCACGAGAACAGGCAAATCTACGCACATCCGTGTCGCGTACCCAGTGCAGCCGAGACCGTTTCTAAGGATGACTGGCCAGGCCGATGTCGCCTCCTTTGCTGTTCGCTTGCGGTGCAAAGTCCGCGGCGGATACTCCAGGCAGTGCACTTCAAGACCCTGAGCTAGCAATCCAATCCGGTATGCATGCGACAAAAATTTCCGCAGGATTCTTGTACCTAATACATTCTGCGTTGGGTCCTCAATGGCAAGAGTGGGAGGCAACGAGCATTTCCCGGAATTAAGATATACAAAGCGTTATGTGGGCCAATTTCTAGGGTCTCGATGCTGTGCCATGGGGATCTGGGCATTTGAACCTTGCGACAGGGCATGTCCGTAACAAGGAAGATCGTCCTGACATCGCTGGTCTCGTGACGCAACCGGATGCTGTTCCAGCGAAGTTACATCCATCTGTTGTCAGTCGCTCTTCTAGAAATCATACTCACCTTTTTACTTCGCCCGTGATCGCAACTCGGCCTTTTTGTTTGACACGCCCCACCGAATGATCTAGAGAGAAAACATATCTGACCTGTCCGAGATGGGTTATCCCGCTGGATCTCGGCGCCAATACGATGGTCCTCGTGCAAGACGCTGTAGAACTCACAGTACATCCACCATATCCTAACTTCATCGATTACGATCCCCAATCTCTCGCTTCTCCTTCCATTTTCTCCCGCTCTCAATCCAGACATTATCATGGCTGTCTGATCACTTCCTGTGTATTACTACCCATCTGACCACCTCACATATTGTCTTAGTCACAGTACATTCGCGTCCGTCTGGTATCACGTACATCTCCCGCGGATCTGCTTTCCACGTCACCCACGCCACCTTCAACCCAGCATTCTTCGGCCGCTTTCAGGCTCCGATGTCCGAAAGATGATGTAAAAGATATTCTATTCCATGCACACTGCAATGGGCTAGTTTATTGGCCCCGAGATTCATAATACAAGGGGGATAACTGGGTACCGACCAGTCGTTTTCGTATTCTCAAATCGCTTACCCTGTATACTCGTGGATGGATCGTGAGATCTTCAGGGAAAGGCGGGGTAAGTGTGTGTCAGGATGCTCGGGTGCTCCCACTCTTTTTTGCGATATCACATTTCGCCGTGCAGATCAACAGTAAGAACCGTATGGTTGTCTCCTGCGAGACCTTTGTCCTTTTGCACAAGACATGCTACATTCACGCTCATAGATGCACTCGAGTCAGGTCAAATGTATGGGTGTCCTTGTTTCCATTCATGACGCATGCTGGTGCTGTGTATGCGCGAGGTATCCAGTCCACAGTCCATGCTACACACCAACGTGCACATAGCCCCATGCCCAACTACCTCAATCGCGAAAATGCGCGCCGCGACTCCAGTACATCGGTAAGAGTCCTTTTCCCCGCTACCCAACTGCCTTTTTGTGTGTGTGTGTGTGTGTATCATAACCCTAGCCAGAACACGGAGCTCGCAAAGATTTCGTTCAAACGCGCCGAAAAAAGTCCTGCAACAAAGCAATTTGAATTAGCGGGGGTTCATCGAGGGACAAAGAACTCCAGTTGGGCTTGGCTGCAAAAACGTACCAAAAGACGGAAGTTGAACAATGCAACTCCGACTCTAGTCCTTCATCTGGTCATCAGGGTCGACAAAGTCCTCGTCGTCGTCCTCTTCGTCCTCGTCGCCGAGCTCCTGGTTTGCCTTGGCAAAGTCGATGTTTTTGCCGCGCGTGCGGCTGCTCAGGACGTTGGACGTGTCAATCTCCTCCATGTTATCCTCATCGGGCTCCTCGGCTGTTCTGCTGTTAGCTTGAAAGCTCAGTCGCATGGTTTTCGCGGGTGTAACCTACGTTCGCCGGCCTGGACGCGATTGTGTTAGCTATTTGCGCATAGAGTTTGTAGCGGTGAGGCGCGGTGGACATACCTGGTCCTCAGCACCAGACTCGTCGCTGGAGTCGTCGTCCATGGACTCCTCGACACTCTCGCCCTCTTGAGCCTTGCCCTTGCCCTTGACATCGGTAGCGGGGTCCTGGACGCCCTCCATCTGTTGGTTCTCTGGCTGAGCTGACATGTCTGAAACAGTTGTTGTGTGTGTGCAAGGATCCTGTGAGTCGCGGTAGCGAGTGGTAGTTGATCCGGGTGCGATTGAGCGGTTGGCGAGTTGTTGTTCGTGGCAGCGGTGTAGAGCAACGAGTCGAGGTGAAGCGCTGTCCATCTATTCCTTTCCGTTGCGGCTTGCTGCAAGGGGCTTAGCCTGGCGATCCCCTAGCCAACGCTTGCTTCTTTGCAGCAAATAGCAAACATTAGCGCGCGTGGTCTCGACCATCGACAAACATTCGATCTCACTGCATCAAATCGAGAAGACTGCCAGATTGGAATGTTGAAGTATCCACATTTTGAAGGTATCGTAATCTCGTCTCATCTCATCAAAGACTTTTCATGTAGCCAGTCCATTGCACGTCAATGTCATCGGCAGGTATCATTTCCAAACTTCCTCACCAGTCCCTCAGTGGTGGAACAACCGAATGTGCTGCTCAACAAAGGTCATGCCCAACTTCTCGGCCGTCTCGAAGACAGCGCCGTCGTTCTGACTTCCCGTGGGCGCGGCAATGTACTTGGCACCACTCCTATGCGCCCTGAACACGTTGTCAATGAAGGGGAAGAAAGCATCCGAGCTGACAGCGACGCTCTCCATCTTCGAGAGCCACTCCTTGCGCTCATCTGCGGTGAATGGCTGGGGAACCTCCTCGAAGTTGGCCTCGAAATCATCGCGCTCGATGCCCGCCTCAGGGACAAGGCCAGAGCACAGGAGATCGATGGCGTTGGATTTGGAGGGGCGCTTGGTGCCCTTCTTGAACTTGAGGTTCAGCGTCTTCGAGTGGAAACGCATCCACCAGTTGTCAGCCTTGTCACCAGCCAAGCGAGTGCAGTGGATGCGTGCTGTACAAATATTAGTGGTTATTCATGATGCAAGGCTGGTCGGACTTACATTGCTGACCAGCTCCAAGACCGATGACCTGGCCGTTGAGCGCGTAGCAAACACTATTGGACTGGGTGTACTTGAGCGCGATGGTGGCAACAGTCAAGTCTCGCTGAGCCGACTCGGGCAAAGCCCCAGAGTTCTTGGGCACGATGACGGTGTTGAAGGTATCAGAGGGAACAATCTTGGCGTCGTTGCGGTGCTGCTTGAGCGTGATGCCGAAGACGGTCCTGGTCTCTTCGGGGCCTGGAACGTATTCAGGGTCCATCTGGAGAACCAGGTACTTTCCGCCCTTCTTCTTCTTAAGAATCTCCAAAGCTTCGGCGCTGTATCCAGGTGCAATGACACCGTCGGAGACTTCACGGCTGATGATCTTTGCGGTCTGGACATCAACTTCAGCTGACAGAGCAATCATGTCACCGAAACTTGACATCCTGTCGGCACCACGCGCCCTAGCGTATGCTTGTGCCAGGCCGGACTTCTCAATGCCCTCAATGTCATCGACCATGTATACCTTGCGCTCCACTTCGCTGAGAGGGACACCAATAGCCGCACCGGCAGGCGAGACGTGCTTGAAGCTGGCCGCAGCTGGGTAGTTGAGCGCCTTGGTCAGCTCCTGCACTAGGGGCCATGCGTTGAGCGCATCCAGGAGGTTGATGTATCCCGGGGAACCACAGAGCACCTTGAAGGGCAGAGACTTCTCTGCCATAGATACTGTCGCGGGCTTTTGGTGGGGGTTGGCGCCGTATCGGAGGGTGAGGAACTGGTCGCCGTCGCCTGCATACTTTTTCCTGAAGAACTCGGAGATTGCGGTATCGTAGGATGAAGTCTGCTCGAAGGCCTTCAACGCGTAGCGTTGCCTGTTGGTCTCTGAGACCTCGCCGTTCTTCTTGAGTTCGGTAAGGAGGTCGTGGTAGTCGTTGGGGTCGCTGATGATGGTGACGCGCGCGTGGTTCTTCGCGGCGGCCCTGAGTAGGGTAACACCGCCGATATCAATCTCCTCGACAGCCTCCGGGATTGTGACGTTGATGCGTGCGACGGTCTCGGAGAAGGGGTATAGGTTGCATACAACAAAGTCGATCTTGTCGATGCTGTTGGCGGAAAGGTCTGAGTCGTCCGAGTCGAGGTTACGCGCGAGAATGCCGCCGTGAACGGCGGGGTGAAGAGTCTTGACGCGTCCTCCGAGCATCTCAGGCGCCTTGGTGATGGCAGAAACATCTTCGACGGGGAAGTTGGCCTGGCGGATCATCTTGGCCGTGCCGCCTGAGGCGAGCAGTCGGACACCACATTCATGGAGTCCCTTGGCCAGGTCGAGAAGACCGGTCTTGTCGTAGACTGACAGAATCGCTGTCGCAAACGATTAGCAGGAAACCACCGCTCTTTTTGACTTTCCACCTTACCTGTCTTTTGGCCTGTCATTTTGACTGGTGTTTTCAATGTTCAGGAGTCAATTGAGAAGAAACAGTCAATTAAGACAGTGGTCTGGGGTACAAAGCAATGGCGCACGACACATGTGGAGATTTTTTTGGCATCGCGGGGCTCGCGGGTGACCTCATTTCGCTGCCCCTCCATGGCGCGCGCCCGATTGGCCAAAGCTTGTCTCCGACGAGCGATTGCGGCGGCGAGCAGGCAAACTTTACTTACTATCCGTCTGGTACAAATATTACTTCCGAAGTGGGTTGCTTGTCTCTTCAAAGTCATGTTCCGTTCCGACTCTGGAATTGTCTCACCGCATCTCAGCCCGCGACGTGGTGCTGAGCCACCCGTGTAGCCAATCGCCATAGCCATGACTATCCTCGCGCCTCGGTTCCCCGTTGTGAGACCGATGTATCTGATTATGTGTTACTGAACAACCACATCGTTTAGCGTTCAGACGTTGTCGCAAACATACGCGTTTCTTTTTTGTGTCATCTGTATGCAACGCAGCACCCACGACAACTCACCTCTCTCTACGTGTCGTGGGCCTCCCGTCCGTCCTCACCGACATTGCATCGCATAGCATAGCCAATGCACCGAGCCTCTGTAGAAACCATGACGGCACACGATAACACCGAAGACCTCGTTAGTCATCTTCAGTCCGTTCTCCTGGAGCTCAACGCAAACCCCTATCCAGATGTCGCGTGTCCGCCAAACCTACCGAAACGCGCTTCCGTAGCCCTCATCCTGCGCATTCAGCCAAACTACTCGCATTGGCCAGACAACGACGACAGCCCCTTGCCTGTTCGGCGCAGACGCTCTTCTGTCGCACAGCCCAACGCCGAGTTCGACTTTGAATCCTCGTTGAGCAACTTCTTCTCACAGGACTGGGTGAAGCATGGGGACCCTGAGCTGTTGTTTATCAAACGAGCTGCACGAGTCGGCGACAAATGGAACGGACATGTCGCGCTACCAGGCGGGAAGCGGGACCCAGAGGACGAAGACGATCAGGCGGCCGCTGCGAGAGAAGCGCTGGAAGAGGTGGGCATTGATCTGAGCCCCGACAATGCTATCGCAGTAGGCAACCTACCCCAGCGCATTGTCACGACAAGCTGGGGCAAAGTACCGTACGTCGCCACGTCCAGGACGTTGAAATAGCCATCGCAAGAGTTCAGGCTGACCACAAGCAGGCTCATGGTACTATGCCCCTACATCTACCTCCTCACCTCCCCGGCCTACCCGCAGCAACGCCTGCAGCCCACCGAAGTAGCCTCCTCGCACTGGGTACCTATTCGCGCGCTTCTTAGCCCGGCCCTCCGTACACACGAATATGCCGATGTCTCGGCGCGTCTGGCAAAGTCCGAATTAGGCATCAAGCGCTGGTTCTTACAAGCAATGTTGAGCAAGATGATGTTCGCTGCCATACAACTCATACCAGCAAACTCGACGCATTGCGCAACCATCCCAGACTTTATCCCCGTGGAAGCTGCGCCACAAGGTGTCATGAACACCTTTAGAGAGGTATTGGCGGGCCCTGAAGGGAGATCAAAGGACCGTAGGCCTCCTTTGTTACTATGGGGATTGACATTAGGTGTTGTGAGCGACTTTCTCGAGCATATGCCACCACATAATGCCCTGGAGCTCTGGACATATCCTACTTTCACCAACTGGGATGTGAGGTTCGTGATGTGGGCCATGTCGTATCGTTTCCGCAAGCAGAAGTCTCTGGAAATGAGTACAGCTGTGTCCAGTGTAACGACGACGTCTCAAGACACGACCGAATTGCCTACGCAGGACTTCCCGGGGATTGGCAGCGAGGCAATCGGCTCTTTGGAAGAAGAGAAGCCAGGCGAGGTTGGCATAGCTGGCTTGGGCGTTGGAAGAGGTTGGGGACAGAGTGGAAGAGCGAAGATGATGGCTCGGGGCGCTGCAGTCAATTCGATGCTAGAAGGCTATTATCCGCTAGTCAGGACGGCTGTGGCTACGGCAATGGTTGGCCGGATAAGTGTTGTGGCTTTGGCGGCATATTTCACCTGGAAGAAGTTGAATACTAGATAGTCTAAGTGTCCATGGCTCTACAGTCTATTGTTCGATCATCATCCTAGCCACTCCGTCCATGCAGGCCTGATTGTGCCTGTATGGTCATAACTGAACATGTAGTACAACAGACCCGTCACTATGTGGAGCACAAAGAAATACCAAGCCGACACCTGCTCTGCCTTTTTCCGCTGGTCTTCTTTCCCATCTTGCCTGACGACTTTTGTGGTCTTATTCGCATATAACAGTGCAATTGCGCCCCATACACCAGAAACCACCGCACACATGACCTCGAGCACAATAGCTGGCGTGCGTTCTGGAACGTATCGTCCAGCGACAATGAGGCTAGCAGGAATCCCGAGAACAAACAGGAGAAAGATCCATGACTGTTTGACCGCTCTTTTGGTATCCGCCACTTGATGTTTGGTCGCGTAGATCATGGCGGGCACAGCCAAGATACTCCCCAAGCCCAAGATCCCAATGCCACTCCAATGCAGTAGCGTATGGTCCGACTGTCCAGCGATATCCCTGAATGCCGATGATGCAAACCAAAGCATAAAGACAACAGCAAGCGCGATGGACGTATGCTCTTTAGCGGCAGATGGGTTCTTTTCAGCATCTTCGATTTCCCTCATGGTCGCCACAGGCCAAACGACCAACGCCTCGATGACAAGGAAAGATCCGAGGTACAGCGCAGCGATGACCTTGGTCCAGACCAGACCTCCATATCCAAATAGCTTGATCATTTGCGAGACATTGATGAAAAAAACCAAAACGCGAAGGACCTGTTCGCCGGTTCGATTGACATGATATCCAGCCAGTCGGGCGTGCTTGAATCCCTCGTATATTTCGCTGTGGAATCGTCGCCGAATCATGTCGGTACGTGCTGTCTGCCATGATCTTTCGGCCCGGTCTGTAGTGAAGTATGTATAGACAAGATCACAGAGAGCCAGCAATGCGTCGAGAATGCACATGATGGGAGAGCTCTTTAGTAGGAAACCCACGTCTGCGTCTGCGCCGCATACCATGCCTGCAGGCTGTGTCATGGAGTTTGCGGCGAAGGCAACCAAGGCAAGATAGAGGGAAGGCCAAGGTATGGTATTCGGGGGGATGGCTTGTGGCGGGGATACAGTGGAAGTCGTGTTTGTATGCATATTGGGCTACGATGAAGTGTCGTTCTTTCGAGAGAATTGATGGTTCTGTAGAAGTGGGTGATGATCTGCGCTCGTCGCGCCTGAATGATGTTTGGGAAGGTTACCTAGGTACGTCGCACCAATATATATGTGTCTTGAACACATATTCACATGTACCAAGCAAGATAGACAGAGTCTAGGCGCACTTCATGACGACGATGTGAAGTAGAAGAACAGGCTCCCGCGATGTGAGGCGTTCGTGCATGGCTCGGTGGTGGCTCAGCTCGAGGAGCTAGTGACGCGTGGCTGAACCTGTAGACAACATGTGCGAACTCGAGCATGACCTGGACTGCCGCAAGACGAAGTTCCACGCAAGGCAGGAGCAAGGCTTGTATATAGATAGAACGACATTACAGAGAACGTTTGGAGGCTGGAAAGCTGAAGTTCACGTACTCGCGAGCGAGGTGTACAGTAGACGCGCAGCCAATGTGCCCCCCACCCTCCCCACTTTGTTCACGCTAGATGACATTAGTGGCGTACATTTATGGGCGCTTCCCCCACGCGTCACAAAAGGCAGGCGTCGGATGCAGTGAAGGCAGAATAAACACAACTACTCAGCCTGGTCAGCTCAAACCAAATGATTATCGCGATACAGTAGGCCTCTACCGAGACCGAAAAAGCGACTTTACACTCAGCCTGGTCGGACCTGCTAACCAATCCCCTCTGCTTTTTACGATGTTCCCTGCAAAGCCCCGAGAGTAATGTTACCGCACTGCGCATCATATTTCCCAGGCTTCGCAAATGTCACCCTAGCTTCGTTACCCACAGCAATCTCAACCCAACTCTTCTTCTCTGGGTCGAAAACCGGCCACCCCAACTTCGTCAGACCTTCCCTCGGATCCTCAGTAAAGGCCGCAACAGCGCGCTGCACGAGTCTGACAGTATCTTTCTGAGCTTGAGTTTCCGGAAGTCCACTAGCATCTGCAGAGCCCCCAAGGATCATATGTAGCTCGGTTCCGTGGTATGCACCGGACGTAGGGTACAGACGTGTGTTGTCCCAGTCGCCATAGTACCGGTAAACCCATGTGGGAACACCGGCGTCAACACGTGCTCTAGCTTCATAGGAGATGGGACAGACAAAGGACTCGAGGAGGAACTGACTGGCCTGCTGCTCTGTAACGTTTCGACCTTGGGCAAAAGCTGGGATTACATAGTAACCTTGTTCATGGTCGTTGTGGCCGTGGAAATAAGGTAATTTGGCGAAACTGCCAGATGCCGAGAGAGAAAGGTAGTCACCGAAAACCGTCTCGTTATCAACTAGGGGGTAGAAAGGTGGTGTTGAGCGGACTGGGCTGCCACCTGGGCTAGGAGCGATCCTGGTCACAGCTCTTGAGATTGTCTCCCAGGGTTGACGGCGCATGCAGGCTAGTGTGTCGTTCGAAGAGCCACAGCCGACTAGGGAGTTGAGGTTGTCCCAGTTCGACCGTTGCCGTTCTGGTGAGTTCATGGGGAAGCTGAATGTATTCCCTGATGTAGACATGAGGCCGTGGACGATAGGGTTCTTCTGGTAAGCATAGGACCACCAGTCAACAGCCGTACCGCCGGATGATTGACCAGCGATGACAATTTTCTTCGCATCTCCACCGAATGCTGCAATGTTCTTTTGAAGCCATTCTACCGCGAGACGTTGGTCGCGCAGTCCAACATTGGTGTCTACGCCCGGTGCACCCGGGAAGCCGAATACGTTCAGGCGGTAGTTGACCGAGACGACCACGATGTCTTCATTGTTGGCAAGGTATTGGCCTTTGGCGAATGGTGTATTAGTATTGCCTCCAGCAAAACCTGTAGAGTGAGTAAGTGGACGAGGGCATACTAGTGGGCGGTAGATGACTTACGGCCGCCATGGAACAGAACGAAAACAGGCTTCTTTGCCTCAACCGATTTCGCAGTTGGCTTTGACCATATGTTCAAAGTCAGACAGTCTTCACTTCGAGATGTCCCTGCACCAGCGGTAAACTAGAAAGGGAGTGTAAAATGAGTATCGAATCGTAGATTGATCATGAATGGATAGTCACGTACTACAGGATGTTAGCCCAATCTGAAGTAGGAAGCAAACTATGCTATACCGGCACTGAGAATAGTCAAGGCCTGATCAGTGAATCCAGGAAATGCAGGCTGCGTGGCAGCTATTTGTGGGCAATCACTGTGCACGTATCGTCAGCTCAACGACAACCAGGGTTACTATATGAAGCGCTTACTGTCCCTGTATCAACCATTAGCCATCTGTTACTGGATAGAATGGTAATTCTTGACAGTACTTACGAAACGGGCTGCAGTGTATGTTCCATTGCCCCTGTACTTCTGGGGTGCAGCGAATCGCAATTCCCCGAGCGGCGGTTGCGCGTATGGAATACCCAAATATTCCCAGACCTCGTTTGCCTCTTGCGAGCGATGGCCTGTGATACGTCCATTTTCCGTCTCGACATCCTCGAAAGAATTTATGTTCGGTATGGCCAGGGACAATCCAGATGCGCAGAGCCACAACGACAGCGCCACAATACTATGCATTTTGAGATGGCGACGCGCTGCAGAAGGATTGAGTCCCGATCGAAATGTATGGATGGAGGCTGGTATTCACTTAGTCCATATGTTATGGGAGTCTAAGAAGTGACAGGAATGCCCGACGCAATTTCACAGTAGATTGAAGCCATGCGGGAATTACCTGGATAATCCGTTAATGGAGCTATGTTCCGACCTACCCTGGAGGATGAGCCGATAACATGCCGCACGGCAACATCGTCGGCGTTTTCCGCGAATCAAAGGCCATTGTGTGAAGGAATTTCGCTTACATGTATCCATGGGGGTGAACCAACAACATCTAGTTAGTCTGTTCCGAAGGCCAGCGTGAACGCCCCATGTGTGAGCCGCATGATATGTCGCAACGACCAGCGAAAGTATACTCGCAGGAAAAATGATGTGGAACAGGTTATCTGGTCGTTGCAGGATGGGGCAGCTTGTTAGCAGATAGAATGATGGGAAAAGGACGTCCAGATGATGGTTCTCCACGCAGAATATGAATATGAATATATTTCTTGAACAGCATACTCGTCCTAGTGATACCAGACTTCTGAGAAATGTTTTCCACCTGGGGGTTCCTGTCGGATAATGAAGACGGCCAAGGATATAAGCTTTACTCGATATTCTGGGTGACGGTCATTGCTGCTGGATAAACCGATAAAATGTTATTGTCAGGGTCGTAGTAGGACTCTGGATCGGCGTAACTGTATAAATGTAGCGTTCTTGGCGAGTTGAGCGCAGCAACGCACACGAGTATTTCGATCTACATGTCTCAGATGTTCTCCATCCTGTTATCTGTCACCTCCAGTTTTCCTCAGTCCATGGTTACGGGCAGCATAGGGCAGACCTCTCAACCGAAGAACGGCATAGATGCCCCAAGTCTTCTGAGCCGCGCAAACGCCTTGCAAGATCTTGGTCTATTGAAATAAGCATCTGCCATACTATTGTAAATGCGTATCTTCACCTCGCGTCAGTTCCGTTGGCTGTGCTATTGCGCGCTCCCAATTGCTGTTGGCTCGGGTATCGCAACGGGTTTCACGATGGTTTTCCAGTCTGTCACTACAGCAGTCTTGGAATAAGAATGTCGGAAGAACTTGCATCCATAGCTCCAGGTTTTGGCTGACCAACGCGGGCGAGTGGATCCGGAGATGGGAGAAATAGCAAAATGAAGCATATTGTCTTCTCGATGGGCGCGGACAAGGACCCCAGTCAGAGCAGTGCAGAGAGCGTGGGTGGGCCCTCCAATTGACCGTTACACCAAGGCATTAGAAGGAAAATGGACGTCCGTGTCGACTCTGATTACGAGTCGCCTATTGATTCTGAGTATTAAGATGCTAAGGGCTCAGTGAGGGCGTGACATTGTGCTTCCTCTTGGCAGTGAAGAGGGCTTTGCTCCATTGGCGTAAATGCCCAAGATGAAACAAATACCTCGGCCACATGTGAAAGCCTTTTTCAAGCTCCCGAAGCTTCAAAGACCGGGTTCCAGTACGGATCATACTCGAATGCACCTGACATGATCGCCGTCCACAGCAGGAAGTTGGCTACTGGTAGAAATTGTCCAACTCTGCCCCGTGGCATGCTAGTTTGCGCTAAGATTAAGGTTGCAAGCTCCAAGATCGATCAGAGGGGCGCGATACTGCGTTTGAACGGGCTTTAGGGGCGATCCTCCGCTTTATCTTCCGTGATCCACTTCCCGGTGTGTGTGAATGGTGGAGTGGGGTTGACATGTGAAAGTCCCCGACTACACAGGTCGTGTTGCTGCAGCGCAACCACGTTTTTCGAACGACAGAAAACAGGAAATGACGGTTTTTTCTACTCAATTGGAATACTGGAGAGGAAATACGCGTGAAAGGAGACTGAAATGCTAAATCCTCTTGGGCTGAGAGGAGTGAGATGTCCTCGTGTAACGGGCCGAAAAGAAATGTCGAAAGAAGTCAGTAAATGTCGTCGAAACATACACGGGACCATATATTCCAAATGTGAAGATCCAAGCGTAGTCGAAGATGTACTCTAGCCGCCAAGCCAGCGCCCGCTCGAAACCGTTGCGGTATGGCTTGCGAGCGTGTGGTAGCAACGATAAGATAGAGCAGCGTTTACCGAAGGCGCTAAGCGGTCCATGGATGGCAGTAGCTGGACGTGCGATGACGGTACAAAGTTTGTTGGGACAGCGATAGACCGGGCATGTAAGCCGACGATTGGACAGATGCTGCAGAAGAGCGTGAAACAGCCACCATGGCTTCACATGCCACAGACGGGCGTCTGGCAGCGATGGCAGAGGGGACGCGCAGCTCCCTCGGGTGCGCAGAGGGTTCACGAGGTGAAGGAGCAGCCTCGGCGTCGTCTTCGGCGAATCAATCTGGTTGAATGGTGCCTGGCGCGCCAAGCCAGACCCTGCAGCAGAGGGGCACACCACCCTGGAGAGGCATTCCGACTTTTTGCGACGTGCACCCACAACGGTTTCGAGCCATTGCGGGCCTCTGTGGAGTGCGCGTTTCTTTTGCTGGTGGCGGGGGAGAGTGTTCGGTGTGCGCAATGCCATGTCGGGTTTGATCCGGCGCCATATCACGCTATCGCCCCTCGTTGAAGCCCGGCAAGGTGGCTGCTACATGGCACCTGCGGGCTCCAACTCTAGGCGAGGTGCTGGACTGCGGGTGATGATGGGCACAAACAAGCGGTCTGGTTGCCGTCCTTGTGCCTAGCTAAGCGCCAAGTAAGCGGATGAGTGGGATCTACTGAAAAATAGGATGCTGCCGGTGCATGTGGAAGCGTGTTCCACGTCGCAAGGACAGTGCTGGACGTGTCCAGTGCGGTGGCGAGGGATTGCAATGGCCAGCGTAATTTTTCCCCGAGTGGAGAGCGATGTACAAATGTAGAGAGAAAGCGTGCTAGCGGGCTGAGCTGGAGCTGTCTGATTGTCGAGGCGGAACGGCTTCTCGAACGCCCCTGGTCATGGACTGCCCATGCCTACTTTGGCGCATACCCAAAAGTCCAATTGACACCGCCTTGGACTCCCTGGCTTAAATTCCCACCCGTCCCGCTCAAAATTCGCCCTCCTTCACTTAGTTATTCTCTCGCTCGTCTCTGAGACTCCCACTCACTTGCCCTCCCCGGCACCCTCAACGTCTGCAGCCTGTCCTGCATCTCAACAGTTGAAAGCCCTTTGGTGCTGCAACTGCTCAGGCCTGCTCCCCACCCCAAACCCTCTTTTTCCCCTCCACCACACCTCAATTCTTCACCACCATGGCGACCTCAACTGCCCGCCCCCAGAAGCCTGCGATGAGGAGGAACCAGACAGCCGACTCGGCTGTCAACTCAGTCTCGGCCTCGCCGTTTGACTCGCCAGCCGGCTCAGCCTCCAACACCTCGCTGTCCTCGCTGGACGAGCAGCCACAGACCAAAAAGGCTACTGGCAAGCTTCTCGACACGTACGGCAACGAATTCGAGATCCCCAACTACACCATCAAGGAGCTGCGCGATGCCATTCCCAAGCACTGCTTCGAGCGCTCCGCCATTCGTGGTCTGGGCTACGTCGCCCGCGACATCGCCTTGCTCGCCACTACCTTCTACGTGTTCCACAACTACGTGACCCCCGAGACAGTCCCCTCTATGCCCCTCCGCACCACGCTCTGGGCTGCATACACTGTCCTACAGGGCTTCTTCGGCACTGGTCTGTGGGTCATGGCCCACGAGTGCGGCCACCAGGCATTCTCACCCTCCAAGGTGATCAACGACACGGTCGGCTGGTTCTGCCACTCCGCTCTCCTTGTCCCCTACTTCTCGTGGAAGATCTCCCACGGCAAGCACCACAAGGCCACCGGCCATATGGAGCGCGACATGGTCTTTGTTCCCAAGACTCGCGAGGTATACGCTACCCGTGTCGGCAAGGCGGTCCACGAGATCTCTGAGCTGGCTGAAGAGACCCCCATCTACACCCTGCTCCACTCCATCGTCCAGCAGCTCGGCGGATGGCCCATGTACCTCGTCGCCAACGTCACCGGCCACAACAACCACGACCGCCAGATCGAGGGCAAGGGCAAGGGCAAGACCAACGGCGTCTTCGGTGGTGTCAACCACTTCAACCCCGCCAGCCCCTTGTACGAGAAGCGCGACGAGCACCTCATCCTGCTCTCCGACCTCGGTATCGGTATCACAATCGCTGCTCTCACCGCGATCGGCAAGACCTACGGCTTCAACAACCTGCTCGTCTGGTACATCCTCCCCTACCTCTGGGTCAACCACTGGCTCGTCATGATCACCTTCTTGCAGCACACCGACCCCACCCTCCCCCACTACGACGCCGACACCTGGACCTACACTCGCGGTGCCGCTGCTACCATTGATCGTGAATTTGGCTTCATCGGACGTCATCTCCTCCACGGCATCGTCGAGACCCACGTTCTTCACCACTACATCTCCACCATCCCCTTCTACCACGCCGACGAGGCCACCGAGGCCATCAAGCCTATTATGGGCCGTCACTACCGCTCTGATACCAAGGATGGCACCGTCGGTTTCCTGAAGGCGCTGTGGAAGAGCGCACGCTGGTGCCAGTGGGTCGAGCCCAGCGCCGGTGCCGAGGGCGAGGGCAAGGGTGTTCTCTTCTTCCGCAACCACAATGGTCTCGGTACGCCACCCCAGAAGCTCGATGCTCCTGGAGCCAAGAAGGCTGCGAAGATGGAGGTCGGCCCTGAGAGCGACAACGAGTAAGCGACGATTACGACTGTTTATATTTTAGAGCGGATTATTCTGCCACGGCGTTCGGGGGCCGCCCGACGAGGCTGGACATATTGCTTCTCGGTGTGGCGCATGAACTAGATGGGCCAGTCAAACATGAGCCTGGTGTAGTTTGTAGTTTGTAGATTTGTTATAGCAGACCCTTGAGGGTTTGAATAAATTCAAAAGTCTCTGATCGACTAGAAATAAGCATGCTGTTTGTGAATATTTATGAATGTCAAAGAGTGAGATGAATAGATTGGGTTTCCCCGCACACAGTGGCCGCGGTGACCCGGCGTAAGCGTAACAAAAGCAGAGCCGCATCTCTGGACGGGCCTGATCAGCCTGTTCGACGCACGCAGGGCCAATTTCACTCGACTTGGCCGTAGTGATGCCGCTCCAGGTTGCTGTGAAAGTTGGGTCATTGTATCACTGCCAGAGTGCAGGCTTAGCAACCTTGACAAGCTCTTCTGCACGCACACACCGCCCCAAAGGGAGCATCGAGAATTGAGAATTCGACAGCTCAAGAAGTGTCACACAGCCAGAGAATGCGCCCGGTGGGTTCTTCAGCAAGAGCTACCTAGACAAAAGGCTTGTCGCTCTCTACCGCATAGCAGCGTCCAGCCTGCCATGCGCTACCCATATACATCGAGCTCCAGACAAGCAGCTTCTCCAATCATAATGTAGCGACGTTGGTAAGGAACAAGATATCATCAGAAAACCTCGTCTGCTCCAGCTACCTCGCACGGTGAGTCGTGCTATAGGGCACGTAATAGAGGATAGCAAGGTAGAGAGCCAAACTTTCCTACAATAAATTGTGCCCAGGATGAGTGAAGAAGAAAAGGTCGGAGGGCGGGCGGCGAGAATTTTGTGGCAGGCGCGGGCGGCGCTTTGGCCAATCACGGGTGGATTATTCAAACGCCAAGCCATAGCGCTCCCATCATGAACGTCAGTTGAAGCTCCGTAGCCACACGTCCATCGCCATCGCTCAGAGCCTCACAATGCTGCGGCAACAGATGATCCGGTCGCTCAAGAGGCCTGCCTTCCGCGCAGCCCTCAATGGCAGCCGGGCCTTGAGTGCCTCGGCCCGCCGCCCAGCAGACATTGAGCTCACCATCGGTTTGTGCCGCTCCCCATTGCGGGCGGCGAGGTATGCTAACGGGTTCCGCAGATGGAAAGAAGGTATCAGTCCAAGGTACGGCGGCGGCACGGATCCCCTTGTGACGGCACAGACAGTTCTAACGCGCTCCTACAGCCGGCTCGTCCCTCATCCAAGCCTGCGACCAGGCCGGAGTTACCGTCCCCCGATACTGCTACCACGAGAAGTTGATGATTGCCGGATCATGTCGTATGTGCCTGGTCGAGGTAGAGCGGGCGCCCAAGCCCGTCGCCTCCTGCGCGTGGCCCGTACAGCCCGGCATGGTCGTCAAGACCGACTCGCCTCTCGTCCACAAGGCGCGTGAGGGTGTCATGGAGTTTCTGCTTGCCAACCACCCTCTCGACTGTCCCATTTGCGACCAGGGAGGCGAGTGCGATCTCCAAGACCAGTCAATGAGATACGGTGCTGATCGCGGACGCTTCCACGAGCTCGGGGGAAAGCGTGCGGTCGAGGACAAGAACGTTGGCCCGTTGATCAAGGTAGCCTCTCCCAACCTCTCTCGCCCCAAGAAGCATGCTTACAAAGAAGTAGACTTCCATGAACAGGTGTATTCACTGCACACGCTGCGTCCGTTTCTCCAACGACATCGCTGGTGCTCCCGAGTTTGGATCTTTCGGCCGTGGCAACAACCTCGAAATCGGCACATACCTCGAAACCGCCCTTGACACCGAGCTGTCTGGAAACGTCATCGATCTCTGCCCCGTTGGTGCTCTCACCTCCAAGCCCTACGCTTTCAAGGCCCGCCCATGGGAGCTGTACAAGACCGAGTCTATCGATGTTCTCGACGGCTTGGGTTCAAACATCCGCATCGATTCCCGTGGTATCCAGGTTATGCGAGTTCTCCCCCGCCTCAACGACGACATCAATGAAGAATGGATCAACGACAAGACCCGTTTCGCCTGCGATGCTCTCAGCACCCAGCGCCTCGTCAACCCACTCGTCCGCGTTGACGACCAGTTCCAGCCCGCGACCTGGGAGCAGGCGCTCGTCGAGATTGGCAACGCATACAAGAAGATCGCGCCCAAGGGCAACGAGTTCAAGGTTGTAGCTGGCCACCTTGTCGAGACCGAAGCGCTGGTCGCCATGAAGGATCTTGCCAACAAGCTTGGCTCAGACAACCTGGCTCTTGACCAGCCCGGTGGCAGCGAGCCCATTGCGCACGGTATCGATGTCAGGTCAAACTACGCCTTCAACTCCAAGATCTACGGCGTTGAAGATGCGGACTACATCCTCCTCATTGGTTCCAACCCCCGATGGGAGGCTGCTGTCCTCAACGCCCGTATCAGGAAGCAATGGCTGAGAACAGACCTTGAGATTGGCTACGTTGGCGAGGACTTCCAGAGCACCTTCGAGTACGAGAAGCTTGGAAACAATGCCAACGACCTCAAGAGCGCTCTCTCCGGAGAGTTTGGAAAGAAACTGGCCAACGCCAAGAAGCCCATGATCATCGTTGGCAGCGGTGTCACAGAACACCCTGACGCCAAGTCGATCTACGAGCAGGTTGGATCTTTCGTCGAGAAGAACAAGGACAAGTTCCAGACTGAGGAGTGGAACGGCTTCAACATCTTGCAGCGAACTGCTTCCCGGACCGGTGCTTACGAGGTTGGCTTCACTGTTCCCTCGTCCGAGGTTGCCCAGACCAAGGCCAAGTTCGTCTGGCTCATGGGCGCGGATGAGATCAACGAGGCCGACATCCCCAAGGATGCCTTTGTTGTCTACCAAGGTCACCACGGCGACCGTGGCGCACAGTTCGCCGATGTCGTCTTGCCTGGTGCCGCATACACCGAGAAGTCGGTCACATATGTCAACACCGAGGGTCGCGTACAGATGACTCGTGCCGCTGTCGGCCTCCCTGGCGCTTCAAGAGAAGACTGGAAGATCGTGCGAGCAGCATCAGAGTATCTCGGTGCTGAGCTGCCCTACGACGATGTTGAGCAACTGCGAGACCGCATGGAGGAAATCTCGCCTGCTCTCAGAAGATACGACCTCGTTGAGCCCGCATCGCTACCTAGCTTGAGCAAGGTTCAGCTAGTAGACCAGAACCAGGGTGCACAAGCGACCGGTCAAGCACTGAAGAACCCCATTGAGAACTTCTTCTTCACAGATGTCATCTCGAGAAAGTAAGTCGCATCGACGTTGTCCCTCCATTTTGTTACATCATACTAATGACTGCACAGCTCACCAACAATGGCCCGTTGCTCAGCGGCGAAGGCTCAGAATAACCCAAAGACAAACTTCATGGCACCTGGCGAGCCATACCCACAAGTCGGATATGGACCTCAGGCAGCAGCGGCAGCGAACATATAGATGTGCATTCGGCCAGGGTAGAATTTTGGGCTCTATGGGATTGTAAATAAGCATTGTGAATCGTTTTTTCTCGAATTTGGCACGTGACCTATGGAATGTAGAGAATCAGAGCGCCACTTGCGCGAATTGTTCAACATTTTGTCCTGTTGCAGTCAGTGAACATTAAGGCATCTAAAGTCGGAATACCAAGCTTTAAAATGGCCTCGGACAAGCTGTTGGCCAAGGCGCTACGCGCGTGCGACCCACGTTCGCCTTGTTCATGAACTCTCCAAGACGTCAACGCTCCGCGTATTTCCACTTGTATAGTCATCTATCGATCTCTTATGAGACTAAGCTTCTTGTCATTACCAACAAGCTTTCGCTGTCGTTCGTCTTGCGGTACAGGTGTTGCAGGTCCCCACGATATTATTGCGCCGAATTACCCCACAAATCTGCGAACCATCTTTACAAGAACGACAAATATCATTCCAGACGAAAAGAGAAAGGGTACAGTCGCTCTTCTCGGCTCCAAGAGCTTCGTGAAGCAGGAGAAATATCTGTTAAGCTTTGCCGTGAAGCCTCGCCAAGAACTCAACAGAACCAGTAAGGAAGCCGACATAGCCGTTAGTCGGGGTTGAGGATCCGATCCAAGGACGGTGGCCAGCCATGCCTAGCTTGGCGGTTAACAACTTCAACATTGTTTGTGCATCGTTGGGGGGGTTCATTACGCTTTTTGGGCTGGTTAGTTATCTGCTGAAAGAAAAGTATTATCTGAGCGAAGCTTGTAAGTCGACGTCCCCCAGTCGGGAGATATTCTGTAGGCCATTTCATGATTACAGCACGTACTAACCGACTTCTCTCAGTGATATCGCTCATCGCTGGAGTCGTCTTCTCGCCACATGCCACGAACTGGATCAAACCAGAGGAGTACGCTTTGAACAATGTCGAAACTCTCGATACCATCACCCTTTACTTTACGCGTCTGGTGCTGGGCGTCCAACTTGTACTCGCGGGCGTGCAACTACCGTCAAAATACCTAAAGACGGAATGGAAGAGCTTGGCCCTGCTCATCGGCCCGGGTATGACATTCATGTGGCTCGTGACCAGCCTCATCGTCTTTGCATTGGTCCCACACATCAGCTTTCTGCAAGCGCTGGCCGTAGGCGCCTGTGTCACGCCCACGGACCCTGTCTTGTCGAACTCCATCGTCAAGGGAAAGTTTGCAGACAAAAACATCCCCAAAGAGTTGCAGAAGATTATCGTGGCTGAGTCCGGAGCGAACGATGGCCTTGGTTACCCGTTTCTCTTTCTTCCGCTTTATCTCATCCAGCATATTGGTCATGGTGGACAAGGTTCCGACAATAGTACTAGAGTCGCTGTCGGGTTGTGGTTTGGCGAGACGTGGGGATATACCATCATACTCAGTGTGATTTATGGAGCTGCAGTGGGTTGGATCGCAAAGGAATTGCTTCATTGGGCTGAAGAGCGGAAATACGTCGATCGCGAAAGCTTCTTGGTTTTTGCCATCACTCTGGCTGTAAGACCCCGGATTTGGTCTGGTGTATTCAAACTTTGCTAATGTTGTATGCAGCTCTTCATTATCGGTACATGCGGCATGATTGGCAGCGACGATGTGCTTGCCTGCTTCATCGCCGGCAACACGTTTACTTGGGATGACTGGTTCCGCCTCGAGACGATGGACGACTCTTTCCAGCCAACCATCGATATGCTGCTCAATGTCTCCATATTCATCTGGTTCGGCGCTGTTTGTCCTTGGCACCTCTTTGCGCATTCTCCAGTCATCCCCCTCTACCGACTCATTCCATTGGGCATCCTGGTCTTGCTTCTGCGCCGGCCACCCATCATATTTGCCATGCATAAACAGATTCATCAGATCGAGCAAAGGCGGCAAGCGCTCTTCGTAGGCTTCTTCGGTCCGATTGGTGTGAGCGCCGTCTTCTATCTATACGTCAGTCTTGAGTTTCTGGCCAAGATCAAAGTCGACGGCGAAGTCAGAGAAGATGCGGCATATCTCATGGAAGTCATGAACGTAGTCATCTGGTTCCTAGTCATCTGCTCAGTCGTAAGTGCAATCTTCTCTTCAACACTTCGGTGTTCCTTCTAATATCGACTAGGTCGTCCACGGTCTCTCCATTCCACTAGGCAAACTCGGCTTTTTCATCCCACGCACCCTCAGCACAGCGCTATCCCTTGCTCGCACTGGATCCACTTCTCACGACGAACCCGAACCTTCATTCCACATCGAGGGCGTCAACGGCCCTACGACTGATGCTGAAGTGCGTATACGTCGCCGCCCTGGTTGGTCGCGCAATGGCGGTGATTCTCTGCCGAACCGGGTTGTACGCATTGGCAGGACTTTGATCAGTTCGGGGACTAGCTCGGCGAGCACATCAAGAGCACCTAGTTCTGCGCGCGCGCCTATTCAGGTGCCGTTGCCTTTGAGCAATGTCAACACCACCGCTCGGGATGGCGAAGGTCCGCGAGCAGATGGTGGAGCCAATAGCGATGTGCCAGGTTCAGACGAGGCTGTCGTCCCCGGACGTACGATTCGGTTCCACGATGAGCAACAAACGGCCAAGGTTTCGGAACAATAGTAGCAGGCGGATGGACGAGGGTTACCTCTGTCGATGGCTGAGGCGCTTGACCAAGCAGCTAAAGATGCTTTTATACGGCCTATTGCCTTACGAAAACCATGACTGTATTAAAAACCTTGACATTTCATGTCTACCAAATATATCCAACCCCACTTAACTACGATTCTGACTTGATCGCTCAAACTACACCTATAACACCCTTCTCTCCCTGCTCCCTCTTCGCAATCTCCTCCACATCTACGACCTTCCCCTCGCGAGCACTCTTCTCCAATTCCTCCCTCTTGATAGCACACTTCGCGCTATACGTCGCCCGATCTCTCTTACACTCCTTTTCCCAGAAGAAGTTATCGCCCCAGCAGGACACGCCGACCAATTCCAACACCAGCACAGACACAACCAAGCCCGTAGTCGTTGCTATCAACTGCAAACTATTGAGGTGCGCAAGAGGCAGTGTGATTATGATTATAGACACACAAGCGCGGTAGGCGAGACGAACAGGTTTGCGGACGCGTTGATTGGGGATCGTGCGATGAACGTGTGACGCAGAAATGATGGCAAGGCAGAGAAGGGAGATGCCCAGACCGCCGCAGTAGAACCATACTAAGCCCTCTGAGATGTGGTCTTCGGAGCGGGCGATGAAGGTTTCGGATAACGAGTCGAGAGGTGCGGAGGATATGTCGTGGGCACGAACTAGGACGCCGAGGGCTGATGCGGAGAGGACGAAGGACATGACGAAGGGGAGGTGGATGGAGAACCATGTCAATGCTTGTAGTAGTTAGCGGCGTCGCCAGAGAAAGAGAGGTTGGGTTGTGGAGAAGAATGAACATGTCACTTACCAGAGTATACGTGCCGCCGAATTGCATGAGTATGCAGGTTGAAAGAGTCCATCTCAAAGTAGATCCAGTTGAAGACAAAGGCCTGGATGAGTCCCAGGACAGCTTTGCCGAAGAAAGCATTGATGCCCATCTCAACGCTGCTCTGATACAACAGGCCCAGCACACAAGAACCAAAAACAAGCGTGACGAACGCATTCGTCCGCTCAATCCGGTGCTCGATGTTCGTCGCCGGGAAAAACTCTAGACTCCTCTTGACCCAGCCTGGAACGAACTTGTACACCGGCGATCCAGGCCGCTGAAGCAGCACCATGCCAAACTGGCCAAACAGGTCAAACACAAGAGCCGTCCAGATGACTCCCTGCCTCGCCGGCTCCTCGACATGTATGCTGCCGATCCAAAGTGCCGCGGGGATGAGCATGACAACACCATTGCCCACCATCGTCCCTCTGACCATGGGAATGGCCCACGCATACCAAAAGAAGCTCGTTGTCACAAACAGCCTGGCTGCCAGATAGAACGCTACGAGCGGTGCGTACGTCCTCTCCCACGCCTCGATCATATTCGTCGTAAACCCCAACAGACACGTAAGCAAGAAAAGCACCGAAAGCCGTCTCACAACATCGTCGCTATCGAACCACGAAACCAGGACACCGATATCAGTCCAGAACTTCCAGCCCATGATGAAGGTGATGGAAAACCGGAGCAGAGACTGGCCTGTGGGGTGCTCAGCCGCAGAATCACCGGTAATGGCGATGATGCCCACGTAGAAGAGGTCGATGAACAGTTCGTACGAGGCGACTTCTTGGGCTTCTTTTGCGCGCCATAGCAGACCCTTGTGGAAGTACTGGCGCACAATGGGCTTTTGGTAGAGACGGATACTGGCTCCGTGGTGGCGCTCTGCACGCCATGTTTCCTTGTCAAAGGAGAAGGAAGAGGCGGATGAGTTTGTTGGGTCTGCGGTGTCGTAGTCTTCTTTGGTGCGGAGATGGGCCGAGTAGCCGTATTTGGAGAAGTTGGCGTCTAGTTGCACGGCGTGTGAGGTTAGCATGTGGAGTTCGGTAGAGAGGGCGTCAAGATCGCGTATCACGCGCTCGAATTCTTGGGCTAGGTCGCCGTGGTCTTCATGGAGTTGGCGGTGATGCGCTGTGTGGTGGGCGTGCGTATGGCGGAGGGCTTCGATCTGTGTTTTTGTGGTTAGTATATACTGCTACACACGGATTGACTACGATCTCGGTCGAGTAGAACTTACATGTTCGGGAGATCCATGGACGACCAAATCGAAATCCTCTTTGTCCTCTGCAGCACTGAGTTTCCTCCTCATGTGGTTTGCTTCATCGGGTGAACTCGCGATGTGCACTTTTCTTCCATCAGGTCTGAGAAAATGCCGCAGCCTCTTGCCTGTGTGGTGGCTGGAATGAGCATGGTGATGCCAGTGAGATTCGTGCTGTGCTGTTGTGCCTGCTGGTGTGTTGGTGCCGGTATGCGGAGTGTCTGCCATTTCATGGAGGAATCCGTATCTGCCAAGTCGTACCCTTGGGATGGTACCCAGTCATGTAAAACCTAAGAAGGCGCTTTTGGTACTCTACATGCAAGATCTATTTGCGAAAGGAGTCATGTATATGTTTGGGGTACAATTGGATGAAAACGAGCTTTTCCGCACTCATCACGGGACGGAAGGAAGTTTAGCACGATCAAGCCAAGTAAAAGGAGAAGGTGAACCCAGGGGGGTTATATAGACACCGCCCCGAAAGTCTATTGATGTTGTCTCATTGGCACAGGTGACTGAGGCTTGCCTTTATCGGGGATAACGACTGCCCGATTGGCTAGGATGTGTACCAAGAGCGTGAATAAGCAGCCATCACGCTTGGGTAAGCTGCGGGGCGGAAGTTGGGTTGAGAGTGTCTTGCTGGTTTGTGCAGCAACTTGAAGACGTAGCAGGCTGCTTCCGTGCGATGAAATGCTTTGAGTCTTGGGTAAGCGATCCAGCTTACCAGTATGGGGCTCTGGGCTGATTAGCCAAGGCTCATGCATTGCAGTGGCTGCTGACTCGACAAACGAGCGACCCCAATGTGAAACAGGGTTTCTCCTGCATTGTAGATTTTGTGTCAAGGTCTAAGAAAACAGAGCCGAGATGACTACAATGTGTGTTGCTCGCTAGGAATGTATAAGCGTACTCTGCCTCGCAGGGCCTAAGCACTGTGCTGCCTTCCGAAGCCATGTTTATCCGCCATCTATCGTTTCTTGGCCTGCCCGGCAGGGCTCTGTGTACGCGCGCTCGTGCTGCCCGAATCCGTCTTGCCCGCCATCCACGAAGCAAGGTCGAAGTTCTGTAGCTGCTGTGCCGTGTTGGTGGAGCCGGAGCCCAAGACGCCTTGTTTTTGCATCGTTTCGAATTCTTCCTTCATCTCGGGGTCCACTAGATGGTTGTTAGTAGGTGTCTGCATGTGACGAGAGTTCAGCGACTCACTGTTCTCCATCAACTTGGGCATGCCGAAGATGAGGCCCATGGAGACGATGGCCATCAGAATCATGGGGTTCTTCAAGAACGATAACGGCGAGACTAGGGTACGTTAGCAAGGTCGCCTCATAACACAGCTAGTTACGAATGACAACTCACAGCCCTGTCGCTCCTGGTAAAAGTACTTGGTTCCCACTGGCCGGGCCTCGATCACCAGGCCGTTTGCGCCCTCGCCGCGACTCTCGCCCTTGTTGTCCCACTCATTGCCCAAGAAGGTCTGCCATGCCCTGATCACCTCCTTCTTCTCCCCGCTGCCCTCGACCGTCTCCTCGACGGTCACATCGATCCTCAACGGCTCAAACGCATAGTCGCGGCAATGCACGGTAGCCAGGTAGCTCCCAGCACTCACGTTGTTGAAGTTGAATGTGTTGGAGCGCGTGAGATAGGCATCGAGGGGCGGGCCTGAAGACTGGAGCGTTGCGTGTGTCGTCGAGGGGAGCGTAGACGGGTTGACCAGGACCGTGTTTGGGATTTGGAGGAGCAACCGCGCGGCGCTCGTGAGAGACGCAAACGAGGAGAGAGTGGCGAGTGAAGTCTTCATCGTCGCGTGTGTGGGGCGGGCTGTTGGGTTGGTGATGCTCTGCTCGTAGGCATCGGCTCAATGCGCGAGAACATCGGCGCACGGACCCGCGGGCGAAGTACTACTCTACGAGACCACATCGCGTACTGAAATATCGATAATATGCTGAAACTCAGGTACAGGCAAAAAGAAATCCAGGACGCGATGATTTCACCCTTTGGAAAATCACCAAGTCATGATGGTGTTGAGCCATCTCGCCTGGTTTGGCCGTGCAGGTCGCGTGTTTAGCATACGCATGACGCTCGTCTTTTCAACAGCAGTGCAGCAATCATTGTGGTTCTGATCAACGTCCTCCTCGTCTGATCATCTTTTCACAGACATGATCGCCCTGTGTCGTTCACTGCTCCGGATAATCCGCAGGAAACGAGCCTGCCAAGCTTCCCCCGCACCCCCATTAAGCTTGAGAAGCATCACTGCAAGTCTTGTTTGCCAGCATTTACCTCATCTCCGCGCTGATCCCATTGGTATTGAATTGCGAGACGACTGATGTCGTTGTCTGATGTACCGAACGGCCGACCGGCTCAATGTGATTCCACGTATGCAACATATGCATTCACGCCATGCAAGGGAAAAATCGAACATCCTAGTAGGCAACTACATATGGCAATCAATCTTCTCTTGTATGGAGATACTCTACCTAGGCAACTACAGGAGTGGCGTTCGGTTTTCCCCTTGTATGGCGTGCATTCGCGCAGTGGCAGATCCTCCCAATACAACGGGTTGGACGAGCGAGCTCAAACCATAGGATCGACATACCTGCGCTGAAATCATATATAGGTGTGAACGAGGCCTAAGGACGGAACCCGTACGCTCTCTGCTCAACTCCATTAATTGTCAACATGCGATCCAGTCTGTGTCTCTTTCCAGTGTTTGCCGCATTCGCTACAGCGTCAGCAACTCACAGCCACCACCTTCCTAAGCGACCAAACATCATACCTGCCCCGTATGACTCTGGCAGACCAATGCCGTATTCACCGGCACGACAACCCAAACGCTTCTGTTTTGTTACACCAGGAACAGCCCCAGACCGCGACGACGCAGCATGCATTCTCGATTCCTTCCACAAGTGTAACAATGGCGGTACAGTTGTCCTCGATCAATCCTATCTCATAGGCTCGCCTCTAGATCTGACCTTTCTCAAACACATCGACGTCGTCATCACCGGAGAGATACACTTCGATGCAAGCGATGTCTACTACTGGGCGGAGAACAGTTTCAAGTATGACTTCCAAAATCAATCTGTATACTGGAAATGGGGTGGCGAGGATGTGAACATTTATGGCGATCTGAGCAGGGAAAAGAGCGTTATCGATGGGCACGGTCAAGCTTACTGGGAGGAGATTCAGACTAACAAAAGTGTAAGTAAAGATTTCGTCAACGGTAGAGGTACCATCTCAAGCATTTTTATCTGACCGTGTATGTTGCAGCTGCGGCGGCCTATGTTGTTTGCCTTTGATGGGATGGAGGGAGCTACCATGTCAAATCTGCGTATGCGAAACTCGCCACACGTAAGGACGCAGATTTGCCTTATATCTCCTGCTTGTTGACATATCGCAGTGGTTCAATATCATTGCAAACAGTACCGACATCCTCATCAGTAACTTGGATTTACGCGCAGAGGTAAAGTTTTTATTCTGGTTGCTCAGCCTCTCGACTCACAGCCCTGCAGAGCCTCAACGACGTCGAGATAGCAAACTCCGATGGCTGGGATACGTACCGCTCAGATCGCGTTGTCATCCAAGACTCATACATCATCAACACCGATGGTAAGAACTTTTGTATGCTTCAGACCCACCTTACCACAAGCTGACCATCACTAGACTGCGTTTCATTCAAACCCAACAGCACCAACGTTGTCGTTCAAGGCTTAGACTGCACCGGTTCCCACGGCATGAGTGTCGGCTCTCTGGGCCAATATGCCAACAAGACCGATATTGTAGAGAACCTTTACATCTATAACGTCTCTCTTACAAACTCTAGTGACAGCGCGCGTATTAAGGTCTGGCCCGGCATCCAAACAAGCTTCCAGACGCTGCTGAACGGCGGCGGCGGTCTTGGACGTGTGAGGAACGTTACATATGACACATTCCGCGTTGACAACAATGATCGCGCGATAACTATCACGCAGTGCTATGGGCAGAAGAACCAGACACTGTGTTCAGAGCATCCAGTAAGCAATGCGAACAGCCAGGCTGGAGACTACGTATCAATGCTGATAAACTCCCCGCAGGCAAACTTGACCATCTCCGATATTACTATCAAAAACATGTACGGAACGACGTCTGGAAAAGAAGATCCTGAAGCAGGTACCTTGGTTTGCAGCGCGCCCGATGTAAGTGCAGTCGTACACAGATCAGTAGTGAAGTAGTGCTGACGCATCTGATTGTAGCGATGCAGTAACATACGCGCCGAGAATATTACTGTTCAAGTACCTAGTCGTGAGCCGCCGGTTTATGAATGCCGGAACTTCGATCCGGATCTGCTAGATATCAGTTGCGTGGCGACCAACGAAACGGAGAGGGACACCACGCAAGGATAGACATGATCGGGATAGCATGTAACGGAACGATGCCACGTTAGACGTATTCGCGGAAGCCTCTCACTCACAATAGCTGCGCTGTACGAGGAATTGATTGTATTATTCTGGTAATAGGCGGAGAGGAGACTAGCGATGATAAGGGAAGAATACAACCCCCAAGACTTCTATGCCCACCACTAGCAAAGCACCATGGGCAGCAACTCTGCTAACCAGACCAAAATGCATGGCAACCACGTCTGAGAAACTTGACATACTTCTCGACCCCCACTTCCTCAGACCCAAACTCTCTGAACGCCAACCTTCACACAATTCGGATCCGATGGCTCCATGGTAAATCCCATGTTCCACATCAGGTACTTTGTACACATATACCAACTCGCAACCTTGATTGGTGGAATGAAGAAAGCAGGTATGCTACCGGTAATATTGAGACTGACGGCGATATACATGGTGCTATGACTGCTGCTCCCCTGTTCGAAATACACAGTTTGGTAACTCGACTTCCCAGGCGAAAAGATCATGCGCATAAAGTCATGTGTGTCGGAATAACGGAAGGCCATGGCAGAGGACACGATATCCTTGCCGTTGTTGTATTCCAGGCGCCAATTGAGGATTCCTGGCGTGTCGTTCGCGTTTTGAGGGTTGTGGTGGTTGTAGGAGGTTGTGTTGTGGTAAAAGGTAGTGTAAGGGCGAGCTGGGTCGGCAATCGTGTCGTTTGTTAGACATAGGCTTTCCTCAGCTGCGCCTACATGGCAAGAGCCGAGTGCGTGGCTAATCATTGTTAGTATAACTGCTTCCAAGTTTATCAGAAGTTCTTACTCGTTGTAGGCGGAGTCGTTGGTCGGTGACCTCAAGATAAGACGGAAGCCGTCGGATTGGACATTGTACGCCTGGGCGACTGCCTGAGTTGATAGGGTAACGAGCGATAGGACGGCGAATCTCATGACAACTTAGGATCTTGACGCTGAAATGCGTGCTCGTGGCTGGATAGAAGCTTGCGAATATTGATGATGATGGTATCGAGGAAGAGGAGAGCAAGGAGAAATGCGCATTCTGGGCAGAGCAGACAACGTGTAATCTCATAGAAGCTGCTGCGCACACAATCCCCAACAAGAAAACGCGATCCGGGCAATGACGTATATGGGTGTGATTTGCGCGGCAGGTGCAAAGGTTTCATATCTGCTCCTTGTCTATCCCTCAAGAGTCCTTCGTAAATTCTGAATGCTGTCGCCACTTCTCTCCAAATTTGTAGATCGATATCGGAATAACTACCAAAGATAGGCTCAATCCGCCCAGAATGCTGAAACCAAGTCCGTATCCAAGTGCATCTGATAGTGGGCCAGTGGTCAATGGCAGGAAAGTACCCATGAGACATCGGGTAACAATGACGCCCGTCATTGCTGACGCCGAGTACATGCCACAAGCGTCGACAACGTAGGCGGATATCGGTATGCCTGTAAGGAGGAGCGAGAACCCCATGAGGGCCACGGAGGCAAGAAGCAAGAGTACAGGGAGACGGTACTGAGCGATCCAGCCATATGCTGCTACGGAGAAGGGCAGCAGGATCGCCCCGATGATGGAGAGAGGAAGGCGATACTCTGGCTTTCCTTTTGCACCATCTGGACCACGAAGCTTGACATAAATTCTATCGAGCGTAAAGTTGCATACTAGGACACTGCAGAAAGATCCAACGCCTGGAAATTCGTTAGCTACTGCGACGAGGAACATCCGGGGCCACTTACTGAATGAGATGAATGTAGTACCAATCATGGCAAGCCTGAAGTCATACCTCTCGATCAGGATGGTTGGTAGTGAAACACTTATGACGTAGAAGAAGCTGAATGCAACGGAAGCAAACAACGAGAGAAGCATTAGTACAGTCGACCCGAACAGTACCGCAAAAGGCCGAGTCATCGAGTGCCATAGCTTCGCAAGATGTTCATGCGTGGTCTTGGATTCGGGGATTTCTCCGGTTTCCTGCATCATCTTTGCTGCTCTTCTCCTCAGAATAGTCATCTTGTAGGTCTCTCTGAAGTAGACAAGGAACAGGACCTCGCACACAATAGCCAATGCAGCAGCAATGGTCAACATGCGACGCCAGCCCAGCGTCTGCGCGATAGCGCCCGAGATGGCAGGGCCAATGGCTCCTCCGATCAGTGGTGCAAGCATAACCAGAGACATTGCGGAGCCGCGTTCCTCGCTCTCAAAAATATCTCCAATGATGGCTGGATTGAGGACATTTGAGGCGACGCACAGGCCTGTGAGCATCCTGGCAGCAATGAAAACGCCGCTGTTCTGGCTTAGTACTGCTAGGATAGTTGCAGCGATGAATCCGATGTTGCAAACATTGAAAACAGGATACCGTCCAAAGATTTCTGATAGTGGTGCGATGAGCAACGGTCCGGCGGCTTCTCCGAGTTCCCAGATAGTAACGAGCAGGGCGCTGTTGGCAGAGCTCGAGTGCTTCCCATCAAGGTCTTCGACAATCGTGCTAGCCATTGGCACAACGCCGATGCAAGTAAACGTGCTGCGAACATAGTCAGTCTTCAAGCTCTCACAAGAGTCACAACTGTGATCGGATGCGCGCACACTGTGAATGCCATCAGGGCAAGCAGAACGACGTTTCCCCATTTGAACGCTTTTGACCAATTCTTAGGATTCTCAGGGTCCAGAGGCTCAAACTCAAGCGCGCCATCCCCAGCTTCTGCACCATTGCGCTCCTGTTGGATACTTTCGTATTCGTGTGATATGATCCTGAGCAAAGGCTGCTCTTCGTCGACGAATACCATTGCGTTTGCTTTCTCCAGAAAAAAATCCAAGATGAGATGACTGCGAGGCTTACCAGGCCCAGGAACTTTTCACGGGTCGAGGCGGCGTACTGACTAATGAGCGCCCTAAGGCATATTTGGGTATGGGGTGCGCTTTTAGTGTGGGAGCGGAGAAGCTCGCATCCACGCCATACACGGGAAAATTGAATAATCCCGAGATTCCCTGTAGTCGCCTGGGTAGGGTATCGCCATGTAAGGGGAAGTTTAACGCCTCTTGTGGTTGCCTAAGTGGAGTATCAGCGTCTAAGGAAAAGGCATTTTCCTGTGGTGGGTCGTGAATCCCAGGCCTTGGCGGAACTGGTGTTGGTAGAGTTGATGGAGCACGGCGGGGATGCGCTTTGAAAGCGCGCTAGCCTCACCCACTTTACGCGGTCGCGTCGACCCAAACGCGGTGAGCAGCAACCATCACTGCATACCACAATGGCTACCACACAGCGCCTACGTGCTCGACAGGCTCGTAAGCAAACTAAAGATAAGGTCTAGACATGTCCCGCTAATTGGAGTCGTTAGATGCCCCCGGCGCAACCTACCTCGCATACACACCAAACGGAAAGAAACTCGTCACGGCCGGAGTCGACAACTACTGCCGCGTCTTCACGACTGGGTCCGACGATGAGCCCGTCACTGTGGACGAATGCCAGGAGAACAACACGGCTGTGGTTGCTGGTGTATGTTGCATTGCATCGTTGGGGATGAGACAAAACACTGATTCTCCGCGTAGAATGGTTACTTCATTACAGGCTCAGAGGACGGCACAGTGAGCAGGTTCTCGCTTGAAAATGGAAAGTTTGAAGAGATACTCGTCAGGACCACGTTACCGGTACGCGACGTTGCTCTGAGTGCGGATGGGAACTGGATTGCCGTTGCGAGCGAGTATGTACATCGCTCCACCTATACGACTCCGTTGCTAACAGCCACAGTGAACTCGTCGTCAACCTCGTCAACACCAAAGACAAGAGCATGAAGACACTGCGCGAACAGCCACGAGCCGTAAAGCATGTTTCCTTTGACAAGACCGGGACCCAACTCGCCGTTTCCTGCACCGACGGTCACCTCTACATGTATAAGCTGGACGGAGATGAGCCTGAGATGGTCAACAGGGTAGAAGGCATGATAAAGAGCCTAGAGGCGGATGCAGAGACGAGTTCCAAAGTCCTTTGGCATCCAGATGGACGAGCGTTCGCGACACCCACTGCTATGCGTCAAATACAGGTCATGTCGACGATCGACTGGGAGAGACAGCGAGTGTTCAAGACGGGGCATACAGCTGATATCACTGCGGCGGCATGGTCACCCAACGGAGCCTTGTTGGCGACTACCTCGAGCGACCTGAGCCTATGCCTCTGGGATACCAAGACACAGAAGCAACTCAAGAAGTTTGACGATGTCAAAGCTACTATCCTGGCCATGGCATGGCATCCGACAGAGAACATTCTCTCATACACCAACAATGAAGGCGAACTCTTCATCCATACCGACCTCGTACCCGACGAACACCTTCCCCTACTACAAAAACCTACCGTTTCCGCGCCTTTCTTTCACGACCCGTCAGAAGGTCGAGCCGGTGTTCCACAACCAGCGAAGCTCACAAATGGCAATGTACAGACTCTTCCTGGACGGCCGAGGCAGAGGAGTGGGACACCGGATTCTCTAGAGGACATACTGGGCCCCGAGTTCCAAGATGACGAAGCCCAAGTAGACGGGGATGAAGAGATGGAGGATTTTGTCATTGACGACGATGGTGCTGGATACGCCCCCGCGGTCACGGCCGCGAAGAAGCGTCCGAACGGACATCTTACCAGCGGCGCAGAGCCAGCCTCCAAACGCCGCGCATACAGCTCCGCCCTGTTCCGTCCTCAAGTCCACGAACCCTTTCAGCCGGGTAGTACACCGTGGCGTGGGAACCGCCGGTTACTCTGCTGTTCTTTGACTGGCTACGTCGAGACTGTGGAACAGGAGGGTAAACACCATACAGTGAGTGTCAAGTTCTACGACGAGCACACATTCCGCAACTTCCACTTCACCGACATCTTCCTATACGACAAATCTTGCCTAAACGAGAATGGTACATTGTTTGCCTGCCAGCCCAACAGCACTGGTGACGGCAACCCTGCGATGATATACTACCGGCCGCATGAGACTTGGACAACAAGAACCGAGTGGCGGACGAACCTTCCAACTGGGGAGTCTGTCACTGCGATTGCGTTATCAGACTCCTACGTCTGTGTGACTACGTCAGCGAATTACGTGCGCATATATTCTCTCTTCGGCCTACCAGTACGCGTGTACAGGCAAAAGAGCTCGCCAGCAGTCACCTGTGCGGCGTGGCGCGATTACATCCTCACCATAGGAAACGGGCCCATCCAAAACGACCTCAGCACACAACTCCTCTACACCATCGAGAACATCAAGCACGACATAGTATACCAGGACTCTGACATCCTCGCCCTCCCCCCCGGCACAACGCTAACCTCGGTTTTCTTCTCCGCAGAAGGCGACCCATATATTTATGATTCTGAAGGCGTCTTGCTGACGCTTCTCGGCTGGAGAAATACGGGCCAAGCCCGCTGGGTCCCCATGCTCGATACAAAGCTCCTCTCGCGACGCGCTGGCGGTGGCAAAGAAGAATCATACTGGCCCGTCGGTGTTGCCTCATCCCCCACAGCTTCCGATGGCACAGGCGCGAAATTCCACTGCATGATCATCAAAGGCCGAGAACAATACCCTTCAGCCCCCGTCCCGCATCTCTCCGAATTCGGCTTCGAGATACCACTCACAAGCGTGGTTGACAAGGCCAAGAGCAAGAAGAACAGGAGAGGCGAGGAGAGCGACATGGAAGATGAAGAGGACGACGATAAGCCGCAGAGTAACGAGGAGAAGCAGCAAGACCACGAACAAACCTTTATTCTTGCTTCGACGCTGCATTCACAGCTGTCTTCCACACTGCTGCACACGCGCCCCACGGCATCTCAGAAATCAGCGCTGACTACGCTGGAAGTGGCAATTGATCGCGCGCTGCTCCAGTTACTCGGCTTGGAGTGTCTGGCGGGCGAGGACCATGGTATGAAGGCTTTGGAGATTGTGAGTTTGATGAGGGATGCGAATGGCAAGATGCTGGACCTCGCGGGTAAAGTGGCGAGTAGGTATGGGCGTGAAGTGCTTGGGGAGAAGATTAGAGAGCTCGCTGAGAAGAAGGCTTTGGCTCGCGAGGATGAAGAGGAAGAGTTTTAGGTTGGATCATAGTAAACCATCTTTGCGACGGTTTCATCTGAATAATACATTGATTGCTCATCCACGCAATACATGAGAAAAATTGCACCCCCTACCTCGGCGACTACAAAGGAGCGCTTGACCTTTTTTATATGGCGACACTCTACCTCGGCAACTACAGAGGGCGTTCGGTCTTCCCTTGTATAGTGGCATTCAAGTAACTCATGTCAATCACACACATATCTACTCTCAGACAACGATAAGAAGGTGCCACTCGACAATTTATTGGCATTACTAAAGGTAGTAGTAACATAGAAAGAGGACAATTGATCCCAAATCGCTTCATGTATAGAGAAGATGCGCTAGCAGCTCTCTTGTAAACGCCGTGGCTCGCCACTGTCAACCAGGTGTCTCTTCAAAAGCGAGGCTTCGGACAAGACACATTCCAATCAACATTGCAGAGCCATACTGCTTAATAACGCTACAGAGCACCGTAACAAGCCGTCTAGTACTCTGCCTCAACACCCTCGTCGTCGCCAAGGCTGTCCGCGGCCACCTCCTGCAAAATGTTAGTTTCACGCTTTCAACAGGGGGACGGGGAGCACATAATTCGTAGTCGCGCTCGAGGGCTGCGAGATCTTCACGTGCTTCACTAAATTCACCCTCCTCCATGCCCTCACCGACGTACCAGTGGACAAAGGCACGCTTGCTGTACATGAGGTCGAACTTGTGCGAGAGCGCAGACCAGGCCTCGCTGATGGCCGTGGTGTTGGATAGCATGCAGACGGCGCGGTTGACGGCGGCGAGGTCGCCGTTGGGGACCATCTGGGGTGGCTGGTAGCAGATACCAACCTTGAAGCCAGTCGGGCACCAGTCGACGAACTGGACGGTGCGCTTGGTCTTGACCTGGGCAATGGCAGCGTGGGTGTCCTTGGGGACGACGTCGCCACGGTAGAGCAGGCAGGTAGCCATGTACTTTCCGTTGCGAGGATCGCATTTGACCATCTGGTTGTTGGGCTCGAAGCAGGCGTTGGTGATCTCCATGACCGAGTTGGCCTCGTGTGCGGCCTTGGCGGCGGAGATGACGGGCGCATAGGCGACGAGAGGGAAGTGGATACGGGGGTATGGGACCAAGTTGGTCTGGAACTCGTTCAGGTCGACGTTGAGGGAGCCGTCGAATCGGAGCGAGGCGGTGATGGATGAGACGACTGGATCATGTGAGCAGACTGCATTTCCAAGGAAAACAAGTTGAGAGCTTACCCTGGGCAATGAGGCGGTTGAGGTTCTCGTAGTTGGGGCGCTCAATGCCGAGGTTCCTGCGGCAAATGTCGTAGATGGCCTCGTTGTCGACCATGAAGGAGCAGTCGGAGTGCTCGAGGGTGGTGTGGGTGGTGAGGATGGAGTTGTACGGCTCGACCACGGATGTGGCAACCTGGGGCGCCGGGTAGACACAGAACTCGAGCTTGCACTTCTTGCCGTAGTCGACGGACAGACGCTCCATCAACAGAGCACCGAAACCAGAGCCAGTTCCTCCACCAAAGGAGTGGAAGACGAGGAAACCCTGCAGACCAGAGCAGTTGTCGGCGACGCGGCGGACCTTGTCGAGGACCTGGTCGATGAGCTCCTTGCCGACGGTGTAGTGACCACGGGCGTAGTTGTTCGAGGCATCCTCCTTGCCGGTGATCATCTGCTCGGGGTGGAAGAGGGAGCGGTAAGGGCCGGTGCGGACCTCGTCGACGACATTGGGCTCAAGATCGGCGTAGATGGTACGGGGGACATACTTGCCCTGGCCTGCGCAGCGTTAGCATTAGTGTCCGCAAAGGGCGCCTCGGGACGGCAGTGTGCGTACCCGTCTCGGAGAAGAAGGTGCTGAAGCCGTGGTCGTCGTTCAGGGCCTTGCGCTCCTCGGTGAGGAAGCCATCGGGCTGGATGCCGTGCTCGAGGCAGTAGAGCTGCGATGGCAAGTCAGCTTAATCGCGCACTGGCGGTGAGGTACCCGCCGCCCCCTGTTTTGCCGTGCGGAGCAGCGCAGAGGCAGAAGCAGGACAGGCAGAAGCAGCAGAGCGTGTCCGCGTCGCGTACTCACCTCCCAGCAAGAGTTTGCAATCTGGCAACCGGCCTGGCCGACTAGACGCGTCAAAGTCAGTATCAACAAATAGTCAGGCATGTCCCGCCCAGGGCGGTCAGGGCGCGCATGGGCGTGCCGGGCGACGTACCGTTCAGACTGATGACTTCTCTCATGGTGGATTAGAAGCAGAGGTAGTAATTTGGCTATCGGAATGCGGTCTCGGGGATGGCTGGGCGAGGGTGAGGAGCTGCTGTCGGTGCGAGTGGAGCAGTGGGGGAGAGGTGCTGGTGTTGTCTGCGGAATCGAACTTTTAGACTGTGCAGGCGCGGCCTAGCGCGGACGACGGCGCTAAGCAGCACAGGTCCAACGCCGCTGCCTGGCCACTGCGCACATCATTCACTACTCCAGACGACTGTGCCATCTGCCATCTGCCATCTGCCCGGCGCACGTCGATTCCAATGCTGCTGCTCTGGCCGACCTGAGCCGCCATGAACTGCGTCCTGCAAACTTCCTCCCCATCCTCACGTGCCATCCGCCAAACATGCGCCTCTCTGCCGTGCTGCTCTGCATCGTCACACAACTCTGGATGGTGAATGCCAACGTCGAGAAAACGATATTCCTCGGCCCCCGCCCTGTGACTCTCTCCAATGCCCGCTCCAGCTTGCATGGCTTGGGTCTAAGCTACTTGTCGCCCGACCTCACCGTCCTCCCGATACGGGTGCCCGTACGGTTTCCCACCGAGTCGGTGCCGCGAGGTGTCGAGTCGTGGTATCTGCTTCGCGGCCTGCGAGACGGCGCCAGGTACGAAGTGCGCATCTGCTGGCCGGCAACTGTGAGTCCAACGCGCCTTCCCGCCGCATGTCGCGTGGAGACATGCGCACGTGTTTGCCTGTACTGACATGCCCAGCAACCCACTGATTTCTGGCTCGACACTTATTCTGTCAACCAAATATTCGACACGCCTGAATTGACCTCTTCACTGGCACAGTACAACTCAGGGTTTCGACGCTACCTAGCCGACGACGACGACATCACTACCAAGCAAACACCGCCTGCAGCCCCAGAGTCGATGCTGTTCCTGCGCCTCCAGGCTGCAGCATCCTACTACTCGACCAATCGCACATTGATGGACTACCCGCCTCCAGTCGACGCCGATCTCAGTACGTTTACTCGCGTGAATCCGCCGCACACCATCTAACAGTCGCAGTACTCGATCCCTTTATATTCAACGTCTTCCCGCAGTCGCTCGCTCCCGTCGCCATATACATTACAGCAGTCGCTGTAGGAGCCTGGTTCCTCTCTAGCTACATCTACCGTTGGCTGCTGTCCGTCGCTTCTGAAGCCCCCAGCAAACCGCACATCGATTGAGCAAACAGTCTTAGCCACCGGCTACTTCTACCTTCGCCATCTGCACTCCTGCACGCAAATATGTCTGCAGCTGCTGATCCGCCCCCACCGCCTCCGCCGCCGCGCAAGCCATCTTTCAACGACACCCCCTGCGACAATCTGTTCGATCGCCTCCCCGCCGAATTGTTGCTTATGATTTACGAGTATGCGGGTAGTGGCAATCTCATGAATCTCGCTCTGGCCATCTACCCTACCCTGGAGCAGCACAGAATCGTACCACCACTTACTGCAAACACGTACCTTAGCATTGTACGCGGGGCACCAACGGCGACAGCGACGAGACGAGCCCTGGTCCTGCCACCACCTTTGGATAGGATACCTATGGAGATTTGGCTGGTTGTAGCCCGGGATCTAGAACCAATCGCCATTCTGTCAATGATGGTGGCTCTCGGTAGATACCCGCGGGATTCAATGACCCCGGCGACGGCGATACGGTTGAGATCATGGTGCCGGAGGTCAAAGAGAAAGGATGCATCGTGCTTATGATTGACGAGGACATGGTCGTGTATGGTGATATGGACTTTACGGTACACATATTCCTCTTGCCGGCTACATGGCTTTGAGTGGCCCAGGTTTGAAACGGAACAGCATAGCCTGAAGCATACTGCATGTATGACATGAATAGTTTCCATAATTATGTACACTGGAAATAGAACAATCACGACAAACGCCACGCTATGCACACAAGCCCAGTCCAGCCCAGTCCAGCGCCAAACATGCATCGATCGTGTCTCCGTCTAAGCATCTCGAGGGAATTCATCCTCCAGTCCAATCGTTACCTTGACATTCATGCTGCCCAGTTCCTGGATCAGCAGCTTCGCAGCATACGGCATAGTGATTTTGCGAACTGCCTTTTCGCTCTCGCAGAGTTTACAGTAGCCGCTGTAGCCCATTTGACCGCCTGTTGCATCGTCAGTAAAACATTCCGCATCGATCGAAGCCATGGACAGAACTTACACTTCTCGCACACATCAACATTATGCGCATCCGAACTGATCATCAACCGCTCAAGCAGCAGTTGAGAAGCACCATAGGCAATCAAGCAATCACGTTCCATCTCGCCCAGACGCAGTCCACCGTCCCTCGCACGACCTTCAGTAGGCTGTCTTGTCAAGATGGCGCGCGGACCCCTCGCACGCGAGTGCATCTTATCCTGCACCATATGCTTGAGCTTCTGGTAGTAGATTGGGCCAAAGAAGGTATAGAACTGGTGTGCTTCTCCCGTGATTCCACTCGTCATGTAGTCTTTGCCAGTGTATGAGAAGCCCTTTTCCACGAGGATCTGTGACATGTCTTCTACTGTGGAGCCGCCGAACGCGGTTCCGTATTCGAAGGTACCGTTGAGCACGCCGGCTTTGCCGGAGAGCAGTTCCATCATCTTTCCGACCGTCATACGCGAAGGAAAACCGTGGGGGTTCATGATGATGTCGGGGCAGATGCCTTGGTCGTTGAAGGGCATGTCTTCTTGCTGAACAATGAGACCTGTTGTACCTTTTTGGCCGTGGCGCGAAGAGAACTTGTCGCCGAGTTCTGGGCGGCGGGTTTGTCGCATGAGGAGCTTGATGAGTGTGGTTCCTGCTTCGTTCTCGGTAATGCATGCTTTGTCAATATAGCTGCAGTCGGGCAATTTGTACTTGTCGGGCTTGTCCTTGTAAACGTTTGTTGCAGGTCCGGCAGTATCTTGGGGGATGGATTTCAGGAGGTAGGCATCGCCAGCTTCAATGCGGGCACCAACTTGAGCGATACCGTCTTGTCCGATGGCTTGGTGGCTGGCATTGTCCACGTCCAGAGCGCCGGCATTGATACGATCAGAGGTGCCGTTGGCATACGTCTTGAGAGGCGTGACGTGCTTCTTCAGCACCTGACAGCGTCCGAAGCCGCGGTCGCAAGACGCCTTGTTCAGAATGAGCGCATCCTCGATATCGTATCCGGAAAAGGACATGACTGCGACAGTTGCGTTTTGGCCGGCCGGCAGTTTGTCGTATTTGGTGAGCTCAATGGTGCGCGTCTTGACCATGGGCTGTTGGGGGTAGACCATAAGATAGAGCAGCGTGTCTATCCTGTTGAACTGGTTGTAGGCAATCGCGCCAATAGCTTGCTTACCCATAGCGCATTGGTAGGTGTTACGAGGGGACTGATTGTGATGAGGATATGGGATAAGACCGGCAACGGCGCCTAGGATGGTAAAGGGTTCAATTTCGAGATGTGTGGTGTGTTGGTTGATATCGGCTTCCTTCAAAGCAATGTTCGTGTCGTTCTCTTCGTTTGTATCGAGATACTCAACCAGACCTCTGTGCAAAAAGTCTTCAAACTCCATTGTGCCCTTGCGAAGGGCCTTCAGGTACCGTGACGTGACTTTTGAGCGTTGGTTTTCGACAATAATCATTGGGCGGCAAATTCGCCCTTCGTCCGTAGCGATGTGGACTTCGCAGTGGTCGTGGTCAATGTGGATGCTGGTAAACTCAGAGATGCGACCCATCCGCCTGAGTTTCCGGAAGCTGTTGAGGAATCGCTTTGGTGTATCGGTGACGGCGATGGGTGTACCGTTGAGACACACACTGTACACGCCCTCGGCATGAATTTCTTCTCCTGTTTGCGAACAGACATCTTCAGCGCCTAGCATGAAGACAATCTTTCGCACTGGATCATCATCATCCTCAGTTGTGATATGTGTCATCAACGCCAAGTTCTTCACAAGACCGCAGGCTTCTCCTTCTGGGGTATCTGATGTGCAAAGCATACCAAATTGCGATGGCTGCAGCGCACGCGGGCCAGACACTTTACGCGTCTTCTCGAACTGTGAACTGATTCTCGTCATCATACCTAGCGCAGCGATATAACTCAATCTGCTCAAGACGTGGGTAACACCAGCCCTCTCCATCTTGAAACGCTTCAAACTCCAGTTGCCGGTCGCAATGGCACGCTCGACGCCCATGGTGATGTGGTTCTTGTGTACACTGAAGTGGGAGAAGGCGTCAAACTCTTGCGCTCGGACCGGCTTCTTGAGAACCTTGTCGATGCTCAGCTTGAAGTCGTGGTTAAAACGCTTAAAGTGATCCTCGAAGAGAAGCGACAACATTTGACCAGACAGTTCGAGACGCTTGTTTCCGACGTAGTCACGGTCGTCTACTAGTTTTGGATCTTGCATGGCCATCAGAACTCTACGCGCCATGAGCGCAACGTAGAGGGCCTTTGGTCGGTAGTTTGTGCCTTCGACTGGGACGTGAGGAAGTACCACGTTGGATAAACACTCAATGGCCTCGAGGTGATAGTTTCGGCTGCGCGAGGTACCAAGCGGCTTCTTCACCAGTCGTACGCGATGGCCGATGTACTCCAGCGCTCGTTCCTGGGTGTGGATCTGCTCCCTTGCGCACGCCTCGAAGTTGATGGCAAAGTTGTCCTGATACGCGCTGTCCTCGCCAGCTATCATGAGCAGGATCTCCTTGTCAGAGTGCGCACCCAGTGCCTTCATCACGAACACAATCGGAATCTCTTCGGAGAGCGTGTTGTGCCGGAGGTACATGAGGCCCTTTTTCTGAATCACGTACGTCTTGGTTCGCCTCTCGTGCGTGGAACTCGTTACGCTGGCTTGCATGATACCCTTTGCGCTTTCGACAATGACTCGGTTCTTGTTCAGCTGTTCTTGAACCAAGATGACCTTCTCTTGCCCTCGAGTGATGAAGTAGCCTCCTGGGTCTAGCGGGCACTCCTCCATGACTGCCATTTCGCGATCGTTCTTCCCTGCGAGCACACACTTGTTGCTCTTCAACATGATGGGCATACGCCCAATCTTGATGCCCGTCCGCTTGACCTTGGCGTTGCCGCGGGTATATATAATGTCGACGACTATGGGCGCAGCATATGTCATATCGCGCAACCGACACTCGTTGGGTGTGATGGTACTGCGGTGGTGTTCGAGGTCATCTTCCTCCTGTCGGTTTGGGGAAAGGACGCGAATGTCGGTGTACTCGAGGAGGAACTTGGGGTCGAAATCGCTGCGGACGAAGCGGTTGGCCTTGATGATTTTCTTGAGTTCCACATCGACAAAGTGGTTGTACGAATCGACGTGCTGCTTGACGAGACCCTTGGTCTTCAAAAACGCGGGCAGCAGATTCCATTTGTCGCGCGCAGTGTTGATCGGGTCCGTCAGACTCTTTCCGTAGTAGAACGGCTCGAGGAGGGCGGCGAACTCGTCTTTGGCGTGAGTAAGCGGCGCTCGTCGCTTTCGTGTCGCGTCGGCCGACGTTGAGGCCCCGGGGTTGAGGTCGGTCGCGTCGTCGCCGCCAGCATCTGCATCCATATCGCCGTCAACTTTCTTCACTGCGGGTGCAGCGCTCGCAGCATTCGCCTTGACGGCCCCGCGCGGGGTAGCTCGCGGCTTCGCGACTTCCTAAACTCGTATTAGTCTCTGGTCGCCGTACAGTATGTGCAGCTCCATACCTTCTTGCCTACCATTTTTCTGCAACAGCGAGGCAGTCTGCGGAAGTTGGGGCGACCGAGTGCGTTAGTTGGAGCAGCTGCCGCAACAATTTGGCGTTCGGCGAGTCAGAACTGCAGGCAGGTGGAGAATCAATACTAGCCAATCGGTAATCCGCAGAAGATCCAGCCCTATGCACAGGGTGAGTGACCATCAAGCACTACGAGAGTGCAAAGTCGCGTTTTCAGCGATAGGGGCCTACTGTGTCGCGGTATTTATTATGGTTAAGCTTTAGAGAACAGATAATCATGTGTGTAGCTTTAGTTTTAGTTCACTGGGCTGGGTTCGTCTAAGTCACCACTGTACCGTGGTTCTCAACGTGGTACCATAGTTGTCGTCGCGGTACCGTAGTTGTCGTCGTGGTACCACCATCAAGCACTAGCAAAGAAACCTATTTTGAAGATACACATTGTCACTTTCTGTAAAGAGTTCGACTCGGGACGCCATGTGTACGTTTACCGTGCGGTATGGACAGAGTACGACTTGGGGGAAACCAATCTTCTTTCGAGTCGTATTCCATGAACCAGGTCATGATACTCACCAGCACTGCAAAAATAAACCCCACTCATCGAACACAATCATGGTACACTATACTACAAGCTCCAAGTAAACAGTGGCATGTTCATTCGCTCGACACCTGGTTGCTACCAACGTCTTCTACTCAACGCCCGCTATGCCTCCCAGAACGTTGCCTCCAAGCCGAAAACTACCAATCGTCCCTCCCAATGTCGAAACCGCCCTAAACTGTCAGTCAACTTCGGAACTACCATGTATATTCCTCAACGTCATAAATCAGTAGGCGTAGCCCCTCCTAGAAGGCATCACTAACATCCGCCTCTCCATTTATGCTCCGCAACGAACTCTCGGCAAGGTCAACCCTCAACTGAGCCGTTTCCGCCTCGCGTTCGAGACCGTCCCACTCCCGGAGTTTCTGCCGCTTCGCATCTTCTTTCTTGTCAATCAGCTCCCTCAACTTTTGGGCCTCTGCCTCAAGCTTCAAGATCTTGCTCTTGTCGTACAGTTCAGGTGCTCTCTGGCCACCGGGAATCTCCTTGGGGAGGTCGGAAAGATGGTCGCGGAACCGCATCGTGCGAGGGTAGGTTGTAGCAGTCGAGTTGTTGGATCCACGGAACGAAGGAGCAAAAGGTGCCGCTCCACCAGGGCCGCTGCTGGGGCCGCGTGGGCCCGAGGGGGCGCCGCCGTAGTAGCCTCCTCCTCGCGGTCCTGCACCCCAAGACCCTCGTCGTGAAGATGGACCAGAAAAGTCTCCTCGTCCCTCGTATCCTCCGAACCCACCACGACCACCACCACGCGGTCGTGTTGGCGCTGCTAGGACAGGATTACTGCCCCGAGGAAAAGCGGGAGGCTGTGATGCCAGGCTTGACGGGCCAGCGGGAGGCGATATCGCAGGGGAGGGATAGCTCCGGCTGGAGGGCCCTGTTGGTGGAGCTCTGGCAAAGTTGTTGTCGCCATTGCGGTGCGAAGATGAAGATGGTCCGGTGGGAGGCGCAAAGTCTCTATCTCCGCGTGGTCCCGTAGGAGGGCTATCCCGACGGCGTGGAGGCGACCGCTCTCGCTCGCGACTATATTCCCGTCCTCGGTCGGGCAGGCGCTCACGGAACGGCGATCGTGGTGCCGAGACGGGCTCTCGAACTGGACGGTCCTCCACCAGTGCAGCCCGGCTAGGATGGATAGGTGGCGGGGAAGAGCGACGCGACGTTGCCGCAGAATCCCTGCCCGATGCATCGTTTGAAGCGTACGTCGGTCGCGCAGGCGAAGGAGACCTACGACTTCTCCAGGTATCTGCAGTATACGGGTCGGGACGGTCGCGTCTTGGAGAAGGCGAGCGGCGTCGGTAGTCGCGTGTGTCACGAGTGTCGCGGAGAGGGGAGTAGCGGCGAGGAGGGGGGCTGCATACATATTAGCAAGTGACATGACAGTGCGCTGGTTGTAAGACTAACCTGTTTACTCGAGAGCGCGGCTCCTCGTAGCGACTCGAACGAACAGGCGAGCGCACGCCACGGCTCCTGGCTGGAGAAACATCGCGCTCCCTAGGCGGCGGAGACCTCTCACGTGGGCGCGGAGAGCGAGTGTATGAGTCGTACTGATCGCGATCTCGTCGGGGTGGCGGCGATCTTGCTCTGTAGTCATCCCGTCTAGGTTCGTCTCGTCGCGGTGAGAATGCTCGGCGAGGTGGTGATCGAGGACGTGCCCTCCAGTTGTCATCGCGACGTGGGCTTCGTGACCTCCTTCGAAAAGCAGGCGACCGACTGCGAGGGCGCGACGATCGGCCACCAGGAACATATGTATCAGCCGAAGCTAAACCGCGGCGAATGGGTGAGACACGACGGGGAGGCGAACCGCGACGGGGAGGCGAACCGCGACGGGGAGGAGGTGAACGGGCTCGATAGCTGTCGCCGCGTGGAGAGCGTGGACGCGGGCCAGGGGAGCGAGGACGGTATGTGTTGGAGTATCTGTCATCTCTGTGTGGGTGTTAGTAGATGCGCCCGTATCAGATCCCGCGTGTCTGGTAGGGTATCTGCTCGTCGCCGCCTAGGCGACAGCTGGTTTGGAGTCGACAAACCTTCGGTCTCCTCGGTCTCTGTCTCGCTCACGATCCCTGTCCATCTCTGCAATCGAGGTGTTGTCTCTGGCCTATCGCAGCTAAGTAATACCAAGTGATGCGCTGGTAGAGATTAGTCGGGGTGCATAGCTAATGGCTGCGATTGCGGCGTGGTGGTGGCTGCTCGTGTGTTAGGTCGCAAAAAGTGAAGTTCGGGGCCAAGCCCTGCGACTGGACGCGTTCCTTTGTCACGTGCCAGGAGGCGTCCACGCTTCGGCTGCTGCTCATTCACAGTATGCAAACAGCGAAAGTGGCTATTATACCCGAGTTGCTCGCCGGGCATGCAACCGAAGCCGAGGGTAGTGAGTGCGGGTTTGCGGTCAATCCAGTGGTGCGTAGATGGCACTTCGAAGAGCAGTTCATGTCTTCTTTCCAGGACGGCCCAAGTCTTGATCTGGTAGCCCATATCCAGCTCCTCAGCACAAAATTTGGTCTTCTCGTGTCTTGTCTTTCAATCCCGAGGGCACGCCATCCCCAACTCACGTTTTCAGCTCATGTCTTTCACATCCCTTGCTTTGTGTGTCGCATCCTTCGAGTCTTTTGTTACAACGAGGCGCACTACCGTTTCCGCAGTCAGTGTGCAAGTCTTCCATCAGTCTTGTCTTTGAAATTGAGAAACTCTTCATCTTGATTATGTTCAACTGCGGTCAACCTTGGCTGCCGCATGTAACGCCGTATTCCCAATGCTGAATATGCCGAAGCCCTACTGACCCTTGACATCCGTGACGCCGGCTCGCTCACAGAGCTCTTGAGAAACAAACCGTAATCTTTTGTACAAAACACATGTCCTCTACGGACTCTTAATCGACAGACCTAGCGCTTGGTCTTTCGCTCGTCCTCCCTCTTCGCACGCTTCCTGCTCTCCTGATTGATCATGTCCGCCAAGTCATCTTGATCGATACTCTGCCATTGCCCTTGTGCTTCAGCTCTTTGCCTTGACTCGTACTCTTTCTTCAGCGCATCCTTGTCAAGCTTATCGCTATCTGCCAACTGGTCAACATCGACAGAGACGTCAATGTCTCCAGCCTTGCGCTTCCTCTGTGCGTTGCCGAGAGCATCACGCCTGGCTGCGTCCAGATCATAAGCGTGCTCGCCACCGAAGAAACCAGTCGCCGATATGTTCTTCTCGGGAATCACTGTACCTGCGCTGCGTGGGACGCCCGGCTCTTCCGTCTCGATTCCTTTCCGCTGCTTTCGGAGCTGAAATTCTCCACCAATACTCTCTGCACCTCCAATCTCCGATGGCATGGCAGATGCTGTGGTCATCGACGTCTGGATGCCAGACGCGTCTTCATCACCTCCCTCCTCGTCCTCGTCCTCATCCTCCTCTTCTTCGTCACTCTCCTCGTCTTCGCTCTCGCCCTCGGCTCGCAGTGCTCCCCAGATACCGCGCTCTACCGGCTCGCCGACATGTGTTGGTTGCTGCTGCTCTTCCAATATCGCTGTTCCATACAGATCGCCCCCAAACTGCGGCTTACCAGCATCGTCGATAGGGGGCTTGCCCCATTGGCCTGGTTGGAAACCCCAAGAAGAACCAGGAGGGATAGGTGCGTTCACACCAGGGACGCGCATGTTAGGGTACGACGGCGGAGGGCCGAAGCGCTGCATGTTGATGAGCCAGGGGGGCGGGTGGCCCGGAGCCATTCCGAGTGCCTCCCGGAGCTCTTCACTCAGCTCACCAGGCTTGAGGTTCACCAGATTGGTCTCGAACTCCTTGCCCTCGTAGTAGACCTCGCCATATCGTGTCAACTCTGGCTTTGTCTGCCGCCTGAAGAACGCATCATACAGTTTCGCGTAGTCGATGTCGAGCTTGCCGAGCTTTCCCTGTACGCGCTCTCGCTGCTTTTGCCTCATCGTCATGTCTGCTTGCTTTTCCAGAACCGCGTCTCGCATCTCTGCAATGCCCGTCTCCTGGATAAACTTGGGTAGGGCGAACGGAGGCTTCTCGATACCACGTTTCGACGAGAGGTATTCGCGTTTAAGCGACCAGTGGCTTGGAACTGGTATGACGTTCTTCGCTCCCTTGATGGAGATTAGCAGCTGGGGGTTGGAGGATGACACATCCGTCCACTCGACCAACTCAGGTCGGGGGACCAGGGACTTGAGTTGTGCAACCGACAACTTGTTCATCTGCTTCCTCTGCTTCTTGGAAAGCTTGGGCTTGCCATCGTCTTCCTCGTCGTCGGGAATGTCGTCGTCGGAGTGATAGATTTCTGGCTTCTCCTCGTCCTTGGTCGCCGCTTCCTCCTCTGTCGGCTCCCTGAACTTTTCAAAGACGCTCTTGTATTCCTCAAACACGGGGTCGTCGAGGTCGTATTGGTTTGCGATGTCGTCAACGGTAAGAAGGTTCGCGGGCTTGACCGCCTGTGCTTCGTTATTGCTGTCGCTTTGTGGTGCGGGAGATTCGCTCTCACGCGCAGAGTGGCCGGCTTCCGATGGTGTCTCCTGTGGCCTGTCAGTACGGTGTCTGGGGAGACGCGAAGCGATGCATGTGAGTTACGTACAGAGCGCTGCTGCTTCTTCTTCGCCCGGCGATAGGCGTTCTTGTTCGCCTGCTTCTTGCCCTTTGCAGTTGCGCCTGACATGGCGGCGGTGATTGCGCAGCGCGACGCTCGGGGTTGTGTTAGATGTGATGATATGCGCGATCTTGTGCGTAGATACCAATCGCGCGATGTCGGTGGGTGTCGAGGGTGGATGCGCGACGAGTAGAGGTGGAGGTTGAAGTTGCTGAGCTCGCGCGGAAAGATTGAGCGACTGTCTTGGCGCCCCGACTATTCACCCTGAGCCAACGGGCAGCAGTCTCGAGTCACTTCACACCAAGACCTCTGGAAGCCGGTGCTCACAACATCACACTCTAATCACTTGCAGATGTACGGTAATATGCAATATCTAAGACTTCTCCTGCTTGATAGCTAATTGTAAGCCTGGAGATTCACGTCACCCAGACTTACGTCCTGTTCAATAGAGACTACACTACGACCGATCGTCGCCCTTGAAGACGTGGTTCCAGAACCCGCGGAAGTGCTTGTTCTGCCCAATCTCGTTCATGTCCTTGATCTCCCTAGGCGTCAACTTGAACGTAGCGGCCCTCAGATAATCACTCAGCCTCTGCTCCTTCCCACTGGTCGTGATTGGCACAATGTCCTGATCCATGCACCACCTGAGATAGATTTCATTCTCGCTTACGGCATATTTCTTCGTCAGTTTCTCCACGTAGTCGTCCAGTGGGCCAGGCTTGGCCTTGGTAGCCGGGGTCAGAGGCGCGTAGGCGGTTGTGGCGATGCCGTTCTGCTTGTGGAACTCCAGCAGTTCTGGGCGTTGCAGGTAAGGGTGGAGCTCGATTTGATTGCATACAGGCTTGACTTTGGCAGTCTTGAGAATGGCGGCGAGATGGTTGGGAAGGTAGTTGGACACGCCGATTGATTTTGCGAGACCAGATGCCTGGACGGCTTCCATGTCCGCCCATGCTTTCTGGAGGTCTTCATCTGAGCCTGCGAACCAGGGCTGGTGAATGAGATACCTATGCTTGTCAGCACTGCGTCCATCTATTCCTTGGCTTCGACAAGACTTACAAGTCGACATAGTCTAGCTGTAACTTCTCCAAGCTTGTCTTGATCGCTCCAGCAATGTTGTTGATGTTTTCCTTATTCACCTTGGTAGTAACGTACAGGTTCTCACGCGGGGCACCACTTTCTTTAATGGCTGTACCGAGTTCAGTCTCGGTTTTATAGACTTTATAGGATTAGTGAAGCTCTCTGCTGAGAACAACGCTGTAATTACCTTCTGCACCGTCAAGGTGGGTGTATCCCAACTTGATTGCGATCTTGACAGAATCAATGATAGCCTGATCTATCTTGCTTTCCTCTCCGGTCTTGAACCAGGCAGTGCCGGTACCATAGCCTAGCATTGGCATTGAGGTTCCATCGTTGAGTTTCAACTTGGGAATGGTGATGTTAAGGTTGGCCATTGTTGCGAATGCCTGTGTCAATGGCGGGAGGGGTAGTCTGGGGTAGTGCGATGAAGTGTGAATGAGGCTGAGCTGACTTCGAAGGTATGTGCTGATGCTTCGCGAGTACTTGAGCATCAAGTAGCTTGGAATGCGATGTCGATCAAGTCATATCGGTGATTCTTGGTAGTCCCGCGTGGTTCAATGCCGAGGTGGGGTTACGATGCTGGCAAGCGACGTCACCGCGTTCGCCGTGCCCTCCCGAACCCGATGTTTGTTGTGCATGTTCTTTGCCCACCTCCGAACTCTGAACTTCCATCGCTATTGTAGAACAATTGACGATTACATATAGCCGAATCGTTCCTAGCCTTATAGTTGCTAGCTTCGCTGGTTAATATTCATGCATGTCAGACGCGCTCAAGCCACGTCGCACTGGCCACCGCAGATGTACCAGACCAGCAACAACACGAAGGAGAGTTTTCTACCGGCTCTAAAAGGAAACGAAATACCGTGTGGTTTTTTTGGTGTTGTAGTTTGCCAGGTAGTACCCACGCCGTCTCTAACATATTCATGGACCTCCCAGATGTTCTACAATCCCCTCGTATTCACCCTTATCGTAAACAGATATGAATACAATTATACTCCAAGAACATGACCATGACCAGTGACTGAAATTCAGGAGTGCCGCCAAACGCCCTCTACTGACCTGCGCTTTCTCGCAGAGAAGGATCCAACCATCCTCACGATAGCGTGATGCTGGATCGCTGACGTGGTAACGAAGTAGCGGTATGATGACGATGCTATGTCATCTTCTCATGCTGAATCTTCTCGTGCTGTGTTGACACCCGCTGCAGCGAAACAACTAGATATGGTTAGCGACTGCCCTGTCTTGAATACCGAAAACCACCATGCTTACCAAAGTCTTCAAGGTTCCTCTGCTTCTGCTTTCTTTTGAGAAGCTTTCCGTGCATGAGGTTGTCAAAGCCTTGACTACCTTGCAAAATGTAATACACCCCCGCCATAATGCAGAAGATACCAAAGGAAAAGGCCCAGACACGGACCACGGCAACAATGTTTGTCCTTCCACCCACGAACCACCCGAAAATAGTAAAACATGTAGCAAGAATATCGACAACCAGGATCGCACCGGCTAGTTGCCATGAAGGAATAGACGACCAGAACGGACCATTGGCGCGGGTGATGAAAATCAGCCAGTTCTCAGTCAATGTGATTTCGAGGAACAGGATTGGATCGCGCTGGCCGTGGTTTTGGACAATGCCACCTTCGACACCCTGCTGCTCGCCAGTAAGGTAGGGCAGCATCGTTGTCATCGTGATCCAGGTGCCTACAGCCAGAATGACGCCAAGGAGGATTGACATGCCCCAAAGTTTTGGAAGGTTCCACTTGACCGGAGTCCTGCTGTATGGTGCATTATCGTAAGCGATAGCCAGGGTCGCTGCGATTCAGTCAGCGCGTGCACACCAGAACCCAGAAAACAAATCTTACCAATATCAGCGAAGATAGCAATGAACACTACCAACTGTAGGTTCAGACTCTCGTTGAGGATGGCAATCCAAAGACCTAAGAATATCTCTAAATGCAATGACAGAGCGATGCGGTAGACAACGTAAGCGTACATGCGATGGAAGATCTGACGCGAGGTCTTGAGGGCGTCAATGATGGCAGAGAGACCGGGGGCAAGAAAAACGATATCGGCAGCGGAGCAAGCAGCGTCGGAAGCACCTTGTACAGCGATTCCAGTGTCTGCTCTTTTCAACGACGGCGCGTCATTTACACCATCACCCGTCATCGCGACAAGGTATCCTCTCTGTTGTAGAATTTCCACAACGTTGTACTTGTGCTGTGGGAACACTTCTGCAAAGCCATCTGCACCTTCGACGAAGTCATAGAACTCCGAACCCGGCATCTCACCACCCCCACTCAATCCGAGTTTCTCAGCATCGAATATGTTGGTACCTAAACCGAGCTGGCGTGAAGTCTCTCGCGCAATACCAACGGCATCCCCGGTCAACATCTTGATTGAAAGACCCAAAGACTTCGCTTCGTTGATTGTGCGATACGTATCGTGGCGCGGAGGATCTGAGCATGGCATAATGCCCAGGATTTCCCAACGTTCATCTTCCCGTTTGCGAGCAACACCGAGTGAGCGAAAGCCGCGCGTAGCAAACTCTGCAACTTTGTTCTTGTAGGCCAATTCAACCTCGTGTGGAACGGAGCCGTCTTCTTCGACAGTCCGAAGCACAAAAAGCGGGGCACCTTTGACGCATGTTATGCGTTCGCCTTGAGGTGACTCAACGACAGCCTGGACTTTCTTGGATACTGGATCGAACGGATGGAAACGGATGCACTTGTACTTGCTCAGCACATATTTGGCGCGCGGATAGTGTCGGAGAGACTTGAGAAAAGCTTTGTCGATAGCGTCGATGCCCTTCTTCTTTCTTGACGCTGCTAAGCAGGCAGTAAGCATAAGGTCCTCCGGATCAACGCCTTGAACGGTATATGGCTCAGCCAGCGAGAGCTTATTTTTTGTCAATGTTCCAGTCTTGTCGGAACACAGTATCTCGACACCCGCAAGCGATTCAATGGCGGAGAGCTTCTGCACGATGGCTTGTTTTTTCGCCAGATACGCCGCTCCCACTGCCATAGTTGTAGTGACGACCGCAGGAAGGCCGACCGGGACTCCGACTATCGTGATCGCGAGTGTGAACCGGAGGATAGTCACGATGTCGTTGGACCGATAGAAGGAGCTGATCCAAACCACTAACAACGACACGATGACCAGAACCAAGAGGATCGTTCCAATGCCGTGCAATACTTGAGTGAAGTGGCCAGGTCCGCTAGAGGCGCTAGCGACGAGTGATGCCGCACGTCCAACAAACGTCGAGTCGCCGGTAGCTGTAATGACAACGAAAGCTTCGCCGCGTTTGACCGCAGAAGAAGCGTAACAGGTATCTCCACGGTGCTTGTCGACAGCCAGCGATTCTCCTGTGATGGACGACTGGTCGACCTGCACAAAGGCATTCTCCGTGACGATGCGCCCATCAGCTGGGACAATTACACCCTCTTCCACTTGCAGGATATCGCCAGGCACCACGTCTGGTGCTTCGATCTCAACCAAAGTGCCGTCGCGCAATACGGTAGCCTTCAAAGCGAGCGTCTTCTTCAACTCTTCGACGATGGAGCCAGCCTGGTACTCTTGGATAAAGCCAACACTGGCGTTCAGGAGAAGCAAACCGCAGATGACGCCAAAGTCAACCCAGTCCTGGAGTCCTGCAGCAAGGATTGCAGCAGCTTCCATGACGAATTGGATCGGACCAACGAAAAACATCAAGAACTTTACCCAGTTATTTGTCGATTCCTCTGCACATGGTGAGCAAGCGCAGATTGAGGGATAAGACGGCTGGTACCTTTCATCTTGTTCTCGCCAAACTTTTTTCGCCGTATCAGTACTTCGGCGGACGTCAAGCCAGTGCGAGTGTCGGTCTGCAGGAGTTCCTCTGGAATCAAACGCGCACCACCCGGCTGTTGCGCTTCCTCCTCTTCGTAGTCGGCGTTTTCGCCATCTTGTGACTCGAGGTCTTCGATAAGTTGATCTATATCCTCGTCTTCTTCTTCGTCATCCAGCTCGATGCCTTGCATGTGGATATCCTTTTCCTGGAAATGATACTTGTCGTACGTGCGGCCATTTGATGGATAGATGCCGTCGCGATCCGGCGACGTACCAGTCGGTGACTGCACTTGGTCAGCTCTGATGTGGATGGGCGGCGCGGCAAGTTAGTCATGAGGTTGGCAGCCAACTTACCTCGGACATGTTGGATGTAGCGCTAGCCGCTAGCAATGCTATACGTTATGCGCAGTTTGATAATATGATGTGGTACAAGGACGGCTAACAAGAGGTCCTGGGCTCGCACAAGATGCATAAACCTATACTGCAAGTGCATCTGGCGATATGGGTCGAGTGGTGGTGTAAAAGGCCAATGCGCGTTCATCGGCAGAAGGAACTCTGAGGCATCGTTGCGCAGGTGAGGGCTTCAACGCGCGTGGAAACGACTCTGAATCTGCTTGCCACACGTTGATGCGCCGGGAATCACAGTCGCGATGGCGCAACGTGACGGTTGCCGCCGAGAGTGGCTGTGAGAAGCGCCGATATGGGTTGGGACGACTCCAGTGTTGTGCGAACCCCACGGTCGTGATGAGGCCGCAAAGACGCGCATGATCGGTCAGTCTAGCCTGTTTGGAAGCCCAGGGTCATGGTCACGTCGAGAACCAGCTGCCAAGATCAAGTGGCCAGGTTTGTGGGATGGGACGCTGCGGCCGGGCGAGCTGCCCAGGTGAGTATGCTTGAGATTAGCCCAGCCCCTTGGGCTAGCGCATTTGGCATCGCAATCTACCCCCCCATCGTTGATTTTGGCATCTCCAGGTGTCTGAACAGTCGCCAGCAAAGTGCGGGGCTCAATGAGCGCCATGACAATGCCGAGTGGCTTCTGCCAACTTACAAAGGAGTTTTTCTCTTCTCTTCTTGGGCCAAGGACCTCAGTTGACTTTTGTCTGGCTCTTACTTGTCCGATCAATGGTTTCGAGTAAGCATCGAGCACAGAGTTATCGGCCCTAGACTGTAAACCAAGTATGGTACTTTTGCAGCAACCCCTAAGAGTGACGATACAGTACCGGTCGATTTATCGCCGGCCCTGGTTTTGCGATGCTCCATTCCTCGGGACGGAACCAGAATTGTTGGTGCACGGTCTACAAGAGCGGTTGCCTCAACCCGCCCTCGACGCTGTGGCCTGAACGAGTCTTCTAAACATAATGAAGAGGTGCGTGATGCTCCTCTGCCACTAGAGAAGATTGCACGGCCGATGCGTTATCCGGAGCGCATCATTGTCAGACTTCGACTGTCAGCGACCTAGGATTCCTGTCTCCAGAGGACACATGAGATCACCACGAAAGCCCGATGTGGCCGGTTGACCTACCTGGCGGAATACAGTTCCTGCCTATGTCATCGCGAGCCAAGGCGCCTCTCTACGAGAACCAATTCAATCAGAACGGCTTCAGACTGCCGAGCATAGCATTCTTCACAGCGCGCATCGCAGCCTACTTATCAGATCTCCGACGGACACCTCGAAATGAGCTGCAATGCTTACATTAGCCTCCTCAACAGCTCCTTAGTTCACGGCAGCGCGCTTTGTCGCGCTTCCTCCATCCCGATCCAACTTTCGCGACTGGTGAGATTCGATGTTATCGCCGAGATGCAGAGGCATCAACACTGCGGCTCCTCGAAAGGCTGTACAATATATGGCCACTACGCGACTCGACGTCGGCCCGACTACTTAAGTCGAGGTTCAGTTCCGGCGAACTCAAAGGCTTTCGGGCTGTCTACGGACATCGGGCTGTCTACGGACATGACGCGCAGACGAGCGATAAGTAATGGTACACTGGGATCCCTGACTTGATCTCGGCCTCTTCTACTTGGTTGCCAAAAGTGCAGACTGAAAGACGTGAAGAGAAAAAGGAGCTGTCCAAGTTGTTTCAGCGAACGTCGCTGACGGACGGAGAGTTTACAGTGGGAGAACAAGACACACAATACGCGTCTTGCAAGATTGCCGAGTATGCGTGTTCACCTGCAGAGTCGAATCGCATTGCGGTCAAGAAGCTGAACTTGCATGGTAAGTTTGCCAGACAAAAGAGTGATATTCGAAGTTGGTGGGGCGGTGCTCGTGCGCGGCCCGAAGACAGCGTGACAGCTTCGCGACCACGCGGCGATACTTCTTCTCTCCGTTGCAAACCTCACCAACCTGACAATACCGGAAACTTCGACTTTGGTCTTTCGGTTCCCATCTCAGCCCTGGCTCTTGCCCTACTTGTGGATTGTCCTCGCCCTCATTTGAGGCATGTAGCTCCCTGCGGCTATTCCCTTACTCAGGAGTTGCCAGCCGTGCTTCATGGCTCTGTATAGGATGCCTCGTTTGTTCTGGTCTCCGCCGGAGAGGTCGTGGTGCTTGAAGTGGTATAGCTTAATGCCAGTGGGTGTCTTCCTGCGCCTGTACGCATGAGGTACTTGTCCAAACCATATCTCAACAGTAGGCTTACTGTTATTATGGTAATGGAAATGTCAGGCCAGAAAGAGTTGGATCGCATTCAATGCAATATGACTGGCCATGTATCGCTTGTAGCGATGTAGCGCGAACAACGGCCAGCTTCTCGTCCTGTTGCAGACTGATAGCCAACGTATTATGTGGCTAATGCCCAGTTGTCCTGAGACTACTATTGCGGCGCCATGCACTCCTATTCCAGGTCCTTTGTCCCTAGGTCTCGTTCATACGATAAACGATACGCTGTTACGCTCCGTACTTGGTATTTCGCAGATGGCGCTGGGGATCAAGAAGAGATTGTCTTCGGACGACTGACGCGGGAAAGAGCGATCCTGACGCCCGACGCCTATCGTGTGTTGCGGAGCTATCGCAGCTACTGTCGCATCAGGTGGTTGCCGAATGCTACTGTTGTACTGCTTCGCAAGAAACCACAGATGCACAGTATAGAGTCGCTGTAGGATGGGGTGCGTTGTCAGTAAGCTGGGACATGGTCAGCGTTACTTGTCCGTCTTGTCGCAACAAGCTCAGGGGATACTCATTGTCGATAATGCATTTGCCATGCCTATCGTACAAGCCTTCGCTGGCAGACTGTCAAGTTCCAGACCACCTTGTCGTGCTGGGCATTCGCGCTCATCGTAATGTGGGAAGGGGTCCCTTCAAGTGTTGGCTGCTGGTTTCTCAGCCGGCCGCATTCCAGCTTGGCTTAAGGCGGCGTACCCGCTATCGCACCTGCATAGCATCTGGTTCAGAAGCCCTTTTCGGGGTCTGTGTATGTTATAGGAAGGCAGTGTCGAGGTTGGCCTACGATCCTTATGCATAGCCTTTACTGCGGAGGTTGGCGGACGTGAACGCCCGGGCTTCTCCTGACCACGTATAAATTGCTTCCCTTCTACTACCCCTCCACGACTCCTCCACGAAAGCAGATCGATCTTCGACACCACTCATCTTCGGCGCATGTACAGCACATTGGCTCGTAAGAACTATTCGCCGCGCAGCCGAGGATCGAAAGGATATTTACTTTATGCGCAGGAACTATTGACAAGTACAGCGATAAAAGGCGAGACACAATATATACGAGAGATACAAAGCAGACGACTACTTTGCACAGGGTGGAGCGACACATTCAGTCAAACTTTCGGTCTCTCGCGCATCGAGCGGTTTGAACCACGGCTTTGTGACAAGAATCAAGCAGCCTGCAAGGTATTGCTGTAAGGAGCAGATACGTTCGACAACCTGCTGGGTTATTTGTTGACCCCTTGCACAGGCATCGCGGTCTGGAAAGAAGATTTCTTCTTCTCCTTGGCTCTCTCTAAGACTCCCGAGCTGGTATGTCATCTGCCACTTTATTATGCGTGTGTTCCAATAGCTGAAGCTCCGCCTTAGTACTGTCATCCGACATGTCGAATAGGCGCAAGATCTGCCACCCATTCGGGAAGCGCGTTTCTAAGCGTCATGGTCAAACCAAACCGAAAGTCATATCGAAGGGATCACCATCGGTTCACAGCATGTAAGACATATGCCTCAAGACTTCAGGTTTAGATATTGACGTCCAAAAGACAGCCATCTAGTACTGCTTCCGAACCATTCGTTCCCGGATCCATGGCCGAGCTGGTGGACAGGCTTCAGGACTTGCTGAAGCCGGTTCGCAAAGCCCAACCAACGCTCGAAGGTATGCCTGACGAGATTTTGCTGAAGATCTTCCTACATCTCAGCAACGACAAAACTTCTCTAGACGCCGTCGCTCGAACTTGCCGTCGTGTACACGGTACTGTTCGCGAGACAAATCGGATCAATCATCCCATCGCTTTACGACCGGGCGACCATAATGCTTTCACTGGCATTCTCGGCCACCTGTACCAGCTATCGTCTGGTACAGACGTGGGAACTCTCCAGTCTCATGCCTCCATATTCAAAGCCCTTTCGATCAGCCGAGAGCAGGACTATTGTCTACATCTTCCTGGCAGCCACTTCACTCCATAGATGATGATAGACATGCAGTCAACCATTTCGTCTCTAGCTGGAGTGCACCCCTCCATCAGAACGGCCTGGAGCACGCGTTTAGCTAATGGAAACGACCTAGCTGCGGTATGTCTCTTGCTTACACTGCTATCTAGCCTCGAGTTTCTGGAGTTGCAAGGCAGCATGTACTGTCTCCCAACATACTTGGAGTCTGTGGCCTCCTTCGGTTCTCTTATCACACTGCACTTTCGCAAACTCGCGGGTGCTAGACTCAACCTGGGTTGTTGCTCTCTGATTAAACTATCAAGCATAAGGGAACTGGCGTTTTTTGACATGGCCTTGTCTCATGTAACATTCGGCAACTTTCATTGTTTCAAACGAGAATCGTTTTTCTGGACAGATCCTTTGGACCGAGTCTACGCCAAGACCATCCGCCTTATTGGATGTTACGCTTCCATAGGGGCCTTGCACTACTTGCTTAGCCGTTGCGACGCATTAGAGGCTTTTGAGTACACGATCAACGGCGCGCTATTCTTCAGATGCAACGATTATCGGTTACGCACTATCCGGACCGTACTGCTCCAACAGAGGGATTCGTTGAAGCGCATAGTCATCCTCCACTCTACAGGGTTTATTGAAGAAGATGCTACGTTCCTCGGAAGCCTTGGCGAGTTCCGACACCTCGTGTGCTTGGAGGTCAACCAGCGCTTTGTGCTTCCTTGTAAGAACCAGGGTACCCTACAGAGTCGCGAGGATCACAAGGCGCTGCTAACAAATTTCCCCAAGTCTCTTGAGATACTGAAGCTCCATGGCTGTACTTCTCCGGTAGCGCTCTTGGTTCTAACGATGGCCGCAGAGGGCCAATACTGGCCTAAGCTTGGTACCCTACGACTGACTTACCGCCCACGTAGGAGGAAACTCTATCGCCTTCGAAAAAAGGTACATGAACTCGCCAAGGATTGTGAAGAGAAGGGTATTAGTATCCACATTGAAGAGAACTAGAGGTAGTGGGCTGCAAGGAAGTAGTCTTGCTACTGAGGAGATTTAAGCTCCTTGAAGTCGCTCTGCAGGTATGGAAGAAAGTCTTTGTACCGGAACAATTTTGGTTATTTGTCCGACTTTGTGTCCACTCTTACTATCAAGATCGTTAATGATGCGCAATCTTGTGAGAGCCAGTAGTATTGTAATAGTATGCCATGACCCTGAGTTCTCCAGCTCCACGTTCTCCGCTTGCTGTCAAGGGTTGTACGTGAGATATTTTCCCTAAGTTCATGGAAATTTGAGCACGAAACCAGACAGCATGAACATAAACGTCTTTTTTGACACACGAAACTTGTTCTCAAGGGATCAGTAGCAGAAACCGCCATTGTCTTGGTGTTCAAAGAAAAAGTAAACATTTTGGGACAGCAGAGATCTAGAACTTTAGTGTTTTGGCTTGGAGGTTTCACAACGTGCCGACCTAAAGAGCTTTTTTGGTTGAACGTTAAGGCATTGATTGTTGTCGCCGGTAGCATAACGGTCCCAAAAGTTCGTCAATTTTTTTACAACATGCATCCCCCCTGAGTGTTTGTCCAAACGCGAATAAGCAATTCCACTATGCATAACATCGTCCGATTCCATCGCACCCCCTCGCCTTTAGCGGTCTGTTATTGGGTATCAATCTCAAGAAACATCTTTCCTTCCTGCTATCTTACGAACCCAAACCACTTATGTGCCAATGCCTCGCGTGCCGTGATTCTCTTCCTTGGATCAAAGTTCGTCATAGCACGAATAAGATCTTTAAAATCTTCGTCGACGCCGCCCCACAAGGCGAATGGTCTGCGCGGGTTGTCTTTGTTGAATCCGTCCCGAGTTACTTCAAAAACAGGAACCCAAGGATTGTCGCCGAGACTTTCTAGGAACCCATTCAGTCCGTCCTCATCTGCAAAGTACGAGATTTGGCGCTCGATTACCACCGCTAAGGGGTCCACCCCCTCGCTCAGCTCCTCTTCCCCAACGGCAAAGATAACGCGTTTATGCACCGCGTAAATGCACTGCATGATAGAAATAGTGAGCAACAATTTCAAGATTTTAAGATTTCGTATGCGCAGAAACTTACGACAAGGGCGAAAGAGAAGATATCAGACGGCTTATTGATTGGTCCTCGGGCGTGTGCTTCGGGACTCCTCCACATCCAGTTCCCTACCTGTTTACCAATCATGTGTGATCCAGGAGGAATGTGTGCGGCATCTTCAAGATCCCCAAGCTGGACTCGCTCGATAAGTATTCCGTCCTGACACTCTTTCCAATCGATCAAAACATTGTCCGGCTTGACATCTGCCTAAGTTAAGTCACAACTCATGGCGACATGGAAGGACCGCAGTCACCTGTGTGGACAATATCCTGATCATGGAGTTCCGCGATTCCACGAAGAGCATCTTTCAGGATCTGTTTTGTCACTGCGAGGGGCAAGTCCTTCTGAACAAGGCGGAGGAGATGATCGTCGAAGTACTGGAAAACGAACATGGACTTCTCGGGGATGACGTCATTGATGAGGCGGACATGATTAGCGCTACTGCGTAGCCAGTTGTTTATATCTTGAAGGTCCTTGAAATTGATCTCGTGAACATGCTTTAGTATAAACTTTTGGTTGTTGGCACTGAGGAAACAGTAAGCGGGTAAATCCGAATGAGGCCTGATTAGGTTTACTTGCGTAGCGAAACAGACTCGGCGTAATGGAAATGTTTCTTCTTCAAGCACCTGTTCGATGCTATAGTGCCGGCCAGACTGGCCCATGTACCCCTTGGGATTTGCCAGGGCAGATAACAGTGTGCTTGTGCTGCGATAAAGCGCGGTCTGGGCAATGGCTGGGATTCTTGGTCTGGCCAGGTTGCAATTTGTGGGTCGCGGTGTAACAAGATGTAAATACGTCCGATTTCTGCAAGAACAAGCGACCGGAAAAGAGAGAGAGCGTAGCAGTAGCATTGAAGGCGGAAATGCAGGCCGCGACGTAGATATTACTAGTGTTGAATTCAAGCCCCAGCGCGTAGAATCTGATGCGGAGAAGATCTCGGGAGGTTTTCCAACTGTGCCGCGCGAGGATCGTTAACCGTGTTTTGATGCTTTTGTGATATGGGTTCCCGAAATTTGACTTCTCGCTATCTGTCGTCTTTTCAGGTGCGAGGAATATGCTAGCACTAACATCGTCCGGTTCCATCGCGCCCTCCGCGCATCCCGACAGATCTGGACGCACATAGTACGCGGCTGAGAAGCAAGGCTGCGCGCTTGGCTCGAGCTAGCACGAAATCGGGCCACACCAGACTCTTTCAAGCGCGCTGCCCGTCGCCAACACCACTGACCCACCTGAGCAACACCCAATTCCGGCATCACGACGAATGATGCGTCCAAGACGGGTGTTTCGTTGTGAACGCCATCGGAAGCCCCGTAGGCACTGGACGATGAACCACGTGCCATCATCAAAGGAAGGCTGATGAATCACAACGCTTGAGACACGTGGTGTGGGTCGCAAGGCTGGCGTAAAGGGTTCAATCCATGGTAGTGTCAAGGCAATTCGGTCGGTGGCTGCTAACGTTTGCATGATGATAGCGCAGAGACGTGATGTTGGCGCACGAGAAGACCCTTGTGGCGTCACTAGAAGATGCAATTACTGACCTGAGAGCCTCACAGTGGCTTGCTGAGCCAGATCTGGAAAATATTGACGCAGGAAAAAGTCCCTTCGGCAGTGTTTTGGGCGCTTGATTTCTATATCATGCAACCGTTTCTTTTCTCAAAATACTGCTGGCGACTGGACGACCTCCTAACACCAAGTCGGAAGGAAACGTTCATAGCAGGTCATCATCGGCACTCCTCTCTCTCTTTTCGACGAATCCCTATCCAACGTTCACTACCATGAAATTATTCACCTACGAAGCCTGGGGTGTACCCAGGGCCGGCTTTGACCCATCATACTCATTCGTTCGATCTCACTTCGTTTCATCAATCACTCTCGCCTGCATCCGCGCCCTACTGAGCCTATACTGCTTCACGACCATCGTAACATGCTATGCCTGGCTGGCGAACGAAACAGCCACAATCAAGCTCAAAGATGTCAACATCGGATCCTACACTATTCAACAAGGCGACGCAGCCATCGGACAATCATTCAGCTTCTTCACGTACCTTACTTTCTGGTCACTCGGCTTCTACTTCCTCGTCTCGAGCGTCCATACGTTCATGTACGCATTCCGACAGAGGACATGGCTACATGGCTGGCCCAAATACCTGCAGCTATTGCATAGCATGTACTACTCCACCATGACTTCGTTTCCGTTTCTGGTCACAATCGTATTCTGGGGTACCATGAATTCTGGGTGGCCGGCAGGACGGTTTGAACAATGGATCAACATATCCGTCCATGGCCTCAACAGTGTCTTTGCTGCGACTGAGATCATACTATCGGCTACCGAACCACTGCCGTGGCATCATTTATCCGTTGTCCTTGGGGTTCTGTCGGTATACCTTGGCCTCGCATATCTCACTCGTTATACGCAAGGCTTTTATGTGTATGAATGGATGAACCCAGCCCACGGCAACGTCAGCATCATCCTCCATGTTTTGGGATATGCGGGTGGAATGGTTGCACTTTTTTTGCTGGCAAGATCCGCGATAGCTGCGAGGAATATGCTAGCACAGAGACTGCAAGGTCAAGATGACACTGAGTATACCGAGAAAGGGATTCAGCTCGATGATCAGTCCGATACCTGGTCGGCGAAGGTCGGGGTGGTGAAGCCGACGCCCATGCGCGCGCAAAGGAAGCCAGAGGCAGTTGTCACGGAAGTCTGAGAAAGAGGAATTGAATTAGAATCCAAGTTCACTTGTTATGTTTCGTCAATTCACGATAGCGTCTCCCGTGATTATGTATCCTCTGCCCAGATTAAGTTCACATCAAGGCAATATCACAGGGCCATGACAAGCTGACTTGTCTACTCATGTCCATACCTTTGCTTATCGCTTTCCAAAACTGCCCGGCGACCAATTTGCACCACCGCCCAGCTCAAGACCATGCATATGTGGATGCTCTGACTAGTACAGGGCATTGCTAGAATGGTGTGTCTTGTGGAAGGGTGTTTTCGATGCTCGGGCGTAGAAGCAATGCTATAGCGATGAAAGATCACACGGAAGATGTGCACGGATAGAGGATACAGTGTGGGAGTAGGGGGCCTAAGGCCCAACGATGAGGGACTGACTGAGCGTGATATACCCTTAGGCAATCCACATTGCATCATGTTACGTGCGACGAGCCTGTGGCCATTGAAGCCACTCGCATGTACATCAACGAGACGGCGCTGAAGGTAATCTTGGGATCGCAAGTACTCACCGTGGCTTTGTCATTCAAACGTTATTCTTGGTCTTGTCGCACTAAATTCGAAGTCGCTGAACCGCATCGTGAGACTTTGCGTCTTGATGCAGCGGCCTGTGACCTACATCTGGTCTATTCGACGTACCTAGATATGTGCGGAGGATGTCCCCGCTACCACCTCCACATTGACAGTACAGATGATGAAGTGTAATGCTTTTACATAAATAACTCTTGTGGTTAGTCGAGACAATGGCACACAGCCCCGTGGAAGTATGCTGTGCAGAATAGTAGAGGCGTGCAGTGCCTGTTTCAGATGTATCGTAATTTCGGTAGTCGTGGACGCAGGCCAATCGCGGAAGCGAAGGAATTGATCAGGCGAGCATCGTGAGGCCTTGAGTGGGCATTGCCAGATGTTTTTTGTTGCAGCCAGAGTGCCGAACCGGAAAGTGATGAACGAAGTCTGCCTTACCGCTGAACGTCACATTGGAAACCGTGGCCAAAGAGTCGTTTCTCAATTGACAACAACGGGCTTTCGGGACGCCTGTGACATTACAATGGGGTGGCGACAAAAAGGGGGGGGTATCAATGCCGCATTGTTGTCGCTGTAGCTGAAAACAGCACGAAACGATGGAATGACGGGCTGGCTGATGTCATGGGTTGTTTGCATCGATGCGCGTCAGCACCTGTGCGTTTCCGAGGCTCAGCACTCACAGACGCAGACGAAACAGCTGATTCCAAGACCCAACACACTAGTGGCGAAGGACGCAAAATCGCAGAGCACTCGCTGTGTCTATGAACATGGTGCAGCGGTGTCGAAGGCGATCTTGAAGGTTGGCGATGTTGGACGGTGGGCGAAGACAGGGTTATGTGGCACCTCGGTTACTTGCTGCGTTAGAGTTTAGCGCTTCCTCCATCTAAAATTAGGGGAGGCAGTGCACGCGTTCCGTCCTTCACCTGGTCCTTGATGATCGCTGCTCCCGTTATCCATTGCCACGCATCCAACTCATTACATACCCAGAGTAGAATTATTGCCGCTGGGCGGGTTCCTCCGTCGCCATCAAACCTCATGCACTGAACGCTGAGGCGAGCGGCTGGCTGTACACAGGTCGAGTGATCACGTACCGCCATGAGCTCACCGCTTGCGGTTTGGTATTATTATGTTGCCCATGCTCAGGGCGTCGGAAGGGGTCCTCATGTGCTGTACCCGTACTGAGCATAACGAGCCTCTCCGAAGCTTTGGCGTATGGCCTGAAGAATTAGGCCAGCAATCGCCTAAAAATCCTTTCAGATAATCCCAGATATGGACTCTGCCAGATCCGCATCCATTTCCGTCGAGGTCTGATCCTGATTTGGAATAATCTTCTGTCTTCGCCTCGTTGGAATGATTGCAACATGCACACCCCAAGCAGTCTGCAGGTCTTTCTGTAAGGACGCTCCCTTCCGACACTTACACATAGTAATCTACCAACCGACGCCCTACCCCTGCGCCCGTTAACCACCGCCACCCTTTACCATGCCGCACTAAACTTTCCGACCATATACATCGCTCCTGTTTCCACTGGTGATACCACCCGCCCGGGATCCCGGAAGCATAGAATAATTGGAGCTGTCAGATCTGCGAATCGGCTATCAGCATCGTTTAAACTCGCTCGAATACTACAGTCGTGCAGTAGCGCAACGCCATCAAGCCGCACTTAACCTCCACATTCAACACCAAGCTCTTAGGCCTGGCCTACACACCCCTGTCTTCAGCCTTGGATACATCTGCATACGAAGCTGCTCGCTTTAGCATGCTACCCGACGCCCAGCTGCTGACGATCCCACCAACAACTTTCAACTATAAGCTTGCGGCGTTACCGTTTGCCAACAAGCAAGTCACAGCTTCCAGTCCAATTTTTCTACGCATCAACACTGGGTCAACACACGAGGGAGATATAGAATACATGGCACACCATAATCACCGTTCCAGTCGAATACAGACCGAGAACGAGCTGTGGCTAAATATGCCAGCTTCCACAAGGCGACAACAAGACCACGACTATTGGCCAGAACGATCGGCATACCAAACAACCTCGCAGCGGATCAGTGTATGCTCCAGTAGTGGGGCAAGTTCGTCGACGATACCTGCTATCACAACCAGTTCGGACCTCAACAAACCACTTCCGCCATCGCCGTCCGGCCGAGATAAGCGATCTTGTAAACCGCCTTCGTTGCGCGGATTTCTCCGGCGCGAACCTGCAAGCCAGACAGAGTCAACCCATCTACGACCCGGATCATCCCATCAAAATCGATACTCTACTAGCCTAAATGTGGATACGAATGGCCACCATAGACACAACTACTCACGAAGCATGCCGAATTCTCCCTACGAGTTCAGCCAGTCTTCTCACCAAGATCCAGCAACCCTTCCTCGGGCACACTCCTCTGCGTCGGACTATCCAGACGTGGTGCAGTATCAGCCATACTCTCCGCTGCCACAACAACAATACCCTCGTCCTCAACAGCAGCGTGCCGTCTCCATGAACCCCTACTTCGAGACCACATCACCTCCGCGATCACGTACCTTTCCCGAACCTACACTAGGCGTTACGGCACGCGACAACGCTTACAGTCGACCACGACCGCATACAACATGGGTGTCACCCACAGAGCCATTTGCAGATGTGTCTCAATTTCATCTCTTTGCTGAAGCAATGACCGGGTTACCAAACGATACCGAACCTTTTTCACCAACCGGTCCACCGCAGCTTCAGGGCTCGCTCTTTGCTCGTCGAAGTGCTAATGACACTATTCCAATACCCCTCCAGAACCCCCAATACTCGTCGAGAACACAGTCTACACGACGACCCCACAGAGAGCAGAGAGATGACTGGCAGAATTTTGAGCCACCACCACTAATCTCATTACAGGCAGGACCCGCGCTGAATCATGCTTTACCTGTACCTAATCCACCTCTCGGCGCATATGAACAATGGCAACCACCGTCGCATATGAGCGCCGTTACAGCAGAATTAGAGCTGTTAGGGTTGGAAGATCCTCAGGCTTCGGACGATGAACTTCCGGACTACCAACAGAGCCAAGCGGAGATGGCGGCGAAGAAGAGACAAGAAGCGTCAGCAAGGGCTCGCGAACTAGAGGCCAGATGGCGAGGTACACGAAGATGATTATGCTTCAGATTATTGAGAGCTACCTAAACCGTCCGAACGCAGAATTGTATTCCATTTTGGATATATCTTCACCAGGCTAGACCGGAACATGCGCACTGCGCTTCTGGAGGTCAGGTTCGTGTGGAGCATCGTGCAAGCCCAAAGCATGCCGGTTCATGGAGCAATGCTCCCGCCTTTTGGCCCCGAATCGATGTTTCAATCACACATTCTTAATTTCACCGTCACGATAAGAGACTGACTGTCTGCATGCATGTCTGTAGCGAAGCGAGTACGTACTGCGTATGCTCTGCAGTAGTACAAATGCACTGGCTCATTGCGGCACCGCCCCCACAATTTAGATACCGAGTTACGTTGTGTCCAAACTGGCCACTTTGATGTCGTACCCAAGCGATTCATACAGGATGAATAACAGCCGGAATGGGTGGAAATGGCCCCTGCATAGAGTACGGTGCTATATCGCAATGGCCGTTTACATTGATGCGTTTCTCAATGCAGTTGCAGCTGCCGTTGTGGGAATTTGAGCAGGTTACGTGGCCGGCGTGGATAAGCAGTGTTTCCGAAACAGACATCATAATGCATCCAGCACCCTAGAACAGCTTTTCCGCCCCAACCTTTATTGGGTTGTCCCAAACCAGATGAACTCCGATGCTTCGTTTGCATCACTTGATCAGTCCGCTACTAGCGGACGAAAAGTTATCAGCTAGAGAAATGTTCATCTCCACAAGAGTAGATCAAACGATGGAAGAATGCCTTGTGGAAAGCCTTATTCGGAGCGGAAATTTAGAACTACGCACCTTACCCGGCCAGTGGGTACTTCATGTGACAAGGGTTTGAAATGATAACGACCGGTGATACGTACCCATGAGATGTGGCATATAGATCAGAATATAGGTGCAAGCTCCTGGTACCTCCTTTTCTGCTTTACCACACTAGCACTTGCTCCAGCACTTGGGCAGAGGTGAGAAGACGGCGTGACCATCATCCTACGGCCAACCGCCACGTTCCATATCGTCAACTGACGAGTTGATGCTGGTCTACTTACATTAGTGGTAGCACTGAAGTACCCAGGCACGCATGGAACCGCACGGAAGGCCCAAAGAAGAACACACTGTATGCGGGGAGTTTGGGGGCGGAAAAGCTTATTTCGCGGACGTTGTACTACAACCGGCTGTTCAATACATCGGTCTTGGATTTCGGACGCATCGAACGTATTGACCCCTAACCGAAGACTTGGTTTCCTGAAGTTCATCGCATGAGAGTTTACTTCCCCAAACATACGGTGTGGTGCGCAAAGAGCCCATGTGGCAAGGTTACACGCCAGACCTAGCTGCATATAAGGCTTGACGCGAGAATCACCACAATCCACCTACCATAACCCTCCTAGGTATTACACCCGCTCCTTCGCCCATAATTGCTTTCATGTGATCAGAATGCGCCAGCCTGGGCGCAACGTTACGTGGGGCGATGGAACGGTTGCTCCTACCGTTATCGAGACTCACGGAGGATGATCATATCCGCCAACCCGGTCGTGAGGCTGTGCAAAACGCAAGTGAGATGCACACGCGGGCCGGAACGATCGACACAAGATTGAAAATAGAAGATGGTGCATATTCATGGGAACAAAGGAAGAGGTAGCAAAGAGTATAATGAACTCTGCAGCGACGATCACAATGCGTTGTAGAACAAAGAGGAGTGGGAGGGGTGGTCATGGGTCAAGAACGGTGAGCGTACACGTGACAGCTGGGTCGAGGTCGTATTCTAACTGTCGGCAGCTGTCTTGGCTTTGTAGAGTCTATTGGTAGATTACTAGTACCCTGTAATGCTTTCAAGTTGCTATGGTACTTGTCTATGCAGTCTGCTCCCGAGGTCGCACTCTCCTAGCCATGGCTGATAGTTTGTGGCGATGACGTCATGGTCTTGCGGCTCTTTAGGCTGCCGCCCATCATTCCTCGACATCACTATTCGTTCGCACTATAAACTCGTTCATTATAGCAGCACGTATTACTAACTGTAAAGACGCTTGATTCACTATCGCTCTCGGGGCGCAAATAACTAAAGAAGTCGGGGGTAGCAGGATCCGGGCATAGCGAAGTATGATGTTCTTCACGCTTGCCAGATTTCCCTCTCCCATCCCATGCCGTCAATCCATTTCGCATAGACCATGATTCCCTTTCTAGGCCTCTCTATCGACGTGCCGTGTAGATACTGTGCTTCTCCTGCCGTCCAATTCTTCTGGCTATATGTGCTGGATAGTTCGGGAAGATTAGTACTTGCTTTGGCTTCCCAGTCCGGATCCACATTTCCCACTGGCTCTAGTCCCGGCACCCAGAAGATGTCCCCCTTGGCTGGATTGCCTTTTGTTTCGAGCCACACCTTGTGTGCTAGCATTAGCATGTGCATGTCTTGCGCGTTGGTCACAACGAGACCATCGAGGCTGTGGATGCGACCGAAGCGTGCGGCGAAGGATTCCAGCCAGACACAGACTTGCCAGTGGTTGCGTCGAGAGCTACGCGATAAGTCCTCCAAAAATCGGATCAGCTCGCCACCGCTGAGCACCCCATGCGGCCAGTTGCTGTTATCGGATTGACGTTGAGCAGGACCTGATTTGCGAACGTAGCCGGGTGGTGGACCAACATATGTATCAACAGAGCTATATTCTAACTGATGCCTCAAATCACTCACTACTGCGGGCTCGGAAGGGGCGAAGCGGCCAGGCAAGGATCTTTTATGGAAACCAGATAACGGTACGTTCGCTTGATTGAGGGATGCAGGGGCTTCTCGCGGCGCGTCCTCCATCTCTACGTCGATTGAAGAGGGATAATTAAACATTGGATCTTCACTGATAGTCTCCTTTCCTTTCCTACCCTTCCTAGGTCTTTGCTTTGGTGCCATTCAATATTGTGTTGTAGTGAATTGGTAGCCGAGTAAAAACTTCTTGTGATTTCTGCAACTGGAAGCCTTGACGACGTGAACGAACAGCTTCTCTCAATGACAGAATTCTCAAGTATAAGGATGATGCCACTGAAAGCTCGCGAATTGCCGCAATATCTGAAGCTGAAAAGTTTGCTATGCTAAACGTTTCTGCGTCACGTGGAAACTCAGCAGACGCATGTGGGGTAAGAAATACAGATTGCTCTCTGATCACGTTTAAAAAGTCATACGGTTGGAAGAATGCAGATATGTGTACCAGTCTAAATACTGTGCATAAACGATCTTTCACACAATCTGTCTCATACGCCACACTACTTGAAGGTGGAACTGAGACAATGATTAGAACGTTGCGATCACTGTCTGTACCATCTACAACGCAAAGGCATTGGTTCACTATCCCATGATCATGAAAGTCGCTAATTGATTGAATGGATGAGTGTGCATAGCTCGAGGCCTGCATAGCTGTCAAAGGCCATATAACCCTCTAATCCTTCCCGACGCTAGCACTGACGACAATTGCTGATAACCTACTTCAACTCAGGAATTCCTAGGTACGATGGCAGAAATTTGCAAGAAGCTTTCCGTACAGCATCGACGCCAAGCAAGGGAAAGGTGGACCGTGATTCAGCGCCTCGGAACTATGGACGGGGGTCTCAACGGTGGCATAAGTAAAGTCCGATGCGACAACCCACGCGCCAAGGGTATGGTTTTCATTGAGAAGCGGTTCAGCAAAAAAATATTCGAGTACGGCATACCTTCTACAGAGATCCAGATTCTTCATCAGATCCAGGATCACGACTACATTACGAAGATGGTAGACCATTTCCGCGATAAGTCCATTCCAGCGGGGGCTGTATATCTGGAGTATTGTGACGTGGGAAGCATGGCAGATGTGGCACAAGGAGTTGCCAAAGGGGCTTATGTGCACGAACACAAGATCTGGTATTGGTTCTACCAACTGGCTAGCGCGCTTACTTACTGCCACCGTGGCCCGAAGCCGGATATGAATGACGACCAAATCTTCCAATCCGGTTGGAGCAGAATCTACCATAGAGACATCAAGCCTGGTAATATCCTGCTGACGATTGCAAACGGCCAGTTAGTAGCAAAACTTGCCGACTTTGGCTGCGCAGTGTCTGAAGATATCGTAGCACGCTGCCCCAACCGACAACAAGCAATAATGCAGGCGGGAGGGACTCCTGGGTTCCTCGCTCCAGAATTTCCATATTTCAGCGGTGCTTCCGACATCTGGCAACTGGGACTCAGTATCATCTGCGCATGTACCGGAATGAAAAACCCGCGGAGCAAAGAGAACCCCAATGGTCAAGTATGGAACAGAAGACAACCGGCTGGACCTAGGTACTCCGTTGAGTTAAGTGGAGTGATCAAAATGTGCCTAGAGGAAGACTGCACACGGCGTGTGCAAGCATATCCGTTGTTGGTTTTTATCGAAAAGTGCTACCGAACGATCAAGGATAAGCTCCCTACCGATAGATGGCCGGCGATAGTTTTCGATGGGACCGAGGACCGCGGTAAGGCGCTGTCACCACCGGGACACCACCGACCGAAACACCACTTCACAGTATTGGAAGGCGCTATGAACCCGGCACAAGCAGGCAGGCATCCTGGACCTCATTTTGGTATACCGGGTCGCATGATGCCTTTCTATGGAGCAGGATATCATGGCGACAGGAACGCATGGTAAGGCAGAGGAGGATGAACCGATCCGAATATGCGTGATGCTTCGACTGCATGCATTTTCGACGTCGTCAGGGTCTTCTGTGAGCCTAGAGACGCATTGGGGCCACTACCGGCATCCAGGTGGAGGATGTGGTGATCGTCAAGAGTTATGCCAGCCCCAGGATTCTTCAAGTTGGGCTATGGTAGCTGTCGGAGGAAAGCCATGTGCCCGTTCGCAGGCGTACCACAAGTCGCGTAGCTGCTCCTGGTCCTCACGAAGCGTGAAACGATCACCAACTAAACTTGTTAGGTATACTGCTGAGTGAATGATGTACTTTGTAGAAGATGCTGAAGTCTTAGTGTGAATTGAACTGAACTTACCCAGTGCAATTGCAAAACAGGCAATGAATTTGCAAGGAAACCACTTGGAATTTGATTGCGCCACACCACAGAGTGTCCGAACGTTATCTTGTACCGTTCTGTCGACAACAACGCGTGATGCCTTGTGTGCTGGCCCGAGTTGGGGAATCGTCGGATCATGGACGATGAGCAGCATGTGAGCCAGGAGGTTGTACTGAGTGCCCATAACATGGGTCTTTTGATGAAAACGGATATCTGGGAAATTCCTTCCGCTGCCATCCCGGTCCTGCCGATAATAATACGGATCAAAGCTGTCAGGCCTACACTGTGTCCAAGATCTGTTCTCGTCCATTAGTTGGTTGTAACGAGCAATGCTGTTGCGACCTTCTCCAAACACGAAGTTGCTCACATCACCAAGGTGAGCAATGGTCCGTGTAGCCCAAATGGAATCGTTAGCTGGCTCGAGCGAACGATCAGCGGGGAATATGTGCAGCTTGAACGCTCGTTGTGTCATTAATGATATCCATAGCTCTTGACGGAAAGCAGCCCAATAAATGGCCTGTCGTCGATCAGGTCCGGAAGTTGCAGCGTATGACTGTGCAGCAGCGCGAATAATAGCTTGGGTACCGTAAAGATGTCCCTGGGGATCGGATCCGATGATCGAGATATTCATCTCCTCTAGGAGCCGTAGTATGACAGTCGCCGCCAGTAGTGGCTCCTCTTTGATAGTGACGTTGTCGTTGAGCGCTGGAATGAGCGTGTCGAAGCAACGTTGATAGTAGGCATCTGCGATATAAGGATCGAAGTCGGTGGTTCGACTAAGCTGACGAGCGGACAGCGCAAGGATGGCATTCCTAAATGGCAACAGTGGTCAGTCGAAGACGAACGAATCCCTGTGGTATGTATATCACATACATCAGCGTACTGTTCTGCTTGGCCATTTGGACGATGTGGACCCCAAAATGATCTCTGGTATCGACCATGTCGAACTAGCAGTGGTCAGTGGAATGCGTAGACTCTGATTGAACTACTTACAAATAAGGCAACATTCTCAATGTAGTGCTGGAGAAGCATTGCTTCCTGTTCATGTTCTAGCGGCCACAGCACAGGCTCACCAGGAGGTTGCTGATAGACAAAAGTACTAACGCCTTCATCATGGTGTGGATCGTACGCACTCGTGTCTGCTCGGTGATCATGCAACACTGGCGGCGCTGGTGTCTGTTGTTGTACCGGAGACTCTGAGTTCAGTAACGACAAGACTGTAAGGTTTTCAGTTGGAGTAAATAAAGTTGAGCTTGGCGTCAAAGCAGTGCCGTGTGCGCTTCCAGGAGTATCGCTGGGAGACGGCATGTGTACCGAAGGACTGCCAAATGGAGAGTAGCCATCCTGAACATATTGAGAGCGAATCTCGTTGGATTCGTCCAGGAATTGAACTGCCGAGTCGTGTCAGCGAGAGCCGCAGCAAACACGAGCATACCCCTACTTCGTGGAGGGAAGGACACCCAAGGCTGTTCGACGCTGAAGGAGTTTGAGATGGACGACCGCCGGAATCGTCTGCCGCTCTCATAGACGCATTCCTTCTTAGCATGCTCACACCTTCCGCACGTCGGCTGCTTGCCATCACCTGTTGCGCAATCGTCAGTGCGATAGTCTGCCTAGTGCACTAATCGAGGCTTACATCGATAATGACGCGTGCGGCATCGGTTGCTACAAACGACTAAGCGATGTTGTTCAGGGGCGCAAAGGGCGCGATATCTCGTACCATGGCATTTGCGATAGACGTCAACGTGGTTATGGGGTAGCGGAGGATTCCCGTGCGGGCTGATTTACGAAGCTGGGACGCGCGCGACAATGCTGCACGATAGAGTCCAGGACAAGAAAAGCCCGCCGAGATGCGCAAGGTGGTGTCCAACCATGTCTGTCCTGTTACTAAGGGCGGGCTTTGATGATGGCTTCCGCCCAGCAGCAGAAAATCCGGATAGCGCGTCTTAGCGCCGTCTAGCCCCGCCCCTTACCCCACAATCTGGCGGCGCCGAAAGAGGCAAGTTTCTCCTTGTCCGCTTGTCATGTCGTAATAGCCTGGGGACATGGCAATCATTCACGGTCACACCCCACATGCGTTGTTCGGCAGGCCTTGCGCGTCTGTTGTCGCTTGCGCTACATACTCAAAGGCATTTTAAAGGGTATCCAGGTGCTGTTATCTTGACCGACCCTCCATCATGCCTCATGCATTGACCCCGGAGCAAGACGTGCCGAGCTTCGACGGCATGAAGCTCTTCGTAAACGACGGCCTGCTCCGGCCGACTCAAGTAGGAAAGTTGAAAGAGTCGTCTCCGGATCTACCCATGGAAGAGTTGCGCCGGCGCTACAATGAAGACGGCTATGTGTACCTGAAGGGTCTACTGCCAAGGGACCATGTCCTAAGAGCCCGCGGGGAGTACTTCAAGATGATTGTGCCAAGTGGCGTGCTAAAGCCTGGTACCCAGCCAGTAGAAGGCGTTTTTGATGCCGAAAAGGATGCTTCAGACTTCCCTGGCATAGGAGCTGGTGCGGCTCCTGGGAACGGGAAGCCTGGAGAAGCGACCGCAGAGCGATTCGTCGGTCTCGCGCTCGAGGCGCACTACGCAGATTGGTACAAAGAGACATTCTGCAAGCATCCTGCGCTAAAAGACTTCATTGCCCGCATGACAGGATGGGGCGACAATACTCTGGGTGTTCGCAGGAGTTTGCTGCGCAACAACACACCAGGAAACAAAGCTATCGGCGTGCACTATGACCAGATCTTCCTCCGCCACGGTGAGCCTACCAGTGTCACTGCCTGGGTGCCAATGGGCGATGTGAGCTTGACTGGAGGCGGTCTCATTTATCTAGAGAATGGTAGGCCATTTGCTTCTCAATGATGGTCTTGGCGATGTTGATGATCATTGTAGGTCACACACTAGGTCGCGAAGTGGAAGAAGACTTCAACCGTAAGGCAGAAGAAAGTGGCTTGAGCGAAGAAGAAAAGAAGAATGCATTCAACCAGAACATGCTATCAACGGGATTGCTCGCCGATGGACCTCGAGAATATTCTGATAACTTTGATAGGCGATGGTTGGTGACAAACTACGAAGCGGGGGATGTGGTGTTACATACTCCATACACAGTGAGCTTACCAAAGAGATGATCATATATGAGCGATGGCTGATAGCATCTAGATACATGCGTCCACATTGAACTACGACCCGGATGACGTGATCAGAGTCGGTACAGACCTCAGGTTCGTCGATGGCAGCAAGCCCTGGGACACGGTAAGCGCCATATACTCGCCAAACGCATTGTACTGATCGCCATAGCGGTGGGACAAAGACTATGAGTTTAATGATGGAGTGTAGATCTGTTAGTCATGTATATCTACCATGCGCTTGGTCGCGACAGGCAGATGACTCGTATATACATAGCGCCACGAATGAGTATAGTCTGTAGCTTCTACAGTGTAGGCACACCTCAAAGCTTCCATGCGCGTCTTTGCCATTAATATGGCACCTTGCCTGCCATGGCTTCCCAGAATTCGCACCGCTTGCCTCTCCCGCCCTCCCAAGCAGTCGCATCGGCCAGACTGATCTGGTTACTGACACCCGGATCGCTATATGTGTAATAGTACAAATCTTCTGTTGCTTGCACAAAGGACGGAACGCCTCCTGTAGCATTGAGATTCAGTAATCTCGGCTCCTTCACGTTCCACATTGGCCACGGGATGTCGCTCTCGCCATATCCAATTGCAGGCGGGACTGTGGAGTTTGCGACGCCACCCTTTGCGTCTTCTACGCTTATGATCGGCGAGTTTTTAATAACAAAATTTCCCCATATCTTCCGAAAAGCGTGCTTGAAGCTTTGGCCGGGCGTCAGACTTCCACTCCACAACGCTTGCAGATCATACCCATGGTAACTCGGGGGCGCGCTGAACTGATACTTCCAACCCTCCGGAAATGCTGCAGCCGCCCAGTAACTAGGACAGACAAAGGCATACTCTGCAAAGACGTTGAAAAGGCGTTGCTGATTTCCCGTACCAAACTCACTGATGTTGAGCGCGGTAGGCACGCCTGTACCGGAAGTGGCGAAGCGCGTAACGTTGGGCTTCACGTCACTAGTGTCACCAGGGAACGAGTATGTTTCCTCTAAGCGACCCTTTTCGGAGGCCGAGAAACCGGGAAATGTCTTTTCCACATAGTCACGAAAATCCTGTAGTGTACGTGTCGTCGGTGGCGCGAGTGGTACACCTTCGTTCGCCATGTTGCCGGATAAGACACGCTTTCCCTTTAGCGATTTGGAAAGCAGGGAGCTGGAGAGGCGGCCTTGAACAAAGGTGCCATCAGTAACGGGTAGGAAGGCAAATGTACCGAAAGGTCCGGCTCCGGAAACCCTCGCGCTGGCATTCTGAAGAACAATGGTATCGGCTTCGCGAAGGCACTCGATGGTATCCTTTTCCAATGAGCACCCTGAGGCTTCGACGAATTTCGTGTATGCTGTTGTCGGTATTTCGTCATTGTACCTGTGCTGGTACGGTACCCATGGGCTTGCCGTGATGACGTTGCGGAAGAGGTTCTCTTTCTGCTTTCCACCATAAGCTTGGGCTTGGTAGAGAACAGCGCCTGCTCCTGCGCTCTCACCTGCCACTGTAACCTTACGAGGATCGCCCCCAAACTTTTGGATATTTTTTTGTACCCACTTCAATGCAAAGTTCATGTCGAGGAGTCCTGCATTGAGCGCACCGTGGTCCTTTACCTCGGAGCTTGAAAGGAAGCCGAAAGCACCTAAACGGTATTGGATTATAACGCTTATGAAGCCATTGTGGTTCGTGGTCATGAAATCGCTCGGGTCTAGTCCAGAGGCACTAAACAGACCGTACCCTCCGCCGTCTTGATGCTGTTAGCGGTGTGTTGATCGCAATTCGCACGTCGCAAATATGTTCACTCACGAATCCAAAAGAACACGGGGAGGTTCTTTGCGTTAGCCGGCGCATATACATTCAGAAACAAGCAATCTTCGTCTCCAATTGCAGAGGTGAAGCCATATTCAGCTGGTGTGTCTGAAGACGCACCAGTCTGTGGGCAAAACGGGGGGTCGCTGAGAGCCGATGTTGTGGTTCGATTGAGCGTTGGGGCTTGAGGAGCAGCAAACCTGAGCTTGCCTTGTGGAGGAGCGGCATACCGAATACTGCGGAGAATGGTTAGCTCTTCAAGCCGCAAGAGGTCTGTGGAAGACGACCTACCCTTTGAAGATGTTGATGCTGGTGTTGGCATCATAGCTCCCTTCGTAGACAGCGTAGCCTAGGTCGATCTTCGGAGCTTTCACAGCCCGCTGGATCGGCTCGGCGCTAGACCCCGCAACAAGCGCGATTGCGAACCCGATTTCCTTGACTCGCATTGCGCCTGTCGTCAAAAGTGCTATGAGGGAGTTTCCGGACGAGTTTGGGAAGCTAGGGAAGTTGCTGCAGTCGGTTCAGCATGACGCTGGAAATGCTGGCTCGAGATTGTGGCAGCCAGCCAGCGGTCGCCTAACGCTAGAAATGCGCATTATATTGAGTGCCTGACGGAGTTGATTGGCGTCCTCGTACGGACCTCCTCCGTTTCGGTGCGTTTGCCGTCTCCCGCCCGCTGCAAGAGCCCCTAGCTAGCCAGGGCGGAAATAACTCGCTACCTAGGTAGGTACCGGGCAGCACAACAGCACACTTCCAAGGTTTGCACTCAGATTTCGGGTCCAAACTCACTTTAGGTTTCTTCTGTCGTCGATTGCCATTTATTCAGCACGTTGCCAAGGTACGATCAGCGTCCGCCAAGTGGTAGCGCGGCATGGCATTTCCCTCAAGCAGTGATTCGCGTATGGGCACTGAAAACATATTCCTTCTAACATGGCCGATTAGTCTGGAAATTTCCGGCGACTGCCTCCGTATCCGCTTGCTTCCATAGCTTTTCTTCGCCATTCACGTCACTCCCGCTGACGCTTCGAAAATCATTCTCAACCTGTTCCCACCAATTCTCCAGAATCGCAGCAAGCGATATGCCGTGGTCAGGCACGGAAGTATTACACACGCCATGTCGATACAACCTGTCCTGGGCCGGTCTATCTACCGCTGGCCCATCCTCTGTCAGTATACGACATTTCCCGCCGGGCTGGAAAGGTATAAGCAGAGTGCTGGCGTGAGCGTGGGGAACATCGGGCACATAATAGAGGCCGACGCGTTCGTCTAGTAAACTTGGGTTCGCAGAGAGTGCCAATGGTTCCGATTATCTTGTGAGGTGAACTGCATGCCAGGTGTGTGCCATAGAAACAAGAGACGGGGTGGACAATCAATAACTTCATGCGGCTTCAAAGGACACATCGTCACTAACATATAGCGGATATATTTGACGATAAAAACACGGCACTATTACTTCACATCGGAACAACGCACTATTGATGAGCCATACGCCATATGAAAGGTGGCACTCCAGGCGCCGCCAGATTCAATGTCACCAAGGTGGTGATTATAGCATACATGATTCACCATTCTAAAACAAATCGAGCAAAATTAGGAAACTGTCCATGGTCGTCGTGCCACCTCACACACACCAGGTAAGAATGTCTATATTGCTTGGTAATTATCAAATTTCCACCACTAGTCACACGTCGAGTTCATACTTAGTTGTAGTGATGGAGCATCTGTCAATCGAAATGCTCATATATAAGCCTTCTGAGTCTTACGCTTACTTCCTCCCACACACTCAAATCGAAAGAAGTAGATTCAAAGAGAGAAACCAGTTTAACTATCAACTTCCAATTACCACATCAAAAAACGCAATCCCAGCACGGACTTTCCAACAAAAGACCTCACCAACATCTCGAGAACAACATGTTTCCCGGTGGACGTTGGCGCTACCCTTATGAGAACTCCCTTCAGGACCCTTACAATGGTGGCGATAATTTCCCTAATCGCATGTACTGTAAGTGACGAGGTACACATCACAATGAGACATACGCTGACCTACCCTACTACCAGCTCATACTCCTGGCGCAATGAGAGGCGACAGTCGTTACAACCGTGTCTTCGGAACTACCTCAAGAAACTGGAGTTATACGGACAATGGAAGATATGGCAGGTTCGAGCCGTATGACAGGAGGGGGCCACGGAGGTTGAGGCGAGGATGGTGGGAGTAAAGAAATGACCAACTTACATACTATGGGAATGCTTGCGAGGAAATGATAAAAATCAACTAGTATTCATCTTTGATCAGAATCTGTTGTGTAGTCTATCTATACAATCACCACTACCAATCGTCCTTGGTGTGTCTCCCTCTGTTCTCGCCTTCTTCTAGTGTTGTTTCGCGAAGGCGAATACATCTCGGAATTCAGTATACGAGATTAGCTTCACACCGGGTTTAGCGTTGTATCTGGCGTAATTCTCTATCATCTCCACCTCATCGCTATCGAGTCGGTCTTCTTCGATAGGCAAGTCCATGGTATCGCCGTTACCTGTAGTTATACGGGCGAAATACTCCACATGACCAGGTAGGTTCACCGATTTTGCTCTCTTGTTTATCGTTTCCTCAATGACGGGTGCAGACGACGGCGGCAACGGTACAGGTTCATGAGGCGACTGGTACGACTGTAGTCGTGAGGATGGCCGAGAAAGGGCTGGAGAGATGGTTCCATCTGTACCGAGACTCAACAAATGGTTAGTCGAAGTCTCCAAAGGCGGTGAAGGTATCTCTGACGTGGACGAAGGTGTAGTAGAGACCTTGACAGAATTCTGTGCAAGCGTTGATACGTTTCCTTGGGCAACAGGCACGTCTTCTTGAAGTCCACTCATCGCCCTGTCTTCATCGTCCGTAGAAGGCTTTCCTTGGTGTTGTGGTAGATTCTGCGACTTTTTCGGAGGAAGCGTGGATTGTTCAGCTGGTACGTCGGGTTGGGTCTTTCCCAATGGCTTGCTGGATATCGGAGTTCCTAGATTTCTGGCAGCCGATTGTCGAGTGGCTCGGCGTGTGGTCATTTGAGGTCGGGTTGCAGCGTCGATGGCGGTCTCTTCCTGTGGTGAAGCTGGGTCAGGATGTGGTTCTTGATCTTTGCGCTGTTCAGACTTCCTCGGGCGACCGACTATACCACCATGCTTTCCCCGCTTACGGTCCTCTGATTGGAGAGTTGGCTCACTCTTTCTCTTGTTGGATCTTCTCGAATTTGGAGGTAGCCTGTCTAGATTTGAAGGGACGGCATCGGCTTCAGCAGCAAGAAGGTACGCAGGAACAGACCCAGGATGCAAAGCTGCTTCCTCTTCCTTAGACTCTGACTTATCGACGGTTGTGGGCGGCGCCACGACAGGACTGACTGGAAACACGCCGGCCTTATCCTGAACTTCCTGCTGCCCCTCAGTTTCCCGGCTAAGCATTGCAGGTGAGGGTGACTGGGCATTGTCAAGCGTTCCTTCATCTTCGGTGACAACCTTTGGTACTGGAAGTCCCGTTTTTTCTAGAGTTCTCATGCTTTTTTGGGCCTTCCCTCCACTTTTTGGCTTGTTTGTCTTCTTCGATCCGGGTGTAGTATCGGCTCTAGGTATGTAGCGTCCATTTGGGCCGCGGATCTTACCGGCGCCCGCATCTCGCACTGGTCTCTCTAGTTCCAGATCTCCGATCGGCTTGGGACTAGAGCGGCGTGATATGGAATCACCAAAAGATGCTGACAACGAAGCACCAAGATCGTCTTGCGACGTAACCTGATCAAAAGCTCCTTCGATTTGATGTACGTCAGACTGAGGCGATTCTGACTGGGGCAATCCTGACTGGGGCATTGCCTGGCCGTCAGAATCCGAGGTATCTTGCGCTGCGCTCTATTATCAGCATACTATAATGGAGAAAAGTGGAGGTAAGCAGAAGAGGTGATAGGTAACTCAAGGTAGTCAAGTGAAGTTCGTCAAGTTATGTGGTGATAGAGCAGTGCACGTACCTGTGTGGTTGTAGATATTCTGCGAAAAGGCTACTGAAGACAAAGGCTGCTTTACAGTTATATCTTGCGTTTCGGTGTTCATCTGACCAGAAGACTTTGCAAAAAGACTGGGTGAAGGAGGAACGGAAGTCTGCCGTGTCGGGCGCGAATGATTTTGCACATTTGACTGATCGCTGATGGGCGCAGTAGTGTTGAAAGGCACTCGGAGCTCTGGTTCGAAGGAGGCTGGAGAGTAGGGCATTAGCATGTGTAAACAACTGGCCTTGGATTTCAATTTGACCCACCGTTAGGCGTGGTGGACCCGTTGGGTGGTAGTCCAGTCAGGTGTGATTTCCTCTGCAGTCCGTCAATTGGATACATGACACCAGGAGCGGCTTCACCCCGCGCGTTATTTCGAACCATAGCTGATGACATTTGCTTGAAGTTTCTGTCGAAGAATGGCCACTTGTCCTGGGCTTTGTTGGTGAGAGATCGCACCCTGCGATAAGCCCTGTCCAATTTGCCGAATGCTTGCGCTGTACGGATCTCTGCTGTCGAAGAGCCATTCCACACACCATTGAGGTAATTCTCCCACATCCATGTAGCAAGCTCAATGTCTTCCTGCAACACGCTCTCGCGAAGGTACTGGTGAATGTTCGCTAATGTTTCCAGATCGATATGGCCGATTACTTCGTCAGGAAGCAACGGGTTTGGTTCGCTATGATCAGAGGGGTTGGACAGGGTATTGGAGTTGAGCGCCATGGTTGTAAAGCTGTTGTTGTATGAGTTGAAAATACCTGAGAAGAGCACTGACTATATGGCAGACAAGTGCCCGGAATTTTGCGGACGCTGATAGCCAAGGTGAATGTGAAATCGGTATTGTTCAAGAAGGTGGTGGAGTTTCTCAAGCTTTGCTATTGTCGCGCAATGAAGCAACGCCAGCGGTGAGGATTTTGACCGGGCTGTGGCCCGAGTCGGATAGCACTTGTGGCGCCTGCGCAGCGCAAGTGACACGAGTGAATGCCGTTGGACGAATCAAGATTTTCTGCTATATAGCACCCTCGTAGCAAGTTTCTTGGATAAATAGACAGCTGGGTAGGTTCTGTGCAGGAAGTGGGGAGTAAGATGGTGACGGCGAAGGTACCTGGGGAGCCCGTGCCCGATCCTGGTGTTCCAGAAATTCCGTAGCTTCGATGGAACCTTCAGCATAGCACCAGCCTCATCATGTGATAAGGGAGTCGCCACGGACAGCAAACCATGCGGCAATACGTCATCTAATACTGTATGCTGTAAGATTCTTCTGTGCTTCTCGGATATCTCATATGCAACTTGCTGGCGTTTCATGCCTCGAAAATCGATGGGTGCCCAGGTGTGCAGAAAGGACTGGCGATCGCTCGGAACTTTTTCCGCCACTCTCAACATTGGAACACAACCTTGAAAGCTTGCAACGCGATCCTTCGATAATATAATAGTAAATACACTCACGCGACAATACAAGTCAAGCGTGGTGAGGAATATCCAAGCAGCTCACTTTGGATCTTACCTAGGCCCCGGGGTACTCTCAAGCGAACCTAGGTACCAAACATTCTGCCAAACCGCGACGTCCAGCATTCAATATCTACGTCCGTGTTCAACTTTCGTTGCGAACACTACCACACGCAGTATAAAGCTCTTCTCCCCAGTCCTCCATGTAGCCCTCCGGCATCGTCGCGTCCCAACCCTGTTCCCAGGCCGCTTGCTTCCAGGAAAGCATCGTCCTCGATACACTGAAGAGCAGCGGCCAAGCGCTGTCCTCCAATTCAATGCCCTGCGGCAACGCACCAAGTATCGATTCTCTGAGCACGTCGTCACTGACTGAAAGCACGTCGAGCTCGTCAGCGTGATCATGCATTCGTAAGTAAAGATGCTCGTTATGGTACCACAGATTGCAGATAATGCGAAGACAGCCTTCCAGGGTTAGGTGGCCATTGACGCTGATGATCTCGCTACCCCAGAACATATGCTGGTCTTGAGTCTGATTCGTTCGCCGCGTTATTTCGCCTGTCCTACCGCTTTCGCCCGAAACGCCACCTCTTCGACTGAATGAATCGCTGAATGAAACGACAGACCACATCTCAGTCTCATACAAGCCTGGTGTTGATGTGAAGAGCTTGCCCATATCAAGGGGACACGTATTCGCGTCTTCTTCCAACCACTTCAAGATACATGGCTTGCCAAAGATATGACCGCATGGACGGACTAGAACGGGCGCGTGGTCTGTCCCAACATAGTCTTATCGACATATGGGGCAAGGACCTGCTGCTGAGCAGATCATGACGGGTACCAACTCATTTAGGAATAGTTCACGAGTGGGAAGTAGCTGATTTGCGGGCATTTGGTCTGCCTACGATTGTGGTTCCAGTGGGGACTTTGCTAGGTAGGATATACAGCAGTGATGGGGGCGTAATATCTTATATCAAGATGGTGCAGAAACGTCCACGGGGTGGGAGAACACCTAGAAGACAGCGCTCGTGACTTCTACGGATTGCTATGAGGTGCTGCACTGGGTGAAACTCCGCGATATGCTACGCAGTTTGTAATGCGGTTAGTTCGAGCAACACGTCTGAGTATGCGAAGGCTAATGAACGACAGATCCATCTCCATGGGGTTCACTAAGCCTACAACGCTACGACGCACGAAATCTATACTAGAGATATTATAGAGTCACTTTGCCAGTGCTTTGCGTCTGCGTCTGCGTCTGTGTCAGTGTTGGTGTTGGTGTTGGTATCGACGTTAAGTGTCGTCTGCTCCAGGAATAGCCGCTCGACGCCCTCGACGCGATCGCATATCACAGCGGACATAGTGTTAAAGATGTTAGAGATGCTAGAGATGCTAGTAGTAAGCCTTAGGATAAAGTGTTAAAGTGTAGAAGTTAAGAGATAGAAATTTAAAGAGCAGTTGCTCAAATATCTCTGCAGCCTTAAGTACTATAGTTGCGAGCCTAGAGTTAAGCTATAAACTACGGTTGTTAACTAAGAAACTTCTCTTCTACCTTAACTCTACTTCTCCCTAACGTCGCTGCGACTGTCTAGAACTGCTTAAAGTTTAGGGCTTTAGTTCTAACCTATCTATTATTAAACTATATATAGCTGTATATAGTGTAAACAGGTGTTTAGGAAACACACCTTTACCGCGATTTATTATAGTGTCTTTTAACAGTGTTGTGCTTGCGTCTTTTACCAGCACGTTTATCATTTGAATAGAGTCACTTTGCCTGCCGAAATAAATCCTTGACCTCCGCGATTAATGCCACTGTTATTCACTTCCTGATTTTTTTCACGCGCTCGCACTCCTCCTGTAGATCTGCGCGCCGCTTTCGAGACATATAGAAGCCATTAGAAATGGCTGAGCGGCATATCTTCACCGACTCTTCTTTAGTTGATAGTGTCTTCATTGACTTGCGGCACGCTGGCATAGTCTGAGTGAGGCTCTGCACACAAGTTGAACGAGGTTGCAATTTTGTTGGTGTACGTCGCGGGACCTGCACGTTATCTGACTGCAATTCAGTCGTGGTTACAAGCTTCCAAATAATCTTCGGAGAACGCAAACGAGCGGCCAGTGGTGGTGACGATTTTGACTGTGAGTTTAGTCTTCTTGCATGCCGCGGCCACTGAGATTGCAGGGGTTCGAGATCTTTCTCAACTTCTGGGCAGTCACTTGCCACAACCCAGGCTGCCTTTTGATTCGACGATTGGATCTTAAAGTGTGTTGTCGGAGCGGCGATAGCAGTTGGCCCCTGCTCCGCAATAATGCTCCAAGTCTCTTTGCGAAACCATTGCGCTACGTAAGACATGGATACATCGCAGTACTCCTTTCCTCCGGCATTGTCAGCCGAGGTTTGGTCTGCCCAAACCTTGCGCATCAAGAGGTGCGTGCCTGGTTTCGTCTTGTCCTGAGGGTTAATGACACTACCGAACATGAAATGTTCCCAGCCGTAGCCCCATTCTGTTTCTGGATAATCAACGCGGATATACGGCTCATTCAAGTTGCCTCGTCGCAATATGCCTATAGCATGAACCATCTCGTGCACAAGGGTCGTGCCGAAGAGAAAATCGTGCCGAAATTGCGCACACCGCGATGCCGTTTGGTACTCAGCAGTGGAATAGTAATCGCGAAAGTAGTCTGCCAACTCGATTTTGCAAGAATATCCCCGCTGGAACGCCGGACAACATGACGTGACATGGCTTGGCTTTGCAGCATCGCGCATCGTGCGGGCATATACTCGCTTCGCAGGCGGTCGAAATTGGAAGGAAACGCTGTGTCCGATGCTATGCAATGCTCCACGCACTCCGGCCAGGTATTCATCGCGTTTCTCTTTGGACACTCTCGCCAGGGGGTCTGAAAGATAGGTCTTGCGTGTATTTCCGACGGTACCGGTTAGTTCTCGTCCGTACAACAGCGGTACGAAGAAAGTAAGGAGAGTATCGTGACTAATGAAATGCGAGGCTAGCTGCAGCATCTGACGCATCGGCCCCTCACTGTCAAACGAACGGAACGCTGCATGAACAGGGTTATCTAAGTTTCCAGGTGGAACACTATCGTCATGTAGAAGCTTGAAGCGATCGTTTCTATTGCATGCTGCGATGAGGCCATTGATTCCGGTACCGGTTTCTGGGGCGAAGCGCTTCTGTTGCAGCGGCGCGTGTTCTGTCATGGTTCGCGGATATGGGTTTAGTGTTTGCACACCCACATTCAGGGAATTCCAGCGAAGTATACGCCTCAGAGATAGAATTATTCGAGAGAGTCAACTTTAACACAATGACACAAAGCCACGAAACAGATAAGCGACACAAGTAATGAGCGAAGCAGGTGTAGAATAGAACAATGCCGAAACAGCACATTGTGCCAAAAGGTTCGAGAAGAGACGTTGAGAGCTTCAGTGACAGATTGTGAAAGGAGCCTGATCGCTGTGAAGCCCGTGGATATCGACATGGAAAGTCACAGCTGATCAACGCTTCTTCAATCGAAGATCCCGAAACGTAGTGTAGCGTAATCGCGAGGCTAAGGCGGAAGATGGACAAAAGCCGTTCTGGCTGTAATATGAGAGGTGAGCAGCCCAGCTAGTCCCTATATTGTTTACCGCACAATGATAGAGTGTGCCACGTAGCTGGTAAATCGCTTAGTAGACCTGTTCATCCCCATTTCAAAAAGCGAAAGGACAGGTAACGATACCTTGACGACCAAAAAATTTGTGACGTTGAATATCCGTAGTGCTGCGAATAGCTTCAAACTACTCTGTGCCGAACTGATCGTGTTGGTGGACCGCACCTGCCATAAGCAACGGGTAACGATGACGAAGAAACCGCATCGAAACCGTGCCGAAACTGATACCATAGATTATACGGAAAGAACTATATCAATTGAGTGCGAGCCCGCTTCGTGCAGCAATTGGCGTTGTGATGTTGCATGATAGAGAAAGTGAGAGGTCAGACAGAGCCAAGCAGATGCGCCGTAGAGCTTGAGGCTTGGCGTCACGTGCCAACGTGACTAGTCCCGGCGTGCTCTTGACGCGATTGCCCCACTGTTTTAGTCTCACAAGCCGCCCAGTGCCGCCTTTCGCTGTTTACATCGCATCTCCCCTCTCCTCCCTCACTGTGATCCATGCTAACGGCGGAGAGCTGGCCCGTACCTCCATTTTTGTGGTTACGCTTTTTTCTAACCCCACTGTCACTTTTTACAAGCTGCACATACCTGCAGGTAGCTACTGCCTGACGCGTCAACTTCGCTTCCAACATACGTCAATACATGTCCACAGCGCTTCGCATATGGTTACTTTTTGGACATGGATTGGGACGATTTCCAGCGACGGGTCAGGGACGTGCGTCCGAACCAGGAGCTCAAAGCGCGTAGGTGCTGGATTGGTGTACTCGATCACCGCAAGTCCGCCGACGATTTCCTTGAGGAAACTGATTTTGTATGGATGATCGGTCACAGCGTAAGTTCCAGACCCGTACGGTATGTGTAGTGATGCATCGACAGCATCCGCTGACACGATCTTAGAAAATCTCCATGCAAAAGATACAGAAAACATATGAAGAGCGGCACAAACTTGCAGGCATTCGCATCGGCTTCAAAGGTAGCGTGGTCAATGAAAGCGACCTTGTTCAATCTTTCTTGCTACCGGGCGACGACCTGGTAGTCTTTATTGCTGCAGACCCGTCAAACGGAACGATGCATCAAACGCGCGAAGCACCGTTATCTAAGCAACAGCCAATTCGAGCCAGTGTCGCAAGGCAGGATACTCCGGCTAGTGGCCATGTTACGCAAACAGCAAACGCTCATGCCGGTCTCGAAACAATGGGAAGAGACTTGCTAATTGAGACTCCTGCGGTTTCCTTCAGCCCATCCCAAAGTGTATTGGGACATTCGGTATCGTCTTCCAGATCAAGTCTTGCTCCATTGTTGACGCCAAGATATGCCAGTACATTGAGTAGCGTCTCGCCTGTGAAGGAGCCAGCCAGGCACCCGTCATGGTACCAATCACCATATCCTGCTCTACAACCTGCTGCGGACGAGCTGTCTGAGCCGCCATGCCAATCTGACAGTGTACTAAGCACACCACACCTTTCAGCGAACGCGTTGCGCGCGACGAACTCCCTGGAAACCACTGCTGCAGACATGGATAGCGGAACACACACTACCGGAACAGAGCGTTCAGAGGAGCATCCAATGGCAATGAGCAACAACAATCAAGGAGCCTCAGAATATTCTGATACCAGAGAAGACGAGCAATCTTCTGCGCCTTTGCGGAATACATCAACTTCTCAAACTGGTGATGGTGAGCCGCAAAGTAGCTTTGACCCAAGCAAGATATTCAGAAGGGACATTTTCCCAGAAGTGAGTATCATAGAAGAGCTAGGTTCTGTTGACCGATCCATCCGCTCAGTCATCGAGTTACAGGATCCTGACGCTCTGGAGGCTGGTGTCTCCAGGTCGCTCAAGATTCTGGGGCATTTGAAGGAGACATTCTCTCAATATTCCACCTCGAACGTAGAAGCTGCATCGTGGGTACAAGATATTAACAAACTGGTTCCTCAATCGGAGCGAACGCGCACTGTGGTCGGTGTGGTGGGCAACACAGGAGCTGGGAAAAGCAGTGTTATCAACGCTATACTTGACGAAGAGCGTCTTGTCCCGACGAACTGCATGCGCGCTTGCACTGCAGTGGTGACTGAGATTTCGTGGAACAGCAGCATCGACTCGTCGTCCAAATATCGCGCGGAGATCGAGTTCATTAGCCAAGCGGACTGGGAGAATGAAGTTACGGTTCTCTTGCGAGAGTTTCTTTCCGAGAATGGTACACTTTCGCGTGAGGCGCAGGATCCCAATTCCGATGCTGGCATAGTAAGTGATATCATTGTACGGACTGCATGTGAGACATACACTGACTTCGTATACGTACCTTTCAGGCATGGGCGAAGTTTCATTCCGTCTACCCTTCGATCCCCAAGGATGCTTTGAGCGAGTGTGATGTCCCTTCGCTCATGTCCAGACAATCTGTTGTCGACGTGCTCGGGACGACGAAGAGGATTCAGGCAGCTCGACCGCAAAACTTCTACCAACAACTCCAGCGTTATGTTGATAGCAAAGAGAAGGTCTCCAAGAAAGATAAGAGCAAGGAAAAGGCATGCAAGTCAGCTGTCCAGATGGAGTATTGGCCGTTGATCAAGGTCGTGAAGATCTATACAAAGAGCGATGCCCTGTCAACAGGCGCCGTGGTTGTGGATTTACCAGGTATCCACGACAGCAACGCTGCGAGAGCTGCTGTCGCTCAAGGATATATGAAGCAATGTACTGGCCTGTGGATCGTTGCCCCGATCAACCGGGCTGTCGACGACAGGGCTGCTAAGACCCTCCTTGGGGACTCTTTCAAACGGCAGCTCAAGTACGACGGCGGCTTCTCCGGCGTCACATTTATCTGCTCGAAAACTGACGACATTTCAATTACGGAGGCGACTGAAAGTCTTGAACTTGAAGAGAAGGTTGCGGAGTTTGAAAAACAAAGAAACCATTGCAAGGAGCAGATCGAGCAGTTTCAGAGCAAGGTTGACGACTTGACCGAATCGCAAGAGATCTACAAGATTGCAACGTCAAGCGCAGGCAAGGACATTGAGCTCTGGATGGACTTACAGGAACAACCGGAGGAGGGAACTCCAGTGTTCGCACCGTTGCCAAAGACCCACAAACGCAAGAAGGCTGGCTCAAGCACGCAGCCACCCAAGAAGAGACAGGTCATTGATGACGATACGGACAACGATTTCCCGCAGTCCAATGAAGATGAGTCTGAGAGTGATAATGAAGTGACGTTCCAGGCCGAGAGAACACGTTTATCCAAGGTTGATATCAAGGAAAAGATCAAAGAGCTAAGGGAAATGAAGAAGAACGCTAAGAATGAAGGGATCAAGATCAAGCGCTCTATCGATGAGTTGAAGACCCAAATTGGTGGGCTGAAAGCAAAACAGGACGAGATCGATGCAAGCATCCGCCGTGTCTGTATCGCGGGCAGAAACCACTACTCCAAGTCCGCTATCCAGCAAGACTTCGCTGCAGGTGTCAAGGAAATCGACCAAGAAAATGCAGCCGAGGAAGACGAGGATAACTTCAACCCCGACGAAGAGATCCGCGATTATGACCAGGTAGCTAGGTCGCTTCCAGTCTTTTGTGTCAGTAGTCGAGCGTACCAGAAGATGTGCGGTCGCTTACAGAAAGATGACGCGGTACCAGGGTTCGTCACTCGGGAGGAGACGGAAGTCCCGCAGCTCCAAGCTCATTGTAGGAAGCTTACTGAGGCCGGGCGCATTCAGACCAGTCGGGCATTCTTGACGAGCGTATGCCGTATGTTGAACACCTTCAGTATCTGGACGTCGGATGATGGGACTGGTTTGAAGATGACAAGCAAGGAGAAGCAAAAGCAAGTCATCTACTTACAGCAGCAGTTAAACGTGTTGACAGACGGGTTGGAGAGAGCAATGTCTGCTTGCATCAAAGAGATGCAATCAGAGTTGCAGTCTCAGATCTTTGATAAGTGTCGAGGCCTCGTGGAGGAGGCTAAAAACATTGCGCCAACGACAGCATCTGCTTGGGGTCACAAGGATCAAGGCGGTCTCATGTGGGCATCATACAAGGCTGTTGTTCGACGTAACGGTGTCTACCACTCCGCAGCCGCTGGTCACTGTGACTTCAATGCCGATCTTGTCAATCCTATCATGATAAAACTGGCAGCAGGTTGGGAGCGAGCCTTCCAGGTGCTCCTCCCAAAAGCTGTTGACAGGTACATCGAAAACTCAAGCACACTTCTACGTGGGTTCCACGAGGTTATCGAAGAGCGCACGAAGAACAACGGTGTCAGTTTGGCCAACCTCTCAGTCTTAAAGACACAGATCGACAACTTCGAACAGCTCTTCAAAGATCTCGGAGGCACCCTCCTTACCCAGATGACGGAGCTTCAGCGTGAAGCAAACCGCGATTTCACACCCTGTATTGCAAGCAACATGCTTACCGCCTACGACGCGTGCACCGAGGAGAATGGCAAAGGATCGTACAAGCGTATGAAAGAGCATATGGAGAATCACGTTGATCAAGTGCGACACAGCATGTTTGATGACGCAATCGACACTGTCTTTAAGCATCTTAATGACGGCTTATGCCAAGCACTGCAAAAGTCTATGGTGGCTAAAGCCGACGAGATCTTTATTCTTATGAGCAGGGACTACAGTCGGGTGATTGGTGGTGTGACCGGGAGCCAGCCTCTTTGTTTGCAGTCGAAGGAAGAGTGTCAACTCAGATCAGAGATTAGAGAAATCTTGGAGGGCGTTGCTGCGCAGTTCGAGCCGATCGCCAATGGAAACATTGCATCAGAGGAGGCCCCCAAGACGAATGGTGCGGGCAGTGAAGGAGAAGAGCGCATCGACGTCGACATGGAGGATGACCGCAGTATCTTCGACTTCGTTTACGAATCCATTGAGGATGCCGTCGATGGAGCTGATTCGACGCATACGCATCCACCTGATGAGAGAGACAAGGACGACACGGGCACGAAGCATGCTGAATTGCGTGCTACAGTTGAGGACGACGTAGATGAGGAGATGTAGGTCTTCTCGCGGCCTTGGCAACATGGCGACATGTTAGCTATTGATGACCGTACTGCTTTATGAGGCGTTCCATTATACCCCTGGCATATGTTGATTTCTTGAGCGGGCGTTCAAAATGGATTCTAATTCACCTTGCGACGAGTTGATCTGATGGGCTTCACATTTACAACTTGTGGCCACACGTAGGGAGGTCTGGGAAGTCTGCTCTCCGGACAAGCGTTCGAGGAGCAGACGAGGAATCTTCTTTGCCTTTTTGATCGGTACTTCTCCGGCACCTTCAGCTACCCCCATTCGTAGGCCGTTCGGAAGCATGGATATCTGTAGTAGTATGGTACCAATGCAATTCTTCACTAGGCTTGTGCACTCGTGAATGTGATCCCCAGCAATACATGCGGTATACTGTACTTTAAGACCAGAGTATGCTACCAGTCTATTGTCTGTGCGCTCCTGAGCGACTGACTTTCGTTTGCCAAAACCCGAAAACGCCGCGTCGTTATGCCTCTACGAATACCAACATCCTGCCCCATCTAATCATCCCACTCCTCATCCAGATTGTCTATCAGCCTATCTTCATCTTCATTTCTGCGTCCCCTCCGCCCGCTGTCCTGGCCGAGCGAGACGCGACTGTAGCCCCTACGGGAAGGCATGAAACGCGCACACGAGGAGGTAAGGATGATGAACATGTCCTTCACGATGTCAGCAACACCAACAAGACATTTGTACACGTGTCATCACCACCGGGCGCTACCACGACTACTACTCCTCCTGCAACAACACCGGAGTAGACTTACAGAGAAGAAGCGCCAGATGCCCGCCCACATGGCGTAGTTGGGCAGCTGTCGCCATCCGCGCTGATGCATGACTGTGCGCTGGTAGACGCAACCACCAGCAAAGTATACGAGCACGGCGATCATTACAATGACGCCAAAGACACCACCGGGGCCTAGAGCTTGGGTGTCCTGATGTACGCCACCACATGCGAACGGTGAGCGGCCCTCGAAGAAGTATGAGCAGTCGTCCACTGCAGCGACGAAGGATACACTGGTTTTCGCCAGTGGGTCGTTGTCGCAGAGCAGAGAGATGATGGTAGTCTTGCGGCGCTCGGCTTCCTTCTTGGGTTTCTTCTTGTCGCCGTCATCCTTGTCGTCATCGTCATCGTCGCCTTCGATGATCTCGCGGCTATCTAGAGAGGTGGGCTCGAGCGTGCGCTTGGACTTGGACTTCAGCGAGGGGCAGAGCGAACCGCCGGTGTAGTTTAGAATGAGTTTGCGACCGCGAAAAATGGGCTCCGAGTTCTCGAGACTGGGAATCGTAGGCTGTTAGCATTGCGCCTCTGTAAATCCTTGTCCCCATCTTTCCCCACTGTCCAGATTGACCACTCACCCTATCGCCCATTGCTTGTCGCCTCTTTCGTAGAATGCACTGACGTTCTTCCACAGCCCCTTGTCCAGATCCTCCACCTTGTCCAACTCCTCGACTACCGGTCCGCAGAAGTTGATTGTGAAGTTGGCATTGTAGTCGTAGCCCTTGGCATGCCAGCTGCCCTCGTCGCTCTCCTTCTTGCTACTCTTCTTGCCATCTGATTCCGATGGTGGCAGGCGCCGCATGGGGTTTAGGTCGAAGAAGCGCTCGGATGTGGGCGAGATGACGGTACATGGCTTGAGCTGTTTGTCCGAGGCGGCCGCTGCAAATGGGCCCGATGCTGCCAGGAGCAGGAGCGAGTAGATTAGAGATATCATCGCGTAGTTGATGATTGGCGCACTACGCAATGCGAGCGTCGAGGCGTGGTGACGGTGGAGGTGGAGATGATACGATTGTTCATGTTCGCAACACGTAGGCTTCCGGCGCCGCGCCTCCATCCATGTCTGAGGTGCCTTGCAGCGGCAGGAACCCCGGGCGGTCAGGCCAAATATGGTTAGCGCGGCCAAGACAGCGTGTGCGCGTCATTACGGCTGCAATGGACTCCGACATTCTCTCCATCGTCTGATGTGCTCAGCCTCAGTCATTGCTCTATAAGACTGCATCCGTAGTCGTCTTTGGTTCAGCCGGCGCGTTCATTACCATCGGTGGAGACACGAATTGAGAGACGAAACCCTTGTTGTCAAGACGCGACCGGACCCCTATTCGTCGAGCTCGCTCACTTTGCGACTTTAGCCGCGTAGAGAACGCGACAGGGCATAATCGAAAACATGGCCAAAACAAAGACTGACAAGGCGACCAAGTCCATCGCCGAGGAACCTCATGGTTATGAGTTTCTAGGACCGTAAGATCATCTACGCCTGCTGCGAGCCTTGACGACCACGCTGCTAACCACATTTCAGCCCTGGGGCTTTCATCATCTCCTTCGGCCTTCCATTGTTGGTCTATGTCTTCACATTCCTGTGCAATGACATCTCTGGATGTCCCGCCCCTGTTCTCCTCCACCCGCACAGTTTCAGCCTTGAACAGCTGAAGAAGGAGGTGGGATGGCCAGGCTTCGCCGGTCTGCTCAACACCCAAGCTTTTCTTGGTACCCTGGGTTACTACTTCCTGAGTCTGGCTCTTTATCGATTCCTCCCGGGCCAGGAAGTCGAAGGAACAGAGCTCAGGAGCGGTGGAAGGCTCATGTACAGGTTCAACGGTATGCTCTTCTCACCGCCATCCTCTTTCTCCCAAAGCTAATAGGATACAGCCTGGAACTCTGCTATTTTCATCATGACTCTTCTTGCCGCTGGCACCATCTCCCACGGTGCCGAGTTTCCCGTTTGGACCTTCATCACTGACAACTACGTCGGCATCCTAACGAGTAACATCCTCATCTCCTACTTTCTGGCCACTTACTGCTACGTCGCTTCTTTCAGCGTCAAGCATCCCAAGGATCCTAACATGCGCGAACTTGCTGCTGGTGGCCGTACCGGCAACATGCTTTACGACTGGTTTATCGGACGTGAGCTGAACCCCCGTGTCAATCTGCCAATCTTTGGCGAGGTAGACATCAAGGCTTGGTGCGAACTCCGCCCGGGTATGCTTGGATGGATCATTCTGGACCTCGCTTTCATCATGCAGCAGTACCGCAACTTTGGCCGCGTCACTGACAGCATCATCATCGTCACCGTCGCCCACACTGTTTACACTTTCGATGCGCTGTACATGGAACCCGCCATCCTTACCACCATCGACCTTATCGCTGATGGCTTCGGTATGATGCTTTCCTTTGGCGATCTTGTCTGGGTCCCATTCACCTATTCCATCCAGACCCGCTACCTGTCCATCTACCCGGTTGATCTCGGTCCCATGGGAGTTGTTGGCGTGCTGGCCGTTCAGGGCATTGGCTACTACATTTTCCGCTCCGTAAACAACGAGAAGAACCGTTTCAGGACCAACCCCGAGGACCCGCGTGTCAAGCACCTCAAGTACATCGAGACTGCTGCTGGTTCCAGGCTTCTTGTCAGTGGCTGGTGGGGTATGGCGCGTCACATCAACTATCTCGGCGATTGGTTCATGAGCTGGAGCTACGTCCTTCCTACCGCCATGTCTGGCTACCTCATCAAGAACGCTGCACAGTCCCCCATCACTGCCACTCAAACCGATACCTACTTCTTCAAAGGCAGCTACGGCAAATACGTCGTGCCTGGCGAGGCCAAGGGCTGGGGTATGATCTTCACCTATTTCTTCATGGTGTACTTTGCCATTCTGCTCATTCACCGCGAGCGTCGCGACGAGGAGAAGTGCCGCAGAAAGTACGGAAAGGACTGGGACCGCTATGTCGAGCTTGTTCCATGGAGGATTGTTCCCGGCATCTACTAGAAAGTCTTGTTAGGACTTTTAAGGAGATGGGAGGGGTAGGGTGTAACGCTACCGCACGCTGCGGTTGAAGACGTACATCCATTACATTTTTGTTGTGTATTTGTATTAGGAAAATTTGGGATGGAATGCTACCGCGAGATCGGTTGAAGACATACATCCGCATGGGTTCAAGGTTCGGAACAAAAAAGGTTGCAACGCTATCGCAAGGACGATTGAAGACGTGCGCCAGAATATCGGGGATACGTAGAGGAACATGTAGCGCTATCGCCCTTGAGCGATCGAAGACGAACATGCCAATTATATAATGTTTATTATACGTCTCGCAAGAAAAAGTCAAGAGTGTAAAGAGAAGTTGAAAATTACTACACTACTCGTCTAGATGTCGCTGACCAGCAGCAGCAGACCAGACACGGCATTCTAACCAACCATAACCATGTCGTTCGTAAAATGCAAGAACAAAAACGACGAGGCATAATCTCGTAGCGAAAAACCTTGGATCATGATGGCGACCATCACCAACATCATCGCACTGCAGCACCCTTGCGATACGTCCGAGTCTTCTCATCCCACCCATCGTCCCCCAATCTCCTACTACCTCCATGGCTCCTTCGCTCCTTACTTCTTCCGTCATAGTCGCTCTTACTCCTCGTGTCAGCATACTTCCTGCCCCCGTATCCACCAAGCACCAGCCCCGCTGCAGTGCCCAACCCAGGGAAGATTGCATCCCCAATGATGGTGCCTGCGCCTGCGCCGAGGAAGGTATCTCTAGTCTTGTGCTTATCCTCGTGTGTTTTGTCGTATGAGTGACTTTTCTGAGGTTTGTGTCTCCGGTGTTCACGATCGCGGTCACGGTCGCTGCGGTCGCGGTCGGAATCGTAATCGCGGGTTGAGTGGCTGCGGTGTCGACCATGGTGCCTGGTACTGCTGTGGCGGGGCGGAGAGTACTCGTCGGAATCGGACATGGAGCCCAGACTTGTGCTGCGATCAGAGTCTTGGTCTGCGAAGCGCACGTGTGCGGGTTGCGAGTGGCTTCTGTAGTGTTGGAGGGGAGCGCCTAGGTAGCCGTTGTTTTGAGGCGGTGCTTGCTGTGGTTGTGGCATCGGCCGCTGATGAGAGTAGTAGCCTGCCGGTGGTGTTTGTGGGTATGGCGCTGTCATTGCTTGTGCGCTCTTCTTCTCAGGGTAAGGTTGGTACTGCTGTTGAGGTGGGTAACCATGTTGTTTTTGCTGCGGTTGCTGGGGGTATGCCGAATAGGATGGAGGAGGCGTGTTTGCATACGCAGGATTTTGAAAGTTTGGTTGTGGGTGATGTTGCGCAGGTGGTGTTTGGTACTGTGGCGGCTTCTGTGGCTGAGACGGATATGGGTGTGGTGGGTGGCTGCCTGGCAGTTCTTGCGCAGCCTGCGTCCCGAGATAGTATTCTTGAGCCGCCATCTCTGGTGGCTACTGGAGATTTCGTGAAAACAAAACTTTCACTGCTGAGACGTGGAAAGAACAGTACAACAGATGGTATTATAAACGTATGTTTAGGAGATGGTGCGAACCGTAAGAGGTGATAAGATCACAAGGCCTTGGCTAGATAAATACCAAGAGCGCGTGCATCTGTCACCGGCCCATACAGAGTACGCCGTTTGTACGTCATTTGATCAACGGATCTGCTTTGGGTTGCTTAGCATGCAGCTCGGCCTGCCCGGGGAGCTCGGCAAGCTTGTCGGCGCGAGGCTCACAGAAGGGCAGATCTATGACAAAATCCGGAGGGAATCGTCCATGAGTTTCGGTTGCGCAGCAGCAAGCTGACGTGATGCAAAAACAATGGGAAAGCTTTGACCCGGAGCGAGTTTATGGATACGCTATTAGATAGTGGTAGATGTAGTGGTCGTGGGCTGTTGGGGTATCATGAAAATGCGTCTACCAAATTGTGGATGTTTGACGCAACGCCACGCGCCAAGAAAGAAAGAGCAAACTACCGCTCCAATGAGCGTTTTCAACGACTCTGCTTATGCATCGCAAGAAACTGGGCAAATTTCTCAGGATTTCGTCGCCACACCTGTAGTCACAAGCGGAATGTTCTGCGCTTCGACATCGTCTTGCTGGACCCCATAATTCCTACGCATGGGCACGCCTTCGACCTTCTTAACGTTCTTGCCTTCGTGCCACATCATGATGCCGGCAATGCCTGCCACTATGCAGCCTAGCGCAACGAAGAGACCCGTAGCCCACGACGGCCTTTCGATGCGGTTGTAGTGCCACATGTAAAAACACAGGACGATCTGGAAAAAAGTGTTCCACACATTGTTCCAAATGACAAAATCCATCTTCCAACTCTTAGTGGGCGGCGCACGAATCGCCGTGGGTGGTGGGTCTGGGATCGCCTTGACGGGTATTGGTACAGCTGGATCTTCGGGATCGACAACGGTCGCATCTGCTTCGTCAGGCAACCGATCTGAGCCCGGAAGTCGAAACCATCCCCGATGTATCCCAGCAAGGCGTCGAATACCCATCTGTTTGCGCTTGGAGCCACCAATCCTCCAACAGGCCCAGTAATATAGATCGCGGAACCGCCAAGGTGCTAGACCAAACCCTGTGACGCAGAAGAGTGCGTTCAAGATTTGTGAGTCGTACTCGACCCACTTACGACGCGGAGAATTGATGTCGTCACAGGTAGGTGTACACATGGCGGGTGCGGCGTTGCACAGGAGGAGGAACAGCATACCGCCCCAAGCAACCACGTTCAGGCTGTAGAGTGTGATGAGGAACCCGGCGGGTGTCAGGAACCATTTCCAGAAGCTCTTGAGGCCGATCATAAACGACTGCGTCCATGGCAGCTTAGGAGGCGGCACGTAGCCATTGGCGTACTGTCTCACTATCAGTAAAGTCATGTAGGGGAGAGCGGAAGAAGACGTACATGTCCCGAGGACGTTCTTTTTGGCTGACGCAGCCTGTCATCGTCAAGGTGTTCTGTCCCAGTCTCGAAACTATGCTTCGATTGTACGCCAGTGGTGACACGCTCGTCGTGTCCGTCGTACCCCGCTCCTTGTCGTGTATCCTCTTCGGTCAAAGTGGGAAACGTCTCTGTGTTCAACGCATTACTCGACGAGACTTTGCGCTGACCAGTGAGGTACGGGCGCTCAGATTGCTCAGTAGGAGATGCAGTATTGGTGGAGGTACGCGACTGCTGTTCGGCCTGACTTGCTCGTGAGCTTGCTCTCTTCCGTTGCATATCCTCATTCCATCCATCGGAACCAAAAGAGCCCTTTCGAATGTCTGATAGTGAGGGGGCTTTGGCAGCCGTAGTTCCAGTGGCAGCCCACATGCCAGGCGGAGGATTCACGTCCATGAGCTTTCCGGTGGCGGTACGAATTTTGTTCGAGACAATCGAAGCATTGGTCGAGGTCCGTTCGCGCGTCGTCGTGGAGGGTGACTCTGCAGTAGGGCTCGATGCATTGGGGTTGCGAATGCACTCGGGCTGAGGGAACGGCACCGGCGTTGGTACGCTGCCATTTGGAGAAGCCATTGTTGGTGGAGGCAGGTCGCAAGTGCGCGCCTGTTTTGTAGAGAATTTGCCCCCTCGAAGCCTGTGAGCGGCTCAACGTGTCAGCCAAGGGTGGTTGATGGCTGGTACGGTTGGCAATGGCGCGGTGCCTTGGCGGGATCCTTGCTTTCTGTCCAATTTCACTTGGGACGGTTTGTGTGTATTGGCGGGAAACCTGCCTGGAATGATAGCAGGAGCGGTATGAACAACGACATGGTTGCGAGTGTGGGATTCTTTATAAGTGTTGACCCAGGCGTGATGGGAAGGAGGTGGCCTAGATTGTGGCTAAAGCGGCTCTTGCCAACCCCAGACCCACTGACGTGCAGCGTCAAGCCACCCGCTAGATCGCTCTTTGGTATACGAATACGCGTAGAGGTACTTTGCTACGCGTCATGCAAGGCTGTGAACGCGTCAGGGTTAGACTTGCGAGGTATTCCATTCGAATTGTTCAATGTTGTGTATTCGTTTCTATCTTATATTTGGTTCATTTTTACTCCAATGTCTCCCTCATAACAGCACATTTATTCTGAGTTTTGACGACCGGAGTGGCTCCGGCGCGATCCAAGGCGACCATGGCACTGAATGCAGTCTGGACAAGCCCCAACGCCCCGCAGACGACCCCTTACCCCGAGTTCCATACTTACAGGAAAGCCAGAGCGCCAGCAACGGCGACCACCATCGGGATTTCGTGGCCCATGGCCAGGAGCGCAGCAGCATTCGTTGTCTGCACTGGGAGACCAGAACTGGTTGCGCTCGCGTCCGAGCTGTCGCTCGAAGAAGGGGTAGTTAGGGGCGTCTCACCCGCCGGAATTGACATGACACCACTAGACTCTTGAGGTGGAATTGATACGTCCGTTGCGCTGGGCATAGGGACAGGAGTCGTGACGACAGGCTCTGTAACGGATGGAACCGATACGTCTGTTGCGATGGGCATAGGAACGGGGGTGACTGAGCTGACCGATTCTGCTTCTGTAACAGGCGGGATGCTTATGGTGCTACCGGTGCCTTCCAAGGTTAAGCTTATGCCGGGCCATGTCAAAGAGAAAATGCTTGCTTACATGGCGGGCATGGAGGCTGTACGCAATCCATGTAGCAAGACCATGGATCCGGGTCGGCCTCAACAGAGGTCTGAATGGTAAAGATTGCCTCCGACTCGGGCGTGGGACTGACGAATGGCGACGTCGCGACCGAGGGCGTCTCTTGTTGGGCTGCGGCAACGCTAGCCAGAAGCAGTAGTGTGGGGATGGAGATTGCTGCGAGCATGATGACGGCGTGTTGAAGATGGTACCGAGTTTGAGCGTTTCTTGACAAGTCCAAAGGTGTCTTGGGCGTGAAAACAGTCCCCGTGGGCAAGGTATAAGAATGCGTCGTGTGTGCTGCCTAGGCCGCGTCGCCGCTTCCCACAGTTGCTCGGCTGCCCTCATATGACTGGTGGGGTGTCTTTCAAGATCTTCGCTCCTTCCACAACCGAGTAGCTTGCTCTCCCCCCAACGCCGTGCGCAACCTGGCACCACCAATAAACCACCAGCACGACTCCGCGCCCAGCCTCCATCATGACGACGTTTGCCGCAAAAGCAGATGTGAAACATGCCATCGCGCCGTCCCCGCTGCAGACGTTCGTATCAACGGGCGCTGAGTCAACCGCAGGGTCAAGCCACCTTCCGAATGAGATATCGCTCGCCCGCCAGATACTGCACAACCTCCAGTACCAGCACTATTGGGCCGACCTCCACGTACACACGCACTCACCGACTACCCACGAGCCTCTTCCCCGCCCGCTGCTCTCTGGGCTGCCCCCGCAACGCCTCTACGTCCACCCCGACGAGCAGGTGGAACTACTCAAGAAGGCTGACCGCGAAAGGAAGGCGCGCGCAGAGGGAGCGGCAGCCGGCTTGGAGGTCAAGGCAGAGCCTGAGCGCGAATGGATACTGCCCACGAGGCTGAATGAGAAATGGACGCTGCGTGGATTGGCTGACGTCTTTGATGCCATCACCATGGCACCGCCGGCCCCAGATTCGTCATCCACAGAAGGGACACGCCCTAGCAATCCATGGAGGACAACAAAGCGCGTATTGTTGGCATCGGTAGATACCGACAGTACAGTCGTCTACTACATCGTGCACGATGGCGTCGTCAAGCCTCGCCAGAACTGAGCAAGAGATGAAGCATACGTCTAAGAGGACAAAACTTTGGTCGCCCAGTCCACGGACACACCCAGCATCCATGCGCCCTCAAACAATCTCAGGGAAGATGAAGTCTCTCGGCTTAAACGCGCCGTAGTACCAGCTCATGTTCACCTTTGTCTCCGAGGGAAGCTGGTGCGCCTCCTCTCGCCATCAATGCCTACTGCGACTTGCGCTCAGGAGCACCCAGCCTCGTGCTAAGATGGTCTGACATGTGGAAGTCTGAGGTAAAACTTAGGCTTGCTGTCAGCTCTCTGCATCTGCACTATGCAGCTTCACGATCTTCAGAATGGTACCTCTGGGCACCAGCTTTATAGATTTCCTAGGAACAAACCTCGCCACATTCATTCTGCACCGCCAAAGGGCGACCCCTGTGTCGGAGATGGACGTTCGTCTCCAAACCTTCCCTTGAGATTCCTTCCCATAGATCCTTTGGCACATTCGGTACCTAGTCACCCGATTATCTCCCGTCATTCATTTCGTCATTGTCCCGACAGCAGCTGTGCCACTCGAAAAGATTAGCGTCAGCGATAATGAGATGCACCAGGCTCTGGCTAATGACTACAACGAATCTAGCGGATGCCACCCATACTACTCTTACAAGCCGTACTCTTCATCATATTTCATCCGGGCGTCTCTGACCGCCGATCAGGATCAGAAGCTGCAAGCATGAAGCGGGACACTCTACAACCCATAGCAGAAAGCTACGCTAAATACCGCGTCTAATACACTACCTAAAACCCTACCCATTGCTAGTCGAGGCCGGGGCGGCGAAAGAGGACATGGTAAAGCGAGGATTGAGACATACACACGACGCCTGTCTTTGCAAGAAGCCTTGTCGTCGCTTGTTTCTTTGTGCTAGAATCTTGTGTGATTTGTAATGGAGGAAACAAAACGTGTCTTTATTTCCGTTTCGTGATTGTGCGCAATGTTGTCAATGGACAGAACTGCTGTGATAAGTGATTACTTGGAAAACGCCCAGTATCACGATAAGGCTACACGTGCTATGTATAGTATAACATTCACGGGCCCGTTTCAGTTGTCAGGCCATCGCATGTGACTGTACATAGTACGTGTGGTTACCCCGTTCTTTCGCAAACCGAGGTGTGCATAACCTCGGGTAATGTTGCATGCGTCTCTGACAGCGTTGTATGCACAGGGTATCTCGTGCCCTGGCCAAACGGCAGCGGGCGAGCGGACCAGTCGCGAACTGAGGGGATGGTTTTGCGTCCATGTCTGACGTGTTTGTTGCAATATATGGGTGGTCAAGTGTACAGCACGGGATGTTGAAGGAATATGGATAAATCAACCACTCATATTGTAAGAATGACATGCTAGGGTAAAGTGGAGACGAGTGGCCGCTCAGGACAAATGTAATTTCATACCAGGAAACAGAGTTATCTCGCACCATCAAGCGATTCCAGGGCCGTGCTCCCCGAAGCCAGCTAGAAGGCCTGTCATGGTTCTCTCCGTAACATCAAAACTGGGGGGGGGGGGCAGGGGGTTTGGTGTCTCCAAATCGATGACGCGCCCGCTCTAGAGGCTCACAGGTGCCCATCTCTGGTCTCGACCGCCAGCATGTATGCAAGCGCATCTGCTACTGACACGCATTTTTCCAGTAGTGGTAGTAATCATTGCGCACAATCCTCGTGATGCACCCACCGTATATAGGCCTAGGCAGCATCGCTGCATCAGGCTTACATGGTGAGCGACTGGCGCGCCGTTTTGGACTAAAGGACGATGTCGGAGATTAGTTGCAAGTTGGTCGAATCGGAAAATAAGACATATGGAATATATCACGGCGCAATGAAGAGCTCATCTACCTCGCGTGCGTCTAACGTGTCGCAACGCAGCTCTAGGCGGGCGCCCCGCAAAATAGCGACCACCTGGCACACGACGGGTCCCGCCGTCAAAACAGTGCCAGGTGCGCCCGTCTCCATGGAGACATGGGTGTGGTGTGCAAAGGCCAGCATCGAGTTATACAAGACATGTGTGTGTTTATGAGACGCGTCACAATATTGTATAGTATGAAGATGGGCAGCGCACAGCCCCAGGCGACGATCATCGTCCGCGCGCGGCCTGGGAAGGCGTCGCAGAATGCTTTGTGATGGCTGAATAATCGGCAGCACGTCTCGCGCTGCAAGGATGGCCATGTGGGGAAGGGGCAGAATTGTGTGGCTTGCATCGGCCAACGTGCGGCCAGTGACTTGAGTGGGCCGGCGAGCTTGATCGTGGATTAATCGGTCCTCGACGGGAGGCAAGCTGCAAGCGTGCGAATCGTCCAGGCGCCATTACATGGCTCTGCTGTCGGCCCTTGTGAGGCGACATGGGCAACGCAGCCATAGTACAGGCGGAGGCATAGGCCGCAGCAGCCTCCTCTCGCAACGACGGTCATACATCACCCGCCGTCATCGTACCTCGTTTCTGCATTCTCGTCTCTCTCGCAGCCCCGACTTGTGTGCGCCTGTTGCTCGCTGCTTTTTCCACTCCCGTCTCGCGTGTGCCATCCATCCTCCTCCCCACATACGCAGCACTGCGCTTCTGCAATAGAGACTAGCGCCCCCACTGCGTCTCCAACCAAGGGCCGTAACTATCCTGTGGAGAAGTCGGAGCTTACCGTTTCCCTTTCTTTGGCCGGCGTTCCGATCCAAGCACACGACGTCTCGACGTCTCGACACCTGGGTCCGCCCTGGAATGTTGTTTTCGGTCCTGAGATGCAGGCGCACGTGAAGCATTTGTTCTAGTTCTTCAAGCTTGGAACCTGATGTAAGACCGACTGGCTCGGCGCTACCCAACCGCACAGGCAATCGTCGAGAACATGGCCGACTCCGGCGCGACCGCAGCCTCTATAGCCACCCCATCGCTTGCGCGCTTTGACAACGACGACTCATTGATCTTGGCCGAATACGGCCTGCCTGAACTTCGAGCCTCCCCAACCGCGACTGTAACCAGTCCCACGAGCGCCATGGGCTCCTTCTCCGACTTCGACCTGACGTTTGCGCAAGGCCAAGCCTTTGGTGCCAATTTCGATGGGATACAACCAAAACTTGAGCCTGGGCATGTGCATCACAGACGCAGCATTGGCAACATGAGCGAAGACGGTCTGAGTGGTGGCGGGAGTGCGCATCCAAATCGGATGAGCATTGGAGTGAGCCCTGGCCGCGACGGCAACAATACCAGTCCGGACAGCGTACCTGCCATGGGCATGCTCGCCATCGACCCGATCAACGACGCTTCCGTCTTGGCCATGAAGCTCAGCGGCAATGACGGCACAGACCATTCGACGACATCGCGGAGGAGCAAGGATGACACGCAAGATCCGCCGCTTTGGAGCGAGATGAAAACAAAGGCGGGCAAGGAGAGGAAAAGACTACCACTCGCGTGCATCGCATGTCGGAGGAAGAAGATTCGCTGCTCAGGCGAAAAGCCTGCCTGCAAACACTGCCTGAGGAGTCGGATTCCGTGTGTCTACAAGGTCACAACCAGGAAGGCAGCACCGAGAACCGACTACATGGCCATGTTGGACAAGAGACTGAAGCGCATGGAAGACCGTGTCATCAAGCTGATACCGAAAGAAAGCCTACCCTCTGTTGCGAACGTGGGCAGGTCCGTCGTTAAGCCCGCTATCCCCGGCGCAACACCCAAGACACCCACCACAAAGAAGCGCGCTGCAGAAGAAGCTTTCGGTGACGAATTGGACGAATGGTCAAAATCAAAAGGCGCAGATCCAGGTACGGCTGGTTCAACGTCGCGTGGCAAGGAGTCAGATGAGAGCAAACTCCTAACAGAAGGAGCGGAAAGCTTGCCGTCAAAAGAGATGCAGGAACATTTGGCTGAAGTCTACTTTGATTATGTGTATGGGCAAAGCTACCCTCTCCTCCACAAGCCAAGCTTCATGCGAAGGCTCGCAACCGGCAAGGTACCACCAGTACTAATACTGGCCATGTGCGCCATCTCGGCCCGATTTTCAAACCACCCACAGCTACGCACTGAGCCATGTTTCTTACGGGGCGATGATTGGGCTGAGCGGGCACGAGAGATTGCGCTCAAGCGATACGATACACCCAACATTACCATCTTGATTGTCTACCTATTACTTGGACTTCACGAGTTTGGCACTTGTCAAGGTGGTCGGAGTTGGATGTTTGGTGGTATGGCGCAAAGAATGGCATATGCGCTGCAACTGCACAAGGAGAACGAATACGACCCGCTCGTCAACGAGCCCGACAGGAAACCCCTGAGCGCCACAGACCGAGAAATACGGCGGCGGACCATGTGGTCTTGCTTCCTGATGGACCGATTCAACTCCTCTGGTACCGACCGACCGCTCTTCGTACACGAGCAGTACATCGAAGTACAGTTACCAGTCAAAGAGCATCTATACATACACGAGATACACGCGCCAACAGAAACCCTGGAAGGCACTGTGCCGAATCCCGTTCCACCTGACCGCGGTCAGCTGGCGAATCCGCGCGATAACATGGGCGTCTCAGCATACACCATACGCCTGGTGTGCATATGGGGTAAGCTTGTCAAGTACATGAACCTAGGAGGAAAGGAACGCGAAGCAGAACCTATGTGGTCTTCCGATTCGACCTACCACGCTATCAAGAAGGAGGCGAAGGACTTCAAAGCGGCACTGCCTGAAATGCTTGTCTACAACCCCGAGAACCTCAAGAGTCATGCCATTGGCAAGACTGCAAACTCGTTTTTGTATCTCCATATCTTATGGCAACAGATCATGCTTTTCATGCACAGATTCGCGTTGCCTTCGACTGCGGGTAGCAGACCACCAAAGGATATGCCACACGACTTCCTTACAGAGTCTGCCCGCTCTGCTCTCGACGCTGCGAACCAAATCTCGATGCTCATCAACGAAGCCATGGACCATAACGTCGTCGCGCCATTCGCAGGCTACTCGGCCTTTTTCTCTTCGACCGTCCACGTTCACGGCGTGTTCTCCAAAAACCCAAAGCTGGAAGCGCAATCGAAGAAGTATCTGGCATACAATGTCAAGTACTTGACAAAGATGAAGAAGTACTGGGGCATGTTCCACTACATTGCAGAAAACCTGAAGGAGCTGTACCGTCAACACGCTGATGCACAGCTGAAGGGACCGAACGCGGCCGGCGACAAGAAGAAAGGTAGCATCTTTCAGTATGGTGACTGGTTCGACAGATACCCACATGGTGTTTCAAAAACCGACTACGAAGATGCGGCTGAGTCAAATCCAAATGAGCCAGGTACTGATGCTGTTCTGGGACATAAGAGCGATCTACAGAGTGTGGAACAGTTCTTCGCGTCTTTGTCCCCACCGTCAAGATCTGACCAACAACGCAAGCAAGCGCGAAAAAACAAATCAAAGTCCATCTCAAAACCCGATCTTGCTTTGTCAAACAACCAAGATATGCCACGACTACAACAGCTGAACAGTGAAGCTCAGCAGAATCATACTGCCCGCTTGCAAGCGCAACAGCAAATGAGCCAACTGAACATGGCCTCGCAAGACGCAATAGACGCCGCCATCGCCGCTGGCTACGACCCTGTCGCTTTCTTTGCCCAGCAACAGCAACATACCTCTCCCCAACAATTCCTCGCTGATTTCGCTGGTTCCCACCACGCACACCAACAACACCCCCACCACCATGCTGTCCCACTCATCAATACCTCACCCACAATGATCCACCCCTCGCACTCTCACCAAATGGATGCTACGAACCTCTCCCCCTTCCCTGATCTAGCCACCGACTTTAACAACTCCTTCTGGAATCTCGAAGCCATGGGTCTGGGTGCTAATGTCAACAACAACAATTTCTTCGATCCAATGAGCAGTTACTTTGTTCCATTCAACGTCGAGCCGCCACTACAACATAGTCTGGGTGATGATGGGATTTTCGCGGGACAGGGTGCTGAGGCGTATGGCTTTGCGCTCGGTGCGGGGACGCCTGTGGATTTGGATATGATGCATGGCGATGGAGGGTCAAGGGTGAACAGGGGCAGCGTTAGTGGGAGACGGCCTTCTTTGGGTAGGAGGGGGACGGGTTTGGAGTAACACGATACCTATTTTATCTAGCTGGGGTTGGAAAGGTCACGACGGGAATACTTAATGTGGTGACGACTTTTGGGTATATACCATTGAGCGGAGTTCTCTGTTGATATGAGGCTGTGTATATGGCGTCGATGTATATAAAGATTGGAGCGTCTCCAAGCAGCGACTGCTCGCGTCTGAAATGCGTGATTCCATTTCTATTGCGTCAATGTGCCTACCCTCGACTAAAGAACAAGTTGGTGTCAAATCGGCCCTCGGTTTTCTTCGTGGCTTTTGAACACTTTGGGAAAGCTGTAAGTCTACGGTCCGGCATATACTGGAAGTGCCCAGGTGCTGGGGGCGTGGTACACAAGGTACGTGTAGTTGGTATATCCACCAGCATATAGTTTTCGTGCTGAGTGCTACTACCTTGAGTACATCTGTGAGATCAACATTCGCCCCGACTGCCGCATTCCGGTCGCTCCACATCACCATCAACACCTCGACTCACCCACTTACCAACCATCACAGCCGCCGCCGCCAGCCTCGGATTCCAGGAACCGTCGCATATGTGACCAGGCCTTTGGTTTCAGGAATTGGCAGTCCCTGTTTGAAGATCTACCGTGTTGTTTGGTGAAACACTAGTGGCAACAAGCCTTCAACATCATGCACCCATGAGTGGATCGCGGACACTAAAACTCGCCTACGCTCATGCTGAAAAAGGAAAAAAGAATCGAACATTTGGAAACTTGTCGTTTGAGTTTGTTGTTTTGTATGTTCGGATTCGATCGTTTTTGGTCTGACGTGTCATGCAGATAATGTGGAGAAGCCATCCTATGTGCACATTCCAAGACTGACCAAAGTACGATGCTGCTGCAGTGAACCTCTCTTGCACTAAAAGTCTGGTGCTGATAACCATAGCCTCCGGCCCTTGTTGATAAGTTTACATGAGGCGGAATTCCCCATAGGTCAATGAGATGATGTTCTACCGTGGTGTGAAACACAGATGTGCCTGCTTGTTTAGCTGAAAGCCGTGATTCCGAGCACAGCGTTTCGTGAATCAACCATCTTACATGAAGAGTTTCCGCCTTGGCGCCTTTAGCCGTATCCCGAGGCGCAGACGAAACTGGCTGTGGGAACGTGGACACCTCTCGACGCCTGGGAATTCGACATTCCGTCATGGCCAAGCATCGGAGACAAACGCCTCACTGCTGCCAAGCGCCTTTGGCCTTACCACAAGGCCTTCGAAAACGCATCTTGATTCAAGAGCTGGCATGTCTCCATACTGACCTTGTGATGCCAATGTCGGGCTGGGTGGTGTGGACGGAGAACATCCCAATGTAGAATGCGGTGCGAAGTGGATGGCCAACAAAGGACGATGAACGAAATGTATAAGACGTCTTGTGGAAGTCGAATCTACAACCATCATCAGCTTCTGTTTTTCGAACTTTCTATAATACTTCCTTCTTCATTAGCCTGGTGCTTTTCGCTCTTCGTCTTCTCTTGCCAACCATAATTTTCCGATCCACCGAGTTGATCTCGACTTTACATACACATCTACAACATGCACTTCTCACCAGCACTCATCATCGCCCTTGCGGCTGCTGTTTCTGCCCACGGTGTAGTCACCGAAATCAAGGGCGCCAACGGTGTCACCATGCCAGGCTTGACCATCCAAGACGGCACTCCTCGTGACTGCTCTAGCAAGTAGGTTTGAACACCAATGATTTCTAGTAGAAGCTACTAACCGAATTGCCAGCGGCTGCGGATCTCAAGCCGATACTGCCATCATCAGGGACAGGGAAATTGCGAGCGGCAAGGCAAGTCCTCTTGGTCGTACACAGGGCAATGGCAAAGTCGATGCTGCCGTCATGGTTGGTGCTTTCATGGGACAGGGTACTGCCCCGCCTGCGAATAACGGTGCCTCTGGGAGTGTTGGTGTCGAGGACAACATTCAACAGCCCGGCCAGAAGCGTCAGTTCCTTAGTGGCCTTCTCGGTGGAGGTGCTGGCGGTGCTGGTGGTGCTGGCGGTGCATCAGGTGCCACTGGTATCGCTGGCCTGCTTGGTGGAGGCGGTGACAAAGTCAACGGCCCGCCAGAGGCCCGCGTAGCGGCCGCAGTAGGACAGGGTGCATCGAGCGGTCTGCCCACATGTGCCGATGACGGCACCGTCACTATGACCCTTCGACAGGTAAGCTGTTGAGTCCTGATCTTGTACAGCTTTATCTAATTCAGTCCTTCTAGATCAACCAGGATGGTGCCGGGCCGTTCACTGCTGACGTCGACGGTACTTCGGGAGGTACTGACGAGGCCGCTATGCAGCCTGCTACCGTTACTCAAGACGTTCCTGGCCTTGGCGTTCAGGGCATCTCTCTCGCCACCAACACTGAGTTCGCAATGAAGGTGCAGATGCCGGCTGGCATGACTTGTGATGCGACTGTCGCTGGCGTCAACAACGTCTGTGTCATGCGCGTCCGCAACGGTGCTGCTGCCGGACCTTTTGGAGGATCTGTTGCTTTCACACAGGGCGCCGCTTCCAGAAAGAGGGCCATCGCCTACAGGCTCAAGAAGCGTATGGAGATTGGTGGCAAGAACTGAACTTGGTATGCTGGATGAGAACACTACTCTGCCTCAATATTAATAGAGACCTGGCTGGTTCAGTGTCAACGATGGATGATAGACGGAGAAATCTGGGTACATATGGGTAATGGTTCTGTAAATGATTATGAATAATAGCAAATGCTTCCTGAACAAACACATTGACCTTTGTGATTGAGCCTTCTTCAGCTCGTTTTGCTACAGGTCTGGAAAGAGGAATTCCTTGATGACGCTGCGATGTCACGCACAAGACTTCACCAATTCATTTCCATTGCAGGATGACGCGACTAAGAAAATGCCCTGTCGTGGTGGTCGTTGTCGTGGCCGCGATTAATGGATTCAGGATGGATGTTTTACCGAGAGAAGCGCCGTTCAGCTGAAGGTTCGACAACCCAGTAAGCTAAGCTCAAGGTGGAACAAGCTTATCTCCCCTTCTATTGCCGTACGCCCCCACCACCCGGTTGCGATCCTTCTCCACCCAGTACAAGCACCAGACACAGCAACACTTCCTGGATCATCCACAGCTGAGATATGGTGACTAAAAATCTCCGCAGTAGTGTTCCCTGGAAGCGAATTTCGCGATTTGGCCGTGGAGACACCCAGACCATCTTATCGCGCAATCCACCATGAAAATCGCAACATGCACCAAGCGATAGTCTATTACTATTCGTCAGAGATCAACCGTTCCCACGCTAAGCGAAGACTAGGAGACAACTTATAACGATGGCATGCCTAGTTTCATCCGTCTATCTTCCTGGCCACCATCTTCCAGTCTGGCATGGCCATCTTCGATTCAAAAGCTCACGCTGAGCACCCGTCGCCCACGACAAGTCTCAACGACAATGACTTCAACCGGATCGATCCTAGTGGAGTCAAGCGAGGCCTCAAAACACGTCATCTGTCCATGATGGCGCTTGCTGGAATCATTGGACCCGGTATACTTGTCGGCACTGGTGGAGCATTAGCACAGGGAGGTCCAGCGTCTCTGCTCATAGCTTTCAGTGTCATTGGGATCATCGCGTTCAGCATCACTCAATCCTTGGGGGAAATGACAACATTGTACCCAACAGGCGGTGCTTTCGTTACACTTTCCGATCGGTTCGTCGACAAGGCCTTCGGAGTAGCCGTAGGGTGGCAGTACTGGCTGGTCTGGGCATGCGTGCTAGCCAACGAGTACAATGTTATTTCCTCGATTCTGGTCTTCTGGGGTCCGCAGGTACCTCTCTGGGGCTATTTTCTGATCTTCTGGTTCGCTTTCCTAGCTTTCCAGATGCTGGGCGTGGAATCTTTTGGTGAGGCAGAGTTCTGGCTTGCCCTCGTCAAACTGATAGGTCTTTGCACCTACTTCATCTTTGCCATCATCTATGCTTCCGGTGGCCTCATTGGGCAGAACGAAGCACTTGGATTCCGGTATTGGCATGATCCTGGTCCATGGGTCGATGGCTTCCGCGGAGTAGCCACGGTGTTCGTGTTTGCTTCGACATTTTATGCCGGTGTTGAAGCAGTTGCCGTGGCTGCTACAGAGACCAGGAACCCGTCGGTAGCCGTGCCGCTGGCAATCCGACAAGTCATTTGGCGAATCCTTTTCGTGTACATTGGAGTGGCATTTTTCTTTGGCCTCACTTGCCCATCAAATGCGGACGGGCTAGCGAATGGGGCCAGCCGTGCGCTCAAGAGCCCCATGACTATAGCACTGCAAAATTCCGGATGGGAAGGCGGTGTGCACCTTATCAACGCATTCATCTTTGTTACAGTCCTGAGCGCCGCCAATTCCTCAATATACATCGGGTCTCGAACGATACTCTTCAGTAAGTGTCCCTGTACGAACTGCATGTGAGACATGTACTGACTTAGTGCGCTTACGATTAGTGGCACAAGAGAGAATGGCACCTACGTTCTTGGGGAAGACGAATAGCCGCGGAGTGCCGGTTTATGCGATTGTCTTCACGAACTTGTTCGGCGCGATATCCATGATGAACGTCAGCACCGGAGGGGGCCAAGCGTATTCCTATATTGTCAATCTCTCCGGTGTCTCTACCTTCCTTGTCTGGGGCTCTATCTCTTTCACACACATTCGTTTTCGGAAAGCTTGGAAAGCACAAGGGCGAACTCCCGACATGTTGCCGTTCGAGTCGCTCGCTTATCCATGGAACGCCTACTTTGGAGTATCCGCCAATGTCTTCCTCGCTCTTGTGCAGGGTTGGACGACACTGAGTCCGTTCGACGCAGGTACATTCGTCGACGCTTACATTATGCTGCCAGTGTTCGCAATCGTATTTGTGGGGTACAAAATTCTATTCAAAACGAGATTCAGAAGAAGTCGAGAGGTTGATCTTGACGCAGGCATGAGAAAAGACTTGGATATGAGAGACGAATACTTGCAGGGCGACCCAGATACTGAGCCGCAGGGGAAACAAGGCTTTGTACAGAAACTTTGGCGGAACTTTTAAGTAGCGCTATCAAGATTCTTAGTCGTCCATGCGATGACAGACTAATCTACAACAACAGCATCCTGTTGGTGTGAATTCGCTTAACGTGTAGATAGAGATAGCCAGGAGCAATGCATGTCAAGATCCGCCTTTTATTGGGTGATACAAGACCCCACATTCTGATTCTTGGTCCCTCCCACTTTAATCACTGGAGACTACATTTTGGTCCAACAATAACAATTCAATAAGACCCAACGGATGATATTCCGTCGTCCGCCTCATGCCTTTACACCCTGAAGCATAACAATCCTTGTTGAACTTTACTCTCCTTGACTATACTCGACAATAATAGTCGTGGGCCCAAGGCCCGCAGCCAAGGTCGTTGTAGCCTAACCGTTTAGACAACCGCGCCGCAATGCTGCATAATTTCATGCAGCTTCAAAAACAACTTGTAGACCACCGATCTCATTTGCGCGATCGTATAATCCTTCGACCCGACCCGACACTTGCTATTTGCTCGCTCGTACATTCGGTTCCGCTAGGCCTTTTCTCATTGGTCAGTCGCACTTGCCGCCATCGATATGGCTACTGTGGCGACCGTGTCCGGTAAACCGCGCCAAAGGGCTTGGAAACCTAAAGCCCGCTCGGGTTGCAAGACGTGCAAGTAAGTCAATGCGTCAATAGGCGTGCAAGTTCTTATACGCATGGTACGACGGGCTGCATACTAGGAGTTGGGCCCGTCTCACAGCCGTCCAGCTCAAGATCCCGCAACGACAAAATCAGAAAGTGGTCATCGACGCAACATCTTGCTAATTCTTACAGAATACGCAAAGTCAAGTGTGATGAGGAGAAGCCGGCCTGCAGGCGATGCACTTCAACAGGCCGAACGTGCGATGGCTACGACCCAAACTTTAGGCCTGCACAACCGTCAACACCCTCACCGCCAGACTCAGCACGAGGCTCACCTCACTCCGGATCAAGCTGGAGCCTTACGCGAGCTGGATCGCCAGTATTCATTGCGCCAGCCCTGCGGCTTGGTAGCAAAGAGGAACGCGAGAGCTTTGAATTCTTCACTTCCTATGCTGTCTCGAACCTGCGCGGATTTTTCGAATCGCCTTTTTGGCAGCGGGAATTACTTCAAGCCGCTCATCATGAACCTGCAATTCAGCACTGCATTATCGCTTTGGGCGCCATGTATCGGCGCTTCTCTGAAGGTAGCGACTCGCGTCTCGCCGAATCTGCCATGCTGGACAAGTATCTGCAGTTTGCTCTGAGGCAATCAAATCAAGCGATCCAGGATCTATTGAAGAAACAGGGATCGAAAGACAAGGTAGCCAGAACGGATAGGGTCACCCTCATGACGTGTGCTATCCTGTTCAGCAGCATGTGCTGCCTTCAAGGCTACCAAAGAGATGCAATGGAGCACGCACGTAGCGGCATACGGATTCTGAATGAGGCAGATGAAGAAGAAGATGAGAAGCATGCTCATCCGATAGAACTGGAGTCCTTGCGCACCGTCTTTGTGGGATTCGACACACAGATCAAAGCGATAATGCCAACACATCAATCGCGCACATGGGTTGCAAAGCCCAACACAAAAACCCTGAGCACCTCACCAATTCATTCTTTGAGTATGTCTACACTTCAAGCGATGCTAGGACACACACAGAGCTTGATGAACAGCATCCATGCGTTCAACCAAAGGACTAAGCTCCGGCCGGCGGATGAAGTCGACGAGGTATGCAGCGAGCAGATCGAACTCATTATGCGTTTCCATCGAGGCGCAACTGTCATGGAGCATCTCTGGAAACAGGCTCCTGCTTTTGGAGACGAGTTCCTCCAGCCTCTCACCGCTCTGGAGCTCACACAGGCCCAGATGGAGTATCTCTTGCGTGATCCTAGATCTGACCTATTAGTCAAGTTTCCCTCTTTGGGTAACTTCAAGCAAGTTCGGGGGCCATTCAAAAAGTCGTATGATGTCGTTGCACAGTTCGTACGCATTTTCGAACTCGCAGCCAAGCTTCTCCCGCTGTCAGGTGCTGAAACACCGATATTTCAGGCCCCAGTAGGACCAACGTCTGCGCTCTGGCTGATAGCAGTCCGCGCACCTTCGTCTTGTCAAATATTGCGGAAACGGGCTGTGCAGCTCATGTTGAGCCACCCGAGAAGAGAGGGTTTCTGGGATGGTATGCTTGCAGGCCAGATCGCAGAAGAGGCTTTGCGGCTGGAGCAAGAACGCGCACGATCAGAAGTAGGTTTACTGGACCACGACCTAGATCGCGATCTAGAAGTACCGGAGCATCTACGCATCGTCGCATTCTACCTGACTCATCCGGAAGACCGTGATCGCACTGTGAAAGTCGAGTTTTCGGATGCGCGAGACCTTGCCATAGGTATCCCGGGCTCTATCCGATGGATTAGCTGGTAGTCCAACGTCTCTTGCGGCGTAAAACAAGCCCAATAGTGTCTTATTCCTACGAACCTCCACTAATCAACACATTGAGCCAGCGTATTCTACATATCCGGCCTCTTTTTCCAGCAAAGGCAATATCTCAACGACCACATAAACCCTCAGCTGGCGACTTCCAGACCGTATGTCCTCCAATTGACAACATTACTCCGACTATTGACTGAGATGTCGTTTAACCGTCAAGTGAAGAGGGTGGAGAGTTTCGAGGACGCCGTTGTTGAACTACACACCGAAGGGCGTGCAGATAGAGCAGACATTTGTAGCTATCCTGGTCGTCCGTTAAGGTCAAGATATATGGTGCAATCACTAGTTCTTGCACATACGACTATAGGACACTAAAAATTAGTTCACCCTTACAATCTATTAAAAGTCGCGGTTCTGTGTTAAGGTTAATTAACTAAATTTCGTCTCTATTACCTATTTCTAAGAATTATAACTCCGCCTATAGCCCCTATAACTATAGCCCTAAATAACTATTAATAGTTATTTAATAATCCTATATATATTAAAAGTACTTACTATAATAGTAGTGCTCTAATTTAAGAATAGCTTACTACTAGTATTAGGCTTAAAAATACTCCTATTCTCTTTATATTATCTCTACTATAGTACTCCCTTAATAGCTTTACTTACTATAGCGCTTAAGAAAAAGAGTAAAAATCTTATATACTTATATTCTCTTATTTAGCTTAAGGAAGGGCTAACTCTACTTATATAAGAAGATATAAAAACTATATTAATTTCTTTAAGCTAATATAGTTTATAAGTAAGTAGCTAACCTAAGTAAGTAGTTAATACTAAACTAGTATACTACTTATATACCTCTATTATATAATATCTTAACTATAATAAGCCTAAAAAACTTATACTAAAGTAGATATATAGCTTACTATCTTTAATATTAATATATAATATATTTAAAGTATTAATTAAGCTATAAATATATATAATATACTTTAAAGAACTCTTATTTAATAATATACTAAAAAGTATATATAATATAACTATAAAGTAAATATAAGGCGCCTAATAAAATTAGAAGAAGAGGCTATAGTTTAAAGAGTTCTTTAGTAGTTTATATAAAGCCTTATACCTTTAAAGTCTTATATATAAGAAATAGTAAATAGACTTCTAAGAGTAAGAGATAGTACCTCTATTAGTAAAAACTAGGTTAATAACTTTATTAAGTAGACTCTTAACCTCTATACCTACTAAAGCTATTTATATAATTACTAGTAAGCTACTTATAAGGACTTTATAGCTATCTAGTACTAGTTTAACTTAGTATAAGTAATAAAACTAAAGTAAAAGGTCTTAGAAAATAATATTTATAACTTTAATAAGACTAGCTTTATTATAAGTAAAATATTATTATAAATAGTTATTATAAGCTTAGAAAGATTAAGGAAGAAGGAGAAAATCTAGCTAAGTAACTATAAGTAAGTTACTAACTCTTACTCTTTATTATCTTTATAAGTAGTATACTTATTAATATTTAGTTTAAAAACTTACTATATAATTAAATTCTTTAAGTAAGCCCTAATAGCTAAATAAATAATTAGTTTACTCTTACTTAGTTAAAGTACTTTAATAAGTATATAAAGTTAAGTACTATAAGTATATACTAGCTACTTATAGTTAATAACTATAAGAGCTATAGCTTACTTAAATTCTAAGATCTTTATAAAGAGAAAAAAATAATCTTACTCTATATACTTTTATATTTATTATACTTACTATAGCCTCTTAATATTAGCTATTTTACGCTATTAAAGTATAAGTATAGTAATTAAATCTTAGCCTTAGTATATAACTATATATACTTTATTAGTAAAGAAACCTTCTTTTAAGTATTTAGGCTAGCTTTTAAATAGTTTCTTATAGTAAAGAATATTAAAGTAAGCTTTAGAGGTACTAAGCTAGTCTTATATAACTTAGAAGCTATTCTATTAAAGCTTAATATAAGGTTATAAACTCTAGTACTATTATTACTAAGGTAAGGTATTATTATAATCTACGCCTAGAAGGAGATAGGGTAAGCGTAATACCTTTAGAGGATTAAGCGGCGTAGTTAAAGGATTATAGTATAGCTACTATACCCTAATTATATAACTACTTAGTAGTAAGTAAGACACGCTAGTCTAGTTATAGGTGCTTAGTAATAAGTAAGACTAGTTAGCTAATAACTATAGCTATATACTATATTACTTATTAGTAAGCACTTATACTTAGTACTAAGCGCGATATAATAACTCTTATTAAGTATATAGCTTAGATACTAAACCCCTCTAGCTTAGTATATTTAACTTTATATAAGACTCTAGTATTTAATCTAAGGATTATACTTTATTCTTATATAACCTTATAATATTATATTAATCTTCTAATTATACTATTATACCCCCCTATCTATTATACTTACTTATTCCTAAGAACTAACTCTTAGGACTACTAAGGTAGACCTTTATACTTTAAATACCCTTAAGATAAGTAATACTATAATAGATACCCTTACTAATTCCTAGACCTTTAGAGGAACTAACGTACACGCTAATAAGCCTAATACCTACTATAGTAACTATAATAAGCTTAAAGTATAGTTACTCTAAGTTAACTAATACTTCTACCTTAAAGGAGATAAGATTAAAGATAAGGATAAAGTTATTTAGGCCTCTACCTTCTTCTAAGGAAACGTAGAAAAATAGGCTAACCTATTTATCTAACACTATATAGATAATACTATTATTAATAGAGGTAATAAGGACTTTATTAAAGATTAGGTTATATTTAAGACTAAGATATAAGAAGTATTCTTACTATTTAAAGAATTTATAATTACTAAGTAGAAGATTTAGAAGTTATAATAAATTTACTCTACTACTAACTATATAACTAAATTCTAGTAGTACTAGATAGTTATTAAATAGGATAATAACGCTTTAATATAGATATACTAATAAGGTCTTAAACTAACTATATATAAGGAATTAATAAAGAGTAGATCTAGTCTTAATATACTTAATAAACTTATAGCTAAAGCTATTTAAGTTAATAATAAACTCTATAAGCTAGTACTAAAAGAATAACTCTTTATTTAAGAGAATCGCGTAACCTATAAAATAAACGCTTAATAGTAATAACTATCTTAATATTTATACCTTAATTAGGGACGTTAGTAAAGCTACGTACCTTAGATCTTAGGCTAATATAGGACTAATAGGCTAGAGCTTATACACCTAGATAATATTAATAAGGGACCTAGAAAGCTAAAGTTTCTATATAATAAAAGTAATAAGAAGAAGTTTACTTATTACACCTATAGTAAAGAAGGCTATATAAAATAGGACTACTAAAGCTAAGGTAAGGTAACTTAATAGATTAATATTATTTACTATATAGTACCTAGTAATAACTTAGAGGAAAAGTAGAATATAATTACCTAACCTATAATAATTAGGGTTAAAGGAGAAAACTAAGACTTTATTAAAGGACTTAATAACCTAATAATTACTAAACTAAAAGATACCTCTTTAGATAATAACTCTAACTTAGAACTCTATAAAGATATAGAGGTAGTTAAGATTAACTAAACTAAGTTTAGATATATAGCTATATTCTAGGTAAGGAACTAACTAGTAATACTATATATACTAGAAGAATAGCTAAAGACTTTAGTATCTTAGATTAATTAGCTACTCTAATACCTTAATAAACTACCTATTAAGTACGCTTATAAAACACTAGATATTATAGTAGCTATATAATAAGATTTTTACTATCTCTTATAGGAAGTAGAGTAAGATAAGGAAAACCTTTTAGCTAAGATAGTAAGGTTCCTACCTACGCCTAATAAGCTAGAATAGATTAATAAGGTAATTAAAGCTAAGGTTAGATATAATAACTTAGGTAAAAAGGTTAATATCCTACTAAGGTAGCTTAGTAAGCTTAAGGTTACCTTTAATTATACTAAGGATAACTTTTATAGTTAATTTAAGAAGTATAGCTAATACCTAGACTTATATAAGGAAGCTAGCGTAAGAGGCTTTAACCCTAAAGCTCTCTTCTAATAGGAAGTAGAAGCTAAGGTATTATAGGAAGAACCTACTACTTAACTCTTAAATAGAGAATAATAACTATTCTATAAAGAAGTTAAATAATATAGTAGCTCCTATATAGTACTAATAATAGAATAGGAATAAAACTCTTATAGCTTCTAGAAGTAAGACTTAGACCTAGAAGAATAATAGAAGTATAATAACGCTAAAAGGAAGCGTAAAACTAATATACACTATTAGCTTAACCTAAGGAACCCCTTATATAATAAGATAAGCTAGATAGTATATCTATATAACTTATATATAATCTATTACTTAGATAAGGCTAGTTTAGGATTCTTTCTACGTAAGTTTATAAGAATACTAATATACGTTTACTAATAGTATAACTATCTAAAGGATACGTGCGTAATTTACCTATAAGATAAAAGGTATAGCCTATACTTCTATAGATATAATAATCTATAAAAGACCCTATAGATATATATAACGTAGTAAATAACTATAGAGGATAGAACTAGTATATAGGAGTATAACTAGCCCTTATAGTATATATATCTTAATATTAAATATAAATAATATATTATTATAAAGAAATTCTATAGGTATAGTTAGTAGTCTTTTTTAGATAGATACTTAATACACCTAGAACTACTAAGGAGATTAATAGTATAAACTCCTTAATACTCTTTAAGCTTACTATATAGCTTAATAGATAATAGATATAGGTATTAGTAGATTTAGGATCCTAAGTAAGCTATATTTCTACTTAAGTAGCCTTTTTAGCTAGACTAAAGCTACTAAGGAAAGATAATAGCTATATACTATATATTACTAATAGTTAGCCTATACTAGGTAAGACTAAGATTACTTATAAGGTTACTAGAGTAATACTTAGTATCTAAGATTACTAAAAGAAGATAAACTTAGACGTCTTTAGACTAGCTACCTATAATATTATATTAAGACTTCCTTAGTTATAAGAATATAACTTACGTATTAACTAGAAGTTAAAGACGTTCTTATTTAAGTACTATAGATTAGATATAACTATAAGCTAGCCTACGTATCTAATAACTATAATAGTAGATAAGAGGAAGATTAATAATATTACTAGAGAAAAGTAAACCTTATATAAGAATAGCCTTAGGAAAAGAGGGTTTAACTTAATAGATACTAGTAAGGCACCCTTAAATTACTAAGTTAGAGTTTTAGAGAAACGCGTAACTCTAAATATCTTATAAGAGTATAAAGAATTTTAGTACCTCTTTATAGAAGTAGTAGACAGTAAAGCCTTACTAAAGTACTAACCTTAGGACTATAAGATTATCCTAAAAGAAGGGAAGACTCTACCTTTTAGGCTAATATATTAACTATTAAAGATAGAACTTAAGATACTAAGAGAAAAGCTAGACTAAGACTTAAAGAAAGGCTATATAAGACCTTCTATATTACTAGTAGGATTCCTAATACTTTTTATACTAAAGAAGAAAGGACTACCTAGGATATACATAAACTACTATAAGCTTAATAATATTATAGTAAAGAATTAATACCTACTACTAAATATTATAGAACTTTAGGATTAATTATCTTAAGCTAAGGTCTTTACGGCACTAGACTTATAAGATAAATACTACCTTATTAAGATTAAGAAAGGTAAAGAATAGAAGATAGTATTCTATATAAGATATAGATACTATAAATATATAGTTATACTATTTAGACTTATAAATATACTAGTAATATTTTAGGAACTTATTAATAATATATTAAGAGTATACTTAGATATCTTTATTAATATATACTTAGATAATATTCTTATTTACTCTAAAAATATAGAAGACTATATTAAATATATCTATATAGTACTAAGGTGCTTAGAGAAGTTTAACCTTTAACTAAAGCTAGAGAAGTACAAATTCTATAAAAATAAGGTCACCTTCTTAGGGTATATAGTAGAAGCTAATAGAGTATAAATAAGTAAAGATAAGATTAAGATAGTTAAGGAATAGCTATAACCTAAGATAGTTAAAGATATATAGTCCTTCCTAGGATTTCTAAACTTTAACTAATAGTTTATTAAAAACTTTTTAAAGATTACTATCCCTTTAACTAGACTTATAAGGAAAAATATACTTTTTAAATAAAGTAAGGAAGCTAAAGACGCCTTCTAGACGCTTAAGAAAGTAAGTATTAAACTACCTTACTTCTATATATTTATAGTAGGATATAAACTACACTTTAAAATAAATATATTAGACCTTATACTAGGAGGATATACTAGTATATATATTAATAAGAAATAGTATCTTATTACTTACTATTCTTATAAGTTTATAGTAGCTAAAGAAAATTATAACATCTATAATAAGGAACTACTAGCTATTATAGTATACCTTAAGTATTAGAGAGTATACGCTAAAAGCTATTTAGAACTTATAATATTTATAGATTATAAGAACTTAGTTAACTTTATAATAACTAAAGTACTTAACTAATAATAGGTAAGATAGTTAGAAGAACTAAGATAGTATAAGTTTAAGATTATATATATACTAGGAAAAGATAATAGTAGAGTAGACGCTCTTAGCTATTAATATAATATTATAGGAACTAAGTTAATTACTAATTCTATATTACTTAAGATTAATAAAGATAGATTACTAAGACCTACTAAGATACTAAACTAGATTATAAAGATTACTAGTAAAGTACTAGAAGAATTATAGGAAGTAATTATTAGATAATACTATAATAACTCTATATATAGTTACCTTAGTATTATATAAATAATAGAACTTATTAAGTAAAATTATAAGTTTCTAAATATAAAGGATAAGATTACTACCTTTATTACTAAGTGCGTAGACTATTAGAAGAATAAATATAGTACTTACGTACTATATAGAGAAATATAAGTAATAGAACTACCTAATATACTATAGTTAGATATCTTTATAGACTTTATTATAGGCCTACTAGTCTTAAGAGACTCTATTACTAAAGTATCTTATAATATAATTCTTATAGTAGTAGATAGATTTACTAAGTAAGTAGAGTACGTTACCTTTTAAAAAGACTATATAGTAGTATAGCTTACGTATATTATCTAAGATAGAATTATTTAATATTATAGTATACTAAAGTTAATTATTAGTAATAGAGATAAGCTCTTTATATTAAACTTTTAGATAATATTACTTACTATAATTAGAACTAAGAAGAAGCTATTAACAGCTTATTATCTATAGATAAATAGATAGACTAAATAAATAAACTATATAATAAAAGCCTACCTATAGATCTATATTAACTACTAGTAAGATAACTAGGTATTACTATTACCTATAGTATAAATAGTATATAATAATAAGCTTTTAGAGTCTATAGGATAGACTCTATTCTATATAAATTATAGGAGACACCTAAATCTCTTTATATAAATATTTTCTAGTTAGAAGATAAAAGTAGCTATTACTATAGCTAATAAGCTAAAGATAGTATATAAGTAACTTAAATAAGTACTTAAGAAGGCTTAACGCTAAAGTATCTCTTATATTAATAAGAAATAAAAAATAGCACCTTAGCTAAAGAAGGGGGATAAAGTTTATTTACTTATAAAGAATCTCTATACTAAGCGACTAAGTAAAGGGCTTAATAACGTTAAGGTTAGACTATTTTTAATTCTAGACTAGAAGGGATTAGTTACTTATATACTTAACCTTCTAGCTAATATAAAAATCTATCTATAATTCTATATTAATATATTAGAACTAGTAGACCTAAGAACGCTACTCTAGAAAACCTTTTATTTTAAGATAAAAGAAGATAACGTCTTTAAAGTTAAGAAGATTCTTATATACTATAATAGTAATAATAGTACTAAATACCTAGTTAAATAGTTAGACTACCTAAGTAGTAAAAATATATAGGAACTAGATATAAACTTTATAAACTATTAACTATACCTTTAGAAGTACTATACCTAGTAATAGAAGTATTAATTAAGCCTATTATAGCCTATATAGTAGGTAAAAACTCTATACTAATAGATACTATAGGATAATCTATTTCTTACGCTACCTTAGTTTTACTAGCCGCCTCTATATCTATAGTAAGATATAGCGCCTTCTTATACGCTTACTCTTCTACCTAATTTAGAATTTTCTTATTCTATAATAAACGTAAAATTACTATTACTAATAATTTCTTATCTTTATCTACTTTCTTTTAATATTTATCGCGCGTTTAATCTAAGGACTCCTAGGATATATTTATATATATATACCCTAACTAAGTACACTTAGTATATTTTAGATAAGAATTAGGTATAATATAATAAATCTTACCTTTAAGAAAATAATAGTTATAAAGTATTTTAGTAGGATAGTTAGCTTAAATAATCTTAGAGCTAAGGCGTAAGTAATATTAAGTAGAAGAGGATATAATAATTACCTTACTTATAACGTAGGGTAAACCTTAGTTAATAATAGAAACTATAAATTAGTTATATAATTTAAGGACAAATCCTTAGAGGAGGAGGATAGTATTATAATCTACGCCTAGAAGGAGATAGGGTAAGCGTAATACCTTTAAAGGATTAAGTAGCGTAGTTAAAGGATTATAGTATAGCTACTATACCTTAATTATATAACTACTTAGTAGTAAGTAAGATACGCTAGTCTAGTTATAGGTACTTAGTAATAAGTAAGACTAGTTAGCTAATAACTATAGCTATATACTATATTACTTATTAGTAAGTACTTATACTTAGTACTAAGCGTAATATAATAACTCTTATTAAGTATATAGCTTAGATACTAAACCCCTCTAGCTTAGTATATTTAACTTTATATAAGACTTTAGTATTTAATCTAAGGATTATACTTTATTCTTATATAACTCTATAATATTATATTAATCTTCTAATTATACTATTATTACCCCCTATCTATTATACTTACTTATTCCTAAGAACTAACTCTTAGGACTACTAAGGTAGACCTTTATAGGTATATAGAAGGTGTAAATACTATATAATATATATAAAATTAAAGTATAATCTATACTTATTTTATAGAGGATTTAAAACTATTCTAAGTTATTTATAAGCTTATTAGATAGAAAGATTAAGTAGCTAAGTAAAGGTATATAGTAGATTATATATAATATAGTATTATTATAAAAAGGATAAGTATATATATATAAACTATAATTAATAAGCTTATAAAGTATTAGTTAAGAAAATAAAAGTATATCTAAATAGAGAAAACCTTAATTATAAAAGAAGTATAAGACTTAATTACTAAGAGTATATATAAAGGTCTACCTTAGTAATCCTAAAAGTTAGTTCTTAGGAATAAGTAAGTATAATAGATAAGGAGGTATAGTAGTATAATTAGAAGATTAATATAATATTATAAGGGTTATATAAGAATAAAGTATAATCCTTAGATTAAATACTAGAGTCTTATATAAAGATTAAGTTAAATATACTAAGCTATAAAGGTTTAGTATCTAAGCTATATACTTAATAAGTATTATAGTTATTCTATAAATCTTATATTATCTTATATATAGTATATTATAGGACTTAGTAAGATATTATAAGATATATATAACTTATCTTATAAAGGCTTTCTACTAAGACTATAGGATTACGTACTTACTATAAAGTAGTATTATCTATTAGTATATAAAGACCTACCCTTTATCTAAGTTATCTAAGGTTTCTTCTTACTACTATCCTTCTTATATAGTTAGTGTCCTTCCCTTCTTAGGTTTATAATACTATCCTCCCCTTTTCTTATTTATATCCTTATAAATCTAGACTAATAGTTTCTTATAGTACTACTTATTATTATACTATAAGTAATTATATAAATAGTATTAGTATCTTAGCTATAGTATCTTATAAATATTCTATAAAATATAACTTAGAGTATTAAATATTATTATTAAAGAAAGAGTATAAGAATTATTATAAAAATAGAATAAAGAACTATATTCTAGTAGAGGTCCTTCCTCTAGACTATTTAAAGTTAGATTAGGAGTTAGCTTAGCTAGAATAATAAGAGTCTAAAGTAAATATAGTAGAGTTAGCTACTCTTAAAGCGTTACTAGTAGCTTATATAAAAAAGAATTAGCTATAAAATTAATAAAAGTTATTAGTATATTATAAATAAAAATTAATAAAGGAGTTAGAAAAGTTTATAAATAAGGTTAAGGCTTTAGAGGCTATAGAGAGTATTAATTATAAAGTTATAGTCTTAGAGGGTAGTTTAATACTAAGTACCTTAGTATTAGATTAAGGTACCTTCTCTCTAACTTATCTTAAAAGTAATCTTACTTTTAATAACTTCCTTACTAAGTCTAGTAGTAATCCTAAAGGTATAGTTAGTAGTTTATAAAGTTTATATTTAGTTCTTAAATATTTTTACTACTTAAGTAGCCTAACTATTTAACTAAGTATTTAGTACTATTATTACTATTATAGTATATAAGAATCCTCTTAACTTTAAAGATATTATCTTCTTTTATTTTAAAATAAAAGGTTTTCTAAAGTAGTATTCTTAGTTTTACTAGTTCTAATATATTAATATAGAATTATAGGTAGATTTTTACGTTAGCTAGAAGGTTAAGTATATAAGTAACTAGCCCCTTTTAGTCTAGAATTAAAAATAGTCTAACTTTAATATTATTAAGCCCTTTACTTAGTTACTTAGTATAGAGATTCTTTATAAATAAATAAACTTTATCCCCTTTCTTTAGCTAAGGTACTATTTTTTATTTCTTATTAATATATAAAATACTTTAGTATTAAGCCTTCTTAAGTACTTACTTAAGTTACTTATATACTATCTTTAGCTTATTAGCTATAGTAATAGCTACTTCTATCTTCTAACTAAGAAATATTTATATAAAAAGATTTAGGTATCTCCTATAGTTTATATAGAATAGAGTCTATCCTATAGATTCTAAAAGCTTATTATTATATACTATCTATACTATAGGTAGTAGTAATACCTAGTTATCCTATTAATAATTAATATAGATCTATAGGTAAGCTTTTATAGTATAGTTTATTTATTCTATTTATCTATCTATCTATAAATAATAAGCTATTAATAGCTTCTTCTTAGTTTTAATTATAGTAAGTAATATTATCTAAAAGTTTAATATAAAGAGCTTATCTCTATTACTAATAATTAACTTTAGTATACTATAATATTAAATAATTCTATTATAGATAGTATATATAAGCTATACTACTATATAGTCTTTTCTAAAAGTAATATACTCTACTTACTTAGTAAATCTATCTACTACTATAAGAATTATATTATAAGATACTTTAGTAATAAGGTCTCTTAAGACTAGTAGGCCTATAATAAAGTTTATAAAGATATCTAACTATAGTATATTAGGTAGTTCTATTACTTATATTTCCTTATATAGTATATAGGTACTATATTTATTCTTCTAATAGTCTACGCACTTAGTAATAAAGGTAGTAATCTTATCCTTTATATTTAGAAACTTATAATTTTACTTAATAAGTTCTATTATTTATATAATACTAAGGTAACTATATATAGGGTTATTATAGTATTATCTAATAATTACTTCCTATAATTCTTCTAGTACTTTACTAGTAATCTTTATAATCTAGTTTAGTATCTTAGTAGGTCTTAGTAATCTATCTTTATTAATCTTAAGTAATATAGAATTAGTAATTAACTTAGTTCCTATAATATTATATTAATAGCTAAGAGCGTCTACTCTACTATTATCTTTTCCTAGTATATATATAATCTTAAACTTATACTATCTTAGTTCTTCTAACTATCTTACCTATTATTAGTTAAGTACTTTAGTTATTATAAAGTTAACTAAGTTCTTATAATCTATAAATATTATAAGTTCTAAGTAGCTCTTAGTATATACTCTCTAATACTTAAGGTATACTATAATAGCTAGTAGCTCCTTATTATAAATATTATAGTTTTCTTTAGCTACTATAAAATTATAGGAGTAATAGGTAATAAGGTACTATTTCTTATTAATATATATACTAGTATATCCTCTTAGTATAAGGTCTAATACGTCTATTTTAAAGTATAGCTTATATCCTACTATAAATATATAGAAGTAAGGTAGTTTAATACTTACTTTCTTAAGTATTTAGAAAGTATCTTTAGCTTCTTTACTTTACTTAAAAAGTATATCTTTCCTTATAAATTTAGTTAAAAGAATAGTAATCTTTAAAAAGTCTTTAATAAACTATTAATTAAAGTTTAGAAATCTTAAGAAAGACTATATATCTTTAACTATCTTAGGTTATAGCTATTCCTTAACTATCTTAATCTTATCTTTACTTATTTATACTTTATTAGCTCCTACTATATACTCTAAGAAAGTAACCTTACTTTTATAAAACTTATACTTCTTTAGTTTTAGTTAGAGGTTAAACTTCTCTAAGTACCTTAGTACTATATAGATATATTTAATATAGTCTTCTATATTTTTAGAGTAAATAAGAATATTATCTAAGTATATAATAATAAAGATATCTAGGTATACTCTTAATATATTATTAATAAGTTCTTAAAAGGTTACTAAGGTATTTATAAACCTAAATAGTATAATAGTATATTTATAGTATTTATATCTTATATAGAATACTATTTTCTATTCTTTACCCTTCTTAATCCTAATAAGATAGTATTTATCTTATAGGTCTAGCGCTGTAAAAACCTTAGCTTAAGATAATTAGTCCTATAATTCTATAATATTTAGTATATTTATAAAAGTAGGTTTTTCTAGAGGTACTAAAAGCTATAACTCTTATAACTTACGTAACTTTAGTAACTAGAAAGTAAAATTTTAATTTTTTTATCCTTATTTAAGTTCTTAAAGCTACAACTTACGCTACTAGCGCTACTTAGAAAAATAGTACTACTCTCTTAAGTAGTAGTAGTAGACTAACTATAATTTCTTTCCTAATTAGGACTAGTATTTACTAATATAAATAGAATTTTTAAAAAGCTTTAAAATTAAGAATTAAGAATAAATATAAAATAAAAATATTTTTATCTATATACTAAATACTAAGACTATTGCTATAAATAGTAATATAGAAAACCTTTATATTTAAGTAATTATAGTACTAATACTATTATTTACTTAGCTTATCTAAACTTTTTTTTTTAAAATCTTTAGATTAAACTTTAAATAACTAGCTTAGACGCTAAGGTACTAAAGTAAGTAGAGGTCTAAAAAATTAAGAAAAGCTTACTAATCCTTACCTATTTTCGCTTAGGCTCTAGCTAGCTAGAAGAATAATAAATTTAATTTTTTTTAAATTAAAACTATCTAAAGTTAGTATTTTTACCCTTAGACTTACCTAATTAGGGAATATTATATTATCCTATTATTATTTAGACTATTATCTAGAGGATAGTGTACTTAGATTATTAATATCTATCTTATTTTTAGAGTTATATATTTTTAAAATAAAAGGTTTTTCTAATCTAGCTACTCTAGCGACTCTAGCAACTCTAGTAACCTACTAGCTAATTATTATTAAAACTTTTTAAGTAAGGTAACTTTAGTAACTTTAGCTAAAGTAGGTATATAGTATAAATTACGTAAATCGCTAGCGATTAGCTAGCTACTCTCCCTTCCTACCTCTTATTCTTTTTTCCTAACGTAATCTTCTAATTATACTAGTATACCTTATATCTATTATACTTTTTCTTAAGAACTAACCTTAGGACTACTAAAGTAAACCTTTATACTAATAATATCCTCTAAAAAATATTCTAAATAAGCTAAAACTTCTATAGGCCTATATATAGTATAATCCTAGCTTTACGTAATTTTATTATAATTTATAGTAGCTTTATAACTATATCTTTTTAACTATATTAAGTTATTAGGGGTATTTATTAAATAATAATTTTTATTAAGCGTATAAGTACTATAGTAGGGTAACTAACTTACTTATATAACTATCTCGCTTATAAACTACGTTAGAAGTTTATATATAAAGAAAAAAGATATAAAAGAAACTTTATTATTCCTCCCTTATTAGGAAAAAAGGATAAGAGGTAGGAAGGGAGAGTAGCTAGCTAATCGCTAGCGATTTACGTAATTTATACTATATACCTACTTTAGCTAAAGTTACTAAAGTTACCTTACTTAAAAAGTTTTAATAATAATTAGCTAGTAGGTTACTAGAGTTACTAGAGTCGCTAGAGTAGCTAGATTAGAAAAACCTTTTATTTTAAAAATATATAACTCTAAAAATAAGATAGATATTAATAATCTAAGTACGCTATCCTCTAGATAATAGTCTAAATAATAATAGGATAATATAATATTCCCTAATTAGGTAAGTCTAAGGGTAAAAATACTAACTTTAGATAGTTTTAATTTAAAAAAAATTAAATTTATTATTCTTCTAGCTAGCTAGAGCCTAAGCGAAAATAGGTAAGGATTAGTAAGCTTTTCTTAATTTTTTAGACCTCTACTTACTTTAGTACCTTAGCGTCTAAGCTAGTTATTTAAAGTTTAATCTAAAGATTTTAAAAAAAAAAGTTTAGATAAGCTAAGTAAATAATAGTATTAGTACTATAATTACTTAAATATAAAGGTTTTCTATATTACTATTTATAGCAATAGTCTTAGTATTTAGTATATAGATAAAAATATTTTTATTTTATATTTATTCTTAATTCTTAATTTTAAAGCTTTTTAAAAATTCTATTTATATTAGTAAATACTAGTCCTAATTAGGAAAGAAATTATAGTTAGTCTACTACTACTACTTAAGAGAGTAGTACTATTTTTCTAAGTAGCGCTAGTAGCGCGAGTCGCAGCTTTAAGAACTTAAATAAGGATAAAAAAATTAAAATTTTACTTTCTAGTCACTAAAGTCGCGTAAGTTATAAGAGTTATAGCTTTTAGTACCTCTAGAAAAACCTACTTTTACAGACGCTCTCGCTCTTATCGCCCTCTCTCTTCTCTTACTTAACTACCTCTATTAGGTATAGTTACTCATAGTCACTAGGATCAGTAGCTCTTCCGCTAGGATCCGTATTATCGATTAAGAGTAAAACCTGTGAATTTAAGTTAGACTCGGCGAAGGCATAGAGGAACTAGGTAATTAGACCGAGACCTGAAACACCAAGAGCGAGACATAGGCTACCGAGAACGTAACTTGAGGTAGCAAGGGTAACTTGAGACTTCATCGTATAAAGGCTAGCGAATAGTCATCTAAACGCTCTTATCAGCTACATCACTCAACACATCTACTAACATTTTAGCTGTGGTATAACTTGTACGAACGCAAGCTTACCGTACACGGTACCCCTGACTCTAACCCGCCAATCTGCCAGCCAAGACACGGGATAGTAAAGACGAAACCTAGTCAAAGTTTAAAGACGCCTTGATGTAGGGGCCTTAGCGCTGATTCTTCACTAATTTAGAAACCGTATCTACTAATCATAAATACATGAAGTATAAGTAGCTGATCAACTCCTCTGCAATTCTTCCATCCTTTCGCTCGCCAATACCTACAATCGAATCCTCATCTACATCAACACAGCCCCCATCTCCCAGCTGACCCAACTCCACGATGCGCTTCATCACGCTTATTCCCTTGTTCGTACTGGGCGTTGCTAGCATACCATCGAAGGATGCTCAAGCAGCTCCGGATCTAGTGCCTCGTCAGGCGAGGGGCACTTGTCGAGAGGACCAAGCCACAGCTACTAGAACGAGTGCCGGAACTACCATAACATTATATCCAGAGGAGTGCAACGTCTAGCACCTATAAGCCTATTCCATGCAGTTCAGAGGTATGTTGACAATATCCCTTGATAGCGAGAAGAAAGTACGTTTATACCTCTTATAGTGTTTATCTGTGGGATTTGTGTTCGATGCTTGTAGCGATTGGGTGTGCCGCTGCCTCTAGGTACGGCACCTGGGTGTCATGGAGTACCATTAGTATTCTAGACGTGGTTGGTGTCGGGAATATATAGATAAGCACGGGTTGGACAGCACAAGGCACGATAGTAGAGGCACAAAAGTGTTGTAGATTGTAACTTGGACAAATTGCTGCCTTCTGCGTATTAACTCTTTTTCAACACGATGTTTTACAACCAAATCGGCACCCGTTCCGCTATAAAGTCCTCCTACTCAGCGGTTGGAGAACTCTCACTTTCCCGTTCAACATCTCTCTCTTCTTCTTAAAACACGGGACAGTGAAATGATGTGCAGAGCATTGTGCCTGCATCTGAAAATCTCGATGAGCACCCCCTGTGTGCTCGCCTTCCGTGCTTGTGCTCTCAGAATATTTACCAAGACGTCCCTGCTTAGCGCCACCTGGTCATCTAAATGCGAACAGAGTACCTGCCATGAGGCAGTGTCACTCGTCCGCTATTAAAACTACTACTCTCCACACCAAAAGTCACGAGAAGCCCCTCTACGGACAGTGCTTTGCTTCTAGCTCTATCCGTATGAACCCGCGCGATTATGGCCCCCGGGGGCATGGTTGCGCGATCGTCGGGGGCATTGTTGCGCAGCTCTCAACCAATCACAGCCTGCCAAAGTGGGCCTAAGCGAGACCTGCGAGCTACTCTTGCTGCTGCTGCTGCTGCTGCTGAGGAGCCGCCTGGCCTGCAACGGCGCGCGGAGGCCTGCGCTGCATAGCGCGTTGTAAGGGCGCGCAACAACAGCAGAGGAGCAGCCTTCTCCTCCTTCTCCTCCTTCTCCTTCTCCTCCTCCTTCTCCTCCTTCTCTAGTTATCGCGCTACTGCACTGAGCTGCAATGCTTACCTACTTGCCTCTGTATCGCGTGCTTATTTGCGACGAGCATCAGCATGCTGTCTACAGCCTAAATGAGCATTTTAAACGCTACCACAAACTCCCTGTTGCACAGAGAAGAGAGCTGCTTGCCTTGTACAGCAGCTATGCTCTCCTGCCGCCAGATCAAGTCTCTCTACCAGAGCTGCCTACGACGCCGCTCACTGAGCTACAGTAACCGTGCACCCGATGATCATGGTCGCGGGTTGAGCACCCCAACAATAACAATATATTCAAAAAGATAAGGTTATAGAGCTACTATAAATCGTAATAAAATTACGTAAAGCTAGGGTTATACTATATATAGGTGTATAGAAGTTTTAGCTTATTAAGATAATTTTTTAGAGGGTATTATTAGTAGTTACTATTAACTACGTAGTAGAGTAGCTTATATAACCCTTATAGTTCCTACTATAGCTAGAGTAATACTACTACGCTTTTAATACTTTCTAGCTAGTAGATAAGGTTATAAAGCCTTACGCTTACCTAATTAGGGTAATTTTATAGCTTTAGTAGTATTATAGAGGCTTCTATAGTAGTCTCTTTTAGCTTTCTTTATAGCCTTTTACTTTTTACTTTCCTCCTAACTTTTCTTTTACTTAATATACTTTATAGCTTTAAGTTAAAGCTTATAATTATATACTACTTTCTTAATTTTAGTTTACTTAGCTTTTTAAAGCTTTTTAAGCTTAGCTTATTATTATTATAATACCTTATAATTATAAGCTTATTTTACACTCCTAAGTAAGTTTAGTTTAGCTCCTTTATAGTAAACCTTATCCTTATTAAGCTAAAGAGTAAAGAACTACTTTAGTTACGTTTCCTTAATAGCTAAAAACTACCTAAGGCTCTTAACCTCTTTATAAAGGATACTAATTTAAGTTAAAATATAATATAAGCTTTATTAAAGCTTTTTAATATCTTTACTATTCTAATCTTTTACCTTATAGTATATAATTAATTTAAGCTTAAGCTAATCTTCTTTAAAGAAGACTAACTAGTTACTATTAGAATTTAAAGCTTCTTTAGTAAACTTCTTAAGTATAATATTTAAGTTATTTAGTATATAATTATATAAATTAAACTTAATTATTTAGTTAATAAGTTCTATACGTATAGTTATACTTAAGTTATTAAGGATATTAATAGTAGCTATTTTAGTACTATAAAATTAACTCTTAAAGTTATATAATATTTACTACCTAATATATATATCCCTAATAACTATTTCTTAGGTATTATTATAATAAGCTAAGCCTTTATTATCTAAACTATTAGTAATAGCTATTTCTATAACGTAAAATTAACTCTTAAAGTTATATAGTAGCTACTATTTAATATATATATCCCTAATAGCTTTCTTCCTCTTATCTAAATAAATTAAGTAACTATAGTAAAGTAGATATTAATATAATATAAATAAGTACTAAAGAGGACTAAGAAATACTTTAACCTTAAATATAAGTAATACTTTTATATTTAGTAATCTATTTTACTATATTAAGGGCTCTTATTATATCTAATTAAACTAACTTTAAACGTATATCTATTTCTTATAATATACTAAATATATAAAGAATATAATTTTAGGCTTATAGTAGAGAACTCTAATAGATACTATAAAGAGTTTATATTAATATTATATATTATATCTTAATATAAATCTATATATTAGAAGTTTTTATAAAAAGTCTTAGTATTATTTATATATATTATTATAGATTAACACTAAATTTACACTAGGTATTATAGTATAAAATATAAAGAAAATAAAAGAGTATTATATTATTTTATATTATTATTCTACTCGTGCTAGCCTTTTAAAGGCTAGTAGTAGGGTCTATTTATATAACGTATCTATAATACTAGTAGAGGTAGAAGGTGCCTATAAAGGGAGGGAGGAGTACTAGGTTAATATATATTATATACGTAATATTTTTACCTTATAAACTATTACACTACGTCTAATAGGTAAGGTATTATAATCCTTACTTACTATATATTATATATTATATAGTAACTACGCTTAAGAGGAGGCTAGTTTTACTAAGGACTATATTATAATAGGAAGGCTTAAGTGTAAAAACTAAGAGATAATAGGTTAAGTGCCCCCTATTTGTAGCGTCTATTTAGAGGAACGTACGTAAGCGCTACACTACTGCTTTATTAGTAGCGCTTACGCGTTAGTGCTTAGCGGAGTAAGCTACTAGCACAGGATTGTGTGCCAATAGTCCGTATACAGAAAAGAGGCTTACTAGATATAGGAAAATTAAGGGACTGTGTGACAGTCAGGAGGGAGAAAGCTAGGCTTCCTGTCCGCTCAGCCATATACAAGCAGTGTACCGGCGGATTAGTAGTTAGGTGGGTGACCACTAGCGAATCCCCGCTGTTGTATGTTTTTGTCTTTTTGCTGCCGAGAATGAGAGAGACTCCGGGTAGATGAGGAAGTGTTACCAGATGTAATGAAGTACGCCAAGACCCACTGCACGATCTATGTAGTCTATTGAAGCGTCAGATTAGACAAACATGGAAACTTGTGCAATTTATCATACATGAAATGGTAGGATCAACGGCAAGCACATCTGGGCATGTCATGCAACAGCTATGGCAGCTCAGCATAATGTTTGCTTCTCTTTTAGTTTCAACGAAATCAAGTTCCTAGGACTCTTCCTCGCCCATCAGAAACGCATCCAAATCACTTACACCCAGCCTACCACCGGCCCTTCTCATGTTCATTGCTCCACCTCTCCCAGCAATATCGCCCTTCTTCCAATTCACCCAACTTGTGCTCACAATCCTGGTCTCGGGCTTTGGCCTAGCCGTCAACTTGAGTCCTGTACCCAAACTGCCTCTCATGACCTTCATAGCGATCTTACCGCCGCATATACTGCGTAGGATGTGCGAGACAGGGCTGTTGTCATCACCCCAGACGGAGCCGTAGGAGTTTTCCCCCGGAAACAGAATGTGTGTTGTGAGTTTTGCCAGAGGTGTTGTATCCTTTGGAAAGAGCGTAGCGATGAGGTGGGCGAGGGCTGCGGGAGCTTCGTTCGATGTGGATGTGGAGAAGGATGGGAAGATTCGAGGCACGTTATTTGCGTGTCGGGACTCGCGGGCGAGTGGAGGGTCAAGGCGTAGGCGCGGACGTGTGGGGTTGATCGAGACGCCGTGGCGAGCTGTTCGTGTCGAAGGGTTACTAGAAGACCGTGTGAAGCTTGTAGATGGTCCTGAGGCTGGGGCGTTGAAGGATGATACGGCGAGACTTGCGGATGACGTCAAGGAGGTATCGTCGCTTGTCTCTGGATCTCGAGGCTCGATCCCGTTTTCCGGGCGAGGGGTGTAGTATCCAGAAATGTAGACTCTTCGCGCTTGTTTCAAGAGGTACGGGTACTCGTTCTTCAACACCAAGACACCGTATGGATAAGACACGTAAAGTGACAGTCCTTCTTGGTTCTCTCCATCGTCTTGTACCACACCATCGGCATCAATTGTAGAACGCGCCTGCGCGATATGGCTTCGTCTTCGCGTGCAATCGGTCAATTCGTCATTGATCAGTCGAGAAGTCAACAACAGCGCCACCGCAGCAGGGAAGCCCAATCTCTCGCCTTCAGCATCTTCCGTGTGCCCATTGTCAACAGGAATCGTTGGTGGTTTCGCGACCGAGAGGAGAGATGGATCGTAACAGCGTCGTGCCAGCGGCGCGAGATGGAGCGGTAGACCGGGGATTTCGGTTCTGCGTGCGCGGTCCTGGACTCTGTTGCCGAAGCACGTAGTGTAGCCGGCACTGATTGTTATCGCGTGTTCTTCGGTGAGGAGGTACTCGTAAATCTGGCATCGTATCTCGGTAGGCAGCGATAAGAAGCCGCTATAAGTGGTATCTGAAACGCTCATGTTGGAGTGGCAGGAAAATTGCGATATTCAATATTTGTTCAAATGTACAGTTCTTCAGCAGAATTTATTGCATCGGAAGCATACCAAGAGGTTAAACAAAAAGACTTCGAGCTACGTGTTGTTGCAAGGTTGAATGGGAAAAATCGAAGATGGGATATGGACGAATCATGGATGTGGGGTGTAGAGCGGTGAAACACGCAGATGCCCTGCATGAGCGAGTCACGGTGGCGACTCGAGAGCCTCACGCGACGAGGCTGGCCACTGCTCAGGGCCATATGTCACAAATGCCCAATCACAACTTTGCAAACGGTTGTTTGTTTACGCCAAGACGTATGCAGCTATGACTCTACGATTTATGCTACCAGTAGTCCCTTCAGGTTAATCGTCCTCACTGTCCTCGGCTCTTTGTTGCTCAGCCAACTTCTGCGCTTGTTCCCACTGCATCGCAAACTCTCGCAGTTGACCTTCTCCGCCACTACTTGCATCCACGACGTCCTTGGGGAGCTTGTGCGCACTGTACTGTGGAGTCGAGAAGCCGTAAGCCTCTGGGTCGTCTTTCCTTATGAGCCTGAACTCTGGCTGCCATAGTTCCTCAATGTCATCCTCATCGGTATCCTCGTCCTCGTCGGCGTTGTCACCACTTGCCTTGACTGGCTCGCTTCTGTCCCCTGCTTGGGCGATATTCAGACGCACAGTCGTCTCCTCAAACGAAGGTGCATCTGGTACCTCCATGGTGAGGAGTTCCATCCATGAGAAGATCAGAGGGTCTGTCCGCACAGCCCACGGGTTGAAGTCGACCACCCAGACCTTGTCGTGCGGTGGCGGCACGTATACGTCGAAGGTGAAGTTGGGATCGGGAAAGGTGTCTCGCAGTTTCGCGTCGAAGAAGTCTTGAATCGTATCGCGCAGCTTATCCTGCATGTTGAATAAGAAGTCAAAGTGGTTCAGATCGCGTTGGCAAAGGGCAATCAGCCGTCGATTGCGCACGAAACATCGGAACTCGACACTGGGATTGAGCGTGATCCACCTTCTCAGGACGAGATGATAGGGGATTTCCGGATCGGGTGTTGTAGACTGGTCGGCTGTGTCGTCGAAGGCGTGCGCCAGATCGTGGGTGACGAAATCGCTGCTCTTCAGCAGTAGATAGATGTCGTTTGGTGTTCTGCACTCCATGCTGTTGGTTGCGGCTATCCAGGTTGCATCTTTGGGCGCACTCCAGTTCAACTTGGGCGCGACTTTGCCGCCCAACTCTTCAATAGTACGCTCGATGGCCTCGTGTGTATCGCGCCAGTGCGCGCTTGGGTCTGGGCTCTCGTCTTCATCAGCGTCGTTGTTATCGGCGCCCGAGAAGATGCCGCTGTCGTTGTCGGACCATGAAGGGTCGTCGGTCTCGTCGGGTGGGAGGATGATGCCGTCCGAGCGAAGGTAGTCGAGGAAGGCAGGCGGGAGGGGAATGAGACGCGCTTTTGGTGTTATCGCACGGTATCTGCCGACGTTAGAAACTGTAAACTCTTCTCTTGGGGCGGTGATGCCAACTTGGGATGCCATTTGTGGTATGAGCAGTTCAAGATATGCTCTTTGGTGACTGGTGGGAAGGGCAGTTCTCGATACCCCACCTCTACTGGTGCAGAGGGCGTGGTGTCGCTGCTTGTCGTGTGTTGCGTGTTCATGGTGGTTGGAGTTTTTGTGATGAGAGATGAGATATGGCACCGCGAGGATATATATCCAGAATTAATGACTCCATCTCTGGGTGAGTCTTCACGTACCACAGGAAAGTTTTGGTGGGGCGGGCGATTCAATGGTTGTGCGCTTGGACCTCACCTCCGAGCTCTCCGCAAACCAGCCCAGATCCATCTCATCACTCTCGCGCGACGACCACTCGCCCAAAATCAACTCTCACCTCCACATTAGCCTTTGTCCCACTACGCATCATGGCCGACAACGTAGGCCTGACTACACCCAGAGGCAGTGGTACCTCGGGCTACGTCCAGAAGAACCGATCCCTCCTTCGGCCACGCGACAAGATTCAGCCGTACCCCAAGGACTGGGAGTCAGCCAAACACCGCCCCCGACAACCAGACGCCGACATCCTCGAACACGAAGCGAAGCGCGACATTGAAGTCAAGGTCCTTGAGCTGCGCGACAAGCTTGAAGATGAGGGCGTCGATGAAGACGAAATCGACGATCAATGTGAAGGCTTGCGTCGCAAGCTAGATCAAGAGCGCAAAGACGGCAAAGATGTTGGTCCAAACGCAAAGCGCCTCAAGTCGCACCAGGTTCACGATCTTGCCAAAGCGAAAGCCGATGAGAGTGAGAGGCTGCGCAAGGCACTGGGGATTAGTGCAGACTATGAAGAAGGAAGTCACTGGAGGAAGCAAGAGGAGAGGATGCGCGACAGTCTTGCTAAGAGGGAGGCTGAAGACGAGGAGAGGACTGCGAGAGCCAAAGAGGCTAGGCGCTACAACGAGGGCGACTCCGACTGAGGTCCTGCGAGTTGGCCATCTGGCGTGATGAAGATTCTGATACCCACAACCGCCACTGTGCAGCGCCTCTAGAAACATAACATGATGCCCGTAGCGGCCAAGACTCATACACTGCTCTTTTGCGTACCTACGACACAGCTCTAGTACCGAAGATAGAAAAATGTCCATTCTTGATGCGCGAGCTTCAGGCACAGGCAGGTCAGCTTCGTCTTCTAGCTCCTAGTCTGTCCCTAGACTGACTTGAACAGGCCCTGACATTTGGCTCTAATGCAGGAACCCTTTACACCATGCCAACTGACTTGACTTGACTGTTTCCTTGATCGTCTCACTCCACTGATGCGCACCCAGGATGCCAGGCGACTCGAGGACTAGTTCCTGCAATGGCGGGCTGCACATGCCCACTCCGAGGCAGTTCCCGGCGTCCGGTGGACGGTCAAGAGAAAGAAAGCGTGACGCACCTTGCGCAAGGCGCCTCAGTATGGTTTCGTCTTGATTGTGCTTTGTTCGCCCCCATGATGGTACAGCGACATGCCATACAAAGCATGCATGTTGCAGTTCCCATGGCCGGGTGAGGGGTTTTGCCCTCTGCAACGCACTGTTCAAGGTTGGCATTTCTTATCGGCTTAGATGCCTACCCCGGGCGGTCCAGGTGTTGGCCCACGTGGGCCACCTGAATGGCTAGTTTTTGACGCAGACGCCAAGCCCTCACCACGACTGGGGTCATGCCGTGCAACTTGGCTCTCTCACGCTGCACGCCGTCTGTCAGTTAACGCGAACGACCAGGCTTTTGGGCTGCCTCCTCGTCACAGATGCGGGCGTCGCATTCTCTGATTCTCCACGGGAAGCCGTAGCGTACCGCATGCGATAGCCTTCACCCTCAATTGGTCCATTCTTCAACACCAGCGTTCCGGCATCGTGGACGTATAAACCAGGTCTCTCCGCATTTGCGGGCTAGCTGTTGCTCCCCGTAGCACCACCACTGCCCGTCCCCCACTCCGACTGCCACCATGGTCCGGCCCATTGCTGTCATCCGGGAAACATGGAGTATCTACACGCCCGTCGAGCGCCGGAACATCGCCATGTACATTGCCGGCATAATGATGTACAAATTTGGACTCGAGGCTTTCAACGGATCTGTTATTGCGCTTGCGACCAATCGTTACGATGATCTCGGCGAGAAGACGCATACCTCCATCACATTCCAGCGCGTGGGTGTGTTGACGGGACTCAACCAGGCCTTTCAGTGTGTTGGTTCTATTCTGATCGCACCACTCATCAAAAGATACCCGACCAAGAACGTTCTGGCTTGCGCGATTCTCATATTCGCCTTCATGAGCAGTCTTCTCCTGATTCTCGATGCTGCAACTGGCGGCACATTCGTACCGCGCGGATGGCCAAAGGATGACTTTAGCTACTACGGTGACTACAATACGGACGCCATGATACCCATTTGTAAGTTTACGCTTTCGGTACACCCAACGATTCCATTTCCAGCATCTGCCTTCTTAGCTGTCTGCCGCCTGAATCTGTCGCCCAAGAGGGCGTCTAGACAAGCATGGCAGCCGTTGCTTTACATGTCTTGCTTGGCTGCTAACAGTGACCAGATTGCGTCTGCGGTATAGTCTACGGCATGGTTGAACTGATCCGACGAGTCATCCCTCGAGATTTAGTTGGCGGCCATATCCAGAAGCTCCGGCGAATGGACTCTCTAGTCCACATCTTCTATGAGATTAGTGGCACTGCTGGTGCATTTTGCACAGCACTCGCGCTCATTCCTCGCTTTGGCAACAACTTCAGTTTCATCATCACTCCCATCTTCTTCGCCGCCGCATCGATACTCTGGTACTTCATTCAAGAAGGTAGCATGCCGAGGGATAGTAGATCTCTGTTCTCGGAGAGTCAGCCTTCTTACGTCAAAGCCGTGATAAACGGCTTCTACCTTTTCTTCGAGTCGATCGGAACTGGTGCCAAGATCATCTTCACACACCGCAAGTTTATCTGGCTGTTGCCCGGATATGCCATCGCACTCTACGCGCACCGGTATCTCGAGAACATGATCGCTCCAGCAGTAGCACAACGTTACTTTGGCAACTCGGGCTGGTCACAGATTATGGTGGGAGGTTCAAACTTTGGCGAGCTTCTAGGAGCCCTGTTCGTGTTCATGTTCACAAACTTGGTACACACGCCGATACCATGGCTGCGCCTAGACGCGCTGGCTTTACTGATAGTTTGGTACCTGCCGTACTGGAACCCGCCGAAGAACGATGTCGCCCAAGCTTGGATCGTAGGAGCCACATTCCTCCCCATCAGTTTTGGATGGGCTGCTGGGGACGTATCGCTGGCCGCATACATCCAGGCATCGCTAGCACGGATCGAATCAAAGACACAAAATGTATCCGCACTCGGAGCCGTCATGGCGTTCCTATACAGCACATACATTGTCACTTACGCAATCGCATCCGTTTCCCTCGGCACCTACATCGACCGCATTTCGGATCGCCACAACGACCAGATACACGGGGCTATACTGAACGTGGCCGCGGTGCAGTTCACTATAATCTGCGTGCTTGTCATGACAAGCACGTTTGTTCCAAAGGGCGCCTTTTCACTCAACCCAAAAATGCTCAACGAGGAGGATCTGGATACAGATCTGGAGGATGAAGATCTGGAGTATGTGCCTGGTGTTCATTCCAAAGGCAAACAAAGTTGTGAGAGTCATGAGATGGTCAGTAGAGCAAACAGCGCAGAATAGGGCTACGTTGTCATGATGTAGATGCATCTTGTAGCAAATGTAACTTTTCCGTGTGTAGGCGAGAATCAGGCGTCCGTTGAAGCGCATCCCACAGGGTACCTTGATGTACAATCAGATAAGATTAGCATCCCCCCGCGGGGTAGCTCCACAAGAATCAATGGTTCTTCTTTGCCGCACAACCTCGATCATCACGACCTGTCGGCAGACGACCGCATCGGAGGCCGGCAAAAGCCGAGACAGCATTTGCCATGCTAAGTCTCCAGCACGTGTCTTGCTCTCCAGCCCTCATTGATCCCCTGGCTCCATATGGAAGATGGCGGTTGTTTCGTAGACGAGTCCAGATGTAGAAGGTGAGGTCTGCGATGCTTTTTGGCAGCAATATGGGATAGCTTCCGCAGCGGAGGCTCGAGGCTGCGACAGAAGGCATGCCACTCGATAGCCGTCTTGAGCAGTAAGAGTGGCAACTAAGCACTCGGCGCTCCAGGTTTGAGACAGGGGCGCTCCAGCATGCGTCGACGCGCCAAGCCCATGTGCTCACGGGGCGAGGTTTGGTTGGCTCGACCACGCCTTCTCCCACCTCCAAGTCAGCAACAACACCACGTCTCTGGGTTGCGCCAAGCAAAAGCTTCGCTCGCAATCACTCGCGCTGCGGACGCCATTTGCTTTTAACGGCGCCGTGCAAGCATGAGCGGAATCTGTTCCAGATCGCGCGTCTACTACGCCTTCCTGCGACCGCTGCTCTCGACCCATGGATGAGGCCGAACTCGACGGCTTACGCACAAGCTCTCGATCCGCCTGCGACACAGCTGCGCGTGCCCAACTCCGCTAATCACTCTCAAGACTCCCAGAGTCTTGGGCCCGTCAGTTCTCATCTTTTGCGCTGGTCTTTGTTGGCGGCGTGCTCGCTACTCCGTCATTGTTCTTGTCTTGTCCTGTGCGTCGTAGCCCAGTCTGACATATTCAGCTTGCGTTGGGCACACCTCCCCTGGTACGCTACCGCCACTGCTGCTACTGCTACTGTCACTCCTACTGCTATCGCTACGACTGCCTATTTAATACTGCTGGGTAGCACACACAACGCGAAACGTCTCGTGTTGTGGTTCGATGAACGATGCAGCCATATCCACATCCCAATGGACCGTCCAATAACGACAGGAATGAGGGTCGAGGGCCGCTGAGTAGAACATGGCCACAGTTGTTCAAAAAGAGGAGGAGATATAGTCCGGTTAGGGAGAGCGCCCAGCAGCAACAACAGCAACAGCAACAGCAGCAACAGGTGCAACACATTCAGACACAACCACCGCAAATACAACCACAGCAGCAGCCAGTGCAGTTGCCGATACATCCCATTCGCCCTGTAAAAGCACCATCAGTATCAACACAATCCATCACATCACCAACAGTATCTTCGATAAGATCTCCGTCAATAGCAACAGACAATGCGAGTACGATTTCCTCCATATCACACGCATCATCAGCACCACCGCCAAACAAGTTCGCCATCGCGAGAAGAAATAGTAGCATCGTTCCGGCTGATTACAATGGTATGCCTCTTTTCAATCTTTATTGACATGTCTCGTGACAAATCCTTCCTATTCGAGCCTCAAATTCGCGAACATGGACAACACATTGACTCAGCACAGGAGCCGGTGGCGTAACAACACCCCAGGCAGACCTTCTAGCCTCCAAGTCAAACTACGAACTAATCTCTTCTGGCCAGCACCTGGAGATGGGTCTGCACTTCAGCACCGCCATGGCCACAGGCGTAATGATGAAGCGCGCCACTCACCGCGCCGCAGAACAAGCGCGCCGTGACAGGATGAAGAACGCCATGGTAGACCTTGCTGAATTTCTGCTCGACGGAGAAGTTACTTTTGGCAGTGGTACCACGTGTTTCGTAGTCATGCGAGGGAAGAATGGTGAGGACGGCAGCGAGCAAACCTCGACAGACGATGCCAGTAACGGGAAAAGTGGGAAAGGTGTACCACCTGGGGATTCTGTGCCGGGGGAGAAGAAGACGGTCAACAAAGCGAGGCTGATTGAAATGGCGCTGGAGAAGATGAAAGCACAGGAAAAAGAGATTGAGATGTTGAGGAAGGAGATTGAGGATCTGAGGACAGAGGATAAGATGGATGTGTCCTAGTCACATCTGGACACGGAGCGAGTGTATTCGTCGTCACAGGATACGCTTCCAGGGACGTGGGAGCTGGGTTTGAGCATTTCATCTTGAGATATCCATCATGCACGGCGTTGACACTTTCGGCATTCGTTTCTGGCATACGGCTTGACTAGCATAGGTAGAAGGCACTCGCTGAACAGATGGCAGAATTTGCTGCCAAATCATCTACTACACTCGACGTTGTTGCAATGGACCCGTTGTGGCGTTTGACTAAGTGGAGTTGTACCTGGAGCTTGCGACCGTTGAAATTTGTTCACTTTGCAAGCCTGTCCGACGATCCCCAAGACTCCGCGGACGTTCTGATGGAAACGCCACTTCTTCGCTCTGACGTCATGGTACGAGGAGCGAACGAGAAGGTGATGTGAAAAGTCTGTATCATCTAAATCCATTTCGAGACACAAACTAAGCTAGCAAGGCGAAGAGGAGGTACGTCTTCTTCGCATAATCTGCTGCAGCCTTCCTCAGCCTGTTCACTGCGGCCTCATCCAGATCCTCCAAGTTTGTCTTCTTCGCAAGCGATGCAAACCTGTCATCGTCCTCAGCTGCGTCACTGACGAAGCGCTGGATATACAGGAGATCGAACAGTAGCTGCTTGACTTTCTGCTCCTTTGCCTCAATATGGTTCGACGTTGATACGGTGAGTTTCGGTTTCTCAGCCTCATCTGCCGTTGTGGAGTTTTCGGCGTCATTCTCTTCTCCGTTCGTACCCTCATCAGGGCCGTTCAGCTCTTTCGCATGCGCATCAACGGTGTCGAGATGCTCTTGAACTATTTGGACTACCTTATCGGCCACCCCAGTCTTCAATATATGAGCACTGCCCGGCGCCCATAGGTCGCTGCCAAGCGCTCCCATGTTCTTGTTTAGCTCACGCAAAAACCTAAATGCGCTAGATGATGGCTGGCTCGGTAGTGGTGGATGCCCTTCCCACAAGATATGGCTGTTCGTCTTGACTTTGAGGGAGCGTGAAAGCGATACCCTGTAGGCCTCTACAGTTGGCTGCGTTACACACAAAGCCAGCGTAGTATGCAGCGGCTGAAGAATTTCTGAAGTGAAAGGCGATGCGAGCGGTGTTGCCTTATCCTGGAGTCTGAGACGTGGTATCCGATCGTCAATTTCCCTGACGACACGAAGCATGAATGCCGCCTTTTGTGTTGATTGTTCGCCATTGGACCTTTTCACAATAGCGTTGACGCTTTGACTGAGATTCTGCATAGCTTCGCTCAGGGCTTCCTGTGTAGCTTCTTCAAGCAACTTTGGATCGTCGTCACTAAGCAGCGCTTGTTTCGAATCGCCAAGCTCATCGTCGGATTCATCGTCGACGTCGTCTGCAAAGGTATCGTCCCATCGGGCTTCTTTCATGCTCTTGACAATACCCTTGACTTCCAAGACAGACTCCATCCACTTGTCAAAAGCGGACGTCACACCAGTGACAGACTCATCACGCCCGTGATAGGTGTTGAGTATGGTGGATTTGAAGGATTGCGCACCATTGCTTAGATCCGACGCCTTGGTGGTCATGTCCCAGAGTGAAAGCGCCACAGCCTTGTCTGACGAGGCCACTGCGTCCAGTTGATTCGAAAGCTCGGTAACGATGTCCTGTAGCCCATTCGTACGCGATCGCACTATAGCCTCTAGCTTGTCGTTCATGGTGTCTCGTAGATCATCGAGAACGTTGGCTGACTTGACACCCGCCATTCGCGAACCAGACAGTATCCAAGTCTCGATCAACTCTTGTCTCAAGTTCGCGACCTCTTTAAGCCGTTCTTCTGTCTCTAGTGCTTTCTGTATGCCCTTGAGAAAAGCGGCGATGACGTCCTTGGACCAGCGATGCAGTATCCGCTCTGCCTCCGGCCGCTGCAGCTCGTCGTGTCGCGGCCATGGCGTATAGTTCCGAGCCTCATCGCCTAGCCATCGGTCGTGTACGTCCAGATTCAGCTCGTAGAGACCACGAACGTCGGGGTCTTGAATCAGAGGGTGCGCCTTCAGCTTGCTCAAGGCCTCCGCTAGGCGCCGCGGAAAGATGGTTTGCGTATCGAGACACGTCTGTATACATAGCTTGAGCGCATCAATGCCATGCTTCGCAAGCCCATCGCCCCCCACCCTAAGCTCGCTGTTCATCTTCTCCAGCCGCATCCTATGAAAATGGTGTAATACGTCGGTCGGCGTGGAGCTCGTCGCAAGCGCATACGCACACATGCTTTCCACCAGGCTTGTCGTCTCGCCGTGTGTACTCGACAGGCGCTTGTCAATCCTTCTGAGAAGCTTTCTCCGTACCGACAGCAGTCTCTCCCACAGCTGGTCGACAATCGGCGCCTTGGGGCCGGGCTGACTGGTCAGCGACTTGTGGAGTAGTCTCGATATGACGAGGACTTTTGCAATGAGCAGATATGATCCTCCTGTTTTCATGAGGCGCGCCATAACCACAGGCGCATTGCGCATGACCGAGAGCTGGGACGCGAACGTATAGCGCTCCACATCTATTGCCCGTCAACCCACAATCTCTTCCCAATGCATCTGTGAAGACTGACCGCGACTTCGTGTATGCGCATTCATCTTGCCCGCGTTGTTCGTTATCTTGTCCAACCTTCGCGAGTTGCAACTCTGCCCTACTCTTGACAGCCTACTCTCGACCTGCTCCATGCGCACTTCCATGTCGATGATTGTTTCGGCCGTGTAGAGGAGATTGCGATAACTCGCCCTGTATATTCTCGTCAGCCTCTTCATGCTCCTCCCGTATTGTTCTGGTGTTTCCTACCCAACGAGCGACCGCAGCTTCTCCCTGTTCTCGTCGGCATTGTTGCGGAGTTGCTGTTCGAGCTTGCGGACGACGGGTATAGGATATTGGAACGCGTCTTCCCATGATTGAAAGGTTCGTGGATCTGGCGCGTCGGTTGCCATCGCGGTTATGCTCGAAGAATCGCGTGTCGGCGTCGTGATGCTACATCTAGAGGTACACGACGATGCTACGTTTCCCCACCAATCGCACGCTTAGTCATCGCGCATCCCTCTCGTTCACGCGTCATCTTGAGCAAGCATGCGCCTTCTAGTAGTATCATGTAGTTCAAGAAAGAGCTTGGAAAGTGAATGTGTGCGTACAGCAATTGTTGGTAGTGGTGTTGAAACCAGAAATGTCTATCTCTATCTCAAAACATGGTATCACAGGTTAAGCTCAGCAACTCCGCCGTTCCAAACTCCTATCAAGCAAATCATTCCACCTCCGTAATATCATCGCCCTCGCCAGCAGCGTTTCTTCTCCTTAGCTCGCGTTCCACGGCCCTCAACATAATCTGCGCATCATCAAGCGTCAACTCCTCCCCACCCCTCATACTTGCCAGCAGCTCCGCAAACTCTGGGTCATCGGGCTCGATGATTTCGACCCTTCTGTTCTTTGTCTTCGGCTTCGGTGGGGGTAGAGGCATGAAGGCTCGATTCGTGCTGCCGAATTTGGCAATCATCTCTTCAAATTCTCCTTGTGGAGTGCTTTGGCTAGTGACTGCTCCTCCAGCGCCGATACGCCAGACGTCTCCTTTGTCATCGGTTTGTTCGTCGTCGATCTTGATAGCAGTGCGTATGACGACGTTGAAATCACCACCACCTCCGACGTCAAGATACCCAAGCACACCAGAGTATATGCCTCGTCTTACGCCATCTTCCACATCTTGAAGGATTTCGCAAGACCGCTTCTTGGGTGCGCCAGTCATGCTACCTGGTGGCAGACTCTCGACGAACGCATCGAATCCAAGATAAGGAACCGATTGTTTGGCGGGCTTCTTGGCGGCGTATTCTACAGGGTCTTCCCAATCCTCTGGGGTGGTGGGTTTGTAGATTCCGCTGGGCACTGCGTCGACGACTGAGACCAGTTGCCAGAGTGTTTCGTACTCTTCAACTTCCATGAGCTGGCCTACTCGGACGTTTTCGGAGCCGTATACGCCATGAAGTTGGTGGCGGGTGAGGTCCACAATCATGAGATTTTCTGCACGTTCCTTTGATGACGAGAGAATGGCATGGGCCATCTCAGCAGTCACGCCAGGTTTCTTCTGAACTGTTCCCTTGATTGGTCGACACTGTGCAGTTTGCGACCGGTCCCAGCTTATGTATCGCTCTGGTGAGGAACAGAGTATGTGTACGTTGTGCATCCTCATATAGGCGCTGAAGGGCGCAGGATTCTGGCCGGTCAAGCGCTTGTAGAGATTCCAAGAGTGTTCATTGTCCTCTGCGTGGGAGATCCTGCAGGCTGTTGGCTTGCGAGCGCGGACCTCGTTGCGATGCGTGAGGCACAACTCGTAACTCTGACCATCTGCTATTGCGTCCTGGCAAGCACTGACCTTCTTGCAGTACTCAGCTTCGCCAACCGTGAGCTGGACACATGAATCGATGTATTGATGCATCGTGCCGTGTGCCTCGAACGGGTCCGCCTGTCTCATTGCTGCAGAGTTTGGAGTGGTTTCACGCGACTTGAAACCTGCATGTTCGTACAGTCTCTCCGTTGTGTCAATAACCCAGTCTTGGTCGAAGGGTCCGCGGATACTCTGAACGTAGATCTTCTTGAACTGATGGTCGAACACGATACTCCGCGTTATATAAGCGAAGCAAATGTCCGGATATGAAGCTTCCTCGTGACCGTGGACATTGATCGTTTCTAAGCCAGCCTCGTAGGATGCATAACCCATTAGACCTCCCCAGAAAGGAGCCCATGTTAAGCCTTTTGGCGGTGTTGAAGGCTGGAGGCTCTTCATGACCTCCCTCACGTAGGGCCATGGGTCAGATACGGTCCAGTCAGTATGCACCTGACCTTTACCATCTCGTAGTTCCATTCTTCGAGTGCCTGCGTAATAATGTAGGCGTAGAGTTTCCTCGGGTATGACAATACCTATGATGCTGTACCGGCCCGTCCCCACGGCCATAGGCACCAGATTCGACTGTAACCCCGATTCTAACACTATGGCTTCGCCTCTTGTCAACTCGAACAACTCGCAGGCATCAGCTACTGTGAGTCTTCCGCTTCCAGTAGTTGCGCAATGTACGGTGCTCGGCGGCAGGTCCGGTAATGACTGTCCGTCTCCGTGTGCGATGAGCGAAGCAAGCTCAAATGGCGTAATTGTATCGCTATCAAGTTTGGCGACATAGTCTGTGTAAGAATGCTTGCTCTGTTTTCTGGTGTCGTAGACGCCCAGCTCTCGCCGGAAATCATCAGCAGTCATTGGTGAAGATGACAAGTTTGACATGAGACCATGCTTGGGAACGTTCCGGAACATACGCTTCCGGTTCCAGGACTGCGCATCTTCCCACCAGTTCCGAATGATGCGCTTGCCCTCATCGTTGGTACAGATTGACTCTGGATGAAATTGGACTCCCCAAAAAGGCTTCTGTATATGTTTGACGCCCATGAGCACGGCGCCGTTGAGATCACTGTCAAAGTCCCACGCCAGCGGCTCCAGTTGGGGACAGGTTTCCGTAGGCTCCCAGAGTTGTGCAGGATATCGTACGGCGCGCTTGTTTTGGATGGGGTGATCGAGTTTGACTTGCAGAGAGTGATACTGGGTTGCTAGCAGGCTCTCCACACCTCGGAAGATGGATTGGCTTTTGTGTAGGATAGCCGTGATGATACCATGCTTTGGCTCGTTGAGTCTTTCAATATCAGCCCCGAATGCAAGGCAAAGCGACTGGAACCCAAGACATATACCAAGCACAGGGATGATCTGCTCGTCTCGCAGTTTCCAGAGCTCTTTCATCAAACCAACATCCTCGTCGCATTTTGCCCAACCAGGTCCCGGTCCGGCAATGACGCCGTCAAAACTCTTCAGATAGTCGGTGAAGGTTGAATAGTCCCCGGAGGCTGATGGCTTTGCGAGAACTGGATCGTCGATAAAGATCTTGACGACTTCTGCGTCTACATTCTGTTCGACTAGCGCGACTATGTTGTTGGAGAAAGAGTCGTATGCGTCGAGACAGAGTATCCTTGGGCGCTGAGTCAGAACTGCGGGCGCCATCGGTCGATCGTGCGTACGGAGGCCGGAACAGGTGGCCAGTCTTGGGCTATCTCAGAGTACAGTTTGATTCGAAGCTTCTCGGAAGCCTAGAATCAGCGTCTGAGCGACTGTTTGGTGTTTTATCGCGGTCGGTGAAAAGTCTAAGGAAATATCGATAGGGCTGAAATGTTATCCCGTGATAACTCCGGCGGTTCGCCGGCGCACGTTGCGGAGCCGCGGAAGAGGGTTCTGTCCGGATCGAATCTGGGTAGGCAAGCAGTAGAAGAGCGGTCTGAGAGAGGAGTGAAGATGATAGTGTCACGCAGTGCAGAATAGCTGTCTTATGCCAGGACGCCACTTGGTCAGGTTCGAGTGGCTCCGAATGCAGGGTCCAGCGGAAGCGGCCGCTTAGCTTCTCGACGCATTCGAGGTGTGCATGGCCTTGAAAAGGAACGACAACCCTTCGCTAACGCTGTTTCAACCTGGCAGATCGGACTGTTGCCACCTCCTTAAAACCCCCCGTCTCCTGTTCTAGAAGTCGGAGACGCACTACACTAGCATGCGACACGCGACACAGCTGCGAACGCGAACCTCTTCTCTCGCAACATGGTGCATCGTCTTGAAAGTTTATCTGCAGGTTGGTAATAACATAGGATTTGGTATACTCTTTAGCAGTTTCAATCCGAGTCTCAGACACGACAAAGGTAAAGCATATCCCTTTGGCGATAACGCCGTTGGACATGGTCACACCTCGGCATTCTACCGTACCGGTAGAGCGGGCAACGCGCATGGGCCCATGTCGTCACGTCGAAATTCGAGCTACCTTTGCATTTGCAACAAGCAAGACCACCATTGTCATTAGACAAGCGCCAGCTCTACGCACGCCATGTCCTGGCTTAAGCGGCGGGCAGGTCCATTGATAGTTCTCGGAACCTCAGCTATTGGCGGCGCCGCGTACCGCTTCTCCAGATCCGCAGACCGATCCGACGCATCGCTGAACCCGCATGATTTCACGCCGTACACGCTTGTGAACAAGCAACCCGTCTCCCCCACGAGCGCAATCTTCACATTGCGCAACAGCAATGGCGTGTCGGACACGGAGAGCGTAAAGGAGGTGTGGAAGCGAAGCGTCTGGAGCGTCCAGATCAAGCAACCACAGCTACAGATCGCGCGTGCATACACACCGCTGCCCCCTACGCCTCCCGACCAAAAGCATGGCGAGAACGAGACTGAAGATATGAGGTTGCTCATACGGCAGGAACAGGGCGGCGAGGTTTCGACCTATCTGCACCGCCTACCCAAGCAGTCCACGGTCGAATTACGAGGACCGAACACCGAACTCAAGCTTCCCCGCGACATCATAGAGGTCGTCTTCTTGGCAGGCGGGACTGGCATAGCACCCGCAATGCAGGTTGCGCAAGCGCTGTCAAGAAGGACTGGAAGCCGAATGCACATACTGTGGGCGAACAGACGCCGTGAAGAATGTGAAGGTGGCATCAGCGACGATATAAGCACACCGTCCGCGCGGAATAGAATAGGCTGGTGGAAAAGCTTCTTCGGCTCCAGCGAGCCTGTTGCGCAAGCACCGCTTGCAGAGGACTCACCTGCTGCACCCAAGGGCGTTCTAGTAAAAGAGCTAGATGCGCTCAAGAAGCAGAGCGGGACCGCAACCAAAGGCTTGACTGTCAACTACTATGTCGATGAAGAAAACTCGTTCCCGAGCCCAAGTGAGGTTGAGAAGAGGATACAAAGGCAACCAGAGGAAAAAGGCTCGAGATTGATCATAGTATCAGGCCCGGATGGCTTCATCGAATATTGGGCAGGCAAGAAGCTCTGGGCCAACGGCAGAGAGGTGCAGGGCCCGTTGGGAGGCCAACTAGGGCGCATGCAGCTAGGTGAGTGGAAGGTCATTAAATTATAACACAATGTATGTCGATCAACGATACCCATCTCTGCTATTCTCCAGGCTCAACGTTTTTTTTCTTTGCTGGTTAGCTTTAGCATCGTGTTGGTGCACTCCGCGGATCTACAGCGTAATTCTCGACCTGTTTGTCCTTCGAGTCAGCGATTGCTCGTAAACGTTCTTCCACGTCCAGCCCAGGCATAGCGCAGCTATACCTGCCTAAATAGCGGCTAGACAACATGCAACGCCTCATGGAGCAATTCCGCGCGCTGAATAATTTCACGGTCTACACTTTCTTTTGCTCCTTTATCCGATTTTGCTTCATCGCCCCCAATGTCCCCGTAGATAATCTCTCTGCGTTTGTTCTCTTTCATTTGCCTCCGTGTTATTCGTTCAGTACATACATCATCTGCGAGCAAGATGGACGCCGATACAGATGCCGAACTCGCCGCTACCCTCTCGCAACCAATCAGCGACGACAAGGATCCCAACTCGCGACCAGCATGCTTCACATCCACGTTCCAAGAATGCATGTTTATTGTCTCGGTGACAATGGCCGTGGCCATGACGAGCTTCCTAACTGGCTCCATCACCGTCATGAGTTCCTTCGCAGGCCGAGATCTCGACATGACGAATGCGGAAATCACATGGATGAATGCTGCGACGTCTCTTACAGCAGGCTCCCTCCTCCTCTTCTTCGGCAGCATAGCAGATCTGTTCGGTCGCAAGTCCATGTTCATTGGCTCGCTATTCTTCTTCTCTGTCTTCTGCCTTGGCGCCGGCTTCTCGCAGTCGGGCATGACGCTCGACATACTCTGTGGCGTTTTAGGTATCTTTTCTGCTTCTTCGGTGCCGCCGGCCCAAGGCATGCTCGGCGCTATCTATGAGAGACCTAGTCCGAGGAAAAATAGAGCATTTGGGTGTTTTAGTGCGGGAAACCCCATGGGCTTTGTTTTCGGAACTATTCTATCTGGACTGTTCACCCAGATTTTTAGCTGGAGGGCTGGGTTCTTCCTGTTGGCTATTGTGTACTTTGTGACGAGTATTGTTGCGGCTTTTACTGTACCGAGGGATACGCAGTTGAAGCAGAAGCTGGACAGGGAGACGTTGAAGAAGCTTGATCTGCCGGGTACTGCTTTGACAATCTTTGGCATTGGCATGTTTTGTGCGGCTTTGAGGTATGTTGATGAATCAGTCGAAAAGTTACTGTACTAACATTGGTCAGTTTGGGAGGCGATGCGCCGAATGGGTGGAAGACGCCATATGTTCTCGTCCTACTAATACTAGGCGTTATACTAATCGCGGCTTTCATAATGTGGGAGATCAAGTACCCATATGCTATGATTGACATGAAGATCTGGTACGATAGGGATTTTTCTCTCGTAAGTGCTCTCTTTTACACCTGACCACTGAATTTCTGGAAAGCTACTAACATGTACACCAAATCAGCTCCTCGCAATTCTCTCATGCGGGTTCCTTGGATTTCCAGTTCTATCTTTCTGGATCGCACTCTACTTCCAAACAGAGTTGAACTACAACGCCCTTATGACCGGCGTACACATGCTGCCCATGGTCGTTGTAGGCCTCGCGGCCAACGCGGTCGCTGCTCTTATCCAACACAAGGTCTCCAATAAACTACTCGTAGGCATTGGTGCCGCCGCGCTCACCATGTCCTTTACTCTGGCAGCAGTACAGAGGTATGGAGACTCGTATTGGGCCTTCTCTTTCCCCGCCCTATGTTTGTGTGTGATCGGGGTGGACTTTCAATTCATTGTTGCCAATGTATGTTGAACAGCCTATTCCGAGTCGGCTTCCGCCGCATTCTTTTTTATTGGTACTAATTACGCTTAGATGTACGTCCTCTCTTCGATGCCTACGAACAAGCAGTCTATCGCGGGTTCTCTCTTCCAGACTTTGACTCGTCTATGTACTGCAATCGCATATGGTATCGCGACTGCCATATTTGACGCTGTACAGAGAAACCGCGCTACCTCTGGTTATTATGGAAATAATGCTGTCGAGCCGTTTGCAGCGGTGTTTTGGTTTGCGGCCGCTGTTTCTGTCCCCGGTTTGGTACTCGTGCCTTTCTTGAAAATTGGTACGCAGGGTCACAAGGGAGATACTGGAAGGGTGAATGTTGGCGGTGTAGAGAGGGGGTTGGGTGGGGATGATGGACATGTCGTTGCTGCAGTAAGTGAAAAGTATGCGCAAAGCGATGTGGAAGTAAGAGGGGCTGGTGTCTAAGGCCCTAAAGCTATGAACAGTTTGATGATATCGATATTTGTACTTGCTTGAAGGGTTGTTACCTGTGTTATTTACGGCCTTGTGGCAATACTCTTGGTCCGAGCACATCTCTTTCTACTGATCAGGGTTGTAGTATTTCCGCCAATTATGCTCCTCCCTGAATCCGAGAACATCGCGGATCTTGCGGTTACTCAGTGGCGCCTCCCACTCGTCCATCTCCCGTGTTATGGGCGTATTCGGCGCGTACTGCTCCAGGAACTGCTTCGTCGGAAAGGTAGCGGTAATGGTATCATTTGTCGCATTGAAGACCTGGAAGCCTAATCCATCTTTTGATATACACAGGTCGCATATCTGGCCCAAATCACGAGCATCGATGTATGCCCAGGCATTCCTCTTGCGGATCTCTGGGGACTTGATGTACTTTGGGAAGTCGCGTTCGTATTCGTGGGGTTCGATGACGTTGCCGATGCGGAGCGCCTGAGCATGCATGTCAGTAAATGTCTTATAGGCAGTTTGTGCATGGAGATGACTTGCGTAGATGTCGGTGTCGAAGCGGCGTGCAAATCCACGCGCTACGCGCTCGCCACAGAGTTTTGAGATGGCGTACGTGTCCATGGGATTTACATCCATATCTTCAGTCAGAGGAAAAGCGGCATAGTCAAGATCTCCTTGACCAAAGCAAACTTCGTATGTCGTCTCACTGCTGGCGATGATGATCTTCTTAACACCAAGTTTGCATGCTGCTTCGATGACGTTGTATGTAGACCTGACGTTGCCGGCATAGCACTCGTTGTCCGGCACTAGCATGTTTCGCGCATATGCGGCAAAGTGGATGACTGCGTCGGGAGGGCCAGGTACATGAGCATCTTCATAGCCGGCAAAGTTGAAATGGGTTGTGAGCGCATTGAAAACTTGGCCGCTGCAGAGGTGAGGATAGAAAGTCAGTGTATGTCTCATATGCATTTCGTACCATCACAACTTACCTGTCCGTTAGGTCGGTCTTGAGAGTAAAAACACCAGCCTCCGGGTCGGGAAAATCGATTAGATCACAGTTGAGGACAGAATGCCCCTTCTTGATGAGCTCTGGAATGACATGGCGTCCGGCTTTTCCAGAGCCGCCCGTAAAGACGATGCGCTTTCCAGAGGGGGCCATTGTCGAGAAGCGAAGGGGTTGAGGAATGTTCTTGTATCTTCGAAGACTAATGATGGGGTTGTGAGTATCAGTACCGGTATGGGGTAATTGCGGGGTCGCTCTTACCGTTTGTAAACCGGTTCTATGGTGGGCGCTCTACGGAATCTGGGGAAGAAAGATTGCTGAGGCCCAGCTTGGATGGGCATGCAGAGGAAAGTCGATCTTTATAGGCGTCATTATGCAAGTAGAGGTCGATAGTCGCACCGGAACAGCTCAATGCGAACATGAGCGTGGCGAGGACGGGAGCACACAGCGGGAAGTACAGATTAAGAGATGGTGGCTAGCCCTACGTCACGATCGATACCCCGGCATATGGGAATCGGGAAGGACCCACCCATGCAACCATGCATTTCTTTTCCCGTGGTACGACTACCTAGCGCACGGAAACACCGAATCCTCCGCAATTGGCACTTCACCACCTAGCACATCCTTACCTATGGTCGCATATCCCTATCCACACAGATGACCAGCGGGCTGATGCGGCGCTTTTCAACATTTGCCCGCACGCAACTTCCGACTTTGCCAGCACGATCGCTCACTGCGCCCCGGCTGCTGGGGCTGAAGCAGTACAAGAGGAACATCACAGCCGTAGGCGCAAGGCAGGCATCCGTGTCGAGGCACTGGTTTACGAGCTCGTCGCCATGCAGACATGGCGAGCCCGATGAGCACGAGAAGGAGCGACTGAAAGAGCGCAACCTCAAACTCGGAAACAGTACGTTGATTGTTTCTTTGTCGGGCAACGTATCAGGCCACTGACACGAAGACAGCCATACGAGTACTCCACGACCGCCTGCCCACGCTCCTCATTTCGCCCTTGCCGCAGGACATCCTCTCCCCGCACATCAGCCTTCACCTGTTTCCCTCGACGCACCCCCATCTGCCTACCGTCAGCGGCAGGTTCGCATATGCAGCCGCCCTATGGACAGCACCCGTTGCCTGGGGCCAGGTACCGGTACTCGGCAACGTGAAGCTCGAGATATTGTCCGAGCGCATGGTCAAGAACGGCGCATCGTCAGCGAGCAACGTGCGCAACGAGAAGCTTATAGTCCGATGGCAGACATGCAAGCCGGAGAAGAAGGACGGCGGCCAAGTCAGCGACGTTGTTGAAAAAATTACGAGCATCGTCGCAGGGTCGAAAAGACCCCACCAGCAGTTTACTGGCCTCTTCAAGTTTGAGTTTGACGAGGAGGGGCGCATCTTGAACCACATCATCGAGCATACAGACGAGGGCCAGCATTGGGACAGGACAGCAAAAGTCATCAGCGTCACCGACTGGCTGCTGGGGCGGGCGTGGGGCAGACGTGAGGAAGTCAGCCCTAGCCTGGCATTTGCTAGATGTTGGAGGGAGAAGAACAGCCAGGGTCGAGGCGAGCGGCGATGGAGACGTTCTACGCTCCAGCCTTGAACTTTCACCACTCCTGTACAAGACATGTAATCACGAAGTAATGCCGTTTGGAACATGTAGACGAATAAATGTAACAACAGTAACAACAGATGCGATGACACCACAGCATCAACTTGACATGCGCATCCGCCATGGTGATGACGAGGTGTGTCAAAATGCGCGTCGGAAGATATTGCAGACGAACCATTGGCCGGTGGCAGTGTGCAGATGCAAAGGCCGGCCATGTGCAGGTCAATGACTGGGTGTTGTGCGCATCAGCCACGCTGTCTCATGCATGTCCCAAGACTGACAGCTGCCGTGCGGCCGTCCAATAACCAGCCATGAGCTTCGACCCAGCACTAGGCCAGGTAGCTTTCCGCCTAGCAGCGACTGCGAGGATCAAGCTTCCGGCGCATCTCCCACACTCCCACAACATCAATCCCCCCCATCGCCGCTCCCCAACGCCCTCCCAGGACCATCGCCCGTCCTCGCACACGGGGGTTGTCTTTTTCGCGTCTAGCCGCCCGTCGCTAGTCCTGCCACTTTCCTTCCCGTGCGCGGCCGCCCAACGCTTCCCCGCTCCATTACACGACAGCGCCGGGAGCTTCAGCCTCGTACACACCCAGGCAGAAGCCCTCATACCCACGAGTGCCGCTCGTTGCGCCCACACAGCCATGGCGGACCTCTCGCAAAGCGGCGAATTGAGTAGGTGGCCACTTGTGCTCGCAGACCCGCGCCCTTTATGGCCCAGCTAATGCCCCCCCCAGACCAGCCCGTTCTCAACCTGACGCCCGAGGAGAAGCGCGTCTTCCAGTATCTCTTCCAGCAAGCCGACACGGAGAAGCTGGGCGTCATCACCGGCGAGATTGCCGTCAAGTTCTTCGAGCGCACCAAGCTGGCCCCGGCCGTCCTGGGTGAGATATGGCAGATTGCAGACACCGAGAACCGCGGTCTCTTGACCATGGCCGGCTTCTGCCAGGTCCTGCGTCTCATCGGACACTACCAGGCCGGCCGGGATCCCTCCCCAGAGCTGGCTTTCAGACGTATGTCCCCATTGCTTTCCACCATCGCCTTTGCGCTGACGCTCATCTAGCCGCGCCCCTGCCCAAGTTCGAGGGCCTGAACATCCCATCGGCAGTCCCTTCGGTCCCTGCACCTCCCAGCTTCTCTCCACAACCCACCGGTTCCATACAACCCCAGATGAGCGGCAGCGGCCCCATCCGAGTGCCTCCGCTAGTACCTGCCAAGGCTGCTGAATATGCAGGCCTGTTCGAGAAGTCTGGTGCCGTCAATGGCGTGCTCTCGGGTATGTCTTTCGCCTCCTTGTCAACAAACCTCTCTAACACAGTCCAGGTGAAAATGCAAAGGAGATTTTCGAAAAAGCGCGGTTACCCAACGAAGTCCTCGGCCGCATCTGGAACCTCTCCGACACCGAGCAGCGCGGCGCTCTCAATGTGACCGAGTTCATCATCGCCATGCACATGCTAGCTTCGTACCGAACAGGCAACATGAAGGCACTCCCGACTGCGCTACCTCCAGGCCTGTACGAAGCCGCCTCGCGACGAGGGCAACTCGCACCTCCTCCAGGACGTCCAGACCAATCAATGTCCATTCCACGCCAATTCAGCGGTCAGCAAAACGTGCCACGGCAGTCGAGTCCCCTTGGAAGATCGCCATTTGGAGTTCCAGCTCCAGCGCCTCAACCGACTGGCAGCGATTGGTTGATTAGCCCGCAAGAGAAGGCTTCGTATGACAACCTCTTCAAGACAGTCGACACCATGGGCCGTGGCTTCATTACTGGAGATCAGGCAGTGCGTTTCTTTAGCGACTCTGGCCTACCCGAAGACGTCCTCGCAGGAATATGGGACCTTGCAGACATCAACTCAGAGGGTCAACTGTCCAAGGACGAGTTCGCGGTTGCAATGTACCTGATCCGTCAGCAACGGAAGGGAGACCAGCTTCCAGCAACGCTACCACCTAGTTTGATTCCCCCAAGCCTACGGACCGCCGCCAACCAAGCAGTACCAGTCGTCGCACCCCAACCTGCACCACCCGTTCCTCGTGTTGCCAAATCAGCTGCAGAAGACCTCTTCGGCCTTGACGCCTTCACAGCGCCCGCTCCTGCTCCTCAGCAACCGCAGTCGACAGGTGGCTCTGCTACATTCAGCAAACCCTTCGAGGCCGACCCATTTGGGAGCAAACCGACCTCGCCTACTTCACCTCACCCATTCCAGCCTCAACCGCGGAACCCGGCCTCTACGTTTAAGCCTTTCATGCCCAGCTCGTCGTTTGGTCAAACTCTTACCGCGCATTCCACAGGCCAATCGGGTGCCTCTGGCATGCCACAACACTCCACGCCATCCGCAATGGACGATCTGTTGGGCGGCGAGGATGTTGCTGAAATCAACAAGAAGCTAACGCAAGACTCAACCGACCTGGCCAACATGTCGAACCAGATGACCACTTTGCGAAACCAGATGCAGGAGGTCCAGAACAAGAAGACTGCGACCGAGGGTGATCTGAACAGTGTCAATACTCAGAAACGCGACCTTGAACTCCGCCTATCGCAATTCAAGACCCAGTACGACCAGGAGGTCAAGGCTGTCAAGGCCCTGGAGGACCGACTCGCTAGCTCCCGTAACGAGACCCGGAAATTGCAACAGGATCTTGCTATGATCGAGGGATCCTACCAGGATCTTCAGAACCAGCACCGGCAGGTCGGAGGTCAACTTGAGGCCGACCAACGCGAGAACAACAACTTAAAGGAGCGTATCCGTCAGCTCAACGCCGAGATTGCACAGCTCCGTCCCCAGCTTGACAAGATGAGGAACGATGCTCGCCAACAGAAGGGTATGGTGGCAATCAACAAGAAGCAACTTGCTACAAACGAGGGAGAACGCGACAAGATCAAGAATGAGATGAGCGACTTGGCCAAGTCCCAAGAGGAGGGCACGCGTAGTCCCCAGGTCCAGACACCTGCCGTTGTCAGCCCCGCGGCTTCCACGACCAGCCAAAGCACCAACCCGTTCTTCCGCAAGTCACCACAGCCTGCTGAGAACACCATGTCGCCGTCTGGCTTTGCCCGCGAAGGACCCCACAAAGACTTTGACAGCGTTTTCGGCAGCTTTGGCGCACCCCAGAGCAGTGCACCTCCCGTATCCTTCCGTCCCGAGAACCAGAGCCAAGGACCCAGCTTCTCCGTCCCCTCCGGCCAGTCGGTACAATCTTCAGAAGGTCCTGGTGTTCCTACGCCTTCCACCTCGCCTCCTCTGTCGTCTTACCAGGAGTCTCCTCGTGGTGCAGACCCACCAGCTCCTCCCGAGTCGCGCCAGTTCGGCTCTTCATTCCTGCCTTTGAGGGAAAGTGGTCAACGATCCGACTCATTCAGCTCCTCTGTGCGCGCGACTGCTCCTGCTAGCAGATATGGTGTCCCTGGCAACGAGACCCCTACGATCTCACAGGCCTCACCTGCTAGTACTCCTGTAGCAGAGAAGCCCACCGTAGAGCGCACTGAGACAAACAGGACCGAAACCGACAACTTCAACCCTTCCCTGTTCAGCCGAAACTTCTCAGCCTCTCCCGTGGCCAGTGTCACTAGTGACACTCAGCGCTCAACCAGAGCTGAGGAGCGCAAGGATACCTTCACGAACTTCGGAGCACCCTCTGCTGGTATTGCGCAAGAAATTCCCGGAGCATTCCCACGAGAGGGCGCCACCCCTCTCCAGCAGAACCAGACCGGAGAGAGTAGTTTGAGTGGTCCAAACAGGAACAACAACCGTGCCGACCCCTTCGGCAGCACCTCCAGTGAACAACCACGTGGAGGCAAGGATGATTTCGACGCCGCTTTCGCTGGCTTCGGGCCTAACCGTCAAAACACTGCCACCGCATCCACTGCGAGCGCAACTGCGGACAACTCCAACAAGTTCAACAAGGAGTTCCCTCCAATCGAGGATCTTGCCCATGATGATGATAGCGATAGCAATGATGAGCGAGGCTTTGACGACAACTTTACATCCGCGTCGCCCAACCAGAAGCTTATTAGCACCGGACAAGAGCAGCGTTCTCAGCAACAGCAGCGACCGGGTACTGCATCGAGCGATGAGCTTTACAGAGCTCCACCACCGACTACTCGCCTGGACTCCAACCTCGGTGGCTTGCCCTCCCCTAGCGCACAAAAATCGCCACCTACCTACGAGTCCACTGTGAACCAAACCAGAAGCGGATCGAACCAATTCCCCCCCGAGTTCGGTGGTCTGCTGCCCTCTCGCGAAGACCCTACATCGACAGGATCGCCTGACACGGCGCAGGGCCCCGAGAAGTCGTACAACCCTCCTGGTGGTCACGGAGCCGCTCTCTTTGGCGGTCCGTCCAAATCTGCGACAACATCGCCTGCTCCTCTAGATACCCCATCGTCGACAGTACCATCTGATCAATACCATACTGCTCTATCGTACGGCGCGACCGAAAACAGCAACAACAAGGGTCCTTCGCCGTCGACTAATGCGCCCCAACTCGGCAAGTCTGCCTTTAACGATGACTTTGACGCCGGGTTCGATGACCTAGCGGATGCCAAGGAGGACGACAGGGCTGATGAGGACTTCATGTTCTCTTCGCAGCACCGTGAAGGTCTTGACGAATTCAACCCAGTGTTTGATTCGCCAGCTGCTTCCAAGTCAAACACCATGGCTTCGCAGCAGACTCCGACTGGCAAGCCACGCGGTGACGACAGCTTCAGTGACTTCGAGCACTTGTCGCAGACTTTTGGAGGACAACCTCAGCAGCCCCAGCCCGCTGCATCATCTCAGGACTGGGATGCCATCTTCTCCAACCTTGAGTCCTCTCAGACCGACAAGGGCTCACACTCACAGCATGCATCCACTGACTTTGGCAAGTCTGTCTTTGACACGCTCGACAATGAAGAGGCGGCCGCTTCCTCTTCCAATTCGCATCAGCTATCTCCCCAGATGCCATCGCTTGGCCGTGCCATCAGCACTGGAACCGAGCATGACGACCCCATTCTCAAGAAGCTGACGGGTATGGGCTATGATCGCAACGACGCCTTGTCTGCGCTCGAGAAGTACGACTATGACATCAACAAGGTAAGCGATGCAACTACGTTTTCCAGATAAGGAAGCTGAACTAATGCCATTGATAGGCCGCTGACCACTTGGCCTCTGGTGGAAAGTAAACATCTTTGTCGTAATCATCCAGATTACCCGTTCACGCACCACGGACCACTCTTTTGTATGAGTACATATGTTTAGCATGGCTTGGCACACAAGCTTCATACCCTTGAGCGTTTACTCTCTCTCTCGTTCTCCACCACTGCTGCGACGCCCGCTCTTTCCTTTGTTCCGTTACTCTTCTTGTACTCAGCTTTCATCTTGAGACGGCGGCTTTGGTCAGTCTTCGTGCTGGCCGGTGGTAATGTGGATCTGGTCTGAGCGATGCTTGCGCATACTCTTCGTAACTAATCTAATCGTTTGCTTGTGATGATCAACTTGACATTTGCTTTGCCGTGTCATGAATATCCCCACTTTGCGGGTGAACTGGGACGTGTGTTTGCATAGCACTTGTATCGTCGACGTGGCATGGCTGTACGACTTATACCAGTCGGACAGACGAAGCTTACCATACCCTGCATGTCAAGAGTGTGGTTCGTTGCTACAACTGCGAGGTGAGTGATGGTGCATTAGGCAGGGCAATGGGAAGGCTGCCAAGTAATTCAGATTGCTAATCTCATAGCAGGTGTATTCTCTAGACAACCTGTCTTCGCTGTAAGTGTGTAACCATGCTCTCATCCTTCTGGCCTATGTGCGATCGTGGTATTTACTTTATCTTAGTCAGTTTCTGCTATCAGAAGACTTCCATATGGAACTTGTTGGTTGATCGTTCTGATGTATGTTGTGGCTTTCTATTCTTTTGTTCGTCATCAGGCTCGTCAAGGTCTCAGACTGTTCATCTCCATCCCCAGAAGACACTAGTGCTTCATACCAAGCGACTCGCGCAAGCTCTTCTTCTTCGCCATGTCCGTCCATCTGCTTTTTGATACCAGGCATTCACGCCTGTTTCTCATACGCGTAACTAAATCCCTGTAGGGCACCATCCTTGTCCCAACGCCTTTTCAGAGCTTTGCGAACTCGTTCTTGGGGTGATTGATCTTCCTCTGTCTCATCCACGTTACTCTCTCCGTTTCCGGTCCTAGGCAAAGGAAGGACATAGTGCGATGCAGGATCGGCGACTGTATTTCCTCCTTTTTCCTTTTCAAAATGTTAGCGAGGAAAGAAACAAGAAAGTGACACGACTCACCTCGAGCCACTCCTCCTCGGTCATGTAGAAGAAATCAGTCTTGTGACGTATCCTCGAGCCAGTAAAGCAACAATTCGTCAAATCCCTCTGTGCGACTTCCGAGCTCGTCCTGTCTCCGCTATCTAGGTTTTCGTGGAAAATCTGGACCGCATGGCCTTTGTGCAATAATTCGTATACGGGCCATCTCAGTAACTCGAGGATATTGAGCATGATGCGCTCAGCTTCGGCCGTGTACCGTCGCAATCTGGTGTTGCGAGAATGCTCCACACATAGCTGAAACGACGTGGTGAGGTTGATATAGATGTCCATCTTGCGCTGCCGGGAAGGAATAAGTTGTAGAGCTTCTAGGTGACTGGCCATGCTAGCAAAGTTTACGTCGTAGAGATTTTCGAAATCAAGCGCAAGATCAAGGCACCGGATATGCTTATACGGCTCTATACCTAGGCCCAACGGATCGGCGGTCAGAAATGGACCCAAGAACTCCTCCGAAGTGACTGCAAAACGATTCAGTGCATAATATGCTTCCGCTAGCTCTTTCGCTACATCGCTTCCAAAGTATGCTGGATCCATGGCCCAGGATCTGGGCTGAATTTGACCACTTTCGCCAAACATGGACAGGCCGTCGAGTTCTTCAGATTGCCCAGAGTCGAAGAAACCGATTTGAATAATGCCATGGCTGTCAAAAGCATACTCGAGCTGAGCGGACGGTCCGACAATGTAAGTGTAGATCATGTTTCGGAGCTCTATAGGCAATACAGCGTGGAGCTCGTTGGCCAGCTCTCGACATCTTCTCCTTCCCGCAATTGCTGCTTCAGTTGCTGCTTCGCGCTCTTGAGGAGAAGCGACATATCTGTATACAGTTGATCGTCAGCAACGACGACGGCATCATCAGAAGACTTGGACCTCACTCGTCTCGCCAGGTTATATCCTCCATGTACGCAAAGGTAACCAAATCACGAGGTGAGTCAGTGGGGTCGACAGAAGAACCTCGCCTCTCCGTGGATATTCAAAAACCATCAGGAGATTGGAGACGGGAAAGAAACAAGGCAACTTTGTCCGCAGCAGAATGCCCCGCTCTCGCAGCAGCCTAAAACGCCAGGTCCAATCAGCTCGGAGGAGGACTTGGCGATGCTGCATTGCATATGTAGACCTTTAACACACAGAGCAAACTTCAAGGCCAATCGAAGCGTAATGAAGAAGTTGATTAAAGTAATATCAAAGCCCATGAGTCCACCATATGAAACATGCGTCATACTCTCATGTACATTTGCGTCTTTATCACATCGCACCCTAAATCTTCTTGTCATTAAACCTTCGTAATACCAGCAGCAACAGATTCGGTTCTCACAGCAGCATCAACTTTTTCTTCGTAGCGGTCAAAAGCAGCAGTTCCTTGGATGTGGCTGTCCTCAAACACATCGACAGATGTGCTCGCAAACTTGCGCGCGCTGATTCGCTTCTCGAAGAGCAGATCAAGCTCGGCAAAGGAGCGGCCCTTGGGCTCAGGGAGACGGAAATACGTGTAGACGATACTTAGGAAGCAGGACCCTGCCCAGAAGAATCCGGCGTAGTTTCCCCTGTAGTTCATTTAGTATGTAAATGGGGAGGTGACGAGTAGCACTTACCAGTTCCAGGCTCCTGGGTTGAGCATGTAGGGCGTGAGAACGGATGTGATGATGCCAATAACGTTGTAAAGGTTGCGGCCGAGAACAACGGTCTTGATAGCGAGGCGACGTGTGGATAGCTCAGCAACGAGGGAGTAGCACACGGTACCAACAGTCAGCTGGTAGAACATGGCCCACACAATCATCATGGCTCCAGTAGCCATAGCGCCCGTTTCGCGCTGAGAGTCTGGCACCAAGCCAAGGAAGCCCATGACGAAAAGCATAGCACATAATCCACAGAGACCTCCCAGATAGAGTGTTCGTCGTCCAAACCCGACTTTCATGAGGTACCATGCACCAAAGACACCGGCCATGTTGATACCATACTGGCCCATAGCGAAATCGTAGGAGGTCGATGCGGGTAGGCCAGCTTGTTGAAGGAAGTAAGACGAGTATCCAGAGAAGGCGTTTCCGCTCAAGTTCTGAATTGCCCAGGCCATGCACACAATCTCGGTACGACGCAAATCAGTACCCTTGAAGCAGTCCCAGTAGCTGGCTCCTTGAGTAATCTTCTCCTCGAGAGCAGTAGTGTGCACCATCATTGCTATCGTTTCGTCAGCATCGAAGTCGGTTTCGCGGTCGAGGCTGGTAAGTCGAAGCAGAGCCTTCTTCGCATCATCGATTCGCCCCTTGCGGACTAACCACCATGGCGACTCGGGTGCTAGGAAAACACCAATGATGAGAGGAACGGGCCACATCCATTGCAGTGCGTACGGAATACGGTACGACCACTCATCTGGTCGGTCGACCATGGAGCGGATTACACCGATACCGATGACTTGGCCTAGACCCCAGCAGAAGTTGACATAGGTCGTCACTAACAGATGTAAGCTTGTGTATCGGGTGCGAGAGTTCTGGGAAACGTACAGTATCCGCGTAGAGCGACAGGGCAAACTTCGCAAGCGTACGTGATTGTAAGCGTCTGGAAGACACCCCATGGGATACCACAAAGGATCTCCGCAATCAGCAAGTGCACCACTGTCTGAGCCGTGAAAAAGATCGTAGTGAAGCCGATGATCAGAAGCAAGCATCCCATGACAGTGTAGCGGTATCCAATAGCCTCACTGATCCATCCATTGAGGAACAGTCCAATGATCTCGCCCACAATGACTCCGTTCGAGAGTCCGGCTTGCCATGGTGCTGGAATCTCCCAAGAGCCGTCCGGAAGCTGCTCCCCATACTTTTGCTTGAATTGCGGGAAACCGAAGAAGTTGTTCAGCAGACAAACGTCGTAGCCTTCCATGACAATGCATGTGCTGATGAGGACAGACCATCCAATCGCCTTGGGATAGAGTTTGATACCCTGCATCAGGGTCATTTTTCGTTCATTTTCGGTGGCGATTCGTGCGTCGTCAACAAGTTTGTTGGCAGCGCGCTTGTGGTCAGCCTCATGATCGATATCATGATCCAGGGGAGGAGCCGTAGTAGGCTGGATATCCTTCTCTTCCGCCATGGTTGCTGTCCGTCAACTTTCTCCAAACCAGGGAATCGGGCCGATGGCGATCGCCTGAACTGTTCTGGGACGATAGTGGGGTCTGCGACGCTGCTCCACTCACTCTCGACCAAGACAAAAGTAAAGAATCCGGGGAACTGCTACCGTGACATTGGATGGTAGGACATGAGGCGGTCTTTAAGCATAAAATTTTGCGGGGTCCGAGTATCGTTAGGGTAAGCGTAGTTGTAGCGGCGAACCATGCACGCCAGGGTCTGGGTCGCGTGCAGACAAGTGGAGCTTTCATCTCCTGCGGCTGTGCTCGAATATGATTGGGCGTAGAGATATGCGACCTTCTTGGTGCAGTTAGCCAACTCGAAATCAACGCTGAAAGGCCCGGGTAATACATCCCTCGTTTGATCTCGTGCGCCCTCTTGCATGCCCCGAGGCCTGTCCTCGGCTTGATCGCCAGTGTCGACGATCGGAGGGTTGGCCGACGAGCTTACCATTGGGCTGGTCGCATCGTGCAGACAACGTGCATGTCTAGGCGAAGATTAGAACTATCATGTCAGAGATCGGCAATAGGAAACGGTATGTAGAGTGAATGCTAATAGCTGTGATGTGTTTGTGATGATTTGACTTCGCACGTGTATGGGAGGCTTCTATCCGTACTTAGCGGTGTAGCCTCAACAACGGCCACGCTAAACGTGGTAGTTATCGTGGATCGTACCAAATTCTCGCTTGTGCTAATGTCGTTCTACTCGATCTTTATGAGATCGCTCGGTCAACTTCCATCCGTGTACATCAAGCCCTCCTCTGTACGTCCACTGGCTCTTCAACATTGTCATGCTCTTCAACGCCTCTGACTACTTCGGGTACAGATTCATCCTTCCGCGGCTGTACCCTTCCGCCAAAGAATGCGAGTAGCAGCAAATCGTACGTCGCTTTCAAGCTACCCGCTGCAACAAACGCGACCCAGAAATGGTCGTTCCCAGCAAGTACGCCAGTAACACTCGGCCCACTGCTCTGAGAAAGCGTCTTGAGTATGTTCACCACGCCCATAACAGCTGTGCGCTCTCCCGGTAAGACTACAATTGAGAGGAAGGCTGATCGTGGCGCTTGGTCCATGGAGTTGAGCACTGAGCGGCCAACAAGGAGACATATAGTTAGAGCAAGACCTGAGGGGACCGGGAGCAGCGCAAGGAAGATGGAGGAGGGTAGGTGGGTAAAGACCATGGCTTGAATCAAGCCGAGACGTTTCGCTAGACTTGACGCGAAAACGTTGCCAAGTGTCGATACAAACCTGTTGGTCGATTAGTTCATGGTTCGGACTTTGTGACTTGCTTGCGGACATTACTTACCACGTTGCAGACATGATGCCGCCTAACTTGCCCTTTGGCAGATCAAATTTGCGTTCCATGTAGTAGTTGATCAGACTGAATGGAACCATTCCAGAGCCCAGGGAGTCTAGGAAAAACAAGCTGCACAGCTTGATGAGGGTGATGCGGCTTGACTTTGAAATCTTGCTAAGAGAGTGCCAGAACTTCTTAGACTTTTTAGGCGATGGTTCCCGCGCGGTGTTCGAATCTTCTGTTTCGTGACCGTTCAACAATGGTTCGGCCTCGGGCGATGGAGCAGATTTGTTGCGTTCGTCGTTCCAGTCGCTATGTTCGCACCTCTGGCTCAAAAAGAGTGTCATCAAAGCCTTGATGCAGCCAACACCCGTGTAGATCCAGAAGATCGCACGATACGCATCCAGATCCGTCCAGCCCTCGATGGCCTGCAAGTTGTCGACAGCCACACCACCAACGGCCAAACCCGTCGATGTGCCCAGTACGGCCAAGACGACATACCAAGTGTATACATCTGATCTCTTATCCTCCGTCACTAGATGCGCCAATGTCGACTCTTCGACCGCTCTGAACGGTCCAATCTCATTTCCGCTCGGACTAATAACACCGATGATAGCTGCAAGAAGCAGGGCGACGTAGTTACTCGTCGTGGCGAACACGGCGCCGGATATTGCCATTGACACTGCGCCGAGGAGCAAAGTGCGACGTCGTCCAAGCGTGTCGGCGATGAGGGTAAGCAGAAGACTGACAACTACATCTCCCAACAACGTCAGTGACATGAAAAGTCCAATCTGTTCGTCCGAGAAGCCTTGTTCTTGGAAGAAGAGTGCTAGGATGAGCGCGACACTGCCATATGCGAAAAGACGGATGTAACGCGCCAGGATGATAATGTAGACATCTTTTCCGGCTTGTTTCATAGTCGCGAGGCCCAGTTCGCGACCGAGCCACTGTGCCGCTCTAATAGGCGCATCTTGTATAGGCATAATCCAGAGTCAAGAGTTAGGTGTGGTCGTCTCGAATGCGCCATTCACGTGAATGTGTTTGGCAAAGCGAAGGGATGGCGACTCTTGGAGGTACTGAGGCTGATGCACCAGGGTCCTAAGGCATTAGAAAGGTTGGAAAGACTCTAGAACGCAAGAGTTAGGAAGAAGCTTTGGTTTAGAATTGCTTTTGCGGGCTCATCCAGGACCCGAGTATTTAGTGTTGCCTGGAGGGGAGCCTAGTCGAGGTGCCCCATACGTCAGCGCCTGCATTTTGCCGGATGTGGGAAGGGGCAGAGGATATGCGGCATGTCGTACACGCCGAAAAGGGCGCTTCAAGGGCTGCTTTGCGTCGTCAAAATAGTCGCTTAACACTCGCGTTGGGCAATTGGTAAACAAGTGTTGGGCTCATAATAAGCTGCTGTCTGTTGCATCTGCCGTTGATCGTCTTTGTGACAATACTGGCGTCTTCACATGTCTAGAGCGTAAACTTCAACTTGTCGCACAAGCACCAGAAGCTATAAGATAAAATCTGATTGCCCATATTAAAGAACACCTGAACACACCAAGGAAAGAGACCTAGTGGCCACCACAAATTGTAATGCAGACACCAGCACATCCCAGAAATCCAAAACGAGAGCCCTCATTCTATCCGCTCGGCTGTCGCCATGCTAGCACACAGGTTCGGAGTGGAAACGTGGAAACGGTGACGAACGGGAGAGACATGGCGGTCATGTAGTCAGTGAGCATTATGGTAGTACCGCGCCAATCCTCGCATCGCATAAACACGGCAGCTTATTTCACCCACGTAGTATGCCGAGCGTCCGTAAACACTGGTACGTTTCTCCGACACATAACGACTCTTCCTCTTCTCTAGCAGCAGCCTCCGCCAGATCCGTTTTGCACACCTTGGCCCTGGCCGATGGGAACTGTGGGCTTGGTGTTGGCGGTCGTGGTACCCATGCGCTCCTTGATCTGGCGGGCCATGGTAAGGAAAGCTTGCTCGACGTTGGTAGCGCTCTTTGCCGAGGTCTCGAGGAACGGGATGCCGAGACTGTCTGCGAACTCCTGGTGATGTTGTTAGATGCCGAGGGTGCGCGGTGAGTGAGGGCATGAGCGTACCTTTGCTACAGTGTACTCGACGACCTTCTTGTCCGCCATATCGGACTTGTTGCCCACTAGCAGCTTGTTGACGCCCTCGGTTGCGTATCGGTCAATCTCCTGCAGCCACTGCTTCACGTTGTTGAACGAGTCCATGTCGGTGACATCGTAGACAACGCAGATGCCGTGGGCGCCGCGGTAGTACGAGGATGTGATGGTTCGGAAACGCTCTTGGCCGGCAGTATCCCACTGTCATGGCTGTTAGCACGCGCCCCCAGATACTGCAACCCCGGGCATACGCACAATCTGTAGCTTCACCGTCTTGCCATCGAGCTCGATGGTTCGGATTTTCTGGTCCTTGTTAGTCTACCGCCCGTCTAGGCTGCAAGTGCGCGGGTGGACGCACAAAGTCGACGCCGATGGTCGAGATGTAGCTCTCGGTGTATGTGTCGTCTGCGAAACGGAGCAGCAGGCAGGACTTTCCCACACCAGAGTCACCGATGAGGAGGAGCTTGAAGAGGTAGTCGTATCTGTTGCAGGGCGCACCGTCAGCGGGAGCCATCCACGGCGGGGACGACAGCAGCAGGACTGCAGCCGGTATAAAAAGCACTCTGCAGACATCCGAGTTAGCATGGTCCCAGGCCCAGATTCGGCGTTGCCCGTTTCCCAGCCTGTGGCGGTGGGCGTCGCGCGGAGGTTACGTACCACTCAGGGTTCATGATGGCGGTGTTGCGGGGTGGAGAGGAAGGCAGAGGCTATGGATGTAAGTCGGGAGGGGTTTATCAAAGGCAGCAGTCGTGGGGGTATCGCGGGTCGTCGAGGCGGACGGTGTCAAGTAGAGGTGGACGAGGTGCAATGCGCGGATACCAGATGTGAATTAGCTTGGCATCCAGCCCAAATCCGTGGTCACAAGTTGCCGTAGCTCGTCGCCCCATGGGAACATCACATTCACGCCCGCTGGTCTGCCGCCTAACTTTCTCCAGTGACATGTCGGCTGCGCTCTCTGACGCACAACGCCTAGTCTGACCCGTTTCATTCCACGGCTCCGAGACAGTGGCAGGCCATACATCATAATCCAACACATGCCATCAGTGCACGCACGTGACAGCCGCCAGGGTCCACGCAAGTCAGTCAGCCAGCCATGGCACACGCATCATCACTTTCACTCCACAAACGTGCCCTTTTTCAGCCTAGTCTTTTTTTTTCATAGAATGGAGAATGTGTCGTTCGTTCGCAGGAGTATGCGCTTCTATCTACGTCGTTGCCTTTGACGTAGCCCGACCTGCTGCTTCCATAGCACCAGTAAACCCAGGCCTCCCATATATTACAGACATCAGGATAAGTTCATCGCAAACACATTACATTATCTTGCCAAAAGCAGGGATCAGCGTTTGGGCCAACCAGAAGGAAAACACGAGCTTGGGTCCCGTCATGAGCAGCTTGGGTGTCAGTCCCTTGAAAAAGGAAGTGAATCCCTCGTGCTTCATCATGTTGGACACGATCCGGAAGCCGCTCTCGGGGTTCTCAAAGTTCCTGTTCTGGATACGGGTCTTGATGACATCGAGAGGAGCAGAGACGACGAGCGACGCGCTCGCTCCGGCAATGGAGGCAACAAAGTTCTGCGACCATGATGCCGAGTTGTAATCGCTGAGCTTGTAGAGGTATTCCTTGGCGACGGCGGAACCACCGAAGAGCTGTGTTTACGTTAGTACATGCTTGCTTACGTAGAGTGCTGGTACATACCGCAAACGAGCCTGGCGCGTTACGTGCTGCGGTCCATCCCCAACCACGGTATAGCCCAAATCCTTCGTCCGAGACAATCTTGAACAGACCACGGCCGCGGAAAGCCTCGGGGTTTGTTTGTCGCTTGATCTTGAGTACGTCCAACGGCAGGAGGACAATCTCACCAATACCGATGATGGAACCTGCAGTCGCATGCATGATGGCCTTGCCGTTGCCCTTGCCAAATGCGCGGTCGAAGCTGTCGCCGTGGTTGTGCGCAAGGTAGTCCCGTACAAAGGGCTGTCCGCCAAACTTGTATACTCGCTGGAGCACCTTGTATGCGGCAGCGTAGCCGAGACCGGGGAAGAGAGAGAAGAAACGACCCGAGACCGAGGCGCTGGCCGCGTCGCGGAAGACGACCTTGTTGAGATGCGCTGCGTTTTCAATCTGCAGTTGCTCGAGTCAGACGCGATTGTGGGGTAGTGTCGTGGACATGTCGCACCTTTCCAATGTTGCTCATCAACCTCTTCGCTGTCGTGTCGACGGGGTGGAAGACCATGAGCTCTGCAATACCCGCACATCCTGTTCATGTCAGACATGTGAAATTGCCGCAAGAACGGTACACGTACCTGCACCCAATACTCTAGCTGTGTTGGACTCCCTCTTGTACACCTTTGCGGACGAGTTGGTGCCAGCAGCGGCCTGCGCAACCTTTGCTACGGCTTCGGAAGGTGATGGCGTCATGATCGAAGATTCCAAGCAACGAGGGAAATTGAAAATTGACAGGTGTTAGAGGGAGCAACAGCGCAAGGCAATTGCGGTACCGAGCAATGAAGGACGGGAGCTAGAGATAAGATGCTCGACGATACCCGCTCCAAAAAAAAAGTCGTCGGGGAAGCGAGTTCAACGTCCGGTGTCGCCCCGCCAAGTCGCGCTACTCTGCACCCCTCAAGACTCCTCCATCGCGTCATTAGACAAAACACCGGCATTGTCAGCGCTGAAAGAAGTCGTGTCGCATTGAACGCCTTCCCAGAACTTTTTTCTTTTCCCAAGTCGCATGCAGACTTTGGACAGACACATACACTATCCGTTCACCTTGCTAGCTCACGAAGTAAAACACCACGAATATCTTGACGGTAGGTTATGGCCGGCATCATGTATACTCGGTGGTCAATATTCACCTGCTTGAGTAACCAGTTACATGCACAGGACTGAAACGGTCCGACCAAAAAATCCTGGAAGTTGCCATGAGGCTGTGCAACAACCACAAGGCTTAAAGACACCAGGCGCCCAGCCAGCAGGTCCTGGAAGTCTTCTCCGTTGCCAGCATCACACCAGAACACTCCCGCCCCAGGGTATTTCCCAAAACCTCGCTGAAATGTTCGATAAACTGCGCGGCAAGTCGCCATCCGGTCATTCCAAAGGAGAATCAATTGACGACACCCCCAATGATTCATCTGCACCCCCACCACCTGCCTACACAATTGCCTCCTCTTCTGTATACACACCATCAGCACCCGTGCAAACACGTTTCGCCTCTTTGTCTCTCCACAAGGAAGACCGTCTCCGGTTCCTGCGCTTTCCCGAGCCCGTCATCTCCAGCTGTCGCGCAACCGTGCTAAGAACTTGGCCTCAAGGCATCGACCAAGAGCGCCGGTACGCAAACAGTCAAGAGATGAAACTCGACGGCTACCCTTGGCGTGGACATGGCAAAGAGGGGGTCCACGCACGGCGTCTGATGAACGGTCTATTAGCGACTCTACACGCCTCAGGATGGCTCTTGACGCTCAACACCGATATCAGCAAGAACGCCGTGGACAAAGATACCTTGCTGTTCCGGTACCAGAGTCCACCACCAGCGCCGCACGAATGGTGTATTGTCTCGTTCAGTCGACAGGACCGGCTGCGCTTTATAGACGCACCTGCTTCGTTGTATAGCTCCCTCCCATCTCGTATAGGAGCCAGCTGGATCTCGGCATCCGAAGAGCATTCGCCCGGCATCTGGGAGTACAAACTCAGAGGCTACCCATGGCAGGCTAGTGGAGAAGAAACGATGAGGGTGAGAGAATTACTGATAGCACTGGTAGAGATGTTGGAGGAGGAAGGATGGAGTGTGTATGCTAGTATCGATCAGAAGAGCAGTGGAGGGCAGGGCGTGAGCGAAACGGATACTTGGCATTGCTGTAGAGCGAAGGGGTGGGAGAAGGGTATGCCCGTCTATCTTCGGTAACCTGGCGGGGAGCGAGACTGAAGTAGCAGTGTGCGGAAGACTCTTTGGGCTGGTTTGCAAGATTTCAATGCAGAACCACGTGCTTTTAAACAATGTATTGCTTGCTTGAAATAGTCTAAATACCCAAACGCCGCTTATGCATATCATCAAGTGGGTATACACGAACTTTACAGGCTAATTTTCCAGCTCCCACGACGCTCAAGAGGGAGGGCTGCCAATCTCCTTCTTTACCCAGTTCTCCAATCCACCAAGAGCAATGATCTCCTGCACATTGGGAGGCAGCTCGCCGACCTTGACGCTCCACTTGGCGCCATCGGGCCCTTCTTGTACAGAGACAGTACTCCTGTGAACATTCCACTCAAGTGTCCAACCAGTGCGGCGGGTCAACTGCTTGGCTTGGCTAGGCTGAGCAGCAGCGGCCGGGGGTGGTGAATCAAGCGATTCAGCGTTGTTTGAAGGCTCCTTGATAGCTTGCTGCGACGACAAAGCGTCATTGGAAGAGAAGACCTCGCGGAGACGGTTGGCCAACTTGGGGACCTCGACACCCATCAAAGCGTTGTTGATGCTGTTGCGGCTGAAGATGTTACCAAAGCTACCAGAGACGACGAGCGGAATACCCTTTGCCAGGATGGCAGTTGCAGCCTGCTCACGACTGCTACCGCAGCCAAAGTTGAAACCTGACACGAGAACATCACCGGCTTTGGCAATCTGACCAAAGTTGGGATCGTAGTTCTCCATGCACACTTCTGCCATCTTCTCGCGGGTTACGTCGTCTTGGTATGTGTATTTACCAGGGTAGATACCATCAGTGTTGATGTTGTCGGCATCGCAGAAGACAATCTCGCCGCTAATCTTCTCGGGGAAGCCAGGGAGGATCTCAGTCAAAGTTTCAACTTCTGAACCTGGTGCTGCGGGCGGATCCACGGATTGTGTCTCGGGCTCGGCGTTGCCAAAGGTACCGATAGCAGCCTCAGCATCCTTGATGGCCTTCTCAAGCATATCCTCGATAGTCATCATACGTTCTTCCTCGGGAACACCATCGCCCTCTCCTCGCCGAACGCCCGCATAGCCTTCAGGAGCCTCGTACCACCCGGGACCTGAGATCTTGCCCGACAAAGCACTTGCTGCAACTACTTCAGGGCTGGCAAGGTAGGCCTTGGCGTCAGGCGATCCCATACGACCCTTGAAGTTACGGTTACTTGCGCTAATACCGACCTCGCCAGGCTCAAGGAGACCGGTACCGAGTCCAATGCAAGGACCACAGCCAGAAGGCAGTGGCTGCGCGCCAGCTTCCAGAAGCGCCTGCCAGTCACCAGCTTCTTCCGCAGCCTTTTGTTCAGGAATTGAGGCAGCGGCGATGTAGAAGTTGACATTGTCGGGGATCTTGGGGATCTTGCCGCCATTCAGAACAGCAGCATCCTTGAAGACGTTGGCGGCGGCAGCGAGATCGGAAGCGCGGGAGTTTGTGCAAGATACGAGGTATGCCTTGTTGATAGGTATGTTTTGGCTCTGGAGTTCAAGCAGAGGAGTGGCAACCTTGACCGAGTTTGGGCCGGAGACATATGGCGACAGAGTGGAAAGGTCGAGGAAGAGCTCTTTGGCATAGACGGCGCCCTTGTCCGCAGCCAACGCGGGCTTGAAAATGTGACCCATCTTCTCTCCGACAATACCAGTAGCAGTGAAGAGTTTGTCAATTCGTTCGTGAACAAACTGTTGCTGGTGGTGGTCCTTGGCCTGTCCCTCTCCCATGGCGGCTAGAGTCGCCCTTGCGCGAAGCCAGCCGTGAAGGGTGGAGTCGATAGGGAAGAGTCCGGTAAGGGCACCCCATTCAGTCGTCATGTTCGCGATGGTGAGGCGGTCGTCGATGGGTATGCTGCCAAGGGTCTCATCGGTTCCGGTGAACTCGATGGCGTGGTTGAGCACCTCGTCCTTGTTGAAGAGACCTGCCAGAGCAACAATGACGTCCTTGCCTGTCACGCCCTGGGGCATCTTGCCATTCAGAGTGACCTTTGCGACAGGTGGGATCTGCCACCAGGTCTTGCCCGTTGCCCAGATGCTTGCAGCGTCTGTTCGCACGACAGGTGTGCCCAGACATCCAATGCCGCCGTACATGTTGGAGTGGCTGTCGGAAGCGACGGCGAGTGTTCCTGGCCATGCATAGCCCTCCTCTACCATGATCTGGTGGCCGATGCCCCGCCCGGCAGGGTAGAAGACGACGTCCTGCTTCTGGGCAAACTGCTCGATTTGGCTGTACTTTTTCAAGTTCTTCTCCGTCTTGTTCTGCACATCGTGGTCGAGCGTCATGACAATCTGCTTGGGGTCGTTGATCTTGGTGGCTCCAATGCCCATAAACTTGAGAGCGACGGGCCATGAGTTGTCGTGTGTCATGCACTTGTGTGGCTGCAATGTGACATAGTCGCCCGACCTGAGCACTTTGCCCGGCGCAACGCCGACGGCATGTCGCTGCACAATCTTCTCAGTGAGCGTCTGCGGTGTCTTGGGCGTCTCGCTGAGCGAAGAGAGGAAGCTTGCGGCGGGACTCTCTTTCATCGAGGGGAAAACATCCTGGGCCTCGCGACGGCTGGCGGTCGTAGCAAACGTGCGTGGCGCGAGACATGGTCGAGGCGAAAACGAGGCGGCACGAAGAGCGAGACCTGCTCGGGGCTACATTGGGAAACATTAGATGGGACGCCGCACGAGACAATTCTTTTTGCAACATACTGCTAGTTGCCTGCGGCCCAAGAGCCGGGCGGCCCGTAGCGACATTGCCATTGCTGGTACTCGGGGATGGCAGCAATGTGGTGGATGCAACGGCTGTGAATGCGCCCGCCCTGTTGTTTCCCCAGACAAAAATTCCCCACCGAACTTCGGCGCCAGTCATCCATTCCCTCGCGCTGCCATTGGACACAGCCCGACGCGCTCAATGGCTTCGCATAATGCACTCAACGCCCACGCGGGGAGCATGCAGCCTCTACCATAGCGGACGGTGCCCGAGTGCTCTGCATCTGTGGCCCACCATGTCCATGTTGCATGCGCGCCCGAAGTCGGAAGCAGCAGGCGGTGGTGAGAGGGCCAGTAGTAGCAGAGTCATTCTTCGTATGACGCGACGTGAGAAGACTTCTGTACAAACCGCCCCTCTTCGCGCATTTTCTCTCATGTCACTTCGGTTCTCCTCTGCACACAACACTACTACTTACCTCTGAACCCGTCGTCGCCATGGTCAACCGCTCTGACGTCAACTACTTTGGCGCTGGCCCTGCACCCTTGCCCACCGAGGTCCTCGAAAAGGCCTCGCAGGTGCTCCTCAACTACAAAGACAAGGGCATCGGTCTTTGCGAAATCTCCCACCGCTCGCCAGAAGCCAATGAGATTCTTGCAGACACCAAGAAGGCACTTGCCGACTTGCTCGAAATCCCCGACGACTACGAGATCCTCTTCCTCCAAAGCGGTGGTAGCGGCGAGTTCAGTGCCACAGTATATAACCTCGTCTCGATATGGGTAGAGAAGAAGCGCGCAAAGATCGCGGAAGAGGTGGGCGACAACAAGGATGAGCTGATCAAGAGGCTGCGCAAGGTCGTCGATGAGGAGCTCAAGCTCGACTACCTCGTCACCGGCTCTTGGTCGCTCAAGGCTTCGCAAGAGGCGGCGCGTCTGGTAGGAGCCAAGCACGTCAACGTAGCTACCGACTCGCGCAAGGTCAATGACGGCAAATTTGGAAAAATCGCACCGGAAGACCAGTGGAGCCTCACACCGCGTTCCAACGGTGGGCCTGCCTTTGTCTACTTCTGCGACAACGAGACCGTGGACGGAGTCGAGTTCCCGTCTTTTCCCCAGAGCCTCGAGGGCGACGACGCGCCGTTGGTCTGTGCCGACATGTCGTCAAACTTCATCTCCCGCAAGGTCGATGTGCGCAAGTATGCCATCATCTTCGGTGGCGCCCAAAAGAACATTGGCAATACCGGCATCGCGATTGTCATCATGCGGAAGTCGCTTCTCCCGCCACACTCCACTCCAGCTTCGCCCGACCTCATGAGAGAGCTCAACTTGTCTGTTGGCCCCATTGTGCTCGACTATCCCACCATCGCGAAGAACAACTCGCTCTACAACACACTGCCCATCTTCGACGTCTGGGTGGCTGGCCAGGTCATGTCTGGACTAGTCAACTCCTACGGCACCAAGCGTATCGGTGGTCAGGAAGAAGTCTCCAACGAAAAGGCCCGGCTCATCTATGAGACGCTTGAGAAGTACTCCAATGTCTACCAGGTCGTGCCCGACAAGACTGTGCGCAGCAGAATGAACATTTGCTTCCGTGTCTCTGGTGGAGACGCAGACAAGGAGAAGGCTTTCCTTGCGGGTGCAGAGAAGAAAGGTCTGCTAGGCTTGAAGGGACACCGCAGCGTAGGTGGCATCCGTGCTAGTAATTGTAAGTGCTTCTATACATTCCGTGTTATCGATGGGTCTTTGAGTCATGCTTCGAGTCGTGATTTTACAGGGTACGTTGGATTACGTGGCTTGCAAGCCAACGTGGTCTAACGTGCTCAATCCAAGGTTCCACCCGAGGCAAAGCTACCCAACAACCCAGGCTAACTTCTTTTGTGCTGTAGACAATGCTGTCTCGCTAGACGGTACCAAGCTGCTTGTTGCGTACCTTGAAGAATATGCAAAGTCCGCGTAAGTAAAGCTTTGCACAATAGCATGAACGAGTCTACGAACCTGCCCTAAAAGGCGACGTGTGACCAAAAAAAAATAGTAATACCCCCTTCGTCATATTGGTGTCGTTCAACAGGACACTCATAATCAACGTAGCCAACTTTTAGTCTACACAACCTGGCCTTCCTGGTGATGATCCTGTCTAGGACAACGGACTAGCATGCTCGCGTCTGCCCAGTTCTTCATTTGCATTATCGGAGAATTCTCTGAGGCATACCCCTGTGTCTCGTCCTGTGTGGCTGGGGCAGTGTAAAAGACGGGTGGCTTGGACTTCTCGAAAAATCTTCTCCTTCCATACGAGCATCATTATGCCTTGACGAACTTCGTGCACTACCTGTTATAGGAAAATTTGCAAGTCCTTCATTACTCGGTCTTGGTTTGGGTGGCTTGTTACATCAGACACAAGAGCAGGACGGTAGTGACGAGACCATCAGGGTAGGTAGTACAACGCGAGCGTGACTGTACCACCATGTAGCCGCTGGAGTCTGAAGCACAGCGGCTGCGTAGCAGCCTGTGACAATGCGCACGCTGATCTTCGTGAGGTGGTGCGTATTTGGCGAAGTACTATCGTCTCGAACGCGATGCTTTTCTGCGCCACGATTGTCCCGACCGCTTGACGGATTCTGTAGTCACAAAGTCTGTTCAGTGGAGAACCAAGCAGCGCCAAGTTGCTGTTGAACTTGGTACCCCATCCGAGCATCTCAGTCGGCTCCTTCCGTCTTGCACCCCATGGACGCTCTCGCATCCTTCAATCTTACACTCATGTCTTCGAATCGTTCCTACTGGTCAACTATGCAAGACTGTCCCATCTGCAACACTCGACATAGCATTGGCTCGTGGCTTTACCCGTCACCCTCCGTTCTCTATAATATCTTGCTTATACCTTGCCGCTAGCCAAATCCACTGCGGACCGTGTCATGAACTTGCGAGGCCCTCCCCGCGACGGTTGAGCCGACAGGGGTTCTGGAGTCCGCAGTGTCTCGGACAGGGTTGAAGCGAGGATCTGCGGCACAGTCTAAACCCAGCTCGCATCAGAACTCTAGTCCGACCACATCCACCTCACCACCACCGACTTTGCGCCATTCTCTACATCGGTGCTTCGGCGCTCGAAATAGCTTCCCAGGAATCCAAGTATAGTGCTCAGCGTCAGAAGAAATTGTGCGCCTCAGAATCAACTTGAAGAATACTGTCGCGCTGTAACGAGAGCCAAAGAGGTGTTCGGTGGAGTTTGACGCACACGTCCACTGGACAACGTCAAGCAATGACGTCTTACTGGACCCAGAACTTGTTCAACCCGGTCAATAATCTAGCGGGGCCAGAGCGAGAGGTATTCCAAGGCGGCTGACTAGTCTTGGGCGCAACCGTACCAACACGGGTTTCGCTGCTTCCGCTGCCCAGGTTACCCAGTAGTGGCTCGCATGAGATTGAAACCCACTCCCACCCATTGCGGGATGATACGACCTGTAATATGAACCGAATGGATCTCTGCCAATGCGGGTCCATTCAGCCAATGACCGGATAGACGCCTGAGGACCGCTGTTCCGAAACCGTGCGTTGCTGCTACCGCCCAGTGGTTTTGTCATATACCGTTTGGAGTCTCGTACCCATCTCCTGTCTCTTACGTCTAATGCTCACGCTGTTTCCCCTTCTTTCGTTGCTCTGCTGGCAGGCTTAGCCATTTCCTTCTTTGACGCTGAGCTGGTTACTCTTTCGTTTACGACGTCAGTCACACGGTCTCCATGAATACCTAGTCGATTTCCTTTCTTCAGCCGCTGCTGGTTACCAGCGAGACAATATTATTCCTTCTACACCTGTTGTAACTGAAGCCGGCAAGATGGAATCATGGGCGGACCATTTCCCTCAGCTCGAGGCCCGATCGCACTTCAACTTGACTCTCAACACTTCGGCCGTCCGTCAAGTTCCTTGGACACAAACAAACACGACAAGGACCCTTATCGCAAGTCTACAGCTGCAGCAAGTACAAACGCTTCGGACGACACATCTTACCCTGGGAGCATTCAGCCTTGCTTTGACGCTGTTGACGGTCCATCGAATTGTCTCAGACGCACGGCGTGCTGCAGCTCTCCAGGTCCTCCCCAGGAAGAAGTAAGTACAAGGTAGAAGAGGGTGGCAACATCACTAACAAACTATAGGAGGTTCAATGCACTGCACAATGTTCATCCTGCCGAGACTTTCCCACTCGCATTGGCCTGCGGTGCCGTTTTACAACAAATTGTCTTCGTATCAGTGCAGGGCACTACACTCCAAAGTGTGTTTTCTAGGAGTTGTCGCGGACTGGCAATGATCACATTTCCTGGTACGCCTAGCGCATAGTGCGATCTGCGGATGAAGCGACTGACGAGCGGCAGCCATATTTCTAATCGGGTACATCACCTTGGTTTTCGGCATCGAAGTCGTGTTCAGAGCCTACAGAAAAGACCGATTCGCTCCACGCGGCAAATGGAACACAATAATATGTATCGCTGTCGTATCGTTCATGCTTCTACTCACCTGGATGCCAACAGTCGCCTGGCCATCACCAAACACTTGCTTCGGCGGTCTCATCTGGTTTCCTATGCGATACGATCTCCTCATGTTGGTTTTTCTTTCGGTTCTTGTCTTTCTCTTGCTTTTGGCAGCTGCTCTGATCAGCATCCAATTGATGAGAACGCCGGAGATCGATCACAATGAGCGTATCTCAGCTTCGCGCATGACCTATTTCTTGATTGTGGCTGCGCTTATCTACGTGAGTATCTTTACTCCTTCCTTGGCTTCTCTGGCTGACCATCGTAGATTCTTGTCATCCCAGTCGAAGTACAGTCTCTTCGACGAGAATTTATGGAGGCACTGGCCGCTTCCCGGGTCGCAGAAATCTCGCTATTCTCCTCTGGGATGGTCATCACCTTCTTCCATCTCTTTCTTCGTACAAATGCAACACGGATGGTCATTCGTCCCATCGAAGAGCTCAAGGCTCCCGCGAAACAGAAACGACCAAAACTCCGATTCTTCGGCCCTAGCGACCTGGAAATGCAGATCAGCGGCCCAATGGCATTGCAAACAACTCATCGTCTACACAGCCAACAAGGCCTGATTGATGTTGGACCAGAGAAGAACCGTGGTGACTTTGACCCCGAGTACTTTGAACGACCCGAGCGAGCTTTGACACCGGCATCGACTAAACCTGGAAGCCCGATTGATCTCACAAAGTGGCCTCTACCACCCGCTCTGGACAATGACGCTACAACACATGAACGCAAGCAAAGCTACTCTCTCTTCCCCACACGTGCTGAAGAGGTACCTCGCCTTCCTCCTACTGTCTACGATCCCAAGACTACCTCGGACGATTCCTCTGTTTCTAAACTCGCCCTACGGCGCTTCACGCGACGAAGCTCGGTCACCAATGTCAGCGATGCTTTCGACTTCCTCAGCAAGCCAAAACTACCATTTGCAGAACGGCACCAACGCATGCAGAGTACCGATAGTAGCGCGACAGTTCAAATTGGTCTCCGCTTCTCAGTTGCGCCTGCAACACTTGCAGCAGCCAAATACACGCGAGCTGAACGAGATGTACCTCCGCTGAATCGAGGCTTCACTGATTCAAGCGAAGATTCATTAGGTCTCCCAATCCAGAAGCCTTCTACGACAAGCACATCACCATCGGAAGAGACGCCTAGCCCGAGCACATTTCCCCAACCGCCCCCGCATGGTGACTCACCAACTCGGCCCAGGGCAAACAGCCCAGGACGGACTCCAGCTTTCCCTCTCACACCGGCAGCTCAGTCCAACGCCTATCTCCAAGCCCAACGCGAGAAGTTGCTACCTTCCCCACCACCAAAATCACCAAACCCTCCTCCACGCTTCGCAACCCCTACACAGCCTGTTGTCCCCGCACCTGCTTGCATAAGCGGACTGCGGATGAATCCTGTGACACCCGTTGCATCAGTCGGTTCACCCACTACAGCATCACAACCAGCAACGCCCGCGTCGGTTGCTAACCTTGCACGATCAAACAGTGGCCGTGCATCTCCGTCGCCCACAGCCTGCATTCCACTTGGTGCAGGCACAATGTCACGCAATCCGCGACCCAATGGCTGGATCTGAGGCATGCGAGTGCTTATGAGGGTCTTTTTTTCCTTTCTACCGCTAGACCAGGTTCGGCGACGAGCCGCTGTACGATAAACTGGGAAGATGCAGGTTCCTGGATTTCTTGTTTCTATGCTTTGATGACTTGGGTGGTTCGCGTCTGGGCAACATACCCACATAGGCGTTACAGTTTCGGTTTCACGTTTGCACAACTCCTGCAACAGCGTCTCGCACAAGCCCGTCTTGGCTTTGTCGCATGAAGACCATGGGCTTGCTGTAGGCTTTCAGACCCCGCCGGACTTCCATCGTCACGTTGCTTATGATACGAACATTCGTTCACGAACACCGGTGCTGCGCACCCTGCTACGGAACTGGACACAGTATATCCGCTCTCTATACCCGCACCTTTTCCAGCCCCGCTCTCCCTTCCATTTCCCACAGTTGCCTTCTTCACGTCTCATTTACCTTCCCATTGTCTCATCATTGAGCCTGTTAATTATCCAAGAAGGCGGTAGGCCTTGATACGTCATAGTATAGTCAATCTCGCTAGTCCAATTCGAAAGTAGCAAGAATACAAACAAAGTAAAACCATCTCTTCTCATCATGACGCATCTATCCTATGTCAAAATGCCTCCCAGCTGTTGATAGCTAATACGAAACATCTCGATCCCTTTGCACCAATCGCCTGGAAATGCACCCCAGGGGTATACGTCGTAATTAACTTTGCAACTCTTGAATAAAAAGTCGATGTGTATACCTTTAGGATAGAATTTGGTGTTTGTATCACCTTTCCGTCATACCCATGGCTGCATCAACGGGAATAGACTCCATAATTGCCCAGCATAGGGTTGCAACCGTTGATCTGCTCAATCAATGTTCCCGTTCCCACTTTGCTCCCTTCATCCAGGCACGCTACCCAAGAGGAAATCAAACACCCTAGCCAGGCAACTACAGAGGGAGGGTACTATCTTTCTCTTATACGCCAATACTCTACCTAGGCAAATATAGAGGTATTTAACTTTCACCTTGTATGGTGATACCCTACCCGGCCAACTACAGGGGAATACTCGATTCTTCCCTTGTGTGGCGTGCAAGGGCCAGCAGAGTATTCCAAATCTCAGGCTAGACCGGGACCTGGGTGTGAGTGGGGCGTAGATCTGTCTTGTTCTATTCGTCTTTTGCCTCGAGCAGACGAGTCGGACGCATAATAGTGAGACTACCACGTGGCTGGGCGTTGCTATCGAGTATGTGGTTACGTAGGGCTTGTTCGTTGGCGATCCCGTGAACGATGCCAGGGTCTTGACCTCTCCACTGCCCAGCCGGTCCAATTGATGTACGTTCCCTTCATCTCAAAGTGAAACGAGGTGCGTTGCTGTGCGATGGCACGGATGACGAACACGGTACAACAGAACACGTACGCATCGATATCATTCCTTCATTGCTACGTAACTTGTACAACCATGGCGCTTATACTACAGGACAACATTATCTAATTCATCGTCTCCAACGTTGCCAAAACTTCCATCCTACCTTTTCATTGGCTTCTTCAGGCATACGAAACTTGTTTTGCTCTTTCCCTCTACGCCTTCCTACCCAAGCAAACCAAATCACTAAGCCAACTACCATGAACGCTACGACGAGTAACGTCTGCAACGGCTCCGCAAACACGGCTCTGCTCAACAGGAAGAGACTAACGCAGCAAAAGATGATGGGCGTGGTGATCCAAGTTTTATACGGACGTTCTAGATCCGGTTCGCGGACGCGAAGGATGATGAGGCCAAGTACTGTTTGAAAGTAGAACGCGTACCCTGCTACACCGTAGAAGGTGACGAGAGTATCGAAGCTGCCGACAACGATGTAAATGGCCGTTAGAGCGGCGTTGAGCACCATTGCGGAAATAGGCGTGAAGAAGAAGCCTGCATCAGCGTCTGCAAACCAGCTCACTAGCTTCTTTGGTATCTTGCTCTTCCTTTGTGTTGAGTTCATGCTGTGCAAGCGGATTGCGCGATGATTCTTTCCTAGACCAATGTTCCCGAACAGAGAAGGAAGATAACCCTCTTTGCCAGCGGCGTAGACAAGGCGGCCAGATGTGAATGTTGTCGCGTTCAGTGCACCAAAACATGATCCCGAGACAAACAATGCAAGTATGAGCGAGCCAATAGGACCAAACACTTGTGATCCAAAGGCTACGGCGACGGTGTTGGACGATTCGATAACGGAGGTGGGAAGTACGAGGAAATAGGATATGTTGGCGAGGATGTAGCAGAGTATGACGAGTGGGAGAGAGGTGTGGATGACACGGGGCAGATCGCGGGTCGGGTTCTTGAACTCGGCAGTCACGTAATTGACCTGATATCATTAGTGGAGGTCGGGGAATCGAGGAAGTCTTGACTTACGTTATCCCAGCCATCGAAAGCCCAGAGCCCGGCATAGAGCGCCACAGCCCAGTTGCTAACGTTTTCGCTAGTATCCTCAAACCAGCCGCGGTTCTTCCAGTCTTGATTCGCGTCGCCCTTGTATGACAGCCCTGTCGCTGCGACTATAATGCCAATGACTGTGACTCCCGTAAGTGCGAAGAACTTTAGAAACATGAAGACGTCGGCGCTTCTGGTCCCCAGCTTGGTGGATACACAGTTCAGTAGCGTGACGGCCACAAGCCCCACCAAAGCCACGCCCTTGTTCAACCATGTGCTCGCGTCCACGGCTTCGGCGCCAATTATTGCGCGTACTAAATATTCTCCAAATATTATGGCGATGATGGCTGCTGAGCCTGGTTTCAGCACCACGACTGCGCACCATGTGAACAAGAATCCCGCCCACTCTCCGAATATCTTGGATAAATAGACTTGTGCACCGCCGTTGAGTGGTATAGCACCTCCGAGCTCCGCATAACTTGCGGCACCCGTCCATGCCAGTATTCCGGCCACGACCCAGACAATAAGGGACGCGCCTGGCGACCCAGCATTCTTGTTGACTTGTGACGGCGAAGAGAAGATTCCACTTCCTATTATAAGCCCGACTACTAACGACAGCCCATTAAGGTATGTCAAACTCTTGTTCTTCTCCAGCGAGCCGCCGTTGAGCGCGTTGGACGGATCTAGAGCTGGGTTTGCGGGAGCGCCCAGTGCTGTATATCCCTGTGCAGTGCTCGAGAGGGGAAACAGTTTGGGTGCGAAGTCGAAGGCCGAGGATACGCTGTACGAGCGATTGTGCCGTGGTCTATTCGGATCGTGACCAGCAGGGTTCAGTTCTGACAAGGGGTCTTCATCATCGAATGACAGTCTGCGCGAAGAAGGCGCGCCCGAGGTAGAAGAGTCTTCCGAAGTCCGGCGCGAAGGGTGAGAAGAGGAGGCCAGTGAGGCAAGTTCGAGGGAATCGCGAGTCGGCGGTGGGAGGTTGGAATAGCGGCCGGTCATGATGCGGAGGGAAGGGCTGCGCGCAACTCTACCTGCTAGCCATGGAGAGAAGATATGATATGATAAGCGGAGTAGTAGATAGGGGCAGTATCCAGCACCCCTTTCTCAAGCATTCACAGCGGCCGTGTATGAGTGGTGAAGCTTGCATGCGCTGTTGGAACCGACGGGCTCCTATGCCGTCATTGGACTAGCCCCCGTTTCGACGCTAGGCCCAGAAGCTACATCGGCTTGGGAAAGCTCGACTGCGAGCCCGAACACATGCCGTTGAAGGTACTCGCTGAGTCCTGCATGAATTCCTAGATGCACACGAAACAGCGTATACCTTTACGGCCCTTCATAGACACAGCGTGCGTACACGATTTCCATCTTGGTAGTTGTCAGGAATCCACAGTGTTTGCATGAGCCTCGCCTTATCGATAAGCCGAAAAAATGTGGGAGTCGTTCACAAGTGGAGGCTTGGCGTAGATCAGGTCGCGCATCCTTCCGCCTACGAATACGACAAGTGTACGACATGCGCATACGACAAGGTGATGCGTGGTCTCAGTCTGCAACCCGTGGGCTGGCGGCGCGCCCCACGTCTCCCATGCCTCCGACCGCGTATAGCTCTACGATGGGCGGGCACGTTGGAGAGGAAGTCGAGAGCTGAAGGAATCAAGGTCGAATCGCTCACTGCTAAATGGCAGCCACATTGGGATCGACTGTCGTCTCGATGGCACGACTTACGCGAGTCCGACAGAGGAAATGCATACGTGCTGCCCATGTTCCCATACCCTTCCGGCACCCTCCATCTCGGCCACCTGCGCGTATACACGATATCCGATGTCCTCTCCAGATACAAGCATATGCATGGCTACAATGTCCTGCACCCCATCGGATGGGATGCATTCGGTCTGCCGGCTGAGAATGCAGCGATCGAGCGAGGAGTACATCCAGAGAAATGGACGCTGCAGAATATCGATACTATGAAGGGCCAGATGAAGGAAATGGGTGGACGTTGGGACTGGGACGCTGTACGGAAAACAATGTTTCTAGTCAAGCAAGGGCTGATGAATGTATGTAGGAAATACGAACATGCGATCCCCATTTCTACAAGCATACTCAGCGGATCTTTCTTATGCTCCATGAACGCGGACTAGCCTACCAAGCCGAATCGCTTGTGAACTACGATCCCGTCGATAAAACCGTCCTAGCGAACGAACAAGTAGATGCCAATGGCTGTTCCTGGCGCTCCGGCGCAAAGGTCGAGAAGGTGATGCTAAAGCAATGGTTTTTGAAGATCAAGGAGTTTCAAGAACCTCTGCTAAAGGATCTGGACGCTCTTGCCCGAGACGGAAGGTGGCCTGAGAAGGTCCTTGCAATGCAGAGAAACTGGATCGGCAAGTCTGAAGGCGCACAACTTTGGTTCGACGTCATCTCTACCGACAGCGAAATGCGCTTTGAGCCCGTCGATGTCTTTACTACCAGAGCTGATACATTGTTCGGAGTGCAGTACATTGCTCTCTCAATGCGCCATCCAATCGTCCAGCAGTTGGCTATAGAGGGCGAAGAGCTTCGCGCCTTTATGGAGCGAGCAAAAGAACTACCTCCAGACACCAAGGAGGGGTTCAGGCTGCGAGCAATTGTAGCACGCAACCCGCTCGCGCACGTCAAAGGCACTACGGGACCTTCTATACCTGTCTATGTGGCCCCGTATGTTTTGGATGACTACGGCTCTGGCGCTGTGATGGGCGTTCCGGGCCACGATGCGCGAGACCATGCCTTTTGGCGAACGAATGTCGGCGATGAGCCAGTCAAGGTGGTTGTATCTGCTAAGAAAGGTACCCTGCCACTACCACTTGTACCGCGCAGTGGTAAAGACACACCTATGACTGAGAAAGGTTTTGTTGCTGCTGACATTGAGCATTTTGGTGGTATGACCTCAAAGCAAGCGGCGAATGAGGTTGTGCGAGCAATAATCGACACAGGGAAGCCGGCTCAGAAGACAGCAAAATGGCGACTTCGAGACTGGTTGATAAGTCGGCAGCGTTACTGGGGCACACCTATTCCTGTTGTTCATTGTGACTCTTGTGGAGCTGTTCCTGTGCCTGAGGAGGACCTCCCAGTCGAGTTACCGAACTTGCCCGACAGTTTCTTCGAGGGACGCAAAGGCAACCCACTAGCAGAAGACGAGAATTGGAAAAAGACAGCCTGTCCAAAGTGCGGCTCAGCTGCTGAGCGAGAGACAGATACTATGGACACTTTCATGGACTCGTCTTGGTACTTCTTCAGGTTTTTGGATCCGAAGAACGAGCATGCCTTGGTCGACCCCACAAAGACGAATAGCGGGATGCCTGTAGACCTCTATGTTGGCGGTGTAGAGCACGCGATCCTCCATCTCCTGTACGCGCGCTTCATATCAAAGTTCCTAGCAACCACTCCATCGTGGCCCAAGGGCCATCTCACGAATGGCGAACCTTTCACACGCCTCATTACCCAAGGTATGGTTCACGGAGAGACCTTCACAGATCCCGAAAATGGTCGCTTCTTGCGTCCAGATGAAGTCGACTTGACGAATCCTTCCAAACCTATCATCAAGGCCAGTGGTGTCACTCCAAATGTCAGCTTTGAGAAGATGTCGAAGAGCAAGTACAATGGCGTGGACCCGGGAGCTACGATCGCCAAGTATGGCGCGGACGCAACGCGCGCGCATATGCTTTTCCAGGCTCCTGTCAGTGACGTCCTTGAGTGGGCCGAGAAAAAGATTACTGGCGTGCAACGGTGGTTGCATCGAGTCATCAAACTTTCCACTGCGCCCTGGATTCCTGATGATGAAGTAGGGAAATTTATAGTGCCGGAACATGCTGATAAGAAACTCCTCAATATCTTGCAGGATATTCCAACAAGCGAGGACTCTATGAATGCTACACGCGAAAGCCTAGTGTCTTCTCTCAAGCAAGACGAAGCGAAGCTCTGGATCAAAACACAAGAAACCATCGCCAGTGTCAACGAGTCGTACTCGCAGACATACTCACTGAATACCATCGTCAGCGATCTAATGACGCTGACGAATACTATCTGGGACACTCCACATACGTCTCACATCACACCATATCTCAAATGGTACTCTATGGCACACCTCGTCCGTATGCTCGCCCCAATCGCGCCTGGTGTTGCCGAGGAAGCCTGGCACCAACTGAACACCTGTACCACATCTCAAACGCACGAAGGCAGCGTACAAACCGTCTTCGCAAAAAGGTTCCCAACCGCCGATCTAGCCATCATACCACTCCTCACTACGACGCGTAAGTGTGTCGTCCAGATAGATGGTAAACGTAAATTCGACGTGGATATCCAGAAGGTCCCCGATTCGATCAGCCCCAAAGACAGCAATGCTGTGACGAAGTTCGTTTTGCGCGAACTAGTGCAGACAGAGGAGGGGAGGGAGTGGTTTGATAGACAAACAGGAAAGATTTGGAAGTTGAGTGCAACGGAGAAAGAGAACGAGGAGTTTGGAGTGGTGCCCGAGGGATGGAAGGTTATTGCTGTAAACTGCGGCGCCCTATGCAATTTCGTCGGACCAAGGAAACAGAAGATGGAAAAGAGTGGATGAAAACTTGTATATATACGATACTTTTCCTCATGAAAACATGTAAAATATACGCAACATATTTCAACTTTGAGGTATACATCATCTGCCTGGGTGTAGTGCAGGAGTGATTCTCGTAGCGAAGACCTTCAGGGTACATTATGGTGTAAAGCATAAATCAGTCTAATTGGAATATTTCTAGCGTGATGTCTTGACTACGTTGTGAGATCAAGGTACCTAAGCAAAATTGCTGGGAACAGGCGCTCAATTGAATCATTTTACTCGGACCGTTTGAACTATACAGGGTAGAGGAATGTAGCATCACATACAGCAACAGTCTGATTGTAGTCTCCAAACCAGGGGATGACTAGACTCCGGTGTACTATTGTCATCTGCGAATACCTTTAGGCTATATTATTCGTGAATGGAAGCCAGTCACAAATGTGATTCCGATGCGGTTGTTCAATCGGGGCAAATCGGAAGGCGAGGAGGCGTCGCAACATCGACAGAGAGCATGGCTGGGTAAGATTGAGGTGCGGTCATTCAAGGTCCAGTACTGCCCGAAGAACATCGATGGTCCAAAAACGTGTTCGGAATGTCGTGGGAGAGGTTACAACGCGATCCTGGGGTTATCTCCTCGCTATTAACTAACCTCGTGGGCACTAGTCGCGCACGGATCTCTTGGAACGCCGGCCGCTTTCCTCTCGAGCTGTGAGAAGCTCTTTCCTCACCAACCCACCCTCTCTCCACTCACCAATCCGTCTACCACATATCTCACAATGCTGAAGAGGTAAGCCAACCGCCCATTGAGTCCAATTGATGATGAATTGAGATGGACTGACGCCTATTTCAACAGTGGGATCCAGCAGGCGCTCCGCGCTTCCATGCGCAGGCCGGCCATCCGCCGCAGCGCATTTTCGCCCATGCCCAAGAGCTTCGCCCCCGCGCTTTCCTCCCGCTTCGCCAGCACCGACGCAACCAAGGATGGCAAGATTCATCAAGTCATTGGGTAAGTCTTCTACCACAACTCATAAGCAATATATACTGACTACCCTACCGAGCCATCGTAGACGTAAGAGGGAAAACTTTTCAAGGCATCGAGACACCGGCCGCTGACCATTAAATGCAGGTCAAGTTCGACACTGAGCAGCTCCCCGCCATTCTCAACGCTGTCACCACCCAGAACGGCGACCAGAAGCTGATTCTCGAAGTTGCTGTAAGGACGCCAAGAATCGAACAAGTAGGGACAGCATCACTGATTCAGGACAGCAACATTTGGGTGAGAACGTCGTGCGATGCATTGCCATGGACGGTACCGAGGGTCTCGTTCGCGGTTCCAAGGCCACCGATACCGGTGCCCCCATCAAGATTCCCGTCGGTCACGGTACCCTTGGTCGTATCATGAACGTCACTGGTGACCCCATTGACGAGCGTGGTCCCATCAAGGCCACCAAGTACGCCCCCATCCACGCCGACCCCCCGGAGTTCACCGAGCAATCCACCTCCGCTGAGGTCCTTGTTACCGGTATCAAGGTTGTCGACCTGTTGGCTCCTTACGCTCGTGGTGGAAAGATTGGTCTTTTCGGAGGTGCTGGTGTCGGAAAGACTGTCTTCATTCAGGAGCTGATTGTAAGGAGACACACTGTCTACAAGCTGAGCATCAGCTAATTGCAGACAGAACAACATCGCCAAGGCCCACGGTGGTTTCTCCGTCTTCACTGGTGTCGGTGAGCGTACCCGTGAGGGTAACGATCTGTACCACGAGATGCAGGAGACTTCCGTCATTCAGCTTGACGGTGACTCCAAGGTCGCCCTTGTCTTCGGTCAGATGAACGAGCCCCCGGGTGCTCGTGCCCGTGTCGCTCTTACCGGTCTTACCGTTGCTGAGGTAAGTCTTCAATACACAGTGTACACAACCCAATACTGATTCGGAGTAGTATTTCCGTGATGAAGAAGGCCAGGACGTGCTTCTCTTTATTGACAATATTTTCCGCTTCACACAGCTAGTGCACCCGTTCCTTAACTCGTCCAAGTACTGACTTTGATGCAGGGCCGGTTCCGAAGTGTCCGCTCTTCTTGGTCGTATCCCCTCCGCCGTCGGTTACCAGCCCACCCTCGCCATCGACATGGGTGTCATGCAGGAGCGTATTACCACCACCACCAAGGGATCCATCACCTCCGTCCAGGCCGTCTACGTGCCCGCTGACGATTTGACTGACCCTGCCCCCGCTACCACCTTCGCCCATTTGGACGCCACCACTGTCTTGTCCCGTGGTATCTCCGAGTTGGGTATCTACCCCGCCGTCGACCCGCTTGACTCCAAGTCCCGCATGTTGGACCCCCGTGTCATCGGTCAGGACCACTACGACACCGCCACCCGCGTCCAGCAGATTCTCCAGGAGTACAAGTCGCTCCAGGATATCATTGCCATTCTCGGTATGGACGAGTTGTCGGAAGCCGACAAGCTTACCGTCGAGCGTGCCCGTAAGATCCAGCGTTTCCTGAGCCAGCCTTTCGCTGTCGCCCAGGTCTTCACTGGTATTGAGGGCAAGCTTGTCGACCTCAAGGACACCATCCGATCATTCAAGGCTATCTTGACTGGTGAGGGTGATGACCTTCCCGAGGGTGAGTCTCCTCCATCTCCGTTTTCACAGCGTACAACTGACAACTCTAGGTGCTTTCTACATGGTTGGTGACTTCGAGTCAGCACGCGCCAAGGGAGAGAAGATTCTTGCTGAGCTCGAGAAGTCATAGACGGACTTTGATGGTGGGTGAAGAGTCGGCCAGAGTGTCTAGTGCAATTCGCTGGTAGTCTCACTTTGTACAAAAGATATACCTCTGAAACTGTGGGACTTTAAGCGGGTGCGTTGATGCGTGGCTTCCTGTAACTTATCGTGCATGAAGAGACCGCTTTTTCCTGTTCAACAAACCTCTGCCTTTTCCCTAGTCGTGATGATTGGACTTCTAACCGCGGGAATCCAGATCGCATCTGCACGCCCTACGAGGGAAAAATCGAACGCCACCCTTGTAGTCGCCTAGGTAGAGTATCGCTATATAAGGAAACCAACTGCTCTCCCTGTAGTCCCCTAGTGGGGCGTTCGATTTTTCCCTCGTATGGCGTGCAGATGCGATCTGGATTCCCGCGGTTAGAAGTCCTCTTCCTAAGCCTGGAAACCGACTCCCAAACCCAAGACAAAACATAGAACTGGAACTGCGATTTACCGAGTGTCGAGAATAGCTAGAACAACATCTACACAATCTGCAATCGATTTCAAAGGTCGGGGTCGGAAAGTCTTGTCTATAGTGACTGTCAGTATATTAGTAGCCAATGCATGTGTACTGTATACCTATCAGTCTTTAACCTGTGCAGTCACCCACTTCTTTCCTCTGCAGTTCAAGAATCCCTAGTTTCCAGCAATGTTAGGATCAATCGACTGATAAAGACTGCTTCAAGCTACCGTACTGTTCACAGCAAGAATTAACATTCCAACTGCCGCATGCACGACCGGATATGAGGAATCGTAGTAAATGATCGCAAGCACACCAGTTTCTTAAAACTACATTGAATCATCCGGTACCTAACACACGACAGAAGATCATACTAGTCACACACCATCTAAAAACTGCTCGTTGTATCCAATATCGGTCATTCTTCTGGAGCACCACATATATGACAAGTGCTTGTGCACAGACTTGCCATCTTCCCAACGATAATTCTTACGCCCAAACTTATTCGTTCAAGTCAAGAGCATGATTCCTCCTTCAAATGGAGTGTGTAGCAGATCGTCGTATTAGATCTATTACAGCATGCTTTCTAAGCGTGCTAGCAGCTTCGAGTGCAGCCTACAGGAGTCAAACTGCGAGCACTAATTATACGATTGAACGAACTCTCGCGAGCGGCCGAGAAGCCATTGCCTCGTACATATTGTTGAAGAGAGACAGAAATGTTGACTTGTTTTACACGACTGGTTGTTGTAATTCGCAAAGTTCGGTCGTAAAGAGACCTCGGACGACCATTGTCTGTGCTCTACTGGAATCAAGATCTTGTTTGGTAATCGATAATAAATATGTACCACGGGCACTGCGAGGGCCCAGCTCAGGGCTCAGGGCTCAGCTGGACCGCAAGTTTCGCACTGTGATGTGACCGCGGCCGCGGCCGCTGCCCTGGGTGTTGTAAGTATGCCATTACAAAGCTGACTTACTTTATTTCGATGTGTGCTGCAAAGATTGCCCTCGGCCGCGGATGTGGTCATGTATGCTCGATACCACTATTGTCAGTTGTGTAACATGTCGTCTCTGCAACATCAGCCCTACTCATGTAACCCTACACTTTCGAGTATGATTTCATGCTTATGAAATAACCAGTTGACGTAACATGGCATCCGTGTGGTGTGTTGTTCTCAGCTTTGACCCAATATCTCTTGTTTGCGTCTCCCCGGGTTGTCGCATGTATTACCCGATGTGCACACTTGATGACCACTGATCTGTCATGCATGCTCTTGTACTAGTGTCCTCTGTGATGAGATTATTGCAGGCGGATGTGCTTCAAGAATCCACCATCATCGACAGTGTTGGGATATTCAGATAAGAGACCAAAATGACCTATTCATATTCTAGATAGTATAGTGAGGATAGCAGAAGAGCCGTTCGTGTTTAACATAAGCGACACGATATGTGTAATCTCATCGACAGGCTGAGAAGCGCGTCCAACTGTGTTCAAGGCATTCGAGACAAACTACATGATGACGAGCATGTTAGTCCGTGCACTTAGTTAGTTGTCACTTGGCTACCATGGTCCAACCTGACGTGACGAGGGTAGAGCCTTGGTGTGAGAGTTGCGCAAATCGCACAGCGTGCTCCTGTACGTGACCAGAGTTGAGAATGGTTAGGTAAACGCGAAAAGCCTCTGGATTTCTGTACAATGAGGACTATTATGACAATGGTCGATCGACAGCCGTTCGGACCGCTTTCGATGTTGTTGTATGTGACACAAACAGTACCAAACGGAAATTGACCCAAGGAAAATGTGGTATCGGTATTGGTATGGTGCTTGTTGTGACGCTTCTATTCGGACTCTTTACTCGTCATTGAGCTTCTCCCTGGCTGGCAGGTCCTTCTCCGACTTGCTCTGTACCATCATTCCCTTGTAGCCGGTGATGGGCTCGGTTCCTTGCGACTGTGGCGTGTTAGTAGGGATACGTGTAGGAGGGGCGCTTGTCAACAGCGTCGGAGTTACGCACCTTCAGGTACTCTTCGGTGGCTTCTTGCCATTCCTTTGTCATGGTACGGGGTCGGATGGGGCTGGCGAACATGCGGCTGAAAGCGAAGACGGCAAAGGCACCGGCGATGACGGCAGAGGAGAGGAGGAAGACGTTGCGGCCCTCATCCGGAGGCGGGGGTCGGCGGGGACCGTGGGGGCCAAAGGCGATGAAATAGGCTGTGTGTAGAGGACGTTGTCAGTGCAATGTTCGTATCGATAATTTTCCGGTATGTCGCGATGACCTCGCGTAGCGCGCACCAGATGCCGCGGGCTAGCTCGGGTACCTCGTTCATAACACAAGATACGTCATACGAGCGCTCGCAGCACCTGGATGCGCCCCATGGGGTTGTACGCACCGGCCTTCTTCTCCTGCATGGTCAACTCCTTCCAGTCGGTCTTCATGCGGTCCCTAAGTGTCATCCACAGGTCGGCCTGCTCTTGGGGAGGCATGTCCTCCCATCGCTTCTCGATGTTGGCGAGGGTTGGGTTGGAGATGGCATGGGCCTGGCGGGATTGCTGGACCTGGCAGGCTACCGGGGCAGCTCTGGGGAGAGCGGTGCGGGTCGCGGTCGATGACATGGCGGCAGCCGAGCTCGAGGCCCGGATGATGGATGAGCGCAACATGGCGGCGGGCGGAGTGGAGAGTGTCGAAAAGTGAAAAAGAAAGGGAGAAGCTTCCCGTCGAGGGACCTACAGCTGCCAATGGATCGTGGTGGTGATGGAGTCGATGGTGGGCCAGGAGAGCTGTCTTGCAAAATGTGGTTGCGGGAGGAACGCCAAGGTGGTGGAACGATCAGTCTTTGGTGGCCCGAGCGCCCCAGTTGGCCTAAAGCCCAGCCTCTCATTGGCCGCGATAGCCATCTATCGTGGGATACAAGAGCGTCAGTCGGATTCAATGCAAGGGTTGCTATGAGGTCAACGCTGTCTGATGACGAGAACTGGCCTGCAACGAACACTCTTAAAGCATGCCAACCACTGAGCGGCTTTTGCGCTCTCCCCAGGTGAGACACCGGAGACGGAGATATGTAGGTACTGGTGCACGGTTGAGGGCACCCTCGCAATACTCGACGTTTTCAACAGCCTATCCAGACTTGTCTCGATCCATACGCGGTCGGCCAAGGGCCTTTGTTGCATAAGTGTCCTCGCTTTTTGTGTGAGCTGTTCGGTCGCCAGCTTTCTCCTTTAGGCCGAAGCAGGCATTATGAATATCGCAAGAAATAAGACAAAATGCTTTGGACATGCTGAATCGAGCGCATCAGAGATCTGGATTGAGTTATATAGCTTATACGTATCCCCAGCATTCCCCTACCTGGTACCTGAGTGAGCATGTAGCATGGACCAGAACGCACGCAAATTCCCTCAAGCGCGGGGTACATCAGTATTGCACGGAGCCAACAACGCAAGTCAATAGAGTCTGCACATCTACAAGCCTCGGTAGAAACTATGAGCGCTTCAAACACTGGAATCGTATGCGCAACTCAATGTGCTTGGTAGACGCGTGTGGATTGCCGTAGCTGTCCCGTGATCGGAGGGTCGGTGCACATCAAAGATCTCGGGGCTCGCATTGGTCTACATCGTCATCTGGAACTCCGAGCTTCAGCTCAAGCAGTAGCTCGAGCTTTCCTCTGCCGCAACAGCTATATGCAGGTACCTCAAGCATCCTGTTCAATGGCCGTAGGGCCGGGCGATCGTGTGGCGGGCTTGTACTGCTTTAAAACACAGCTCTGTCCATCACAGTGCCATCGTGCCGGCCGCGGATACGCCACGCCTCATCTCAAACCATACTTGACTTTGCCTGGCGGAGAGAATCTCGGTGGTGACACAAAACACTCGCTTCCCCACGAACCGGTGATCCGATCAGACTCTGCTGCGCGCTTTGCTTTATCTTATCGAATGACCAAAAGATCCTGCCCACGAGAGCCACCACGGCTACCTGACCCGCGCAGAGGTGTTTTGGACTGCTAGTCTGTGCTCCCGCTGATTACGAGATGCACATATACTTCTTTCGTAAGAGTTTTGATAGAGCGATGCCCTGCGTGGCGTGTCGGGCCTGTATGGCCGGACAGCTTTATGCAGTGTCTATGCGAGGCTGCGAGTACAGTATCACCAGAGCACTTGGCGTTTCAGTCACGAATGCATCTGGAGACATTTACGGATGCCTCGGTCAGGCTACCCTCAGAGTACGTCTGCCCGAGCTACTCGCCTCGCTCTCCGGAGCAGTCCGCGGCCTCGTGTGATTGCGATATGCGCCTCCCGAAGCTGTACGCAACTGTTCTTGGCTCGTCAAGCAGGTAGCCGGCCGGAAGTGTGGGAGGGCGCGGAGTGTGTAATTGGGCCCAGGCGGCGCTGCATATCGGATTACAGAAAAAGAACTAAAACCTGTGACGTCCTCAAGCTGGTTGCTATTTAGCTTGCCCCTCCCTCACCTGGGCACCCCACCTTAGCCCAGACCCAACAAAACACTGCGCCTGACACAAAACTCTGTCTCTCACCACTTCTACATCAGCTAATACCCTATAAAAAGAGTGAGCTCCATTCAATCGCCCTGCTTCTTCTCCAGCTCATCGCCTTTCGCAGCATTACACTCAGTTCATCATGGTTGTCAAGGTAAGCTCCAAGCACTGCCCCGCTGCATCAGGGAGAGACAGCTGCTAATGCGTCCTTACAGGTCGGTATCAACGGATTCGGTCGCATTGGCCGTATCGTCTTCCGCAATGCGTACGTTTCGCCCAATTCATTGATACAATCGACCAGAGCTGACCGCATGCCACAGTATCGAGCACAACGACGTCGACATTGTCGCCGTAAACGACCCCTTCATCGAGCCCCACTACGCTGTAAGCTTCCCCAAGCACTCACAATACAGCCATGGCCATCCGCATCGCGACATTAGTCCTTGCGATGCGCTAGAGCTCCTCTACAGCTGCAGAATGCAGGCTAACACATCCAGGCCTACATGCTCAAGTATGACAGCACACACGGCCAGTTCAAGGGTGAGATCAAGGTTGACGGCAACAACCTGACCGTCAACGGCAAGACCATCCGTTTCCACATGGAGAAGGACCCCGCCAACATCCCATGGAGCGAGACCGGTGCTTACTACGTCGTTGAGTCCACCGGTGTCTTCACCACCACCGAGAAGGCCAAGGCTCACTTGAAGGGTGGAGCTAAGAAGGTTGTCATTTCTGCTCCTTCTGCTGACGCTCCCATGTTCGTCATGGGCGTCAACCACGAGACTTACAAGTCCGACATCGAGGTTCTCTCCAACGCCTCTTGCACAACCAACTGCCTTGCTCCCCTGGCCAAGGTTGTCCACGACAAATTCACCATCATTGAGGGTCTCATGACCACCATCCACTCCTACACTGCCACCCAGAAGGTCGTTGACGGCCCCTCCGCCAAGGACTGGCGTGGTGGCCGTACCGCTGCTCAGAACATTATTCCCAGCAGCACTGGTGCCGCCAAGGCTGTCGGCAAGGTCATTCCTGAGCTCAACGGCAAGCTCACTGGTATGGCCATGCGTGTTCCTACCGCCAACGTTTCCGTTGTCGACTTGACTGTCCGCATCGAGAAGGCTGCGTCCTACGACGAGATCAAGCAGGCCATCAAGGAGGCCTCTGACGGTCCACTCAACGGTAAGCTCCCACGTTCGGATAGCATCCGTACACACATTCTGACGCACTATAGGTATCCTCGGCTACACCGAGGACGACATCGTCTCCACTGACCTGAACGGTGACAACCGCTCCTCCATCTTCGACGCCAAGGCTGGTATCTCTCTGAACAAGAACTTCGTCAAGCTTGTCTCCTGGTACGACAACGAGTGGGGTTACTCCCGCCGTGTCCTTGACCTCCTGGTCTACATTGCCAAGGTTGATGGCAACGCTTAGGAGTCAGGACAGAGCCAGGCACTACCCAAACTCTGAGTTCACTTCTTCATGGCCGATCAGAAAGATCGGACTCCCTTCGGCTAGGCGCGGATAACGCGGGGAAGAAAATAGGGTTTGACCATGAATGCGTTATGCTAGACATGAATCAATGAATAATAATCGTCACAAACAATACTTCCTCTGACCAAGTGAATGTGCAGTAACGTGAGAGGTCCTGTCGTCCGTATGCATGGCAGTGGAGCTGCCCCTGTCGATGCGTTTTCTAGCGCTTGTTTGCAAGCTAGTTCCCGAGGTACGACGCTCAGGCGAACATATACATGTACGCGGATCTCTTTCTCCCGCCTAGTTCCCGGCCTTTCATTTGCATCCCGACATCTGGCGAAAGGTTTTGCAGGGAAGAACGGGTGTTCTAGGTGGCTTCCGTGATGCGGCATCTGTAGGTAAAGGAGTGGGTACTATCGGCTTTGCGGTAAGATGTAGCTATGCTGAGAAGCCGTGCAGGGCAAGCATGTAGTCTTAAAGTCTACAGGTTCCGAAACATTGCTTCTAGTCAGCGAAGGTACACACTGAAGTATCAGCGTATCATCGACAAATGGTACTGGGTGAACACGTGGCCTTGCTCTGCTGGTTATCAACGTGACCGTGCTGCAAAATGGATGGTGAGACTAGAAAGTCACCTGTTACCGCAGGCTCCTATTCTGCAAAGTCTTCTTTCATACTCTATTAATTGCTCTTGTGACATGGATGAAGCAGTGAGATGAGAGTCGATGGATAGCGCTAAATACCTTGGCACCGCTTAGTCATATGATGGATCTTGACCACGTAGGGAACTCGCATTGCTACGCTCCACCTTAACCTTCACCTTGAAGCCAAGCATCAGCTATCGCAAAAAGCAGAAATCGATTCTCTTCTTTTACCTCACATCGAATTGCTACAGCTTCGGTATCACGTAATCAAATAGCGAACCCTGTGGTGGTTGATCATCTATCTTCGACACGACGCGACCAACAACATTATCAAAGAACTCGTCTTTTCTTGGCGTATAACCTCATGCAGGAAAATTTATCCTGAAACAATACTTTGTTTGTACACAGCGCATCAGTAACGAGGCTGCGTGCCTTTGCCCTGCAATCGCGGCGAAGTACGACTCCTGCCATATTCTACCAAATCATCAGCAACACGTTGGGTCTCGATGCGGTACCGATCTCGTCAGTAAGTGTCTCCCGTTCTATCAGTACCAAAGGTATCTCAAAGCAGACATGCAACTTCTTCGGATACGAGGTTGTCGATGCTTTAAGTATTTCCTATTTCTTCAACATACTTGTTTTCTAGCATAGCTTGTGGCTTATCTGTTCAGCGCACTTTTGCAAAGTCATGGGCCCACTCAGATATGCCATGTGGCCATCGCGCGTGCCAGTCTTGTCGCTAATAAACATATATAGCTGTTAGCCCGCGACCGTAAGTGAGGCGTTTTACGTCCGCTTTACTCATCCACGTAGTTATGGACGACGAAGACTATGCCATGGAGGAAGACACCATCGTCACTTCGACGGAGCCCAATGGCGATCATGTACCAGATACCATAAACCCGACCGAGCTCTTTCGCAATAAAGGACCAGCATTGTCCAAAAGAGAGCAGTTACCCTTCCACAGTCCATCTAAGAACACCTCATTCCTGCAGCCGGGAACTACGCAAAGCCAATCCGGATCACATCGAACAACAAAGTCACCGAGTGGGTGGTCGGATATGATGAGCATGTCGCGTCCCACTCCTGTTCGGCGCTCAAGTCCGCAGGTTCGCATACCCCCAAAGCCAAGATCTTCTCTCCTTCCGTATTCGACCAACAAAACAGGCCTTGTGTATGACTCCCGTATGCGCTTCCACGCGGAGCTTCCTGATATGAATTTAATCGATGATATTCATCCCGAGGACCCGCGTCGCATTCACTCCATATACGAAGAACTTCGGGAAGCTGGTCTGGTTGCGACCAACGACACCGACGAAGAACAAGAAGACAAGTGTTGGAGAATAATGACTCGCTTTGCTACGAGACCGGAGATCCTCCTTATACATACGCCGGAGCATTACGCATTCGTAGAGTCATTGCAGCGTAAGTTTACAACCATATGTAAAGATTGCGACTAATATTTTGGTTAGATATGACTGCAGAGACTTTGAAACTGGAAGCTGAAAATCGTGACTCGATCTACTTCAATCATGCGACTTATGACTGTGCCAAGCTCGCAGCTGGTGGTGCTATCGAGGCCTGCAAAGCGGTAGTGCAAGGAACCGTACGCAATGCAATCGCCATCATTCGCCCTCCAGGTCATCATGCGGAAACCAATCAGCCTTCTGGGTTCTGCATTTTCAACAACGTCCCAATAGCCACCCGCGTATGTCAGAATGATTACCCAGAGACCTGTCGTAAGGTCTTGATCCTTGACTGGGATGTTCATCACGGTAATGGTGTTCAGCACGCCTTCTACGATGATCCAAACGTACTCTACATATCTCTGCATGTCTACAAGGACGGAAACTTCTATCCCAACCTGAAGGATGGCAATTTCGACTATTGCGGTGAAGGTCTCGGCGAGGGAAAGAACGTAAACATTCCGTGGGCTGAACACGGCATGGGTGATTCGGAATACCTATATGCTTTCCAAGAAATTGTCATGCCTATTGCTACTGAGTTCGATCCAGATCTTGTCATAGTCTCGGCTGGTTTCGACGCGGCTGAAGGAGATCTACTAGGTGGTTGTTTCGTCACCCCGGCGTGTTACGGCCACATGACGCACATGCTTATGCGGCTCGCGAAAGGGAAGATCGTAGTGTGTCTTGAAGGCGGTTACAATCTGAGATCAATAGCGCGCTCAGCGCTCGCTGTAACCAGAGTGCTCATGCTAGAGCCTCCGGATCGCTTGAGCGACGAACTCTCGGCTCCAAAAGACAGTGCAGTATACGTTGTCGAGAACGTGAAACGCCAGCATTCAAAGTATTGGAAATCGCTCTATCCCAAACACCTGGACAAAACAGACCCCGGATACAAGGATACAATTCGATTGCACGAGGTTATCCGAGAATGGCAGAGCAAACGACTGGCTTCAGAGCACGCAATGGTTCCGCTTCCTCCACTGCAGATAAACAAGGCAGGTTTAGCGCAAACCTTCGAGCACAATGTTATCGCTACGTAAGTTCATCGGCGCTTCCACTAGTGGCAAATGCTGAAACTCTTCAGACCAAACTTTATGGAACGACATCCTCTTCTCGTGATCTTCCACGACCCACCGAGCTTCCACGACCATTCTGATCCAGTTACTGGTAAGAGGGAATTACACAACACATGGCTTGTAAGTACGGTTGCAGTCTTGTACTGTATAATCGCTGACTTTGGACGAAGACTGATGTTACGAAGAGGTATATTGACTGGGCCATCAACAATGACTTCCAGGTCATTGATGTCAATATCCCGAAAGTCGTTACAGTTGAAGACGTGAGCCTGCAATGTACTAATTTCGGTATATTCTGCTAATGATTTCAGTCGATCATTGGCTATATGAGATCCGAAGATTCTGCAGTTCGAGCACAGCAAACCCGCGAACTTGCAGCGTATCTGTGGGAGAACTACATCGAGTAGGTTGCCCAAACAATGTTTCCGACTAGTCATTGACATTATCCCAGGCCAAATGATGCGACACAAGTGTTTTTCATGGGTATCGGAGATGCCTATCTTGGACTGGTCGACTTACTGAGTCACAATGGTAAGCATCACTCCCATTTCTGGCAGTTTTTTTAGACAACTGACTGAACAGAAAATTGTACCGACGCTGATAGTGCGGTTGAGTGCTTAATCGGCTTCGTCGGAGAAACGACCATCCAGTCGATAAAGCGAGCCACAGATGACACCATATCAAGCTGGTACTACTCAGTAAGTACGATCGAGAGTCGCAATATGGAGACCACCACTGTGATTCTCATCAGCAACCCTCCCGTCAACACCACTGCACTACCGCCTGACAGATATCAACGTGACATCAGCTAACATTTGCAGCATTCCAGGATCTTTGTGAAGAACAGTCACTTCGTCTGGAATCCGAGTCGCCAACGTAAGATGCGCAAGAAGCTTGGCCATCTTATCCAATCACCCAAGGATAGCTTAGATGACATGCTTGAGCACCATCTGGAGGACGTCCAGAATCTGCTTTTGGAAAAGAAGGGTAAAGTAGCCTCTGTGATGGCAGCCCAGATATCTAGCTAACATACAATAGTACGTTCTGTCTCTGCATTTTCCCCATAAAGTACGCTGGGCGGGAGAAATTAGCAACAGCATATGGTATTCTACCGCCTAAACATGTAGCCTTGAGGTGGCGCTTAATACTCTTCTGACCATTTAGGAGGCAAGCGCATTGTTCGGACTAACATCTGGATAGAGCGAATTCGATGAGATGAACGACATTTCCAGCCGTACTGACGAGGGACCACAGCACATGGCTACGGGATTGCGAAGCCCACCCCTACCAAGCGCGTCACAGATACCTAAACGATTTGACCCTGGAAACAGGCAAGAAGGTGCCATGCGGAAGAGTCCCAAAATGCCGCAGATAGGCTTGTTCAGTGCGAGCCCCGGTCCAAGGAGTCCCATGAAAAGGCCGCCTCTATGAGCTGGCATCCATTGTGTCTATTGCATGGCCTGGTGTTTCTGCGATATGTCGGTATGCGCTCGCGCTTTGGCGTAATCAGTATCCTTTTTCCAATTGTACGATGGAAGCAATGTCTCATTTTACACATGTTAAGTACGCCCTTTGAATTGCTCAAACTGTAGATACAGACGATACACATTTCCTAGGGGCCAACTGCGTCTCGAAATCATACGCTCAATGACAGCCAGAGTGATGAGTGAAGGTCTTTTCCAAAGTTCCGCTGATGCGACGCAAAACCTGGGTGCCATTATCCGCTTCAGGATGCTTGGCACGCCTCGCTTGGAATTCAGCTAATCATGATACCAGCCGCTATCGAGTCCTGCGGTTGGCATCCTTCACTCCACCCTCACATGATTCTCGACCCGCCGTAGCAATTGCTCCGCACGCGCAGCGCATGGCCATCTTCAATCAGCATGCTACGCTCAAGCCATACATGCGCCAAGTGAATGTACCCAGATTTTGGACTAGCACTAAGCTTACTTGGGATTGGCGGCTCAAATACTCGATGCTCATTCCTTGACGACAACTCAGCTGCGCTCCACTATATGCCAGCTCGTGCGCAAGGAAGAACTAGAAGGCCTGAAGGCTGCAAACACCGCAAATCGTCGAGTACACACAGGCAAAAGAGTTGCTACGCGCGCTTGGCCAACGAAACGCACTCAACACGATTAGGTTGGAAAGAGATTGTCAATAGTCGCGCACTGGGCGGCGCAGTCCAGGAAGAGGTGCCACGGAAATAGCTCGAGTACCCTTGGAGCAGCATCAGCACTAGCTACCGTTACACATAACCAACCTCTCCTCAACCGTCTTTCTTGTTCCCTGCTGGTCCGCTGGTGGTCTGCCCCGCTGGTGAACGTAGCAGCATCTAGCTGCGATAGCCGTACGCCTCAGGTGCGCCTGGACAAGGGCGCACCTGCTAGATCGGCATTGTGAATTGTGTTGATTGGTCAAAGGGGACGAACAAAGACTGCTTGTGATGGTGGATACAAGAAGGTGGCCTATCGCCTGGTCCGCTGTCCACACCTGCGGCTGTGGGGGCTGAAAGTGGCGGTATTGAATGTTGGGCAAGATGGGCGAAAGAGTGACTTAAGGTTGTCTGTCAGCCTGCTCGGTTGGTTTCGCTCTGTTCCCCTTCTTGAGCCTCTTATTGCCAGCTGAATTGCTGATATCGTATTGCTATTTTCCCGACGACCAGAAACCCGGGACCGTTGGAAGAATTAAGAGTTTTGCGCGGGAATCGGGCCTCGCTATTGTACTTGCCTAACTCTCGCACAATTGTCACCATGAGACGCTCATGGACCGCAAGGCTAGCAGCTACAATCGCGGTTAGCCAGAGCTTTTCTCAACGCGCAATCGCACAAGGCCTCGTCTCATCAGTATCTCCATCAGTATCACCAACGCCCACAACTTTGGAGTCGGTGAGCTCGTCAAGCGCAACACCAACATCCTCTGGCGAACCAGCAGTGTATACTATCAAGACTGGCGCCGGAGGCTACAAACTTGACCCACCAGAACTTCAAAACGTTTCAGTCGGCGACATTGTGACATGGGAGTTCTATCCATCAGGCCATTCGATTGCGAGGGCAGAATGGCAGTCAGCCTGTGTACCGTACGAATATACTGGGAAAGATAAGGTTGGCTTTTGGTCGGGGACGCAAGTGGTGAATAGCACGGATGAGGTTCGTCTCCTGGTGAAGACAAAACGAAGATACTGACAGATCTCTAGCTCAAATACTTCAACGTCACGATTAACTCGACGGAACCTATCTTTTTTTATTGCGCAGCACCAAATTCATGCGATGTTGAACACATGGTCGGCGTCATCAATCCAAACTCTACGCAAACTCTGGCATCGCAAGTCCTCGCGGCGGCTGCGGCAGACTACCAAGTAGCACCGGGTGAGCCAATTCCTGCTGAAGGATCATCAACATTGTCGTCTACTGCTCCTACATCAACTGGGAGCTCTACACCGCCGCCGATTAGCGGGGGCAATGGTGGCAGCCACAGCCTATCTACTGGCGCCATAGTTGGGATAGCAGTGGGCGGAGTGGCCTTCTTGGCAATCTGCGCTGCTCTCTTCTTTTTTGTCGGTCGATCCAAATCACTCAGGGAAGTCATCAAGCGACAAGACGCTGCAAATAACCACGACCCAAACATGAGTCAGCCCTACGGCGGCTCGAACTACGGTCACGGAGGGCTTGCGTCGCCAGGCTTCCAGCAATCAAGCCCAGGTTATGCCACACCGCCACCAGGACACCATCCAGACCACATGTTCAACTCACCACCACAGTACGGCCAGCACAGTGTAGGGGAACAATATCCGTCTGGCTGGTCGAGTCCTGGGCAGCAACAAGGTCATCTGAGCATGATGAGCAATGTCAGTGGGATGTCGCAACAACAGTAAGTGGTTTTGAGTGCAGAACGAAGCTGGGTCGGACGTGCAAGCTAACCATTGTTTCTAGGATTGACCAGATAAAGTATGGACAGATGAACGCGCAACCTGTTGTAGCAGAACTGCACAGCCCGCCGCTGGAACAGCAGTCCTTTTCGGCCGAACTGGAAGCACCTGGGCGCGATAAGCCGAGAAGTTGAGTGGATGATGTAGATATGAATTATGATCTTGTTCCTGTACGCGACGGTCGTTACTATCATTTCAAATCGAGTAGCGCATTGCCGAAAAAAGACTGATGCGGAAAGCGTGATCACAGCATGAAATGGTACAAGTACGAGTAACCTGTGTTGTACACGCCGACCTGAGACTAGACTGGACGCGGAATTGTCGGCAGCTATCAGATCGGTCTGGGTCGCGGCGAACCGTATCGCAGTAAGGACTCGGGTACTGTATGTGCAATCGCGACACTATGTGCATTTCGGGCCTTTTCCTGTAGCACACTGCTAAGCGGCTCAAATGTCGTCGAGTGATGTTGTGGCATTGCACAACGTGCTCCGGCAACCAACGGCTAGTGACAGTGCGGTACCAGTTTATCGCAGGTAGATAGCAGCAGAGGGGCCGCGGATTAGCTAATATGAGGTTGGAAGTTGGGACGAGTCGCGGGCGGGTGGGCACCCAGGTAGGTCATGATGGATGCGTTGCTTGTCAATGGGTCGCCTTGCGTACGCCGGTTGCCGGGCTGTTAGGTACAACGGTGAGATGGACGGGGAGTTTATGTAGTCTTGATGGAGGATGCGGTCGATGACTGGTGCAAAAGATTGGCAGGAGCAAAATCTCTCCAAACTACTCGAGTCTAAGCTAGTGGGCACGGAAGCTAAGCATCGGCCGTCAAGTTCTGGAAATTTTGATTAGAGGATCTTCCCTGGAGTTGACTCCATGCGTAAGGCTTAGTTGCAAGTCATTGGCGGTCAGCAGCTCCGCACGGCGATGACGAGCATGCTGGCGCGCAGGGCCGCCGCTCCTATGCGCAAACGGGCAAGGAAATGCGGTCAAAGTTGCTCTGGGGTGGGCACAAGAGGGAAGAGGGAGCCACGGCGAGGTGTGCAGTTTTGTCGCCGCTGGGAGGCGCGCGATAGATGTGCAAGGTTGGTGTGATGGCCTACTGAAATCCCCGGACGTCACACGTGCTATCGTCAAACGCCTGGCAGCCAAGCCCTTTCATGGCTGCCACGCTCACGCCAGATGAAGCCTCTTCCGCGCCCGTCCTCGATGGTTCCTTTCTTCCCCACGTTGCCAAAATGATCCGACACTGCCATCTTCCTCGACCCTAGCCACCGCTCCCCGGCCCCGTCGACATGATCACTTCCTCACCCACCATCTCGCAGCCTCCCTCGCCCAACACGACCTTCCACACGCCCAGCCACCGCCCGTACCATGCCTCGAGACGCACATCGGCATCCTCCAGCGCCCACTCGCCCCGCTTTGCCGTGACCACTGTGCCCTCGCGGCGGTTCGACGCGCCGCCCACTCCAAAGCCCACCTTCTCGGCGCCTTCCCCAGTGCCCGCCTTTGCGCCTTCCCCCCAGGGCCGCAAGAGGAGCTACGCGGACAAGGCAACACAATACTCGCCCTCTGGGTTTCCTCCCACCTACCGGCCCCAGCCCAGCAGCAACAATACCACCACCATCACCACCACCACCACCTCTATCGCCGATACCGGCTTCGACACGGTCGCGCTCGACCACGACCACGACCACGACCACGACCACGAAGAGGCCGGCCCCACGTCTTCGAGTGCTCCCGCAATTGCGCCTGCTCAGCGGGGGGATACCTCCGCCGCGCCTGTCGTCACGGAGCCTCTCGAGCCTCAAGTGCGGGTTACTCCGCAGCCCGTGGCACCCGCCTACAATGTACAGCCCCAGGGTCGCCGCATGTCGCACGAGAGCGCACACTCGGACGCAGAGCCAGCTGTCGTGTCCAAAGAGACCAGCACTGTTCTGCAGGTCCCGGCCTCGCCAGCTAAGAGGGCGAGGCCGCAGGAGCCTGATGTCAAGGTCATGCCTCTCCAGTACGAGACGTGCGATGTGAAAGACCTCGGCGTGCTCATCTCCGACATGCTCATGGAGCTAGTCCGGCTCAATGACGGTTATCCGCTGCGGGATGGGACCCTCACACGATTCCATTCGAGGTGCGTTCATGGCAAGCCTGGCTGAACAAAGGACCCGCTGACATTGACCCCCTAGAGCCCCACCTGGCATCTCAGTACGCGACTACCTCTCCCGCCTTATAGTGCATGCCACACTATCTCCGCCCATTCTCCTCTCCATGGTCTTCTACGTCGACAGGCTGTGCGCCATGTACCCCGCTTTTACAATCAGCAGCCTTACCGTGCATCGCTTCCTCATAACGGCTGCTACGGTCGCGGCCAAGGGTCTGAGTGACAGCTTCTGGACCAACAGCCTGTACGCAAGAGTCGGCGGCGTCAGTGTTCGTGAACTGGCGCTACTGGAGCTAGAGTTTCTGCGGAGGCTCGAATGGCGCATTGTTCCCAAGCCCGAAGTGCTCGTAGACTACTACAAGGGCCTGGTCGATCGCGGGACTGGATACGTTACAGAGAAAGAGCCGGAATCGGGACCGACTGTCAGCTCACCCCAGGTGCTCAATCCCACTGGATCTGCCACAGGCATACACACCAATCAAGCAGGCATATAATGACAGAGGCACAGGATGATTGAGCAGCATCATGCCACAGTCCCTAGCCAGCTCACGAAACCCTTCCAGATGACGTTAGCAGCTCGACTCTTGGGGCTCGTGTCGTTGTTATGAGATCGCAGAGACGACATCATGGGTTGTCTTATCTCTTCCCAACACCAGGCCACACCGTGGCCGCCTTTGTGTGGAAGGCTCAAAGGACGACTAGCTGAATGGTGATGAGCTGGCGAACCTGACTCGGCAGGGGAGTTGTCTATCTTTCCAGAGAGGCTCCGCCAACGAGGGGTCTCTTCAAACTGCCGGAGGCACATCGCTACATCATCTCAGGCTCGTGCCATCAACGAGCACGGCCATAGGTAGTTACTTGGTGTGCCACCATCACGATTCGTTCGCTGCGGCACAAATGATAGCTGCCAACAGCGGCTCCAAAGCGACGGGGAAGCTTGGATTGCAGCAGAACATGGCATTTGCGTGATCGCTTGTCTGATGATTGATTGAGCGCAGAATGCGTGAGACGTGTGCAGGAGTTCAGCAGCACTTGTACTACCTTGAAAGTATCAGCAGAATCAAATAATCAAAAACCTACCTCAAAAGCGCACTATTGTCCCATGAAGAGCGATCTGGCAAGCGCACCACGGGCAAGCCGCTAGGAGCATGCATCGTGAGTAACGTGGACGAGTAAAATGCGGCGACTGGCACATCCCAGTCGTAAGACGCACGGCTGCCGAAAGAGTGAGGCTAACACTACACCCCTATGGCGTATCTCTACATGTCATCAAGCACCTTTGCTGTGACGACGGAGGCTCTTGCGATTGCCACGGCGCAAGGAGAGCCGAAGTATAGTATGCGCGACCTCCGTCAACATTGCCGGCTTAGTGAACCCTGACCCAACAGCTGGAGATGACCTGAAACCATCTGTCCTTCATCCCCCCACCCCCACTACGCACTCCACGCGTCTTCCTTTACGAGGTGACATCAGAGAGATCGTGTGCCACCGCTTACCCCAAAAACCTCGCGATCTAGACGTGATCTTCCCTCCGACCCGTGGTTGACGCGTCTTGGTCTCGAGACGGCGGCAGTAGCGCGGCTATAGTACTATGAGGGTGAGTGTGTGTATAGGTCACGAGAGCCCACGGACCCAATCGACCGCTTTGTGCTTCTGCTCAGCGTTGACTTCACTTCCCAGTCTCGTCTGAAACCATCGCACGTGCTCACGTTGCCCGTCGATAGTTCCGCCATGCTGCTTCACCACCTTGCAATCGGCAATCCACTGACTTGCACCAGAGCTTCAGGTAATTCTCCAACAAAGAGTGCTATGCGTAAGAGATGAACTCGGAATTCGCCCGCTGGGATGGTAGCAAACACCAGTACGACAGTCAATGGGCCGCGTCTCGCCCTGAGGCTCCTCCCGCGCCCTGTGCCCTACCGTATGCCTTCGCCGAGCCTTTCCCACAGCTCACAAACGGTTTCCAACAACTGCAGGTTGGGAAGCATTCGAGAACACGAACAACGCCCGTCGTCACTCGCACACACATAACTAGACATGGCTCGGAGCCACACCCCATGCGACCGTTGTCCAGCGGAGGAGAAGCCCGCATGGCCCCCTACCAAAGCATCTCCCCGCATCATCGCTCCGCATCGTATTCGAAACCATCTCCTCTCGAGGACTTGCGCAAGTCAAGACGATGGCCGCCAAAGGGATACAGGTCGGAGGATGCTCTGGAGCCCGAACAGGCGGAGCAGCTGATATGTGCTGGGGCGTCGTCGTTCAAGGGATACTGCGACGCGATAGCCAACGCACCAGCGGGCTACGATCGCTTCTATGCCGTTATGGAGGCTGAGCATCAGAGTCGAACAGACCGGGCGACTTTTCAGCAGGAGGCATACCGGGACATTTCGCTCAACATGACGGGTGCGTCTGACAGCCAGTTTCCATGGCTTGCTCATGAGTATCCCTGCATGGCGTACGCGTTCGGGAAGAGTGCAGGGACTACGACACTGAACTATTGGGTCAGCAAGTGCGGAAGCAGTAACCCTCCTGTGCAATTCGCAAGCGAGGTAAAGCCGCGGAAGATGAAGCTCCTCCAGATCTTGGACCGGTTGCAGAACCTAGAGAGTGGCCTCAATGAAGATGTCAGTCAAGCGTCGTGCCCGGAGTGCTTTTGGTTCGCATGGCCCTAACTATTGGTTTCGCAGGATCCCGAGGAATTGTACCGCTACCTATACGGCACGCTCATCGAAGATTCGGAGCAATTTGACGAGGAACGCCGTCACATTCGCATTGACCAACAAATTACAGATCTCATCACAGTGCTGAGCAATCCTAAATGGATAGACTTCTCACACCCAAAGAACCAGGTTGTAGCCAAGTTTTTCGACAACCCCGACCAGCGCAAGAAACAGGAGTTTTTTCACCAACTGCTCCTATCGGTGGAACTTTACCTTCGTATACACTCCAAGCATCATTCAGAGAAGTCTAAGCGGAAGCTCATTCTGCAGCTTCCCGCCATCATTACCTGGGACCTGGCAGTGGCTCAGCGGTGGCTCGAGAATATGGAAATTTCCAAGACACGGATATCAAACACCCAGAGCACTTTCAGCTTTGACCTGAGGAGCAAAGGTAGACAGATCGAAGCATTGAGGACATTTGCAGCAACACTAAAGTGGCCGAACATGGATGAAGTCGAGTATGTCCTGGATGAACAGGACTTGGACGAGAAAGCGCTTGAGGACCGGTCCGCAGATGCCATGTCATGGTTTTCCGGTATCATTTTGCCTGGTCGGACACTCCCTTGGCTCATCATGAACAGCTTGATAGACTGTGACAGGGATACTGGCGACGCTCTCAAGTATCTGACCCATATGCACCCGGCATCGGGTTTCCAGTACCGAGCAAATACGTACTGGTCATCGCAGTCTATCGTTGGTAAGGTACTAGGCGCTGCACGGGGGGTCAAACAGATTGCAGGTTGGATTGGACCATGCATATACACCCCCGATCTTAAACGGACTGAGTGTGTAAAGGTCAGACAACAAGAGTCACCGGATCCCATGTTGATTTCGGTTGATGTAGAATCCATGGATCAACGCACCAACCCGTTGGGCGCGCCGGACGACAGCTACCCCATAGACGACTACATACTTCCTATGCCGGACACGGAAGACGTAATCGATCTCATACGCATGGAAAAGCTTCGCTTTATGCCCGTCAAAGAACGGCCAGAAGGGACGAGGCACGCTGCCGGTCCTCCAATAGTCTTTGATGCCGCCATTTCATTCGCATGTGGCGGGGAGAGCTGGCCAATGAAGCTACGATATAACGTTGACTTCATCAACGCTTTTCCCTGTCACCAAGGCCCTCATGGTACGCATTCAGGCCTTGAAAAACGACTGTCCATACGCTGACCCCAACTAGTGTTATTCTACGACTTCAGCTTCAAAGCCATCAAGATCGACGAAGGCCTCGTCGACATCCAAGACTGGGGCAACCAATCCGGGCGCACGCCCCGCCCCACCTCCTCTAAATCGTCGCCTGGCAAGAAAGCTTTGGCACTCATGAACGAGAAGCAGAAGAGTGCTCACGAGCAAGTTACCAATGTGCTCGTTATAGAGGCTCTTGGCGTAAGCGACAATGAGGTTTTTGCAAGAGCGTGGTGTGCGCATCATGGGCATAGTGCTATCGTGGCAAATATCAAGGAGACGTGCATGTCTTGCGCTATTCGTGAGGCATATGCGGCATGTGTGGCGGTCGTCATACTTACGGAAGGGGGTGTGATCAAGGAGAATGACACTGAAGTTTATGGATACGTGTAAAGGGTAGGAGCGGACATTGGTTATATGCATCTGCATCTGTCTTGGTCTGCATCAGCATTTTTATTTTTTTTGTATTGATGAACACGATTTCTTTTGTTGGGTCCGGATGGTGGCACAGGAAAGAGGCTCTGGGACGTGCTTGACGACTGTAACGGTACTCATGGGGCGCTAGTTTATGGTTACATATCATGTCTAACGAATTTTACATGCATTCGCGCTTTACGAAGGACATGCAGAGTGAGCTCGCATTCGTGACGCTGGAAACTAGTGAATGAGCAATCACGTGGCGATAACCGTTATCGCGGCTGCTCTGACGTTGCGCCAACGGAATCAGGCGCGGCTATCTGCCTTGTCAATCTTCGCTGGCGATCACTCTCTATCAAGCATGACTGGCTCTACAAACTTCGCATAACATCTGACAATTACCTGATTGTCGCAGCCTGTATGCTGCATGAACAGTAACATACCCTCTTGTGCGCCTTGCTCCGACGATCCTCGCAACTCTCCAATCCGCAGTTTCCCAGCGACGCTTCCATTGCGCCGACCGTCATTGCCACACGCTTGTGCGCCCAACACTGGACCTCTTCGCATGAGACTGCACGACAATCGTTAATCTGTACCAGCCGGTCGTAGCACACACCCATTACCAATTACCCGCTTACTTTCCGTCTACGCCATGGGCCGATCAGCGATTCCTCCGGCGCTCAACGAGCTCTCGAATCCTAGCACGCCCGAGGCACAGGTCACAGCGCTTCAGAACCTCAAAAACGAAATAGTCGGGCATGAGCAGAGGAAAGAACTGGCAGTGACACACGGCGTTGTGAAACCGCTGGCGGGTCTGCTACGGGCGGAAGCTAGGAAGGGCGGGAAGAGGAGGAGGAATGGCACGAATGGACACAGCTCCGGACTCTGCAATGAACCAAGAAAGGGCATGGAAGAATGGACTACCGAGGATGAGTTGAGATTTCAGGCCACGCTCGTCGTTGGCAGCCTTGCGAATGGTGAGTGCCCGATGAAAAGGATGCGTTGAGGGAGCATGTTGGCTGATGTATGAGACACACAGGCGGACCAGCATTTGTCGCCCCGCTTCTAGCAGGCCATGTACTCCCTCCACTGCTTGAAGCGTTACGACCCAGCGAGACGCCCTCGAAACTCGTTACCACGACCCTCAAGACCCTCAACCAGATCATTGACGCCGTCAATCAGGAGAAACCTTGGCTCGACTCGTCCTCCTCGTCCTCCAGGTCATCTCTCGCTTTCACTGTCAACGAGGCGATATACACCCGTTCTGTTATTGACAGCCTCGCCGAGATACTAGCGCAGCCAGCAGGAACGATCAAAGCCAACCAGCAGATTGATGCGACGATCCGGCTCATTATAAAGACGTGCATAGAAGACAACCAGAAGAAGATGCTAGTCGATTCAGGAATACTGGATCTTCTGGCTGACAAGCTCGCTGCTGTCGCTGCCATGGACGATCGGATCCCCGCAACAGAATGGAAGCAGTCGAACCGCGAGCAGCTTCCCCGTGCCTGTCTGCCAGATATTCTGGAGGCAATATCGGCCATCATCAAAGATTCACACTTTTACACTGCTCGTTTCCTCTACTCACACTCAATACAGCAACTCTTCGGGTGGCCAAAGGAGCGTACATCAGCGTCCGACGGAAGTAGCACATCACAGGCGGCATCTTGGGACAAATTAATTCCACGGGTGCAGACAATGGCGAGCAAATCAGATCCGTATATCAAGCAATGGCCGGCTCTTGGTGCTTACGCCTCTGCTGCTGGGGATAGCTATTCCCGTCTGCCAAGCATGGAGTCGCTGCAGCAAACTTCGAGCAGAAGTGTCATCACTGACGAATCCGAGTCACCGCTGTTCATATGGCTCATGTACGTGGCTCGTCGAAGCGAAGGACGAGAACGCCTCTCTGCTTGTTGGCTGCTAGCATTGCTGAAGAAATTTGGCGAGCGATGGCCTTTGAACGACCCTTCAAAGACTACAAGGGAAAGGCACTTTTCGTATCTGATCATCCCGTTGGTCGAGAAGATGATAGAAGACTCGAGTCCGACATCGGAGCAAAGCAAGAGGGCAAGTACTCTCAGTCCTGCTGCAAGAGACGAGTTGCGCTTTGTGTTGGAGCGCTCACCGGTTGTGCTTGCTGAGCTTGTTACTGGGAACAAGTCTCTTCAGACAGCGGTTGTCCATACTAGGACCCTACCGACGCTTATTCAGACTCTCAAGAAGTCGTTCGATGTACCTGCTACATCCTCGAAGCCCCTGTGGCAACCACGATCATCATCCAACGATATCAGAGATCCCAATATTGACCCTGCGTCATCGACACTGGGTAGATCCGGACTACATGGGGATTTGTTGCATGCTTTCAGATATCGAGAGAGCGTTCTACTGGCTTTGGCGGCAATAGCAGGAGATCAAGATTCTTTGAGAAAGATGGTCATTGAGATGGGTGCTGCAACGCACATCATCGAAGCTCTGGTCCCGTACCGCGAGAGCAGCGAGCAAGGGGCATCCTCTTCAGCAAAAGATGGTAACCCTGATGCAGTGCTGATTGCTGCTTGCAAAGTTACGCGCTCGCTTTCAAGGTCCGTCAGCGTGCTTAGAACCAGCTTGATCGACCACGGTGTTGCACAGCCGATTTTCGAGCTTTTGACACATCCAAACGTCAAAGTGCAAATTGCTGCTACCGAGGTTATCACCAACTTGGTACTGGATGTGTCTCCCATGCGAACCGTAGGTAGCATGTTGATTGCTTTGTGTTCTCGGGCTAATGCGACTACTAGGAGATTCTTGAATCCGGAGTGTTGGGGACTCTGTGCGAGCAATGTCGATCAGCAAACTTCGATCTTCGCTTCGGTAGCCTTTGGGCGCTCAAGCATTTGTGTCTGGGTTTACCACATGCTATGAAGATACAGTGTCTCGAAGAGCTCGGTGTAGGCTGGCTCGTGCAGGTACTCAACGGAGAGCCGTCGAAGCCTGCTATGGGAACACCTAACGCAGCAGGGGAACAAGTCGATATACTCAATGCTATCGACGAGCCTCACATGGACGTGGATGACGAGCCATCATCAGAAAATGATGATGACGATGCCATGACTGAGAGCATACCGTCTATGCGACGACACCAACGTCCTGGCTCTCGATACACGAGCGCGACGAACATCCGAGATCGACTACAGCAAATCAAGAACGATGAACAGGATCATCGGCTTAATGGCGAGCGTGACGACATACGCCTACAAGAACAAGCGCTCGACTTCATCCGTAACTTTGTCTCCGAAGATAAAGCCTCCGGTGAGATGATTGATCACCTTCTCAAGACGTTTGGCCACAGCCGGTTCTTTGAAATTCTCGATTCTAAGATCCGACCAAAACACTCTTCCTTGTCCGCGTCATCGTCACAAACTCAAGCCAGTCCTAGTGCTCCCAGCTACTGGCCAAGCAACAGCCACCGTACCCCCTTTTCCTCTTCCACGAACAATCCAGGGCAACCGAACTGGGCTTCCTATCCTGCTACCGAACTCATCCTTGCTGCAGTATACATACTCGTACACCTCGCCAACGGCCGACCTCAACACCGATCCCTCCTTATCTCACAGACTACGCTCATGCAGCATGTTCTTCCTCTTTTCTCACACCCTCGCCGCGACGTCCGCGTAGCTTGCTCATGGATGTTGCATAATCTTGTTTGGGTAGAAGACCACACCGACGAAGCCGCGACGCGCGAACGGGCGATCAGTCTCCGCCAACTGGGTTTCGAGGAAGGCGCCAAGCAGCTGGGACGTGACGTGGACACTGATGTCAAGCAACGTGCTATTGTGAGTATTGAGCAATTTGACAAGTTGCTCAACGGTGGTAGTAGCCATGGACGAGGCGGTGGCTTCGGCAGTCCTGGCGGGTTCGGTGGTGGAGAGGGCGGTGTTGGTGGACTTGCGGGTATGAGTGGGCGGTTGTCAGCGATGCATGGCTGGAGACATGATTCTAGGGGTTGAGTGCTTGGTAATGGTATAACAAAAAGGGGAGTATATGGTGGCTAATACTTTGGGCACATTTTGGCGTATGTTCTTTCAGCTTTGGCCTATGTTTTACTTGTATGATTTGGATGGAGGAAACAAGGGTATAACTTTTAAAAGGCAAGATACCGATTATGTGTATACCTCCGCGTTGCCGGATGCTGAAGCAGAGTCGATGTCAATATATCTTGTGGAACCGTAGACACCTTGACGTTCACGGCCACTAATCTCCCGCACTCGGAATGTGACTCTTAAGCTTCATTCTCCTATCTAGAGACATCACTGTATTATGCTCCTCGGAATTGATAGGCCACTCCATCATGTGCACCTCCTTCCAAGATACAGATCGAGTGAACCCTTTCAGACCTCCACTCAGCCTCGCGCCCTGGCCTTTAGTCTCAGAGTCCCACTATCTTCTTCTCCGCTATCAATCTTCAATTGATTCTCGATCGTCCTCCCAATATTTCCTCCGCCCTGAATGACACCCCCTCTCAACAACTCGGTGATGACTCGTCCTCTAATCACCGTCTCTTCAACTACACCCTCGACATTCTCAGGCCCAATTCTACCGTACCAGATGCCCGATCCCTTTAACGCGTTGCCTTCCATACTGGGGGGCAGATACATGATGACGTTTCCTGCGTATTTGTGCCCACCAATGTGACTTATCAGGCCCACATCCGCATCTATGCTCCTACGCTTGAACTCGGACCGGAACTGGGATTGCAACAAGGGCCCAAGAATACCGCATCGCTGATCGCGGCCGCCGTGTCCACAGATCAAAATTGTGGGTTTCGTAATGTTTTCCGCCTCTGGTAGCTCGATTGCTTTCGACTCGTCGCGAAGGAGTTTGGCCTTTTGCTCAGCGGGGAGAGCATCATGCATAGGATGTAGTTTCCGAGCTTTCAGATACGCGGTTGCGAAATTCGAAAACGCTTCGGGCGTGTGAGGGATATGCGGTATACGTTTGAAACTCGGGAACAGTAGAGCCGTTGTTGCGCCGGCCTTTTCACTCTTGGGTAGCGAGGAAGCAGTGATGAGGACATTTGTAAAAGGCTATGAGGCGAGAACGTGTTAGTCTTCCACGCACCAGAAGATGATGACCTTGATTCGGAAAACGGACCTACATCAAACCCAGGGCCGCCCTTTCCAATCACCCCTTTGAGCCCTCTCACAAACTCGCCGGCCTCACCCTCCTCCTGCTCGATGTTGCTAACCCAGTCTTCTTTTCCAGTACAGAATATGACCTGTTCAGAGTACGCTGCCATGGTATTCAGCAATGGCGTCTTGCGATCGATGTCGAGATCAGGAGGCGCGGCTGCGCATTCGCAGGTTGGTGACGGGCATGATGGGGTATAGGGTATTGTAGATTGGAATCGCGCGCGGGTTGTAGAGAAGGAGCGGAAGGCGTGTGGTGCAATAGCCCGAGAAATTCGAGTGAAAGACATGGTTGCTATGTTTCGACGCTGTACGGGGCGACAGGGAAACTAAATTGTATGGAATCTTCGGAAAGCGTTCCGCGATGATGACATCGGACATAACGGAGTTTGGGGCTCGGAGAAGCGAGCTACGCATGTAAGGTTACGCGCATTGACGATGGACGAATCAAAGGGATAACATTCAGTATGAATGAATGCAAGGCTCAAACTAATGCGTAAATATCTTCTATTATCTTACGAGGACACATGCCGTCGTTCATACTATATGACACGACCACGTCACTGAGTAGGTCAGTCCTTCTACTATTTCTCCAGCACCTCGCCTCATACGCATCTTCTAGATTCTATTACAGCGTGCTCTCGAGCGCAAGAACCTGTCCTCGGGTTAGCAAGCAATCACCATAGAGTCAGATAGTAGTCTACTTACGATAGCAGTCCTGCTAGGAATGTAGACCTGCAAGAAGTTCTTCCTCTCGTTCCACGCAAATGGCGTGGTGAAGAACCTCGTAGTCTCGTCAATGTTGCCATGTCCACCAAAGGCCTTGCTGTCGGTGCTCAGCACGATGCGGTAGGTGCCTTCCTGTTCAACACCAACGCGGTAGTCAGTGAAGCTCTCCTGAGGATGGAAGTTGAAGATCCACAGCAGTCCAGCACGCTCAAACACAATGACCTTGTCGCCCTCGTGCTTGAGGCTGACGTAGGCCTGAGGCGAGTGGAGCCATCCGTACTTCTCCTCTGTCCACTGCATCTTGCTGTCGAATTCGTTGAGGAACTTGTAACGGAGAAGCTCATCGTCTGGAAGGTTGAACTGGCGGCGAGCGTAGTGGAAGCTGTTGTTGTTGCCTTCACGTGGGAAATCGAGCCACTCGGGGTGGCCGAACTCGTTGCCTTCGAAGTTCAGGTAGCCCTCACCTCCCAGACCATGCGTGATCAGACGAATCAGCTTGTGTAGAGACAAACCTCGGTCAATGACGGGAGTAAGCTCTGAAAGAGTCGACATGTTGGTGTACATTTGCGCGTCGCAAAGCCAGAAGAGCAGAGTCTTGTCTCCGACCAACGCTTGGTCGTGACTCTCGGCGTACGCAATGGTCTTTTCACCGTGCCTTCGGTTGGTCAGGGTGAAGACAAGGGCACCCATGTCCCAGTCGATGTCCTGCTTCTCCTTCAACCACTTGATGTAAAGATCGGGTACCGCCATGGCTAATCTGTAGTCGAATCCTATTCCGCCCAATGAGAGTGCCACGCAGAGACCAGGCATACCGGACACGTCTTCAGCGATTGTAATGGAGTCAGGGTAGAGCTTGTGCAGGAGCTCGTTGGCGATCATAAGGTACACGACTGCCTCTTCGTCGACTGAAGGGCCGAAGTATTCGTGATAGCCGCCCGAGAAACCCCTAATGGAATTAGCATTTGACAGTAGAAGAGGGAAGCTGATTACTCACGTTCCAATGCCATGGTGAGTGTACAACATGCTCGTTACTCCGTCGAATCGGAAGCCGTCGAAGTGGTACTCCTCCATCCAGAAGCGCAAGTTGCTGAGCAAGAAGCGCAGGACCTCGTGATGACCGTAGTTGAACAGCCTGCTGTCCCACAGCTCGTGTCGTCCCTTGGCGCCCTCGTGGAAGTAGAGATGGTCGCTGCCGTCGAACATGTTGAGGCCGTCAAGCACGTTCTTAGATGCGTGACTGTGTACCATGTCGAGCAAGACTGTGATACCCATTCCGTGTGCAGTATCAATGAGCTCCTTGAGATCGTCTGGGAGGCCATAGCGGCTGCTTGCAGCAAAGAAGCTGTTGACCTGGTATCCAAAGCTTGCGTAGTATGCATGCTCCATGACGGCCATCAACTGTATAGTGTTGTATCCCAGATGCTTGATGCGAGGGAGGATGTCACGCGTGAACTCCTTGTAGGTCGCTACCTTTGGCTCGGGGGAGGAAATGCCAACGTGGGCCTCGTAGATGCGTGCGCTCTTGGGCTTGGGCGGTCGCTGGTTCTTCCAGACGTACTTCTGGGGCGGGTTCCAGAAGCGGGCATCGTATACGGGGGAGACGTTGAGGTCTTGGGTCACTCGGGTGATCCAGGCTGGCAGGCGCTCCTGGCGCGCATGGTCGTTGGGAACGACAAAGGATACCTTGATCTTGGAGTCGTGGGGGATGGCGGGCTGACCGTTCTGGCCAGGCACGGTAACCTCGAAGACACCAAAGTCGTTCTTGGTCATGGGGGTCGCGTCGCGGTTCCAGTCATTGAAGTCACCAATGAGATAGGCGCGCAGGGCATTCGGGGCCCATTCCCGGTACACGACGTCGCCATTGGGCTGGACGTTGAAGCCAAACTTCTCGTAACCCTGGGCGCAGTTAGCTACACGGCTCTTGCAGAGGCATGCATGGCACTTGCCCGCGAGAACTTGTCAAGGCCGCCCTCGGTCTCTTCAATCGTCTGGATCCACTTCTGTGCTTTGGAGAAGCGGCTCTTCAGCGCGTCCTTGAAGGGCTCGAGGTAGCCGTCCATCTGGATGATGCCTGCGAGCAATTGGGTCAGTCATCTACAGCAACAACAAGAGAGGAGCGGTGTGTACCAGTTCCATCGTTTGGGACCTGCCCAGGTGTGTCGCTCAGGGTCGAGTTTGCTGAAGCCTTGTTGAGCTCCATGGTGAGGGATGGTGGGAGCAAGGAAAGAGCTGTCAAGTTTGCTACCAGAGGAGACGGTAGCGGGAAGATGCAGGTTGCACAGAGACAGAGACAGGCTGCCAGATGGACTGCAGAGATGATTTCGAATTTGCGGGGTCCCTACGTCCCTAACCCAATTGCTGAGGGCAGCGCTCAACCAAAAGTTCGTTGCCAACCCAACAATCAACGTCATAGCTCCGAGCACGCTGTAACGGGCATCGCGCCCACGCCACTTGTCCCAACAGCGCTCTCTACGCTGCGACGGGGGTGCGTGTCGGAAGGATTTGCGCTACGATTCGTCGGATCTGCATCCGCGTGGTGAGTGCGATGCGCGTCGACCCTGACGGGCAGCCGCATGGTTTTGCAGACTACGTCTGTGTTGTAGCAGCAGTAGTGGTGGCCGTAGTAGCGGTCGGCGGCCACAAGGCGCCCTTATCGGCACCATCGGGAGCCGTGGGGACCTCTCCCCGCATCTTCCAACGTGGGGAGCTCGCGGCGGCTCAACCACGGTTACTCCCAAGCCTCGAGCACAGCCGGCGCCATCGTGAGTCCGTTAAAGCCCTCGTGATGCCCTCCATGTCCGCGTAGCTCTTGTAGTGTGAATCCATCCCTCTGCGCCCCTCTCCCACCATGATGTTGCCACGGACTATCCAGCGGGCTCTCCCCGTGGCCGTCTCGCCCCAGGCCCGCGCCTCCTACCTCGCCCTCTACAGCATCTCGCACCGCGCACCCCTGTCGCAGACGCACGCGCGCAAATCCTCCAGGTTCAACCGCTCCGACTTCAGCGGCCAGGGCTTCTCTTCCTTCTATGAGCCCGATCAGCCCACCCGCGGCCCATTGGGCAACACGAGCAGCGTGGGCGCGGGCCTCATCACGCCCAAGGTCCTGAGACAGCATCTCGACCAGTTCGTCGTGGACCAGGACCGCGCAAAGATAGTCTTGAGCGTAGCCGTCCACGAGCACCATCTCCGCATCCAGGAAATCAAAAGGCAACATCATGAGCAGGCTAGACTCGAGGCGCAGGCGCAGAGGAGAGCATCTGTATACAGACATCCGGTAGAAGGTAGCCCCAATTCTCATTTTGATCCGCGCATCCATGATTGCATCTCTCCTCCCCAGACCTTGCCGTGGCTGAGTAGCAGAGCAGACGAGTTTCCCGGCCAGCAGTCCACCGTCGAACTGCATAGTCACAGTGACCCTCTACCCTACAGCGAAGCACCTACCTACAAACCAGCCTCGTCCACTGCCCCCGATGCCGAGTCCTTGCTCGACACCAGCGAGCGCCAGCTGCAGATAGAAAAGTCCAATGTGCTTATACTCGGTCCAACTGGTGTAGGCAAGACACTGATGTGCAAGACCCTGGCAAAGACGCTGGGCCTGCCCATCTCCATGTCAGATTGCACCACCTTCACACAGGCTGGGTATATTGGCGACGATGTCGAGTCCTGCGTCGCCCGCCTGTTCTCGGCCGCCAACTATGACATCGATGCAACCGAGCATGGAATCATTGTTCTTGATGAAATCGACAAGATCGCAGGATCCAAAATGTCATACGGAAAGGATGTTGGTGGTGAAGGTGTCCAGCAAGCGCTCCTCAAAATCATCGAGGGCACGACCGTCCAAGTGCAAGCAAAGCCAGAGAAGAGCGCAAACAAGCCCGGCGGTATGCCTGGCGGTCCTCCACCTCCTGGGCCAGGCGGAAACAAGGGCGAGGTTTTCAACATACGAACTGACAACATCCTCTTCATATGCACTGGCGCCTTCTCCAACCTACACAAGATCATCCTGGACAGGAAGTCAAAGGGAAGCATGGGCTTTGGAGCGTCGATACGGACGTCGAATGCGCATGCCGCCGCCGATGGTGTCATGCTCACCGGCCCCGAGGCTGAATCCTTCAAGAAAGACTCGCCATTCTTCGTACCGCCCAAGAACGACGTACCTAATCCCTTTGGCGTCAGGCAGGTTCGGCGAGAGGAGAGGATCAATGTACTCGACCATGTGCAGCCAGCGGACTTGCAAAAGTTTGGCATGATACCTGAACTCATAGGTCGCATACCGACAGTCTGTGCAGTGGCGGCCTTGGACGAGGATGCTCTTGTTCGCGTTCTTACCGAGCCCAAAGATAGTCTTATACGACAGGAAGAGCACAAGTCGTATCTCAGGAACATCGAGCTGCGCTTCACGACAGGCGCGCTTCGTGAAATCGCGCGGAAAGCGAGCCGGATGGGCACAGGCGCCCGTGGACTACGACACGTCGTCGACCAGCTCCTCTTACAGGCCAAATATGAAACACCCGGTATGTTATTGCCTCACCTCCAAGAGGAATTGTGACGACTGACGAAACCAGGCTCGAGCGTCAAGCACATACTCGTAACACAAGACGTAGCCCTCCTCAAACGCGCACCTCTGTACTTCCATCGCGGTCAATCCGCCGCCTTCGAAGCCGCCCACGCGCAGGAAGAAGAGCGATTCGAGGAAGAGCTACGAAGCCAAGAAGATCCAACAATTACCAGCGGCGCCAGCAACTTCCAGGAATACAGGAAAGCTAGCGCTGCGGGCTTTTAGCCTGCAGTGTCCTACAGGATCGCGCCACCATGCTGCGAACGCACCGCAGAAGCCCGCAGAAGAACGAGAGGGGTGAGCAGGCCTGTCTTCCGGCCTGCTTGCGGCAGCCAGTGTGCGCAGAGGCGTGCCGTGCATACTCGGATATAGCAGACCCAGCTTATACGCAAGCAAGCGCGGCTTCGGGCCGTTGCAGCTCTTCCGATTGTGCATCCTGGTGCCCCGGATCCTGTCAAGAGCTGAGGGTGATAATACTCGCCTATAGTTCGGTCTGTTCCTGGTGTTGTGATGGCTCACCTCAACCCTGTACGGACTATCTGACTCTTGTTTTCTTCACAGTACGTACTGCAAAGCCCGTCTATGTTTAATGTTTCTCCATGTTTTGTAAAGGGGGTATCCCACAGGTTCCGAATGGTGTTTGGAGTTGGTGCTTTTGTTTTCGGGATTCGACTCAGTCGGCTATTTGGGAAGGATTCGGATGAATTGAAACAAATGCGGGTTGGTGACACAACATATAGTTTTTCGGTACGACAATGAGATAATGATCTGCCTTTCGATAAGATCCTGCACTATACATTGCAAGAGCGCGATCATTCTGACTTGCGTTAAACGCCTCTGTTCCGAAACAAGGTTAATCAGACATCCGGCCGTCCGAGTGTCGAATAGAAGGGTTGGGCCTAGGTCGTGGTGTACCTTGTTCATATCGATGATCCGGTATCAAGGGAGCTCAATATACGGTCATGCGCGGGTACCTGCGGCGTCCGCTATGCTCGCCATGGGGGGAACATGCTGCTTGGCTTACTGGCTGCTTATCGATGTGTATGGTGCGCATCCCACGCCGTCCAATCTACCACATATTAACTTCCGTGGCTTGGCCGCTTTGCACCAACCTCCCGGCGTCGAAACAGGCTCCGCTGTATCGAGCCGAGCGAATTGAAGGGAGGCGGCGGGAGCATGCGATAGGCATTTGCTATGGTAGGTGACTGTTGTTGCTTCGTTGGCGACGAGGGTGTCAAAGAGGAGATTTTCTCCCTGATCTTCTCTTCAGTCTTCATAAAGGTGTATTCTGGCTGTCTGTATCCATTGGCTCGGCTCGCTTCCGTGATGCTCGTGGTGCTGTTGCACAGGATGAGATGAAGTCAATATGCAAACTCTGCCTCTTGAGTCGCAGGGAGCACTGTGGATGCTGCGAATCAACATTCTCAATCAACCTTTGCTGTTGATCGAGTCACCCACCTCACCGAAACGGTACTAGGTATTCATTGTTCATGCAACGGGGCGGCGTCGATGGATATTGTGCAGGTGCGTTGTGAACTGGAACTAGCCAAGCCGAGACAAATATCATCATCTAGGAAGGTGCGACCCATAGCGCCTTTCAAGCCCTGTCGTGCCCAAGATCACACGCATCAAGGCCTACACGATTGTATGCTGATGGCAAGATATTGATTGAATCTACTAGTCCTTGTGAGGGAACTAGCAGTAAGTAGAATTGATGCAGGATCCGGTCTAGTAATTAAAACTATAGTAACAGAACAAAGTCTATGGCGGAATCGCCCGTAGGAGCGACATTCGACAGCGAAGAAAAGTACAGATGAGATTTCCTGTGGAACAAACGCTTTTTCCCAGAAACCAAAGTAGCCGAAGCTAGAGTTGCATCATGTCAGAAAACCATCCACCCAGATCATCATCAGACATCAAAACGAAGAACCCCCAAAACGCCTCTCAAATGCCCGCTATACATGGCGCCGTATTTGTAATCATAATTCGTGCTTTCGTACCGTCGAGATCTCATTCCTCAAAGTCCTCATACAACATGAATCCAGGCTGCGCGCGCATCTTCTTTGCGCCCCTTCCCTGGTCCCATGTTGGCGATGCGGGCCGAGATGTGGCACGTGATGGCGGCTGTGACGAGTACATTTGTGGATACGACTGTTGTGTTGAGAACTGAAAGTTGTACGCTTGCGGGAAGCTATCCAAAGAATGAGGGCGATGCAGGGCGTAGCCAGCCTGAGCCGCCATTTGATCCCCGGTAGGGCTGAGCATGGTTGGCGAAAAGTAGCTTTGGCCGCGCTGGTGGGTGGCATATTGTTGCGTGGGCGCAGGTGCAGGCATTGCAGCACCGTAGAAACTCATACTGGCCTGGCTTGAAGCCTGAGTCGCAGGAGTGGGATTCATCATGCGAGGGTACTGTGCCTCGCGTGGGAAAAACATGCTCTGCGTGTGAGGCAGTCCGGGAGCTTGGGGAACAATGGGCGTCGTGGGCAGTGAGTACTGACTACTGCAGACAGTCGGAGAGTATTCGGACATGGGAACAGTGTACTGGAGCGGCATGGAGTCATGTGGCCCAGTGGGAATGGTCAAGGTGCTCAGGGCCTCTGAGGGGCTTTCCTTGTTCTTGTGGTCATCCGTGATTTGTACAATCTCGGAAATTTCCTGTGCGAGCACGTTTTCGTTGGCGTCCTTGAAGGTGAAGATGACCCTGTAACCGACGGGTGATTTGTCTTCTTGGTGCCTGCAGTAGCATGTTATGCGCATCACGAACTCAATCTTTCTGGCGCTTAGAGAGTATTCAGGGTTTTCGTTGTCCTGCCATCTCTTGAACTCCTTCTCGTTGATCATGATGATGCGGTCGTCCTCGTAATTGGACCACTCTTTTTCATCATCAGCCTCGCGCTTCTTTTTGCGATTAAACCTTTTGGCTTCGCGCTCTTTGCAGCCTTCGCAGATGATGACTGCGCCGCCATTCTGGGGGTGGCACAGGTCGTCTTTGGCAATGTCTGTAATGGCGACGCCACGTGGGCGCCTTGGGGTCGCTTCCTCGCCTCGGGCGCGACGGAAGGCGCGCTCCAGCCCTTCAGGCTTTTCCACGGCAGTCGCCAGAACGAGGGTCAGCTGTAAGCGGGCAGTAGAGTTGTTCTTCTCATTGGCCTCGACCTCTTCGGTGCTGGCCATCTGCTTTGGTTTGGCCAGGTTTTGGCGAGGGAAGCGAATCCACTGGAAGTGCGGAGCGAGCGGATCCATTGTCACAGTAGTCTTTATTTGAGTTTCGGCCCGGTTCTTGTTCTTATCAAGTGCGATGAAGACTTTGGCTTGCTCGACGGCCTGCGGGATGTGGATCGCGGGCCAGCTGTCATTGGCAAGGGAATCATTGCATGTTTCGGGGGAGCTGGTCTGGCTCTGATCCCGGTTGTATTCGCCTGGGGAATTGGCATTGCTAAAGATGAAGTTGTCGTGGGGGGAGGGGGTGTTTGAGGCGGGTGTGGAGTGGGCAGTGTTGATAAAACTGCTGAATTCATCCTCGGCCTTGATGCACGGGTAGCCTTGGGCGGAGAAGGAGGTCAGGTCAAGGGCCGAGTCCTGTTTCCTGCTGGAGCGCTCGCTTGTGCCAGGTAGGACGCCAACAGCATCGTACGAGGGCGAGAAGGTGTTTGGGTCAATGCGCATCTGCCAGAACGAGTCTGGGAAGTCGCCGTGGTTTTCGAGGTCCTGGGGATTGACAAAGGTGTTGTAGTTCTGCATCGTGTCCATGGTGGGCAGACAGACGTCCGGGTAAGGAATAGTGGGCCGCAAGAGGGTCCCGCGGTCGATCAGGCGGTTAAACGAGAGTAGGCAGCTGTGTAGGAGATGCGAGGACAGAGATAACCCGCGGGTCAAAGGAAGCGACAGTCTGCGACTATAAAGCTAGCAGTGGGAATAGTGTGGGCGTGTAATCGGTCGTGGCCACTGCTGATGAGGGGTCTGCTTGCAAAACCAAGGGTGCAGGTCAGCGCTGCGTAAGTGATGAGCACGACCGGCTACTGTCCAATGAGACAGCGCGCGAGCCAAGTTGCGCACCGGAGGTGTCGGCGGGCGGGGAGACGCGTCAGGGGCAGTCGAGGACGATGAGACCAAGGCTGCTGCAGAGGGCGAATGGGGGGGTGGGTGGCAGCGAAGGTGGTGAGGGGAGAAGGAGTAAGTGAAGCAGGCGAGCGGGGTGCGGAGGAGGGACGAGGTGGGTTATGGGGACGAGTGAATAGAGGGTGGTATTTCTCTTAGCAACACCCCACTGAGGTTCGCCGCAGTCCAAGGCTACTGCTAACCAAACGTCGAATGATCCCTGCCCATGCGAACGACACCACCAAGGCATGGAGCGGGCGCCTTTGTAGAGGTACATCGATGCCAGGACCGTCTGCAAGTGGCAGCGTCGTCGCCCGCCCGGCTACCCAGGCCGATGCACCGCTGTCCGACGCCCCCAGAGCACTGGGCTCGGCGCTACCCATTATGCCTCAGTTTTTCAATCTCCGCTCTTCCAGGGTGGTGAATTGTCTATTCTGCCATTGCGAAACTCATGCGGTCCACCGCGGGAGATGTACCTGAACCTCTGCGCCGTCGAGTGCACGACCCGTTAGCTGCAGATTCTTCATCACCCTGCAACGCGCTGATACCGCCTTACTCGTCTGGGCGCACTGCCTTCTGACAGGCGGCTGGAGTCGGCTTGCCGTGCAACTGCGCCGTTTGTGCTCAATCAAAACATTGCATCCTGTCCGACGCCTTGCAGCCACGCCATGCGAATCATACTGCACCATTGCGTCGAGGCCTGCCCACCATGCACGCCTCAGATCCACGCCAGCCTGCGACTTGGCTCCTCGCGGAGTCTCATCCGGCAGACCGAGCCAAGACTTTCTGCCATCTGGGCCTCTTTCCACACGCCTCGAATGGTCCCGTCGACCGCCTGCCTGACAGAGAGTTTCCAGGCCTCGTCGACCACTCAGGCTCCCCAGGCTTCCTCGTCGCGCACGTCCAGCTGCAGCTTTCTGCTCATGCCTGTCGACTTGTAAACTCTCTGCTCTGCGTTCAGACACAAATTTCCTTCTGCTTTTCGGGCGCCGTCTGTCGCAACACGTATCCATATCAGAGCTGTTGCTAGGCTGCCGTCATCCGCCCTGTTAAACCCCAGGATTTTAGTCTCCAGCCCCGCTTCCAGTGGCAATGGACGCACACCGCTGGGTTTCTCGGAATCCAACTACTCGAGCTGCCATATCCCACTCCATGACGCAAGCTCATGCTTAAGCAGTACCGTTCAATCGCGAGTGTATTTGTAACATGTCCCAAAAAAAAAAGAGTGAGAGAGCACGATATTACCAAAACCCGCAGGCTGCTACGTCGCAGACTCACGTAGAGTCTGGTAGACGAACATGAATCTTTGCTAACTGACGATGCTTTTTGCTCGGCCGGGCTTCCGCGTGGCTTTGCGTATATCTGGTCATTGGCTCTCTGTCGGCATGATGCTCGCTGGCAGAGGTCCGACACACGCGCCAAGTCAGCCTAGGAGCAGAAGCAGACCTTCCGAACAGTCGCCCAGGCTGACAACTATCGACTTTTGTTCTACGGTGCTTTGAATACAAGCACGGTTTCACATCCGGTGCTTCCTGTAAGTCGAGAAGATTGACGTTTGCGTCAGATGTGGATGGCATGCAAACTTTTTCCAAGTCTCTGCACGCACAGAGTCCCTGTGTTGCGCCGTGCTATAGCAAAAGGTATTATACTACCAGGACAACTGGCACCAGGCCAGATATAGGAACAATCTTCCCCTGCGGGTGATCCTGCAGTATGGAGATTAGAGAAACCTCCACACTATCAAGCACACTTTGTCTAGCATATGTAGTCCCGGCCAATGTCTGCAGTCGCGGCCTTCGGGTAGAACATTGTTTGATAAGATAGCGTTCCCGTACCGTACTTTACATATCAAGTCGACCATGGTACGTGTTGCAGTAACACAATTAGTATGCAAACCCTACCGACATTGGGTAGGAACACGCAACTCCACGTTCCCAGACTTGTAGGATGCTCCGTGTTCACCCGCATGCATTACACGTACAATCAACTATGCCACAAGCATACTACTGTCGTGCCACGAAATCAGCCGCTTGACATGTTTAAACGACTGTACGAGGGCCGATCCCGGCACAGCAGCGGCGGCTTGCACCTGTCCGAAAAGAATTGGTAGCATCAGCGGCGAAACCCCGCTGATTGTGCTTCGTGGTATACCTCGAGAGTCTTCATACAGGATGGCTTCCCATTCCAGAACCTTCTTGCATTTGGCGCCCTAGTCCTGTTGAGCCTGAGTGTATCTGTTGTCAGATCACTCTGGACAGGGTGGTTGTTTTCAGGTCCACCAGGCTCGAAGATTGTGGCTATTTGTATATGTTGTGTAGCGTGAAATTGTCCAACGCCATCACTGAGCAACTCGAAGCAAGATAGTCTCACTACAGTTGACAGGCTACGGCAACGTATCACTATGTCCCTTACACGTAGCACACATACATAACGAAGTTTTTGTTATATACAGAAACATCCCTATTGTCAAAGATTTATTACCTAATAGCAGAGTCAATTTGACCTTAAACACATTCCAAGGTTTACTTGAACCCATACTATGTTCAGAATATGTGAAACGCAACGTACACCTCCACAGCACATGGTAGATGTACTTGAGAAAGCATGAGTTTCTATGCATGCAAAGATGGAAGAAACGTCCAAAGATTTCGATGCGTCATACGCATATGATGCGGCTGCAGAACTATTGGTCAAGATAACGTCCATCTAACAATGCGATGAGTTGAAGCTTACATTCGACCAGCCGAACGCTGATGCTACAACGAAGAGAACCCGTTATGTATGCACTGTATTCGCAATCGTTTCGCTTACCAAACGCACGAATAGGCCTGCTTGCCAGAACACCACTTTTCGAGCCACACCACACCCCTCAGGTGCAGCACAATGCATATGCATGCCTTCGCCAACATCTGCATACCCAATTTTATCGCCTTCCCCTGCTCACAAAGTATTCAGGTGGTGTGATTGTGGACTTAGCGGCACGACACGAACTCAACGGTCGTAGAAACGCGCCGATACGTGGCTCCCGGTATAAATCAGCCCCATGGGCAGTAAGTACTCAGTACATAAGATCCTTACCCCTCTCTTCCCTTACGCGATCGAACTGCGCCTTGTCGCTATTGCTGACATTGTGCAGCATTCCCATGATACCGTTATCGCGGACGCGCAGCCAGCCACTCAGGTGATATTGCAACCCTACCTAGGTAAGATGGCGCCTCTTACGTTTCTGCAGCAAAGTTCTCGACGCTGGACACTGCTAGCGCGCATGTTGGCGCAGTACGCGTCAAGGTTGTAAGCGGATTCCGTTTTCCATGGACAGGACCTCTCGACATAGCACATGAATAGGCTGGTCTCCACTTTGAACTCTGTTCTGCGTCATGCCTTTTGCACTACGGCAATGTGATCTTAGCAGCGGCCAACCTATACGGACGCCCTGTGGGTTACAGTATCGACGGCCTATCCTTGGTCGTAGAAAGATGCAACTAGAGCAAACTGTTTTTCCTGCCATACCTATGCTTTGGGATACGTTCTGCTACTGCAGCTTAGAAAGTACCTGCTCCATGGTATGCTTCACGAAGATCAGCCTTCCCTTCTTGGGCTGCATACCTGAACCGCATATAGGCATTATTCCCGCTACCCGCTACCCGCTATCCGAAGGCTCTTCACCGTGTTTCGTTCCGACGCGGCATCTCGATTGTCACTGGCACACAGCTCAGCCCGTTTACTTTCGCTTGCTCATGCCGCATCCTGTTTAAGCCATCGGCTGCACGTCTGGAATCTCGACTCATCTGTGGGCGGCGAAGCGGCTAAAATGCGCGATGCTAGCGCCAGAGTAAACGTTAAGCTTTGTCGGCCAAGCAGCCGTTCTCGTTCCGCGGGCACGCCTCCGGGACTACTCAATGGGGGAACTCCCCGGCACGGCAGACGGATCGCGCAGATGTCGCATCGTTAGCCATGCGATATCAAAATAGTCTCTTTTACGGACGCGGAGATTATGGTGAGGATATGCTTTTTTCAGGATAGACTACGCCTACATCGTGTCCGTACTTGCCCACTACCAGCCTCGTACCAGCGCGTGTCACGTCTTTGCAAATCGTCGGATGCGCGGTTCGCGATGTCGGAGACGGAGGTGACCGACAAGCCGGAGCAAAAGTGGAAGAGATGCATGGACACACCCGAAGTGGTGCCGTAAACGAAGGAGGGTTGATCCCAAGCCCAGCAAAGGCTGACGACGTTCGAATGTAACAGCGGGATTGGTAAGGTGGAGATGCGCCGTTCTCCTTCGAAAGGATGTACAGGTACATGTACACATCACGATTAGTGTCCGCGGAGGCTGAACGTAACTCCATGCAGGGCCGATTGAAGGATGATATGACAGCCGTTTTCGACATATTGCTGCCCGATTTGTAAATTGAATTCGCAAGGGATTTCCTCGTTGTAGTAGCATTCAATGCTACGAAGCGCGTACTACTGCTGCTCGTTGCGACCGACGACAAGCCCGGCACTTGCCCATGAATCCACCCCCACGGACGAGGCGTGATTAATATATTAGATATTTCAGCGCGCCTATGAGGGCTTCCGGAGGTTCTGGAGCTCTCTTGTGGATCAAAGCCAAACATGGTTGGTTTCATATATTCTTTGAGTCTTCTTGACACCACCTGGGCAGGTATCGGACCAGCTGTCCGCGTTCGGACCGATAAGACAGATTCTTCAAGCGTATGCGGCTTTCGTGTCTGTGGGGATGATACAGTCCGTCGTGGTGACATTCGACCGATCCTACCAATGTTTGAAGATCGATCCTGGATTTAATCAACATGGAATCTGGCGCCCAGCTCTTTTCTTCTTGTATAATTGAGGGAAGAGTGTGTAGAACCGGAGAGTAGCTCGATCATATGAGATTTTCATATTCTCAGCCACACTGCACTATCTCTACGAGAGGTCTTTTCAGTTCTGATCTACACGGCTCGCGATTCAGTCATTTCCTTTTTGCCTAACTAGCATCATGATTTATCCAGAAGACGTTTGCATTCTTTTATACACTTCGTCTTTGAGTAACATAGGCATTGTGTACGGCGCGCATGTAATTTATGCAAAACACGTACGATGCGATATCCTCAGTTTCTACGAATATCCTAAGTTAGGTGGGTGGAGGTACGATTTCGGACCTAGGGGCAAGACATGACGCTGTCCAGGAGACTTGTGGGCGTTCACGATAAGGATATGGCTGACAAAAATCCAGCTCTTTGGATAGTGTACAGGAGTGAAGTAGATGCGTAGAGTAGAGGGCAGTGGAGAGAGTGACGTAGAGCCCTGTTGACAGCCACTTGGGCGCCTTTCTGCATTAGGATGAACCGAGGTGGGGCCATGAGCTTACAACAAGCACGAGGGAAACACCAAACGACGCGTCTCGACGCGCACGAACCGCGCCATTGTACTCTGGCAATTGATTCCTTCGATCCTGCAACGTACTGTCGAGGGGCTATGCAAGCTTCGAGATGTTTTCGTTACCCATGATTGCGCCGCGCCCGGTAAGTACTTTTACGCATGTCTTGACTGCTCCAACCGAAGATGCGGACATTCAAAGCTTCAGATCTAAGCCGCGTTCGAGTCGAACTGACGATATTCAAGGATGCTAGCCTATGGCCTTCCCACCACACCACCCACGCCGCGTTCGAGGACACCCACTCGCACTCTCCACCAAATACATCTCATGGCCACAACAACCGGCGTCCAACTTCGCACCACGGCCCACGTCGCCACCAGAATCACCTCCTGTCCAGCCTGACTGCCGACGAAAACACAATCGCTCAGCGCAAACTCAATGTCCGCAGATTCGGCGCGGGTTGGCTCCGTCCGCCTGGTGTTACCAAAACACTACAGGCCATCGAGGACGAAAAGCTAGAGAAGGAGGAACAAGAGATGATGCAGCGCAGAGAGCAAGTAATGATGGACTTGGCAGCCGCACAACAGGACGCGGCAAATGAGGAGCAAAGGGAAAGAGCAGAAATGGAGGAAGAAGCCGGAGAAGGAGAAGTAGAACGGGATCTTGACGATGAAGTCCCAGAGGCACAAAGCACACCTAGTGCATCTGAAGTATCGAGTGACGAAGAATCAGAGGAAGACGACGAGGGTAGTGAAGTCAGTGGTGACGTCCAAGAAGAAAGCACTGTGCCCTTCAACGAGGATAGCTTCATAGAGGGCAGCATGCTCGAAGCAGAGGTGTCCCACATGCTGGAGATGGAAGAGGCGGAAATGGCAGGCGTGCTACAAGATGAACGCGATCTCGATGACGATGTTCCTGAAGCTGGGAGCTACGAACACACGGATTCCGAACTCGAAGATGACAGCGATGTGGATACTAGCGCTCTTCCGCCTGGACTCAGCTCCGTGCGCTCGAGACGCTCAACAAGGCGTCGTTCAAGTGGTCGTCGTAACTCGAGTCGCAGAAGCTCGGGTTTGCCTGGTGGCATGATGTTTGGAGGTGGACATCCCGCAGTTGGAAGGGTCAGTCTTGGAGTCGATTTGGGAAACGGAAGGAGTAGTTTTGGTATGGATGGGAGTAGTTCATTTCTCGAGGGTAGCTCTTTTCTGCGGAGTTCGCCGGCGGGAAATGCTGCGGCTAATAGGGGTAGTTTGAGAGATAGGTTCTTGGGTGCTGCGAGAGGTGGTGGTGGTGGTGGTGGCGGCGGCAGCAGGAGAGCTTGAGACTAGATTCGGTAATGATTATGATTGTATGATAGAGATACCCAGTAGTTACATGAAGGCCGAACTAGTGTATTGAAAGTACTCTAATGTTAGAGACGTTTTGCTGATATGTAAGTCTGAAGGCTTCATTATCTCCTACGCTCACGTCTGTCTATCCTAAACATGACTTTGAAGGTCCTGACACTCTCTATATCTAACCTGTCATCTCCTCGAATGCCTTGGTGAGGAAGTTACGTGCCTCATCGTATACCTCTGCGTGCAATGCCCTTTCTTTCTCAGAGTTCATGCCCAAGCAAGCACTGACACACCGAATCCAATCCTCCAAAGCGATCTTGCCGGTCATCAGAAAATAATACTCCAGACGTGTCTCTGCGGAACAGTCTCCATCGACACACTGGCCACTGTAGCCTCCAGCGGCCATGCCGCACAGCTGATCGAAACGTCCCTGCCACTCATCATCGGCAATGTTGATCATCTCACACATGGCGCGGAGTATAGACTCCAATGTAGCCACCTCGATACTGTGAATGAACCAAAGTGCGTTGTATCTGGCGATGGTGGCGTCGATGAGCTCGTCGTCGGAGAGCAGATCATGGGCGAGGGAGCGACGGGCGAGTTCCGGGCTCAAGCATCCACGCTTTGATTCAGCAATCAGCGTACGTGTCTGAGAGCGTCCGGTGCCGGTAGGAGCGTCCTTGGAATGGGGGTACATGTCGATGCGAGGGGAAGCAGCCTTCTTGTGGATCTGCAGGTGGAAGGGGTATGTAAGGTCTTCTAGAACCTCAAGTGGAGGATTGAAGACGAGTGTATCGGCCGCAACCTCTTCAGGCTCCAAGACGCTGAGCAGATACACCAAGTTACGGTTGTTCCAATATATAGGCTCGATTTCGCCATTGGATGTTGGTGAGGTGGGCGGCGTAGAGACGTCGTCTGCATAGCTGTCGCAGAAAGGGTTGGACGTGACTGATTCGGTGACATTCATATTAGAACTAGAGCGATGGCCGGAATAATAGATGCTCAAGAATCGTGCTGCAAGGAGGTCGAGGAATTGATGACAGAGAAGTAGGCAGTGGCGTTGGGTGGGAGGAGCGAAGCAGGAAGGAGCAGCTGTAGCTGAGTTGATGAGAACTTGAAAAGATGACTGAACTACTGGACAATAGCAGGTGACAGCGAAGATTCAAGTGTCGTGGTGATGGTGAACGGTGAACCACTCGGATTCACCCACGCCAGAAAGTACCCCGAGTTACTCGCACACAACCTAGCAAGCCACATATATAACAGAAGGAATGTATAAGTTTAGACTGGGGATATTGGATCCCAGAGAGAGAGAGAGAAAAAGGCTTTTTCGTAGTATGGTTGAGAGATGCGACAAGTGACAGGATGGAACACCGTAGGAAAAAGCTGGCCGCTGTCACATTACAAACGGGCATGCAGTATCATGTCATAGTCACACATACATGTCAGGTGATGTCGTTGATTTGACCTTGGTGTCCTTTCCGGCGGTGAATATATACAAAGCTTAATGACTCGCAAAGATGTTGCGTGTGCGCAGGTGGACTGGGGTCTCGCCCTTGGGCGCATCTGGTATCGTCTTCTCCAATTTCTAGATCCGTGTTAGTGAAGGACGAGAAGCAAAGTGACGTTGCAGCATACCAGCTTCTCGAACACACACTTGTTCAGCTTCCGCTCTTCTGACCGGCAGTTCCAGAGTTGCTGGTTGTGGTTGTCTAGGCATTGCCAGTGGGTGCGGAACTCGGCCAGACAGTTCTCGTTAATGTCCTTGATACTGCCACATGCGTCAACGTCCAAGGTCTACAAGGGAGCCTCCTGCCGGTACGTACACGCTAGCGGCACACCTGGTGACCTTGCGGCCCTCCTTCATGCAGTCAAACTCTCCCCGACCGTTGGCCTCGGTCTTGCACATCATGTAGTCATCGTTGTAGGCCTTGCATCGCGCGCCAATGAAGAACGAGGCACTTAGGAGGGGCGCAGAACTGGCTCCGAGCTCTTTGACCTTGGGGATGTCGTCGGGTAGAGGGGTGGTGTCGATGAGGGCTTGCTGGTTGAACCTGCAAATTGTTTAGCGCCTGGAGCTGACTGCGGGCCGAGAAGAGAGTGTTTACCTGGGCTGGCGCGACGACATCTTGAGGGTGAGGTGCCAATGGCGGGCTATCTGCTCATGGGCTGGAGATGATGCTCGTGAGGGCGTCGCGGAACTCGGTCTTGGCGGGTCACTAAAACTGGCAGGGATGCGATGGGCCGCAGCTTGTGCCTGGCCTTTGTGAGTGAGAGACAACAAGCCCTCGCCATTTAACCTGCACCACCTCCACCACATACATCTCTTGTACGGGTTTCGGGTATCTCGCCAATCATAATGCGCGCCGACTGAGCTTGCTTGTAAACTATCCCTGCGCCGACCTCTTTGCCATTTCCTCTTCGCGCACCCACGCGCGACCGAAAACAAACATCTGAAGCTCTTCCATTCGCGGCTTCAGAGGGCGCCACCCTTTCACACCGCCATCGGATCTGTATACGAGGATACGCGCATACCCCAGGCTTCATACAACATGTCGTTCAGCTTTGGAAACGCGACTGGTGGAGAGAAGAAGACGGGTACTCTTTTTGGAAGCACTACAGCACCAGCTGGTGGTCTTTTTGGTCAATCGCAGCAGCAACAGCCACAGCAGTCAAATGCGACACAGTCTGGGGGACTCTTCGGCTCGTCAACCGCTCCTCAGAACAACAACAATAGTTTATTTGGATCGACACAACCGCAGCAGCAGAACTCCGGATCAAGCTTGTTTGGCCAGCCACAACAGCAGCAGAATTCAGGCTCCAGCCTCTTTGGACAGCCTCAGCAGCAGCAGCAGCAGCAGCAGCAGCAACAACAACAAAATGCGGGCTCCAGTCTGTTTGGCCAACCCCAGCAACAGCAGCAGCAACAGCAGCAGGGGCAACAACAACAGCCAAGCATGGGCAACAGCCTCTTCGGCGCCTCGTTACAGCCTGCACCTGTCCTCAACAACGTCCAAGCGCAAAGCGTTCAGCAACAGCGCGAAGGGCTTCCGCAGCTGCGCCAGTCTTCTGCGCAACCTTTTGCTGGCTCTGCCTACATGACCGGTCACAGTACGGGCATTTCAACTCACCTGCTGAAGCTATGCTAACATCCACTAGGAGAGAAATCGGTCATCGAGCAGATACGCATCCTCAACAACAAGTGGGATCCCGAGAACCCTGAATGCGTCTTCCAGTACTACTTCTACAACTCGGTCAAGCCTGAAGAAGCGCCCTTCTACGGGCCCTCGCAAGGCGAAGACGAACGAAAATGGGAGGAGGCTTTGTCAAAGAAGCCCAGCCCAGGTGCCATCCCTGTGCTTGCCCGCGGCTTTGAACAGGTTGGCGAACGCATCAAGCAACAAGCAGCTGCCGTCACCGCGCTCCGGACCAGACTGCATGAGATCAACAACAGTCTGTCGCTTCTCAAGGACGCGCACGAGCTGACTGTAGCCTCGCGCATCACGGAAGCAAAGCGAAAGCACATTGTTTTCACCCAACGGACACTGGCCCTTGCGACCAAGGTCCAGATCTTGCGTAACCGAGGATACGTTATGGATCAGTCAGAAGAGGACCTGAAGAAGAAGCTCATCGAGTTGGAGAAGCAGACGTTCGACCCCGTACTTGGCGGGCGACAAGAAGAGATCTGGGCGCGCATGTCTGGTGTGCGCGAGCGGGCGCGTATCCTGCAAGAGGAGACGGAGAAGCTGGGCAAGACAATTGAGCAGCAACAAAATGGTGAGCTGCTTACAGACGAAGACCAAAAGGCGCTAGAGAAGGTAAGAAGCCAGTTCCATGACCCTTTGCACATGCTAACAATGTACCGTAGCTACTCAAAGACTACGACCGACAACTCGAGCACCTCAAGAAGTGGGTCGACGACACCAGAGACGAGTACGATGAATGGGAGGCGGCACAGCAATCAAGGCCGACAAAGCGATAAGAACATAATACGGTGGCGTGTTTGGCATGTGTGATTCACAGGTGGTCAGGAGGTTATATTTTGAAAAGTTGGGCGTCGTAAGATACCAAGCAGCGGACGGATGCATAGAAGGCGTACAATCGAGCGTTGCATAATATTTCATCGTCATCGTTGTGCGCACTGGAGTGTTGATAGCCGATTCCTTTGTTCACATGGCAGTCCCCTCTCGCTGACTGAAAGCACTAAAGTTGACTTCTTGTAGAGACTCTGTGTTTTGTGTTTTGAGACCAAGGGTATTTGTGTCCGTTTAATATGGAGAGCCTACAGTATAGCCCGGTATTGTTACAAGCGCATCCCTTGCGCACATGTTATACATGAATTCGTTGGTATATCGCTGGGTCTTTCCAAGTTTACGCGTATTTACATCCAGCGCCCCAGTGCCGTGGAAAAGTACATGGTCGCAGGAAGGGTCGTTGCTTAGAAGAGTTTCGAGACGTATTCGACGAGATGAGGTGCTGCAGCGACCCTGTTAGTCTCCAACCTGTCCGCTGTCCAGTTCTTGGTTGCTCTTACAGAAATAAAGCACAACAGCGCTGGCTGCTGTCCACTTGATATCGGTCATAGTCTGTGCTTCGGCCGCGGCAAGCTCCTGCTTGGATGGTTGGGGTGGTGCTGTCATGCATGTCAGTCTCACCATCTATGACTCGCCCGTCATCGTTATCATAACTGACCTCCGAACATTATAGCAGTGTGTTATGTGGGTTTGCGGGGTCGATCACAAGGAGGGTTGTAGTGATGTGCGAGTTGGGTATTTCAAAGATGACGTCCACAGTGCGCTGTGATGGGCAAAAGTTTGGGTTGTCGGAGTTTGGGCTTCGATGCTTCCGACGAGATTGGTCACGTGCTCGCGCGTACCTTCCCCGGATCTTTGTTATGCCTGCCTTTCCTCCATCAGCATGAAAGGAGCAGTTTCTTGCTATCCTTTTTCTCTGCATCGTTGCATGCCGCTGACACCCTCATCTACGCAATCTACCCGACGGCGCCCAGGTATCCTTGTCAACCTCCGGCCATGCTGTTCTTATTTTCTATCAGGGACGGCTGGTAAAAACGTCGTGAGACGCGCATTGCTCACTCCGTCGTAACTTTTCGGGCCTAAACGTGTCTCGGTGATTTGAAGCAGATGCCTCATCTTAACTAGCAAGCCAAGCCTACTCGACTTACCGAAGGCTCCGTACTTTGTACAGTATGTATGCTACCCCTTGGATATTTAGCCCAACACCATCTCATTTCACAGGTCACTAAACAAGTGCCCCTGTCTCGAACATACACAGGGCAAGAAACCAGACTCATTCTCGTCATAGCGCTATGGCGCCATGCTGTCGCGAAGTAAGCTGCAGGCACGTGTTGAGGCAGTCCATCCGCATCTCAAAAACTAGGGGTGAGGTGGTTCGTTGTGAGGCTGTCGCATAAGACAATTGAAAGACCCACTCGCATGCATGTCATCCGCAGCGCGCCGTAACATCCATCATCAGCACTTGTGCATAGTCGTACAACATAAGCCCATGGCTCCAAAGCACCTGGGCAGCCTGTTCTTTCACCACCAAAGTTAATTTAGGGCTGGCTGGCGCTGTAATGAGGCTTCGCGAGCCGTTAAACCGATTGTTTCAGCCCCCAGACATATGTCGTCAACATGCACGCCACATACTCCGCGGTCCATGTCCGAGCTGAGGTGCACTGCACTCCAGCACGGCATGCGTGTCCAATCAGGCAAGCAAGTATGCATGACTGATCGCCGCCGCGTAGTTCACCGTCGATCGGCCCTATGACTGCCAGGACAGGGAGTCAGCTCTCACATTAATATATTAACGTGTGGTTTACCCGGAGCCTAATCGTTCGTCGGCTTACGTTGTCCACCTTCCTGTCGCTCGTTGTTCCTACTATTTTCTACTAAGATGCTGGTCCCGACAACTTCCCTTGTGTTGGGATTGTATTCCGCTTGTGCACTCGCGCTGTCCGCTCGCTCCACCAACGGCTATGCCCATGAATTATCCAACTTGCACTTTGCGAACCGCCACGCCCACCCACATGCTCAACCTCGTCAATCTGCACATGTGGATTCGTCGTGCGCTCCATACTGGCTAGAGGATATCAAGCACCAAGGCATTGCTAGCTTCAATCCAAACCCCAAGAACTACACCGTGTTCAGGAATGTCAAGTCATATGGTGCGGTCGGCGACGGAATCACCGATGATACTGCCGCAATCCAGAGAGCGATTACAGAGGGCAACAGATGTGCTCCGTCGTTCTGTGAGAGCTCTACCAATGAGCCTGCCATTGTATACTTTCCTGGTGGGACGTATTTGATCTCGAGCAGTCTCATCAACTATTATTACACTCAGGTACGCAGCCCGCCGAGTCCCAACAGCTCGATATACAAACGTGTCCTAGGGGGAATGCACAGTTCCATCGCTCGTTAGCAAGTGGATGTAACGTGTTGTGTATGCCTCTGGTAAAGACTTTACGTACATCTGACATAACTCGATACAATAAGCCTCTTTGTATGAGACTACCTTGACTGACTCCTTCAAGATGATCGGAAACCCAAATTGCCTTCCTACGATCAAGGCTGCTGCCAATTTCTCTTCCACAGGCGGTCTAGGATTGATTGATGGCTCTCCATACCTAGGCGTTGGAAACCGACCTGGTCGAACCGGCTATGGACCTACAAACACATTCTTCCGCCAGATCCGCAACCTTGTCCTTGACATGACACACCTCCCAGCTAACTTTTCAGCTACCGGAATACACTGGCCAACTGCACAGACCACAAGCATCCAGAACGTAGTGTTCAACATGAACGCCGACAACGGAACACAGCACCAGGGACTCTTCATCGAGGAAGGCTCTGGCGGCTTCATGGCTGATCTTGTATTCAATGGAGGAAACAAGGGGTTCAGCGTCGGCAACCAACAATTCACTACTCGCAACCTCACATTCAATAACGTCAACACTGCTATTGAGCAGCTCTGGGACTGGGGCTGGACATACAAGTCTGTCTCTATCAACAATTGCCGGGTTGGACTGAACATGTCCGCTGGTGGCTCCTCTGCGGTCAACGTGGGATCCATTACCTTTTTTGACAGCGAGATCAACAATACCCCGATTGGTATCGTTACCTCTAGGACCGCCAACTCCGAGCCTGCCGCTGCCGCTGCCTTGTACCTGGAGAATGTCAAACTCGACAATGTCGGTACTACTGTACTTGGTCCCAATGGAACCTACCTGGCAGGATCTCCTGGCACTTTGGTCATTGACGCTTGGGCTGACGGGCATCGATACCTTCCAAACGGTCCGATCGAAGCACGAGGCGCTGTTCCTTCCACCGAGCGACCAGCAGAGTTGTTGGACGCGCAAGGCAAATACTACGAGCGCTCGAAGCCTCAGTATGGTGAGGTTCCTCTATCGCAATTTCTTAGCGCTCGTGACCTGGGCGCCACTGGAGATGGCCAAACCGACGATACCGACGCTCTGAACGCGGCAATCCTAAAGGCCAAGGCTCAAGACAAGATTCTCTTCCTTGACGCCGGTTTCTATCTAGTCACCTCGACGATCTACATTCCACCAGGTGTTACTATTGTTGGAGAATCCCTCGCTACTGTCATTCTTTCCTCTGGCCCCTTTTTCAACGACATGTCCCTTCCTAAGCCAGTCGTGCAAATTGCTCAACCAGGTGAGCAAGGCCGAGTCGAGATTTCTGACCTCTTTGTCAGCACAAAAGGCCAACAAGCCGGCGCTGTTCTGATTGAATACAATCTTTATTCTCCTACTGGCGAGCCTGCTGGCCTTTGGGATGTGCACACTCGTATCGGAGGATTTGCAGGATCAGACCTGCAAACCGAGCAGTGCGAGAAGACACCTGATCTTGTCACCACTTCTGAGAACTTGGTGCAGGAATGCATTGCAGCTTACATGTCAATGCACATCACCAAGTACAGTGCAGGACTTTACATGGAGAACAACTGGCTCTGGACTGCTGATCACGATCTTGATGATGCGCGCAACAACAACACTCAGATCACCATCTATGCCGGTCGCGGTCTGCTGATTGAGAGTCTTCAGGGAACTTTGTGGTTGTAAGTTTGCAATTCAACATTGTTTCGCTAGCAGTCACTAACATTCAAGCAGATACGGTACAGCAGTTGAGCACCACGTCCTCTACGAGTACCAGTTTGTCGATACCCGAAATGTCTTCATGGGCCAGATTCAAACCGAAACTGCCTACTATCAGCCCAACCCTGATGCTCTCATCCCCTTCCCAACCGTTCCAGCCCTGTCCGATCCAGTCTTTACGGCTACGCCTTCGAATGGAACAAACTCAACATCGCCAAACACGGCATCGGGCTGGGGTCTGCGTATTATCCGCAGCAACAATATCCTTGGATACGGAGTGGGACTATACTCCTTCTTCGACAACTACTCGACAGCCTGCTCGCAGGTTGGCGCAGGTGCTGTGTGCCAGTCGCGCATCGTATCGATTGAAGGGGACCGTAACACATATGACATTAGTCTATACAACTTGAACACTGTGGGTAGCACAGAGATGATCACGCGCGATGGCGTAGATCTGGCCAGCAATGTGGACAACAACAGCACCTTTGTGGACACCATCAACATGTTCAAGATTGATAGCTTTGGACTCAAGTTGTCCGTGGACGTGGGGGTGTCGTTGGGCGACATCCTGAAGAAGTAAACGTCGGTGTCACTATATATGGGGCCGGACAAGTAATATTAGTAGCGGGGTTTCGGCAGTTTGGTGTTTCAATTATTTCATGCCCATACTTTCATCGAAAAATTTTTCCTTTGCCAACACTGGCTCAGTTTTGACACGCCAACATGTTGCGTCCTGGTATAATATTCCTCAATTGTTCGTTCTCTCCATCAAAGTCCGATATGGTCTAGTGGCTAGGATTTGCCGCTCTCATCGCAGAGTCAGTTCACTGTACAGTGCCGGCAAGGCCCGGGTTCGGTAAGTTATCTCAACTCAATTCGAGTTCGATTCATCATTCTAACAATTAAATAGATTCCCGGTGTCGGAATTCCTCTTTTTTTCTTTTTGCCTTTCAACATGTGTGTAATGTTCTTTTTGCCCGATTGTCAAGTCTTTCTAAACTGTCGATGGACTTGGGTCAAAGGAGATGATCCCAGGACGTATGCATCTCTTGCTTGCTTCAGATTTTTGTATTTTTGACTCTCATCAACGCCACATGACTCCAGGGTGGTCTTGCTGAACACTGGCAGGACGCGCTTGCTGCTGTCTTTGCAGGGCTTTAATACCTAAAGAAGGGTCGCAGTTTAGTCTTCCCGCATATCTAAACATCCACTTAATGCTCTTAGTGCAAATCTCACTACTACACCTTAATCAGATCAGCAGGAGGCGCTCCGCAAGACGAAGCAAGTTAGGACCACGTCCGCGCTATGCTCGTAAACTCGTGGTATGATTCAACAGCGGACTTGTCCGACGGGGATTTTCTGAGTGAAGGGTGTATCAAGACTATGACTTCCACTAGGGTGGTGTCTGCATGAAGAGAACCCAAAAGGCGAGTAATGTCGACTGCAACCAGATGGTCGAGGAGCCCAAGCTGAGGGACATTCCCTCTTGAATGGTGACCAAACCTCGAGGAGCATCCCATGAGAACCGTGGATATTCTGAACAACCTCATTGCTGTGTTGCACTTTACCACCAAAGGCACCTACAGGGTAGTTACTGTAAAGTGGTTCAGATACTGGCATGAAAATAAGCAGTGGATACCAGAAAACTGCATTTAGTGTAGTGTACAAGAAGCTGGCGGATCCACGCACCAACTCTGAGTTGCAAATAACGCCCGCTATGCAATTTTAACATGCTGAATCCCCAAGAGTCTGTGACATTACTAGCGGTGTCGAGAGCAAGCCTCACCAGAAGTAAAACAGGAAAGAAAACGCGCCCCAAAACGAAGTGCGCTGTGGGATGCGGCTCAACGCCTGCCACCGCTGCGACCCCCCCTGATCTGCTTCATGATATCCACGTTGCTCGAACGGCTCCGTGCATTCTCGTTGAACACGACGTTGCTTTTGGGCGCAATGGTATACGTAGTGGGGCCAGACTCCATGCGGGCGCGCTGGAAGGCCTTGGGAGCTTCGAGCTGTTTCTTGCGGTTGGCCGCAATGGCCGCAGCTTGGCTGCTGGCAGCGGACCTGTCGCCAGTCTTGATTTGACTAGAAACTGTCAGCATGCGTACTGGAGTGTGCAAAAATAAATCATACCTTGGATCGTAATCGGCCTGGGCAAACTCCTTCTTGCGGTAGTCGTCTGTCCGCCTGAGGATAGGACGCGTCCAGTCTGTGAAGAGGCGCTCGGCTTGTCGCTTGATGGTCAATTCGGGCTTCTTGCTCTTGATGTAGAACATGATGACTTTGCCAATGCCAGATGCAACAAGCGTGTCCTTGTTGACAGGCAACTTGGCCAACGAAGCCATGAGATCCTTCTGGATGTCATAGGCGGGAAGACTACCGTCGCTGAGGGGCTCCAGGAAGAAGCGCACTGACTCGAGCAGGTTCACCTCAGGGTCGACGATAGTATCCCTCAACGTGTTCTTGTTCAGTAGGGCTGTCACCTCGGGCAGAAGTTTCAGCTTGTGTCGCGCGGGCTCGTTGCGCTTGCGGCCTTCGTTGTCGGCTTCGGCAGCGGCTGCCATACGGCGGCGCATCTCCTCAATCTCCTGATCGGCCATTTGTTCGAGGTCGATGCCGTCCTTCTTGCGGCGGCGATTTGAGCTGGTGCTGACGATGCTGTCTATCTGGGCATTGAGCTGCTTCTTTCGTCCTACAATGACGGTCAGTATGGCTACCGGAGTCTGCGTATCAATATACGTACGCTCTTCTGGGGTGAGATGCTCGTCTGGATCGCCGTCTGGACTTGCGCCGCGGACTCTGCCAGCCTTCTTGGAGCGCTTGCTGCGCCTGTCGCCTTCAGCAATATCGCCATCATCGTCGCCGTCCTTGTTCTTCTTGCGACGTGGCTTTTCGGCCCTCTTTTTCTTCTTCTTGGGCTCTTCACCCTCTCCTGCAGTGCGCTTCCGCTTGTGTACGCCGATCTGCTTGACATTATCCTCGTCGATGATTTGCGCCGGACGCTCATCGATGGCGACGTTGTTGATGTCAAAGTCACCAAACTGCTCGTCCATCTGGTCGTCGTCCAGCGCCTCGGAAAGCACCGACTCGTTGTCTGACAGGCCAGCCTCGATGTCGTCCTGGTCGGGCATCTCGCCAGGCCGGTCCTCTGTCACCTCCATGTCCTGGTCTGGATCACCGATGGGGGGGTTTGGGGTAGCATTCTCCTCGTCAATCTCGGGGCGCAGAGGATCGGCCGGGTCGTGGCCAGCCTCTGGGAGCGGCGACTTGGAATGCGACCGGGTGAACTCGACGTCCTCCATGCTGGCAGGCCGGGCGTGTTGCGTCGGGATGCGGGTATGGGTGGATTAGGCGCCGATGATAGGGAGTGGCTCGACGGTGGCTGGCGGCAGTAGAGGTGGACAAGACAAGGGCGACGGGCGACTGCGAGAGGGCCAAAGTAAAGTTCCAGGGAGCGCGACTGCCATGACGCGCGGTGATACGATTTGCCGCGGCCGGGCTTGGCAGTTGCAACCGCGCCCCGGCTGCTTTCGCGACTGCCCTCTCCACCTTTGTTCGACCGCTCACCCGCCTGACCACCATCCTCAGGCCCCCGCTGCCACGACACTTTGCCGGCTTTTGCTACAGAGGCCGACTGCCTTCTGCCTTTGAGCTTTTCAACTGACGACCTCCACCACAGACGGCACCCTGCACATAGGCTGGGCATCGTCGCGGCGCCTCCAACTGACTCGACGTCTCTATCTATTGCGACACATCTGCACCGCTGTTGGCGTGAAGGAGGAAGGGCATACAGACAGAAGGAGGACTGCAGTAGCTGGAGGAGAGCGAGTTTGTTACTGCCTAGCTGTACCGGCGCAGTCTTCACGCTGCGTCCATCTGGCGCCGCCATAGCTAGTATCCAACACAAGCACTGTCATTACGTGTGTTCGTCGAGAGCGAGGAAGCATATCGTCTATTGTTCATCTGGCATCGACATCGTCAGCGTTGCGCCTTTTCGACCCCAAGGCCAGCCGCTCACCCTGCCCCTTGCGCGCAAGTTTCCCTTCTTCCTCTAACAAAGCACATATCCACTCTTGTCTAACCCCAGTTCTTGCCCATCATGTCTCTGCCAGCTGCTGAAGTGGCTGCCGACTTTCGGGATGCCTTGCAAGATTTGAGGATGAACAGCAGACCTGAGATTAGCAATCTAACCCTCATCGCCAAGGAAAACACAGAATACGCCGAAGCCATATCCAACGAGCTTCAGAAGCACATCCAATCGGTAAGTCCTGGAATACTGGTAGACTGACACTCCCATCAGTCTACAAGCACTCGCTCTGTCCGCCCACGACTGACATGTACAGACTCGCCCTGAATGGAAACTCCCAGCCCTCTACGTTCTTGATTCCATCGTCAAGAATGTCGGCACCCCATACACTGTCTACATTGGTCGCAACCTTTACAGAACCTTCATGGACGCCTATCTCGTCATGGACCAGAACACTCGCAAGAACATGGAAGGCTTGTTGAAGACGTGGAAGATGCCTGTGCCCGAGTCCATGGACCCACGTCCTGTATTCCAAGCCGACGTCACGCAGGACATCGAGAATGCACTGGCCAAGTTCCGCGCAGCTCAGCAGCAGGTTCGGCCACAGCACGCCCTTCCACCTCGTCCTCCGTCGCTCAATGTCGCTTGGCGGGGTACATCAACGCCGCCTCAAACTGGCCCGCGTTATGCTGCTCCGAATGACCCGCGTGCTCGACCGGTACGTCTTTACCTTTACAGTCTCGAAACAACTGCTAATATCTAGTTCAGCCACAACCCCCGACTCCTCAGTATGGGCCACCATCTCACACATCTACGCCGCCTACATACCAACAGCCTCAGCAACACACCCAGCCCATGTCATCGGTTGACCTTGCTGACTTGAAGGTGGAAGTCACTCAGCTTATCGGCGCAACGCAGAACATGTTCGCGCACAATCCAGCTGACGCTGGTCTACGCACAAAGTTGTCGGCACTTTTGTCCTTGAAGCAGATCCTAGACACGCAGACATTACCCCCTCAGCAATTAGAGGCTGTACGCCAACAGGTTCGAGCATTAGCACCTTCACCAGCGCCTGCACAGACGTTTGCGCCCTCCACGCCGGTATATCCGCCACAACAAGCAATGCCTCCAGGTTATCCGCCCAACTTTTCCCCGATGGGCGCTCCTCAGAGCAGTGCTCCCCCGAACGTCGCGCAACTTCTTGCAGGCTTCCGACCGACTCCGCAGTCGACTCCGCAACCTGCCCCTACCCCTAATCCACCCGCTTTGAACTTGGCGGAATTACTCAAACGTGTATCTTCCCCAGCGCAGCCAAACTCGGTACCCGCCCCAGCTCCGTTTCAAATGCCTTTCCAGGGCTTTCCACCGCCAGTTTTGACCCCAGTGCCAGCACTTCAGGCTCCCCCACCAACCCAGTCCGCGACACCCACTGCGAACCTTGCGGCATTGCTTGCACAATTCAGCAACCCTGGTGCGGCACCACCTCCTCTGCCAACCACGCCTGTGCAAAGCACACCCATTCCTCAATTACCACCTCAGCCCCCAGCTGCGGCCCCTGCTCTAGGGTCAGCCGAGTGGCTCCTAAAAGCCTTGAGCAGTGTACCTGGCGGCATGCCTGCGAACACAACCCCAATTGCGTCTCAGCCGACTACGCAACAGGCGCCGGTCCCTATCAGCCTGACAGACCAGATCGAGCTTACAACTGCGTCAATGAAGAAGCCTCGTCTCCATCTCATCTCACGCCTGTACGAAGCCAAACCCAACATCTGCGCCACATGTGGCCGTCGTTTTGAGAGCACACCCGAAGGCAAAGAGAAAAAGGCACGTCACATGGATTGGCACTTCAAGGTCAAGGATCCCGATGCCGGAAAGCGAGGTGTACACCGTAGCTGGTATATTCCCGAGAAGGAATGGATCGAGTACCGCGAAGTCGATGAGACAGCTCCGAACCACTCCAACGACGCTTCTTCCGGTAACGGGGCCGCTAAACCAAAGAAGCAGGCCAAGGATCGCTATGTGAGCGTACCACAAGACGTCACACTGCAGCAGGCGCCGTGCCCCATTTGCCAGGACAAGTTCGAGACACAGTGGAACGTAGAGGCTAATGACTTTGTATGGATGGATGCTGTGAGTGTAGGTGGCAAGATATACCATGCTACTTGTTTTGAGGAGGTATATGGCAAGGGTGTTGGTATGGAGACACCAGGCACACCGGATTCAGTACTTGGGAAGAGAAAGGCTGATATTGGCGTCAATGGCGATGGAAAGAAGGTTAGGGCTTATTAACATAGGCTCCAACGTTGATGCGACGACCTTTCTTCTTTTTTTTTTCACGGGGAGGCAGCGATTGTGAGCTTTTGCATGCATAGCGTGGTGTTGAAGGACTCTTCAAGCCCTTTTTGCGTATTCTGGCACCGCTATGTAACAACGGGGGCTTGCATATAAGCCGAGTTAATGAAGACTATTAGCAATTCGACTTTGGTGCCAACGGCTGCGATAACAGGATTATGATTGAGAACAAAAATAGCAATTATCTTCGCCTTTGTGTGCCACATACAGTAGGGTGACTGGAAATGGATGGCTGGATTGATGGGCATATATTCACCACTTTCCTTGTGATCCATGTATGTACAAGTCTACAGTAGAGCTCTCTACACCCACTCCTTTGGCTTTTTGAGCACCTCGATCAACCGCTCTTCCCTGCTGCCCTTTGCAGGTTCGTGCATGTACTGCCACCTCGCCGTGAGTGGGAGACTCATCAGGATACTCTCCACCCGGGCGCCAGGCGTGTTCAAACCAAAAGCCGTCCCACGGTCGTGCACGAGGTTGAATTCTACGTACCGCCCCCTGCGAATCTGCTGCCACTGCTTCATATCATCTGTATACGGCATGTCCTTCCGCCTGTTGATGATGGGCAAGTAGGAAGGCAGGAAGGCAGACAAACAGTCTTGGATAAAGGAGAAGAGCTGCTCCTGGTCCTTTTCCGTCTCGTCGAGGTCATCGAAGAAGATGCCACCTACACCTCGTGTCTCGCCTCTGTGCTTGTTGCTAAAGTATTCGTCACACCACTTTTTGAAGCGTGGGTAGTATGCCTTGTCGTGCTTGTCGCAGGCTTGTTTGATGGCGCCGTGGAAGTGAATGGCGTCTTCGTCGTAGAGATACGAGGGCGTAAGGTCGCAGCCACCGCCGTACCACCATGCGTTTGTGTTTCCAGTCTCGTCGGCCGTCTCAAAGTATCGGTAGTTGAGGTGTACGGTCGGTGCGTTGGGGTTGTGTGGGTGAAGGACCAGGGACAGGCCGGCAGCAAAGAACTCGAGCGAATCAACATTGGGGTCCAGGGCTTTGTGGTTGACGCGCATCTTCTGTATGGCTGCTTTCGGTAGGCGACCGTACACAACCGACGTGTTGACGCCTCCCTTCTCGAAGACGTTGCCGTCCTGTAGGATGCAGGTAATTCCACCACCACCTTCGGGTCGTTGCCATGTGTCGATCCTGAACTTGTTACCATCTACCTTTTCCAGCTCAGCCACAATCTCCTTTTGGTGTTGCTTTATGAACTGTTCCATCCGCAGACGCATCGGTGACTGCTCGGAGACGCCATTCTCGCGCTTGAGCAGGGCATCCTTCTCGGCGATGGAAGGTGCTTCGGTTTTGATCGTGTCGTCGGTCAACTGTGACATGGTCAATAAAGTTTGGAACAAAAGGATATTGCTGGTTTGGGTGTACCATGGAATAGATCAGAGCCCCAATGAAGGGTACAAATAGCAGCCTTATCCTGTTCGGCCATTTGCTCGGTGGAGGATTACGCCACTCTTCCAGAGGATCCGGTTGCTCCGGCTTTTTGCCCGAGGGTAAGTCTAACCGGCGACTTGGAGAAGAATGCAATTGCCGGCTGCGGATGTGGTTTGGGCGCAGCGTTGGTCGGGGCGCATAGTTGTGGGGAAGCTCGAGGGCTCTTGAGATGCGGAACGAGGATCGGAACGGACGCATGGTGGCTAGGTGGGGCATGTAGGAGGGGTTCACCATGCAAGAATCATGGGAGGAGTGGTGAAGCCGTGGATTGGCTTATATTGGGTCTGTGAGAGAGAGGCTAGATATTGTGGAAAGTTGTTGTGCATCACACCATGGTGGGCGCATCATCAGTGGAGCTCCTCGGTACTAGCGGTAGCGGTACCTGCGTTATGCAAATACGGCAAACTTGCCGTCGTCGGCCCCAGCAAGGAGGAGATGGACAGAGTTGTACAGTCTATGATGTGCATGTTCATTCGCGTTCTGATACGTTGCAAAGCGTCTGAAGAGACAGCCACGTCGCCGTGAGCTTCTGGGACGCGCTATGATGACAGGCGAACGCGCCGTCGAACGCGTTGTACCGCACTATGGAGGATTGGAACAGTGCAGCCTACTTGAAGCTCGAGACACTGTCACGGCACGCAGTTGGGGTGGCGGTGCTTCAAGCCGCGAGATGAGTCAAGAGGGGAATACGTCTGGGTATTGGCCAGGTCATGGGAGCTGGACAAGTGACAACAAGGTGGGCGCGAAGCGGTCACAGCACAGCCATCGAAGGGAGTCAGCTCGCCCTTGACGGGCAAGAAGGGCTGCACTGGAATGGCGGAAGGGGGGTTTGACTGCACTGTCTCAGTACAAAAGTCGCACCTGGCCGACGGGGTGAAGCGCTGGCCGTCAGTTGCATGGTGCAGTCAGTGGCTTTGGGCGTTGGTCAAGCACCAAGGTTAGCTTAGGCAAGGCAGTGCCGCGACCGATTCGCCCCGCTCTGCTGCCTGCCCTTAAACTCCCACACCGCCCGCACCTCGACCGTCCTACATCTTCCACCCACACAAACGCATAATACCCTCGCCAGCCCACCTCTGCACACCCACATACATCTACACAGCACCCTTAGCACCACCCAAGATGCGTTCCAAGTTCAAGGACGAGCACCCGTTTGAGAAGCGCAAGGCCGAGGCGGAGCGCATTCGCCAGAAGTACAACGACCGCATTCCCGTACGTCTTGCCACCGCCCTCTGCATCTGCCCTGCCATGCGCAACAGCTAACAGCGCCCAGGTTATTTGCGAGAAGGTCGAGAAGTCGGACATTGCGACCATCGACAAGAAGAAGTACCTGGTCCCGGCAGACTTGACTGTTGGCCAGTTTGTCTACGTGATTCGTAAGCGGATCAAGCTGTCGCCTGAGAAGGCCATCTTCATCTTCGTCGACGAGGTGCTGCCGCCTACTGCCGCTCTCATGAGCTCGATATATGAGGAGCACAAGGACGAGGATGGCTTCCTGTACATCACGTACGTAGCCCATGCACAGCGCAATGCGAAGCCCCTGCTGACAAACTGCTAGGTACTCGGGAGAGAACACATTCGGCGAGGCCATCTAGACAGCTCGCTCCATCTCGCATCCCCTTCTCTAATGGCCACCGAGGCCGCGGCGAACTCACGGGCGTTATCGGATCACGGGTTTTCTTTATCATTTCATGGCAACACTACATGGGCTGGGTGATTGATGGGTATTCTTCATGGGCGATTTGGTGCCACGGCAAACTTGCCATTACTCAGCACATGGCAAACACTATCTGAGAGTGAGGCGGATCAAGCACAAGGCAGCTAGATTGGACGTTCGCTGCAGACGAAGCTCTACGGATATCAAGGGGGGCGGTCGGACAGATTGGCCTTTTCCCTTGCGCTGTACCTGTAGTTTGATCATCATATTTCTGCCCAAATGCACCGGACTTAATCCAAGATGACCGTCTTCACATGACTCAATCGGTGACGTCTCGCATGTAGCGCGTGAAGCGCTATCTGTGCCTGACGGAGCAGCGTGACTTGCGGCTCCCCCGGCCTGAGACCCATGACGCCATCACCCGCCTCACAAGATGTCGGAGCTGCAGCCTCAGAGCACCGTGACTGCATTCAAGTCTTGCTACATGGAAAGCATGCATGGCACCGTCGAATGCACTGGTAGCTTCCGAGACAAGACACTATGCCACGCTTGCAGTAAGCGCTCCTCGAAGCGTGCTTGCTGGAGTAGTGCTTTATGGGGCAGCGGCGTGGGGAAAGCTCCAAGCCGGCGGTAGGCACGGACCACAGCAAATGCAGGTGCAGTGGATCGTCGACGGCCGCGATCTGGGACAAGTTTATCGAGACTTCAACACGGCTTCCTGTCATTTCCGAGCCCACCGCCTACGTCGACTTCTCACGACCGCTTCCTCTCTTCGGCGAACGAAATAATCTTCACACCACCGCAAGCAATCGACCGCATTGTTTCCGGAAGCGTAGTCAAGAACCCCACAATCATGGCGATCCAGTACATAATATCAAAGTGCGTCCTTCACTCCCGTCTACCTTGCTTCTACACGCTGACAATCTGTGCAGACGTCTCGATCCTCTTTTCGCCGTATCAATCGGTCTCGCTGCGGCCTTTACACGAATAAATCGCGAAGAGAAAGAGAAGGGCAGGTCGACACAGGAGAGCATAGATGTGCTCAAGCGAAGGTGGAGTCTTGCATGGCAGCAGGGAAATGAGGTAGAGAAGAAGGCCTGAAGCCGATGACACGAGAGTCAGTAGCAAGAGGACGGACTGTAAGACCAAACGGACATGGCAAGCAAAATGTGCGCAATCGCACGGAAAGCACGGCAGCACCGAGAGCGAGCGATATGATACCCGGTCACGAACCGACCATAAAGAGGGAGGTGTGTCACCATCAAAGATACCAAAAATTAAAACATCGAAAAGAGTCCTACTTCCGCTCCCTGCCATGCCGTACTCGGGAGCGTCATCTGCTGCTTGATCATATCCACATTCCGAAACGAACTCAAGGACAGACTCCCGACCCCAGACTTGCAAAATCTTCTGAACCGCAGCACAAAGCCCAAGAATATCTACCACGAAGACTTGATATCTGTCTCAATAAAGCCGGCTGATTTGGACGTATGCTAAGTAAAAGCAGGTCTATCTTGCCGACAATGTGCTTCTCAAACACTCAGACCAATGCATGCTAGCAGGAACATGTGGGATTTCTGCATCGTACTGTAGTCTCCCGATTCCCCGAGTGGTTGGGTGGATCCTGATTGGCCTGCTAGGTTTGCCTAATAGGCTCTGACGAATAGGAAGTCATGGCGGAGTAGTGCGCAGGAGTGGCAATACCTGGAAAGCTCAGGAGAGTACCACGACAATGGCATGTCTGCTACATATAATGCCTGGCTACGTATGATGCCACGAGTCGTGGCAAACTTGAGGATCGTGAGCACCTGACCTCGGGACATTACACCCGCGTCCCCGGTTAGATAAGGATCGCCGTTTCTCACGCTTCACCGATACTTGGATACGACAAGACGTCAAATACCCATGCATTAGTACAAGTGTTGGGCATCCCCAACCGAGACGAGCACCATCAAGCTACCTACACATCATGAATTCTTTGGCCAACAACACGCACCCACAATGGTGGAACGATCCTGGCATGCGGAGACTCAACTTTTTGCTTCTCGCATGCTACATTGGTGCCATGGCCAACGGCTACACCAGCTCTCTGATCTCCAATCTCATCGCCAACCCCAGGTACTTTCAAGATATACAAGGACTTTCCCATCCTAAGCTACTCGGACTGGTAACTGCCGCTCAATCGATGGGTTGCATCGCCGCTTTCTTTCCGGCACCGTGGCTATCCGACAAGTATGGCCGTCGCATCGGAATCATCTGTGGTAACATTGGAATGATCGCTGGCTTTACGGGACAGATATTTTGTACAAGATTTGATCAGTTCCTTGGTATGCGTATACTCGTTGGATTCTCCAGCATCTCCAACACGATTTCATCCTCGGCTCTCCTCGTCGAACTTGCACATCCACGCCAAAGGGCTGTTGCCGGTGCGCTCTTCAACACATGCTATTTCATCGGCTCAATCACTGCCGCTTGGGCATCTTACGGTGCTCTGAGAATACCGGGCTCATGGTCGTGGAAGTTACCCGTTGCTATCCAACTGTTCTGGTCACTGGCACAGCTGAGTTTCATCATATTTTGTCCCGAGTCACCCAGGTGGCTTGTACGACATGGAAAACAGGAGAAGGCCAGAGCTATCATGATAAGATATCATGCTAACGGCCACGACGGAGATGAGCTAGTATCGTCTGAATTTGCAAGCATGTGCGCATCCCCTGCGGCGGAGGCCCAGGGTAATACAACTGGCTGGCTGGCTTTACTTTCGACACCAGGCAACCGCAAACGTCTCGTTCTGTCCGTTGTCATAGCTGTAGCCACACAGTGGGTTGGAAACGGAATCGTTAGGTGTGTACGACTGTACGTAGAAAAGGAAAAGCTGCTCACGATATCACAGCTTTTACTTGGCGCCGGTACTGCGAACGGTCGGGATTACCAATTCTCTCCACCAACAAGGCATCAATGGTGGGCTTCGGATATACGTCTGGCTCTTGGCTTGCGGTGCCGCACTGCTATGCGAGAGGGCCGGTCGGCGTCGCCTTTTCCTGACATCCACCGGCCTGATGCTAGTCTTCATGGTGCTGATAACGATCTGCTCGGCCTTGTACTCAGCTACAGGCTCCTCTTCTGTGGGCTATGCAGTGATCGTATTCCTTTTCCTGTTTCTCGGCGGCTACGTCATTGGTCTGACGCCCATACCGATCCTCTACGTCAATGAAATCTGGCCAAGTCATCTCCGAACAAAAGGCACAAGTGTCTTTTGGGTATCTCAAGCTGTGTCTATTACCTTCAATCAGTTTGTAAATCCGGTCGCCATTGACAAGATTGCTTGGAAGTACTATTTGGTTTATATTGGTGTTTTGGTCGCTGTCATTAACTTCATCTTCTTTTACGTGCCAGAGACAAAGGGTCTGTCTTTGGAGCAAATTAGCAGTATATTCGATCCAGTACAGGAAGTCACCGTAGAGCTGCCAGACGTTAGTCGAGAGGCGAGGGCCTAAGAAGTACTCGGCGTAGGCGAAGAAGTTAGAAGGTTCAACAAAGCAAAGAGAAAAGTGAACATTGCGCAATAACAAAATTATAGTAGGTAAAAATACATGCTACTCAACCAATGACAAGTAATACAAGAGCTTTTTCTGAACCATATTCAGACGAGCGGTACATACTGCATCTCACGGTTGTTCCCTTTATGAGAATCCTTTGCATCCTGTTTGTGTCTTTTATTCAGATTCACTATTGGTTCTTCCCCTAGCTCTTCCCTCATCTATAACCATCTGATCGGCCGTCTTCCGCTGCCTAGCCATAGAGATACTGGTAGGATTGATTCTCTCATAGTAGAGAGTAGTAGCATTGAAGTCCCCTTGCATAGGATTCTCCGTAATGGCATTCGGGTGAGTATCAGTTGGTGGCAGATTGGTAATGGTCGCATCATTGCAGAAGAATTGTGGTCGTTCTGTCCGGAATGGAAGCGCTGGGCCAGTGACGCTGGCTGTGTAATGGCCCGCATTGAACCCGGTACCGTCATGATAGGTAGCGCATACAAGCTTATAGCGTACAGGATAAGGATCCCGAATCGTTGCTGGTATGTCCATATGCGCTGTCAAGTCAAGTATGTCAGGTATTGGGATGGGATTAGTATTCTTTACTGCGCTCATAACCATTATGGGATCGCCAGTTTTGCTGTCCACCTTGTCATTGCCGAACTTGTCTTGTTGTATCACTAGCATTTGTTGCACAAGATCGAGTTGAATGCGAAGGTACTCAGGTGAAGCTAGAATCGTTTTCCTCGTCGATTGAGTCGTGTGCTTTTCGGTGGGACAACGTTCGCATGGGAGGATTGTGGAATCTTCAAAGTACCGGGCAAGGGCATCTTCGACCGTATCGTCCATGATATAAGCATCTGGCATGATTCTAATGCCTAGCGTCTCATAGGTGTTGTCGGATCGACTAGTATCACAATTCTCGCAAGTGCGGACTTCGCGAGTTCTGACGTGGAGAAGTGAGTCATATTCACCTTGACGCGCAGCTCCGTTTACTGTTCTATTGAGAGTCAGTATGCGACGACCTAAGAAATTTGGGCGTGTAACAGAGATGTACTTACCCAGGATCGTAACTATTCTGTATGCCGTCGAATATCCTCAGCGAAAACTCGTCTGAATCTTGCTGAGCTGTCATGTAATTCCGTCTTGCTACGCGAGTTGCGTTCGCCCGTTGTGCTTGCCCAGGTATAAGCGCGAGTCTGTCGTGGTGTCCTGGAGGATCGATACAGTACCAACGTTCAGCCAATTTATGTAACGGGAATATAGCTCTGTGTTGGTGTGGGAAAGGATTGGGAGCGAAAGCTGGTTGGCTGCCTATATCAATATCGCCCCAGTAGCCTATCATCAATTTCTTTAAAAGACAAGGAGTGCATCCTCTAAAAATATCATCTTCCTCATCCCCCTTCTTTCCACCCTTCTTTTTGGCTTTGGCTATCTCGTTTTCGAGCACCTGTAGCGTGAAGGGATCATCGGGGAGCACGCGGTTTGGGTCGTTCGCGTGGCAAGGCCAGTGATTTCCTCGGTTATGTTTCTTGATCCAATTGACGAACCGCGGGAGGTGAAGCAGAGGCTGCAGAGCGCCGTGGCGGTAGCAGTTGTTTCCGATATTGACGAGGCCTCTAGGACGCTTGCTTTGGCGCTCTATTTGCCATTTTTTACTTATGCCATTAGCAATTCTTCTACGTCGTGCTTGTTGTGAGCTCTGGCGAGGCGTCATTGGCAAGGTTAAATGTAATGGCCTTGTAGTTGTATGTGAGAAAGCGGTTGTATCAAATAGTAAATTCAGGGAAGGAACTAAGCGTGGAGGATACCTGCTCTTTTAAGATACGTTCGCTATAGCATCTCGATACGAAGACATTTTTCTTTCAGTGTGATGGTCAGGCTTCTGTGCATCCGTTTTAGATGTTCAAATAATAGCGAGTCGAAGCGAAAGAGAATACCTAGGCAGTCCACGCATTATCGTCACACGCAGACAATGCAAAATGAAAGCGAAGGAGAACAAGCCACCTGCGCATTGTTCCATTCGCACAAAGACGGACATGGCTTTGGATTGCGTCCCAACAGTTTAGGTAATGCGAAGTTCTTTCTTTCCTTTGTGTCTCAGTCAATTATGCATGTATCAACTACAGGCAAATACTTGCGCAAAACTTGAGACAGATGCCTCCAACGATGAAGAAATCAACATGGGCTTTTCCGCCAAAGGGAAGTAAAACTGCGGCTTGTTGGTCGCTGATTCCTAGCGTAAATACCGACATGTTTTCAAACCTTCTTGCTCTTGTCTTTTCCCTTACTGCGGCTCTTATCGTCATCATCTTCTTCTTTCTCTTCTTCATCTTCCTCCTCCTTGCTTGTTTCCTTCTTATTCCTATCACGAAGGTTATTCTCCAGCATCGTCGTCAGCTTTTCCTTTCTCTCTTGGTTACTTAGACCTTGCTCGCGCCATTGACGGTCAAGATTCTGCGCTTCCATAGTATCTTCAAAAGGAGCCTTCAGTGCAAAATCGCTGGCGGTAGAGCTGGGTGTACTATTTTGACTCACTGTGACGAGGTCGTCTTCTAGGTTGTCGGAAGTGGTAACGTTCTTATGCTTGGTAGGGGTTTCGGGCTTGGAAGTCTCGCCTGTCTCGAAATCCGTTTCCACATCTTTGTGTGGCGCGTCAGTAGGGTCCTCTTTCCAGTACGCGCCGGTGCTGATATTCTTTGGAGGCATGCTAGAAGAACGGTTCGGATTTAGTGATGTGTCATGTTGCTTGCAGAGAGCGCATTATAACATGACCGTGATTGCTACGCAACGTGGAAAGAGATCACATGCAGATAGCTCCTCTCAAGCCGGTCATAAGCGTAGCAAACGCCTCTGAAACCTAGCACAGTTCATCTTTACGCTCAATATGCCGTCCCGATTACTTTAGTGTAACAAAAGCAACAGATGTTTTCTTCTCCACATCGATCCCAGCCCATTGATGCTGCAGATTGTCCCCTAATAGTAGCTCAGCCATATAGCATATGCGTCGCGCATCAACAAGAGATGTACACTTCTCAGGTTGCCGAGACTGAAAAGATCCAATCTCTTACCTTCTACCACGTGTGATCACTAGAGCACGAATGACTTCAGCCCTGAAGATGATATGGTTTCGGCTCAAGGGCCAGCGTTTGGACTTCGATGTGCTGGATCTTACTGAATGCTTCTAAACCCAAGACACGTAGTATATCTCGTATGCAACAGTGCTCTGGCGTTTCGCTCTCTGCAGCTCAGGCTCTGTACTGTTGAGGCTTGACGGATTGTTTAGAAATGTAGATTTGAACCTTACTGAACTCGATACGTAAGCCGAATGATGGATATGTTGATGTTCCCTTTGTGGTCTTTGAATAGTACTGGATATGTTATCAATCCAGCCACTTCAATAGTGCCTGCTAATGGATAATAGCCCAAGAGTTCGCTCGTACGTTCTGCTTGGGCAGCACGATCTCCCTTCTCGTTTCGTAACGCATGAATCCACATCAACACTCGTATATAGGCAGGTAAATCGGGAAACCAAGTCAAGCTGGTAGCCATGATGCGCTACTGGTGACGTTGCGAGACGAGTAGATGTGTGAATGCGGCACACTACTGCTCTTCTGTTTGTACAAGAACAACGTCGACGAAGAACATCGTGCGTGAATGATTGAAAAGATAAGACCATTGGACCCAACTCCTTGAAAGAGATTGCAACAGGTTCATGATAAGCAATGCGCAAGCGAGTAAACCTTGGAAGACGTATCGCGGCCCGAGGTGACTACTCCGCGTCATCAGCCATTCTTCTGTCCAATTAACTCGTTCTATTCTGGTTGAGCCAAACAAAAACTCAACCGCTTCTTCATGTACCTTGGACTTACACCTACGAAGGACTAATCAGACTCCATCAAACCGTTATGACGGCATCACCAAGGTCCGCCCATACTCTGTGGATATCCTCCACCACCCCTTCCATCATGTTCAAATCCACGATGCAATGGTAGAACTGCAGTTTGTCCGCCTCCAAAGCGACCGCTACCGTACTGTTGACCCGGAGCCTGACCCTGACTACCAGCAAACATTGGCATTTGGGCGGGCACCTGTGGAGCATAAGCTGCACCCTGGACAGGACTAGGCACAGGACCCTGCGGTAGTCCACCTCCATAACCCTGTTGTGGCATCTGCTGCTGCTCGGTTCCAGTATATGTTGGATGCGATCCCTTAGTCTGCTGCGTGCTTTGCCCAAACCCATACGTACGAGTCGGCTCCGGCATCGCCGATACTGCAGTCGTGTTGCTGGTTGTAGCGGCACCTCCATCTTTGGGTGGATTCAGCGCGAAACCCCAAGTCCCCTTTTTCAACTTTTCCGTGACAAATCCGACTTTCTGCGCTACACCCTTAGGCATACTGCTTTCGTCACAACCCTCAATCGCCCATTCACATGCCTTGACAACCGCGTCCCACATCACCTTCTCTGTGTCGTTGAGCACTGGGTCGCCTTTCTCCTGCCTTACGAGTTCCAGGACGGCCATCATGAGTCCCTGGACGCGATTTGTGACTTTCTCGAGATCTTGAGAAGACTGTGGGATGAGGATGTGGAAAGTCGCAGGGCTAGTAGGCCGAATCTGAGCCTTCGCAAACGCAATTTTGACGGGTGCTGCGATGTAGTAGTCCTGTGCAGATGCAGATGCAGGACCAACCGATAGTCGTGCAAATGCTGGTACTCCAGTGCCAGAAGCCAGGAGAGCGAAAGGGCTATCGGCTAACTGAACCGCATGATGAATCGCTTCATCTTTGCCAGCTGCTCTGCATTTGCTCTTCTCGTAGCTTTCTTTGCTAACACACATCCTCGCCCAGTGTCTCGCCTTGCTCGCGTCGAGGTGCTTCTGCACCATCTTGACTACATCGCTACCGTATCGGCCTTCACTCGCACCTCGCAGCCTAAAAGCGAATGTGATAAGTTCGTCTTGCGCTTTGTGAAGGTGTGAGCTGGCCAAGGAGTGAGGCAGAAAAGTGTTGATGTAATGACCGTAGTAGTATACATAGTTGCCAGGATATCCGAGGTTCAGTAGCTGACTAGGTGCATCGAGGAAGACGACGGGTATGTCTAATTTTGTCGCGTATTGCTCTAGGCGCTCCAGATCCGGCAATTTGTTCGCACGCCCAGCAACGGAAGGCGCGATGCTTTCCGAGAGGTTAAGAGATCCTGTGATGGTGATGGCGGATAGGGCAGATCGTAAAGAGGATGTCGTAACGTTGATCCACTGGAGCAAGAAACATAGCACAGCACCATGATGCCATACAATCTTCTTCCACCCACTCATTTTCAGCACACGCTCAACTGCCGTATTGACTCTCTTCACTGTCTTAGCGAGCGCCTCTTGCTGTCCGGACAAGATACTGTTATCCCATCCCCTCACCACCACAATCTTGCTAAACACCACCACTGTACCCTCGAGATGTCTCTTCCCGTCAGCTCCAGTCAGATACTCGACCAATTGACAAATTCGACCAAAGTTGTTCCAGCACCTGCTTTCTTCAGCGATGATCAGCATACCACCATCACTGTCATTAGCGCCTTTGTGCTTGCGTACCCCCAGGTCGCACAGCTTGGCAATGACGGAAGTAAGTTGGAGAAGATCGTCGACATCGGACTTGGATTCCCAAATGTGGAGGACTTTTGAGTCGCAGACCTTTTCCAGGGTAGACTTGGATGCAGCGGCAAAAGAAGACTTATACTGGTCTGGCATTGACTGCACTGTCTTTTTGAAGGTGTCGAGGTCGCTGGACCAGGGGCCGTTGAAGGATGTCATCTTCTTGCGGTGACGGTACTTGCGCCTATGGTGAGAGTGCGAACGAGACCTACAACGATGGGCAGAGGTGGCGGGGCTGTTGGGAGGCTGTGTAGGATATGAATTGTTGTGCGGATGGGTCGAAGAGTAACGATCGATGAAGCGGTTGATGTAGTTCATTGAAGGTCTGCTACTACTGTACTTGTCTTTTTGTAGGTTCCGACAGGTGACGGATCATGGTTTGCTTATATCGAGTGGACGGGGTGTTGGCAATCGTGAATGTGAAGCAGTCGAACTCTGTGTGAAGTACGATTTGCGAGCCAGACGTGTGAGTGAAAGGAGATACAATTGCAATCGTTCATTTTATGGGAAGACAAACATAGCAGCGGGTATGGTGATGGATACGTCGCCAATATTGCTAACGGTGAAGCAAGAAAGAAGATATCGTATTGAGCCAACTTGTGAAGAGCGGATCGATGTGAACGATGAACGTGAAGGTGCGATGTTGCCGATCGCAGGAGCGACTAGCCTTGCTGGTGCCTCGTTGAGCGTAAGCAACCCTAAAAATCTCGCCAATATATCCTACCAGACCGTAACGCCATTCCATAATTCATTAGAGTATCCAGAGTGGGTTCACTTGCCAACGCCGCCACCTTGTTCCAAGATAGTCTGCTTGTCGAGCTTCTCGACTTTCTTGCTCAGTAGTGCGCGTAGCTCAGGGCTGATGACCCTCGCCTCCTGATCCTCTTCACCAACCTGTTTTCCTTTATCTGTACCCGAGGTCACGGCCTGGTCATTCGGTTTTGATGCGCTTGCCGCCGTATTGGGTCCCGGGCCGGCCACGACTGCAGCAGCCAACTTGCGTTGTCGCGCTTGTGGGGCAGAAGGGAAGTTGCCCTTCTTGTCGATTGTCTCTACCGTTCGTTGAAATCTCTTGAAGAGTGACTCTGCGCGAACGAGCGTTGATTCGAGATCCATAGTACCGGATAGTTCATTGACTACTTTGGTGTCAGTATCATTTACTGCCAACGTAGATTGTTTGATTGCGTGGCTTACCATACTTGAGCACCTCGTCAAAGTGCTTCAGATGTGCCATGATAACATCCCGGTGCTTTTCCAGAATGGCTAGTGCAATGAAGATGTGGAAGTTGCTGCTCTGGTAATCGGTCCAGAGTGACTCCCACAGCCGCAGGACATCTGCCCATTCAAACTCTCGCTTGTACCAAACAAGCAACATGCGGAAGAAGAAAAAGAAGTTTGTTGAATCGGCAGACTGAAGGTGAAGATACAACTTGGGGTCCATGAGCTGTACGAGGTGATCGAGGGTCATGAGCTGCTTGCGCATGCCAGACTGGTCGCGTAGGAAGTTGCGCTCCTGCATGCATGTTAGTTGCCACGTCTAGACTGGATGTTCGTCAGCCTTGAACATACCATGCGCTCCATAAATCCAACAAAGCCCCAGAATGCGACGGCGTCATCCTGCATGACTGCGTAGATGGGCGCAAGCAGGTCGCTCATACCCTGGACGTAACCAAGGTCCTTGTTGTACTCGTTGTATGTCAATAGCATATCTTTCATCTGCTCCAGGTGAACGTTGGTGCCCACGTCCGCGAAAGGCGAGTCGGGATCGGGATGAGGAATGTCCTCGCCGGCGAAGATGGGAATGTTACGATCTGTGCGATGTACATCTTTCTCTACACAGCGGACCCCATAGAATGGGACAAGTCAGCCAGCTTGAAGTAAGTGTGTAACGCGCAAGGGCACATACCTATCCTGTTCTTCTGTTCTCTCCACCACTCTTCTTGCTCTTCGTTCTGGTTTCCCTCAACCATGCGCTCCCACCAAGCACCCTTGAGCCGAATGTACTCGTCTCGCCGACTGTTGATGTTTGCGCGTCGCTCTTCCTCTGAGCTGTCCCATTCGTAGACTCCGAGAAGGAACAGCCATGCCTCCTTTCGTACACCGTCGTCAGGATCTAGGCCTCCGTGAAAGATTCGGTCTTTGACCTCGTCTGGCGTCAGCTGGAGCCGTCCCTTGGGATCGAAGAAGCCTTTCCATTCGGCCAAGGTGACTGGTTTTCTTCTGTCGGCCATGGTCATCTTGTCCATATCAAGAATCTCAAAGTCACCGACATCACTTTCCTCCATGGCCAGAACATCTTTAGCTGTCCAGATTCGCTGGTTTCGCTCACGCTCGCTTTGTTCCGCAATGCCCATGGCCCACCTTGCGAGATAGAGCCGTGCGCTGTCAAACTCTTCTTGCAGCGTCTGTACTTCGGGATTCTGGATCAGGCGCCTAACCTGAGGCGGGACCTTGGGGTTGTCTGCCACGGCCTGAGCAGTCCTTCGCGTGAACGTTGTGACCTGGCTGAGCTTTTCGAGGAAGTTCCACCTAGCTTCCTTGAGTGCCTTTGTAACCGGATCCATTCCACCGTCTCGTTTTCCCGTCTGCTGTGAAGACGATGCGTCTGCCTTTCCTTCGGAGCTCTTCCTTGGTGCGGCGTCTTTGCCAAAGGATTTCTTGTCGTCTTCCGAAGGATCGATAAGGTATATGCTCGGATCGGCTCCAGAACGTTCGACTGTGACGTATCTCTTAAGCCATCTCAGTACCTCGTCGCCGCCCCAGAACATGCCTCCTCCGTCGCCAAACGGATCGAAGCTTTCCTTGGCCAACTTCTTCCGCTGCATGATGGTAGACTGACACTCGCTGTCGTGGAAGAAGAGCGCAGGAAAGCTGTCTCCGGCCCGAGTGTTGATGACGACGCTTCCAAACCACCACCCGATGCTCGGTGGCCGTATGAGGACGGAGTAGATCTCGCTGACGGGCAGCGCGAATGCATAGCCGGGAGTTCCGGCATGGGTGGATGGTGTGGGAGGCGGAGGCACAAGGTATGACTGCCTTGGGGGTGACGACGAGTCTGACAGGTCGACCTTGACGTATGTATCATAGGCGTCGCCGAGGTTTGACTCTGGTATCCAAGCGAGAAGCAGCGATGACGCGTTCACGCTTCGGGCGGACGAGGATGAGGTCGGACGCGCATCGCTAGCGATTCGGTTGGACTTCTGCTGCACTAAAGCGACAAAGCCTGGGATGTTGTCCTTTGAGGAAGGCGAGGGATGTACGTATACCTGCCCACGTTAGGTTGACTACGATGTGTCGCGTTCACGTGGGGTCATACATACTTTACTCTTTGTGTATAACAGTTTCACACCCTTCCCGCTGCTAGTGTGTCGGATCGTATTGTATTCGCCCTCTTCATCGTCGCTCAAGTCGTAGAAGCTGGCCGACGGCGATGGCGGTCCAGGGGCCGAGGAACTCATGCGGGGCCAGGCGACGTCCTGCAGACGCGGTGTTGAGGTTTGGTGATGAAGTCAAAGTAAGTCAACCAGAGATCGTATGCAGAGGGTGTTCACAAGCAGTATAGGTATAGGGCAGAAGAGATGCGCGCAACAGTTTGGCGCTTCAGATGTCGCAGGTGCAGGTGCCCAGGTGATTGATGCTCGATGATGACGCGCTGTGGCGGTGCAACACGCCACGCGGGGAACGCGTCGCCCCTCTACCGAATCAAGTAATGTGCTCTAGCTGTGACATGCGCGCAAAGTAAGTCTGAACGTAGATGATATTTTGGAGGCAAATATGAGCTGATTGTATTCGTATTAAGAGCTCCTCTGTCCTGTGACGGGCGCCATGCTATCAAACGTGCAAAACCCATGCTGCCTACCCAGAAACGACCAAGACACCACTCCGTTACGCCGTGCTGAATGCAACAAGAACATGGTCAACGCATGCGCGGCCCGCTTGGCAAGCCCATACGTCCACCTTGCGGCCCGCGTTGTGGTGGAGGTGCGCCGCCACTGCCACCGTATCCTCCACTCTGGGGCGCGTAGGGGTCGTCGTTTCCGGACCATGGAGAGTTTGAAGACATGCCGCCAAAGGAGCCCTGTTGCCTCCCACCAGCACTGCCAGTGCTCCCATAGCTGTTGCTTCGGTCGTCGGGATAGGGTGGGCGCCCGCCCTGTGCCGACTGTGAGCTTGCGGAGTCTGAAGACGGGCCACGTGGAGCAGGGCTTTGTGATCGTCCCCATAACCTGGCCTTGAGCCTTTCCTGTGCCGATGTGCCTGATCCTGCCCCTGCGCTTGGTGGTGGTGAGGCTTCTGCCTGTGAACGTCCTCCCAATGAGCTCTGATAACTCCCTGCCCTCTGACTAGGCAGCGGCCTTCCTTGTGTTTGAGGCTCTGGCGTCAACGAATTGCCCATAGGCCGACCTTGCAGTGGGCGCGCTGCTCCACCCCGTCCTCCTGCTCCTCGGCGAAGTGACTGAGGTTCTTGCGGTGGCTGTTGTGGCGCAGGATTATCCCATAGGTCACTCAGTCCTCCTCCTCTGCCCGCCGGCTGTCCCTGTGCCTGCTGTCTGGAAGACGCGAACTGAGAAGATGCAAATTGGGCGGGCGCAGGCTGCGGTGCCTTTGGGTCTGGTGGAAGCCATTGTGGGAACGGTCTTCCTTTCTCCGTGTAATACGCGCGAAGTACTCTGGAAAGATGCGAGTCGTCTTCCGTGTCGCCGTCTGCTTCGTCGGATAGGATCTGCCGCCGAAGGTTGTTGTAGCGCGATGTCGTATTCGTGAGGAGATTATTAAGATAGGACGACATGGTGACGTCCTTGTCCCAATCGTATGTTTTGGCGATCGGGGAGGGTGTTCAGGGCCTTTATGCAGGCGTATGGGTGGTGGTGATTAGTGGTGGTGCGAGGCAGTCGGGTCGCGGTTGCGTCGCTGTTTCCAATTTACTCGGCGTTTGGGCGAGGACCCTGTGGTTACCAACCACCCTCGACCGTGTCTTCACCGCACCCCATACGCACCCCTACTATATACGATGCCTCTATTCCATGCTCATATGCGCGAAATCTCTCAAACTTACCGACTCGTCAACTAGCGAGCTCTCACTCGTACACCAGACATGTGCAGGCCGTGTTTCGGAAGGGGGAAATTATGCACGTTGGCCGACCGCTTCATGTAAAGCAACGTACCCGAGCATCTTCCTGCATCTTGAAACATCGTGAAACTATGCTTCTACTTCGTCATGGGATATGAGTTGAAGGACGACTTTCTGAACATTTGCGTGGCTTCTGAGCTGCCCTACGAGCATCAACAGCCTCTGGACTGAGGTTGCCATAGTTTGCTCACATCTGCTAACGTTGAGCACGGCGGGGCAGTCCTCGAGAATGCCCATGACACATCTCCACTGCGTACGCACGTATGCGCATGTCGCCACAAGCTAGCACTCGGACATGGCAGCCTGAAGGGTTGAAGGGCGTACTTCAACTTACACATTATATGTCTCCTGACCGGCGTTGCTGATTCCGATATACGAGGCATTCCAACACTAGGAAAACAGTCTCGAATGACAATGTCACCAGAAGAGCAAAGACAGGCCCGGGAGCAGAAGGAGAGAGCGCGAGAGCGCGAGATTGTCAACACCATCACCAACGTGCAAGATGAAGCTACCCAGATCGACATCATCATGAAAAATCGAAGATGCTTCGCACCAGCCTTGGACGGAGATGGTAAATTCTATCCCATCGTACAAGACTATATGAGGAGCGATACAAAGGCAGAAGATGTCGCAAAGAAACTCCTTGGACCCATCAACGACGCGATTCTGCAAAACAGGAAAGACCTGAACTTTGGGGATCTCTGGATCTCAATCATCCACTCAGCGAAGCGACTCCCTTTCCGAGACACTGTCGGCCTCAACAAACTCGTCAATCTTATGAAGGCTATAAAATCCAGCTCTCCGCCTCCAACAGCCAAAGACCCAGATATATACGCCTGCCTGCGCGGCTTCGGCTGGGATGCCCGCGAGACCATGAACGACTCCCCGGGTTGCGGCTCCGGCTACCTGCTCCCAGAAGTACATGCTTACGCCAACATGCTCTACTTCTACGCTCTCCTGACGGTTGAGCAAGTTAGCAACTTCTGGATCTACTGTATCTGGGAGATGCGCAGTGCACTCGAGACCCCACATGAGGATGATGCGCTACATAGGGCCCATCACCCAGGCACAGCGATACAGAAATACAACGCTACGATTCCGTCTGCTGCAGTGTGGATCTTGGCTGCGGGAAAGCAGGTTTATGAAAGGGAATACGATCTCACTCCCAAAAGGGCAACGCAGGGCAATCCGGGTAGCGGTGGACCGCTGTGGGAAGGAAAAGCAGAGTTTAGTAAGAAACGATGGGCGCTTTGGAAGAAGAGGTTCGGAGAACTCGCTGAGTTGGAGGGCTTAACGGAGGAGGTGAAGGGCCTTGCGAAAGAGACGGCTGAGATTATGAACAGGATTGACGGCGGGTCAAAGTAGTCAGGAAGCGAAATTTGCGCTTACCTCACATTCCGACATTCAAATACCAAATCCAGTAGCACAGTGTAGTCAGGTTTCAGCATTACTTCGCCTGCATAACCACAATGAACACTTGCTTATATCCTACCCTTTCGGCCCTTTCTTATTTTAGCACGAATGACCAGTACATATGCTGGCTAGCAAACGGACGGTCCCGTAGACCACGTTGTGGCAGGCATCGGAGTAGTGTCCGTGAGTAGTGTCCGCGAGCGGGACATGGCTCGTCGGCTATCAGGCGCTTGTAACCCAATATGAACATGGCATGTAGGAAATGATCATTGAGTGTGATATGGGGTAGTATTCTGTTTACCTTTGCAAAGCACTCGTCAGTGTTACTCTGCGAAGCGAACTTTTCGCCTTTCAAACCGCTGCAGTGTCTTCACTCCTCCATCTCTACATCAATCTCTGCGAACCCCGCAACCTCTTCTGCATCCAGCTGTGGTCCAGGCATGTACACCACCTGCCTTACAGCAATGTCCCTGAACGCCGCATCAATGATTTCCAGGCTCATGGTACGCATGTCGAAGTCGATATCCCGACCGCCAGATTGTAAGACTTCCATCTTAGGTTCGATATCTTGAGGTTCTTGCTCGCCGTCTTCATCATCGCTATCGGGGCAAACCCACTCGTCTCCACGGTCAAAGGTGTAGCACTCGAGCCGGGGCCCATACAGGAGCATGCCGTGACCGTTTCGGACCTTAGCGCGTCGGCATAACGCGTCCGTCAGAATGTCACTGCGGTGGACGGTGTTTTCCTGGGAGAGGCGTGGGACTTGATCGAAGTCGTCGATCATAATGATGAGGTACGTGTGCGGGTGCTGCTCGTACGTCGTCATGCCAATGTTCTCATCTCTCACTTCTGTCTTGCACATGACCACAAAGGCGGCGATGTCCTCGGGGGAGATATAGTCCCATTGCAGGTTTGCCATGTATGCAAATCCACGGCTGTACTCTGCTACCTTGGCCACTTGCTCTGCCCTTTTGGCCCTCTCAAGCTCTCTTTTCGTCGGCCTTCGCCGTGAATTAGCCTTGTTGCTGCTGCTGGCCTGCCAGACGTCTGAATTGTCGTCGGCAGCCAGGATGAAGTTCATCCCTGTTTTGGCCATGGGTCCGGGCGAAGTCAGCTCCACAGTGTGACCTTGCGACGCCGGGTGATAGTGCGTGAGCAAAGCAAAAGCAAGGGCCTTGGCATACTGCATGCGAGTGGCGTTTGTGGCTTTCGACTGGGGGCCATAGGAACCAAGGTAGGCTGTAAGGAGGGCTTGGAGGTCGGGTATGTTGTTGATGGAAGTTTGTCTGAAACCGGGGATCTCAAAATCGACCAATGTCGTCCAGGACTCGGACGAATACTCAGTCTCCTCTTGCTGCTGGGTGTTGGTGGCCTGTTCGTTGAGGTCTTGGAAAGCGCCATGCAACTGACCATCATGCGGTTCGAGATGGTCTGCTGTGCTGTCAGGTGTCATCGGCCCTTGGTAGGCTGTATGGTAGGCACCACACGGCGTGGCATCGGGCACGAAGGCGTTGTAGCCAGTCGGATCATGTCCTTGGTAGTTGTAGTGCTGAGCTGATTTCTGGTACACGTGGTTTAGAGCGGATGGAGCAAACATGTTGTCGAGACTGGGATGTATCGGAGCGTACTGCTGGTCGAAGCCCGACGTAAAATCGAAGTTTATGCTGTCTTGGTTGTGATCCATTTTTGGCAGTCGAAGGGAGCCGTGAAGGGTAATCAAGTAGAAGTGGCAGGACTGGAACAGAGCAGATATAGCCGATAATTGCAGTAGTTTGCTAGCGTGGACTAGACAGAGGTAAAGGTAGCCTCGTGGCTACGAGTGAAATGCATCCAACACTCGCACCGTGCTGGGAACCATCGACTCGAGGGCGGCTATTACTTGTGATGGGCGTGATAGTGCATCTGGTGCTGGTTTTGCCTGTGAGGCTGGCGAAACGGTGATGGTGTTCCTGCCGCGCCTCATGTCGACTCACCCTCGACGGGTTGACTCTTAGTCGCCGTAGTCTCGACACCATGCATTCCATCTGCGGCGCTTTCCGGGGCGCCTTCCGGAGTGCCATCTGCTGCCCTCTTGGCCTGCTGCTTTGCCTTTTGCTTGAGCTTCTTCTCGCGATTCCTCCGAGTGTTCTTCTCGCGCTTGGCTTCTTCCTTCTCGCGTGCAAGACGTGCTGCCTCGCTTTCCTTGTTCTTTGCTTCCTGCAGCTTTTTTCTGATGGCTATGCGTGACTGCTTGCCCTTTCTTGTGCGCTTGTGTGCCTTGTCTTGAACAAGAACTAGCATCGGGGGATGGCCAACCAGGACCTCTTTAGTCATGCCAGCGGGCGAGATGTTGCGCACCTTCCACGGCAGGGCGCAACCGGGCCATGGCTGCTGCGACAGCTCCAGGACGCTCCTTCCCTCCAAGGCCGCTGCTCTGAACTCTTCGCGGGCTTCGCTTGTGGGCTCGTCGGCGAAATAGTAGCTCCGTGGTTTCTTCACAGCCAGTCCTCCCTCTCCGCTGTCGGCGTCTGGAGATGAGATTCGGATCTTATGCGACTGTGGAGCGGCATTCGCGGGCGCAGCGAAGAGGCGCAACTCTGTCTCGTCTTCATCGTTGGCGTCGTCGGCACCGTCGTCGGCGGTGGTGGTGTAGGTGAACTCAGTCTGTATCCTGGAGCGCAGGAGCTGTTCGAGGTCGGGGTCTGGCGAGGAGCGTGGTGAGGATGCGGGAGAGTGCAGCTCGTGACGGCGGACCCTGGCAGCAAGATCAGTATTCACACAACAGGCGCGCACACTAGCGAGTCAACGCACCGCTTCGCATCCGGGACGTCAAACATGGCGGCGTTGTGGAGGTGTCGAAGAACTTGCTGCCCCGAAGATTTGCTAGCCTGGGCATCGGCTGCAGGGCGGGAGATCGGCATTTTGGCCAGCATGCGGCTCCCGAGGATGGCTAGCGCCATGCAGCGCTGGCTCCGTCATGGCTCGATAATGCCGCCCTCATCTGGATCGGAAAGTCCTCACATCCCCATGTCGCGGCCACACAACAGGCCAAAAGGAACGCGTTACCTGCCTGTGGTCCGCGGCACCAGGATAGGCCCCGTCTAGCTCCGATGCAGTTAATCATGGCACTCAAAAGGGAAGACAGCGGCTGCCGCGACGCCTTGTGCAAGCGTGACATGTCCCCGTCGCTGCCCCCAGTCCAAGACACACCCCACACCGTTGTTGCCTCTGCCCTGGCGCCGATTGTCTGCTGTGCCTCTGCAAGGACATGTTGAGCCTGTCTGCTGCAACCCTACAGTAACACGCAATGGGCTACTCGTGGCCCGAAGCCGCCCGCGAGCGCGATCTCCACAGGTTTGCCTCGTCCGACACTCACTCGTCTGCTGCAGCTAAGCATGCACTTACAGATATTATCGCCCGTGGCTCGATGCACAGAGCCTGGTAAATGCGGCCGACGGTTCTGGCAAAGGCCTGACCTACTCTGGCTACCAGCCCCAGACGTCGCGCGACCGCGCCCTGACGGCCTTTGCCCAGCTCGCCACGCTGCGCCTCAACACCCGCAGGGCCATGGTCTCGCTCATCGACTCGCACCACCAGTACATTCTTGCAGAGGCCACACGCACCCTCTCGCTGTTCAAGCCCGTCGCCGAGGAGCCCGAGGACGAGGTGTGGCTGGGCAACGCCATCTTGACCAAGACGGACGCTGTCTGCTACCACACCTTCACCTCGACGTATACGGCCTACGAGGACGATGGAAGCACCCTCACGGGCGAATGCATGGTCATACCTGACTGCCGCCTGGACGCTAGATTTGCTGACAAGGACTATGTCAAGGGCGAGCCGGGCGTGAGGTTCTACGCTGGAGTACCCATCGTCACCAAGGCCGGCCATCGCATTGGCGTCTATGCCGTGTCTGACGAGCGGCCCCGTCATGGCATCAGTGCGAGCGAACTGCGCTTCATGCAGGATGTCTCCGCCGCCGTCATGGAACACCTCGAGCTGGCCAAGGACAGCATGGACCGCAACCAGGGCGAGCGCATGGTACGCGGCTTGACACAGTTTATCGAGTGCTCCTCTGCCCAGGACAGCCGCGAAGACGGGAACCGGCCCACCACCATGGAGAAGCAGACCGAGAACGCGCGCTCGGTAGCCCTGGACGAAGGAGAGGAAGACGATGCCTCCAACACGTCTCTTCCTGGCAGACAGGCCCAACGCAAGCGCAATGGCGAATCGGACGCAGCCCGCATCTTCCACAGAGCCGCGCGCATAATACGTCAGAGCACCGAGGCCGATGGTGTCGTCTTCTTCGACACTTCGACCGCTGGCATAAGAACCCATCTCTACGACTACAACCGCAGTTCCGCTAGTAGCGACGAGAGTGCGACCCACAACACAGACACTGGCGACTCGACCGCTTCACGGAGGCCCAAGAAACAAACCGCCAACACTGCCGATGGAGCGCCGGAAGCAAGTGGAGCGGATAGCAAGTCTTGCCCTGTGGTAGGATTATCGCTGCGTGAAGGAAACGCGGCCCTGGTGCACACAGACTTTAGCTTCAACGAAGCTGCCATGGAACGCTATATCCATCGGTATCCATACGGAAAATTTTTCAACTACAACGAGGATGGCATCGGCGTCAATTCTTCCGACGAGAAGTCAGAACGCTCCGAGACTGAGCAGTCGGACCGCAACCCGGACGGATCTACCGCTAACAACAAGAAGCCGCGCAAAAAGCGAGAAAGATTCATCCCAACCGAGTTCCTCAAAGTCTTGCCCAAGGTGAGGAGCCTCATTTTCCTGCCACTTTGGTGTCCGGTCACGGAACGATGGATAGCCGGTGGCTTCATCTGGACAACCCAAGCTGGACGACTGATGAGTCCAGACAACGAGCTGCCATATCTACAAGCATTCGGCAATTCCGTGACCAGCGAAGTAGCCCGACTAAATGCGCAGAAGGCGGATCGTGCCAAGACTACCTTTATTGCTTCCATATCGCATGAGTTGCGTTCGCCACTCCATGGCATTCTCGGCTCTGTAGAGTTCCTACGCGAAACAGTGGCATCGGCATATCAAGAGTCTCTGGTATCTTCCATCGAGACATGTGGCAAGACGTTGCTTGACACAATTGACCACGTGCTTGATTATGCAAAGATCAACAAGCTACAGAAGGTCGCTGGCCAGAACAAGCGAAGTCTGGGGCGAAATAAGAGACAGCCTACTGACAATTCGATCCTTGGTGTTACCTCTGACTTTGATCTAGCGCAGTTGGTCGAGGAGGTCTGCGACACTGTGTGCGCTGGTCACAGATTTAGGAAGACCCACCATATCCGGGGATCCGCAATCTATGACCAGGCTGAGAGCAAAGCTGCGAACGGCTCAATGCAAGGCGGAAATGGCAACACCAACGTGGCAGGCAGAGATACCCATGGATCCGTTGCCGTCTCTTTAATCGTAGCCCCCTACGTGAGCTGGATCGTGCGATCGCAACCCGGCGCTCTCCGACGCATCGTCATGAACTTGCTGGGCAACGCGCTCAAGTATACAAACTCTGGTTATATCGCCATCAAGATGCTACAACACAAAACCACCACCAACTTCATGGACTTGTCTATTAGTGTTGAAGACTCAGGCAGAGGAATGTCGCAGGAATACCAGCGAACGAAACTCTTCTCCCCATTCAGCCAAGAAGATCCCTTCAGCTCTGGTACTGGTTTGGGCCTTTCGATTGTCAAACAAATCATAGAATCCTTAAAAGGTGAGATCGAGGTGAGGAGTACCCACAATGTCGGCACTGTCATCAAGATTAGCATACGTTTGCCAATTGGGTCCAAGGAGAACGCACAGCAGGATCTTGCCCTTGTCCGGGCACCCCAGGAATTAAGGGACACGTCTGTCTCTATTGTTTGCGACATGACTGACACGCAAGGCGGCGAACGGGGACTCAAAACCAAAGAGTCCATGGAAAACGCTTGCAAGAACTTCGACATGAAAATTGTTGCATCAGAGCAATCGAACACCAAAATTTCGGTCACCAATATCGACTTCCTGCTCATTGACTCTCCTTCTCTCTACCAGTTGATGCAGGAATCGAACTCTAGTCGTGCCAACAAGTCACCATTAGGGGTCATCTGTGTCTGCACAGATACGTCGGAGAAGACTGCCGTGGAGACTCAACTCGCAAGACAGATTGAGGCACTTGGCTGGTTTATAGAAATAGTTACGCAGCCGTAAGTGTCTTGCAAACCCCTTTTGCCCCGCTTTACTGACGATTTTGATAGATGTGGACCTCAAAAGCTTGCTCGATCACTTCTATCTTGTCAGAAGCGTGCCTCGCAACACGGCAATGAGCCATCCATTAGTCGATCAATGAGCTCTTCCCTGGTACAGCCTGAGTTCCAGTCCCTTGCCCCGCCTCGCGTGCTATCTCAGCGGAGTCTCAGTGACATGTTTCCACAAGACATCACAACGCGACAAGCCAATAATGCAATGGGAGGGCCGTCCCCGCCACCACCGCGGCCTTTCCCAGCCACCACGACCCCTTTGAGTCCCACTCCAAGCGAGAGTGGTGAATACTTTAACCCACGAGTCCTCCTCGTAGATGATAACGCCATCAACTTGAAGCTGCTCGTCGTTTTCGCCAAGCGACAAAATCTGCGTTACGTTGAAGCAACCAACGGTCTCGAGGCGTTTGAAACGTTCAAGTCAGAAGCCACGTCTTCTTCCCCACCAGCCCGTCCTTTTGATTTTATACTGATGGATTTGAGTATGCCCGTCATGGACGGGCTGACGAGTACACGCCATATTCGTCAGTTTGAAAGCAAACACGGGTTACCAAGGTCACATATCGTGGCACTCACTGGGCTTGCAAGTGCGCAGGACCAGAAGGATGCGCATGAGGCGGGCGTGGACATGTATCTCGTCAAGCCGGTCAAGTTTGCCGACATTAAATGTGTTTTTGGCGGGAAGTGGTTATAGCCAGGTATGGTTTGATTGGCGTTACGCGCGTTGTGACAGCTTTCCTTGGGTACAGAGCATGGTATTTGTGCATTGCGAGGGTGTTTTGGAAGGACTTTTGCATGGTAGTTTGGGAAAGCCAGGTAGACTTCCGTCCCAGACAGGGCGGTCGTTAGGGTATTCTTATTAAACGCTCTCTACATTACTCATCCCTTGAACTTGATATCCGCTTGGCCTACGACTCGACCCTGTGTCCGTGAGTGTCCAACGCCCGAGCCCAGTTATACTTACAGCTAGACGGTACTAGAATGGTTCACGGTCGCTTGCAAGCGAGTTTTACTCGGAGGTGCATGTTCCCAAGTGTATGCTGATTGGGACGCATTTACGTCTCCTGGGTCAAAAACCATCACTGGGGGAAACGGTATTCCTGCATTGAGCGCATCCACTGTACTGTTGCGAGATGCTTATGAAATGTCATGTGCCAAGTCGCAGGACTCGGGCTTTAGGTCGACAGGGATAGAGATGTGATTTCCTAAACTTGCTCATCTGTAACTTGATCACAGTCATACCGTTTGCTTACTACTAAATCACCTCATATTGTCCCAGGTTTATGTACGGAGGTGTGTCGTAAGCACTAGTGCTATGTTGTGCCTGCAATTCAGCAGTCTCCTTCATGGTTGATCCAGCGTCATTGTCTCTTGCATGACGCTGAGTCTGGCTGCTCGTAATGTCCTGGACGCGTTGTGATGTGATCGAGGGCCGCGCATTCGAGATTGATAGGAAATCACGCGACTTCGCGTAACGGAATCTCCAAGGCTTTGGAAGATACTCGGACGCGACTTAACCATACATCCACCTTGCTGTATTCTCTTTGCCTGACTGTGCAATTCGACATGGTTGTCGACATTCATGAGAGAGCACTGCGGTAGTTTGCGTTGTCAGCACTAATGTCGTCATAAAGATACAGCTGCTTTTGCGGTATCCTTCATCGCCCTTTCTTGTGATGACAAGCACATGCCTCCCCATCGGTCTCGCAGGCGCATCACGATTATGCTGTCCGACAATGTCATCCAATTCTGTCACGACACCTGTTCGCGAATTCCGATATTGGATCGAGCAATTTGGCAGTGTGGTGCGAAAGGGCTTTGGGAGGGATGCGCAGCCAAACACAGGATACGGCGCTCGTCTTGGTGATGGAAGATTGCGCGTTGATGCCGGTCTCGCCTTGCATGCGACAAGGGCGGAGGCTTGAGTGACGTTCAAACACCGCGTTCTGTGTCCGCGACATCGAGGCAATGGTGCTGGCAACATTCCTCCTGCTGTCATTAGCGCGAACGAACGGATATGCGGTACGTCGGGTGCGCCATCTCGGTCAACGGCTCTACGCTATTTTTCGTATCCATGGTTTCCAGCACCGGTGCAGAGAGCTTCAGTCGCATCCGCAGCAGAGTTCGCGAGGTTGGTGGGTCACGAGTAATTGCAAGGGTTCAACTCGGCGAGAAAGGTTTCGCTAAAGGATCGCCTTCTTGGACTATCCTTATACGGATTTCCACTTTCGGGTCTCCGACATACATGTCCGCAACAGCAGCAGCGCTATCGCATCGTCAAACCTGAAGCCAGTGATTGCGTTCACAATGATTGGCTAAGAGATTCAAATCACGTCTGTAACAGTTGACAGCGTACGACAAGGACCCTGCGCTAGACCTTCGGTGAAGTGCCGAAGACCCTCCCCATAAAAAGCCCAGTAGAGCGCACACCAACAGATCTCACCATCTACCTCACACCCTATAGCCGCGGTCTTCCAGAGTTCTCTTCCGAGTTCTTGTGGTAGGGTTTGCTGCCGTAGCAGTGGTTAGCTGCAGACTTGCGTGGGGAAGGCGAAGCGAGCATGCACGACACAAACTAGCCTTACGGATGCCTAAAGTTTCGCATCGTTAAGGTTAGCCCGCGACAAACCATTTCCATACTCTAACCCTCGCCTGGTAAGGCTCAAGCCTTGCCATGTGCCTCAAACGTACGGCGTCCATGGCCCAAACTGCGGGCCGTGTTGATCTTCGTTCATCGGCACTGCAGCTCTTCCACGCTCGCTAGGCTGAAGCCGTCTTGAAACAATAAACAGCATCCCCACATCTTTCTTTAGAAAACTTTCGTTTCGACGTAAAGGGGTGTCACCTTCCAAACAAACGGTCTGCTTGTCAATGCGATACCAGTAAGAACGCACCGAATAATTCGCCTCTGAGAAGCGGGATCGAGTTGATTCGGGATAATACAGTGCCGGTATCCTTGCATGCCTGCCATCGTTCCATGGCCGATGCGAGTGAGATTCAGCACGCGAATGCCACCCTGCATGACATAGTAGGAACGCAACTGCTGACAAGCCTGCGTATGTGCAGCATATCGCGTGAGCTGGATTGCTTGGAGTTACACACCAAGCTCGAGGATAACTAGCATATTCGCTACTACCTGTCATGCTTCAACTACAATCTATTCCACCGGTCACGTAGTGGCGTTTATCCGTCGTTCCAAAACAGTAGCGGTGGGTCTTTCTCACCATCGCCCTAGCGGCCTGTCACGTCTATTCCAGCGCTCTCTTCAACGCTTGCCCATGGGAATCAGGGTCAGGAGAGGCATCTGCTCACACCGTGCTAAGTGTAAGCATGAGTCGTGGCTACTATTCTTGCCCGTCCTCAGAAACATCTGACAATGTATAAAGATAAAAGTTCGTCGCTCTCTTGCTACCATCATCTCAGGTTGACACAGTCATTCGCTCTCCCGCTCCTCAGCACATCTCGCCTGCCACATCTTTTCATACATCCTATTCGCATTCCATTCAATACGCTTACTATTATCTCTTCACATACATAATGTATATTCGCAACATCCTTATCTCTGGTCTTGCGGCTGCCAGCACAGTCCAGGCCTACGCCAATTACACCATCCGAGAAGATGAGTGGATCGTAGCACCGCCAGCACCGGTGCAAGAGAAGCGCACTGTAGGAAAGATCCTCGGTCTAGTTGGCAGCCTCTTCGGTGGCAAGAAACCTGCGCAGGAATGCCCTGCCATCTGGACTCAGATCTCTTCCACCCTGACTCAGCAATTCCTCGGAGACGGGCAGTGCACAGATGCTGCCCGCGCTGCCATCCGTTCTTCGTTCCACGACTGCTTCAACGGAGCTTGCGATGGATCTCTCATTCTCGCGCAAGAATGCTCAAACAACGAGAATCGTGGCCTACAACGCCTTTGCGGTAACCTCGCCAATGTTGCTACCCAGACCAAAGTCGGTGTTGCCGATCTTATCCAGTTTGCCGCCGCACATGCAGTCAAAACATGCCCTGGCGGACCTACTATTCCCGTCAAGGTTGGTCGTAAGGATTCCAGCGAGGCAAACGCGCTCGGCGTTCTACCCAGCGGTTTCGCCAAAGGAGAAGACTTGGTTAGGCTCTTCGGTAAGCTTTCATTTTTCAGCTTGCCATGTTCATATAGCTAACACTATCTCTAGCATCAAAAGGCTTCTCTCCCTACGACCTTGCGGCCCTCATTGGTGCTCACACTGCTGCCAAACAACGCGTCACAGACCCTTCCAGAGCCGAAGCCGCGCTCGATTCTACTGTCGGTACCTGGGACAACAAATACTACTCCGAGACCAAGCGGGGCTCGGCACCCTTCACACTCCAGTCTGACAAGAATATTGCACAGAACCCTCTCACTGCCATCCCCTTCTCTACCTTTGCTGCTAGCAAGGGGTTGTGGGATTCGGCGTTCGTAGGTGCAATGGTCAAGATGAGCATGCTGGGTGTTGAGGACAAGGACTTGATCGACTGCACCAGTGCACTGCCAGGCGGCAGCAAGAAGAGGGACGTCAAGAGCAGCAACATCTTTGATCGCCTCAAGTGGTAGAGTGGATATCATGTACGATGTTGGCATTTGCTGGCGTTATGATGTCTCTTTTTTCTTCGTCATTTCCTGTTGAACTTCACGACTCTCCTTGATGGCACATGCTAGTCATGTTTTCTTGTTTATATCATATCTTAGAGGAAGGGAAAGGTGTCTGGTAGTACGCTCCATGACTGTTATATTAGTAATATTAGAGAGATTTTACACGAATTTGCCACTTCGTCTGCATTGGAAAAAAGCATCAATGCAATCAGCCTATGCAACCCAGACAAGAACAAAACCGTAAAAACGAATGAGCATGTAAAATGTCGACATGATTCCTATACCTTACCGTTCCTCCCCCAAGGATATCTAACCCAAGTTTCCGTCCACCCGGCCCCCCATACTCTCATCCAAATATGCCTACCCGCCATCCAACACAACGAAAAAGACGCCAGCGACATCACACTGCGCAAGCGATGCATTAAGACCCTCCAGATTGTGGTACAATACAAACAAATGAAAAACGATTGGCAAGATAAAGCCAAAGTAAAGTTAAAAACCGTATAAATGCCATGGCGTGTAAAAAAGAAAAGGCGATCGGGTATCGAAGTCGAAAATGTTCTATCGCGAAATTATCCCCAACTGGTCTCTCCCCCTTTCTGTCTCTCTCCACAACAGCAGCAGCAATACAAGCCACTCGACATAGGGTGACAATGTTTTAATGTCAACATGGACTGCCTAACCATCCTCCGGTGGTGGTGTGGGTAGATCCCTTCCCTTTTGTTCTGGACTCGGTGGGTGGACAACGGTGACTGGTGTTGTCGGATCCCTGGATTCCTCGCCTTCTTGGTCGACGATGCTATCGCCTTCTTCAGGTATGGCCGTAGGACTCAAAATGCCCCCGTCCTCGCTCTTGGCCGAAGCTTGATTGCGTCGATTTCTCCTTCGTTGTCTTTCCGTGTCAGCGTTCTCTCTTCTTCGCCTAACCGACAGCGAACCGTCTTTGTTCAGGCTAGTGCCTGACTGTAGACCTTCCAACATGGCAGCAGCACGATCTGCGATATCTGCTTCAGCGGTGCCGGCAGCGCCAGCAGAAGTACCAACGGTACTGCTAGCCTCGTTCTCCGCCGTCTCACTCGCGGGACTAAGCAGCTTGCTCTTCTCATCCTCTCCTTCGGCACCCTCTCCCTCGTCCTCTACGTTGACACCAATTTCTGGAATCTTCTGGCCACTAGCCACGCGTACCTGGTGCCTGTCCTTTAAGCGGGCGCGACGACGGCGATCGCGTTGATCCCTTGCTTCGGGCTTTGCGGCACGCAGCTTCTGGAGTAAGTCGTCCATGGCCCCGGTGGAAGCTGGAGATTTGGGCGCATCGGAGTCTGAAGACAGAGCGTTGGGTGAGAGAGGGTTCGCAGTCTGCGCTTGTTTGCGCCGCATGGAAATCTCGTTGCGACGGTGTTGTTCTTCGAGTGCGGTGTTCTTCTCTTTGGATTTCTACCGGCAAGTTAGCAAACAGGATCATTGAAATAGGGGACTCATGATAACTGACCTTCCATTCCTGAACGAAGTTGGCCAACTTCGCAAAGAAATCCCTCCTCGCACTGTCGTCGGTTGGATCTTCGCCATAAAATGCCATGATGTCGTCGTAACTCTTCTGCATATCCTCAAGGAAGACTTGCATCTGCTCCGCCTTTCTCCTGGCTTCCTTCATGTTCCTTTGCACAACAATGGCAACCTTGTCTTCAGGGTGGAATTTGGTTGGGTCAGACAGGTTACCGGAGTCGAGCGACATCTGCACATTCTTGATGTTGTCAATGTACTTTTTGGCATCGGTCTGCAGTTGCTCAACGTTGATCTTCTGTGCTGTCAGGACGCCGCCGATCTCGTCGGTAAAACCTTCCCATCCAGAGTACTGGTTGCGCACAATCCTCTCGACAACGTCGGCGAATGTGGATTCGTTCCTGTCGTCCTTGAGCATGCCCAAACGCGATAGCGTGGAGAGCTTGAAACCACTGGCTTGCTTATTGGCATCGTTCATGAAGTTACCAATGTCCAAGATGAGACCGAGAACACTGATCAAGCTTGAAGAATCGCGTAGACTCTCGGATACCCTTGAAATTTCCAACAGCTTGTTCGAAATCTCGTCATACTCAGATTCGTACGTACGAGTCAATGCGAGCGCCCTCATCCTACTCTTCCAGTAATGGTGCAGCTCGTAAGCAGTGAAAAGGTATATTTGATCTTCCCTCGTGAGTTCGTTCGGGTCCTGTTCGCGTTTGCTTTCGCTGGCATTAGGTCCAGTCCAGTCTTTTGAGTAAGGCGCCATGAGCTTGGCGGTATTGTCAGGGATGTCACAGAAGTCGTTCTTTTGCAGGAACTCCATAGTGACAGGGTCGTCCAGGATCTTGGTGTCGCAGTGGATGATCATTCTGACAATGTCCTCCACTCCGTACGATGAGAACTTGGCCATGCTGATCTGGAAGTTGTGCATAAGGTCACGGGAAATGATCTGTTTCTTTTCGTCCTTCTTGCCAGATTTCTTGCCGATCGCCTTGATCTCTTTTGCCAAGAACAGCTTCTCGACTTCCTCCAATACACCCTTCCTCGCCAACTCCTGGTACTTCTCCTCTTTTTCTTCCGAAGTGAGACCACGAGTGGCCCAGACGGTGGTAGTAGGCTGGTCGACCTTGTCCCAATGAAGAGCCTTGAGCTTCTTCTTGGGCCGTGGCCCAGAAAGAGCAAACTGTTGTGCGGCGCCGAATCCAGGTGCTTTGGGCATGAATCCAGGACGCTTGGCACCTGGCATAGGTGGCGGCGGCGGCGGCGGAGGTGGCATACTGCCATCTCCAGGCATAGGGGGTGGAACGGGAATACCAGGCTTGAAACCAAGTTTTCCAGGCGGGGGCGGGGGTGGCGGAGGTGGCGGAGGAATAGGAGCACCGGGCATAGGTGGTGGAACTGGTATGTCGGCAGAGAACCCAAGAGCGCCTGGGGGAGGAGGTGGAGGCGGAGGTATAGCAGCTTTGGGAGCTTCGCCATCGGCGGGTGTCTTTGGTGAGCCGGATTCGAGGCTGGGATGTGATGGTCCTGTGGTAACGCCATCGCCTTCTGCATCCGAGTCGTCGTATCGCTTGACGTTCGAGGCGATATCTGCCATTAGGGCATTGGCTGCCGAAGAGCTGAGCTTCGGCTTGTGCATCTGTACGAGACGGGGCTTCTCAATGACCACGTCATCATCATCCATCTCTGACATCTCAGTATCCTCGCCAATCTGACCAGGAAGACCAGGGAGTGGCTTTCTGCGTGGTACACCACTCTTGGCACGGACTGATCCGAACGAGCTCGATTCGAGACCGCCATAGCCTTGTTCAGTCATGCCAGGCATGTCGCCCTCCATCTTCTCTCGCAGTTCCCGGAGCTTCTCGCTGGGCTGCATCTGCAGGGTCTTGCCCTCGAGTGTCGCTTGCGTTCTAGCTCGCTGCAATTGGATCTCTAGTCTGTTCATGAGCCGTTCGCGGTCCATGATGCCCTGCATTTGAGTAGGATCCGTAGCACCGAGTCCATCTTTGCCGGACTTCTTCGCTGCTGACGCTGCGACATCTTGAGCGTCTCTAAGCATCAAGTACAGTTCACGCGTCTCGAGTTCGTTACGTTGCAGCTCTTGAGCTCGTATTCTCTGCATTTCTGCGAGTTCCGACTTCATTTGCTCTACCTGCCTTCCACGAAGCTCGATGATGCGTTCTTGCTCTGCCAGTTGTTTCTGCAGCTTGGAGACTAGGCCATCTGCGCCCAGCTCTAGCTGCGCTTTCATCTCATCGCGTTCCGCAATGGCCGAGTCTGCAATCTGTCGCGCTTCGACTGCTTCATCGCGTACCTGCCGGGCCTCGGAATCTGTGTAGAGCTTGTCGAGCAGCGACTGTACAGTGAAATTCAGACTTTGCTTGAGGTCCATGTCTGGCAGTCGGCGGTCCATAGCCACGTAGCTCAGCATTTGGTCGACCAATTGGAACATGCGCAACCGGTCCTCGCTCTCGGTGTCGCGCATCAGCAGCAAGTGCTGCATGGCCGACGTGAAGTAGTCTTGTGCGCGGCTGCCATTGATCTTGCTCATGATGGCATCTGCTATCTGAACGGGGTCGTTGAGATCCTTGGTCTCACCTTCGACGCTGTCGACTATGGAGCTGTTTTCCTTTTGGAGGAAATCCTCGTAGTCGACAGCTTCGTTGTCCAAGTAGTGCTCGATCTGCTTGTCGATGACGTCGTACTGGAAGCCTTCCATCTTGTTGAAGATGCGCTTGATGCCACATGCTGTGAACTGGGCTCGTACATGCATCCTGAGCTGCAGGTCGCGTTCAGGGGCGTCGACGACCATGTTGATCAAGAAGAGTGTTGCGATGGCATATTCCATGAGGAGGTTCTCTACGCCAATACCGCCACTGCGCACTTCGTCTGAAGCGCCTACCATGGAGCCCATCTTACCACGGCCATCGACCGTGACTTCGACGATGCGCATCCATGCATCGAATCGACTGCTTTCGCCGTACTGTGATTTGAGGTTGTCGAGTGCCTGCAGTACTTTCTCGTGCCCACTTCCGTTGCCCCAGTGGCACAAAAAGGTCAAGACATCGGAGACGAGTTTTCGTGTGTTGAGGCGCGAAGAGATCAAGGAGCCACACAGCGCCTGTATGATGGAGGGATGGTTGAGAGCGTTGTCGGCACCGTACTTGTTGTTCATCAATGCCTTTAGGCACTTGATGATTTCGTATTCGCGCTCCACGTCGTTTTCCGCCTTTTGTGCCATGACGCTGGGCGGGGGTGCAGGCCCGGTTCCCTTCCTGCGGTTGATCTTGGCCAATACATTTGTGAGGGCAATCTGGCCCTGCGCCTCGATGAAGCCCCTGACCCAAGCAATGGGCTGCGTTCGCAGGCTGATCTCCAAACTCGACATTTGCTTGATAGTTATCGAGTTGTCCATGACCTTCTTGACATACCACTCGGGCGAGCCCTCCTCTTCTGCGCGCATGAGGATGTCCGGGCCACCTCCACCGGGACCGCCGTATGTTATCCGCTGCGTCTGGCGCTTCTTTTCTTCGTGCTTGAACTCGGCGAGCTTGTCCTGGTAGACGAGGGTCCACTTCTTGTCGATCTTGTAGGCCTCCATCTGCCGCCTGGCCTGCTCTGGTAAGCTCTTCCATCCTCGCTTCACCATGAGATTCATAAACTCCTTTTCTACGACATGGTCGGGCGGTCTTTGTATGCTGAGTGTGTTTTGGTTGAACGAGGTCTGCGACGACGAGGGCGACGACGACGAGTTGTAGTGCAGCAGGTGGCGGTGCGAGTCGCGTGGAGTAGCTATGGCGGTGGGGAGGAGACTGCCGGCATCGAGGCCTATGGAGGAGATTGTCGTCTGGGATGGGTTCTGGGGGTAGAAGACGTTGCTGCCGCGCGTCCTTGAGTCGTTGCTGTAGATGCTCGCCTGGTCCGACGAGGCGCGCGTGTTGTTGGACGAGTCGGTGCCGGCATAGTACGAGTGGTTGCCGTCTCTGCTGCTGCCGCGCGCGCCCCACTGCTGCATCGACACGCCGCGGTCGCCCGGGTTGCTCGAGGCGATGGTGGTGCCGAGCGAGTGCGGCGGTGGGCGCGGCGGGCCTGGGTTGGAGTAGCCGTTCTGGGGCATTGCGGAGGCGTTGACGACGGGGTACTGGTGGAAGTCGCCGCCGCCCTTGTTGAGATGGTGTGGCAGCGGTTCGCCCGTCTTGGAGGCGTCGTCGCGCGGAGGGTCGATGGTTGAGACGGGGCCGGCTCGCGCGAAGATGCCCTCGGCCGTCATGGACACGGGCCGCTGGTCTATCGAAGCGCCGCCAATCGAGTGTCTGTGTGAATGGCGTGACGAGAGCGAGCCATGAGAGCTGCCCGGGGGGCTGTCGGTCGACGGGGTGGCCGTGTGCTTTGCGTCGCTGGCGTGCTTGTCCTTGTCTTTGTGCAGGCGGCGTCCGAAGAACTTGCCGGCGGAAGATTGCCGACCCTTGCTGTCCATGCCTATAGCGAGCGTCTATGCCCAAAGCTGCCGCCCTGGGAGCGCGCCGCCCGACGTGTCCCCCGTTCCCCTCCTTCCTGAAGCAGCGCCGTCTCGCTTCGCAGCGAGGGCGGCGGGCGTGGGCGAGGGCGACACGGCCAACGGCTATCTCTCGTCCTGGAGCGAGAGTGCGGGGCGCGGTGCGGTGAGTCTCGGGGCAGTAGAAGCAATTCCTGGGGGGGGGGGGGGTGGAGGGAAGGACGCCGTGGGTGCTGCAGCACAATGCGGCTGCAGGTGAGTCGCGGCAAGTAGTTGCTGAATAACTAGCGCCGCCCATGTGACTGCCGCCTGTCAGTCGTGCCTAGTATATTCCCAGGGCGAGGTATAGCAGTATAAGACAGGACACGGCCATGCTGCAGTCAGCCGTCACCGAGACGTCTCGACGTTACAGCCAGCCAGGGCCGCCAGAGTGGGCTTCCCAGCATGCGAACTCCGTCTCAGCCGCGTCCGCATTGGCTCCGACGTTCTCCTGAGACGTGCGCCTGTGTCCGTGTAGTGGCGCCATCTGCCCTGCCAGCCTGTCAGCCAACGCCCTCGTAGCCGCGCCCTCATCACCTCTCCCTCCTGACTAACTAACTAACTAACCCTCCCCGGCCCCGTCTTCTCTTGTCCTGTGGCGCAGCAGGCACCAACGGCATCGAGAGACGCGCATGCATCGCCGCACTCTGTACTCATCTGGCGCATTCCGTCTCAACACCACCTGCTACCCACACTACTACCCGCACGACCCCTAACAGCCCAGCCTCGCGTCAGCCCACTGCCGGCGATCAAAACGACGCGCTCCGCCAGTTCACGCACCCTTCGCTAGCACATGCATCCGCGGCCATGGCCGGCTTTACCCATTTCCTCAAGGTGAGTGACTGACAGCTGTCACGTACATGAAGCTTGCGGGCGGTGAGCGCGTCCAGTGGGTCTTGATGCCACGACCACCCAGAGCACACCCCAATGCCCCATGTGGACGCTGACGATGCGCCTCCAGACCATCCTCGTACCACTGTTCCTCGCCGCCATTCTCTATGTCCTCCTAGCCTTCATCATCCTGCCCTTTGTCCGCCGCCATCGCAGCCGTTATAGCCACTACCTGCCCATGTCCGCCAGTGTGACCGACTTGCCCACATCTTGGCGCACCAACCTCTCCGATGCTCTCTACAACCTCTTCGCACCCTCCGCTTGGATCAGACAGAGGGGTGTGGTAGACGGCAGCGCACAGCACGACGACGATTTGTTTGACGACGAGGAGGGTGAAGGCATGGTCGGCTTTGATCCCATCGACGAGCGGAGGAGGGAAGCGCTAGAGCAACGCAGGAGCATGATGGACGAAGAGAGGCGCTTGGGCCGTGAACTAGAGGAGGGCTTCAAGGACGACAGCGAAGATGAGCACGAAGACGAGAGGCGGCGGTCCCTATCGAGACACCCATCATCTGCATAAACACCCTTTACACTGTTTGCCTCCAATTTGATCGCTTTCCTTTGCAACACACACTTCACCGGCGTATACCAGGCTTCAGGACATGGGGAAATGGAGTTCAAGTGGGATATATTCATATACATAGGCAGGCGGGATTACCCATCCAACGCCCGACAACTGCCAAGGAAATTCGTGCGAAATCGCTCAAAAAGGATACCAAGTTGAGAAAGAAGGCTGCTTCTTCTACTTGCGCTGACCATACGCCTTGGTGGCGTAATCGCCCTTGTGCACAATCAAATCCTCAGGCCGGTAGTTCTCGCGGCCGGAAAAGTACTCGTCGAGGATGGCCTTGGTGCCGTCGGCATAGCGCTGCAATTGACATTAGTACTTGTCCTCAAAACATACACGTTCCTGGCTGTAAAACTCACCTTCTGGGCATCGATCGAAGTACCGGACATGTGGGGAACCATGGCGTTGCCGCCGCCCCATGGGTTCTGGGCGTAGCGGAGCGGGTGGTCCTTGGGTGCGGGCTGGGGGAACCAGACATCACCACCGTAGCCACGGAGGTGGCCGTCCTTGAGAGCCTGGGCAACGTCCTCCTTGACGACAATGGCACCACGGGCCGTGTTGACCAACCATGAGCCCTTCTTCATCTTGGAGATGAGGTCCTTGTTGAAGAGACCGCGCGTCTTCTCGTGCAGAGGGCAGTTGATGGTGACAACATCGCACTGAGCCAACATCTCCTCGAGGTTCTCAACACGACGGCAGCCAATCTCCTTCTCCTTCTCAGGGGACAGAGGCTGGTAGTCAAAGTAGAGGAGCTCTTTGCAGTCAAAGGGCTTGAGACGGCGCAGCACACGCTCACCGATGCGGCCAACAGCGACGGTACCGACAACCTTGTTCTCGAGATCGTACTCGTTCTTGGCGACCTCAGCGACGTTCCATTCACCCTTGACGATCTGCTCGTGGGCGGGGACAAAGTTGCGGACGAGGGTCAGGATGGTCATGACAACGTGCTCGGCGACGGAGACGACATTGGAGCCGGTAACCTCGGCGACGGTAATACCGCCGTTGGTCTTATTCGCAGCATTCAGGTCGACGTGGTCAGATCCAATACCAGCAGTAACGGCAAGCTTCAGGTTCTTAGCCTTGGCCAGACGCTCGGCGGTAAGGTAACCAGGGTGGAAACTGTAGATCGCGATCTGTTAGCTGGTGTTCGCTCGGATGGTGTTGGCAGCGTTAGCGCTTCCGCTTGAAGCTTGACGCGTGCGTGTGGGGCACTTAGCGGCATTGCGGGGTAGGCTTGACGTACGGTGTTGTGATGATGACCTCTGCGTCGACAAGGTGCTTGTCAAACTCGGAGTTCTCACCCTCCTTGTTGGATGTGGTGACGAGCTCGTGGCCTTGCTCCTCAATCCACTTCCTGATGCCTAGTTCGTTCTCGGTGGTTCCGAGAAGCTGAGGCTCCTGCTCGGCGTGGATGCCACCCTGATGTGGTTGTTAGGTGTGTCGCATGCGCCATCAGAACCCAATCGTCACTTACATCGTAGAGGACAAGAAGAACTTTTCCCTGTTGTGAAGCCGTCGCTGTCAGCGTTCTGAATGCATTCGGTTGTCGGAGCGACGAGGTCAATCGCGGTCCAGCGCGTGCGCTGAGGAGGGAGGAGGCAGGGCGCGCAAGGCGAGAAGCAGAGCGGAGAAATACCATTTTGACTTATTGAACTGGATAAGAGAACAATTGAAGCTCCAAAGGAGAGATATATAGTAGAATCCGGCAAAGGTACAACGAATGGTACGTATTCCTGACGCAAGGATGTCAGCCTATCGTGCCAGCAGGGGGGGAAATGAGGGGTGCGTGGGTCGGTATACCTTTTGCGGGCCGAAGTGACGTCGATGTATAGTATGGAAGTCGGTAGTAAGACCGGATGCACAGAAGGATGTTGATGCTGTGAGAGCAACTGAGGGGTTCGTGAGGGGCTTTTATAAACCGCCGAGTACCCGCAGATTTCTCTCATACTAGATTGAGCCTCTGGTCCCTGGGTCATCAGGCTGACCAAGTCGCTTGTCCCCACTTGGTGATGCTGCATTCCCACACAGACAAGTGGTTCGTAGCCGTCTGCGGGTGTGACGGTCCTGTTTGGAATAACTTCACGTCGCGGGATAGTGCGGGGTCGCGTCCAATAGCGCTAATCAGCTTCAATACGCGCCAGGGGAGCTCTGCCAGCTGCTTGCCCGTTCGATACTTGCGAAGCTTCGCCGAGAAGCCCGTAGCGTAGTCTTTGGGCGTGGGTCTCTACTAGTGTCTGGTTGTTTGACCCGAACCAGCAAGAATGTACGTAAATCGAGGCCTGGGGCTGGGACTCCAACACCGCGTACGCTAAAGCCCTATCTGGACAGTCTCCGAATAGCTTCAATTCGGCATTGCGGAAGGATCGATATCAAGCACGCGGCTGACATTGTGACTTCTTGAGGCCTGTTCGCCATGGTAGAAGATTGCTTCTTCCCGTGAACACATTTCCATAGGAAAGGTTGTTACTAAATCTCAGCTTCCGACCTACGCAGGAAAAAGCGTATTGGGGCGGAAGTGCGGGCTCGCTCGCACGACACACCTCCAACACATCTCGGAGTAGTGCTAGCGATGGCAAAGTCAAGGTCAAGTGGGCTTGCATTCGAGCAATCTAGATGCCGCTTTGTACGTTGTCCGCGGCATCGCAAGAGGTGCGGAGCAGTAGCGGTTCAACCTCGCTGTCTGCGGATGCGAGATGTCGCCGTTGCTACTGACGAAACTCGCTGGAAAGCAGGGCCAGGGTCGGCGTAGGGGGAAATGTTTCGGTAGACACGGCGATGGACTGGAGATTGTTCTTATCTCGCGGCCGAAACTCGCCGGTTGGGCGCGCGTGAAGTTCGCGTTTCGGTACCAGGCAGTCCCACCTTCCAAAGTTCTAATGACCCCACCATTTCGACTGAGACCAGACACATGGGACTACGCATCCCTTCTCCCAATGTAGCCGGGCGTTCCGATGGCGTTGATATGTTCTCTTGCTGACATTTCAAGGATGTATACCCCGGCCGTCAAGTCGAGCTCTCGTTACTGCGTCTATCGCACAGCGTTCCCCTCTGTCTCTTCTTGGTCAATTTCATCACCACAAAAGCACCAAGTCATGTTTGCTTTCATTCAAACGGCCGTCTTGTCAGTCACCTAAGCCTTCCTGGCTCAACAGATGACATACCACACTGCATGGTGCTGCCGCGTCAACACTCAGGGTGGGACTTTTGATGACGGCAAGGTGGGGGCCGAACACGTCGCGACTTTGCCACACTACCTGGAAGTTGCACAATCTGCGCGAGCGATTGTGGTGACTTTGAGTGCGCGATGAATCTTCCATGCGTCCTCCAGTCGTATTCTGTGCGGCGGTAGGTAGACGAACGAAGTACCCAAGTACTCATCCGGTCTTGCTGGGCTCGACAACCTGAAGTTTTTCGGGTAGACACACTATACTAACTTTGGTTGAAGAGATAGCGAAACGCATTTGGCGATACCACTTTCTACGCAACAACTAAAACTCTACAACGCTACAGAATCTCGTTGATGGAGCGTAAGTCCAAACTTCCATTTACGCCTCAAAGTGCAACCTTCTTCTCCCAGGCATGATTTCTCCTGCGAATACTTAATCACGAATCTCATCCTCATAATTGAGACGTATTCTTTTTGGCTACCATCTCCAGAGGGAGTAAATTCGGCACGCCGGCTACTCCGAGAAGGCGCAAATCCCGGGGAGAGTATTCAGTTCGATTGTCATAGGAAAAGAGTTATGCAGTGTATCCAAACAGTCTGTTATGCCTTCATCTCCTTCTACTGCCACAGGAAATGCGGCATATGGCCTATCCAAGCTCACTAGATGCCGGCGATCAAGTCCAAGCTTGAAATCGTCAGCGGAATTACCATCTATGACGACAGCCAGCGATTCTCCTGCTGCAGACATTTCTGTACCTGCGGGTCCACTAGCTGCTCGACGAGCAATCTTGTATCTGAGTTCGACACGAACTATGACGCAGTGCGGGCAACAAGGTGGAAGGGTTTTAATAAATAGCGCGAGGTCAACTCGTTTTCCCTCCATTCACGCACACTACGCCGGTCGTGGATCCAATGTTGTATATGCTCGAAGCTAAGCAGATCACGTTAGAAAACTCTCATTATATGTTCGTGTCACTCACCAGATCATCGCGTGTTTCTCGGACGATCTTTTGCTACACCTGGCTCTTAGATTCATTTCCCAACGCCCGATCAATTTTCTGCAAAGCCGCTCTCCTTCTCTTTTTTGACATGGCAAGACTTCGATCATAAACACGCGTCGTTTACCTCAAACTAGTAGTGACAACGTTTATTTCGAGTTGAATTCTAGACTCACTCCGTTGAACGAACCAGCCAGCAGATATCCACAGTACCCAAACTCGGTGAATTTGCCCCATTATGTAGCGATAGTTACTCACTCTGGATAGGAATATATCCGTAAACTATTCATGGTCAATCGCTGGTTTATGTATATATACGCTATCTTAACTCGCAATTGCGCTTTTGTAATGAGACCAGCTAGGAAATTTCCAAGTCCAAATATCTATACGGTAAGATGCCGGATCTCGCCTATGTCACTGGCGTCTTACGAACATGATAACTACTTCTCATGAGGGGAAAGGCCAGCAATGGTGGCACATCAAAGTTTTATCCAAGATAACGCTAACCCGGTAATGTTTTGAATCAACGCTGAATATACCAGTAGAGTGGTTCCAAGTACATGTACCATGGCTTATGTGGCGGCGGGGACAGCTAACGGCAAAACCTGTGCGTATGATGGCTGCATGGTGGCGGACTGAAGTGCAACAATCTCGTCGCGAACCAATTTAGGCGCGGAAGGGTTTATATGCAGTGCTTCTAGGATACTCCGATTGGGGTGGTAGAAGTGCAGACCAGCTCGGTCAGCTGTAAATCCTTTTACGAGAGATAGCCCTTAGTCTTCCGGAATATGGCGCTTTGCCGGACTTCATGGGTGATGCGTAATGCTACCGAAAGCGCTAAGCTGGGGTCAGCGGAGATGGCGTCCAAGCTTGTGTGTATCTTGCGGGAGATCGACAGGAGCGGCCAGTGTTCGTTCGTCGTATCGGACTTTGATGTCGTGATGTAATGAGCAATCTGTGCCGGATTCCGCAAGTTCCTGGGAAAGGGATAAGGAGAGGCATACGCGGCTTGATGATGTCACTTCTGTCATCTTCATGCCTTCCTGCTTGTCTCCCGAAGTACCAGCTTCATCACTCATGTATACGTTGCACCTTGACCATTCTCAAGCCCAGGTCATACAGATACTGTGCTCTAGAAAGTGATAGAGAAAACAAATTAAAAAGTTCCTTTACCTATCGTCGTACAGCGGCTCAATGTGAGCGACAATCTAGTCCGATATTCGACTAGCGTCTCGGCGAACGGATGCCCAACCCTCCTTCCGCTTTGATCTCCGAGTACTCTTCTCCCCACCACCCTTCGCTTGGGTATCTGACATATCTACGGCGGCACGTCTGGCTAAGCGAAACAAGCTCAAAGTCCGGTCAACGCCTGGTCTCTTGGTCCTTTATATCTCTACTGGTCAACGATTCGCCATGTTTCAAGGGATCTGGCACATGGCGCAACCGCCCTGGCAAACCTGTGCATATTTGCGCTACGCCTTAGCTCTTAGCATAATGCTGCATACACACAAAGCCCCCTGCTTCTAAGGCCCAACGTTCGATATTAAGTACAAGGTCACGCAGTGTGCTGGTCGAATATTATCTACCTGTTCATTCGACGCCGTCGAGGTATCTGTACTTCGTTTTCCTCAACTTGGCAAGCGAGATTGTATCCGCCATCACGAGGAGGGGATCCGAAATTGGGTCTCTGAGTAAATTCATTTATCCTGCAGCAAACCTGGGGTAACCTTCGCAAGGGCGTGACTCTTCCCCACCAAGAATATCTGTTTCTGGTCGTAGTGAGGCGGCGTAGTGATCTTGCTGGGTTAGTTCATTGTCGAAAAGCGTGGCGTGCTGCGTATGAGCTGTGCGACGGTCGATCAATATAAAGAGCCTGGGTATTTCGTCTCTCCTCTCTCGGAACGCAAATCAACGTCTTCGTATCATGTTCGCCAACATGCCAACTACGCCTCTTCTACTTCTCGTTGCTTCTTTCGCTCTCCCTGCGACTGCTGGCATCCAACAAACAGACTTCACTGGCATCGGTCACATCCACGTTCTGGCCTCTGATAGTTGGAAGACGGCCACCCCCGAGTCTAGTGTGGGGTGTCTAGATGCACGCGGGAAATTCGTCTATGACAGCGGCAATACTAAGGAATGTGGTGTCTTCGAACGTCTAGACGACTATCCTTATACGCTCAGCACTCAACATGGAAACTGCACATTCCAGGACGATAGCCAAGAGGAGAATGTCGATAGTCACTACGGGAAAGGTGATTTTGCGTGGCATTGCGGAGAGCGCAACGTTGACATCTATGATGAGTTATACACGATAGTACGTGTCATTCCCAGTTCAACTCGTTGAAGGACTTCGCTGATGGTTGTATAGACAGGATTCCCGTACGTCTTCCTCTGCTTCGGCGATATAGCATGCTTCTACGACGCCAAGCGCACCCCTACTGCCAATGAGTCCCTCCCACTATGGCAGTTCCGCTGGGGGTCACAGCAGTTGGGCATCACGCCAGGGCACATTCAACTACAGCTCTTGTGGAAAAAACTTGGCGATCTGCCTAAAAGGGAGAAGGCAAGCGATATACCGGGCCCGAGAGTACAGATTGGTGCAGGCGCACAGATGCCATTGTTGGGCAAGAAGTCGAAGGCGTAGCGGGGTCAAGACTAGGCGATCACTGACAAGCATCATCGGTGGAGGCTTTGGATTTTGACGTCCAGTCTCCTCATTCACCATGTGAGCGGGTTGTGATGACTAGTCCCATGTTGTGTGACACGCTACTTTCATTTGGTAGCAGGTACTGTGTAGTCAATCACATTGGCATGCGTTAGTAGGACGAATGCTTGTGTTGAATCTTTGCAATGCTGCGGTTTCAGATTAGTACATCGCAACGCTAAGTCTGTAGCTTTTAAGGTGACTGCAAGTTCTGCAAGCAGATTTCGGGCTTCTAGCATAGGGTTGTATGAGTTGTGTTCTTCTATGAAACATTAATTCAAGGATGCGATCGTTCACAGCTTCTAAGTCTACACCAATATCGCCTTGCGCTTCAGCCCTACGCGTGATCACCAGATCGGTCTTGAAGGGTATTTAGAGGGAGGCCCATCGTATATCGTCAGACCAGTCTTGAAACCGCGACAGAGCTGAACAAGAGTCAGGCTCATAGTTCAATCGCACAGATATCAAAACCTTAGCCAAGGTAAGGAGGATCTCGTTGGAGAGTAACGAGATGATCTGTGTATCCGGGAAGAACATGCGTTCATATCTAACCCCAAAAGTCGTTCTTGGGATCGTGAGGGGTAGTCTCGATCTTGACAGTGCCGTCGTGTTCGGGAGCGTTTGGATCGATATGGTGGCACTTGTAGGAGCCGTATGTGTCATCCAGAGTAGTAGGAACATCATGAACATCGCCGCAGCCGACGGTGAAGACGGCTTGCTCACCTGATGTCGAACCACAGCCAGTATCCTGTTATTTATTAGCCTAGTTACTAAGACTATACCCATGCGTATGTGACGTACTTTCCAGAAATCGCACTCGATAGACTCGACGCATGTCATGATAGACCAGATATTGGTATTGCCACTACGACACATCAGTGACTACCATGTCAGAATCGGGAGCATTGCGTATAGTGAAAAACACGCAGGGGTCTTCTTGTCCATGAGAAGAAATTCGGGCTTAGAAGCGTATCCCGGCTGGGAGTAGACCGCGCCGACATCGCGGATGTCGTCGTTGTTCAGGGCATGCCCATATGCGGACTAGGAGCTGCAAGCACTACGCCATTGGCGAAGATAGCAATGGAGAGGAATTACAGGAGGCTCATGGATGCAATGGTTTGAAATCTCCACGCCTAGTAATAAGGTGATTGGTGGTAGATTCGAGGATTTGTGTGAGTGGCGGTCGCAATGGTGTGCAGGTGTATGGATATGCAGGCACACGAACGCAGGTGCTTATATACCATCTATAGTTAGGACTCGAGCCAAGCTCAAAGTAATTAGTGAAACGGATGGGTAATGCCCAAGATATGGAAGTGAATTCTCGTGGTTTGACCTTCTCTGCATGTGATTGGTTCACAGGGGCTCTGTTGCTTGTGTCCAGATCACATGCCCAGGTGCAGAGCGCGCTTTATCCTTGGTACGAAGGATTCCGTAAGATTATAATTCACGTATAGATTTGAAACCAGGATTAGAACGCGCACGTTGTTGGCGAGGGTACTGATGTGAAGCAGAAGCATTACGAACCGTACCTAGCTAGTTCAAGTATAGGTAGAGGTGACAGCAGGTGTTATGATGCGCTCTCTTGCGCAAACAAAATGATGTCAGCATTGCAGCTCTCCATACTAGTAGCGGCGATATCTTAGTCTGGTGTAAATAAAGGGATATTGATGGACGCACCAGACATGTGGACATGCGCGTTCTCATTCCAGTTGTCACCGTATTTCTTCACATTAGGAACAAGTAGCTAGGCACCTCGAAACCTCCTCTGACATCGTCTGTAAGGTTTGGAATGACGTCTTCGATTACCCACCAGCACTATCAAATCACGATATGTACCGACTTCCTTCCTAGTTGCCAGCAGCCAATCTCCAGCAAATATTGATTAGTGCCGCCGTGGCAGTGACATGCGCAGTAGTCCTCGGCAAAGGCACATTGGCCACATAAGCCGGGTAATGCACGAACAACTTGGCGATAACATGAAAGCCCAGCAGGTTGACCATCTGTGCATCTTGAGGCGCGAGAACCTGTGCCAGAGCAGCAGCCAATGCAAAAGCTACAATGATATTTTCGTTAGCGACTGTGTTCATTGGCGACGTTGACAGCGTTGTTCAAGTGTCGGCTCACCTGGAAAGTTTTCCATGAGTGCATAGTGCGAACTTCTCAACCTCAATGGCAGTCCGTTCAGCTTGTGGACATGTTTCCTCGAGTGCTCCACGTCTAGGCCCTCTTCTCGTCCCATGGCTTGTCCTGCTCCAGAGATGGCACCCGAGGCGCCGAACGTCCAGAATAGGTAGATGGCTGAGAGTGCAGGAATAGCGCGACCGGATGTTATGGCTGTTGTCTAGAGAGAATTATTAGTACAAGATGAAAGGAGAGGTCAAGGTGGGAGAAAGGTGAGAGACGTACGGTGACTCCAGGAATCAACTTGATGAGAGCGTGCACCAGGGATTGTGTCACACTGTCTGGTTTCGTAAGGAATGAACTTTGCGACAATGGTTAGTTTGCGGCTCGACTTGAGTAATCGCGCTCTTGAGATGAGGCTCAGAGATTCAGACGCACGTAAGAGGTATGGCAGCGAGATACATGGGCGCAAAACCAGCGATCATCGCACCTGAAGGGTTGACACTGCATCTTGTCAGCATTGATTCCGTCATGGCAAACCCACACAGAGAATAGGTACTCACACGCCATTTTCCGCCGCAACGCGCTTAGCCTGCTCTTTCTTTTCGTCCACCATGTTATCGGGTTTGTGTTCGTACATGAGAATCCTACTGCGACGAAGTCACAAGGCTGTAAGGGCATGGAAGAGGCACGCTCTGACCCACTATATACGTTGCGCAAACAATGCCCATTGACATATCTAGGTTGGCCAATCGATGACGTGGGGCGAACCGGGGCACAGGGGTGGAGTTGTAGCGGAACTATGTCCTTGTCTGACAATTGGCCGATATACCTGCCACACCCGGTTAACCCGCATGCCCGTAAGAGAATGGGAACAGCTGCGGTACGTGCGGGGGGTGATCATCCGTCGATGCAAGGTTATTGGGAAGCATCCAAGTGTAAAAATTCAAGGAACGGATGGTTATAATACTAAAAGTTTGGTCAGTCGAGGTGTTCTTTTGTAGACGGGTTCATCCGCTTACACACCTGTGTGTGGATCAATAAACCGATGACCATGTTGTGCAGCGTAAGCAGCCCACGAATAGAATCACAAAGGATAATTGCAGATCCTCACTTATCTGCAGTCAACAGAGACTTGTACTATCAGTTCGGCCTGTCAAGGCCGAGATCATTCCAATGAATGATAGAAGGTACCCGTGCAGCTGCTGGAGGCACCCAGCGTATGTCACGAAACCTTCAATGGGCAATGCCGCCTATCGAGAACTTGTGCATAAGTACAGCAGTTGCTCTGAATAACTTGCTCGATATAAGGGGGATGTTCATCTCTAGTTCAGCATACCAGTGCGGTATCGACACTATCATGAAGAAGAAAGGAAGGTGGTCTAGACCTGCGTTCCATGAACCTTGTCGTTCTGGCCAGCAAAAGAAAACAGTTTGAAAATCCCTCAAACACCAGATTCGACTACCAACCTCCCATCTTCCAGCTTATTTCTCAACTCTGCCCGATGATCAAACTGCGCATTCCGTCGATGTTGCATCACCATCTTCCTCGCACGGATAACACGATGTTCGACTATTGCATTTCCAAGCTCCCCAAGTCTTCCTCAAACGGATTTGTGTCATGTATCAGCATGATGAGTTGCGCACGAGTGATCCTCTTGTCTGAATCTCTGACGCCCACGCGTGTCTTCATCTTCAACCCTACTCCTTTCCCTATCATCACATTCGTTCCCCCAGCTATCACGCTCATCTAGATGAACAGCCACCGGATTATAGAGAACGGCCTTACAACTTGAGCAAGTACTGCTAGCTGTTCGATATCAGCCACTTGCTGAGTCGGGATGGTAAGGCATGGTATGTGGCAGTCGTGTGCCTGGAGACTAATAGGTTCTGAAACTGGGTAATACCCAACCATGTTCCAGCTTTGCGAGTAGGAGTGTGTACAAGAACAAGCATTATTTGTATTCGCTATTATGGTCGTGACATCATCGCTTTCGTGAATAGAAATGACTATACGAATGCCCAGACATGTAGAGAAGTGCCAAGTTTTGTAGCGAACAGAGATACAAGAAACAAAGCACTCTCACCCACACACAGTGTGGAGAAGAGATGATGCAAACGGAATGGACGGAAGGAAGGGGAACAAGAGTTCCGGCAACGCGTTCCTGCATACGCCAAGCGCTGTGTAAGATGTTCCAAGTTTAGAGTAGCCGGCGCCCAGTGCCGCCTTGGACAAGCTTCTCACCAACATGCTCTTGGTATGTAGAGCCAGAAACAAGCTCTTAGATCATCGGTGTCCGAGTCAGAAGATCTCGTGGCCCAAGCCTCCGAATCCATCATCGCTGACCTTGACCTTGTTTCCCATGCTCTCCATGTCGCGAGGTATACTAGGCACATCGGGTACATTCATTCCATCGGGCACAACCCTGACAGGCTCCTCATTCCTCAAGTTGTTTCTCGAAAACCTCTTGACCAGTCTCGAACTAGTTCTCCTGGGACTCTTGCTTGCGGGGCTCTTGGGGCTCTTGATGCTCTTGGCGCGTTTTGTGCTGCGCTCAGGCACGTCGGCTTCAGAGGCCGAGTGTGCGGAGAGGAGGTCGAAGTCGGCCTCGGAGTCGGTGTATATGGGTTTGTATTCGCCGTCGGAGTCGTGGATGACGGCCTTGCGCTTCTTGACAATCCTGCCGATGCTCTGAGGAGCTTCGGCGACCGGGGTGGCACTTTGCGACCTGCGCTCGTTTTCGCTCTGCGTGACGTCGGGCGTGGGTGGTGCGAAGTCGGGAATGCGCGGGACAGGCGGCACGTCGCTGTAGAGGACCGTCTGGAGCTCCTTGCGGGCGGAGGCGAGCTTGTACTCGAGGTCCGAGACGCGCTTGGTGAGCTTCTTCTGCTTGTACAGGTCTTTCTTGCTGGGCGTGTGCCGCAGCGTCGGCGTGCGTGGAGTGCGGACAGGCGTGGCAGCCTCGACCATGGCGGCGGTCAAGCCCAGCTGCATCTTCTCGGCAGCGACAGGCTGCGATGGGGTGCCAACCTGGCGCGACCGCATGGCGGGCCGTACGAAGACCTTTGGCGTGGGCAGGAGGCCGCGGTCTTTGGCTTCATGGTACGCAATCTCGGCGGCCCTCTTGCGCTCCTCGAGTATCTGCAGGTGCAGGTCCCTCTCGCGCTCTGCATCTGTGGCTCCGGCCTTGCGCTTGCCCAGAACGCTGCCGAACACGGATGCGAAGGCGCGCTGGAGGCGGGCATATGTGCCCGCGGAGGGCGTCGCTGGCGGCCCATGGACGCTCGTCACGACGCCAGAATCCGAAGGTGTCGCGCTCCCGGAAGCTGCGCGCGAAGACGACTTGGGCAGGCGAGGGACACGACTTGCCGAGCTCTTTCTCGAGGTCGGCGGCTTCGAGTTCTCCTCGTTGAACTGCTCAATCAGCTCCTCGATGCCAATGTCCTTCCATAGCTCGTCGGGCGGCGGCCGTATGCTGCTGTTTGTGTTTGTGTGCTCCTTGAAGCGCGATGCGCGCGGCTGTGTCGACTCGTCGGCCTCGTTGCCCATGGCCTGAGCCGCTGCACGCGTGACGGGCATGCGTTTCTCGTGCTCGCGGCGCCAAGATGTAGTCCGGTGGTTGTCGCGACAGGAGAAGGTGGAGCAGCTTCGAGGGTGGAATGTGGGGGGAGGGGGGAAAAGGAGGGGAGGGGAAAGATTGTGGTTATGTTGTTTGTACCTGTAGGTGGATAAGTTGTGCTGGCTGGTTGCAGCTTCCGTCGGACATGAACAATTCCATGGTATCGTATCCGAGCTGACGGGAACCCCTGTTACGCAACGACTTGGCGTCCGCTGATTGCTCCCTCTCCGCTGGAGTCCACCCACGGCCCGTGACACGTTGGCCGCTATCCTTCACCGCTTGCAAATTTCAGAAACTTCCCGTCAGTAGTGGAGCCGGGCAGGTTTCGCAAAATCGTCTTGATGAACATGTTCTGTTTATATTATTGTCTACGCTACTGTACACTCGGTTGACCCGTGCCTACGCAGTCCCGTGGTACAGTACTCGCACAGGTTGCCAGAGCATCCACGCGACAGGAAAGCAACCATGCCAACGACTCCTTGATCTCGGCCAGCTCCTAAACATGCAAATGCGTCTTCTACAACTTTGCCTTTGGCTTCGACTCTTCAGCCAGCGCCTCCTCGTAGCAGTCATCGAGATGCTGCCTGAAGGCCTTGACCGTTTGCGGGCGCTTCAGCTTCAATCTGTTTTTGCCTTGTTAGCCCGTCATCCATCTCGCATCGTCAAGGGAAAAAAACTTACGTCGGAGTCAGAAGTTGGTTGTCAATCGTGAATGGATCGACAAACAACCTCACAGCCTTGACACGCTCGTAGCTGTTGAACTTGTTCTTTCGTGCCACCCTGTCTAGCTCCTTGAGAACTGCCTGCTCCACCTTCTTGTTCTTGCACGCCTCCTTGATCTTCTCAATGTCACCCTCCGGAATCTTCTCGCCCAGCACCTTGGACGCGAATTGCGGGAACATGTCTGGCGCCACACCAAAGATGGCCACAAGGAACGACTGGTGCGAATCGCCGTGAACGTAGCCAGACGCGAGGTAGCTGCAGTTGGCAAGGTACACGTTCTCAATCCGCTCGGGCGAGATGTACTCTCCCTGTGCGAGCTTGAGCACGTTCTTCCGCCGGTCGATGATCTTGAAGCGGCCGAGTTCGTCGACAGAGCAGATGTCGCCAGTGTGGAACCAACCGTCAGCGTCAATAGCCTTGGCCGTCTCCTCCTCATTACCAAAGTACTCCCTGAACTGCGATGTAGAGCGGATCAAAAGTTCACCACGGGGATGCGGCTTGTCAGTAGACAGGTAGTCCATGTCAGGCACGTCGAGCAGGGCACACTCCGTGTTGGGCCCAACGCCACCACAGTTACCAGCTGAGAAGTCTCCCTCATGCTGGACCAGCGCAATGGCATACGTCTCGGTCAAACCGTATCCTTGCGTGAAATTGCTTCCGAACACGATACGGAGGAACTGGTGCAGACTAGGGTCAATGGGCGCAGAGCCGCTGACCAAGACCTTGCAACGATCCAGCCCGAGACCGGCAGCAACCTTCTTGGCCCAGATGCGGTCGTAAAGCATGTGTTTGTTGGTCGGGTTTTCCTTGTCGTTGACGGCCGCCAGCTTAGTCGACACCACGTGGCGGGATAGTGCTCCCTTGATGCCCGTTGCCTGGACAGTCGCTTCCTTGATCTTCGCTCCGAAGCGATTGTACAGCCTCGGTACACCGGAGAAGATGGTCGGTCGCAGCATCTGCAAGTCGTCTACGAGCTCTGCAATGTTTCCGTGGAAGTAACCAATAGCAGCGCCAGTGGCCAGCCCACTATGTTCTCCCAACCGCTGATAGATGTGTGCCAGGGGCAAGAAGGAGCAAACAACCTCGCTAGGGCCGCTGCCCATAATGATCATGGAGGTGCATGCCCCGGCATGCGCGTTTCGATGCGTCAAAACGACGCCCTTGGGGTTGCCTGTGGTGCCAGATGTGTAGTTGATGGTAATAATGTCTTCAGGTGTAGGCGGGTTCATGGGAATCGGCTGCTTCTCACCCAAGGCCTCCACATCGCGGATATAGTGTATTGTGACACCTTGCTCACTAGCAAGCGAGTTCAGGATGTCGCCCTTAGACTCGCCGGGAAGCTCGCCAGCTGATAGTGGGTCGAGAACCACGATGATCTTGAGCGAAGGTAGTCGAGGCTTCAGCTTCAACAGCGCCGAAACGTGGTTCACTCCGGCAACCACGCAAGTTAACCCGGAATGGTTGATGATGTATTCGGTCACGTCCGGGCCAAGGGTGTCGTAGATGGAAACCGTGTAGAGCCCCTGGGACATGCACGCCAGATCAGTAATCTGCCATTCCGGCCTGTTCTGACACCACAGCCCGATTCCGTACTTGGACGCGGTAACGCCGGCTTGTTTGTGCAGATGTACGAGACCGGCGCCGAAGTTGGTTCTCCGCTTGGCGACTGTCTCGTAGTCTTCCCAAACGTAGGGGCCAAACGTCTTGGTAGCCGTGTCGTATGGGCGGTGTCCCAGGCATCTGTTCTTGGGCCATTTCGCAACCGAGTTCTCAAATGCTTCGTGTGGTGTTCTGATGTCGGGAACCAGGTGGTCCAACAGGGGCTTGTCCGTGAATCTCCAGTGCCTGTAGATGGCACTCCTTCCCTCTGCCTCTGAGCCCGGCAACGCTACACTGTAGGGCTGTCCCTTGGCTGGGGGCTCGTGTAGCTCGGCTGCGCGATCAATCTGAGCATCTGTAGATCTGAACATGATTGCTCGTTTTGGTGTATGTAGAGGTTCGATTGGACAGGCTTCGTGTCGCGTGTGGAGAAAATGCCGACAAGCTGATGATGAGCTTTCTGCCCTGTGGTATGCATCAGCAAAGTTCTTGGTCAACGATAGTCGATGATGGAATTTGGCGCGTGAAACACCTGAGCTTCCAGGTTCCAGGTTCCAATACGCAGGTGACCTCACGTACCTATAGTGCTCGTCACTAGTGTTCCTCCTCCTCTTCTCTTCAGCTGCCGACTATGAATGGGGAAAGATGCAACAATTCTAGATAGCTGCAGCTGGACAAACAGAATAGAGAAGACGAGACAGGACACGGATTCGAAAGCAAGGGTCGATGCTACGAACTAATCCTCTGCGCAAAACATGCCTCGGTAAAGTCATCATGACGCCCCTGTCCAATCGAAACGAAGATGAAAACTGGGCCTAGGCTCAAGCTGCGCCTCCAGCTCCGGAAGACAACGGGTTACCGGTCATGTGCGCCCAATGTAGCTGAGCCCCCGTGTCTGGGCGCCCGCTTTTCTCCAGACTTGGGTGAGAGCGCCTCTCTTTCATGTATTCGCGGGGAACGCTATGGGGCGCTCACACTTGGCCGGCACTGTGCAAGCTGCGTTGGCGTTGAGGATACGCGGCGAAGGAGAGAGTCGATGCACAAGTGCGCATGTGAGATTCGCGCTTTCACATGCTGCCCCGACGTGACATATTCCCCACGAAACCACGCGGACACGACCCTTGCTGCTCGTTCCGCCACGGAGCGGCCCTGTTCTGATTGGCGGGGAAGATACCTCGGCTTGCTTGGTGCGCTCTCGGCGCCTTCGGCCGTCTCGCACCAAACTAGACAACAAGTATGCGACTTCGTACGAGATATGGACGAGATGATTCAAGGTGCGCAACAGCGTGCAATCGGTACATATCAACAGTCCCCAAATCCGAGTATTCTTCCTAGCCGACCATGACAGGGCCTTCACCTCTGTCGTATCCAACGCCTTACAGTCAAGGAATCGCGAGGCATTCCTAAGTGGACCCAGACAACGAAGCAGACGGCTCACCACCGCCTGTTTTCTCTGCATTCTCCGGCTGACCTTTCTCCCCAGGCTTCGTTGCTGACTTCGAGAAGGACTGTTCAAAGTCCGCGATGATGTCGTCAATGTGTTCTGTGCCGACTGAAATCCGTATGAGATCCTGTACCTTGTCAGCACGTCGTGACTGTAACGTTATGTGAAGATTTGCTTACCTCGGTCACACCCGAATTGATCTTCTCTTCGTCGCTCAATTGTTCGTGTGTTGTTGTCCAGGGATGAATAGCCAGCGTCTTTGAATCGCCCACATTCGCCACGTTGGAGATGAGCTTGAAGTTGTCTACAACCTGGCTACCTGCTGCACCACCTCCTGTAACACCGAAAGATAGCACGCCTCCGAAACCACGCGGTAGGTACTTTTTCGCCAGCTCGTGTGACGGATGACTCTCAAGACCAGGATAGGACACCCAGCTTACGTTCTTGTTGCTCTCGAGCCACTTGGCCAACTTGAGCGAATTGTATGCGTGTCGCTCTGCTCGCAACGAGAGAGTCTCGATACCAAGGAGCAGCTGTTGGGCGGCGAATGGATTTAGCGCCGCGCCCAGGTCTCGTTGGATTTCAACACGCGCTCGGATGATGAATGTAATGGCTCCAAATGTCTCCCAGAACTTCAGCCCATGGTAGCCCTCCGATGGCTCGACCATTTGCGGAAAGCGCTTGCCGTGCTTGCCCCAGTCGAACTTCCCACTGTCGACTATGACACCACCGATCGTAGTTCCGTGACCTGTGCATTTTAGCTTGGACCCTGTCAGAGCGTCGCAAAACACATACCTCCAATCCATTTGGTTGCAGAGTGCACAACAATGTCAGCACCGTGGTCAATAGGCCTGCAAAAGTATCCTCCGGCGCCAAATGTGTTATCGACAATGACTGGAACACCAGCCTCGTGCGCAATTGCTACAATCTTCTCAAAGTCGGGGACATTGTACCTTGGATTACCAATGCTTTCAAGCTTGGATGAGTTAGTCATCGTTCAGGGAGTTCTTCCCGCCAACTCACATATATCGCCTTCGTCTTTTCATCGATAGCGGCCTTGAAATCATCGGGTTTGTCACCATTGATGAACTTGGTCTGTACCCCCAAACGCGGCAAGAAGACCTTGAGCTGGTTGTACGTGCCTCCGTACAAGTTTGATGTCGCTACGATGTTGTCTCCGGCATGCGCCAGAGCGGTTATGGCAATGAATTGAGCAGCTTGGCCAGATGATGTTGCGAGTGCTGCCACACCGCCCTCAAGTGCCGCGATACGCGCCTCAAATACAGCGACAGTGGGGTTTCCTATACGACTGTACAGGTTGCCAAACTCCTTGAGGCCAAAGAGCTTTGCGGCATGTGCGCTATCATTGAAGGTGAATGACTGCTGGTGTTAGTCCGGGACTTGTTCGAGGGAGTGATTATCGATTCGGAACGTACAGTAGTCGCGTAAATAGGTACGGCGCGAGAGTTCGTCGCCGAGTCTGGCTCATGGCCTATATCCTCTATGTTAGCACCCAGGTCGAGAAAGAGAGAAACTCAAACAAATACTTGCCAGCGTGCAATTGGAGCGTCTCAAAGTTCTTGGACAACTCCTCAGACATTTTCAATCTTGATCTTCAAGTCGTATGTTGTAGTAGTATGTTGAGTGGATGAGCTCCAGGTATTCACGGTAGTTGGTAGACGCGACCGAGGGACAGGATTCAGAAAGAGGGGAGGAGCAGACAGTCAATTGTGCCAACAGCCGTCTCTGTCACGTCATCTACTCCCACGTGGGTAAGAATTACTCTTGTATCCAGAGCATCTTAGTAGCTTCCTACTGCGGAACTGTGCTGAAAGCCATGGCCACACTCATACCATGCTTTCGTTGGCTAGCCAAAGGTATTCCGCTATCGTTTGGGGCATGATCTGAAAACTTTCTGAATCTCTGTTAACCCGTTAGGTATAAAAGACGGCCACATCGTACCCTCGATTGTCGTAGCGCACGTTCTGGTAGGACGCCCAGAAATTGCGTGATTGTGTTTGTCTTGTTTGGGACGCGGGGTAGGTTGGAGGGGTACTCTGGAGATGCGCCAGTGGCAGACAGACGCAAAGGCTGGTGAGGTACACACATGATAACCAGGGTTTGACGACGCACAGCGTGCCATAGATTTAGCCTATGGAATCTACACAAACTACAAGCAGCCTCCCTCCCATGTCGCATAGCCATGCATGTACTTTCTTGTCCCATTATCCGGGTTTGCAACTTGGAGCCCGTAGGAACAAAAATCACTACTTCATCAACGCATGCAAGGAAATGAATGACAACGCTCTCATTTTGTTGAGCTGCATGTTTTGCTTCGTACTTCCAGGCAAAATACACGATAGGAATAATAGAGAAAAGGAAACAGAGGAAGTAATGCCTCGCTAGGGTATGTGTAGTAAAGTGGTGTTTTTGTGTGACGGGTAAAGTAAAAGGAAAGGTAGTGTGCAGCTCGCCAGCTGACGTATAGATAATAAAGCATTGAAAGACAGGATACAGTGATAAAATGGAAAGCTTGCCGTGACCAGATGGCGCATTCGTCGTACTCAGGGGGGTATAGATGGTTCGAGCACATTAGATCCGTAACAGCACACATAACGCCGTACTCCACCAACAGATCCCTATGCAACATATAGACTGGGCGCCGTTCCTGTTACGGCTACACGGCCGTCAGCAGTGGACAACATCAGTGACCTACTGCAGGAACATGACGTTGTCGTTGCGTTCCGTCCGCACGCCGATAACTCATGGCCGCTCGGTCCATTGGCTCCTCCATGTCTGGCGAGTCGGCAGTGTCATAGGTATAGCCGGCACCAGACGGCTGGGGTCTGCTTCCTGCAACCATGCGTTCATTCAGGTGACGAGAATCAAAGGTGCTCGAGAAGGAACGTTTGTTGCTGGATCCGGCCGACATGGGCGGAAGACCCTGTGCCTGGGGGTTGAACTTGGGCAGAGCGTAGTTCTGAGTCGAACCGTCCGAGTTGACAGACATGGTGGCCGAGAGAGTACCAGGAGGCGATTGGAAAGAAGGCGACACAGGCTCCAATTTGTCGGCGACGATGGGTCGCAATGATGGCAGCGCCTGGTGGCTAGGTGTGTGCACGGCACTTGGGGTGGATGAAGCGTACGACTGCGGGGAGGTGTGCAGGGGTTGCAGAGGCTGCAAAGGCTGGCTCATTTGCTGCGGCCGGCTGTACTGATCCATCGAGCCGTATGACTGCATCGTATGGCTAGATGCCGAGTATTGTTGTGTGGACGGCTGGGTCACAGACGGACGGCGGTACTCGACGGGGTGAGCATATTCGGGAGGCACCTGTTCCTGGCGGGCGGGAGGCACCTGCTCATAGTGTGCCGGCTGTTGGTAGTTGGAGTATCCGTACTGCTGGCTCACGGGCATTGCTGGCTGGGATTGGTGCTGGCTTGAGTAGCTGCTGTGTTGCGCATGTTGCGGGTGTTGCGAGTATGCAGTCGAGTGTTGAGGAGACTGCATCATAGGCGCTGTTTGTGGAGCCGAGTACTGCTGCGAGTACTGGTGTTGTTGGCTCGACGCGTACGACGGCATTTGTGAGTAGGTAGGGTTCTGCGGTGGGGGCATCTGTTGTTGGTGGTAGCTATTGCTAGCCGGGTAGCCGTGTCCCATCTCTTCCATGCTCGGTCGGCGTGGCGGTGCCAGTGAGTGGTTACTGGCATTGGAGACGGAGCGGGGACGGTCATCGAGAGGGGCGTTGGACGGTTGGTGGTAGTTATCGGGGGTCGCTGTTCCTCGAGCGCGGTCGTAGCCACCGCCCTCTTCGTCGTACTCGTCCCACTCTTTGGACGACTTGTTCTCGCGGCGCCTCATCCTCACGTCGCGACGGATGCGGACGCGGCAGCCCTGCTCGGCGACCTGACGGCTCAAAGCAGTGCTCTCGGAGAGACCAGGGAATTTCTTAGCGGAGAAGACGGTAAAGGGTGCCGACTTGACCTCGGCGCGGTGCGTGACGAAGTGGTTGCCGTCGTAGATGACGTCTGGGTCACCGGGGTCGAGGTCCTTGACCTCTGCCAGATTCTCAAACAGCGCAAAGCTCAGGCGGTACTTGCCCTCGTGGCGAACAGACAGGTCGGGAAAGATGAAGTAGCCCGCGGGTGTAGGGCGCTCGAGGTAGGCCATGCCCGCAACTGGGGTGCCGGTGAGGACAGGGAAGCTGGGGCCCGCCGAAGACTGGCTGCGTCCGGCGGCGATGGGGCGCGCATTCTCGAGGCTGGCGTGAAGGAAGAAGTTGGCATTGTAGGCAAAGGTGATGTCCTGGTCATTCTCGAAAACGCGAAGCTCGACAATGGGGGGAGGGTCAACTGGGCGGCGATCGGCACTCGACTTTGCGCCGCTACCACAGGCGCGCGCGCGCTCGGGCTGCTGGATTACCTGGAGGTTGTAGCGGATCTGGCGGCCATCCTTGGTGGTGCGGATAAACTGAGACTTTGTCTCGTTGCTGACGGCAATCGTGTTCATGTTGGGTGCGGCGTCTCTCTATGGCGAGTCAGTATGCCGCGTGGTAGCAGACTTGGAGCGAGTCGATCTCAGGGACTACCTCGCTCCACCCACCACAAGGGCGCACTTACGTCGGCGACCACACAATTGGTACTCTGGGTTGGCCTGGGTTGGGTAGGCTAGGACAACAACTGCACTCGTCTCAACCACGGTATGCACGCAAGCTGGCCTTGTCAGCACATGTCTTTGACACTTCGATGAGTTGCATCTCGTGGATGCCCCAGGGCCACGTCCGCACTTGCTGGCTGACGCGTGTCCGCTCTGTCGGCATCCCAAGAACACGGAAAAAGGCGGCATGGGAAAAACTTACCAACAAAGAGAGATGCGAGAGCGCTGCCAAAATATTGCGTAAAGCGACAGGTGCGGCGAGAAGGTGGTTTCGACGACGGGAGACGCGACGAGACGGGTGGTCTGGTGCGTTGCTGCGGCCGATGGCTGGTGGTGCTGAGGCGGACGGGTGCTGGGGGCCAGAAGAGAGGCGACGGCGAGGCTGGCAGATTTTGTCCAAAGTCAACAGTGAGCGAACGTATCCTCGTACACAGGCCGCAAACTCAATGGTCCACCAGTCGTCGGAAGCCGCAATTGCAATGGAGGGTGCAAGAATCGGCGATGGAGACGTGAAGAATGGGGAGAGCTGAGGGCACGCGGCTATGAGAGGGGACGGCTGGGAGGCCCACTCGATCAGGCTCGTCTGCACCTGGGCACTGACAGTATTAGCCGAACTGGAGCGAACAAAGCGAGTCTAGTCGGCCTAGTCTGCTGTAGATAGCGTGCAACCCATGAATGCTCCGCGGACGCCTCGCGCGCGCCCACCTGCAGTCTCTGCAGCGCGAGCAGCCAGAAGGGCCTCGTGTCGAGAACCATGGCTCGCTCGATGCATGCCTGCTCAGGCCCTTGGACAAGACAAGACTGCTCTCCACACCTGCTCTCTCGCTGCATGCACTGCATACGCCATCCACCACAAGATGGCTGAGAGGCAGCTACATGACTCGTACGCCTTGGAGCGAGCACCACCGGGAACCGAAACATATTGGCCCGGGGGCACCAAGGTTGGGCTAACTAGGTGAGCGGCCCACCGATCACACGGTTCCAGCTCACATCCACGTCGTCGATGAGCAGCCATGGTGGTTCCATCACATCGTTCTGGGGGCCCTGGCGCGCTGGCTAGACACCAAGGCAAACGGCATCGCCATGCTGCAGTAGCATCTTCCCAGCGCCACTGCTGGTCGCCTTCACGCTTCCGACGATGCTAATTCCAACCCGGCGCTCAGCTGCGACGCCACGTCTGGGTTCACAGCCGGTTTCTGTGGTAGGTCCACTGGTGTATGGGAGGGGGGGGGGAGGATGCACGATGCCACGGGAGATACCGCACAGTGCCAAGAACGTGCCGTGTGACGGAGCTGGCGCGCACAGCAGATTGAAATGGCCTGACGGATGCCCATTATCCGCACACATCCATGTCAAATGTACCGGTCCCTGAACTCCATCTCTCTCTCCCTCTCTTTCTCCCCAGCGCGCGACTGTTTGTTTTTGCCTGATTGCTGACCGCCCCCATGAACGGTTCTCCAGTGGTGCTTTTTCCATGCGGCCGCCGCTGACAGACTGCCGGCTGGAAAGCTGGAAACCAATGGCCAGCGAGGCGGATTCCAGCAGCAAGCAGTGGGCAAGAAACGGCCCACTCCCAAAGGATCAGCGTGGCTGACTTGCCCCTGCTGCCCTTCTGCTGGATTGCGCCAAGTGGGAATCACTACCCGTCGTTCCAGCCACCTTGATTCGCCCGCGCTGCCATCGGAAGCATGCAGCCCCAGTTTTCCTGTATCCCTCAACGGCCGGGATGCGCATTCTCCCGTTGAAGCCTCCCCCAGGGCCTGGGGCGATCAGATCCGCTTCACAGTGCTGCCAGCATCGTGAGTCCTCTACGGCCGTGTCAAACCTTTGTGGCAGCACGACTCTGTCCTTGACTGTCCACGTCGAGCTCGATCCTGTACCCACCGCACACCGCCGAATCATGCATGAGATGACCCGCTGCATCCGCAGTTCGAGTGACTCGCAAAAGTAACACAGAATTAGAGTTCGCGGAAGGCGGAGGTTTCACCCCTTCATTGATTGGGAGCCGCTAACCCACCACGCGCACATGTCAAACGCTCTGCTGGATGGGCATGTGTCGCACTTGGGCTCCGACAGATCCTCCGGAGCTTACCCTGCCTGGACACAGCATCGTCTTCTGCTCTTCTCGCTCGACCCTCATGGACATTTTCGATGAAACTCTGGTCCGGTATTTTCGATAGTTTGCGCTGTCCGTCTGCCGCCCGTTACGTCTGACGCGGTCGTCCCTGTACCCAGGAAGCAAGAAACGCTTGCGGGCCAGCGCCTTGGCATGGGAAACGTTGGCATCTCGAGAACAAGGTGTCGTCCTGGATACCCTGGGCGACTTTGCACTCTCCCGCTGCAACTCTCAAAAGCAGACGCGTCATGGCCACATTCGCATACGGTTGGCAGTCTCTCTCAACTCCTCGTGCAAACTATCTTCAGCCAGCTTGACTGTCACTGTGCCCACTACGAACAGCGCTTTGGTCGCCAAAGGTCTGCATGTCCCACTCGTTTCACCTCAATAAAATTGCAGCCTTGCCAAATAGCCTACACCCATGCCATCTCCATAACACAGGAATATCGCACGGACTTGCATGCCTTGAATTACGCTTCGCAACGGCAATCGCGCAAAGCGTAATAGCATACCATATCACAACTCCAGGCTGGGTGGTGCATGCCTGCGACTGACGTCTACCCTCTACTGTTCACACCTCCCCTTGGTTACACCATCGCGATATCAGGCCACATCTTATCAAATCCAAGGCTCTTAAAGGTACTGCAGAGCCACGTTGCCCTAGACTATCCAATAGACGCGACTGAACGCCTCTTGAGCACGAACGTCACACTGAGGACAGCCACGCCATGACCCTGGGTCTTCTTTGATCGATTTACCGCAAGCACGGCCTTGACCCTACATACCCATCTTTCCAATGGCCGGGCCCTAGGGATAGCCACCATGCACTCAAATTATCACACATGACGAACATTGTGCGTTCATGTGGCCTGATAACAGTAACCGCATACCTTTTTGTCCATGGCAACGTACATGGTATTCCACAGGGCTTGCCATCTACAATGCGCTGGCATGCTGCACGCTCCTTCCGCCGTCGTTCGATGAGATCCGAGTGCCTATCAAGCACCGAACGGCTTGAAATAGATCTACATATGCATTACCAAAGGGCGCCTCCCGCCTTCTGGAAGTCCCTGTCCTTCTAGAAGACATCATCTGATCGGTAAAAGAATGCGCGAGTGGAGAGCCTATTGGTATGTTGGCACCGTTGGCACCCTTACTTGATGCGGGAGGTTCAGCGGCTGCAGACGTTGGGTCCAGCGGCATGTTTGACGACTGCACATATACGAGGCTTGAAATAGAAGTGCGGATGCAGATCATTTGTTGGTATTGGATGCGCGGTGCTCAATCAGCGTCGCAGAAAGTGCAGGGCGCTAACACGAGTTCACGGCCCTTTCTATCTGATCGTATCAACAGCCTCTCATGACGATTAGGAACGTCCCGACATCTGGATTCAGCTCCACGGGTACGAATCAGCATACCAGATGACCTAGCACTCACAATATGGGCCATTCAGGCTTTACACAGCCCCATCTACAAACACAACTGTATGCATTTCTGACAACATGGATTGTATGGGTCGTCAACCTTACACTCCATTTCGAGAAGGGCAGGTATACGTCACCTTACGCACCAGTCCACCTGACCGTGGCAGTCGTCTCCTCTGCTTGCCATGTCAGCTCGCTCCTACTTCGTCATGCGATCCGTAGGTGCGGCTCTCCCAGACTGTTCTTTCTTGGTACCATCGTGGTCGTTGACTTTCATTCCTACCATTTACGGGTCCTGTTTTAATGCGATTTACACATGTGGAATATTGGCCAAAGAGCTTCACTTCACGTGTTTCGCTCTTTCGCAACTCGAGCATGGAAAGGATAGTGAGAGTTCGCACTGGAGCCTACATCTTTACACGCATTCGTCAGTTTACTAGATCATTATTTCATTCCCTACATAGAAAACTCTATTGGACTGCGATCACACCACCTCTACAGCAGACTCCCATCTTAAAGCCTCCAAAGATTAGGACATCGGCCTTCGCTATAACCACAACGTTTCCAGCAGCTTCTCTCTCAGCTTTTCCATCGGTTAGCCTCGAGATTTATTGCTCACAGCGGATTAGACGCACTAACCTTCTTTCGCCATAACCAAGTCAAGCCAATCGATCATAGACAGGCACCATCTTCACATGCTCCTGTACACCAAATAAAAGAAGAGACGGCGTTGGTCTTGCAGTCCACGGACACGTTTTTGCGGACACCAGACCACGGTTCGGGATAGACGATACAGTAGCGTCCTTCACAGGTAGGTGCTGGTGCTGCCACTGCGCAGGTGGCGGCGAGGGTCAACATGGTAAAAGTAAGGCTGAGGAGCTTCATGATGAGGCCGTATTATCCTTGGAAATATGAAGGCTGCAGGTCGAGCGATTGGAAGATGAGGAGAGATTGATGAGTATGGGAGGGAAAGTACGTACGTGAGAAGCCTCCTTATATGCATCTCTTCATGGCATTCCGGTAAGCAGACCTTTCCCTTTACCACCTGCTCGTCCCATCTGCTAAAGAGTCAACAGGACATTTCCAACTATCGAATCTGCATGCATGTGCGTGATTGCACACTGCTTATACCTGTTACGTGCGGCATCATGGTCTTCTAGGTATAATCGACGTGAAGTGCCACCTCGCACATCGCCCTTGACTCGCCAGGACGTCGTAGCTTACTTCGATACACGGCACAAATACGCCTTGATAGTGGATCATAAGGATCCAGATTACTGTCTAGTCATCTTCGTCTCATCAACTAGGTGAAGCAATGTGGCACAGGTGGTCCTTTAACACGTTCGTTGAACAGTGACAATCACGCTTGGTTCCCGCGTGTATGGTCACAACTTTTCTTCTGGAGCGAATCGTCTTCAGAACGGTCCTCCAGTTGATCTTTGATGCAAAGTGTGGACGAGAGAGAGTTCGTGGTTCGTACACGGACCCCCCCTTGCATAATGCGGCACGTACCTTCCACCACTTGCAATCCACCACGACAGCTAGGATGCGACAGCGGTTACTTTACACGGTAAGAGAAGAGGTGTCGAAGCCTAAACCGTACTACTATGTATTGAGAAAGTATCTGCTCTCCAGTGAACAGCTACGCGTATTGATTATCGTCCAAAACCGGTCTCGTGACACCTGTTCTGTCTTACTCTGTCCCTCATTCCTTCCATCACATTTCGCCCCTCCAAATTTACCTCAGCATGAACTCCATCTTCATCTCCAACAGTCTCCCCAGCCATCTCCCTCTCACATGGACTCCTTTTCTCTACCCGCACATTTCTCTTGATCTACTCAACAATCCAACCTCGATACTCAAAACCATCCTCCAAAAGACCTCCCCTAGCCACAACTTCCCAGTCCTTGTTCCACGCCCCCAACACTCCATTACTCTCACCTCCCTCCCTCAGCTCAAGTCCCCATCCCTCCACCATCGCTTCCTCGAATTTAAACCTTCCCCTCCCCTTCCTCTTCACAAACATTTGCGTAGCCTTCTCTCGCCCAACATCCCATCCATCTACATCCTTGCTCGCCAACACCCAACTCGTGCCGTCTTCTCCCTTGCCCTTGTCTGTTGTTTCGTTTTGCTCTGGCGTCTGCGGTCCCGACAAGATTTCTTGTATGCGCTCGCGAAATGCGGCGCCCGATACAGAATTAGGAGCGAATGCTGTTGTGGGTTGATTGGGTGCGGGAGGAAATGTGGAAGTTGTGTTTGTTGGGCAAGAGGCTCGGTGGATAAGACCCAAGTGGCCGGGTTTGTGGACTGCTTGTGTTGCGGTTGTAAGGTTGGCGAAGATGTGAGAGAGGCAGGAGAATGTCATTGCTGTGAGTTTCGCTTTCGTCTTTGGAGTGGAGCTTGACTGCGTGGATCGGTTTGTCCCAAGGAGAAAAATTGGCCTCGAAGTGTGTTGAGATAATATTTGGCTTGCCTCAAACTTGCTGTCTTTTGATAAACGACAGCGCGATATATGAAACGGGCGTTTTCTAAGATATCATGTCAATCGTTTTTGCATGTAGGGATGCTTGTTTGTTGAACAATGGCTTTGCTTTGTTCCTTTCTGGTACGTCTGGGATTTCTCATTGTCAGTCCATGAGACAAGACGCTGATTAGTTTTGGAGTGCCAAACATGGTTCGTTTTGTCTCGATATACCTATGTCTAAGTTCTGGGTAATGCATTCATCGGTGGGTTGTTGTATTAAAGAAAACAGGCATGTATGCTCTACAACCCCAACTCAAATCCAGTTTCTATTTGGCCCACATAGATGACCATCTCCGAGGAAGCGCAAAATTTGGCTGACTCTGGTAAGTAGCTGAGAAAATGGCATTGATTGATTAGTGAGGGAACGTAACAGATGAACACAATAACCACCATCATGGATAGCACTAGTTGTGATCTCAATCTTCATATGTAATTCTTATGTTGTTCGATTTCGAAACAGGATATCATTACGAGTACCCGACATCGTATTATGTACAGTGAAGTCATATAGAAAGGATGTATTCATCCATCATATGCATATCCGCTCATTCGAGAGCTTGATTGCATTCGAAGGTCGGTAATACAGTCGAGGCCAATCCGTGCTTACAGGAAGTAAGCGGCAGCACCGAGAACAGCAGCAACCTTGCCGGCGCCAAGAGCGACAGCTGCGTTGGCAGTTTGCGCTGGAAGCGCGCTGGAAGAACCAGCGGCAGACTCAGCAGCGTCGCCACTGGCAGTGACGGTAGCAGTACCAGAGACGGTCTCGGCGGGTGCAGTGGTAGGCTCAGCAACACCAGCAGGGCAGTGCCAGTGGTCACCATGGGGTTCGCAAGTACTAGCGGTGGCTTCATGGTCGTGAACCTCGTCGTCCTCGTCGTGGCTATGAGTTGCGGAAGCAGTGATCAGGGTAGATCCAGAGGTGACAACAGTGAGGGTAGTTGAAGCGATGGTAGAGGCAGGGGTAGAAGCAGCTGTCTCCTCAGCGGCCTCCTCGGCAGAATAGGAAGCGAGTTGTTCTGGTGTAGGAGGGGTGGTAGGCTCCGGGACGCCGTCGGCGCAGTGCCTGAAAGCTGTCAGTTGAATCCGTGAAAATATAGATATTCAAATCGCCTTACCAGTGATCGCCGTGAGGCTCGCAATCACCACCAGCAGTCACAGAGATAGTGTCCTGTGCCACAACGGCGGTAGCGGCAGCAAGAAGAGCAATTACCGAGAACCTCATATTGATGGATTTGTAGGAACGACCGTGGATTTCTTGTCGAGTTGGGTGTGCGGTGACGAGAGTGCTACGAGGATCCGAATAGAATGTTTCTTGTGAGGTAGTAGAGCGAAGAACTCAAGGTGGTACTTACGGGCTGAAGTTTTTGTATTCCGTGCTTTCGGGTTGCTGCTGCATAGCATACACCTACATGTCTGGGCACCGAGCCAAGGCGACGGGTTGCCTTGGCGATGGACATCGCGGTACTCAGTTTCCGTAAAAGAAGGCAAGAACTTGCCTGGCAAGGTAGACGATTGGCTTCAAACGGTCCTGGGTAGGCGGGTTCACCGAGTGTGACACTGTAGTAGTGTGCAAGAGCCTGTTGGGTGTGGCCTCGATGCTTGGCACGTGGGATGGGGATGTGGTAGTGGAGTTGGTGTGTACCGAACAGGCAAACTGGCCGGCCAGTTGTTCAAGATGCGTAGAAAGAGACTTAGGAAAGACGTAGGTATCTGCTCGTATCAGTTTGACATAGTGACAACGTCCCAGTATAGGGCACGGTGATGGTTGGTACGATGAACAATGCGAAGGCAGCATTAGAATGCAGATTCGAGGAGCGCATATTAGGCGGAAGCCGAGTCGGTCCTGGAATTTTAGTACCGAGAAAGACACCAGAACTAACGCAGGTACCATCCATGGCCATCAATGTATCCGCCAACCGGCCGAATTGAAATGTTTGCCATATCAAGCAAGTTTCCTGGCCCTGGGATGGAGCATCACGATTTCGCCATAAACCGGGTCGTCGTATTGTATCGGCAAGCCTGGCAAGATCAGCGTGATGCTTGCGTCTATATGCTGTGCCAGTGGCTACATAGACTGATGTCTTTTCATTGGGTCTTCACTCCGCTTCTTCGGCTACTCAAGCGACAGGCCAAATTGCAACCTATGCTTGCATTCAGTATTTCATTCGAATATCGTCGAGTATAGTGAGGCTCCAGAGACGTCCTCTCTCACGACTTGATATGGTCTCGGATTGTTGAAATCCCCATGAAGTGCGGCTTTGTGGTCGGATGACCGTCTTCGTTTGGTTTAGAAGTCTATATCTTGAGAGTCTTGGCCTTTCAATCTAACAAAGCTTCTTCTTTACTGCGACTCATCTCCCGTTCTTCCACCATGGACCTCGACCGTTCTCAACGACAACAGGAGTCTTTCCTCGGATGCCGTGGCCGAGTATGCTTTTTTCGGTCATGCTGATGCCTCCACTAGCAATTATTCTTACCAGCTCTTCTAACTCGGGAATCGGTGGAATCGTAGGTTGTGAAATGACCGCGCTCAAATATTTCGTGCTGTGCTGGTATCAGATATAGGTCTGAAATCCATAAAACTATTGAGGAACATCAGCTCGACTTGCAACAGTGCCTGTAAGCCAGCGTGTCAGTAACTGTTGTACCGAGCGAATGTATCCGTACACTTTGACTTGACTGTGAGACGAACCGTGCCCGTAGCTTTGAAAAGCTCGCTATTGGTAGCTGGCTGGCGAGGATAGCACGATGGCAATTGAAGCAAGCACGCCAGGCGGATTTATGTCATATGCTTCGTTGACAAAGAGCTTACCTTCATAATCCTTGCGCTGTGCGCTATCCTTCATGTGCCTGGGCAACATCCCAGGCGAAGAACAACGCACTCGCAAGCCTTGGAACCGTCGAACCGTCGAAGAGAAGCGCTGCAGCATGTCTCCAGAGTTGTGCTGCAAAAACACTCCAGTGGCCATTCTGCTCAAACCATGTCTTCAGAGTACGAATCGTTTTGCCTAGACCTATCCAGCGCTTGCAAAAAAGACGCATTGGTCGTTGAGATATCGCGGTCGACGTTAGAAAAGGTTGAAGGTGCGATACGACCTAGTCGCTGCGATGATACCCCGCCACCGGTCTCGCTCAGAATTGCCCCGGGCGAAAGGCTGTGTCGCTTGCTGTCCATCCCAACGTCCAGAGATTTGACTCTACCGACATCCAAGATTAGCCGCCAACGCGGTACCTGATGGTGAGAACCAAACCGCGTTAGGGAGGTGATACGGCATAATCAAAACATCATCGACCGTCATCAACAAACTCACGCACTCTTACTTCTTCCTAGCATCGACCCTTGATTACACATATACATCCCTAACCATCTAGTATACATTTCGAACCCGAAGGCTTCAGTTGGTTGCTCGATTCTGATTCGTTGTCCTGCCTACGTTCTTCTAAACCACACCTACCTCCAACCCACATCCTTGCTACGTATCTGTATGAACATGCGCTTCGCAACCACACTGCACATTGCGGCGCTGTTCGCTCTGCCCTCTATTTCAGCTCAAAGCAACGACAGCACGTCCATCACATCTCTCAGTGCGGACAACGGCTGCCCGCAGATCGCGCCCGGGCCGGTGAGCTTCAGCTACCTGGCGGGGCAATTTACCCCTCAACTTCTCCCAGACCCCGTTGCAACGGAATCAATTCGGCAGACCCTGGCGCTCTACGCCCTTGCCATCGACGGCCGCAACTACGAAGTCCTGAGGAAGGTCTTCACTACCGACACGCGTGCCAACTATTCCGACCCCATTGGCGTGTTGAATGGTGTACAAGCCATCATCGACACCCTGGCGCCTAGCCTCAGTACCTTTGTCTCCACCCAGCACCATCTCGGCACGCAATTGATTCACATCTGCGGTCTCACCAGCGCCGTGTCCGTCACGTACTTTCAGGCCACGCACTACTTTACTGCCTACACTGGCATTGGAAACACGGTAGACAATAGCAAGGTCTTGATTGACAAGTCTCAGTACCAGGACACGTGGGCCAGGCAGAGGGATGGAAGCTGGAAGATCACCAACCGTAACTTGGTGCGCATGGTACGTTATGCGCTTTTTTGTTCGTGACCGCTTCGCCGTTGCTGACTGCACAACTATCAGGGTCCTGCTACACTGGACGGTGGCTTCCCCACTTTGTAGTTTTGTGTTAGCATAGGTATGTCAAAATGTCAAATTCCGGAAGACCAGAGTGCCATGCATGTGGAGATGGATATGCTTTGCTATCCACGTGCACGGCCAGCATGTAGGTATCCATAGTTCAGTGTCGCCACCATAGTCGGAGTAACGTGTTGGCCGTGATTAGTAGGAAATAAAGTTGGGCAGTGGCGACCTCGGTTCGCCTACTGAGCCAGCTAGGTCGGAGATGAAAGTCAAGCGGGTTGCTCGGAGTCCATGAGTCAGGAGCCTGCCTGACTATACATATTTACCCGACCTTGTGGATGACTCGCTTCACACTTGTTCTGACATGGCGGCCAGGACGTGCGCATGTTCAGCTTGCTAGATCAGACATCCGGGATCCACGACCGTGCGATAACAGGCACGGGACAGTCCGACCACACGCCCCTTATTTGCTTAATTGAACCCTGTGCATGTTTCTTCTATGTGATCTCGTTAGGTTGGCTTGTGAAATAACTGAAGAATCATGTGTCAAAGGATAGAATATGCAAATATCGTGTGTTCAAATGATAAACGTGCTGGTAAAAGATGCAAGCACAACACCGTTGAATGACACTGTATTGAATGCAAATATCGTGTATATTGCTCGTAATGTTCTTGATGTAGCCTCTTTTTCCCGCTAACTATGCACATTACAAAGGAGATAAGGTCTACAAGTCTAACACATCATCATGAAGCTGTTACACACCAGCAAAGGAAAAACCAACTTCCGCGCCCGCGCGTACTAATGCAATCCGCTCTCGCCCGTCTCAGCCATGTGGTTCTGGCATTCGACCATGATCTTGACCATCTGGGAGATCTGCTCCAGGCGGCTGATGACAACCTTGTTGCCCTCGACAAAGCCGTAGCAGTTGTACTTGACACCAGTCTTTGAGGAAAACTCACGGACGAGCTCTTGGCCTCGGCGGAGGTTGTGGCGCGGCACACGGGGGAAGAGATGGTGGACGGCCTGGAACTGTAGACCGCCGTGAAACCAATCGAGCCACGGTGGGCAGTCGACGTCCATGGTAGTGCGCAATTGGCGTTGAGGGAAAGACTCGTTGGGTCCGAGATCCGAAGTGGGCATGCCCCAGTGAGAGAGGGTGATTTGTACGTGCAAGATCATGGTAACCATGTGGGAGACGATGACGAAACCAACACGAATCGGCCATGTAGGCAGTGTGACCCAGACGAGAAGGTAGCCAAAGAGGTACCAGTAGCAGCACATGAAGAGGATCTCGACGTGTCGTGTCCACCATGCTGCGCCTAGTTGGGCAGCTCGTGGCGAGACCAGATGCAACCAGCCTAGGAAGTACAGGTTGAAACGAGCAAAAGCCATGATGGGGTAGTACAGGTACTTTTGGTAGGGAACCATGAAGTCGCAGGCTGCATCCCATACAAACTGGAAGTTGTAAAAGGACGATAGAACGGACTTGATGTAGGTAGGAGAGGTGGAGAACAAGGGGATGTTCTGGATGTCGGGGTCGTGCTCGGGCATGTTGGTGACGAGGTGGTGGACATTGTGGCTGGACTTCCACCAGCCGATGCTGAGACCGCAGCAAAAGTCTGCGATGAAGGCGCCAATCAGAGTGTCTGCGACAAAGTTGCCGGTGATTCCACGGTGGCCGGCGTCGTGTGCTGTGAACATGATTTGCTGCCAGAACAGACCAAGGAAGATGGCAGAGGTCATGTACCACTTGGCGTACAGGAAGCCGCCAAAGGCAGCGAACAGAACAGCGTACCGGATGGATTCTTTGGCATACTCGGAGTAGCGACATTGGTAGAGGCCTTCATCCTTGAACTGCTGGTGGAGCAAACGGTAGTTTTGGACAATGGCCTTTTGCGTCTCGACGTCGAGCGAAGGGTTGTTGCGGAGGCCCTCTTCTATCTCCTTCTCTTCTTGCTCGATGGCATACTGTTCCCTGTGCCTCTTCTTCTCCTCTGCGGCGGTGATGACGGGCGGCTCATCGTCATGCTCGCTTTGGACCAGAGGAAGCTTCTCGGGATCACTTGCAGGACGGCTGGTGGAGCGGTAGACACAAGTATCGGGCTTTCCAATCAGCTTCTTGCCGATGATGGCAGCAGCCTTGTTGGTGTTAGCGAGGGTGCATGGAGTGTGTGTGGGGTAGACGGGTAGACCCACGGATCCCAGGTCGACGCTTCTCCCGCGACGAGATTTCTCGGACTCTGGCGCAGCGGCCAATCGTTTTCTCTCCTTGAGATTGATGTAGTAGTCGGGCGAGCGAATTGGAGGCTCGAGGTTGGCCCAGGGCAGCTGTACGCGACCGATGCGATGCTTTGTCATCATAAGCAGGGCCTTATTGGTGTGGTAGCTGTTGTGAGGTCAGCATGAGGTTAAGGTGGTGTGCTTACTCAACCCTTCCGCAGCCATCCGGCGACATGGTATAGGGCGGACTTTGCCTTTTACAGCTGGGTTGGTAGGGCTGGAGTAGATTTAGGCTCGTCCCGCATTACATACATATTGATCTCGTCTGTCGCATCTCTTCCGACCATGTGCAGGATAGCGAGACGACCGCCGGGGTGCTTATCGATCCATTCTCCAAGATGCAGGACATAGCCCTCGTGGATTACAATGGGCTCGCCCTGGGCAATCTGGCGCTCAATGTCGGCGGGAGAGATTATCTGGTGTCGCGACATGATGATTGCTCGGGCTGGTTGTGAAGAGAGGAGAGGGTGGGCAAAGGCGGGCTAATCAGCGGGACGCAGGATATATACGAAAGGCAGGAGGAGGGCGGCAGGCCGAGTACCTCTGGCACCGACGGAACCTGGGTACTTTTTTTTGGGGGGGGGGAGATTTCCCGCCTGCGCCGTGTGCACGGTTCACGGGGCCTGGCGAAATCCTGGAGCGTTTGCCTGCGAAGGGGGCGGAGCTGTTCAGTACGTCACGGCTCTGTGGTAGCACGGAAGCGGACGCGAGAAGCGCGGAGGTGCCAACCAGCGAGTGGAACGCGAGCCTCTAGCAGAGGGAGACACCCAACGGTACCGCACAGTGGGCCCGTTGTGCGTGCGGCTAGCCCAGCTGGCTGCAAGCGCCGCGAGCGTCTGAGGGAGACGGGAGATCAATCTCGCAGACGGCGTATAGATTGGCGGCGCAGGAGGGCGAGGAATAGGGGAGTGGGTAATGGCCTCGACTGCTGGAGCTGCCCACGGGCCCCTTTCGGGCAGGTCTAACGCACGCCAAGGCGCTTGGGAGCTCCAGATGCCCGCTGCATCCGGCCTAGCGTAGACCCTGGAAACCCCCTTGGACCCGTCCACAACACTGGCTGGGGACCGCCTTTGAGCTGTGACAGCCAGACGCGCTCTGAGTCGTGTCCTTTGCTGCTTCCTCGCGGCTTCTTTGCTGCTTCCATTGCTCCCTCTCATCTCTGCAGTCGGCCCTGCTCTCCACACCACCCTCGAACCCTCTCAGGGACACGCGGGCACACCGTCCATGGCCATCGGCCCATGTGCAACTCAATCAACCGCCATCACAACTCTACCGCCAGTCACACGCTTGGCACAACGCCACTGCGTGCTGTGCGCCTGAGCCCGGCCAACGGCTCATCGCTCCCGATTGTCCCAAGCGCATATCCGTAAAAGCAGTCGCGAGAGCGCACCTAGATCGCATTGCATGTTGATCCCCATGCGCTACATCGCGACGCTCCACATGTCTGCGCCGCGCGTACTCGCAACAATCACCCCCTCCACACATGGCTAGCTGTGCTCATCAAACATGCCCTTCTCACGTGCTTTTCTAGTTGCCACACTCGCCGTCTCCCTTGTTCACCCCCGACGCTGCTCCTACTCCCACTCTCCTCCAACCTGTCACCTGCCTGCCAGGTCACCCTAGTCCACAACTCCATGACCACTGTATACGAACACGTTGATAAAACAAAAAAAGTTTTGTCCGGCTACCACGTTGCGTCAGCATCAACGTCATTGTTTTCGGGCACCATGAAGAGACCGACCCCGATTGCTGATTTACAGGGTCCACCAGGTACAATCTAGATGGAACAGAGTCAGCTTACCGCCGAACAACGACAACCGCAACTTGATCGCCCACAACCCCTCATGAAACCTTGAACATTTGCTCAGCTTACTGCTCGGGCATGACACTAGGCGCCCAGACACCAGGCTTCAGTCGCTCATTGTACCCACCCAAGTCTCCAACAGCGCATGGTAGACTTTGACACTGCCATCTCATCCAAAGATCAACGACCCGTAACCACGCTTATCAATATACTCGTCCTCGTCGAGCCCCGACGAGAAGCCTTGACCATAGACACCGCGCCATGTAAACACAGGTCCCTGGACATGCGGCTCCCCAAGTGCGCTTCAACATGGAATGCGAAACCACGAAGCTTTTTCTCTGCAGGCTGAGAGTTGTTTTGGCAGCACCGAATGCTTCGAATAACAACACGGGCACCCCGCCCAACACCGTAAAGGCTAAAACAGGCTACAAGTACAGCACAGAGCCAAAGTTTTACCGTACAACAGCCCATTCGTGTGCCCACGTCGTGAACCATCCATCGTCAACCAACGTGATAAGCTTTGCGGCGCAACGTGGCCGCAAAAGCAAAGCGAGGGTCCGAAAAGAAACCATTGAAACAAACATGGCATCATTCAGAGGCTGAGTAGATTATCAACTTGGGTTCACTTGGTTTCGAGTACCGTTTGGCTGCACATTGAATTCCGTTTGGAATCTGGTCCGACTGATCATGAAATCAACTCGGCTGCCTGGCGACATTGCAGGAGACTCCAGCATATTCACTCTGCGATCGTATGGTCTTTGGCAAGGCTTCGGTATTCGCAGTGGACAAAGCCTTGTAGTACAATCTTAAGACGACAAGAGTTGGAACGTGGGCTCTGCCTTGTTGTACATGGCACTGAAGATCTTTGTCAATCGGCAATTCGTTGACAGCTCATCTACAGTATACACAATCTCCCGAAGTATTGTTTCGTCAAAACCATGTACAAGGACACGTGTAGCGTCACTAAGAGCTCCGGTCGGACCATCGTGTCTTCGTCTACGGCATCAACCCAACATGTCACAATCTGTACAGAATTCGTGAGACAAACACTGGTTTGCCACCCCAACAACACGCACGTATACTGGACAAGATTCCAAAGATGCTTGATATTCGTAGCATGGAAAGATACCGTCAACCAACAAGACCATTGTATGCGCTGAAGCCGTCTCCATATGTACCCAAGCACGAACGCCGGATACTCTCCTCAAATGGCACCCAACCATTTGCCCCAAACTTCTTCAACAGCTCAATGGATCTCTGAACATCCACTGTAGTACTCGGTTTCTTTTTCCCGGGTTCGTCGGCTGGAAAAATACGGTCCGGTGCCAATTCTCGGAACACACGGAGGAAGCTGTTGTAGTTGAAAGGGAAGGCGAAACCAAACAGCCGCTCGCCATTGACCTCGTCAAATATGAGCGCTGCAAGATGCAATTTGGCAACATCCTCGACATCGACTTGCCACTGGGGACTATCGTCCCGCAGCTTTGCTACATATTCCTCCTCGGAGGGGTGGTCAAAGGCGTCACGCACCCAACGCGCGGTACTTCCTGCGCCTGCAATATGGAGAGGCTGTAATATGATGCCAGACGTGTAGTTGGGAAGCACAGTGTTGAAGACAAAGCTCGGTTTCTGCTCCTGCACAAAGGCCCAAGCTGCACGCTCGCACGCAACCTTCGAGGCCGCGTACACGGCGTAAGCACGCTCCGGGTGGTACGGTGGTGGCGCCCAAGCTTCCTCTAAGATGCCGTCGTTCCACGAACTTGAATTGACATGTCTTGCCTCGTCCACCAAGGGTCTAGTTGCTGCGTTGCTGCTCGATGTGTACACAAACCTCTTGATCGTGGGTGTCGAATGAGCTTCCTCTAGTATCGCCTTGATGCCGTTGACGCACCCTGTAATGACAACGTTGGGGTCAGGACTGAAGCTCAAATCAGACGCGACGTGGGCGACTCCTTCACAGTCGGCGAGAAGGTTCTTGAAGGCTCCTGGCAACTTCATATCTGCGACTATGACAGTCTCGAAGGAATCTTCTGCTTGGTGGTGACGCGCTCGGTAGATGGAATGCATCATTTCTGCCTCATCCTGATTTCGCACCGTACCTCGGACGCGGTACCCGGTCCGAAGTAGATGGTCTGCCACATGGGAGCCAATGAGACCGCTGATGCCAGTAACAAACACTCGGCTTCCTTTGATGATGACTGTCATGGCGCGAATAATTTGGGGCAACGCACTCAGAAGGAATAACAAAGTTGCCCTTCCCCGCCACGTGCCTGCCCACGCGATCGTCCCCGAGCCGTTCTGGACGGTGCCGCTTCTTCCACCAATGATATCGCGGCTAGACCAAAGCCACAAATCCTTCCAAATCCACCACCAACACTATGCATGCGAACGTCACTGGCGCCTTTTCGGTCTCTTGCACGCGCTGCTGTCTCTCATCGAGCAGCCACAGTATCGGAAGCCAGTTCGAGCCTGCTTGTCCTTTTGACAATGGCCCATGTGGCTGCTCGGCCTCTCCTTCAGTCAGTTTCCACGAAGAAGTAACAAGACGAACTTCTGTTCAGCGTTCGTGCCAGTAAAGCAAATACTAGTAGATATTGAGAGATTCTACCACAACCGGAGGTGCTACAGCAATAGCTGTTTGTCATACTCATCTGTCACTCGTCTCACATCATCTCATACCAACGCCTGTTCCTACAACTCCTCCTTGTCCTCCTCGTCGACCTCGGTATCCTTGATAGGATCCCTTTCCGCATCGCGAATCGCCTTCTCAAACTCTGCCGCCTCTTTAGGACTATTTGCAAACAAATGGTCTTTGACAAGCCTCTGCGGGGTCTCGCCCAGCCACTGGAACAAGCTGAAATCTTGGTACTTGTCTGTACGGAAGATTTCCAACACCTCGACGTCTTCATCATCAGACAGATTTTCGATGAAATGGCCCATGTTGCGGGGAATGACGCCCACATCACCGGCTTGGAAGTCAAAGGTGCGTGCTGTACCTTTGGCAGCGAAGATGGTTACACGGGCGCGGCCAGCGATGAAGAACGACCATTCGTCTGCGTTGGCTGTGGGAACGAGTTAGTAAGGCGCTAGGCATGGGTAGGTAAGTACTTACGATGCCAATGCATCTCGCGGATCGCGCCAGGCTGAATACTCAAGTGTGCTGCAGCGACGGTCTTTGAGATGGGGAAGTTTGTCGAATCAGTGATGCGGACTTGACCACCAGTTGTGTTGACCGGCTCCTGAGCCAGCATCTTATGGGTAAATTGGATCTTCGACTTCTTGTACCCTTTGCCCTTGCTTGGCACCTCGTCATCGATGGAACCGGGCTCTGAGCCTTTGAAAATGTACTTCTCGCTCTCGGGAATGGCCTTGAAGACTTCTGGTGACACACGGAAGTTCTCGCCCAAGACTGACTTGGGTGTGAGTCTCATCCAATCAGTAAGCAGGAAGGTGGAGTCTTCAGAGAAATTGCCGTCGTCAAAGACCAGTAGGAACTCGGTGCCGTTGGGACTAAGACCTTGCAGGGAGTGAGGGTGACCAGAAGGGAAGTACCACAGGTCACCCTTCTCCAAGTCGTCGACGAAGGAGCCACCCTCAGAGTCAAGAGCAGTGATGCGGACCTTGCCTTCAAGGACATAGGCCCATTCAGCTTCCTTGTGCCAATGAAGCTCACGGATGACACCTTCTTCGAGACGCATGTTCACACCAGCTAGCTCTTTGCTAGTTCCCAACTCGCGAACGGTCGTCTCACGTGTCCAACCGCCTTCTTCAATGCGGATATGCGAATCCGCAAAAGACCAGCGCATGTTGGGAATCGCACCATGGTCGGTGCTGGGTGGGCGGACAAGATCTGGATTCTGTCGTTCACGAGCGCGGTTACGAGGCCCTAACACACTTGCGCCGTCACCATTCCGCTGCAGAATTCGTTAGCATGTAGTTTCTCTATGAGCTGGATGTTTGTCATTCAACGGAATGACCATGTCAATGTTAAACTCACGTATGGCAGTGGTTGAAGCTTGTCGCCTTGTGAGTCGATCTTCTTGTCAAAGGGATCATTGTTCCCAGGCTTGTACGGATTAAAGACTTTATTGGGTCCCGCGTGGTGTCGCGCACTTCCCGGGAGAGGTTGTTGTTGTTCCAAAGGCGCGGCCACGGCACCGCATACACCAAGCGCGACAAGCAACGAGGGAAGATGCATGATTGCTTCGATTGACTTGGAATATAGAAGCTGAAAAGGAATCACAATGTGAAAGTCCGTCGACGCGGCAGACGACTCCCTTTTGACGTGCCGCGTGCACTGCGCGTCGTCCAATGCCGTGTTCCGATGACGACAGATGAGACCATTATTATTGATGATGCTTGCTTGACACGAAACCATCACCTAGACATCTCCGCCCATCAATCATCATTTTTCCACGCGCCATACCCACTGTAAACCGTTTCCCCGCACCTCAAACACATTGCAAAGCCACGTCGGGAAGGTGTGTGAGCCACAATTCCTGGGCTATCCTGCGATTTCCGCGCCCAGCATCGAAAGCTTGACCTGAAGCTTGAGTCCAAGTGCCTGTCGATCTGCACGCTGGCGCGAACAATCTGCACCCCCGCCCCAATCGACATAACTACCAGCCCTCGCAACCCTCCCAGGATTTGACAGCACCAACTTTCTCTCCCTCGCGCCTGCAACTATGAGCAGCAGAAACGCCACACGCAGCAGCGCAGACGAAGAGACGCCACTTCTCGGCCGAGATGGCCCAACCGGCAGAAAGTCGGACACTACGGGGACTGTGCAGCGGTTCAAACGGCACATGAATTGCGATGTTACGAAAAACTGGGCAGACCTAGTTTTGTTGTTTTGCTACATTATTACTGGGCTACTGGACAGCTCGGCTGTCTTCATATGGGGCTCTTTCGTGAGCATGCAGACGGGTGAGTAAGCTGTGGCATCTTTCCTGAACCAGAAGCTTACCAATAAACAGGCAACACTGTGTATCTTGGACTGGGCGTTGTTGCACCTACCGAGGGTGTTCGTTGGATCAAAGCCCTAACGTCCATTACTGCTTTCTGTGCGGGCTCGTTCTGTTTCGCGCGCTTTCATCGCTACTTCTCACCCGCCAAGAGATGGGTGCTCATCGTGTCCTATTCTTTTCAAATGCTACTCATCGCTGTAGCGGCATTGATCGCGACAGTCGGCAAGGATACCAAGGAAGGCCTTGATTGGCAGATGCTCGTCCCGCTTGCTTCGGTTGCCTTCCAGTCCAGTGGGCAGGCGGTTACGTCGCGCGCCTTGAAGTACAATGGTCTCACTAGTGTGGTGCTTACCAGTAACTACTGCGATCTGTTTTCCGATCCGCATTTGTTCAAGCTATCCAACGTGGAGCGTAACAGGAGAATTGGTGCACCATTAATGCTGCTTCTGGGAGCTTGCATTGGTGGCCTATATGCTCATAGTAGTGTAGGTCTAGCAGGTGCCATGTGGACTGCTTGTGGTTTGAAATTATTGGCAGTTTTTGCCTGGGTCTTTTGGCCGTCGGAAACTTTGGAGCAGTAGAGTTTGGGCTTGACAAGAATTCAGCTGGGTCCTGTCAGCCATGCTCAGCCACGGCACGAACGCAAGCACGAAATATACCCTACCGTACTCTCCATTTTTACACAACTGTATGTGTTGATCATTCTGCAACTTTCACTAAGACAGCTTCTATTGAAATACGTTTTGATCACCTTCTCTTTCGCACATGCCCTATCTGCATCCTGAGATGAAGCACAACAATTTAAGTTGTGCTGCATTTCTAGTATCGGTATGTCTTCAGCGCAGAGTACAATGAGCTTAAAGTTGCAATAATATGACTCAGTGCAAGTTCAGTTTGCTTCATTCCTCACATGCGTTCCTTCTATGAGCATCACAATCTCAAAGCAATCGCTATTCGGACACGTGAACGATCGCATGGACCTATTGTTGGTATTATGATCTGAGAGGCCAAGCAGGCTATGGCTGAAGATGATTTAAGTTTCTGTCCTTTATTCAAGGGAAAATGATGCCGCTAAATCTAAGTATAGAACATCTTGTCAAGCGAAGGAGCGAGGGGCGGCGTCCTTCGATTGCAGGACTCTTCACATCTTGGTACGGAGTATATAAGAGCCTGTCGCGGATCGCCACAGTACGATAACCTCCGAATCTGAAAAAACTCGCCCACCGGTATCTTGAATCCTGGTCTCAACCCACACTCGATGAGCAGGATACGGTTGGTAAACTCGTCGTCAGACTCGACAGAGGATCGATGAAAAGTGAGAGCTACGTGTCACACGAACAGTCCCACTAAAGACATACCCAGTTGCTGGGACGCCGAATGGAGCATGTCAGATGCCACCTCCAAGTACTGGTACTTAAAGCAATAATCTAGCAGCCGCTTCGAGTAAGTGAACGATTCCACCTATACTCGGGTGGACTCGGGTCAGCTATTGCAGAATACTCATCGTTACGAGTGTAAGCATAGATGAAACGCAAACCCGTCAACAAACGCTTATAATGGCGGCCTAGAATCCGGAACCAAGCGCCGTCGAGGCATCCGCAGCCTCGCGTATTGTGACCACAACCCAGCCATGTTCTCACCTGACACCACATATCGACACAAGTAGTTCTGTCTTTGATCCGCCGCAACTCCTCACTCCTAATACTGCTCAAACACGCGAACGCCAACTCGCCAGACACACCAATCGCAACCAAGAAAGATTTCGCCCAATCTGTTGAAGAGGTCCTTCGACACGATGATGGCTATGTTGAAGGTAAAGCAACTGTCGGAAGATGTCGTCATGACAACCGATTCTCCCACTCAAAGCTTCGATACCACACCTTCCGGCGCAATGGACTTTGATAGCGAGAGCGATCTAAAAGACAGCGACCGCGACGTCCACAGCTTACCGTTGTCCTATTTTGGAGCGGAGTCCACTCAAGATGTCAACACTTGCATCCTGGATCAGTATTACAGTCACGACCTCACCAGTACCGCGAGCCAAACACTGGATACCTTCCAATATTTCGCCGACCTGCCTTTCAACGTACGCTTGTTGATCTGGTCCTTCGCCGCTCCAGCAGCACGGACTCGTTTCCTTGAGCTCCACACCTACAACACCATCGATCACATCCCTCGCCTCCGCTATATACCCCCACTTCCGCCTCTATTCTCCACAAACCAGGAAGCCAGGAGCTTCAGTATCGCCCACGAAGGTGGAGAGATTGCTACTTTTACATCAAGCGCCTTCACCACCTTGTTGTCTTTCCACGGACGAAGGATTGGCGAAGCAGAAGATGAAGAAGAAGACGGAAAAGGTTTCTACTTCAACTTTAATCTGGATATTATCTGGTTGAGTGCCAGGTTTACAGCCGCGTGTAATACTACCGAGACGGCGCGCCTCACGACGCTATCTTCCATCCTCCCACCTGTCAGTATATCGCGCATCCAACGTCTCCTCATCTCCTACTCTGGAAACGACTTGTATTCTCTCATCGGCCCTGAATTACGCCCCTATGCGCACCTTAAGACGCTGTATCTGTGTATGAACGACGAGCGAATCCGGGATAATGTGAAAGCATTGCTGAGAAAGGGTATACCGGCTGAGGGGACGATGGCGAGGAGGTTGAGGATCATGATCGAGCAGGCTGAGGCCGAGGAGACAGATGATGATGAGGAGAGTGAAGAGATTGAGAAGGAGCGGCTAGCAGTGAGGCAGTGGAGGAGGGTACTCGAAGTCGATGTAAAGTTAGGAGAGTAATCATCATGAGGAAATGGATGATACACAAGAAACAAAGCATGCTATACTCGACAATAGTGCCGATGTAATATACAAAGTGCTAAACGACCATATCGCTCAAGGACGGTGACTCGTCCACTCTCTGCCTTGACAACTCGAAGCTCAATACGGCGTGATCCGTATAGTACATCATCAAGCGCCATCGTCTTGGTTGCGGCGCCTCCTTCTCTTGCTCCGATGCTTCACTGTCTCTTGGAACGTCAAACATGCCTAGATCAAACACTAGTCAGACACTAGATGCATACATGAAAATCCTGCATCGTACCTTGTATGGGTGCTACAGCTATACCAAGCAGGCGCCCCTGCGGCACCCCAGCTATTTTGGTATGATCGTTCTCGTGGAAAGGCAACAAATACTCGAGCTTGAATCCATAACGTGGCTGATCGTAGTCCTCGTGTTTCGTAAAATATAAGCTGAATACGCCAGCATGACCAATGGGCGATCCGACTATGAAGATACCTAGCTCAGGTACATGAGAAAAGAAGCAGTGTCGATCCTGAGAATCAAGAGCTTCTACCCATTGGCCAGGATGTAGTGGTCGCTGCATAGCAGTGACCTGCAATATTGGTGTAAGAAGTCAGTGCCTATCTCGCCTGCAAGTCATAACTCGGACCCTTACTTGATTGAGAGTATGGTTCATGGATGTCTTGTATGAGCCCTGGACAAGAAAGATGTCCTCCTTCGTAAAGATCAGAAAAGGGGAATTGATGGCATCCTGGTTGTGATCAGTTTGGCGGGATGTAAGAGGGTGAAAACATATATCTTACTGTGCCACTGAGTTGCGTGACCTGTCTTGAGTTCGTAATTACGCGATAGGGTCTTTTGACTACGGGTTGGGCCGTATAAAATGTTCCCATCTGGTCTAACATGTAAAGATGAGACACATTTTGAACGAGCGGTTGTGTAGTGTCACCGTTTTGAAGCTCGCCTACCATCTAACAGCAAAAGCATGTAGTTAGTACTATCTCGTTTGACAGGGTTTCTCTTGTATTGGCTTTGAGGGTATACTCTGAGCCGTGGCAACAAATAAGATAGCTCCTGCCCTTTCGTGCGCGTGTTTCAACTTACAGCTTGAATCAATTGCGTAAGAGGTTGCGCGGATTGTTCCTCATATGTGCCATCATCTCCGCCATCTGCATCATCTGTATCATCCGAATCGTAATCACTGTCGCTGGAGTCGGAAAGATAGGTGCGGTTCGAAACTCGGAATCGTTCCTTCTGGTTGGTGATATCCAGAAAGTCGGCCGTAATGGCAGCTGGCGTGGATTCTTCCACTGAGGATAACTCGTACGTTGATCGTGTATCTAGTGCTATAGTACCCCAGGCCCCATGGAGTACCTGTTGGGCAGCCGAGCATTCGCACAGGAATCTATGGCGAAAGTACCGAGGCGGCGTCGAGAGATCGCTTGCGCTTGCGCACCAGCCCAGCTGGAACGTAGCTACCTCTTCTCTTGAATTCAAGTCCCATAGCGAGGTTTTGCCATCGATACAACTGCTGAGTAGCCAACGCCCAGAATTGCCGTAGAATGACAGCGCAGGAATGTTGTTTGTCGCCGAGAGAGTAAAAACATCGTCTGTTTGCCTGCTATGTGGACGTTGAGGGCCAGGGAATGGAAGCCTTTGAGCATTGTGGTCTGAGACATCCAACTCGCTATCAGAAGCGAGGGCATAAGCAATTATGGTGATCCGATGAGTATTCTGTTCAAGGTCAGAAGAGTAGGGCGTGTGCGAGACTTGGAAATCATCATTACCGCACTAACTGCAACGATGCGGGCCTCTCGATGTACCGCTAAGCCCCATGCACTTGCACCAACGTTACGATGGAGGAACACATGAACGCTATCGTCATTGGTAGGCTCTTGCAGATTGGTTCGGTGTTCCAGTGCTCGTTGAATCTCTTGAGTCCGATATCCGATAACGTCGCCGTCGTCACAGGTCAGAAGAAGAATCTCGTCATTGCCGAGATAATCAACAAGGACACGTGTGATAGAGTGAGGGTTCAAGGGGTCGATGCCTTGGCCAATGACACCGGTTTTGGGCGGATGTAGGACCAGCTCAGCCTCGCTAGGTAAATTCTGATCGGGAAAAGTGGGTTGATAGACGTGAACTACATCGACAGAGGCGAGGAAATAGAGATTGTATCGGTGCGAAAGTGCCGTCAAGTCGCAACGCCATCCCTTCAAACTTGGTTGTGTGACGCTGTTGAGGAACTATTCTGGGTCAACAACAGTCGTATGAGGAAGCCAATTAGTCAACACAGTGAATAACTCACCCTTTGGTCTCCACGATGACGTCCCGTTGGGATGCAGGCGATATGTCTGTACATGACGAATACCGCATTCTTTCTTGGAGGGAGGTGATACAGGAGCGATGATGAGGGAAGGAACATGAGTTGATCGCAGATGTGTGACGTGAGCTAGCGTCGAGCACGGTCTCATGATTGGACGATCCAATGTGCTGCGATCTCTCAAGGATATGGATGGGTGGTAACGCACGCCCCAATTAAGGAGGGTATATTATGTTGTACGCCATGCGACCATATACGCAAGAGAACGTGAGAAATTAAGATTTTGTGTCACTGAGGGCCGCTCAGAGATGACAAGTCTTTCTGCAGTGGGAAACGCTCGCATGGGATGCATTTTCATAGGATTCCACACATAACATGCATGATCAAAGAGAAATTTCGATGTCAGAAGCTTCTCAGCTTCATCAATATTATAATCTTATTGCGCCATATGAACATCCGAGTCATTTATCTCTAGTCGTGCTCCCTTTACAAAGACAAAAGCCTCCGCGAACTGATTGGATAGATCATAGCTTGAACATCAAACCCGTTAGATTGAGACTCCGAACGCCATCTAATGCTTTGCAGTGACTTTGTCGCCAGTGAGCTTCTCGACAGCTTCCTTGGCACTATAAATTGGTTAGCACATTTGCGGACATGCGGTAGTGATGGTAAAACTTACACATCGCCCAGAGCAACCATGCAGACCGTCTGCCAAACGCCGAGACCAATTCGGGGGGTAACACCACGGTAAAGGCCCTTGATACCGTTGTTGGAGTAGATGTACCTGAACGCTGATGCAACATTCAGATTCTTGGGGCGGTTAGGGTCAACAGTCTTGGACTGGAGCTCAACACGGATAACCTCGATAGGTTGGTTCCACGCGCTCAAACCACCACCGAGAGCGGAAGCAGTGATCTTTTCAATCACGGAGAGCTTCTCGCCATGCTCCTTGTCCATGACCCTGCGGATACCGGTTTCCGCAACACGGGACAGACCAAAGCGAGATCCCCAGTTGGTGACTTGACGCACAGCGACGGCATTGACACCTCGGTTGATACCGCGGAGACCCTCGGTGCGCCAGATCTGCATGAACGTCTCGAGCGTACCCGGGGGCTTTGCGCCGGTGGCTGCGACCTTGTGCTTTGTAATCTCGACCGTCTTCATGCAAGTGCAGAAACCCATGGTGGCATAGGCTTGTGCGAGACCACCCGTCATGCCACCAGAGATACCGGCGAGGAAGTCGGGAGCGCCGAACGACTTGGCGTAGTATTCGGCTTCTGAAGCGACGAAGAGGAGGACGGCTCCTTTGGTGGAGGCTTCGATCCAGGCCCATGGAATGAGACCCTGGTAGACTGCATGTTTGTTAGGGACAACTGTTGAGCACCAGGCAACGGATACTGACATCCGAGAACACCTCCGCGCGCCCAGATGCGGCCAATAGCCCCCGAGAAGCCTTCAGACCTGTTGGCAGCCATGGTAGTCTTGACGACCTCCAACGGCTATCACGTAGCGTTAGTGTGTTTCCAGCAAACGACGTGTCTGTCGGAATCGCGTACCTGTCCCAGAGTTGTTACTCTGTAGGGCTCAGTTAGTGCCAGTCCTATCTTGGTGTCGAAGTGGGCTGTGTTTACTTACTCGAACATGTTGAGACCAGCACCAACTGTCGTTGCCGTCAGCATACATCAAGAACCCCTCATCTGCAGGCAGACTCACGCAACAAGTTGCTGAACTTGACCGGCTTCTTCTCGAGCGTGGGCGGGCCGTTCCTGGCCATACTGGGGACGCCCGTCGCAGGTGTGGAGCTCATTCTCTGGGGTTCTCTTGTCCAAGATATGCGGCCTGACCAAGGCAAAAGGGTGCTTCGTCGCAAATGTGAGGAGTCTCAAGTGTGTGAGCAGAGAGAAGAAAAGGATGCATAGAAAAACGGTAGGAGCTTGCGAGGTGGTCTGTGTTGCTCTGGTTGACCGCCGTCCGGGCGCGCTATTATTGGGGTTGTCCCTGAGGCTATCGGCCACTTGGCGGAAGAGCCATGTCCCGCTCGAGCTTTCCGCACCTCTGTACCATGTTGGAGGGGTCTGCCGTTGCTTTCGCAATCCATGGTCCTGTGCAGAAATCGCTCCCTCTCATGCGAGCGTCTCCGTGCTTGCTTTTGCATTTGCTACCTCGCACTCTGTACGACTTGAATTGCGCCGCGAGCTGTTGCGTCTCGGATTGGCGTCGGGCGCACTGCATCCACACCTCAACGAGCCGTATCGGTTCCCCATCGCTCAACGAAAGGGGGATACCCGCACTATGCGTATTCCGGTTACTTTTCTCACCGTTTGTTACTTTTTGCACCGCTTACTCGTGCAACCGTATCATCTCCGGACGCCCTCATCGGAATTGGTCATGCACAGAAACACAGTGTAGTGAACTTCATAGAGAGTAGATTTCTGGTCATCAAGACGTGACATTACAGCAAGTCGTCTACTGAAAAGTAGTGATATAGCGCCGTAACGCTCCCGCTCCCTATCCTTACATTGCAATTCTACACAGGACAAGGTATCTTAGAATGTCAAATAAATTCCTCCACACTCTCCTGACCGTAGAGCACGTTGCAGTAACGCGCTTACAACTTTGCGCCAACCAACTTGGCGTAAGCCTCGGTGCTGAAAGACTTGGGCCTCTCAATGGGGGCACCGACGGCACGGTCGATGATGAGCTGGGGAAGGACACCGAGCGCACGGGATACACCAAAGAGAACGGTGTAGTAGTTCTGCTCAGTGAGGCCGTAGTACTGGAGGAGGACACCAGAGTGGGCGTCGACGTTGGGGTAGGGGTTCTTGGTCTTGCCGTGCTCAGTGAGAACACCGGGAGCAATCTTGTAGACCTGGCTGACAAGCTTGAACATGGGGTCGTCGGGCAGGTGCTTCTGAGCGAACTCGCGCTGCGACACATAGCGGGGGTCGGTCTTGCGGAGAACAGCGTGGCCGTATCCGGGAACGACTTGGCCAGCCTTGAGGGTAGACCACAGGTAGTCCTTGATGGCCTGGTCGCTGAGGTCGTTGCCAATGGCCTTCTTCATCTTCTGGAGCCAGACAAGGACTTCCTGGTTGGCCAGTCCGTGGAGAGGACCAGCAAGACCGTTGAGACCGGCAGCCAGGGACAGGTAAGGAGAGCTGAGAGCGGATCCAACCAAGTGGGTGGTGTGGGCGCTGACGTTGCCACCCTCGTGGTCGGTGTGGATGGTGAGGTACAGGCGCATCAGCTCGACAAAGTCCTTGTTCTCGGAGAAACCGAGCTGGTTGGCCAAGTTGTACGAGTAGTCCTTGTCCTTCTGGATGGGAGCAACCTTGCCGTCCTTGTAGACGTTGCGGTAGATCTTGGCGGCGAGAGTGGGGAGCTTTGCGATGAGGTCCATGGCATCCTCAAAGGTGTGCTCCCAGTACTGCGACTTGTGCATACCCTTGGCGTAGGCCTTGGCGAAGTTGGACTCGTGCTCGAGAGCGGTGACGGCGAGAGAGAACTGGGCCATTGGGTGGAGATCGCTGGGGCAGCGGTCGATGAGCTCCTCGACAAACTTGGGGACGTCGGAGCGGGCAGCCCACTCGGCGGAGAGGTCGCGGACCTGCTGCTCGGAGGGAACCTCGCCGGTCAGGAGGAGCCAGAAGAGACCTTCTGGGAGCGGCTCCTGGCCACCGGGGGCCTTGGGGAGGAGCTCCTGGCATTCGGGGATCTATCACGTATGAGCAGTGGTTCTAAGAAAAAGCGGTAAAAGTGCCACAACATACGGTCTTGCCGCGGAAGCGGATACCCTCCTCAGAGTCGAGGACTGAACCCTCCCAGACGAGGGACTTGATGCCACGGGCACCACCGTAGACCTGGTCGAGAGTGACCTCGCCGATGACAGTGTTGCCGTGCTCCCTGGGATATGATGTCAGCGGTGCATTGCGGCGGGCGCGGGCATGGCAGCACGTACTTGCGGAGCTTCTTGATCTTCTCAATCTCGCCGGGCAGCTTGTTGGCGAAGGTCTCCTTCAGCGACTGCAATTGGCTTGGTTAGCGCCGTCGTTGGCCGGAACAAAGCAAGTGGGCATACCTGAGTCTTGCTCGAGTAGCAGCGGAGGCCATTGAAGGCTGTGGTCCGCAGGGGGGCGGCAGCGCGGAAAGCGCTCGACAGTCGTAGAGCAGATGCCATTGTGGTGATGGGTGAAGAAGGACAAGAGGGCGGGTGGACGGGGTGCGAGTTAAAAGGCTGCGATCGGGACGATGCGAGAAAATATCGGTGGAGCTCGCACGGTCGTCATGGTCGCGCAACCATGCAGCGAAAGGAAGACTACCCGCGTGGGCAACGTTCGGAAGTCCCTCAGTTCCGGAGCTGTGGGCTTCCTGGACAATGGCTGTCGAGGGAACATTGCCTTCACCCAATGGCCCGGATCTAGCACACCGAGGAACTCATGTTGTCGTCGTGCCCACGTTCGCTTGTGTGCACCGGCGTCGATTACGTAGCCGCTGCTGCCGGCGTCCGTGTATACAAGCCATGGTATGGAGTAGCTAAGCTTGGAACATGTAGCAGGACATGTTATCGCCTCGGCAGAACATCAGTCGGGCTTGGAGACGGCAGTGCTGTAGAAAACATGCAGACAGAACACGCTCGTTTGCCTACATGCAAGGCACAGTTTCTGCTGTGGACCACACCGCTGGAAAAGGCCACATGTACAGAAACGTCGGGACATTGCTGGGTCAACAAATGCAGGGCTCCCCGATGCTGCAAGCGTCCGGCCAGCAGGCTTGGGAGTCCGGGCTGGGTGTGGAGCACCTCCATCATGTCGTCACGTGCCAGGCGCTAGCGCCATTTTCTCAAACTCGGCACGAAGGAGGCACCTAGCTATCCCTCTGGACTCATCTCACAGGTCTTACTCGCCTGCTCTGCAACTGCGCCCTTGACGTAGATCAGCCTCAACTCTTGCGATCTATCTCCGCTGCTTCTTTGTACTCTGGCTCGCTGCGGATCTCGTAGGAACCGCTGGCGCATCTCAATCTCTGCGCGCGGTCGCACTCTAGATTGAAGCGCGCAACAGTCGCCTCTCTCACCCTACACAACACGTCAGCGCAATCCCCCCACTGCGCATTGCATCTCGCACTCAGCTCGCTCAACTGCACCTTTCTTCTACAGTCATCCTAATACCTAGATCTGTCCGCTCCGGCTGTCATCTTGCGGGTTCGAGTAGAGTGCTTGCGCGATTGCCGTCTCGGTTCTCTCATCACCGCGCTGAACTCTCATAGCACGCTATCGCCGACACGTCTTTTTCTTTCGCATCAAGTCTGATCTGGCTCGTTGAACCTAACCATGGCAGCCATGGAAGAATTAGGCACGCAATTGCAGTCGCTACAAGCTCTTAAGCCGCCTGGTGTCACACCCACCAAGATCAAGGCTATCACGCAGCTGTGCGTAGACAACATCCAGGTATGCCAGTCGCGAGGACCTCCACACATCATCTGTGCACATGGGACACCGTACTAAGTACTTCAACTCACATATAGTCGCATTCCGTAATCGTTCAAAAGATCGCCCAACAGCTTCAGAACAGCGTCGCCACACACAAGCTAGGAGTACTATACGTCGTAGATGCAGTCGCCCGCCAATGGGTCGAGAGAGCTAAGCAGGCCGGCCAGACCGTGTCCAAGCATGCCGCCCAGGGAACCTATGCTTCAGGAGTGCAGATGATGCGAGACGTGCTTCCAGCCATGATGCACAACTTGATTCAGTCCGCACCAGACACACAGAAAGAGAAGATCTCCAAGCTTCTAGACATATGGGAGCGCGGCCAAACCTTCCCGCTCGACATGCTCGCCGGCTTCAAGCAGCAGCTGAACGGAGGCCAGAATAGTAGGTCACGGCCCGTACTCCAGCCTCCATATAGCTAACCAGTAGTCAACATAGACGTGCCAGCACCCTCAGAGCCGCCTAAGAGCAACAGCTTAGTTCCAGCCTTCAATGGCCACACTAATCAACAGCCACCGCCACCACCACCTGTAGCTATGCCTCAACCTCCACAGGACCCAGGTGCTCTTTTCGCCGCACTGGCTGGCGTTGGTCAGCAAAATGGGCAAACTAACCCCCAACCTGCAGCAGCCTCTCCATTTCCTTTTCAGCAGAATATGGTACCGCCTCCACCTCCAGGGTTTGTGCCTCCGCCACCTTCTGGAGCAATTGGGCAGTCTAACATGCCCATTCCGCCTGCTGGTACGAATGAGATCGTGACTCAGATTCTAAAGGCTATGACTGCTGGCTCCATTCCACCCGACCAGGCAATACAGGCACTGAATACGTTGGCTATGGCCCAAAATGGCGGAATGCCTATGCCGCCTCCGGCTGTTGCACAGCCTCCACAGGTTCAGCCTGCTGTACAAAACGGTAACCAGGGAGACAGATATGATCTGAACGATACTAGAATGCGAGATCGTAGCAGATCGCCAGACTATCAGCGTCGACGATCACCTGTGAGATCTCCACCCAACCCGAATCGGCGGGAGAGTCCAACATATGGTGTGTACGATCCCAATGCAGGTCCTGAAGGCAATGCACAACGCTTTGAGCGAGGTGAGCGCGGTCGTGGTCGTGGTAAACAGCGGGGAGGTCGTAATGATCGTAATGAGTATCGCCAGCGTTCGCCGCCGCGACGACAACCGAGCCCGCCTAGAGCGGCTTATGGCCAGTCAAAGTATATCGAGTGGGATGAAACTCTACCGCGCGATCACATCAGGGTTCTTAGTCGTACATTATTCGTAGGTGGTGCTGGTGGGACGGAAGGTGAGATCCGAAGCATATTTGCTCGTTTTGGTAGAGTCCAAACATGTATTGTCAACCAGGATAAGCGGCATGCTTTCGTCAAGATGTTGACCCGCCCGGATGCCGTCGCTGCCAAACAGGGTATGGACACTCTCCAGGATCCCGCTGCGCAGTCCAAGGCGCGCCAGGTAAGGATGTTATTCTTGGAGTACCTACCTCACTCACTAACGATACTAGACGAGATGGGGCGTCGGCTTTGGTCCTCGTGACTGTAGTGATTACACCACGGGCATTAGTGTTGTTCCTATCTCTCGTCTTACCGATGCTGATCGCAAGTGGGCTTTGACCGCTGAGAATGGTGGAACAGGTGGCCGGCCTCTAGAAGGTGGCATGGTAATCGAGGAGCCTGACATTGAGATTGGCGCAGGTGTTTCTTCAAAAGGTACGTGTACCAATTTCTCACTTGTTGCTCGACTAACGGGACATAGCCATCAGCCGACGTGTACCGACTGATGTCCCTCGTGGTGGTCGCGGAGGGTTCGGTAACCGAGGTGACTTTAATGCACGCGGAGACCATGGCGGACGTGGTAATCCCAACGGACGAAATGACTTCGGTGACCGTGCAGATTTTGGGCGCAACGATTTCGCTGGTGGGCGTGGTGGTTTCGACAACAACGGTCCGGCCAAGTTCCGCAAGCAAGACCATCGTGCCGTCAACGACCCACGACACATTTCGCCCCGACCTGAGCAAGGAGTCGCTGTCCCACCTGCAGTTCCTGGCTTTGGATTCCAGCTGCCAGGGTTTTCATGACTCCCACCGAGATGACTTGCTTTCAACACATTGATTGTGCCGGCACTTTGATCTAAATCGCTTTTCTGTACACAACTATTTTCCAACCGACTAGCCTGCCAGAGGTGGTAGTCTGTCAATACGGGTCTTTCTGGCTTTTGTCTATTACAAATACGTTCCGAGCATCATCGGAAATGTGGTAAAGCGCATCCACGGTGGACTTCTATCTTTCCCAGTTCAAGAGTATGGCGAGGCGTTGCTGCTGCGATTGCGTCTATTGGTTTTCCAATCCAGCGCTGGCACACGTTGGGAGCGAAGACATCTCGACGGTTTCTCAAATCCACCAGTCAAATGTACCACTACATTAGTTTACATTCACGCTTCGGCGGTATATCTCTAGTATATCCACCCTGGTCACTGGTCTTGTAATGAAAATACGACTTTCCATCTTCGCCCAGCTTTCCTCCTGTGCATTCGCATTTGATACTGACGCATGTTCAACCCACACGTATACAACAGGGATGTGGCGGCCAGCAAGTAAGGATAGTCAAGCAATCTGGCAGGCAAGGGCCTTTGTAAGTTGGCATTGCACGACTCTAGACGTCGAATGGAAACAATGCATCCCACTGACAGGGCTTCTGTGAATGGACATGGTGATATCTTTTCTTGATAAGTTGTACAACATTATATATATCTACTGGGTTTCCTGTGTAAGACCTACTGCCTCATCTTCAAAGAAGGCTCTACTTCCTCTTGGTAGCACCGCTCTTCTTCTGACTACCCGTCGCCTGTGCTTCCGCCTTCTCCTTCTGCACCTTCTCTAGCTTGTCGGCGTCAGGCACTTTCAAGCTCTTATCGCCACCAGGATGCGCAGCCAGTGGCTTGTTGGCATCCTTTTCCTCGACCTCCTCCTCATCACCACCCTGTCCAAATTCGTTGATACGGTTGTAGTCGACCTTGTACTTCCAAGTCTGGAACAGGTAAACGAAGAAAATGACGTCGTCACGGAGAGTAGCCAGACGGTGCAGAGTGGGCATCTTGATGGTGAAAGCGAAGAGGTCATCGATGAATGTGTTGAGGAACTTGTATGTCATGGCGCGTCCGGGCATGTGGGCAACGGACTGCAGACGGTAGTTGATGTAGAGAGCGGGGACCATCATGAGGAAGCCGTAGGCGTAGACGGAGCCGACAAGGGTGGTGATGATGAAGGAGTACCACGACTTGTGTGTTTCGTACATGAGAGAGTAAATCGCATATGCGATGAGGAGAGGTACGGCGACCATGTAGAGGTACTTGAATGCAATGGCGTCGTACTCTTCTGTCTTTTTCTCCGTGTCAGAGAGGACGTGCTTGTCCTCGAACACGATGGTATACGGGAGCAGAGAGCCCGGCGCAGTTTGGCGGATGCGCACATTGACTGACTTGGTAATCTTCCATGCTTCGATTGCCATGCCCATACCCTGACCAAAGAGGATCATGTAGGACGTATTCTCATTGTTATCGATGAGGTAGAGGAAGATGACGGCCTGCATGAAGACGTTTGCGAGTATGGTACGGACTGAAGTTCCAACATTGTCTTTCTTCTTGCGCCAATGCTGAACGTCGTTCTTGAAAGCGAGCATCTCGAAGATCATGTGGAAGACAGAGACGACTGCGGTGATGGCGAGTAGGTATGAGTTGCTGTCAATGAGGATCTCTTTGAACATTTCCATCTCAGAGCCATCGCCGCCTCCAGGGGTGGATTGACCCGCAGCGGCAGCCCTGGCGTTGGCATTGAGGTTCTCGTCGACTGCTGCGAAGATGTTGTACTTCCAGTGGGCAAGGTTGTTGAGCTTCACGTTGAGCGGGAGGGTTGTGACAGTGTCATTCAGCTCAATCATGTGCTTCTTGAGCTGCCAGAAAGTGTTTGTGAAGACAATGGGATAGTACCAGCTGTGCTGACCAGTCGCATCTCGCGCACCGGTAGCCTCAAGGGTAATGAACCTCCTTGGGCCGGGATGCATGGTGGCGTACTGCATGGTGCCCGCGTCGGGGATCAAGGAGACGGTGAAGTTGGGATGATAGTAAGAAGCTACAATCTTTGGCGCATTCTTCTCTTCCTCGGTCTCGACGGCATCTCTTTCCGGCATGTCGCTCAGCAGGTTCCTTGTCTTGGCGATCTTCTTCTTGGGCTGGTATTGGGACAGTGGGCGGATGAAGTGATAGGCCTTGCTAGTGTCGTAGCCTGGCTGCGCGGGATCGAGCACACTGCCGCTCTGGGCCACATAGAAGTGGGCAAGTAGAGTGGCATTGTGTTGCACCTCGCGCGGAACTTTGAACTCGGTCTGGATCTCTCTAGTGTCCTTGTAATCCCCAAACTTGAAGTTCTTCTCGTCAATCAACAGCGATTCCTTGGGCATCGACTTGAGCGGGGGCATGGCGACTGACGAGGAGATGTACATGGCGATGTCCATCTCGATGCCAGCAGGCCACATGGGCGCAACGGCGTACGGGACAGGGCTCCACTGAGCACCGGTGTCGAGAGATTGTGGGCGCTGTTCCCACGCGGGGATCACGACATTCCCAGACGGCTTGACAGCGGCGACAGCGCCAGTTTGCGCGGCATCGTTGACAGCGGGGGTCGTCTGAGGGGCCTTTGGCATGAGATACTTCATGCCACCCTGGATAAGCATGAAGATGCCTACGCTTTGCGCGATCGACTTGAGGAGCTGTGAAGAAGGCGTTAGCTGCTTGTCCCAGAGTGGAGGGGCTTTGTTCGCGACATACACTCTTGCCCTCCTCGGGCGGGGCGGCGGCTGCTTGTGCCTCTGGCATAGTGGCAACGTGCGGAATAGGACTTCCGTCTTGAGCAGCTTGCTAGGTGGAGGAGTAGGAGGAGGAGGATAAACTCGCGATGAAGTCTGAACAGATAACCTGGAGACTTTCCGAGGAACTGGCGCTTCCCAGAGGTCCGTGCCTGCCTATCCCCGGCTCAGGGTCTAGCCACATGGGCCAGCGAGATGCCGGCCCAGGTGGCAGTGACGACATGCAGCTTACCGAACTGCATGTTCCCTTTAGAGTTTACCGCTCTCCAGGTGATTGCAGCCATGAGTCGTCGAGGGCATTGGTTGCGCCTTGGGAATGCGACTGTTGCCTGAATCCTTACTTCTTTGAGTTGTTCTCTACTGTACAGCCTTGTACCACTGCCCCTCACCCTCCCCAACGCTTCATTTGCCTCTGACAGCTCTCGTTCCGATACTAGTTTTCTGATTCCGAACACTTATCAACCACTCACTCGACATGGCAAACGACGACGCTACAGCCAGCAATGGCTCTACTAACCAACCCGTGGTCGCCGTCTTGTACGTCGAACAAGAAAGAGCCAGCTAGTGCATCTGTCCACTGACCGCGATGCAGTTGCGGCGCCTCGAGCGGTACATCACCAGTCCACATGGAGGCAGCAAGGTCGCTGGCGCATGCCCTCCACAAAGCAAACACCAAGCTCGTATACGGTGGCGGCACTGTTGGCCTCATGGGCGAGGTAGCACGCACCCTCGTCTCGCTGTCCGGCCCCGATTCGGTTCACGGCATCATCCCCGCCGCTCTCACTCGACTCGAGCAAGTAAGTCGTGACTGTAAAAAATGCTTGTGAAACGTACACTAACTCGCCGTCTTCACCTTTGAGCAGAATCACGACCCGGCCAATCCTGGCGGCCACTCCATCGACTCAGCAATATACGGACGCACTACTGTTGTCAAAGACATGCACACGCGAAAGCAGATGATGGCTCAGGAAGTCGTCAAGGGGGGACCAGGAGGCGGCTTTGTCGCTCTGCCTGGAGGCTACGGGACGTTTGAGGAGTTGATGGAAGTCACTACTTGGAACCAGCTGGGCATCCACAGCATGCCTGTGATCGTCTACAACGTGGATGGCTACTGGAGCGGACTTATCGAATGGGTCAAGAACGCTGTGACCAACGGCTTCATTGCGCCCACCAATGCCGGGATTCTCTCCGAGGCTCTTAGCGCTGATGAGGTGTTGACATGTCTAAAGGAGTATGAAAATGCGCCTGGACGGTTCAACCTGACCTGGGAGGAGCAGTAACAGAATGTGTTACGAAACTAGATGGGGGCCTCAGCATTCCGCTCACCATTAGCTAGAGCGCAGCCGTATCTTGCAGAAGACCGGTTGGTCACGACTGCACTCTCTCCTCTGGCCAAAAGGACGGATAGGCATATGTATGAGCATGCCACACGTGAGTCAAGATGCAGGTGTTTTCAGCAACGGATGGAGAACAGATCGTCAAGGTACGTCTGCGCGAGGTAATCAAAGGAAAATGAAGAGAGTTCTTATTTCCGCCATTAGATGCACGTCAGTAGATCCAGATCAGCCCGCGTCCTAGACTGCAAAGCAATCCTTTCCATGCAGAATCTACCAACAAGTTTAGTATCATCCGAGTGCCCACGTAAGCTAACGAGACATCGGCAAAGTTCTCGTGCTGCCCGGATCAACTTATCGTCGGTAATAACGTCGTGTGGCCGAACCGGTTAGGTTACGTACACTATACAGCATGGTACTGGTTCTGTACGAAGCGTCTAAGCTTTTTGAGGCAGGAGCAAAACCAATGTCAGACGCGCGAGCCGCTTTGATTCGATAACACCCGCTCAAGTCGAGATAGTGACCTCAACGCGCATGCGACAAGCTTTTACAAGCCTTTTCCAAGACTGCTTAAATACACCAGGGCATGTCACTCCTGTACTTCCTCCATTGTTCTTGCAATTTGTTTGCGCCTATCACGATGCTTACCAAGTCAGTAGTAACGTCTTTGTTGGCGCTCTCAAGCCTCACCTTGCAAGTTACTGCTGTTTCCCATAAGCAATGGAGCAAGCGGAGCGATCATCTGTACCTACCGAAAGAGACTAGCGACTACAAGACTGCCACAGCTCCGAACAACGTCACCATTCGATACAAGAACCCTGGTATCTGTGAGACTACTCCAGGTGTGGACAGCTACTCCGGATATGTAGATCTGACACCAGACGTACGTACCGTTATCACACACAGCTTCGAGGTCTGCTTCTAACATCGTGTAAGTCCATGTTTTCTTCTGGTTCTTCGAGTCTCGCAACAACCCTGCATCCGACCCATTCACTCTGTGGTTGAATGGAGGACCTGGCTCAGATTCGCTCATCGGTCTGTTCGAGGAGAACGGACCTTGTATGATCGACGACAACCTCACAGCAGTATACAACCCCTACAGCTGGAATAATGTCTCGAATATGCTGTACATCTCGCAGCCTGTCGGAACAGGTTTCAGCTACCAGAAACAGGGTGTAGGAAGTTTCAATCCATTCTCTGAAGACTTTCATTACAACTCTAGCGAGTGGCCTGCTACGGGTCGGTGGCCATTGTACGTAATACCTCTGTACGAACTACGCGTGACACAGATACTGACTTCGTACATCGATCTTTAGATTGGAACCGCTAAACACCGGCACAATTGACACTACTGACCTTGCTGCAGTTGCTGTATGGGTAAGTCAAGTCTTTACATCGAATGCCAGTCGCTTGAGCTAATATCGCTCGAAACACGCAGCACGTCTTCCAGGCACTTTTGGCTACTGTTCCCAAATTCGATGCGAAGATTGGGGACTTGAATGCAGCAAGAGAATTCAACCTCTTCACCGAGTCATACGGTGGTCACTATGGCCCAGCCTTCTTCAGCTACTTTTACAACCAGAACTTGAAGATTGAGAACGGCAGCATGCCGGGTTATCCGCTCAACTTCAACTCGCTCGGCATAATCAACGGTATCATCGACGAGTCTATTCAGGCTGAACACTACCCTGAATTTGCTGTCAACAACACCTACGGCATCAAGGCGTACAACGATACCGTCTACTCGTACGCCAAGTTCGCGAACAACATGTTCAACGGCTGTCTCTACCAGATCGATCTCTGCCGAGCTGCTGCTGAAGGCAACACCACTTACTTCCACGCTGATGCAAAGATCACGGAGGCAGAGTTGACACCCGGTGAGATGCAGATCTGTAACGAAGCAGCAGACATGTGCCGTGATAACGTCGAATCACCCTACTACTACTATTCTGGTCGCGGAGTCTATGATATCCGACACACCTATGAAGACCCTACACCGCCTTCCAACTACCCCGGTTACCTTAACCTCGGAGAGGTACAAGATGCTCTAGGTGTCACGCTCAACTACTCTGGTAGCAATGGTATCTACTACGCATTCCAGAACACGGGAGACTTCATCTATCCGAACTTCAGACTTGATCTGGAGTACCTGCTCAGCCAGGATGTTCGAGTTAGTCTTGCGTATGGCGACGCTGACTACATCTGTAAGATTCACCGTCGTTCCAAACAGTATGAGATCTGCTAACACGATTAGGCAATTGGTTTGGTGGCGAAGCCATCAGTCTAGCAATAGAATACACTCATAGCGATGAGTTCCGTGCCGCAGGCTACGAAGCCATGGTTGTAGATGGCACAGAATATGGCGAGGTACGCCAATATGGCAATTTCAGCTTTGCGCGCGTCTATGAGTCTGGCCATGAGGTTCCTTACTACCAACGTAAGTGTCTTCGTCACCTTTGTTCCAACCAGTTTGGTCGTACCATATCATTCGCTAATATGGGATTCATAGCTGTTGCCGCGTTGGCTTACTTCAACCGTACCCTCTACCACTACGACATTGCAACAGGCGAGGAGAAGATTACTGCTAACTTGACCACGTCTGGTCCGGCGAACGCAACTCACACGAACTCGTTTGTGCCAATCACGTCGTCCTTCATTCAGGCTTTTCCTTCGCCTATCTACCCTGCGACCACGTTGGCCCATTGAACTGTGCCGCCCTATGCGAACTCAATGCAACTTGGGTACGGGTACAGGTGACATAGTCAAAGCTCTTCATGTAATGTGTATAGCAATCATGACGTATAATCAACACTATAGATGAATCATTGTGTCATCCAGAATGCAAGGTGTGAGATATAATTGTTGACATGGTTGACGAGTTCTAGTTTCCATGTGTGAGTAGTAAATTGTGTCAAACATGTTGAGAGGCTTCTGTTGCAATCTTGTGGAACATAGCCAAAGACACAAATGTGGGTCGATATCTCTTGTAAAACATGACTCGACTCGACGAATAGGACTGGGAAACGTCACGGAGATTCGGACATGAGCGACAAGAGAAGACTGCGATTAGAAGTTCTCAGATAGCGTGTATACCATGATGCGTTAGGATAGGCCCATGTGAACGCCAAACTCCATGCTAAATGCTGCAGATGTTCCAAAGGAGTTGTTTCACTTGGATGTCGTGGGGAGGGCGAACAAGTGGGGTTGCATGTTGATCTTGCACAAGCGCGCAACGCAGCCGGACAGCTGTAGGAGTGTCTGCACGCCTTCGAGGATGCGCATGTGGGTGAAGCCAATTTCCTGTTCCTTGTCAGCCATTGGGTATCGTCTGAGTCAACAGCAATTACCTTGATGAATTCCAGTTTCGCGTGCTCACTCAGTGTATCAATGGTCTTTGTGACTTTGAACATTGTGCTGATGATATCGTGGCATGAATATCCCAAATCCCAGAGCTCTTTCAACGATGCTAGAGCATCATCGATGCGCTGCTCGTGGCACGCCTTGATCATGGCTTGCACTTTGATGGGATGCGGGCTGTCGACCACTCTAAAGACATTGTCACCGTTTACGAAGCCGAAACCAGCGGATGTCGACTGCAGGTTATTGATGGCTTGTCGCATGTCTCCCTCGGCTGAGAATACGAGTGCCGCGATTCCATCGTCTGAGTATTTCACGTCCTCGGCTTCGCAAATCTGCATAATGCGGCGCACGACCTGCGCATCGGTGAGGCGCGCGTACCGGAGTATGGCACATCTCGACTGCAGGGGCTCGATAATCTTGTTCGACTGGTTGCAAGCGAATGCGAATCGTGTTGTTGCACTGTAGATTTCCATTGTCCTCCTCAGAGCTTGCTGTGCACCACTAGTCATGCTATCCGCCTCGTCGAGAATGACGAGCTTTTGCCTGCCTGGCGGAAGTGTGACTTTCTTCTGCGCGAAGCCCTTTATTCTGTTGCGTACGACGTCGATACCACGTTCGTCAGAGGCGTTGAGTTCGAGAACAGCCTCCTTGTAGGCATCACCGAGGAGTTGGCGGGCGAGACAGAGGATGGACGTTGTTTTGCCGATACCAGGCATGCCAGAGATGATCATGTGTGGCATGTTGCCGTCTTTGGCGATGATCTTGAGGCGCTCGATGGTTTCCGTGTTGCCGACGACATCGTCGAGGTAGACGGGACGGTATTTCTCTACCCTGGGTGCCCGTTAGTTTGGATGAGCTGAGAAGGGCAAGAGCGGCCAATTACCATGGCAGCTCGTAGTTGGCACCACCAGCAGCATTGGGGTTTGGTTTCACACCGTTGCTGGCAGCTGCTTTGGAAGATTCGGCCTTGGACATTTTGGGCTGTGGGTGTTGGTCTGGAGGGGTGACGCGAAACACGCGATGCTCTGCAAACGCGCTTTCACGGGTCGTCCATGTTGGGACTAGCGCTCACGTGCAGTAAGGATCGACCCACAGCTCATCGCCTTTCGCACTAAAGATAGGGCAAACGTGCGTGCGAGGATGCGACATACGTCACCCTCGCAGGAATTGTCGGTAGTACGACCAATTTACAACGGCATAGATTTCTCAAGTCGAGTGCCAGTGAACAGCGTGAATTCAACATGGACCATCGGCTCTTTTCTCCTTTACCTAGGAGCCGAGGGAGTCCCTTTTCGGGGCTCTCTGCTGCCGACGATGATGGTACGCTACATAGACACGATCCCCAGGTACCGATTTCCTGCAGGGGCGTGAGGTTTCAGCCTCAAACGTCTTTTTTTCCAAGGGCCACCGCGCTTTCAGGCGTCTCTCAACGACGCGGCATTTCTTGACTCCGGGCGCCTGGAAACATGGTCTGGAAGTTCATCAGCCGCTAGGCTACTGGACTATACCATAGTAATACATCGCAGCTTCTAGTAGCCTTTGGATGGACGAAGGCGTCAAGACACTGTGGTAGACCACGTGACGTGTGCGGCTGACGGAAGCACGGCCGAACCCGCGCAGCCTACAATCCACACAACACGACGTAGCTGTTGTGAAGCAGCATTTCCCGACGTTTACTCTTTGAGGCTGTGACAGTATAGGTATTGTTTGCGCAGTATTCGCCTACTACAGGTACTGACAAGGCGCATGCGATGCGATGCGATGCAGCGGCATGGCTTGTCGGATCGGCACCAAGCGCTTGGCCGGGCACAGGAAGCGGCGTTAAGGCGAATCGTCTCGCAGTCAAGGCACCGCCACGCCCTGCGCATTCTCCATCAGGGCACACACAAAGTCCTGTTGGTTGCAGGCTTTTAGCCCCGGAAATGTCGGCGGCTGCCCATGTTCGTTACGTGGGCAGCTGCACTAAGGCCACGGGATCCGTAACAATTCCAGACTTGACCTCATCATACGCGTCGTCATCCACAGGCTCGAACGCCCCCTTCGCCGACCAAAGTCTACCTGTCTGCGCCTCTGCTACATGCTGGCTTTATTCCTAGTCGCTCCCCAGTCATCCTTACCCTGTTGCCATTGTTTCCCTGCTGTCCACTGTTCCCGTGTGCTTGCACAGCGCTTCGTTTTCTGCGACTTCACTGCAATCTCAGACACGACGCATAACTCTCTTGTCTCAGCTCCGACCACTCGCGCGTCAGGTTTTACCAAGCCACACCAGGGATTGTTTGTCAACCGTGGTATACATCCACCACATAGCCCTGGCATCGCACCTCCAGGGACAGCATTATGAAGTACTCGACGTTCCTGGCGGCGCAATTGGCATCGTCGGCCGTGGCAGTGAGGCTTGCACCACGAGAGGTAAGTGCGACTCTTGGCACCCCAGCATTACAGTCCGAAGCGGGATCCTCCCGAAGTCCTTCCACTCCAGCGCATAGACGCACGCGTCGCCGTGAGTTGCAATGCTAACCTACACGTAGAATCCTCGAGTAGTGCGCCTAGATACTCAGCGCCGAAACGTCATCAACCCCGTCGCACACGACCAGCTACGAAGACGGCAAAACGTCGTCCAGGAGACACTGGACAATCTCGAGACGCTGTACTTCGCCAATGCAAGCTTAGGCACGCCCGAGCAAAAGTTCCGGTTACACATCGACACAGGCAGCAGCGATCTCTGGGTCAACTCGGTCAACTCGAATTTGTGCAGTCAAGGGGGCAACCAGTGCGGCGAATCTGGCACATACAACGCAAACGATTCGTCGACATACAACTACGTCAACGGCGCATTCAACATCTCATACGTGGACGGATCAGGCGCATCGGGAGACTATGCGACAGACGACTTCCGCCTCGGTGGACAAACAGTAAAGGATCTGCAGTTCGGTATCGGCTACGTATCAAGCTCACCAGAAGGCATCCTTGGAATTGGATACACCATCAACGAGGTTGCCGTAGGCCGCGCAGGACTGGACCCATACCCAAACTTGCCTCAGAAGTTGAAGGATGATGGCGCCATCAACGCAAACGCATACTCTCTCTGGCTGAACGATTTGGACGCATCCACTGGGAGCATTCTCTTCGGTGGCGTCGACACAGACAAGTACCAGGGCGAGCTCCAGACACTACCCATCATCCCCGACCAAGGACAGTATGCTGAGTTCATCATTGCCCTGACTGGAATGGGCCGCGATGGCAAGAATGGCTCCATCTTTGAGAACGACAACGTGCCCGTTCTACTCGACTCTGGGTCTTCGTTGATGTACTTGCCTGATAATGTCGCGAGCTCGCTATACCAAGCCTTTGACGCCCAATACGACGCTTCGCAGGGCGCTGCTTTCGTTGATTGTGATCTTGCAAACGAGCAAGGCTCGCTCGAATTCAACTTCTCTGGTGTCCAGATCTCCGTCCCGCTCAACGAGCTTGTCATAGTCGCTGCTGTTAGTCGTGGACGGCCCGTCTGTATCCTTGGTATTGGACCGGCCGGAAAATCGGTCGCCGTTCTTGGTGACACCTTCCTACGATCCGCATACGTTGTCTACGACCTTGAGAACAACGAAATTTCTCTCGCCCAGACCAACTTCAACGCTACGTCGGAGAACATTCAAGAAATCCAGCAAGGCTCTGACGGCGTACCCAACGCAACCTGTGTCGCTGGTGCGGTATCAACTGCAGCAGTCGGCACTGGCGGACCCAGAGTCAACAGCCCCAGCGTCACAGGTGGTGGCGGTGGAATTGAAACCTCCACTGGCGCTGCCATGCCTGTTGCAACTGCGAACCCATGGGTTGGTGGTGCAGCAATCGCCGGCGCAGGTATTTTGATAGGTTTCAACGGCTTTTGATGTGCACATCACAATTTTCCTAATACTTGTCCTGCTTAATGAACTTTTCTTACACATGCATACGTGCATCATTGGCGTTCTCAAGAGTGGTATGGCATTATAGCCTCTCGTTTTTCAAGGGGACTTGCATATTCGCCAACCTACCTGGAGTTAGGTATGGCGCCTGGAAGAGTGCATAGCATAAATGATGAATATTTTAGCGTTGTTCTTCTCCCAAAAACTTGTCTGTTCTTCGACCTAACTGTGATTGTAATGCTCTAACGTCAGGCTGGATGGTGACGACGCCTACCAGGACGCGTAGTGCTTGCCGCGTAATAGTTGCATTGTTCGGGAATCACTAAGTCGACAGCCGCGCATCGTCACCTGCATTGAGATCTAGAACGCCCTAATTGTTGTCCATTATTTCCACCAATAATTAAGCCCGCGTGCAATCGCCGCCCCATTACGGATTTCAAAGCGTTCCTCTCGGTTTGAGCTCCTCCTAAATGACTGCCAAAGGCGGCCATGGCCGCTGCATTCTGTCCATCCACCTAAAACAACGCACCACACTCTTGTACCTAATATTCCGACCTTCACCCTGATCAAGCCTCTCTAAGTCAGCCTAACTCCTCAACGTTGACAGCGTAGATGGTTCTTCCGATAACTATTCTGTTTCTCTGCTCGGTTGTCATGGTTGTAGATTGTACTTCAATTGCCCATCGTGTATGGGCTGCGTCCCGACCTCGTTTCTCCTTGGCCCGCTCGTCACATCTTTCTTAAAGTACTTGCTAATGTATCCTTCCTCGCCGCAAAGGTGGAACGGATCCAACAAGCCCTTAAGCACCCCCCTCTTTCTCCTCTTTTTCTCCATCCTCGCTGCTTCTAACTCGGCATCACTCATATCCCAGAACTGCGTCTTCTTGTCTCTCCCCACAGCCAAGCCCCAAAGGTCGAAGGGATCGAAGATGGTAATGATCCACGGCCTATCGTCGCCCCAGCCAGGCCCTTTCCGTTCGGTTACGCCATCGCGAGCCAGGAAGATGGAGTTTGAATGAGGCAGGCGCTTTCCAGGATGAAAGATGTTGAGCAGAGCAGTATTTAGTGCCATGATAACAGCTTCGAAGATCCAAAAGTACACTTCGTTCTGGTAGATGGAGGATTCCCAGCCGAGGATGTATTCGACGAGGCGGTATATGCAACGAATAGTAACAATGGCGGCGCTCACGTACATGACGTAGAGTACAACACGTAGGTCCTTCTTGAGTATTCCAGCCTTGTTGGCACGCCTGTGGAACTGCGCTGCAAGAAGCCCAAAAGCACCGAAGAGTGCTGCTTGGAGACACAGTGACGCAGTGACAAGGTCTGAGCCGAGCTGCCGTTCTGCATCTGTAGAGTTAGAGTTGGCCATGCGCCAAGCGCCCTGTCCAATAAGGACCTCACATACGCCATCGAGACCTATGAAGGTTGTTGCTACACGTCCAGGGTGAAGAGGCGCCAAGTAGGGAATATAATAGAGAAGCCGTGACAGTATGAAGTAGTTTATGAGGGCGTATACGGGAGGCCCGGACATGATCAACACAGTCGAAGCTATGAGATAAGCTAGATTGTCGTTGTGATAGGCACCGGCGAGTCGCACGGCGAAGCCGCTAATCATCAGGAGAGCGGCCCATGGAAGCAGTATTGTTGTTCGCCATGACCTATGCTTACTAGAAAATATCAGTATGATGAAACGGCGGAAGCCAAAGTATTTACATCGTCTGCCAGGCATGCAGCGTTCCAGAGATAAAGAAGATGACGATGAAGACGACTGTAGAGGTGCAGACACGAAGTTAGTGCATTTCTCGCATGCATTTCGTACAAGCGCAGCTTACCTGGTGCTGCTTTATTTGGTGCATAGTACCAGACGCTGCCAGGTGCATAATCTCCCATACCCATCTCGAGAGCTGGCGATTAGATCCAATAGGTATAACAGTGAGTGCGAAAGCTGAAAGATGGGGGTCAAACGTTGTATCCCAAAAATTAGGAGGCATGCGAAACAAGGCTTCAGAAAAACCTGAAGAGAAATGCTAACACATTGCCCTCTTCAAGACATCGTATACTACTTATCATTCATCGCATAAGACGTATGGCAGTATAGAATGGAGGGCGCAGACATCAGACCCCTCACGGAAAGACGAATGCGACGAATGCGAAAATCCATAGGCGCTCAAATGCAGCATCGACACAAGTCTGCAAGGCATAGCGCAGGGCTGAACGAGCCTGTTGGTCCACCGGGAGCAGGGTAAAGCGAGAAACAAGCCGCTGCTGACCGGTGATGAAATAGAGGTTGAGGGGCTTGCGCAGCGGCCACAGAAGAGACGGCCGCACGTGATGTTGTGGAGACCTTTACGCTTTCGCCGATTTTGGGCTAGTCACGCCTGGCGGTGAAGCCACCCAAAGCACAACGTTCATCTCGAGACGGCATCAATACCCGCGCACTCAAACAAACGTCACCTATCACGTAATCCGCCGTCAGACCCTATTTCTTGTCGTGCACATTTCATGAGTGTGGCTGGAAATGGTGCGCCAGCCCTGGGTGCCGCAGAGGATGGTTCTAGGCAGACTCAAGTTGAACCTACGGTGATGGACGGGCTATCAAGCTCCAAAGTGACGGGTATGTATGCACCCCTGCAACTTCACGACCCCTATGCTTAAGCTTCGCAGTCGAGTACCATGACCCTTCTGGAGTCTTTTCATTGATACAAGAGGACCTGGCTGCGCGCCTGCCCCTTCGTAATTTGCACTGGAAAGCTCCTACACGGCCACTAAGATCCATCGACTCTCTGCACGTTGATCTTGTGCCTAGTAAAGAATCAGCCCAGGCTGCTAGCACAGCCTCGTCGGCCCCAGCACCTGGTCAAGGTACGCTTATCAGGAATGTGGATAAGGTTGTCAGAGCGACTAACAAAGAGAAAGAGCGGCGGCATCAGATCCCGGGATTGCGTCAAACTCCTTATTTGAAGGTCTATCTGCTGAGGTGTGACGATTCAGAGACTTATAAGGCAACTGCACGGAAACAGGTCCGCGAGTGGGTAAAGGAACATACACCACCTTCTCAAAGTAGTACGGCAAATACACAGGAGAACCATGATGCATACGAATGGTTGATCCTACATGTGGTAGTACCTGAGACGCCAGCAGCAAGCCAGCCTCGTGGATCTTCTAGTACCACGACTGGCGAGAAGGAGAAGACTGGGGCAGCGTCTAGGTGGACGCGCGGAACGACCACCTTACTCGAGAAGCTTCGCGCTGACTTCAATGTCTCATCGAAATCGGCACCTGATCGCGTAGCTCAGATACGGGTGCCAAAAGAAAGAGTTCCACAACACATGCTTCCAGCTGCAGCGCCTGTCACGTCGCCTCCTGTCACTGAGAGCCCTCAGGAACAAGAGCGTGCTTGGGCTGATGTCATAGCTAAGTTCAAGGTGTTGATACTCCTCTCGTTTGACCTCAGGGTAAGTCAATACGAAGAGGACATCCGGAAGAATGACGCTCAGCGCTCGTTTCCTGGCTGGAACTTCAACACTTTCTTCATCTTGAAGGAGGGCTTGGCAAGAGGCTTCGAAAGCGTAGGCCTGGTCGAAGATGCTCTGCTCGGATATGATGAGCTTTCCATCGGCCTGGACAGCGTTATACGTGATCAGTCGAGTGAGAATGCACAAGGAAGTGTTTTACTCGGCTATTCAAATGATCTCTATCAGACAGCGGCCAAAATCGCGCAGCAGGACGGGAAGGATGAATCAGGATCGGCCATACATGACGACAGGCCGATCAATGCGCTGAAGAAAGACTATCGTGGTCTCATCCTCGCGAATAACATCTCGATCTTCGACTTCAGGCTGTACATCTTCGCCCGCCAGATGTTCTTGCTCTTGAGACTCGGAAATTCTGTCTCAGCACGTTCTGACCTCGCAGCTAAACTACAGCCCCGACCGAATGCCAGCATAATTCAGCGATCTACTGACGATAGCGCTATCGGTATGACGTCGGGTGGTCAAGCAAACGACTCGGAAGATCTTTTCTCCCTTGCTGAGCTCTGCTCTCGTGCACTGAACTTTATTACTTTTGCCGGACGGCTCTTGCGAGATGACCTTGTCAACGGGTGAGTTCAGTTGACGTCAGTCCGTTCGAAGTACTGATTTATGAGTTTAGTGCGAAAGCTCACGATACCACATTGCCCGACCATCTAATCGAGAACATTGTTCGTTCGTGGACATTCGCTGCGCTGGACCAAGTGCTGCGTGAAACTTCTACAGGGTCACTTCCTTTTACTAGGTTCTCGAGAGATTCATCAACCAGCTCTTCAGGCAAGAGTCTTTCCTTCGGCGGCCGCAACAAGGAACAAAAGATGAAAGTCTCGGAACCGAAGTCAATGGTCCATCCATCTCGGTCGACATCTCTCAACCATGGACGACCTGCGTCAGATATGCCATATGCACAGCCTGCAGCAAATGCCCAGGTTGTATTCGAGAACGGCCAATATCACGATCGACCAGCGCCGAATCAACAAAGCACGATTCCTTCCGCGAAGAATGGTTTGCAAGAACTGGCCGGTACCAGAGCACAACTACTTGCAATTCAGCGACGCCTGCTCGAACACGCGGGCAAGAGTATGGGTTGGAATATAGGCTGGAATGCTATCTTGGCGTCTCTTAATGCGAAAGAAGAGCTAGCAGACGTTAACTTGGAAGACGAGGAGGAAGAGGAGAGTGAGTCGAAGCAGGATGAGTCGAATGCCGAACCAAATACCGAAGCCTCGAAGCCACGTCTTGGAATATCCGCCGGAGCACTGGTCACCGCAATGCTATCCATCAGGCAATTCCGACAGTTCTACGAGGTTAGTATGATATCGCGATGTCAGACGTGTTTGCTAATGTTTCCAGACCTTGAGCGATCTAATTGTCAAGCACTACATGGCTGCAGGTCAGACCAAGTCAGCAGAAAGTGTACTTGGGGACCTAGCTGCCCTTAGGTTGTATGTCTCCTGGTCTCTGAGCTTCAACATGTTAGATGCTTACTTTATAATAGCGAGCTTGGTGATTTTGCCGCAGCCGCCATGTACTTCGGGCGTATGGCGTCGTATTTTGCAGAAAGCAGGTGGAACACGGTCGAGACAACCATGCTCAAGATGCACGCACGCTGTCTAAAGAAGCTCAATCGCAAGGACGAATACGTGCGAACGGTACTTGATCTCTTGGCCAAATCGGCGGCGAGCCGAATGGCGTTCAAAACTTCGGTCAAGCGCTCCAGCACGACCGATACCGCTGACGCGTCTCGTGACTGGCTAAACGATGATAAAGTCGATACTACTGATGTGTTTCACGAGCTTATCAGCTACTCGCAGCAGCTACCGTACGATGTTACGGTCCAAATGCCGAAATATTTCGGGGATATCACCGTAGAACCCTACGTTCGCCACTACGATGACAAGGACGGTTTCCAGTTACGCCTCCAGTTTAGACACCACCTTGAGGACGAGATTGAGATCCGAGCAGCTAAGATTCGCCTAGTCAGTGCGAATTCGAATCAAGCAAAAGATATATGGCTTGAGGAGACTGGAGCTATACAATTGAAGAGTGGGTTGAACCGCATGTGGATCGGCTGTAACGTGAACACGACTGGTCCGTATATGGTTGACAGAGTAGTCCTGGAAGCAAAGCGCATCGTCTTTGTGCACGAGCCTTTGCAGAAAGCTGAGGCGACGACACCCCTCGGCATCATCACCTCGGTCTCTGCGCATTCTCTCAAAGCGGCGAAGAAAGCCCGAATTCTGTGCTTCCCACGTAGCGAAGCGTTTCAAGCCAGGATATATCTCTCGCATTTTATTCACATCGACAAGCCGCGGCACATAGAGGTCGAGTGCTCAACTGGCTGGAATGAGATGACACGTGCAGAGGTTCGACTCAAGTCTGCCTCAGCCGGTTTACGGCTCCGGACGGCAAATGCAAGTGTGGCCGCTGGAGAGATCAAGATTGATGAGAGCAAGCCGACACCAGGCGTTATTGCTGTTGGAGGCATGCCAGCAAATTCCACAGCGACATTGAAGGTGCCCTACGATATGGAGACGATACTGCAAGATCTTACAGTCAAAATAGACGTTGACTACTTCACTGACGACGGTCAATTCCAGTACACCTCGACCTTTGTCATTCCTGTCGAGTTGCCTCTAGATGTCAATGTCCATGACCACTTCAAAAGTGAGTCATTGTTCTCGAAGTTCAACATCAAGACCGCCAATCACGTGCCACTGGAGCTCCTGGATGTTGCATTAGATGGATCAGAAGAATTCAATGTCCACGCGCCGAGACGTCCGAAGGAGTCGGTACATGTGTTCCCGAAGCAACCTGGCGCAGTCACGTACAAGATCACTAAGAAGGCGACGGACGTTGCGAGAAAACGACAGAGCCAGATTTCAACCACGGGTAGTCTATCATTGGCTGTTGAGTACCGATGCTTGAACGAAGATGTTCTCGACCGGGTGCGAAAGATGTTCACTGATGCTGTCGAGGCTAGCCCAGTGCATCGGCTGGCTCGTTTGCTTACCGATACATTCATCAACCGATTGGAGCAAGACATTCTTCCACACCAGTACGAAAAGATTGCGTTGCTGCAAAGGCTCGATCTGGGTGCATTCGAGGACGTTGGCTGGGCGGACTGTCTGGAAAGTCTGCCGCTCATCATTCGTGATGATACGCAGACCTGGTTGCAGAAGTGGCATGAAGTAAGTAGTGGTGCCTTTTACACGATATCAGATGCTAACACATTCTGGTAGAAGCACAGGACTATCCTGCTCACCAAGAACGATGCGTCAGACACGACGCAATATGCAACCGCCCTGCCATCGCCAAATCCACCCCGCCGGATGATTATCACAGTTTCGATTCCTCAGATCCACATCCTGCACACTGCATCTCTGTCCTTCAATTCACCCACCTCGTCTTCACAGTCGATTATTGCAACAGTTGGTCAGCCTCTCGTAACCACGTTGCGCATCTCGCATACGCGCCGCTGGGCCTCACCCTCCAGTTTGGTCTCTGCTGCAAACCTCGCTGAAGCTAGTGAGCCCATAGATTTCGTCTATACCATCGATGCAAACCCGGAAGTATGGCTCGTTGCCGGTCAACGACGCGTGCACTTTACCGCCAAGGAAGATGAAGAGCATCAATGGCCCATCATGCTCATTCCGCTCAAGGCTGGAAACACGCTATTGCCGAATGTGGATATACGGGCGAAGATTAAGCCGAAGGAAGAAGAGAAGGGAAAGTCAGGAATCGTAGAGGCGGATATATTGAACTGCGAGACCGATTATCTGAGTTATGGGGAGAATATCGTGGTCGCATCGGATGTGAGGAGTAGTACAGTAGGAATTGGGAATATGGGTGTGGGTAGTCCGAGGAGTGTTGTGTGGCTGGAGAGTAGTGGACAGCCAGTGTGGTAGTTGGGTGACGCCTTTGAGCACAAAAAAGAATGGTGACGAATGTCTGTAATCTTCTGCACCGTCTCGTGACGATTCATGTATTGGAAACGATCCGCCCGTGCTGGTTTGTGTGTTCCTTCTGATGTCCATGAATAACTGTACACAAGAAACGCTTCGGGGAGGCTTTTCGGTACCACGTAACCAGCGACAAACTCTCCCACCGATCCGCAAATACCTGCCAGGTTTCAGAGGACTCTTGAAGATGGAGTAATAATAAAAAATGTACGCTCTAGCAAAATATCTCTAAGAGACAAAAACATACAACAGCGGGGATTCGCCAGTGGTCACCCACCTGACTACTAATCCGCCGTTTACAAGCTTGAGTACCGCTGAGCGAACGGGAAGCGCTATAGTCTTGAAACTATGGTCGTATGTGAAAGAACTGGGCAACTAGTTTTGTTATGTTGTGGGCTAAATGTCGTGGCGCCTTACGTAGAATGCCAGATGCAGACTGTGTCAGGCGAGGCGCGTATATCACCGGAGAAAGACAAATGAGTAGCAGCGATGTTGTACGTTCCATATGTAATGAGATGGATTCTTCAAGCTGTTGTATCGTCTTGTCCAAGCATCCGTAGATGCACTTTTACCATAACTCCGGCGCTGAAGATGCAATGCAAGTATTTCCCTCTCCCGTATTCCTCTGCCCAACCCCGTGTCGCATTTGACACGTATGTGTGGTGCTCGTCTTCGCTTGTCCACCCTTAGTCCTTGGGCAGCATATCCTGCTCGCTACCATCCCTAGGCACGTAGTTGATGCCTGCGCTCTCGACCAGCCCAATCACGTCGTCTGGGAGGATGCCTTCAACTTGAGTGGCGTAGACACCGGGCTTGTAGCCTTCGAGGCGCTGGTATCTGGCCACCCAGCTCCTCGAGGTGTCGGCGACGGTAATGAGGCCTTCAAAGACTTGCGAGGTGCAGTCGTTGATCTGCTCAGGATTGCCAGCGAGTTCGAGGATCTCCTCGCAGTTCGGGCAGCCTTGGGTGAGGAACTGGTTCTGGGTGCGGACGATGGAGCAGACCATGCAGGCGCGCATGTTGCGCTGCTGGCCAGGCGGGATGTAGGCGCCGCCCTGGATCATGTCTTGTGCCATGTCGGGGTTTTCGGGGGTGCGAGTAGAGAGACGGGCGTGTGCAGACGCGTTGGCGCGCGACGATGTAGCAGATTTCTGGGGGCGAGGACGGCGCTGCTGCACAGGCTCTTGGTGGCGGTGTGGAGGCTGGTGGGCAGATGTGGACGTGGACGTGGGCGACTCGGAACTGGCAGGAAAGAGGGCGTCTGCAAGCGTGCTACTTTGTTCTACGGTTCCGGAAACTTGGCGAGGCTGGCGGCGCTCTTGCTCTGGCTCTGGCCCTGACCCGGCCGCTTTAGAGGGGTTTAGTGGCTCGCGTGAGGCTGCGGGATCGACATGCTCCAGCTCATGCGCAAAGTACGCATGCTCGTCTGCACTGCTGGTGCTTGGGGGAGCCGTGGTACTGGCCGGGGAACTGGCCGCGCGGGTGACTTCCTCGCCGTCGGAGCCAATGGTCTTGTACCTGTCCTCTCTGTTGGCCGTCTTGACCGTTGCGACGCCCTTGCGCGCCATGATGTCGAGCTGCGGGCCGAGGCCGCTGGTTGGTTGAGGCGCGTTGGCGGAGGCGTTAGTGGCCAGGCGAGGCGAGAGAGGGCGGGACCGAATTGCTCTGACAACTTTTGGCGGGCAGTGCGGGCGACCAGTTCACTCTCTTTTGCCTCTACGTCACTTTGTTTGTTCCGCCATCGGATTTTGCGCAGGCACGCAGCCTCCCTCTCCCGTCAACCCACACGTGCAGCAAGCCGTCGGCACCTTCTGCAACCACTCCCGCGTCTCTCGCATACCCCAGTTGGTTCCCCCACCCTCTCCGTATACACCATGGGCGCCCCGACCGACGAGGCCACCAAGCTCAAGGACCAGGGCAACAATGCCTTCAGGAACCAGGAATGGGACAAGGCCCTCGAGTTCTACACAAAGGCCATAGAAGCATACAACGCAGAACCCTCCTTCTACACCAACCGCGCACAGGTACCGCCGCCACCTGCTGCACAGCATACAAAGCCTCTGCTAACCCGCGCCCAGACATACATCAAGCTCGAGCAATACGGCTACGCCATACAAGATGCCGACACGGCAATCGAGCTGGACCCAAACAATGTCAAGGTACTGTTGGCGCAAACCCACTTGGTCGGCATGACGGCTTACCCCAGCACCACCAGGCATACTACCGCCGCGCCTCAGCCAACACGGCCATCCTCAAGCACCGCGAAGCACTCCGCGACTGGAAGCTCGTCGTCAAGAAAGCTCCCAACGATGCGAACGCGAAACTGCGCATGGCCGAGTGCGACAAGGTCGTCAAGCGAGACGCCTTCCTCAAGGCCATCCAAGTCGAAGATGCGCCATCGGCAGCCGAGGGGCTAGACCTCGAGCACATGGCCGTCGACCCCTCGTACGATGGCGCAAAGCTGGGCGACGAGATGACGCTCGACTTCATCGAGGACATGATTGAGAGGTTCAAGAACGGAAAGAAGCTAGCCAAGAAGTATGTCTACCAGATCATCATCGCCGTCATGGACATTGTCAAAAAGGAACCCACCATGGTCGAGCACGATGTTGCGGATGGTCACGAGATTACCGTCTGCGGAGACACCCACGGTAGGTTGAGCAACGAAATTCACAGACTTGCTGTGTACTGACGAGGCTAGGCCAATTCTTCGACCTCATGGAAATCTTCCGCCTCGCTGGCAAGCCCTCCGAAAAGCACGCGTTCCTCTTCAACGGCGACTTTGTTGACCGAGGTTCATGGTCTACTGAAATCGCCCTGCTCCTATACGCTTACAAGTGGCTATACCCCAACACCTTCTTCCTGAATCGCGGCAACCACGAGACGGACGACATGAACAGGATGTACGGTTTCGAGGGTGAATGCAGGGCCAAGTACACGGAGCGCGTTTTCAAGCTGTTCTCCGAGTCCTTCTCCGCGCTTCCTCTAGCGACCCTCATCGGCAAGAAGTACTTTGTGCTTCACGGTGGTCTGTTCTCGGATGACAAGATCACATTAGACGACGTAAGAAAGCTCGACCGATTCAAGCAGCGTCAACCGGGACAGTCTGGACTTATGATGGAGATGCTGTGGACCGACCCCCAAACCAATCCAGGCCGCGGACCCAGCAAGCGCGGTGTTGGTCTGCAGTTCGGCCCCGACATCACGAAGCGCTTCTGCGAGAACAACGGCCTCGAAGCCATCATCCGGTCACACGAAGTACGCATGGAGGGCTACGAAGTCGAGCACGACGGACGTTGTATCACGGTCTTCTCAGCGCCCAACTACTGCGACAGCACTCACAACAAGGGCGCTTTCATCAAGATTGGCCCCGACTATAAGCTCAAGTTCACTCAATTCGATGCTGTCGCGCATCCGAACATTAAGCCCATGGCATATGCATCAAGTGGCATGGCCGGCATGATCTAATAAGTTTGAGGTGAGTTGGTTCAGTCATTGTCGCAGCGATGCATACTTCGGTGTTCTTCGGCGCATCAGCATACTCGGAATCGGTTGGGGCTGTGTTTGATCTTTCAGGATTGATTGGGACGGAGCGTTGGTAAACGAATGTACTATAAAGTCTAAGAGAAGGCACGATTCCGAAGTCGATGTACAAGAGCAGCATCGAAATCACGATGAGAACAAAAGTTCACGAGTTAAAAAAAAAACCCCCCCCCCACCCCATGCGCGTTTGACACGCTATCACGGGTCGCGTGTGGTAGTTGCGTTGCCCCTCAGTCGCACGCGGCCCCACGTGTTGCATCCCAATGCGGCTAACTCTGTTGACAAACATGGTCCCTACTCCTTCCATCGCATCGCGTCCTACCAACCTGCTAACAAAGCGCCCTTTACGCCTCATCCTGCGGTAGATCCACGACGCCGGCACTCGGTCGCATTACTGACAACCCTTGTATCAGCAATGTAAAAGCCTATCCGTCTGCGCAATCATCATGTCGCCATACCAACAAATCTTCTCCACCAATGCCGTTCTGAGCGTCTGGCGCAACATTCGCCATACCAAAGACAACAATGATCTCCTCCTCGCATTCCAGTACCACCAAGAAGATGCCCGCGGCCAAAAGGGCAAGAAATATAGCAGGAGCAATACCGTGGACAGCACGCAAGAGATCGCAGATGGAAAGGCAATAGACAATGTCGGAAAGAGCATTGGCTTCGTCGTACCATGGCGGGCTATGCAGGCGCAAAGACGAGAACTGAAGGAAAAGGAAAAAGAGCTCGCTGAAGCGCTCGTGGCCCTTGCTGGAGAGGTTGCATTTACTGGTATGTGTCCAACGACCAGTGACTTGTGAAGCATGTCCAGATTGGCGCATATGCTGACATGCAACCATCAGACCTTTCTTCGACCCTCCAATGTTCTCTCACGCAGAACCCGCTTATCCAAATCCGTCACCTTGCCGCTGGCCTTTCGCGCCAAATGTCAAAGATTGAAATACAAATGGCCGACAATGCCCCTTTTGCACATGGAAAGAATATATACACCGGGGGCGAGATAGCGCAACGATTCCTTCCACCGATCCAGACACTCTTCGAACAGCGGCCTGTACCACAACGCATGATCTTCGAGCTGTTGATGGAACTGAAAGACTTGATCTACATGGGCATGGCCGGCTGCGAGAAGGAAGTACTAGAGTGGGAGGTGGACGGAGCTGCAATCGGAGCGCTTGAGGAGCTGGACGACGCAATGGTTCGAGCAGTCACACCAATGATGCCTGCCCTTGAACCCGAGCAACGAAAAGAGCCGGAAACCGGACCCAGGCGCATACTCAGGCGCAAAGCCTCGAGTCTCATATCAAACTCTCTTGTAGTCCAACAACCAGTGTCGTTCCTCCTTGCAGCACCAGACGAACTCCTTTATAGCCTCGAATCGCTCGAAACGACAGCCCTCGCGCTTACCCATCTACCTCTTCCCATATCCGATCTTTGCGCGCACGCTGTCATCACTTTCCGTCGTCTTGCGCCTCGGCAGATGCTCACAGACTTTTCACAACAAAAGAAGCGAAGAGCGGGGCGTTGTGCTGAATACGCACGTTGTATGAAGTGGGCTGGCACGCAGTGGCGGCAAAACGGAGGCTGCAGAAGAGGTTGCAAGAATGAGGACGAAGACCCTGAAAATCTCCCTAGTTGGCATAGGAGTAGTCGCTGGTTCGACGAGAAGGGCAGTGGAACATTCATGGTTGGCGGAGGAAGGGCGACACCAAAAGACGATGGTTTTGGAGTCGTCAAGATGACGCCTTCGTAGGACAAGACGGTGGGATCTTGACGCTTTCTTTGTATGAAGTGTTGGATGCACACGTACGATGGACGGTTTTGTACGATAATCGGCGCAGTGATACCCTTTTGTGTTCTTTTGGTATATGTTGGAAATAGCTGGTTCTGCTGTGAATATAGTGGTTTCGATATACTCCCTAGACGAGAAAGCATGCTTTGACATCTTGTGATCATGATGGGAAAGATAATATTCAGGTAGATCTATGAAATTGAGAAGAACGTCCACTAGAGTATTTTTGCAGCGCAAGTTGCACCCCACGAATAAAAACAACGAATGGGGACAAGCCCTCCGCCAACTCGTAATCACGATTGTCAGATAGATATATATGGATACCATGCGAGACGTTTGTTTATTCTGCAAGCAGGAACAAAACACGGAACACCATCTATCATCTATGTAGTACAAGGGTTCATATAGAACACCATGCTTGGCTAATGAGGTAGTTTTGGGGCATGGAATCAGGTCTTCTGCCACAGGCTTGCACCATCTGAACAATCCCAGTCTTGTTATCGCGAATTTGTATTTCTGGGAAAGCCTTGGATGTCTTAGTGTAGGCTTTTAACTAGCGAATCTCTTCAAGATTGTCGGTACCATGACCAGATTTCGACCCGCACGAGCCGTCATCTCGGTGCTTGGAAGTTCACAAGAAATTCTTGAGTTGCTGGTGCGATGTCTGAAACCTCTCTGTCTCTGAGTTCCCAATTTCATAGCCATGAGGTTCTCTGGTTACGGCGTCTGAGATGACAACACCACAGTCACCCCATTCGAAGGCAGAATCTAACACAATCTGAACGACCTTCGAATAATATTTGCACTGTCTGGCAATCGCATGCATGTTACTCTACAGGCAACTGTCCAGCAGTAGAGCCACGGATATTGTGGGCCAACATGCTCATACTTTAGAGTTGAGGTTGCCTTGAGATTGCTTCTGAGCGGAAATTTTCAAGAGATGGACGTGGATGCTATTAATCCTGATTATCCAAGATGTCAACTCTCGCTAGTGTATCAGATCAATTCCTTCACGACCTGGTTGCCCCACCAAGCTGGAGCTCTGTTATTTCCCGAGTCAGATGGTAAAATGAAACAATAGTCATCAGAGAAGCAGCGAGCAGACTCGACTCATGAATAGCGATAAGCCTTGGCCTCGTCTTGGGGCTGGTACAAAGTGTTGAGGGTGCCGTGCAGGTACACAAAGCGTACCATGCAGAAGCAGACTCGCCACAGCGCCAAGACACGTCGACTAAATAGGAAGGCTGGACATCCATGCACCTAAGAATTCTGCGTGGCGCAACTCGGCAAGCTGGAGGAAACTAGGAGCGGCAAGATCTGCTGGGTGAAATTCTAGTGAGTCGCGCAGTGGGACTTGTACATTAGCGTATCAAAGCCAGGGTCCAGAATTCCGGGTCCCCGTCCCAGTTGTGGGAAAAGAGCTACAGTACGCGAACTCCACTCCATCTCGCTGCAGTTGCCCCACAGAGGCGAATTGATGTAATGTTTGCGAAGAGAGTGGGTACGGAGCATGGAATTTGTTCTTGAAATTCCGTCTTGCAACGCAAAGCCAGAGAGGGCTGCAGGGCTCACTTGATAGTGCATGCCACATACCCAACAAAGTTCGTGTTGAGGAGGCATAGCGTGAAGATAAGGCTGCAGACGCAGCGACGCATCTCGGCACGGTGTCACCGACAATGATACGACTATCATAATGACGTCATCCGTGTCCGCGGGTGCTCCTACGCTGTGAGGGTTTAGGAAGGCGCCCACATAGGGACCAACACAAGTTGCTTGCTCAACTGCTTGCAGTACGTGGGTTGCAAGGTGACCAAATGTGCAAACTTGACGGTGTTCAATCAACGCCATGCGCATATGGAAACAATGTAAAGGGTCAAAAATGCTATGATTAAAATGCTATGTAAAAACGCTCGCTATAACACTTTCTTTTTTGATGTCAACGCCAGTGCTGTAAAGATCCCAACATCTATCATCTATATGCTTCGCATGAACCAATCCAAAAGACGCAAAGTCTAGTAAGGCAACCAACGCTTGTCGCCCCCGGGGTATCTCTATTCTCCAAACACGTTTAAGTGTACTTCTCAATCATAGCCAAAGCACCCTCGCGCTCCAAGCCCTCCAATGCAGCCTTGAGCTCAGAAACGAAGCGCTCGTCTCCACGGAGATCGTTACCGAAGAGAGTCTTGATCTCGAGCTGAGCCAGGGGGCCCTCTGCGGCCTTGGCCTGGAGCTCCTCGACCATGGGGTCGTCAACCTTGAAGGCCTTGCCGGCGTCGTCAATTCCGCTGTTGTAGCGGAACCAAGCGGCAGCTACGAGGGTCAGGCGGCGGAGAGGGCCCTTGGCGATGATCTGCTCAGCGATGCTAGGCATGATGAACTGGGGGATCTTGCCACTGCCACCGAGGCAGATACGGGGAAGCTCGTCCTTGAGGGTGGGGTTGGAGAAGCGGCCCAGGAGGGTGTTGCAGTAGTCGTCGACGCTGACACCGGGGATCTGGGGAAGAAGGGGCTTGACCTCTTGGTGCATCATGTTGATGACGAATTGGCGGTAGACAGGGTGGCTGATAACTTCGTGGATGTAGGTGAATCCTGCAAGCTGGCCGGCGTATCCCATAGCGGAGTGGCTGCCGTTAAGCAGACGTAGCTTGATCATCTCATACTCCTCAACCTTGTGTACATCAGGCACGATCTGGACACCGGCCTTCTCAAAGGGAGGGCGGCCGTCAACAAACTTGTCCTCGAGAACCCACTGGTGGAAGGGCTCGGTGACAACGGGCCAAGCGTCCTCGACGCCAAAGTTCTCGGCGAGGCTGACCTTGTCCTCGTCGTTGGTGCGGGGAGTGATGCGGTCAACCATGGAGTTGGGGAAAGCGCCGTTGTTGGCAATCCAGTCGGCAACCTCGGGGTTCTGGTGGCGAGCAAAGGCGACCAACATGTTCCGGCTGATATCACCGTTCTTCTGCATGTTGTCGCAGGACAGAACAGTGAATGGTCGCAGACCGGCGGCATGGCGCCTCTCCATAGCGGCGTAGAGGTAGCCGAAGACGGTCCGTGGCGGCTGCTCACCGGCCAGATCGGCGGCGACATCAGGGTGGTCGGTCTGGAGCTGGTGGGTGTTCTCGTTCATGTAGTACCCGCTCTCGGTGACAGTCATGGAAACAATGTGAGTATCGGGGTGGGCCATCTTGGCGATGACAGCCTCGCTGCTGTCAGGAGCAAAGAGGTAGTCGGTGATGCTACCGCAGACACGGGCGGTGGTGCCCTCGGCAGCACGCTCGATGATGGTGTAGAGGTTGTCTTGAGGCTTCAGGGCATCGCGCATGGGAGCAGCAAATGGCTGAAGGTCAACACCGCAGATAGACCAGTCCTGGACGTTGAATTGCTCAAGAAGAGTGTCGACGTAGGCTGCAAGATGGGCCCTGTGGAAACCACCAACACCGACGTGGACAATGCCTTGCTTGACACCCTCACGCTTGTAAGTGGGAACGGTGACATTCTGGAGTTGCGAGAGGTTCTTGCTGTTGAGCTTCAGGGGAGCCGCTGGTGTCTGGCGCTGCGCTGTGGCAGCAGTTCCAGCGGTGAACTTGTCCTCCTTGCGTTGGGAGAATGCTCTAGGAGGTGCGTTGTAGACATTGTTGCTCTCCTGTGTCCGGCGGACGGCCTCGGAGCTCTGGAACCTGACGGCAGCAGGGCGCGAGGGTCTGGTGGACTGGAAGACGGCGCGAGCGCGGGCAGCGCGCAGCAGGTTCCTGGGTACTTGGGGAGGCATGTTGAACAAGGTAAGATGGGAATATGAATACAGGAAGACAGGAATACGTGGATGGAAGAAAGCAGAGGACGTGGTGTTCAAGTATTTATAAAGCAGCAGCTCAATCCTTTTTGTGGGCACATGCGTAGAAGCTTGAGCATGGAGCCCCAAAAAAAAGTCGGTTTAGGGCCCCTATTTTTTCGGAGGGTCTAGACATGGTGGATTATGAGTCGGGAGTCACAAGCTGATAGCCTGTGCTTTGGGAAACGTGGGTGGGCAAAAGGAGGCTGCGGCTTGCATTGTGTTGTGTACGTCGCGGGATGGTGGTGCGTGCCAAAACGCCTAGACTGAGCCGCAACACTTGGGCGACTTGACGATACCTCGAATAGATTCAAACTTTTTCTGCCCTGACGCGTCTCTACACAAGACCCAGTTTTTAGCCTGGACAGGGGTTTCAGACTCTGCGCTCCCGCTTCCGCTCGCAGTTTGGAGGAGCCACAATTGCGCCGTAGTGCACTGTTGCAGGGCGATTTTGTGCGATGTGCACAACTATTGCGTGCTAGGTCAAGGCATGTCCAAGGGACTACTGGAAAAACGCTGTGGCGTGCGACGACCGTCCACCGTCCACCGTCCATCGTCCACCACACCGAACCTCACCGCCGTCGGCTCTGCGTGGGGGGTGCGGTCCGCCAGGAACACCGAAGCTTACAATGCACCTCGGCTGCATCGCCGACGCAAGGCTTGCATCGACCTGACCGCGTTTTCCCCCCTCTTGGCAATACATGCGGAAAATCCCCCCCAAATGTCCATCGTGGCGACTACATGCCGCGTGGCCTCAGCTGTTCACGTTTGTTATCTATGCGCCTGGGGAAAGCGTGCGGGTGACGGGGTCGAAGCTCGGGGCTTGGGGTTATTCCGACGCATACGCGAATTAGTGATACCAAGTGGACCTCCATCGTATCCATGATGAGACGGGCCATCCGGTCGCTTTCTCGCTTTCTCGCTTCCTCTCATCCTCGCTCCTCGCTCCTCGCCTCCTCGTTTCCAGATTCTTCCATTCTGGATCCACCCATGACTCGTTCACCGACTTGTCCTTGTTGCGAGGATCCTGTCCAACGGCCACCAAAACGATCTGCAACCTGCAGCTGAGCCTCATGCACGCTGTTGCAGCACGGCACATCATCCCCGCCATAGCTCTGTGTTGCAGCTATCAGATCGTCCCTAGCTTTAGCCCTAAACATACCGACCGCCCAACGGAACTTTGTTAGCTTTTCCGCGCTACCTGTTCCGCATCAGTAGCGTCTCAACTGCCAGCGGTAGTACTGCTTTGGCACAATCCGAAAGGCCCACGGATGGCGACTTGGAGACGTGGGGATGCGAGAACCCTGCAAACCGCTCCTAATCTCCACCGGAAATCGCAACTTCACAAACAGGCCCGAAGATAAGCCTCATGGCAATCCACGCCCGCGGTCCGGGCTGTCATGGTTATTGGCGGTTCCACATACCCCATTTCCTCGACGCAACAAGTAGCGATTCCTGAACCTGCCTCCCGGGCAGCCACCATGAGAATCAGCTGGTCCATGCCATGGGGGTTGGTCCGGAGAATACCTCTGCCACTGCGGGAGAAGAGTTCGATACGTGCTTAGTGTCCCGCTAAGCCCCATGTCAGCAGAGTACTCATTTACTTTTGGCCGGCTCATGGCCTCGTGACGGCTTCGGGGCAGGTGGTATCAGCGCGGAAGTGCCCGTTCACGAATCATATGACTGATACATTGAAACGTGGGCAGTAGGCCGTGGAGTGAGCCGTAACTCTTCATGACGTTGCTTTGATGCGTACACGATGTGTTTTGTGTTTTTGCTTTGTTGAACATTCAAGGTTTCTTGGAGGAAAGCTAACCCACCCCACGAGTACGTGTAGGATATCGAACCATCTTGGCGGCGCTACTGATGACCGTGCTAACCTCATTCAGGTCAACGTGTTTGGGCTCGAAGAGATGGAATTGGGTAAGAAGGGGTTGATAATCATTACTTCTAATCGGTGCATTCAGCAAACACTGTTTACGATGTTGACGAGGTCATACTCCTTTATGGCTGAGCGATTGTACTCATTGGTATCTAGGTAGACTCGCAAGCGTGACAGGCCCTAGTACCGTTGTACTACCTACTCAAAACAACTACTAGTGTGCAGGTCCAGCGCAGCATGCTCTGCCACGTTCACCGATAAACATCCTTAGGATCATTCCGAAAAAAACTTTCTGCATCTACTCATACCGCGGAGTTCCGTATCCCGAGACCGGCTCCTGCCTCCGGACTCGCTGCAAAGCCGCCCGGGCACCAAGGATTGTGTCCCACGGTACCATCGTCCAAAATCTCCGCATCCGTAGATGATCTGATTCAAAGAGCCAATAGACCGCTGCCCGCCTCTGATCGCTGCTAATACCCGTTTGATCACCTCCAGCAATTGTCTGGTTGGGCCGCACGGATGGCAGTCGAGTCCAATAGTTGAATAGTCTGGGTAGGTACGATATGAAAAGTTGTTGATATCTTCACTGTGTACTGGTGCATACATTGAGAGGTACCTAAGAACAAAGTCTCGTCGTAGGCTGGACGGAGAATAGTCTTGGATCAGCTGCCGTAACAATACCTAGGTAAGTATGGTTGTAAGTCTCTGGGTTTATCTACTGCTCTTTCACTGCTGGAAATAGGACCATTGAGGGGTGCTGTAGCACCAGAGGGGGTTATTTCGTTGATGTTAGTACCGGCAAAGTAGGCACCTGAGACATTGAAAGGACTTCATGAGGAAAATTGTGGGTGAAATCTGGTGAGAGGCACGTTGCTTCGCTTTCAATAGCTCACGCTTTGTATACTGAGTTTCACTAATTCGCGGTACTGACACTCCTCGCAGCACAGAGGCAGTGTGCCTTGGATCTGACCGTACGAGATAGAGACGACACCACTCAGTGCTGTCACATCATAAAGCCGATGAAGAAGACTCACCGAGGCGCACAAGAAGACATTGAATCTTCTAGCAGGACCCATATCCACAATTCGCCAACTGGATATATCCAGATATGCTGTGATCAGATGATGGAGTAAATGATGCTGATATGCAGAGCACTCTGCATTTCCAGACTACCTCCAGTGACAGACTGACTGGCTCATAGCCTTGCATTGAATGCGATAATATGGGACGTGTAGTTTCTGAAAAGATCTCGGATATCTGGAAGTAGAGTTACTCCGCAAACTCGACGACACTGAGCTCGTTTCCGGTATGGTTGTGTGGATACATGGAATGCGCGAAGTGCACGCAAATAGCGGATGCTTGTGATATATAAACCGTTGGGAGATCTTTACGCTTACAAAGTACTGTCTCTTTAGTGTTGGTCAGAGTTCTAGTTCCTGGGTGTGCCTGAGCGACTGGAAGTAAGCCGTCAAGTCCCAATCGTAGGCATGACAAAGTCGACATGCTCATGCAATGTAATCTGCGTCAGACTACTTGTATTGGTAGTTGTAGTCGTCAGCGTCGAGCAGTCCACGGTCCTTTCAAGCTTGCCGACTATGGCTGAGAAATCGACGGAGTTGCGTCCTGTACCCCGGTAGCACCGGTCCTTGACGAACTTGACGAACGATAATAGATAAATAGTGCTTGATGGGGTATCGGGGTGCCGGTTGCATGAAACCAGCCGAGAGTGATCCCAGCAGTCAGTAACTAGGTAGTCTTCGGCCACGGCACAAACTCATGCGCGACTTGCTGAGTTGTCCAAAACTTGCCTGTTCAGTTCTTGAGTAAAACTTACAACCGACGAGAGGGGATACGTCTTGCCGAACTTGGGAGACTTGAGATCTAACATTTTATCGAGGAGATGGTTGGCTATCTTCTACGTTTTACTGCTTCGATCCAATATGGATAGGCTGCAACGCAACTCTTGGGCGCAAAACTGCTTCGTCTATGCAACCCGTAGCGCGAACTCTTCTACTGGAAGGTGTTTGATACAGTCCAGAAGGCAGCAGCTAGACAATCAAACCGAAGTGTGATTCACGCAGAAACACGCACGTTTACTGAGGTGGCTTGGAGGAATCATATGGTCTGTAAAACTTTGAACTTGCTGATATTTCTTGACCTAAAAAATAACAGCATGCAGGTGTAGCCTCGACGCCTTCGCATATATGGACCATGGTTGCGCGGCACAGCATGTAGCATAACCCTAGTTCTATATGAGAACTGCCGGAACAATTGTTTTGTTTCGTCGATGTTCATTTTTTGGGGCTGGACATAGTCAGTGTGTGTACATTATAGAGATGTACAGTAGTAAAAAAAAGAAGCACCCAGGCCTGTTTCATACTATGCATACTGGGAGATCTGACTGGTACGCATCTAAGAACATATCTCGTTAAGACTCATTCCGGAAGAAATAAAGGGTTCCTGAGATATCGTTCAGCCTCGTCACGCAGCGTCGGGGAAAGGACGATGGGATACATCTAGCCTTGCCTGGCCGAGGCAACGTGCCGGCAGAAGGGATGATATGTTCATTACAATAACACTATATACGGGCCGAGTATTGCTCTTTGGACGCCAAACAAGACATGGCAAATTAAGGCACCCATGCCAATGTGGACCATAGTTCAACAACATGGGCCCCAGCCTTGTTGCTTCCCCTTTCTACTCGCATCATTCAGGTTGACGCCCGCTCTATTCGCTCCACCTCCCGGGCCTTTGACTCCACTCCTCCGGTCGTTCAAATCGTACTTTCCAGCTTCTATGTTCTGGTATATTCTCTCTGCGACCTCCAAGAAGGCTCTTTCCACACCCTCTCCACTCTTGGCGCTAGTCTCGACATACTGCATGACGCCGTTTGCTTTACACCATTCCTCGGCCTCTTCTTTTGTGACTTGGCGCTTGTTGACGGCTTCGGAGTCGGTTACGGTGGACGAGCCCGCGAGATCGGACTTGTTGCCTACGAGCACTACTACGATGCCTTCCTCTGCGATTTGTCGCAAGTCGTGCAGCCATGACGTGGCGGAAAGAAAAGTGTTTTTCCGCGATATGTCGAATACGAGCAGCGCACCCGATGCGCCCCGGAAGTAACTCCTCGTGATGCTCTTGTATGTCTCTTGTCCTGCCGTGTCCCAAAGCGAAAGCTTCATGTGTTTTTGCTCCTGCTTCTGTTTCGACGGCGATACGGGCGCTTGCGGTTGTGAAGAGTTGGAGGGGTTGTTGATGCTCAGGGAAAGAGAGGCTGGTGGGCCGACGGGAACGATGCGCGATCCGAACTCTACGCCGATGGTCACGTCGTGGTGTGGTGAGAAGCGCCCTTCGCAAAGGCGGACTGTGAGCTGTGAGGCGTCAGCATGGAAGCCTTTGGATGGCAGGAATGGGTGTCGCATACACTTGATTTGCCACATCCTGAGTCGCCCAAGGACACAATCTTCGCTATGTAGTCCCACGGCTGAGCCATGATGGTGCGTGAGGCCGTGCGACGGGAATGCAAGTCGGCCTGAGGAGCACGCTTTATGTGACGATGACAGCAAAGGCAGCAGTTGTGTTGGAAGACGGCAAATTTTATTCCAAGGGTATGCAAGATAAGGCGGCGGGCAGGCGTAAATTCTGTGTGGGTATGGGTATGATGGATGGCGAGTTGGATGATCGTGAGATAGGTGTAGTCAGGTCAGGGTTCAGCAATGCGGTCATAGCTCGGCAGCCACTTGAGCCGCAGCGAAGCATATCAAGCACGTCTCATGGCAAAGTCAAAAGCACGCACAAGTTGACATTGCGCAAGCATTGGCTGTGCGTGTGTGTGTGTCATGTTGCTTTTCTCTGCAGCTTGTACCGATCGTCTCTCGAGCACACCGGATCTGGCAAATATCGGGGTTGGCTTGACTCGGACAGACAGCATGAGGCCAAAATTGCGCTCCGGGAAACGTGAGCAGGCGCAGATATTTTTGGTCCAGGACGCCATAGAGTCAAGTTTACCGAATGCTCTGCATATTCGGGGTGGAGCAGTGAGTGAGGCTAGGAGAATAGCGCGTGCCTTGCAGGTTCACGAGGCACGGCAGGCCGACTATCGATAACCCGACGCGCTGGCTTGGCACGGTGATGGGCAACCCATCCACGGCAACCCGCCAACCACTGAAGCCTCGACTCGTCGGCGGGCTCTAGCTCCTTCATCGCTGTCCCTATTGCTAACCTGTTCGCTGCCAACGCCTACGCCATCTCCATATCTCGACCATCTGTAGCTGGGCTCGGCACAATCTGCTGCATGTCTCTGAGACTGCGTCATCCGCGGCTGCCTCTTGTACTGTGCTCCCGACCGCCTCACGACGGCTGACCTCAGACGTCGCACCTGAGCCCACCAGCCCGCCCACCCTCGCTCTGCGCCCATCTCTCGCCATAGACATAGCTGGGCGCCACGGCCACGGCCAGCAGGCATAAGGCCATATATCGCATCCTCTAGCCATCATGTTCTCGGAATGTAAGTGACCTGGTGGTGCCTTATCGGGGGTACATGTGATGGACCCGCCGCCGTTGGCTTGGAGAGCTTGCCGACTCGCGTGACTGACGTGCGTGCTCTCCAGATGCATCCAAGTTCCTCTCCCAGTCGCAGTCGCGGCTGTCACTGGGTCAGCCCGAGTCGACTTCAAACCGCAACGCCCCCGACAGGCAACGCCCGTCCTCGCGAGCCGCCCAAGCTTACCTCCAGCGCCGCAACATGCCCAACCCGTACAACTCGCAGGCCATGAGCCGCTTCGCCTTTGCTTCACGAACCTCCAACGCGCCCGCGCCGCTCTTCTACTCGGCAACCGATGATTTCCGCGAAGAGGACGACCATGTTGAGCACGACCGCGAGATGGCCGACCACTACGCGCTGCAGCGATCACGGCGGCAGTTTGGCGCAAGCAACCTTTCCGAATCGTCCGAAGTCGAAGACGACCCTCAACGATCAGACCATACCATAGGGGCAGACAGAGACGAACATGAAGCACCCGGATATGGTCTTGGAAGAGGAATCAAGAGCTCTTGGAAGGGTGACAAGCCAGCACGCGGAAGGTCAACCACCACCAACAACAACCACCCCGAAGATGAAGAACGAGAATCAAGTGTACCGCTCTCCGAGACTACAGATCGCAGCAGTAGAGGAAGGGGAAAGCTCGTCGACGTGGAGCTCGATTCTACGGACCGAGGCAGCATCGAAGAGCTCGACAGTGACGAGCTCTTGGGTCATCAGGACGAGCCACCACCACCCTTCCAACAGTTTCGCAACATGCCGAGGCCAAAGCGCGGTCGCAGTCCACTACGAAATACCCTGCCCATACCACAGGAAACCGACGAAGATACCTTGCTAGAACACCCACGCCCAATAAGTCCAGATCGCCAGACCGTGCCCGATGTCGTGCCCGAGAACCCGACGTCAGCGCCACGACATAACTTCTTCTGGGCTGAGCTATTCGTAATCGTGCAGTGTGCCATTCTTGGCACTTGGTTCCTTTCTCTGCTACAAGAGTCGCCGCCAAACAAGAAGAACCCGCTGGGCGACACAGTCTATACCGTCTTGCATTCGTCGTTTCATCTCATCGGAGTGTACTCGTTGGTTTCGGTCATAGTTGGCGTCCTATGGCTATCGCTGCTGCGATCCTTCGCTCGGCCTCTGGTGCAACTGATGCTACTGGCAATACCAGTCGTGTCCATCTCCTTCTTTTTCTACCCTTTTGTGTCAAGCTTCAAAGGGTCATGGCATGGTGATAGCGCGCAAGATCGGCTGATGCGTTGGCTCTCATTTGGGCCTCTGTGCTTCGCTGGATTCTGGGTGTATACCGTTTTCAAGGCGCGGCATTCCCTAGACAAAGCCACCGGCATGCTGGAGTTTTCGGGTGACGTTCTGAGAGCGCAGTTCCCGTTGCTGCTCGTGGGCATTGCGGCATTGGCTGCCGTGATACTATGGTCTTGGATCTGGATTCTCATGTTCACGCGTCTTTTCCTGGGCGGCCACTTTGCTAGCAACAAATCCCGGTGGATCATCGACACCAGCACGTGGTGGCTGGGTGTTGCGTTCTTCCTGGATTACTTTTGGACCCTAGCAGTCATTTCGGGTGTACAACGTGCTACAACAGCAGCTACAGTATCTCAGTGGTATTTCCATCGCAACAGCGTTCCGGCACCTGCTGCCAGAACGGTAGTTCAGGCCTCTCTCAGTCATGCGACATACACCATGGCTGGGACCATCTGCATGTCCACGCTTATCTCACTCATGGTTCGCCTACCACTGATCGTTCTCCCTAGACGGCTCGCGGGGATGATCGGCATGTGCGCATACTCCATCGTGCCAACACCCATTGCGGCCTTGACGAACCCACTCACCCTGACCTTTGCTTCCATTCACGGTCTACCTCTCAATCAAGCCGCGCGTGGCCTGTCGCAGTTGAACTTCATCTCCGCCGCGTCGCCAACCACGACACTTGGCCCAAGCTCGTTCAAAGATCATGGGCGACCATCGATACAGTCATACCGCCTTGCAAAACTACTATTGCACGCCATTCGTTGGGTCATAACACTGTCTCTCGGGTTTGGAGGCTGGGTTTCGACTGCACGCATGCTCCAAATCGGCAATGACACTGTACCGTACAAGGGCAGTCTATACGCTTATGTTGTCGGTATCATCAGCGCGGCGATTGGCTGGGGCGCGCTTGGTGCCATGGAAGGAGTCCTTGGAAATATTCTAGACGCAGTGCTTGTTTGCTGGGGAAGCGAAGTAGGAAGAGACGGACAAGGCGAGGCTCGGTATTGTGTTGACGCCGGTCGGCTGTTTGGCAACGAAGTCACTGGGCAAGGGCGAGGAAGGTATGAAGTTTAGATTTCGTTTGTGCATTTTTGGCGTTCACCAGGGGGACCTGGGTACAGATACGGATATAGCGCTTGGGTATACCTATCATCTATCCATCTGGGATTGCTTTTGCCAGCCGCACTAGCACGCGTATAGCTTTATCCAACAGAGACTATTATACTAGTGAACTGAACTATCGAGTAAACGGCTGGCCATGAGCGTAATTTGGCGACAAGCTATGATTATTGGTGTACCCATTACGTCACAAGTGGACGCAGCACGTTAGTTAGCGACGCCTAGTCGCGGTACAACCTTCACTCACGCGTCGATAACGGCTACCGCACCTGCATACCTGCTGAGGCAGGCATTGTGACCACAACACGTATCCTTGATCCTGTGGTCGTTAGACTGGCCGGAAGAAGAGCTGTGGAATTACAGCCGTAGCAAGTCGTAAATACTGCCTCTCCTTGAACAAAAAGCCAGGGTACAGGGGAAGAAGTGACTCCCAAGACTCTGGGGAGCTGACTGAGTAAGTGTCACGTACTCAATAGCGTCGGGGCTTCTACGGGTAGTGGAGCCTGAGATTAACTCTCGCTGTGAGAACAAAGAAGATATGTCTGTGTGCCTATGTGGGCTGTGGCCACTAGCTGGCTATGTGGGAGTTCGTACAGGGCATGGCTCGTATTGCGTATAGTCTACCCGCTCAGTAACACGAGTCGTGAGTGCTGTGTCTGACTATCAAGACGAATCTTGTCATAACATGACTAGAGGAGAAGACTCACTAAGAGTAGAATCAGAGTGTAGAGAAGTATAAGAGGCGCCGTAAGCTCAGCAGTTGAACTCGGCAAACCACTGACGTTTCTAAACCATCACTTTACCCCAGAAGATCATACACAGCGAGACGATCGTCAACACTTGTCCACAATGTCGAGCTCAACAAACCTAGATATCATCACCAACTGGATCGTCGTGGAGAGAAAGGATGCTCGTAATTTGTCCCGCTTTGGACCGTACAGCAACTCCGAAATGAACCGAGAGCACGAAGCGAGCATGTTTCATTCCCAGTTCGTGAACAATTACTCGATGCCTGAAATCGAGGCCTTCGGGACGGCATCGAGGTTTGAATCAGCCGATACCATCAAAACTGCCTTCAAGAGGCTGCTTGAGACAGGTTCTCAGCAGACGATCAAGTTGTGGCAGGGTACCAATGGTGTGTGGGAAGAGTGGGGCTTGATAAAGGTTGAGAGAGGTTCTCGACCGGAGACGGCAGAAGCGATGACTAGGTTGATTGCTGGTGAGGATCCAGATAGCCAAGGACCGCCGATAGAACCACTGGGTAAGAATCTTCACTTGTATACGGTATCAAGGAGAAAATGGATCAAAACCGCTTGGGATATTTTCTGGGACGCAGACAAAGAAAGTGGGCGTTATAGTGAAAATGAGTTGAAGGATCGAAAAACAAGCGCAGAAGCGCACCGGGAGTTCTACGCGAGGTTTCAATCACCTGCCAACGTAGATGCCATTGATGTCGAAACGTTCAAAGACCGAGAAAGCGCTGTAGCATATGCACGAGGCTTCACCGGAGACACAGCTTGGCTTCCAAGAGGAAAGGATATGGTCAGAAGCCTGGGGGAAACCGATGACCAGTTCATGTGCAACTATCCAAACAAGGAACCGGACGCTGATAAGTATCCATGGGTGTTGGTTGTGATTCACCACTCCCTCATCAGCAGGGACGGCAGGGCGGAGTGGCTAGCCATCTAAGGACAGACATGGGCACGCGGTTGACAAAAAGAATCTACTCTTGAATCTCTACTTTCTACAAGCTTAGGATAGCGTTATAGAATAAGAGATTTGAAATTTGAAATTTGAAATTAGTAGATTGATACAGAATTGCGTGGGCTTGTCCCCATTCGTGCTTTTATTCGTGGGAAGCAGCTTGCGCTGCAAAAATACTCTAGTGGACGTTATCCTCAATTTCATACAGAATTGCGTCTTTTGCCAGCACGTTTATCATTTGAATAGCTCGCTTATTCTAGTAAGGTTTAGAGTTGGCTCTTTTTTGTTAACCGCGTGATAGGTATCGTGATTCGAGGTGGTGGAAGGTTTGGCTGGTTTGGCTGCGTCATGGCTCGGTTAGGTAGCGGTAGTGGGCTAGCGCGAGTCGACGCGTAGCGGTGGGTAGGGTGGAGCGGGAGGCGATCAACACGGCTACTGCAGCCCAAACATCGACTCGGCGCAGCAACAAGCAAAGCCAGACGTGCCCCAGGCTCCATGGAGCGCCCTGCCCGCCAACATGTCCTCCCGCACCGTGCCGACGATGAAGTCCCTGTCCAGCGCTGATCGCCGCTCCGTCAATGCCAACTACACGTCGACTGCGCGACCCCGCGTCGCTTCTGGCGAGGACCATCTCGACCGACGCACCGCTGCCACGGCCTCGCATGCCAGGAAACAGTCGGCCCCGATGCGCCCCACAGGCGCAACCTCTGGCGAGCGCCGCGTCGAGAAGAAGGAGGTGCGCGAGCGCGAGGCCGACGTCAGGCGGACCAAGAGCCCGCTGAAGCATGCCAGCGAGAGTCGGGCCCATGCGCGAAGCCGGTCGGACAAGCAGGCGCGCGATGTCGAGAGGCCGTCCCGCAGCGCTGCCTCGCAAAAGTCGATAGCAGAAGAGCCCCAGCCGCCATGGCTCCCCCAGGCCTCGTTGATACCACACACAACCGCCCCGTTGGCGACGCGCATCTCGATACCTCCCCTCGCCTCCACCGCTCCCCTGTCGCTGCAGCCCACACCGCTCGCAAAACTGTCGCTCGAGGCCCAGGAGAAGGCCATACTCGAAGACTTGCTGTTTGTCTTCATGGGCTTCGAGGGACAGTACATCCGCTTCGGCGACGGCTACAACCCCCACCAGGAGAAGGAGCGCTTGGTTGGCCCGCAGTTTCGCCTGATGCCCGGCCTGGATCCCAGCTTGAGGGACCTGACCAAGTCGATGCTTAAGACGGCCACGCACTACATCGCCGTCGAGACCTGTGTCGAGGTCTTGAGCCGGGAAGAGTACGGCGCCGTGAACCACGCGTTGTGCGCAGCGGTACGACGCCTGCTCAAGGACTACCTCATACTCATCGCCCAGCTCGAGAACCAGCTCCTGACCAACGAGTCCTTCACACTCCATGTCTTGAGCCTGCATACCAAGCAGACGAGCCACATGCTCTTCCAGCTCTACACGACCGGAATTGATCTGCTCAAAGCAAACGGCATTCTGGAAGACGAAAAGGATGAGGACTCGGCTGATGATGACAGCAACGACTTTGAAAACATCCTCGAGTCGCTGCGTGAGGGAGGCAATGCAACCAAGAAGCTTTGCAAAGGCGGAAGCGTCCTGGGACTCATCACCAAGCGGCTATCTTCAATGTCGGGAGATCCTGCAGCTCGGGCACTACTGACTACACTGTTGCGAGAAGCCAGCAGACCCTACATGGCCATGCTGAACGAATGGCTGTACCACGGGGGCATCAAAGACCCTCACTCCGAGTTTTTGATCAAAGAGCAGAGAAGCATCAAGCGAGAAAGGCTGGATCAAGACTACACGGACGAATACTGGGAAAAGCGATATACGATACGTGACGCTCTAGTGCCTCCACAGCTTGAAGCCGTCAAAGACAAGGTGCTCCTAGCAGGAAAGTACCTCAACGTGGTTCGAGAGTGCGGAGGCGTCGACGTTAGTAAAGTCGTGCAGGACGCGCCAACTAGCTTCGACGATCCACGCTTTCTAGACAACGTCAACTCCTCCTATGCCTACGCAAACTCGTCGCTCCTCAATCTGCTTCTCACTACACATCAACTGCCGGCACGGCTACGTTCACTCAAGCACTACTTCTTCCTCGACCGCTCCGACTTCTTCACCTACTTCCTCGAAATGAGCGAGCTTGAGCTCAAGAAACCAGCAAAGCATGTCAACGTCGGAAAGCTGCAATCGCTGCTCGATCTTGCAACTCGACATGCTGGATCAGTTGCTGTCGAAGACCCATACAAGGAGGACATCAAAGTTCAGATCAACGACACTGGACTTACGAATTGGCTCATGAAGATTGTCAATGTCCAGGGTCTCGACCAGGATGCTGCCACCGCTACTTTGTCCAACTACACGCCTGCAAACTCGGCGCCCATCACCGACGATACCAACATTACCGGCTATCAAGCGCTGGTATTTGACTACGCTATGCCATTCCCTCTCTCTCTAGTCGTTAGTCGCGTCACCCTCACTCGTTACCAACTGCTCTTCCGATATCTACTCAGCCTGAAGCATCTCGAGACTGATCTTGCCAAGTGCTGGGGTGAACAGGGCAAGAACGCAGCCTGGAAGCACCGATCAAGGAACCCACGGATAGAGCAGTGGAAACGCCGAGCTTGGACACTGCGTGCGCGCATGCTGGTCTTTGTCCAGCAGCTTACCTACTACTGCACATCAGAAGTCATTGAACCAAACTGGGCATCATTGATGTCGCGGATAAGCGAGGAGAAGAAACAGGATGCGCGGGCCAAGGGGAAGCCAACAGAGGACGAGAGCGGTGGTCCCCAAGTCAAGCGGACTGTAGATGAGCTGATGCAGGACCATGTTGACTTTCTTGCGACGTGCTTAAAGGAATGCATGCTTACTAACAGTAAACTGCTTCGGGTGAGTCGAGGAGCGCTGCTTTGTAGTATATCCGGTTACTGACAGCCTTCAGATCAACAACAAGATCATGTCAACATGCAGCATGTTCGCATCCTTTACCTACTCCCTCTCACGCTACCTCGTCACCGGCGACCCCGACCTTGTCGCTCAAGTAAATGCATCCTTTGCCCCTCCCCCTTCCAAGAACTCCAAACTGCCCGCCGCCACACTAGTCGCTTCAACCCATCGACCTTCGACTCAGTTTGTATACGACCCCCAGCGTGTCGACAAGATGTTCGACATGCTTGCTAAATACGAGGAGAATTTCACCCGGCATCTTAAGATTTTGCTGGATACGCTCAACTACCTCGCTGCCACCGAGACAGTAGTTTTCCTGAGCCTCTGCGCTAGGCTGACGAGTGCTGGGGAAGGCCTCAGTGGGTTCCAAGTGCCAATGGGCATGGAGGGAATTGCTTAATGGGCTTAGGCCATCCTGAGGGCCTGGCGTTGTGGGTTCTACATACTGCATTCTTTCAGGGGTATTATCATGGGTTATGGATTTAGTCTACAAGACGCCAAGCGAGCGATACCATAGTTGTTTGAAATGAGGTGCAACGAATTACGGCCGCGAGGTTCTCTACCACTATACTATTGGGAGCTTGGCATCACATGTAATGGGTGTTGTACACGGGCATTGACCGGTTGATATGGTATGATTAGACAATCTATGCATGGTATACAGGTGCACTTCTAATACTCCTTGAACGGGCAACCCTTGTCAGCGCTTGAACTCTTCGTCTTTTCCTTGACTACCTTCCATGTCAGATCCATCAGCTGCTCGCCCAACTCTTCGTTGTTCGCTAGATCGCTGCCCGGCTCCCGTATCGCGGGCGGGCAAATGTATTCGCCCGTACCCTCTGTTTTGGTGGCAGCAAACATGGTGCTCACTGCACCTTCAAATTGTGTCTTCTTGAAGGGCGCAAGACCGTAACTCATTGCATAGCCACCGAGCGGGTAGGGTTCGTGGATGTGGTCGACAGACTGCCGTGTCTCGACGACACCGGGGTGTGTGGCATTGGACAAGATATTAGGGTGAGAGGATGATACGTGGCGGGCTAGATAGCGGGCGTACAGGATGGAAGCGAGCTTTGCGCGGCCGTATTGTGCCATGGGGCCAAGGTCTGTGTTGAGCTCATCGATCGACTCGAATTTGGTGTCCTTTGGTGCGTTCTCGTGTGCGTTGGAGCCCAGTTGTACTATCCGGACCTTGTCGCCCTTTTCGGCTGTGGACTTGAGCAAGGGGAGCAAGTGAGAAGTCAGGACGACGTGGCCGAAGTGGTTGGTAGCCATGTGCAGATCGACACCGTTCTTGGCCAGCTGGTATGTCATGATACCGCGAGCCGCGTTGTTGATCAGGATGTCGATCCTGTCTGTCTTCTTGGCAATCTCAAATGCGGTCTTGCCTGTCTGTTCCCAGTCTGCGAGATCGCACTTGAGCCATTCGACTCTGCTGGCCTTGTCCTCTCCCATCTCTTCTTTGATCGCCTTTAGCGCATCTTCAACAATGTCTTCGCTCAACGATATGATGAAGAGCTTCTTGATGTTATTCGACAGAAGCGTGTGTGTGCATCCGTAGCCGATGCCTTCGGAACCACCAGTTACAACAGCCACCTTGCCAGTGAGATCTGGCACTTCCTCAAGGGAGAATTGCTGGTCTGCGGGTGCGAGGCTGTGGGCGCCTGACACGACTTTACCGAGATTCTCGGCAATGGTGTTCTTTACGGTCTGCATGGTCGAGGAAGATTCAACAGGGCCTTTCAAGCGGTCGGTATTGTTTGGTGGAGATGACGAATAAGGTCTGGAGGTAGTAGACGTGATGCGAGTAACGGATGCACGTGGTAGGACTGATGTAGGTATGGAAGTTGATTTGCAGCAACGTAGGGAAATAGCACCCCTAAATAACTTTGCAGACTGCATGGTTACAACATAGGTCATAGGACAGCAGCAACGATCCTCTTAGGTCAAGAGATCTAAGGTCATGGTGTACAGTGACGTGCCATTTGCTAGGACGCAAGGTAGCCAATCGCATTTTATCTTGATGTCAGCACTTATTTGTTTTTGCGCGTTCCTGGACGTTTGGAGAGTTCGGATCGAGGGTGGATCGATGATGATTTGCTAATGACGCGTTGATGGAGCGGAATGGAGGTGTGACGTATTGGGACTAGTCGGACGGGCACTATCGATAAAGTTCTCGGAACGCGACGTTAGCTCGACGCGGTCTTGACCTCGGCGGTATAGGAGAGCGTGGTCGGCGTTCTCCTTCACGGGGTCATGGTAGGGTTATCAATCGAGTGCAGAGACAGCAGGCAAGTACGTTTTCATTTGCATGCAGTGCGTGCGTCTGCGGAGAGGTCACAGCTGCACGTTCTCACCGTAGCCGGTCGTCCCGTGAATGGGAGCAGTTCCAAAGGCGGAAAGAGGTCGAAATGTTACACCCAGTACCAGGGCGTCGACATGACTGTTTCATCGATACGACAGTCCACGTCTGCCGCAATTCAGTCACGCAAAGAGCAGGCCCGACAAAGACACTAACATGCGACAGAGTGTCAATTCACCCCATATCTATCGCGATCGGACTGCCATGGTAGCATCCGAAAATGATTTACCCACAGCTTCGCATCAGGAAAGCGCGCCAAATGGCCCTGCACCAGACGCACCCCCCGCGCATCTTACACCTCTCACACCTGAGGAGGCGGCCGCTCGCAAAGCCCGTATGAATGCCGATCTGATCGACGCCTTCAAAAGCCCTTGCCCGCCTGGCACAACCCCCTACGTAACAGGCATCGGTCTGTATACCCACGTCGAGGGCCCGCCCCGAGCTCCCCTATACCCTGGCGAGGATCCACAACCGCAGCAGGAATTCTTTCCTGTGCGGATACCGAAGATTTGTGGAAGCCGAGTCTCACCGCTGGACGAATTAGTTGAAAACCTATGGGAGCACCTTGTGAGAGCTGTTGAAGAAGAGGAAGGAATTATCGGCAAGACTGAGCTTGGGCTCAAGGAACTCAAGAAGCGATACGGGGGGCTCGATCCTCCAGAGAACTCGCGGCTGCCAGGGCATCATATTCAGCAGCAACAGCATGATGGCTTCCAGGAAGACGCAGCGACTCAAGGCGGTACAATGACTGGTGCGGGAAACATGAATCCACCGCCGAATGCGCATATCCAGTCGCTAGCAGGAGGAGTGGCCAGCCTCGCGGTGAGGAACGAGCACGTGAGCATGCGAGGTGCTGAGGCAGAGCAAAGCAGGCCTCAAACTACCCAATCGACTACGGCCTTTTACGGTCCAGATCCGCGCAGACAAAACCGTTGATGGCAAAGGAGGATATACGCAGTCCTGTGACAAAGTCCGACATATCAAGATCGGAGAACCCAATCTTGAACTGACGTTCCTCTTGCGCGCATTCCGCATTTGGGGGCGGGGATGAGTATATGACGTAACATGGCAGGCGCATCGGAGTTCTGGGTTGCAAGTTTGTCATGTCATTGCAGTTGTCTATCTATACCTTGAACCGGGAGCTGTTCCACCCAACATTACCAATGGAGATCAACGCAAGATGTACCGATTGCGTACACACACACTCCGGTACCTACAACGGACTGACACAATAAGAACCATCAACGTAACCCTGTTTCATGCGATGCCAGCGTGGCATCCCAAACTAGAAGATCAAGAGATGTAGTCCGGAAGAGCGTGTTTCCGGATGCGGGCACACCGTGATGCTCGACTCAAACCTGTTCAGCGATTACAACATCAGAACCTGCATGCGAAGTATGTGATGATGTTCCATAGCTTACAATAAGCCAGGATTGCTTCCCAGCCTGCAATCGGGATCGTAGAAACGAACGGTTACGCATCTCGTATTTCACAATAATGATGAAGAGCAGGACGAGTAACGTGGCGGCTAGTGCTAACATAATAGCGAAGAAATGCTTAATGGACATTGGTTTTAGATCGCGAAGATGAGAGTCCATATACGTAGGTAGTGCTCACTTGCGTAGAGACTCTAGGGATAAATGGGTTGAGAGGGAATGTGAAACAACCCATAGACTGATCAAGACACTGTTATGTGCTTGCGACATTGTGGTGACGCTGTGATAGCAAACATCAACATGGAGGCGTGGACACAGTGCATACACTCCTTTCGGCGTGACATCGCCCAGCTTTGCTTCTAGTTCTGATGCTATCGTAAGCGGCATGACGACCATTCTAGACTTATGACTCTCTTGATTGGTGAAGCAGCCGAAAAGATGTAGTCGGCATTGCTATCACAGATCGTCACTACTATGAGCTGAGGCCGAGTGAAATCCCGGCAGTCTCTGCAAGAGCAATCTATGCTATTCGGTGAAAGCAAGCTTGAAGATACACTAGTGAGACATTGGAAGTCTTATTAATTCAGCAGCGAAATTACCTTATATTACTGTGATACCGCTCAGGCGTGAGAACCATACCATCCTCAACCCAAATCACAATGTCGTTTCTTTGGAGTTGCGAACAGTTCTATCGACTTGTGATACTAGTAGCGTTAGAAATGACAAGCCCATCATTCAAGAACATCACCGCACTTATCAACAAATCTCTCGTATGGCTCGAGCTACATATCGGGCTTGTTCTTAGATCCTCCACATTATTCGATGAATACGCCCACATTGTGTGCGCCAGTCTCCTCATTCTGGTCCTTCTCATCTCATACTGGTTTGTACGCTGGTTTCAGCGGCGCCGACGCACACCGCTGAACTTCAACTTCTCCAGCTCGTCGCCATACAAACATCGACGCACACGAACTCCCGAGTTCCCGCCAGGAATGGAGTTCAACCTAGTCCAGGAAAGATGGAGGGAAAAGGGGATGGAAGAGCCACTGGTGGAGCGCCGTGCATTTGGGGCAGGTAGACCAGCGGAATTACCACCAGTGCGGAGACCGATTTTCAGCGTACCGGAAGCTGCTTTACGGCCGCTCCCGTCGGATAAGAGTCCAGTAAACACGTCATTTGGGAGGGTTGGATGGAGCTAGCACACAGATCATGGCATGCCTCGACCGTAGCTCTTTCTTGAGGTATTCCAACGGCATGAGGCTGGAAAGTCGAAAGGCCTGATATCAGCAGAGTCTTGTTATACTGCAGCATTATTCAGTTGTGACGGCGCTACTACACTGCGCCGGGATGTCCGAGGCCCAACAGCTGCTAAGCGCACTAAGCCGGAGGTTTGGGTTTTTCTATGAGGCAGTGAGCTCAGTAATATTGAACTACCCATCTTTCTCGCCTTGACTTGGTGTTTTTGTAATCGTTTACTTGAGATATCGCCCAGGATCAGGAAATTATTGTTTCACTGTCTCCAAGAGACCGTGCGCTCGCCGCCTCTCTGCACGCTCGTGCAGATATAACCATGGCTGATGTTCTTCTATCACTCCCATAGTCTCGTAAGACTAGTTCTGACTCAATTCCCCGCTTCACACTCCTCTCGCCCGTTGCCAGTTGTTGTGTTATATCAACCTTGGAAATGTCGAATCTACCAGTCTAAGACAATGCCGGGACGCCTACTCCGCTTGAGCTCTTCTTTCGAAACTCTATGACTTGGCTGACGAACCGAATAACCCTCTTTTTCCTCGGCACGCCTCTAGAATACTGGCTGCTGGATCCCAATGGTCAGGCTTATACCCTCTTTCTCACGACACTGGCAGGCGTCTCGATCTGGTTTCTCTATTCTACCAACAATTCAAGGCGATTGCTGCCGTTGATTTTGCCTACTATTGGCCTGAAGACGACGTGTTGGCAGAGGGGGACGTCTGTAGTGAACAAGATGATGATGATGGATTGTTGCTGTCGTCCCCAGGGACCTCGCCTTCCACACGCGAAGAGACACATATCACGCGCAATTTAGCAGCCCCTGACCACCATCCTGCCAATGTACATGTTGAGGGCTCACCATTCCACATTGGAAGCCCTCACGGATCTCGTACTGGTTACTCCGCAGCGCCCGGCTCTAAAACGACTTCTGTATTCAAGTCCAGACCTTCCAAAGCATTCTCGAATAGGCCTTTGCTACGCGTAAACGACGCAGGTCTTATTGAAGACACTATGATCTCCCATCAGAATACCCAAGGACAGGCGTCTGGAATGCCAACGCGGAGGAGAGAACGAGCAGCGCGCGACGGATGGCTTAGGCTTTGATAAGAAGACTCAGGAGGAGGACAAGGCGCTCTTTGCACAGTGATCGAATGAGGTTGGATGTGGGACTGGTCAAGCGACGGCAAGGCATACCTAGGTATGTTAAATAATGGTGATCTCGTCTGAGGTGACACCAGAATGACGAACATCATGCAGTCAGCTTGAAGATTCAGCCAATGGCTGCGTTGCGCAACCAAACGTTGAAATAATCCTGGAAGTGCGGTAGCAAGATCGAATGTAATGAGAGGTCTAATACTTCCATTCGTAGCAAAGACTAGTTATAGTTGTAATACCTAGGTAATGTCCGTATCTGTACCTGACACTTCCAACATTACGTCCAGAAATCTCCATTAGTAGTATCGACTCATCTTTTCAGGGAGCTCTTTGCCGATAAAAGGACCCTTATGTCCGTGTACTCAGAGGGAGATGAGTATACCGTAACAGGTGGCTCGCTTGCTTCGCAGTGAGTCGTCTCAAATACCAGCACTCGTGCAGCACTCGATTCCGGATGCAATGCATGTAGGACGAAGACGTTCGTTCGTGATAAGCTGTACAGAGAAAAGGAATAAAAATCTCTAGCAATTATGTCGGCGTTAGCTGAATCTTACAAATCAAAAGAACAAGTGAATGACTCTGAGAGTTTCTTAGGCACAGCTTGATAAGAGCGACTCTCACAGACGATCAAAAGAAGCGGTCCCAAAATCGGAAAGAATGATAGGTATTGACGTTGCCTGTTACTACATCATCAAAGTAGCCTTTTCTGCCCTACCTACCATCGCGACGACGGATATGGAGTTACCGAGACTGGGAGAACTGTTTTGTGTGTACATGCTTGGCTACGACAAAAAGCTATGTCTTGCTTCGTCCAACACAAGAGAAGACGTCAGAACAGGGATTTGTACCTGCCTAAAGCGGTAAAGTGCATGTAAACCACAAGGGCGCATCTCCGACCCATACTTTACGGTCTCGAAGGTTCTCTTTGCTACTGCGCCTTGATCATTGCAAGTGACTCAATCCTAATTTCTTTCCATTAAATTTGCATGTAATCCGCTGCATGAGTCGCACGAGTTTGAAATATCCTCCGTTTGCGATTGTTCTCCGCGGCACAACAACACGATCATATCGAGCATCACCAACTCGCCACATCTACAACACCTCGCATACCTCAAGACCTCTCAGCACAATGGCAGACGCTCTATCTCAAAGGACAGATCCTCTGTATCAAAAAGACGGCCAAAAATACAACCACACCTCCCCCATAACCTCAATCCACCCACTATCATCCCTGTCCCCAGAAACCCAATCGCTCTTCAAGCCACTCCCAGAAACAGAGCCCTACATCCTCACCACGCCCTCAACAATCTTCCACGCCCAAGGCGGCGGTCAGCCTTCGGATACTGGAACCATTTCGGCGGGATCCACAACATTCCACGTGCACCAAGTGCGAAAGGTAGATCCTGCGATACTGCATATGGGTGTCTTCTCTTCTCCGTCAGAAAACCACTTCGGAGGAGACGTCGACGCTGAACAACAAATCGATGTCGAAAAACGTCGTCTGCATTCCCGCATTCACACCGCAGGCCACGTAATCGGTCTTGCGGCAGCCCACCTCAGGACTACTGGCTCGATAGCTTCGGACGTGGTTGATGGAAAGGCATCGCATTACCCGGGCGCAGCTTTTGTAGAATTCGTAGGTCTTATTCCAAGCGACAAAAAAGCTGAGATACAGGCTCGAGTCGATGAGATGGTTGCTGCAGATATGGACGTCAAGATTCACTTTTGGGACGAAGAAAAGGCGAAGAGGGAGTGTACAGGGGTGATGGAGACTCTGAAAGGGGACGAAGAGGACGGAGTCAGGGTCGTGGAGATAGGAAGTGAAGGAAGTTACCCTTGCGGGGGTACGCATGTGCAGAAGCTGAAAGAGTGTGGGAAAATCGTGGTGAGGAATATCAAGAGACAGAAGGGTGTCACCAAGGTGACCTATGAAGTGCAGGAAGCTTGATCAGATGCAGTGGTTTGATCATGCACACCATGTGTGTGCGCCACGAAAATGAATTCAGTTTTGTTCCTTATTGAAAACTCCACCACTTGTCTACCTGGTATCATGTCCTAAAACCTCAAATGCCGGCTCAGCTATTTTCCCGCGCCCAACCCCTCATGCATTCATATGCGTTCATCTTCTTCGATGCCCTTGAACAACTCCTAAACGTGTATACAGCTCTAGGCCAAGTAACCAGCCAGAACCTGCTTCGAAGTATCGTCCAAACGCTCTTGCATAATCGTAGCGACACGGCCATTATGACGGCTGTTAGCGTCCTTCAAGTAACTTCCCACCCACTCCTTCACATTGGGAATCTCTGGGAAGGGGTCCCGTGGCGCCTTTTTGCAAGTGTTTAGTTGGGTAAAACCAACGCCGAAACCGAGCTCATCGACATCTGCATCGGGTATGATGTCGTCTGCAGCCGTGGGAACAGGCGGATTGACGAGCAGCTCAACCAGGCGCTGTGTCGTAAGGGCCCACCCCTTGGGGTAACGGTCAACGAAAGCTTGCGAGTCGCCCAGTGTCTTGGTAAACGACACAACTGCAGTCTTGCGATCGGTTGGACGGGCAAGCTTTTGGGTGTCTGGAAGAATGACAGTCAAGTAGATAGGCTTGAAGATGCTGTTACAGTATTAGCAATTGGTTCCAATAGCTTCCGAAAAATGCAAATCACTTACTCTTTCTGGATCTGATCGGACACCTCAATGAAAAAGTCTGTGCCAAGTCCCTTGTCCAATCGTGCCGATACGAAGTGATAGAATGCGATGAAACGCTGCTGGAAGTTCTCGGTCTTCATGTTTGACAGCCTTGTTAGCATCAGCTGGAGAATGGTAGCGAAGTAGGGTTGCAGCGCGTTAGCAGGGATGTGTGCAACCACGGCTTCGATGAGCTCAAAGGAGTAAGTTTCGTGCGCCTTGCTGGTAACAAGCTTCTGAAAGATACCAAGGATGGGCTCCAGTTGCTTGGTCGCAACGATGTTTTCTGCATCGCGAGCAACCATTGCACTCAGGAGACGAGCTAGCGCTGGTACATTACCACGTTGCTCCCAGACGGCACCCTGGATGATGACAACGAACAGACCCCTGTAATATTCGCTCAACCCACTTGAAGGGTTTGCTTCAAGCAGCGCAGAGAAGAGCTGGAAGATGTAAGGAGAAAACTCCTCAACGTTGGCTTGCAGGCACGCAGCAAATGGCTCGTAAAGCTTTTCCTCAAAGAACCGAGGATGCCTTGGCGCACAGAATCGAATGAGCGCTCCTATGCCCTCAAACATGTAGTACTGGAAGCGAGGGTTGCTGGGGTTGTGCCTTATGACCTTGACGATGTTGATAAAACTCTGTAGGATGGTTTCGCAAATGGGTAGAACACCGTCGCGGATAAAGATGAGTACGCGCATGACGCACTTCATCAAGAACTCGTTCTCTTGGATCTTCTCTGGCGCGGAGCTCTTTGTGATGAGCTTGAACAAGTGCGTCAGCAAGTCTTTCGACGAGCCGACAACGTCTGTCTTGGGGATGATGGGTTGTCGGTTCTTGTCTGTCATGTACAGAGCACGCTCCACAGCAATAGCAGCGTATGTGTGAATGACGTAGTTGTCGTTGCCCAGCTGATTTACCAGCAGAGGGAACGCAGCCCGCCAGAGGTCTGCCGACAGCTGGCTGCGGAAGACGTAAAGGAACTTGATGGCGTCAACCTTCAAGATGGGTGATACGTTTTGCGCCTGGAGGTCGGCTGCAATGTGTGTCTGGAAGAAATCAAGAATGTTGACATTTTCGTTTACGCTCATGATACCTTGGCCAGCAGTCGCGGTTCCCTTGGCGGCAATGGCGGTGAAAAGGTAGACTGCGGTATCCTTTGACTTCCAGTTGTTCTCGGTGTCCTGAGCGTAATTTTGGAGGTAAGCATCGATGTATGTTTGGGAAGTACTTGTGACCAATGTCTCGAAGCGAGTCATGAGCTGACGCAAGAAGTTGGTGGCAGCACGTCGGCGGGTGTCGTTGTCGGACCCTTCCAAGTCTCTCCTGATGAACTCAATCGGCTCGTCTTCGAAAAGCTCGACGTCGGACTCGCGCAGGGTGAGATTGGGCAAGATGACCTTTTCGATAATCTGAACCAAGACGGACTGGTTGTTGAAGGCTTCTGCGTGCTGTGTAGAAGCCACTGCGGTGAGGAACTGTAGCGCCTTGCTGACGAGGATGTCGTACTTTGTCTCGAGGCCGACCGACATGAGGAAACTCCATGTGCTCTCGATGAACTGTCCAAGCTGTGAGCCGAATACGTCTTCGTACTTTTGGATGTAAAGCATGAGCGCCTCAAAGATTCCCGCGCGTACGTATTCCTGCGGCCCTGACTCGGTGTCGTCGTCGGTGTGTAGGGCGGGGTTATCGAAGACGAGGTACTTGTGGAGCAGTCCTGAGATGATGCTGATGTGGTCTTCGAAGACGGGAGGCAAGTCCTGGCAGGAAAGGTCGTAGAAGAGCTTGACAAGCAAGTCTAGGGTTGTGAAGGCGCTCTTGAGCACCTGGGGGTTGCCCTGGGAGTTTGTGATGAGGGTGTCGGTGTTCTCGAGCAGCTGGAGGAAGGGAGTGCTGAACTTGGACAGGACGTGGTTGATCTCGGTGAAGAGGTCGTCGGAGCGGAACAGCGGGCGCCAGCGCTTGAAGATGGAGTGCGCGACTTGTAATACACCGTTGTTGACGACTGTGTTGTCGGGCGTGAGGCGCGAGATGAGGTCGTCGACCAGAGTGTCCCATCGCTGCCAGAAGTCGCTGTCGGCAATAGCGCTGATGGCTTCTCCCAGCTGGGCTTGTAGGTTTGCGGGTACGGATACCATGAGGCCTATGAGTTCTCGCTTGATCGCCACGACCTCGCTCTCTGGCAGTTTGTAGTTGCCATCCTCGTCGACCCAATTCCGCTTTATGAAGTTTTTGAAGTATAGCGCGGCGGAGAGGCGTGTGGTCTGGGGATTTGCGTCCGAGGCGACGATCTGGAGCAGTGTGAGAGAGAAGCCGGGCTTGGTCTGCTCTTGGGTGATTGCTTCTTCCGCTATGAAAAGTTAGCATGGGGACGTTGGACTGCGGTAAACAATGGTACTCACCCTGCTTGTTCTGCCGAGGATCCAGACTGGCCTGGAGCAGCTGGGAGAGGGTAGCAATGTCGGCGGCCATGGTGACGGGGTCGGGAGCAGCGGCGGATGTGGAAGGCGCGGGCAGGGCTTGGTGAGAGAGAGAGAGAGCAAATGTTTGGCAGATGGTTGCTGTTTGGGGTGTCCCACTTTGGGGCGCTAGAGGCTAGGAAGAGCTCTGGCGCAGGCAGGGATTAGGTACATAACCCCAGATGATTTTCCGCGAGAGCATCCAGGACATGAACAAGATGCCGTCCTGCCCTCTGCCCGCCGAGCACGCCACCCCGTCGTCTGGTCCCCGCGCGTAAACCCGTCGCCCGCGTCGTGCCGTGTCCTGTAGCCTCGCTGCGTTGCCCACAGCTAGATGGGCCCCAGAGACCCGCCCCGCCTCTCCGCCGACCAGCACCCATGAGAGACTCGATGCGCCTGCGCCACTCGCACACGTCTCCTCTCTAGCCTCTGCAGCGGCCGTCCTGGAGCCTCCCTACCCAGACATACCCCCCCGGCGACGCTGACCCGCGACACCGCGACGCATGTCTCCGCCGCCCGACCATGTCCCCCACACGCCCGACCGCCGCTCCTCCACCCAGGCGCTCTTCACTGCCTTCCGCTCTCTGACGGGCGGCCGTCTCAAGAGCCCGACGCCGCCGCCCTCAGTCTCGTCGGCCACCAGCACGCCTGCGCGCACTCCCTCGCTGGGCACCATACGTCCCGGCTCCATCCCTAGCCCGCACTCAGCCGACGGTACCCTCCAGCGCATCAGACAGGTCACCGGCCAGCGGACGGGCAAGCCTGTCACCGGCGGTCCGCCAGAGCTCGACGACCTGATCGAGCAGCTGCACCGGAGCCGCCCCTTCGCCGAGCGCGCCCTGGCCGTGGACAAGATATGCGACATCCTCGAGGCGTATCCCGTGCAGAACATACTGGGCTTGTGGTCTGTCGCAAGCGACCTGCTCCTGCCCGAACAGCCAGACGATGTCGCTGAGGTGGGCTACAAGCTTCTCAAGAGCTGCGCGTCCCTGTCCGACCTGGCCAGCATCGAGCGCACCCTCTTCTTCGACGCCGCCTGTCTGCGCAAGAACGATCGCCTCTTCGACAGGAGACTTGATGTCATCACCACCCTCACCAACCATGGACGCGATATCGACTCATGCGAGTCGGGCATGGTCTCTTTCATCCTGACCTCCCTCGACAGCTGCTTCCAGGCTAGCGGCGATGCCTTCCGCAGCATGAGGAGCAAGGCAAATGGGAAGAGGAGTGCGGCCAATCCTCCCCAAGAAGTCGCCAACATGTTCCGAGCCTTTCAGTTTGCCACCGACATCTGCAAGTTCAACGCCAAGGTCTTTACCGACGACGACCTGGACCTTCTCATACGACGGACCGTCGCCATCTGCAGGGCTACAACTCATCGACCCGATGTCGAGTGCGGCGTCAAGCTCTTCGACACCATCATCACCTACGTCCATATCCCCAGGCGCTCACTTCGCATCTGTCTCGAGGTCTTGTGTGAAATTCACAAGAGAATCACCGAACTCCAGGATCAAGCCTGGAATACGTTGAGCAATCTGTTCAAGTCCCATGTTGGTCAAGCTGCTATATCCGAACTGCTGCATATGCTCCTCGACGGCCCGAGCCGAGAGACCCTGGAGAACGACGGACTCAAGAGGAAGCTGGAGAGCATGTACAGGGGCACGACTCTAGTGTTGCGCCTTCTTCTCCTAGAGGATGGCCGAAATGAGCTGCCCAAGGTGCCCCTGTCCCTGCTCTTCCCAGCTTTGAAAGCTTCAATCAACATACCAGGCACCGACCAAGAGCAGATAGTCATCAGTCTGATAGACGCGGTTCTAGCCCAAGAAGGCATGAGGGATCTGTTGCTTGCCGAGAGTGACTTGGGCGACATGTTACAAGTTATACGTGTATGTGCAGAACGTGACGACGAGCGTATCCGAGTCAAGACGACTGTTTCAGCAGATCATGGAAGCGATACGAAGAAGGACATCATTGAAAGACAGACATCGCCCCATGGAGACAGCTCCTCCGATACTGGCAGAGCAGAGCATGATAACGATGTTTCCGCACCCTACCCTGAGCTCTTTCGGCGCGACCCAGATGACGGCATATTCCAAGTATTGGTCAAGCTAGATCACCTGAGCGACGCACTCGACTTCATCCAACGGGAGGCGGTCATGGAGCTCTTCTTGCTACTTTCACACCGTATCAGTGACGCAACTGCGGAGAGAGTCATACAATACTTTGCCACCGGACGCTACCTCAACCCTTCAAACGCCGACTGGCTTGACCTTTGCCGCCGGCTGGTCTCTGGTATCTTTGACGATACTACAAGACCGCGCTCACTTCGATTGCTCGTAATTCAATCACTACGGGAAACGCATGATGCTGTCGAGTTGTTGTGTCCTTGCCAAATAGTATTGGAGTCGGAAGAGCTTCTTCTCAGTCGGATTCAAAAAGAAGAGGACATTGAAGTTCTGCAGGAATTGGTCGACTTTGCAATGAACGTCGCTGATCAAGCGCCAACGGCCCGGTTCTCACACATTGTTTTCGTTTTACAGCGACGTCTGGACCGCCCACAGGCTACCTTGACATCCTCCCTACCGTCATGGCAGTCTCACCCCTTCCTTCTCAAAGAAGATGGATGTTCTCCTTGTAATGTCATCGCAACTGCTTACGTACGGCTCTTCACCCGCAGCGTGACAAACTCGGCGCAAAAGACACGCATCCTTTACGAACAACTACGGAAAATTGCTGGAAGGGACGCTTATGCGCACGATGCCCGTCTTACTGCTCTCAAACTACTGTTTCGTCTGCGCGCCGATGCCCGCCACGCTCTGATAGTCAGCTCCGACCCCGAAGGCCAGAGGATTGCCGCTGAACTTTGCCGCACCGTGGAAACAGCGGTTGCACAGGAGAAGGTGGACGAAAGCTCAGCGGGTGACCATGGCAGATCAGAAGACACTTCCTCCTGGCGAGAGCAACGCAAAACGTCTGGTTCGAGCCCTCGTTCTTCTCTTAATCGACATACAGGCCGTACAACTGCTCCGGCAGGTCGTGTGTCAAGACCGATACCCCCCCTATGGATGTATCCTGGTCCCAAAGGATTACCTGAGGAACCTCCATCGGACTCTAGCCGGGTTGTGTTCTCTCACATTGACGCGGCAAAATACCCCCTCAGTGACGACATCTTGGATATGGAAATTACGTTGTGGCTCGAGTTGATCATCTCACTTCTACAGAGACCACCCGATTGGGAGATCTATAGTTACGTGCTCGTCCATCTCGGACCCCAACTTTCGAACCAAGCGCTGGTCCGCAGTTGTGTTGCTCAGCTCAAGATGCTGCGAAATGTTCTTTGTGAACAGGTGCGAAATGCGAGCTTTCACGAACCTCCGCCGCACACGCTCCTGAAGAAGGCTGATGTTGCCGTGTGCCTCTTTCACATACTGACTATCATCATCAGCTATCACGAGTATTTTGAAAAGAGCGAAGAAGATGATCTAGTGAAGGCATTCTTGCAGGGCATCGTGCAGTGGGACAGAACCTCGAAATGGTGCATTCACGCACTATCGGTCTGCTGTTTCGAAATTCCGCTCTCGGTCAGCAAGTCGCTTGACAGCATTGTTCAGAAAATGTCGCAAATCATTACCAAGCCGGCTACGGCGATACACATCTTGGAGTTCCTCACTTCTTTGGCGCGTCTTCCGGAACTCTTCAAGAACTTTCGCGAAGATGAATTCAAACTGGTCTTTGGTGTGTGCTTTCGCTATCTACAACACATACGCGACCAGCGTGACCGAACAGTCAATGGGCATTCGTTGCAAAGTGGACATCGGACCCTACGGCACAGCGGTGCATCGCGAGACTTTGCGACATCGTCAGACTCGAGTGCAAACAAGCCGAGAAGCGTCGAGGACGACCTACCCCAGTATCTTTATTCGCTCGCGTATCACGTCATCACATTCTGGTTCATGGCGTTGAAGATGGAGGATCGCCCAAAGCAGATACCGTGGATCACGAAAAACTTATACTACACTGATAGCTCTGGGAGGCAGGTCATGGAAGAGCAGGGACAAGTCATTCTCGATATCATGAACATGGTAGCATACACGGATCGCGATGAGACGACGCGGGAGGAAAGCTCGTTCAAACCTGGCGATGGCGAGGTCTGGAAGAAGACCTGGATCGTTGGTAATGCTCTTATAACAATAGAGACCGCGGCAAGGACAGGTGCCTCCGTCGTCACGACCCGTCGGCCAGTACGTCATCCGAGTTGCTAATGGCTTCACATGTGCTAACGACTAACAGTGCGGTACTCGCTTCATTAAAGTACGGCCCCTGATTACCTCACCGCCGCGACATCAGGTACCAATCACCATCGGCCTTGCCTCTGAAGCGTTTTACTCCAACACTTATGTTGGAATTCTACCAGACGACATCTTCCAATCCTTCTACGCACCGCTCGACCTCAGTAACCCACCAATTCCTTTGCCCGACGACGAGCCGACGCGCCGTGCCATTACTACATTCGACCGCATTGCCACGGTTGACAACTACAAAGTGGGTGTCATCTACATTGGGGAAGGCCAAACGAACGAAAGAGACATCTTCATGAACGACATGGGGTCCCCGGCGTACACCGCATTCCTCAGTGACCTAGGTACCTTGTGCCGTCTGAAGGGTGCGAAGTTCAACACTGGTGGCCTCGATACTCGCGAGGATATCGATGGCGAGTTTACGTATTGCTGGCGCGACCGCTGCATGGAACTCGTCTTCCATATCCCCACAATGATGCCTACCAACCGCGATGATGACATGACATATCCAAACAAAAAACGGCACATCGGTAACGACTTCGTCAACATCATCTTCAACGACTCTGGGTTACCTTACGACTTTAATACATTCCCGTCCGCCTTCAACTACGTACACATTGTGATTTCTCCAGAGTCCAGGGCCAGTTTCGTTGACCGTCGACTAGACGCAGACCCCGACGGCAGGAATCGCTACTACAAGATCCAAACCGTCTCAAAGTCAGGTTTCCCCGATATATCTCCTGCGGTGGAGACGAAGATTCTGTGCGGCAAGTACCTTGCTGACTACTGCCGCCTTATGGCCATCAACGCGGTTGTCTTCTCCAGTGTATGGTACATTCGCGAAGGTGGCGAGTCTATATCATCCTGGCGTAATCGACTCCGCGAGATCAAGCGCCTCCGAGAGCGCTATGGCGCAACTGATGCACTGCCAAGCCACGCACCACCTTCATCACCAGCGGGAAGTCAGGGTTTGTCAAGTCCGCCATCTCGCGAACAAAACCTAGTCTCGCCGTTCCAGCGCATGAGTATCGCGACTCATATTACCGATGGTACCAGTCGCAGTTCCATCAGCAGTTCCTCGCACGATGTTTGATATTATGTGCCAAACGTCGATTGTTTCTGGTGTTCCAACAGGTCTTACACACATATACCCAGAGGCTTGATTACCTCACAAAAGTTTCTTGAGTTCGCATTTGTTTGATACGGCGGAAAGGGGATTGAGTACGAGCATTGCGTGGCGTTGTTGGAGCGGCTTTTGCCCGCGGAAAAAGTTCTTGCATGCTTTTACTATATCGTATAAGAGCAAAAACTACAGGTGTCGTGGTGATGGGATGTTTAAAAAACCATGAGATGTGTTTTTGTATTTTACACCAAACTATATCGTTTCCACTCCGCAACTTCATAGCATTATGCATAGTTCTTTCGCGCAGATATGTCACGTCATGGATATTAGCGCGTGTGATTCTGTACATGGAATAAGTGTGATGTCAATGTGCTGCGCCAGGATGTTGTTTTGCGAACAAATGACATCAGGCCTCACACCGCTAAGTCGCATCCCGCATGCCCAGCTGAGCTTGGTGAAGCTTCCCCCACAACTATGATTCCCGCCAAAATGGAACGCAGCGGGTCCGAAGGACGTCCAGACGACAGCTTCCATTCATCATGGCGACGAAATCATAGCTTTGGGCATTGCTACACGATCGCACTTGGATGACTCCATTCAATTAGCAGTCACAAGATCTCTCTCTACTTCGCTCGCAACTTGGTCGACGACGCATTCCAACACCAGCCCACGGAGCACCCCAACGTCAAGCTCTGCAACACAGAGCCATGGCACAGGTTCAACGGCCGCTGGTTATCCAGTCGCAGATGATACGACTGTGCTGCCCGCGCACGGCCAGAAAGACGAGCAGCGCATTGCTTGCCAGAGGCAGTTACTACCGGAGGCTGCATACCAAGACGGTTACCGACAACGACATCTCGCATCTGGCAAGCCTGCCGTTGCATCCGTTGACGCTCGCCGATCTAGTCAAGTGAGTCTTGTCAGACGTGGTTCCCGGTGCCGTCTACTCAACCGCCTGGCTAACCCTGTCGCGTGCAACAGACACGGAAGGCCGCCGCTCACAACCCAACAGCTCCTCACATCCGCCAACTTTACCCTCTCGATCCTGCCCGCCCGCCTCGCGCACCGAATACAATCGCTCCGCAACCTCCCGTTTATTGTCGTCTCTAATCCCCATGTCTCCAAAATACACTCGAATTACATGCACAGCTTGTCGACACTGCTACCATGGGCCGAGCAGGAGATAAAGACGCTGGAGGAGGAAGTCAAGTTCACAGAGGTCATGGCAGACCTGGTACAAACACACGCCAATACAATCAGTATACTGGCAAGAGGGTTTCTAGAGGCTAGGAAGTACATCAGTCCCAAGGACGTGACGCGTTTCCTCGACGAACATCTGCGAGCGCGCATAGGCACGAGATTGATTGCCGAGCAACACCTCTCGCTGCATTTTTCGAGTCAACCGCACTGCGAGGTGATGCACGAAACAGACGAGAACCCAGGATACATTGGTGTCATCGATACCAGGCTCAGGCCCGCGCGGATTGTAGATCACTGCGCGAACGTGGTGGGCGAAATCTGCGAGCTGAAATACGGCGTCCGTCCGACCGTTGTCATCAACGGCGAACCCGACTACGAATTTGCACATATACCCGTTCACCTCGAGTACATCATCACTGAACTGCTCAAGAACGCGTTCCGTGCGACAGTGGAGAGTGGCATGGAGCGCGAACCTATCGAAGTCACCATTGCCCCGCTTCCGGAGCTCGTACCTGACGATGGGAGAAGCGAGAGCGCAGAAGACATTCGCAATAAGAAGATTGAAAACCAAGACCAGGGAAACGTAGACCAAGTCTCGCAGCGCTTCACAGGCAACAACTCGCCTACTTCGCCCCCGCCCGACTCCAACATCCTCCCCCTCAAGCATAGCACGCCAGGAGTAACGATAAGGATCCGCGACCGAGGCGGTGGCATCTCCCCCGAAAACCTCGCACATATCTGGGACTATAGCTTCACAACCTTCAACGACGCGCAAGCAAGCTCGACCCTCTCAGGTGGGAACAACTCAGCAAACGGCATGGATGCGCTGAACGCTTTCTCGGGAGCGGGCGGGGATGGGGTCAACAGTCTGGCGGGGCTGGGCTATGGATTGCCGCTGGGCAGGGCCTACGCGGAATACTTTGGCGGGGGTATTGCGGTACAGAGTCTCTGGGGATGGGGTACCGATGTGTACCTTAGTTTGAGGGGAGTGGGGAGGGTAGACACTGTGCAGGAGGCCAAGGAGAGCGCAAGGAGGAAGCAGAAATAAAGACACCAGGGGGAGAAGACAAGTTGTTGGCACGGCCGTTGATTATTGCTAATATACCCATGCAATCATGTACTCATGCATCATGCCCTCGTACCGTCACTCATGGTATTACATCTGGATCTTTGTGTAGCCATCAGCGGTAGCTGTGTAAGCGATCTACTGCGTACGGACCTCGGCGTCCTTCTCCACGGTGACGTGCTCGTTGGACTCGAGGGTTGAGACGGCGTCGTCGGGGATCTCAGCACTGTGACGTGTCAGCTGTGTTGGGGTGGGAACAGTTGGACATGACGGTACGTACGTGAAGCCCTTGATGAGGGTGAACTCGTTGACGATCTTGCCGCCCTGGTCGGTGACGTGCTTCTTTGCTGCGTCGAGCTGCTCCTTGGGAGCGTCCTTCTTCAGGGTGATCTTGGGTTGTTAGTACCATGATAGCGGCAGTGTGACTTGGTGGGACCCACGTTGAACTGAGCCATGGTGAAGACTTGTGTGTATGTGTGAGAGGTTGTTTGTCTAGTTGAGGGGTAAGTTTGGTGGGCTGTAGTGGTGTTGTGTATGATGTAGGAAGGTCAAAGCGTACGGGTAGTGTCTTATATACCTCTGTTATCGTAGACCAAAGAGCAAAGACCCTGGCAACGATCCCTGACACAGTCTAGAGCCTGAAGCCTTGGATAGGCGGCGTCTGAGATGACGTGCGGCTTGTCCATGCCCAACATGTGAGACATGTGCCCCACCACCGTACGTATGTCCAAGGCGCGCCCGCTTATCGATAAGCACATCCCTGCAGCTGCAACCTTAGCGTCTGGCTTAGCGCGGCGTCGTCGAAAAAGTTAGGATCGCGAAGTTGCTTGCCGCCGCATCTTTTACTTTTGCGCGCGACGAGTCCCGACCCTCTACGCCACTTTGACGACTTCGACTGAGGTCCGGCAGTGGGATACGAGCAACAAGCCAACATGGCCGACGCACAGAGCAACCGGCCCCATCGGCCAAAGAAGGAGAAGAAACCGCATACTGGAGACAGGAACCCCAAGGCTTTCGCATTCTCTGCGCCTGGTAAATTGAAGAGGCAGGCTGCACGCTCCACTGAAGTAAGCCAGATTCCAAGTCTTGCGCGCATCTCAGCTGACGTGTATAGGTCAAAGAAAAGCGCCTCCACGTACCGCTCGTCGACCGTCTTCCCGAAGAAGCTCCCCCAATCATCGTCGGTGTCGTTGGTCCTCCCGGTGTCGGCAAAACCACTCTCATCAAGAGTTTGATCAGACGCTACACCAAGCAGACCCTCTCTACGCCCACCGGGCCCCTCACTGTCGTTACCTCGAAGCGCAGACGCCTTACCTTCCTAGAATGTCCCGCCGACTCGCTCGCCAGCATGATCGACATTGCGAAAGTGGTGGATATAGTCTTGTTGATGATTGATGGCAACTACGGCTTCGAGATGGAGACCATGGAGTTCTTGAACGTCCTGAGCGCAAGTGGTATGCCAGGAAACGTCTTTGGAATCCTGACGCATCTGGATCTGTTCAGGAAACAAGAGACGCTCAAGCTGCAAAAGAAGAGACTCAAGCACAGATTCTGGAGCGAGTTATACCAGGGCGCCAAACTCTTCTACCTCAGTGGTGTGGTAAACGGACGGTACCCGGACAGAGAGATAATGAACCTTTCGAGGTTTTTGAGTGTCATGAAGAATCCGCGACCGCTGGTATGGAGAAACTCGCATCCGTACTGTCTGGCGGATAGGTTTTTGGATATCACACCTCCGACCGATATCGAACAGAACCCGAAATGCGATCGCACGGTAGCATTGTACGGATATCTGCGCGGCACAAACTTCCCCGCTGGAGGATCGAGGGTGCACATACCTGGTGTTGGAGACCTCACAGTTACCTCCACGGAAGCGCTACCCGACCCATGTCCAACACCATTTGCGGAGAAGGCTGTCGAAAAAGCCTCCGGAAAGAAGAAGCGCACAAGATTGGGTGAGAAGCAGAAAATTCTGTATGCTCCAATGTCAGACGTCGGCGGCGTGCTTGTCGACAAAGACGCCGTCTACATTGATGTCAAGACTGCGACGTTCGATCCTGAGGCCGATTACTCAGAGAAGGGATTGGGCGAGCAGATGATGATCGGACTGCAGGGCGGGCGAAAGCTCCTTGGCGAAGACGCTGGAAACTTCAGGCTCTTCAAGGACGGCCAAGTTGTGGATAGGAAGGCTCTCGAGGATGATGTCGAGGACATGGGTCGACGGTCTCAGCGGCAAGCTAGAGCAGCAGACGCTGAAGAGGTCGACGAGGAGGATCTTGAGGGAATTGATAGTGATGACGAGGAACTGCAACAAGACCATAGCGATGCGGACGACGATGAAGACGACACTGGATTCCTTGACACCAACGGACCACCGAACGGAAAGCTGAAGGTCTCGCGCAAAGAGCAGGACGCAGATGCCGTTGAGGATGTGGCGTTTGCAGACAGCGATTCCGACCTAGGTTCGATATCAGGTGACGAACCTGATCTAGAAGACCTTGAAGGCGAGGTTGATTCGCAAGACTCCGATGATGATGACGCTGAGGATGGCGCACGATGGAAGGCCAATCTTCGGGAGAATGCTGCGAAACTTCACGGCCGAAAACGGCCGTACCGCGTCACAGATCTCGCAAAGATGATGTATAACATGGATCTAGCGCCAGAAGAGGTCATCAAGAAATGGAGAGGCGATGAAGAGGAGGAAGACATCGAGGAAGAGGGTGATGAAGACGACGGCTTCTTTAACAAGAGAACAGCTGATGATGCTGCCAATGCCGAAGATCGGTACATCCCCAAGTTCAACTACCAAGAACTAGAAGAAAAGTGGGAAGACGAAGAAAACGTCGAGGCTCTCATGGCTCGCTTTGCTACTGGTCACATGGCCGGCAAGGGCGGAGACGACGATGAAGAAAACGACGATTTTGAAGGCTTCGACGAAGACGATGAGGGTGACGGCGAATTCGAAGACTTGGAAACTGGCGAGAAGCACGGTGGGGAGACTGAGAATACCGGCGCCGAAGCCGAAGCAAACTCAATCGAAGCAGAGCGCGAGAAGAACGCACGGCGAAAAGAAGAGCTGAAGCTTCGATTTGAAGAAGAAGACCGCGAAGGCTTCATGAACGATAAAGCTGATGCACGGAAAGAAGGTGACAAAGAGGAAGAGTTTGGTGAAGACGACTGGTACGATGCGCAAAAGGCCATGATCCAGAAGCAGCTCGACATCAACCGCGCGGAATTCGACCAACTAGATGAGCTATCTCGCGTTCGCGTTGAAGGTCACAAGGCGGGCACCTACGCCCGTATCGTGCTCGAAAAAGTACCCTACGAGTTCTCTGCACATTTCAATCCGCGTTTCCCTGTTCTCATCGGTGGTCTGACTCCAACTGAAGAGCGCTTTGGTTTCGTTCAGATCCGTATCAAACGCCACAGGTGGCACAAGAAGATTCTCAAGACGAACGATCCCCTCATCTTCTCCTTGGGCTGGCGGCGGTTCCAGACCACCCCAATCTACAGTATTTCCGATTCACGGACAAGGAATCGCATGTTGAAGTACACTCCCGAACACATGCATTGTTTCGGTACCTTCTATGGCCCATTGATTGCCCCAAACACTGGGTTCGTTTGCATCCAGTCTCTTTCAAACAAGACGCCTGGTTTCAGGATCGCAGCAACAGGTGTCGTACTCAACGTGGACGAATCCACCGAGATTGTAAAGAAACTCAAACTCACCGGCCACCCCTACAAGATCTTCAAGAACACAGCTTTCATCAAAGACATGTTCAAATCCAGCCTCGAAATTGCAAAGTTTGAAGGCGCCAGCATACGCACAGTTTCCGGTGTGCGCGGACAAATCAAGCGCGCACTGAGCACGCCAGAAGGAAACTTCCGTGCCACGTTTGAAGACAAGATCCTCATGAGCGACATTGTCTTCCTAAGAGCCTGGTACCCCATCAAGCCCCGCCGCTTCTACAACACCGTCACCAACCTGCTGAACCCCGCCACCCCTGACCAAGAAGGCGAAAGCACCTCCTGGCAAGGTATGCGTCTCACAGGTCTGGTACGGTACGAAAACGGCATCGCCACACCCTCGGAGAAGAACTCTGCCTACCGCCCAGTCGTCCGCGAGACGCGTGTCTTCAACCCGCTCCGCGTGCCCCGCAAACTCGCCGCAGAACTTCCCTTTAAATCGCAAATCGCCACGACGAAGCCCCAGAAGAAGCAGACGTATATGCAAAAGCGTGCTGTTGTCCTGGGCGGTGAGGAGAAGAAGGCGCGTAGACTCATGGACCAGGTCATTGCTATTCGCAACGACAAGGTGGAGAAGAGGCGTAAGAAGCAGGAAGAGAGAAAGGATCCGTACAAGAAGAAGGTGGCGGAGAATGCCGAGAAGAGAGCGGAGCGCGAGAAGAGGGAGAAGCAGGAGTACTGGGCCAGGGAAGGCAAGAAGAGGAGTCATCAGGGCGAGGATGGCGGTGGTGGAGGTAAGAGGCGGAAATAGAATCAACAGTCAAGCTAGAGGCTGTTTATTTTAGTAAAATTTTTAGCAGAGGTAGCAAAGTAGCATTTTCGTGGCGTTCAATATGGTACTATAGTCTGATAAATCGTTATTTGCTGTTCACGTCCATTCCTCTTCCACAGACTCAAAAACCATGTCCTGCTCGTCGTCTTTGGTGTCATGGACCACGTGTGCAGAAGAGGCAGGGCATATACTGGTGAAACTTGGTCTTCTTATTGTTGCATCCGCCATTACACAATATAGTCCGTGGAGCTGTCATGCCCCGCCAGGTTGTCACCCGCCTACACGCGCGCAATGCTTACATTATGCTGCGCATCTTCCTATCCCATCTTATTCTAATCCAGTGTTGCTCAAAACAGCCATATGCGCCAACCGTATGCAACGCAACCATGAAATAGAAGAGGAAAGGATTATATATGCCCATTGCCGAAAATGCCGATGCCATGAGATGTAAAACGCCGGCAACATGCAGATGAAGGAAAGAAGGAAAATGGGGTATTGAACGCCGAAAGTGTACACGTATTGTGTACGATGAAAGAAGAAAACGGGAAAGTTGTGTTATCGCTGCTGTCATGGTCGTTTCTTTGTTTCGCTATCCGGACTTTTGCCCTCCATGGCATCACTCGCTCTTCTGGGAGACCATGCTGATGGGTCAAAGTGAATAGCGACCAGCCAGGCGCAGAGTATGTTTGCTAAGTGATGCAGAACATAGGCGTACGTGACGCCGTAAACAGCAGCATAGGCGCCGATGGAGAAAAGCAAGATGTTTGTGAAGAACGAGACACGGAATTCCGCTCGAGGAATCATGCGACCAGTGCTCAGGGTTTCAACGAGCAGGATGAACGGCATGATGGAGAGGATGTTGTGATGCGAGGAAAACGGCGTCATCCAGTGGACTGCCAGGTTGCGTATCCAAACCACTAATACTGGGAGGTTGATGGGTAGTATCCAAAACATCAGAATGGATATCGAGTGGGCATAGTTGTAGAAGTTGTAGTTGGAGTCGAGACCAGATTCTCTCGCCAGTCGAAAGCCGCGGACGGTAGTTGCAAGCTGCACCAGGCAGAGTACAACGTAAGCGAAGTGATAGGGTATCACCGTTGAGACGAGCGATAGCAAAATGCATGTAGTGACGACGCGCTGCCGGTTGGACGTGACTGCAAAGGCTGATGGGGATCTTCTTGCTTCGTCCTTCCGAAGTCGGCTGGAGATGACGACAGAGTAAAGAGAGGCGAGCGTAAGTTCTATCAGAAGCACGGCGTAATTGATAGCCACGCAGACGCCGATGCACATCAACCCAAACAGTGGGACAAGGAACCAAAAGAAGGTATCGTCGGAACCGAGGAGCAATTCGTTGCTGGCAGTATCGAGCAATGATGTCATGTTGGCAGACTTCCCACCTAAAGACCATTGTTTCGACTGGTGTTGAGCGCCCGCCAGAGCAATCGAGAGAAACGTCAGCGCAGACAGAGCCAGCGGCAGTGAGCTCTTCAGACACTCATTGAGTCCCTGAGTAAAGCTCATGAAGACTCCACTGTTGTCATATGTTCGGAACTGCTGGCGTAGAACCAAAGCAACAACCAAGATTGGGAATGCGGCAAAAATGATGCGGTACCGCATCCAGAGCTTTCCGAAACTGCCCAGTATATCCACGTTCAAGTTGATCTCGACACTGCTATCGCAAGTGGGGTCAGACCAGATCTGTAGGGACAACCCATTTGAAGGCTGCTTGGCGTGCAGAGCAGGAGGCATGTATGGCGATACACCATGAAGGTTGATGCTAGCAGCCTTGACATTGACGAAAAACTTGCTTTCGTAGACGTCGGTAACGTACTGCCGCAGTAGAGGGGCGAATAGCTCTCCTGCGTCGCACGACTGCTTGCCAATGTGGATGTTGTAGGCTAGAAGAGCAGAGTGCAAAGCTGGGATCTTAATGTCCGACATTAGTGGACGCTGCGCTGGAAGCCTCAGAGACAGGCCAGTCGTCAAAAGGCGCTGCAAACCCATATCAACGACGATTTGAGAGTCCGAGGCAGCGCTGAACTCGGCAACCACCCAGCCTGTGCTGCGCTCACCCGCCTTGTCAACCACTGCTACAAACTGATGCTCTGCCAGATCTTCGAGATCGTATTCGAGGTACGAAAAAGGACGCTCATCCATCTTGAAGGGGTGGGTCGAGTGACGCGTCGAGGCGGGGAGTGCAATGACATCTGAGGCAGCATTCTTGCAAGCAAGTCGTGTGGCACCGACACTGTCGCCTGAGAGATCCATGTTCATGGAAAAGAGGGTGGTCGACTGGCCGGGCTGCGATGGAAACACACTGCAGAACAGCACCTCGAGCAAGCCATGATCTCCTGGGTGGTCCAGTCGTTCGCTGGTAAGAAGCGTAAACTTCTTGCCTGCAGCCTGTGGCGGTACGGGGATGAGGTGCGCATTCGGCCGCTGTTTGGATCTTCCCAGACTCCTGAGCACTAGCTTTTCGCCCTCTGCAATGATGGCACTATTCTCTTCAAGCGTGAGAAGTGTTTTGGCTTCTTTTTGGGGCAAAGTCTTCTCGGCGATATCCTCCAGTCCCGTCAGAAACCATCTCTTGAAGCCGCGCATACGCTCGGCTCGTGGCACAGTCTGGGTTGCGCGCGACACATCGATGACCTCGTACAAGGCGCGCACGACAGCCTTCCTATGCTGGTCGCACCAAGTGATTGCTAGGTGATCAATACCAGTCCAGACGTTGGGCATTGACGTGGAGAATACGGTAAAACCGTGAGTCTCGGGCACCAGCGACTCGATGCTGGCATAGTCTGAAGAAATCATAGTGTCCAAACTTCCTCCTGCGATCGAGATGAGTGTGACGTGCCAGAGCGGATTGTCGATGGCCCATTTCTGCGAGTAGGCGCGTCGCCAATACTCGTTCACGCCCTTGTAGGTGCGAACGATGTCTCCATCAAAGGAGACTGGCGGTCTGGCATGTGGTGCGGCAAGTGTGATGATGGTGTTGATCGAGTTGGCCTGGTAGTTGGGCATGGTGAGCATGGTGCGCGCGACAACACCGCCCATGGAATGTCCGACTACGATGACTGAAGTCGGATCTGGCAGGCTTGGGTCGCGGAGAAACTTTGCTGGGGTGTGGTACAAGGACAGAATGTACGTGATGGCGTCGTTGAGGTATTCGGCCTGATCTAGCAGTGTTTGGCCGTGGAAGGCGGTGATGTCTTCGTTGAAGTCGACGGAAAAGAAATCTAGTGGCCTTTTGCCCGCCTTGCCCGCGTCTACATCGTGCTGGACAGTGTGGTGGTAGTGGTATGCGGCTTCAGCGGCGAGGGAGCGGACTTGCTTGTAACTCCCAGCGTTTCCGGGAACGAAGAGGACTGGCACGCCCTTGACCTGAGGATTGTCAGTAAAAGTCCCTTTTGCTCAAAGGGAAGCACATGCCCTGGTGTCCTCGTCCAGGCCACCCTCGCGATACAAGTACAACGAGTACTTGGTAGCAAAGCGCGTGTGTTCGGTGTCGAAGTCGCTGAACCTGGAGTAGGTAGGGCGCATGTAGGACATTCCACAGCCTTTGACGTCCAGCTGCCTCGTCAAAAACGACTGGGCCATGAGAAACATGGCGGCGAAGGCGGCCAGGGTGGTCAAGAGGGTGTAGGGCGAACACGCCCAGGGAGAGCGGAGGCGGTGGCGCCATTTCTTGTTGTGTTGCGCAGCCGTGGTGTGCGGCGGCGTGTCCTTGGCCAGCGGGCCGATGGTTGAGTGGGCGTCTTGGAGCGCCATGGGTGAGAGTGAGGATGAGGGTAGCGCTGGAGCGGTCGAGGAGTGGGATATGGCGACCGGGTGCGTGGGCAGACGTTGTGCAGACGCGCCTACCTCGTCCTTTGGCCTGGCGCTGCTGCCCCAGCGCTGTGTGTTCACTAGCAATGCCTCAGTCTGGCCGCCGGGCTTGTCCTCATGTTCTGGACTTGGTGCGGGTGAATGGTCGGCAGCGGAATCGACGTGGCCCTGCTCAGAGCTTGGGTCTGCGGATGAGCGCCGTCGCATCTAGCAGTGTGCCGCCGTACAGTGCAGTGCAGTGCAGTGCAGTCGAGTCGAGAGCAGTACAGGATAACGAGAGTGCAGCCCCGGGCGCACCTTCCTCGGCGTGGGTATACGACTCGGCAAATTTCCGGAGGCAGGCGGGGGACGGGTTTCTGAAGCGACTGTGGGGGAGTGGTTCAATGGGCTCAGATAGGGCACTCGTATACGGGGCTGGGGGTGCAGCAGTCCATGGAGGCTCCGTCGGGTTGTTGGGTGCAGAGAATGCACGGCGGGAGTGCTTGGGTGTTTGGGGAAAGGGCGTCGCAAGCTGCCAAGGAGAGCCGAGTCTAGTCGTCAATCGTGAAGTAACGAGCGACAGGATCACCGCCGGGTCCAAACACACACCCGCCTGCCTCGGAAGATCTGCACCCTCCGTAGTGGCGACGCGCCAAATTCTCCTCTGTGGAGGGGTACACGAGGGCGCGCCCTTGTTCTCCTCGCTGTGTGGCATCGTCGTCGTGTTGCTGCACAATCTCTGCAGGCGTTGGCGGGTCGCGAGGCTGACGACAGGGTTGATGCTGAAGACGCGACATAATCACGCAGCTGCATGCCAGGATATGCTGCCGAACGCCATCAACATGCACAACCTTTCCTAGCCCATCCGGCACCGCGATAAGACAAGACAGGAATGTTCGCATCCAAACACCGAGCTTGCTGCACTTTCTTGCTCTCTCTTCTTCTTTCTCTCTCAAATAAAAAGCGACAGGTTCACTCCACGCTTTCTGTCGACAGCCGCCTGCCGCCAGACTACGACTGCGCTTGCCGTCGCTTAACGCCGCCACAGCCGTATCTCCGATCCGCCTTGAACTTCTCTCCCTCTGCTTTGTATTCCTCATGATGCAATTCGCTGCATGGCCATCATGTCTACAACGTCACTGTCATGCATGCCATGGACGGCAGCGTGCAAGTCACATTGTAGTGCGACATAGCGTGGTAGCATCGGAAGGTTGGGCCGGCCACTCCAGTTAAACTTCCCTTCACTAGCAGCTAGCACCCGACATCACGACAAGGCTAAGCATCCTGCATCATCGCGACGTTGGCTCCACAGCTACATACACGTACTTTGAACCGCCAGTGTCTCCCTGTCAAGGCAAGGAATGCAAAAAGCTTCCATTCCACAGTAATCCATCAGACTTGGCAACAAGGAAACTTAGGAGAACCCGCGTCGCGTTCGCGTGACAGTTGTGCACAGGCGTGTGCCACTGCGCTCCAGCGTTCAGCAACCACTTTGACATATTTATAGGAATTGTCGATAACATGTCCAGGACAGTTACTCAGTAGTGGCAAGTAAATGCAGAATTCATGACACCCGGGCAACCTCAACATGAGATCCTGGACCTTGACTAAGCGTCAAGAATCAGCCCCACATAGTACAACACGCATTCCGCACCGGCAACATCGTCACTAGCCCTCCAAGTTTGCCATCACAAAAGTCCCAGCGCGCGTTTCCTACGCGTTCTTCATATGTCTACGTTCCAAATGCCTCGTCTGAATGACAATGATGCAAAACTCGCCTCTGGTTCTGCTGCCAGGTGAACTGAAAAACCAGATCATAGACTACGTCTTCAACCGCGATCCCGGCACTGCACCTCTTCCTGTGCGCATCTCTCCATTGGCACTGTCGTCCACGTGTCGCCAACTGCACGACGAGTACCACGCACTCGCCTGGTCCGCAACGGTTTTCAGTACCCAGTGGTCGCCGGCAGACGAACTGAGACGAAAAACTAGCGTCTTGTCCCCAGCCTCCACATCAACTATTCGAAAACTTCAAATAACACTTCCCTCTGATCTCACCGAATCTTACACGGCAGATGTAAACCGCAGACGCGTCAAGAACTTCGGGTTTGCTCGTGCAGGTCTCACAGGCCTAGAAGAGTTGTTCATTCGCTATCGCCCAGAACATCATGAGAAAGGGATTGGAGGCCCAGGCCGCGAGCTCATCGTTCAGTTGCTGTGGAGACTCATGTGGGAAAGAGACATTAAGCAGTTGAACCAGATTTGTATCGTGCATGATGGCACACAGCCGTTCCTTTCTCTTTCCCTGCTACACAACATGTTGCAGAATTTTACGCCGCTTCACGTGTCGAAGCGTTGGCACGTTCGGTCTGATCTAGAACATGGACGGTTGCAGTTTGAAGAGTGCGGCAACGGGAAGGTCCTAAGACGGATTTCCGTGGTCGTGGGGTTTAGCTTCTGGGAGGCTGAAGAGTACGTTGAGGTGTGTGAGCATATTCTTGAGGTATGTTAGACTAGCATATGTTGCCATGTAGTCGCTACGGCGCAGTGCGCCCATGAAACATCATAGACAGTGCTTGCATTCCAGTAGCGACAGCTGACAGTGATACAGAGGAAGCATGCTCAAGTCGTTGTGGCTCGGCGTACACAATGCGAATACATCACTCCACTACAAGACATGACCGACGAGGCAGTAAGGCGTGAGGTGGACAACCTCAACACTCTTTTTCCGGTACTAGGAGACGAGGAACACGTACTCCAGCCACACGTTGATAATATACGTGCCATCTGCGCCATGGATGGATGAGAACCACCAGAAAGAGGCACACCGGTACTGCTGTTAACCCACAAAGGCTATTGCGGTGTATTAGCAGCCCAGTAACGCCTCGGATATCAGAACACGTTCTCATGAGAGCACCGTTCCCCTGGCTTTCAAGGGGACGGAGCTTCACTCGTATTCCGATGCTCGGAGTGGTTACTGTGCGGTCATATCACGTCTTGTCAGACGCCACTCGTACTCTCCATCCTTCCAGAGTCCGCATTGGGCTACCACTTCACGCGTTATGGTCGAACAATCGCAGTCACCTCTTCGCCGCCACCTCTAGGTCTAACAGAGGATACGGGTATAATGTCTCAACCATCTCCTCGGAACATTCTCCATCGGATGAATATCGTATTCGCTTTTCACGAGGTGCGTAACGTAGAGCGCGCCCCAGGACCAAGCCCGCGGCGTCAGCATATCAGGGCGGTTACGCGTCCATGGTGGGCCTTTTGGGATCTGGTCACACCATTACAATGTTTCAATCACGCGCGAATGCCATTGACTAGGTACGTTTGAGCTAGTGTCAAGTCAAATGGCAGTCCTTAGGTAGCGCTTGCGGCAGGGAGGGAGGGTCGGGACGACACGGGAAGGATCGAGATGTTGGAAACGCGACGGCGTTGACGTGAGAAGTGGCCCCTTGTGGGATTGGCCTCAGCTGGGACTTACAGCTAGGAGAAGGCTGATCACCCATCCTTGATGGACAATGACCAGGTGAGGACTATCAGATGAAGACTTGTCCGGTCTTCTTTGCCTACTCTGCACTTGGTATTGATGGACAGAGCATCCACCTTTCATACTCTAGGTCTTGCTTCCATGTGCTATTGCTCGGCCCGGTCGTATTGGATGTGACTAATGCCCGACCAAGCTGGTGTCTCACAGGCCACACCCACCTCCACCATCCTCGTTGCGAAAGCATCCGTGCCACAGAGGGGCTCTGTTGTCATAAGAGTACCATCCCGGTTGCCCATGTGGCCTATTCACTGTTCCCGGGTTGACGATAGCAAGGTTCTATTTGCTACCGGAGCGGTGGAGATGGTGGCTTAGCTTTTCAGTGAGTGGTGTGCTCGGAGCCGGCGCAGACAAGAAACGGCAATGCATTGTCAACGAAGGCGTATTTAGCTGCGAACCCATTGTCCGTGCCGTGACCGAGCGTGTCCACCAAAGCTAAGAAGCGGGCGTGGGCATGGGGATAGCCAATAAGAAAGCCGAGTATTTATCGAAATAGTAAGATGCAGCACACATGATCGCGGTCATCATGGCCTGGGAAGCATGTCACTGACTGCATCTAGGTTGTGTCAACCATCCAAGCCTCGCAGGTTGATAAGGGTCACCGGTAGTGAGACTACAATCTAGCCCCCATGCGTTCCGGTAGTGCTTTTACCCGTAGCCTGTGCGGTACATGGCAGTCGGAGGACCGGGTATATGACCCGGATGGCTACAGATACGATCAACTACTACCGGGCTGGTGGTTGAGGAACCCAGTGAGCTGGTAGCACTCCCCATACGACAGGTATCGCAGTACAAGTGCAGGTGGCATAAGCAACACGAATGGCATGCTCTCAATGCCTTTGAGTGCCTATCGTTCCTGCATTCTGACAGAGCACCCACCCACACACCCACACACACACGCACAATGATGACACGAACGACGAAGGATTGCAGTACCTGCAGTTGAGAACAACACTATCGATTGAGTTCAAGCCACCAGAAGAGGCGCAGCACTGTCTGCTTGTAAGAACTACAAGGTTTGCTGTATGACGAAGCGACTTGAAGGATCAAGCGTTCCATACAAGCCCGAGACGTGATGCCGCATGCCCCCATGGTATGGCGCGGGAACTGCTACTAGAGATGGGCTACATACGACCGCAGGATCTGCCGAGTCAGCCATATGCATCCTCTTACTCCACGGATGAGCCGTGCCCGGTCCGACAAGCGCCGTGGCGTTCTAGCCGCTGTGTGAATGGCCACGGGTACTGTTTTCGTAAGAGATGCGGCATGATGCGTGGATCATGGGGGCGGCCTTTAGGTTGTGTAGCTTAGGCCTCCGCAACGGGCTGAAATGTTCAGATTGTAAAGTCAACAAGTTGCGCTTTACAGCGTAGTTGCTCCTTCTTCCTCATGAGATTCTCAAGCAACGTCACGACGCTTCTAAAAGCTGTGACGCAGCCGTTCATTCGGGAAAAACTTTCGTCATCATGGCCGTGTGTTACTTCAGTGGTCAACCACCGACATGTGCGCGTAAAATCCTGATCCATTATTCCTAGCCAATCTTCTACACCTGCCAATGAATGCGCGGCCCACCCATACAATATTCTCCTGGCTGCATAGCAGTAGTCTGGACCAGGCTTTGCTGAATGTGTGCCTTTTTTTCGCGTATGCAACTCAAACGCCTTATTCAGGCACCATGCATTGCAGCCACGAGGTACTCATGCGCAACGATGTCTGCGCATATCGGTACCTTGCCTCAAATTGCTTGACGTAAATCCAGGTTTTTGGTGGTGGTATGTGCGGGTAAGCAGTAGAAGGACCACTGTGGGTGGTCTCCAGTGACTCGGGGTGGCAAATGGGCTGTGAAGTCCGACGAAGACGACAGTCTTGTCCAAGATACTCTGTCAGTGTCATATGATCAACACTCGTGTGACTTCGGCTGCACGGTTGAAGATCATATCAGACAAACCTTGACCCTGATAAGATTAGGGCAGTGGAGGCAGGATGATGATCCTTTCGCGTGAGAGGAGTGGCCAGCAGCATTGTCATAGTGGGCTTGCTGTAAGGCGCAAGTCTGTTGGGGCTCCCCGAAGCGCGGATATCGACGATGAGCGGGTGTGCGAGAACCAATCTTCTGAAAGAGATGCTTTTAGCCGTTTGACCCGCTCACGTGGTAAGACTAAGCGACTACATCCTCTGAACGCCACGAACCTATTTTTCTTATTTGGAGTAGTGTACATACAAGGATTCTAGTAAGTAGGTACTAGACATACTTCTTGGCTGATGCAGAAGAGCGCCGATCGCATCGAGCTGTAAGTAGAACGCACACCCCTGACGAGAAAAGAAAAGATAGACAAGAATCGTGATGCCGATCGAAATGTGTGCTCTGTTTTATACACATCTAAAGTTTGATGTACGAAGTTAGCCAATGTTCACATGCAGTTGGTACATCGAAGTTACCCACAGTAGATCGTCGATGCACAACAGGTGTAAATGGTCGAGTGTAACAATAGAGCCGCTATTGCATGGATGGAACTTCCCAGAATGGTGCACAGTTTGTCGCTGCGTTCAAGTCGTACATGAACGGTGCTGACGTGACGACGCTCATGTCAATTACAGTAGGTCCGTAAAACGTTGTTTCGGGTCGAATTGGAACCAAGTCATTCCTGAACTGGCAATGAGCCGAAGAAGTCATTCCACCGAGATATGATGCAGGTCCGTCTACCTTGTATTGCGGTAGATCTGAGAGGTCATAAAGGGACCATGGTATCTGCGCTGTTGGCACCATAGTCGCCGATTCTGGTAAAGCCCACATCTCGGGCGGGAAACCTGTAACACTGGTCTCGAAACCAACTTCGTCTGACATGTGTACTTCATTAGGCCACGAGCTATGATAGAGATAATGATCCGAATCGTTCAATACGGATACGTGCTCGTGTAGAGTGATAGGGCTTGGTGTCTGTGGTGATATAGCGCCGAGGTGGAGATAGTGCTCTGCTTCTCCAGGCCGCGTGAAGATGCTCAAGTCGCACTCGGGGCTTTTTGCATGCGCATAGTAGTCGTTAGAGGCTGGTGGCCCTTGCGGTGGGATTTGGGCTAGCAGAGGATAGCCCAGAAGTCTTGAGTCCTGGCCACTAGATTTTGCGGTACTTTCGGTATCGACATATGATGAGATGTAGGCAGTTCCAGGCTCTTGGAAAGTAGGCAAGCTAACAGATGGGACATGTGAATGTAGATATGAGACAACTTTGGTAGCATGATGTCTCCTCGGTAACCTAGGGAGTTTCTTGACGTTTGAACGACCGTGGTTATCTGATGTGCGACGAGTCGATCTCGGTTGACATTTGAGACCTTTAGTAATGCAGCGAGAGCAGGAAGGTAACTATGAAGTGTCAGCGTTGGAAAGATCTGGTCAGCCCAAATGTACGCGATGCTCACATACAGCTTTGTTGCACTTGGTCTTTGCTTTGGCGCATGTAACACATGCGATTGCTCTTCTCGACGGCATCCTAGCGTACGGGTTGTGTTGCAGAGACTGCGAAGGTATGTGACAAGATGTGCCTCTTGAAAGATTGGAGGTCATTGCGTCCATCGAGTTCGAACGTTTGGCTCGATAGGAAAAGGTGAGCTGATGTATGTCGCATGTGACCCACTCGTATCTCAGTACGCTCCGAGTCAACCCTGGAAGAGGACAATCAATCGATCAAATGTGCAGGCGTTTTTGGCCAAACATGACGAAGCTCAGGAGTCGTTCAGAGGCTTGTGAACTGAGTCGTGTTGCACTCGTTCTCTCGAGAGAGTCGGAATTAACCAGGACTAAGAGTTTCACTCAACAGCTGATCGTCTATGATATCTGGTTTGCGTGGTGCTAAGCTTGGGACTAGGATATCTCTGCCAAGAATCCTGCATAGCAGAGGGCTCATCCCAGTACCGATGAGGCGTTGTCCACAGGGCTGGAAGCTGAGCCGGGGTATCTTGGAGTAGTTTAGTTAGATGTGGCTGCTGAGAATGGCTAGCAAGATACGCCACCGCGGACGTGCTTTGAACGCGTAGTTGTAGTAGATGGTGCCTCAGTGCGTGGATAGCAACAAGGGTGTTCTGCGTGCTGACAGGACCCGCGTGGTTGGGTTTCGGCATGTCCACGATGACAGAGCATACACAATGTGTGGTGTGGCTCAAGCCGAGCCAGTCCAGGTGGTTGGCTGATTGCGTACTCCATCTTGAAAGCGGGCCGAGTGCGATTCGTTGCTCTATGGTCTTGCATATTGTTTGACCGTAGGAATTGACTGGAAGTCAGTAAGCACATGTGAATCGAATTTAAACAAGTTCGAACGCAATACACTCTTGTTTTCGGAGTATCAAGAACATTATCAGCGACATCTTAATCCAGACGCAAGGTGCCTAGTCTTGCAGACGCTTACATAAGGAGAATGGATGCCGACCAGGGCTGGAAAGTCGGTGGTGAGGCGTTGTAGTGCCTCGTACAAGGCTATTGTTGTAGATTCACGCTGATGATGCGACCGGACTATGGGAGGTGGCGCACTGTGGTTAGGTTACCTGGGTAGACCGTCAGGCCCCTGCTTCGTGTGGAGCGGGGCCATGGCGGCCTAGAGACGCTTAGTGTGGCGGACTCTCGCAGGCACTTTCTTCGTGGAGGGGCGATATCGGCGACGAGGCTGATCGATATGATCGCAACGTATGCTGTTTTACTCTGACCATGGCGCGAGCGGGAGGTTGGGCGCTCCAAATCATCCCCTGAACGGTGCGCGGAGCGTTTGTGGACACCCACTAACAGCTGTAAGAGACACGCCAGGCAACAACAGGTTCACAATGTCGGATTGTGTAGTGGTGACATGTAGACACTTCGCTGATCCGCAATTGACGTTAATACACGATCTCGGTTGGGAAACAGAGCATCTACAGGATCGCAGATTTGTCCCCCGGCCAACTATAATAGGGGTTGTTGCGGGTAAAGATAGGTTTATTCGGGACGATAGACGGCCGGGAATCCACTTGCGAGCAGTACCCCAAACCCCTAGGTGTAGTTGTAGACGTGGAGGCTTTAGTAGTAGAGGATTCGAGCACTGAGCTAACAAACGTCATCTGAGAGGTATGCGCGCACGAGAGGAGAGACTAGTACATTTATAGCTTAGTCGATCGGGCACATCTGCGTCGCACCTGCCTTCACATCGCGCACATCGTCCAGGATCCGCAGCTTCAACCAATCTCATCCAATGCTTCATTGACACCATCGTCTGCTTTGCTATATCGTTTTTTAGACATCTCAGGGACATGAAGAGCATGGCAGAACGTGGAATCAGCGAGTTGTACCCTGCTAGATTTCTCGCGGACAGCGCCCACCCCGAGAAAACGTCAAATCCTCCTGACCTTCTCATCTTGAACCAGCCAATAGCCCACTTCACTGCGTTCTTACGTCTTTGGAAGCACACTGGTTATCGTATATGTGCCGATGGCGGTGCCAATAGACTTTTCGATATGCTGAAAGACGATTTGATTGAGCAGCGCGAACACTTCGTGAGTAGAGTTGTGATATCTGATGTTGGTGTTAGCCGCTGACATTTGTAGCTACCCGATATGATTCATGGCGACTTGGACTCGTTACGCGATGATGTGCGTGACTACTACGAAGCACGAGGTGTTCCTGTGTTACGGGACCGTGATCAGTACAGCACAGATTTTGGGAAATGCATGCAGAGGATATCGTCGCGTCTTGCTTGCTCAACGGTACGGGATGTCATTGTTCTTGGTACCCTGGGTGGGAGGGTTGACCAGGGGCTTGGACTCTTGAACGAAATGTACAGGGAAGAGACTCAACATACCGACCTCCGTTTATGGCTGTTCTCCGAGTCCAGTCTGAGTTTTGTGCTGAGGAGCGGAGAGACTCTACTGAGAGGGATGCAAGAAAGTGGCACTTTCACGGAGAACGTAGGGCTTCTTCCTATATATGGGCCGGCGGTCATCTCTACCCAAGGGCTAGAGTGGGATGTCAAGGAGTGGAACACGCAGATGGGTGGCCAGGTCAGTACCAGCAACCACGTTAAAGCGAACGATGTAAGAGTCGAGACGGATGCGCCGATTCTGTTCACGATAGAAACAGCGCCTTTGTGATATGTTGGAAATGTGTACCCGCACAGCGTGCACGTTTTGCGGTATCGTGCTACATGCGGGCTTGACATGTTTGCGGCTTATCAGAAGGGGAATGCACGTACGGGCCGCCTCGTGCCAATTGTCCAAGCACATCGTTGTTGTGTAACGTCTCGAGTAGCCTCAGAGGCTGTGTTTGTCGAGGATAGTGGATCAGGGCTGTCATGAGGTAAACGCGCTACTGGACTATTGTACCTTGCACGGTTCGAGCAACCGGAACAGAGTACAACATGCGAGTCGAATACATCATGAATGGGGGTGTCTTCTCCGGTCGCGACGGTGACGGCACCTTTTCAACCCTAAACAGCAGAGTCGTGCCAGCAACGGTTCGGGTGTGGTGAAGGCATGAGGAGAGTCCGAAGCGCAACACAGCACAGGCGCAGAGAACGGTTCCTGCCTATCTTCCGGATGGCAACAGCCATCTGTTGGTTACCGTAGAGGAAGCGGTGATTGGCCGTGTGGTCGTCAACTCGCCTTCACCATCAAAGCTGCTATCAGGCTCGTCTTCCCACTCTCAAGCAATCAACGCGCTTGCCAGGCCAACATCGCTACTCACTGTCGCTACCACGGGGCCCCTTGGAAGTTATTTCGCCCGCATTCACCACTCTGCCTCCTGCGAGCACCCCGCTTTCTGTGTTGCTCACTTGCAGGTGCAAATATCCACCCCCGACTCCTCCCACGTCCCACCACGTCAAGGTTCTCCGACCAGCAACGTGCCCTTCAGCGTCAGGCAACACACGCTTGCAGCTCTTAGCCCCCGGATATCTTCCGCTCGCACATTCTGTACGAGACATAACACAACGTTCCGCCGACAAAACCACTACCAGCGGCGTCGCAGCTGGTGTGAGCTGCACGACATAGGGCCGGCTGTGGGGCAAACCGTCGGCGCATACACCATCTGGTCGCTAATAGCCCAAGGGAGCGGGAGCCATGGCGTTCATACGGAGAATCGCCTCACATACGTCCTCGGAATACTCAGAACCGCCGCAGGATTGGCATGAGCAGCCCAGACGGTCGTCGTCGTCGAGCTCAGGCGTAGAGCGGGAAATTGCATCTCCCCATGACACCGACACAGAGGGAATGTCCGGGCAAACAGAGGCAGCCCAAAAGCACTTGATTAGCCAGTCGAGCGGCAGTCAAAGCTCGGCTTCTGATCAGGAGGGCTTCGAATTCGCCACCCTTCCGTCGGCAGAGCGCTCCTCCTCGCCCTTGCCCTTCGCGCCCATCGTCCCTTCGCCGCTTGCAAACTCCAGATCAGTGAGCCATGGAAGTTCAGAAGGAAACGAGATGCCCTCAAGTGATGAGACACGGACGAAGGAGAACCGGCCGCGCACTACGACAGGCCGGCTACACTTGCGTCTTCCGCCACGGACTCACCTGAGAACGCCCAGGGCGAGGAGCACGACAGACTTATCACGCCAAGCGACTCGCTCTCCTGGCACCCCACTCACATTACAAGATTTGGGCACCGACTATACTCGCTATTTCAATCCTTTCTCAGACGCCGCCAGCACTCCGAGCCGCAGTCGGAGGACTTCCTTGTCAGAACGGCGGTCTTACGGGAGACTGGGCGTGGAGTCGCGCACCACCACACCGCCACCAGGCTTATCACTGAGTAATCCGTTTCTTACGCCCAATGACTCTGCGACGGGTCTCAACGAGAACGTTCATGACCTGTACGACACAAAGAAGAATGTCTCCTTTGTTGACGACAGATTGACGGCACCATATGAGGAAAAGGGCATGGCTTCTTGGCCACTGATATGCGATCAAGAAGAAGCTGACGATGAGATGCACATGCCTCGCGATGATGATGACATCAAGTTCAAGCCCAGGATACGCGACCACTTTACAAGAGACAGCATCATGTCCACCATCGGCTTAGTGTTTATGATATGCGGGCTGCTATTGATATTTGTCGGACTTCCAGTCCTTTCGGCAGTAGGTATCATCGATTATAATTCAGCCTACGGCATGCCGCTGAGCATGTTTCCTAACCCATGGAGACCCCAAATCTGGGCAACGGTCAACAACAAAAGGTATCCACTACTGGAAAACATACGTAGGGGCCTGATTGATCCGGATACACCCGAATCCGTTCACACAAGGACTGGAGAGTTTGGCGACGATTATGTCCTGGTATTCAGCGACGAGTTCAACGACAACAATCGTACATTCTACGAAGGAGACGACCCTTACTTCTATGCACCCAACGTGTGGTATGGCGCAACGCAGGATATTGAATGGTATGACCCGGATGCTGTCACCACCCATGACGGCACACTTCAGCTGCGCTTAGAAGAGTTCTTCAACCATGACCTCAAGTTCCGGTCGGGTATGCTGAACAGTTGGAACCAGGTGTGCTTCAAAGGCGGCATCTTCGAAGTCTCTGTATCACTACCAGGTCCAGCCGGCGTTCAAGGGCTTTGGCCTGGTGCATGGACGATGGGCAACCTTGGCCGACCAGGCTACTTGAGTACAACCGACGGGCTGTGGCCCTACACTTACCAGGCTTGCGACGTTGGTATCACACCCAACCAATCTAGCCCTGATGGCCTGTCTCACCTGCCCGGACAACGGCTGAACTCGTGCACTTGCCCTGGTGAGGATCATCCAACGCCCGGGACGGGAAGAGGAGCGCCAGAGATTGATATCATTGAGGTGGGTGCCACATCAGGCTATCCTGGTCCGGATGGTCTCCCGATAGCGACGCAGAGCTACCAAGTTGCACCGTTTGATATCTGGTACTATCCGAATTACAACTACACGGCGTTTCCGGACCTTCGTTACAGCGGAATCAACACATACACCGGCGGAGCCTTCCAACAGGCCATTTCTGCCACGACAATACTAAACAAAGATTGGTTCGACAACAAACAGTATCAGCGATTCTCGTTCGAGTATGTTCCAGGAGAGGGCAAAGATGCTTATATATCCTGGAAAGTGGGCGACCAAACAATGTTCATCCTGGACGGACGCGCTGTAGGACCAAACGGCAACATCCAGGCCCGCCAAATCGCACAGGAACCATTATCAATCATTCTCAATATGGGTCTGAGTAATTCATGGACCTGGATCGACTGGAAGAATCTGGTATTTCCGACGACCATACGTTTCGACTACGTGAGGTGGTACCAGAAGAAAGGCGAGGAGATGGTTACGTGCGATCCCCCAGGCTTCGAGACTACAGATTACATCAAAAAGCATCCGAGAGCTTACAACAATCCTAACTTTACCGTACGCATATGGCTTGCTTTCGTACAGCCAGACAACTAACGTGAAGCAGTCGTGGGACCAAACTGGTTACGACTGGCCAAAGCACAAGCTCAACAGCGAATGCTGACCCTTACACCCTGAGACCAAAGTACGATTTCGATTGACGAACGACGATGAGCACGAAATCCTGCGAGATTGCTTGGGGCATCTTCTGCTAGACTTTGTGATTGCACGACCGTATACGATTACTGCGAAACAGCATACTCGGATCGTACGGATATATCGAGAACAGTCGCATGGTTATCATACGGGGATACGGGAACGAATGTGTTTCGGCGGGAGGCACAATCTGTGACCGGTCTTGGCCATGTTTAGGCTGTATGTGTCATCCCTTGCATATGGGAAGGTTTATCGATTCCCAGCGGCACCATGCCATCTTGCGATTTTTTGGTAAGCGTTTATAGATAGCGCAGCGTAACGATAACTTTGGATGAAATGTACCCAGCTTCTTGACTGTGAAAACATTCATGTGACGATTATAGCAAGCAGGGCTGACCAGTGCATTGTTCAACACAAAATGCTCAGAGGAAGATTGAGGCGCTGATTCTGAACATCATGGAACTTCACGAAGAGGGAGAGAAAAAAGGAGATTAGGTGACTTCTTCCTGAAGGTGACTGTAGTCAGTAATGCGGACTCCAAGAGTAATTAATATATACAGTGATTACTCCAAGGGTCGATACAGAACACAATGTCTATACCTCCTCCTCTACACAAGTAGCGTCCTTGCATTTCTTCTTATCGCAAACTTTGTGGAAGTCCTCGTGAGCCTGTGCGCCCTCTCCAATAATCTTTCTAAACATTCCAAACTCGCAACTGGCACCGGGTCCATCCTGGCAATCAGGAATCGGCCTTGGCGCAGAGTTGGCAATGAACCTCACATAGGTGCCTGGCTCATCGCCGTGAACGCCACCGCGCTCACAGGTCATCTTTTCCATGCCAACGTGGCCAAGGAAGGGAATCAAGTCGCTCATCTTCCATGCGCGCGTCCAGTTGATGTGGTCGGTGGGGAACTGCTCTGCGGCGTCGGAAGAGCTGTTGAATAAACCGAGAGCGGTGGCGATGAAAGGCGGGACTTCGCGATGAGTGAAACCGAGGAAGAAGCGCTGCTGATCGGGCCAGCTACCTCCGGGTGTGTCATGCTCTTCGATGTGTGCAAAGAGTTCGGATTGCGTCTGCAGCCACGGGAAACCGAGGTAAGGGGAGAGAGGGTTGAGAGGACCGACCATGTAGGCATATTTCAGGTCCCATGCGTACTCGTACGCCATCCATTCCGAGTCTGTGAACTGCTCGCAGATGGGACTTCGCTCGCCTTTGATGGCAGACTCGTAACCGCACAGCATCTGGAAGCCGACAACATCCTTGGGCTCAAGCTCGAACGGTGTGTAAGGCGAAAGGCGGTGCGCGACGCTAGCACCATAGAGATCAATGACCTTCTTCTGCTGCTTCTCACCAGGCTTCTTGGAGAAGTTCTTGCACGACTTGTGCGGAATCAAGCTCTCCATGCTTCCATTTGTATTCTCGACAATCCTGACAATCTCAATATCGTCCCTTTGCGGGAACGCCTTGATGAGGTTCTCAGCCGTGTCAAACGTCCTGCTCTTCTTGTCTGCCAATATCCTCTTCGTGTCTGGGATGAGGTGATGGTATCGTTGCAACAGATGCTTGCCTACCAGCTCAGCATCCACAGCGCCAGAGGGCGTCAATTCCTCCAACCTGTCTTCCAAGATTGGGGACTGCCACTTCTCCATGAAGGCTAGTGGGCCAGTCCATCCTTGCCGATGTTGTTCGAGCTTCCAGAGGAAAGGCTTGATGTATTCTTCGTATTCGGCGTCGTTGGAGTAGATGGCACCGTGGCGGATGATGTACGATGCGGCGGTGACGTTGCAGCCGATGGGAGGTTGGTGCTCGAGACCAAAACCTGTGGACGGAGTCAGATTAGGCTTTCTCTACAGCTTGTGAGGATGGTACACACCGACTGCGTCAAAGTACGGCGAGATGCCAGGGAGATGCAACAAAGGATCAAACTTGTAGTTCTGCGAATGGTCCAGCGGCCGAAGTGGTGATTGACCTTGACCCTGGCTTTGGAGGAACGTCGGCAATGTTAAAGCCGAGGCTGATCCTGCCAGTGCGAGCGCAAGAGACAGCATATTAGACATTAGACTTGTCACACGAGTGACTGTGGAAGATTGTCGCGAGTCGATTAGCACACTAGGTCAATTGACCTACGATGAAGGTTTGATGGGGCATCTGCGCGGTTTTGACGATTTGTTTTCAGTGACGTAGATGGTTCTGCAAGGTACGCGCTTCACTAGCGCGCCGCACCGATCGTGCACGCTAACGTCTTGGACGTCGCCGCTTGTTCGCTATTATCTACTAGGATGCATACTATCTGTAATCTAACGGGTAATCGGATGCATTCAAAAAGATGCAAACATGCAGTGAATCTTAGAGGACACGAAAGGGATTACAAAGGCATAGATGGGACGGCTGTTGTTTCAACTGCGATAGAGACGAACTTTTTTTTGTGAAGTAATGTACTGCCAGTAGAGCGCTCATTTCTGCCGCGCAGAGCCGTCACGTCCCTTATCCTGCCATATGCAGTAGGCAAGACAAGACATGTCGTTTAATTGGCATGTAGACAGACGCCGATCCACCATCGCTCATCCCCCGGCTCGAGCATCGCCTGTCGCAAACTTCATCGTCGGAATATCCACGTGTCGGCGTAGCATACTCACTTGCTCCAGTGGTGCTCTCGCGTGGACTAGGATATTTCCAGTTGGTCAAAGCTGTCTCTTCGCTCGGAGGATGGAGCTTCGATACTGGGACGGATGTTTGTCCTTGGGTAATACCTACCACTGATGGCATACTGTCGAAGTAGCAGTTGTAAGCATAGTGAGCTTTTGTGTCGTTCGTATTGGATGCTAGCTGCAGCATCGTAGATGATAATCATGTCCTAGACAATCAGTCGCCCGCAAAGGGCCTCGTGGTTAGCCTCGTGAAGATGAAGAGCGCTTCCGAAATGGGCGCGGGTGATCAATGTCGACTGCAAGCGTTGTAGAGCTTGTGAGAAGCCTGGGCTCGCGCCTCGTCTCAACGCTTCGATGTAAACACCGGAAGCGGCGTATGCATTGAAGCAGACGTTGCACCAGACCCAGGGCGACTCTGCCGAAGAGAGGGTTGGGAGTCATACCAATTGACATCTGATAGCTGTAGCTTCCTTGCACGCTGATTGCTGCGATTTGCACCAGCTTTATCAAGGCGCGGCTGCGCGTACGGGTTCGGAGTCTTGTCCAGACCTTGAGGAGTTTCAGTACGTATTCTATTGGTATTAGGCGAAAGGGTATAATGAAATGGTGAATCACCAGTTGTGTCGTCAGCATCGTCGCGAGCTTCGTTGTAGTTCAAAACGAGGCTCTTGATTCGCTGTCGTTCTTCTGTGTCTGCTTGCTGCTTGTTACGCATAGCGACAGCAAAGGTTGAGTCGGAGGGCAGGTCAATAGATCGAGTCTGCGTTCTGTTGCCACGCTTGCTGAGCAGCGAGAACTTCATCGTCTGCGACGGAACCGGTGCGACTGGAACCGGTGTTTCGGTACCAATGTCTTCGGCGTTCACCGGAGCCTCGCGGGCGCGACGCATTGGAAGCGGCACGTCGAAGACAGGTTTCCGGTCATGCTTGCGAGACTCTGCACTTTCCGACATAAGCTTGGCAAGCTCACGGTCGAACTCAGCATCAGCTTCTGGATCGCGTTCATCTTCCTGCCGTGTGACCACAATCTGCTCTTCCTCCTCGTCCGAAGATGTTTGTTTCATGGGCTCATCATCGTCAGAATCCTCATCTTCATCGCCAGATGACTTGTCTCCTTCGCCATCGGGCAACACGACGTCCTCGTCTTCGGGACCATCCAACTCATCGTCCGATGCAGACATGTCGTCCTCGTCGGGCTCTATAGGCTTGTCGGCTGACGCTGTTTGGTAATTCTGTTTGACGGCTTCTGCAAAGGCACGCGAAGCCTCCTCCAGGTTGGTGATTATCTTCCACTGCGGTCTCACTAGGTTGAAAGCGTCTTGCACGATGAACTCGACATCCATCGGCAATGCATCCTTGATGCAGACGTAATACTGCAAGTACGTGAGAAAGAAGTCAAGCTTCTTTTTCGCCGCGCCTTTGTCGTAATACATGCCGCAGGTTTCCAAGAGATTACAAACAAGGCGAATACGGAAGTAGTCGTCTGAAAGATCTAGAGGGTTGTATCCTCCTGGCCGCGCATACCCACCTTCCCATCCGTAATTCAAGAGCTTGTAGAGAGTGTCAAAAATGAGAGGCGAGTCGACCAACCGATAGATGTACAGTTCCCCAAGGTATTTGACTTCTGAAATCCGGCGTTGGTTGAACTTGAAGTCATTCAACTCTAATCCGAACGTGATGGATTCGAGAAGATCGTCAATGACTGAGATGGCAAAGTCTTGATGAAATCGATGGATCGTCCCCAGCATAACGGCTAGCAAGTGGATATTGCTGTACTTGATCTTCCCTGGCTTTGCAAAAACTTTGTGGAGAAGATTGACTACCTCTTCCTCCTCCCAGTGCATTTTGCGTACCTGCTTGATGGTTTTGTCTAGCGTACGACGAGTCAGGTCTTGGTACATGATCTTGCGCAGGAAGAGCTCGACTGGCGTCCGCTCTTTCTGTTCGATTGCCGCACGCTCTGGCGGGTTTACGTAGTACACAGCGTTCTCGATCAACATGCGCTCCTGTTGACCGATCACCTGGGCACCCTTCTTGCGTTGGAGGGTTTCCAGGAAAGAATGCATACGGGGAGAAGTCTCGGGGTTGCGAAGCAGATAACGGCCGCAATTCTCTAACAGATTGCATATGATCTCGATATTCATTCGTGAGAAGTCATCAAGGCTGACTTTCAGACAGTGGAAGATGACATGCTCGGGAACGACACCAAACTTGGTCAGCTCTGCAAGGTAGCGTACGTTCTGTGTTCGCACCTGTCCCAGGAAATCTTTCGACTTTCGCCGCTGTAAGCTTCTGAACTCGTCGTCGAGGTACGATACCACCCCCTGAGAAACGTCTGGCATGTATTTTCCGAGGGTTGCAATGAGCCTGGAGTATAGAGGGAGCAGGTCGGATCGACCCTTTGGAATCTCTTGCACAGCCTTGATAAGGCGGTTGCGGGAAGCTTTCGAGTTCAGGAAGCAAAAGTCCATGGCAGTCTGGTCAACAGCGTCCTTTGTTGCCAGTTCCGGAAGGCGTGCCAATAGAGCATCGACCTGGGCTCCGACAGACTTGTTTGCTATAGCAGTCGATTGGTCTTCGCCATCTGCCGGTTTCGCGTCGTTTGTAGCGTCTGGTGCCTCCTTCTCGGCGGCCTCGGGCTTGGCCTCGATCTTCTTGCCAACCTGCTCGTCACCATCTGTCTTCTTCTTCTTGACTTCTTCAAGTAGAATACCCGGAACGCGATCCTTCAGGTCAATCAGATTTTCGTAGAAACGTCGCTCTTCCTCGTCTTCCCAGATGCCGGCGCCGTCGCTTTGGCCACGCAGGTATTCGCCCGCCTTGACCAGGCCAATAGCGCCATCACCCGTGTTTGCGGAACTGTCTTTCTCTTTGAGGTCTGGCATATCCACACCCAAAGCGTCGGCGAGAATTTGCGCGTTTGTCACCAATCGCTCTTGGGACTTCATCTGCTTCTCGTAGTTGGACTGGCGATCCTCGAAGACCTCGCCTGACTTGACGTACGCTTCAGCGTTCTTCCGGCCCTGGCTGAGTATGTGCTTTTGGTCGCGGACGAGGTGCGTCTTGACGTCTTCGAAGTAACGGGTGAGAATGTTCCTGAAACGCTGTTGCAAGTCGGAGGAAATTATGGGCGGGTCTTGCTCCTCGTCTTCAGCGCCAGAAGACTCCCCATTCTTGTCGGAAGTTGTAGTCCCGTCTTCGTTCACAGTCCTGCGACCGTCTGCAGAAGATGGCTTGGCACCCAGTATGTCCCAAGCAAAGGCCTTGACGAAGATGACGACAAGGGGTAGATTGACATGTTCGCGATCGTGTCCCAACATGTCCTTCAGAACCTCGAGCGGGAAAGGCTCAGCGTCAGCATTATCTGCACGCGACTTTGCTTTCGCAGAGCCTTCAACGAGTTTACCATTGTCCTTGACCTTGCTCGCCTCCTCAGGTCTAGCTACGTCATCCAGGCTGCGCAGAACACCCACAAGCCAGAGTTCGGTGGCAACTCGTAACAGAATGCGCTGGCGGGCCAGGCGCTCCTTCTCTTCACGCTCGCGCACTTCGGGTGCCAGCGTCTTCAAGTGCGACTTGTCTGGTGTGGCTAGACCCCTCCCAATGTACCAGCCAATGTATCCTGTGAACTCTGTCGGGCCGAAGCGTTGGTGAAGCGCGCTGACGATTTCCACACCGGCAGCAATCTCCCCGGGGGACTTGAGCTTGCACAGGCCTTCGTAACAGGCGGAGATAATTTCGGACAGATATTTATGGAGGGACAGGGCGCGGATTTCTTGGAGGAGCTGCGCCTGAGCGGCTGCGTTTACGGCGGTTCGCAGGCGTTTGATGAAGGCCGTGTTCTTTTTCATGGACGAATCGAGGGAGGCTTGCACGGCGAAGATGTCTGAGTACACGGTCAGCATAAGGGCTGCAGCTGCAACTATTCTTAGCCCTCGTACCTTGGTCGCCATCCCATGCGCGTATGTTTAATTCACGAAGCTCGCCTAGACATTATTAGCATTTTTTCGCCGCAAGCACTGCAGATACATACGCTTCCTGTGCCTCTCCATGGTAGAGTAGGTTGATGCCACAGTGGTGGAGGGGCGGTAGATAGCACGGATCGGTTATGATACGCGCACATGGAAGGTGGGAAATATATCAGGCGCAGCTGCTGCTTGCATTGGTTCGGGCTCGGTGAGACAAGCTCGAGTGAGAGCGTGCGTATTTGCGACTCTAGCAGTGTCGCTGTTCGGGAGCCTTGTCGTCGACGTTGCGGGTGGTTTGGTGAATTGTACCTGCAGCGAGTTCGCTCACGCATCGAAACATCCGTGCGTCACCAAATGTCCCGCGGTTCAGACGAGGTGAATGACTAAGCCGAACTCGGCTTCTCCACACCAGAATGCCCCTCGACCAACAACATCTGCAGCTGCTGTTGGACGGCCAATGCAACATCACCATACAATGGGGTTCTGATCATGCGGGTTCTACCGATGCACTTTACACGGTTCAACAATCCAAGGCAGTCATCGCTGAGAGATGTGGATTGTCGTACCTAGGTAGACTTTCTCTTAGATTCACCGCCAAGATCAAGCACCGACACAAGCAACGAGAGTCAGGGTATTTCGCTACATGACATTCGATATCACACTCAGGGAAAGGCGTCTTCGTTCTGAACTTTACCAGTAGTTCAGCCCTGCAGCGCTTTTGTAAACGCGGGACTGGGAGCGAGAACGGTTACCTAGCTTCAAACTCTAACCATTCACCCCTGAGAATGGCCGCATGGCGCATTCTTTCGTCCTTGACTGGTCAGCAGAAGGACTAGAAAGCGAAATATCGTAGGCCTCAGGTTCAGCTCAGGGGTGTGGTTCGGAATCGCATGTCGATATGCCGCGGCACTATTGCGGAATATCGGTAAGCGCACTCGTCTCAACAGCGGCGATTCATGTGCGACACGGGCGTGTAAGATTGGTATACGAGGCATGATCCCAGTCCTTCCAGAAGGAATGTCGAACATGGAGCAGCTCAAGCGCATGTGTACACCGCTGCAAACAAGTCAACAATGCGAGACGTGCGGATGGCGGTCCGTAACGGTTGGGCCGACAGCAAACAAACAAGATTGAACACACGTCGTAGCGAAAAAGATCAGCGTCTTGTCGTGCGCGGGTCAGGAAAAGCTGGATCCGAAACTGCGGGACGACGCCGGTGCGCGACGACATTATCGATTGCGAGCCGTCGTCAGGCGCCGAGCGGAAGTGGGCTGGTGAGAATTATTCAGGGAAATCATGGCAAAGACTGGCGCTCCTGTGCTGCAACGTTGACGTTGCTATATGCGTCATGACGAGCGGGCGATCCACCAAGCAGTGGAACATGCAAAAATTCATGACTACCGGTACGAGCGGAAGCGGCACAGGTTTTCTCCTGTCAGTCTTCATGGATGTTGGGGGCCGCCGTCGCCGTTTCGTGCTTTTTTGGAGCGGGGGGTTGGCCTGACATACCCACAGTGAGCTCGTATTCTCGTCGAGTATTTTCCTAGCGCTCGCAGCTCCAGGACAGAGGGGATAGGTAATAGGAATCAGGGGATGTGTCTTCCTTTTCGTGACAGCCACCAGCCATGGACCTGTGTGACGACCAAGCCTCTACCGCAATGCTCTGGGGCCGTTCGTTAGGAGTACGAAGCCGCATGAGGCGCGTGGTGCCATTATTGGTTGGACCCGTCTCCAGGACAGCGAGCGGTGCCGACCCCTGAACGCCCGGCGTCGACACGAAGCTACCAGATGGCTTGGCAATGAATGGCCACCAGCTGCATTGCATTGAAGGCGAATTTCCAACCACCATGGTGCCACGTCAAGCGAGAATGGGATGCTCGTCCTGCCGCACGAGACAGACTTTGTCCGCAAACACGGCGGCAGCGACAGGAGGTACCGCGGCTCTCGAAGGCCTTGACCGTGCCTCGGGCACGCAGGCGCAAAAAGGCTCATCCATCTGTGACGAGAAACATGCGAAACGGCGAGGAACAGCTTGCCTGCAGTCTTCAGACAGCTAACGGTACACGGCGCATGGGGGCGCCCAAAATAACTTGCGAGGCCGCAGGCATAGTGGTGCCGGCGCGTGGTTTGGCACGAGTCGGGGCCACTGGGACGAGGCAAAGGCCTGCAGGTAACGCGCTTTCGACGTCCAAGCGCGGGCTGCTTGCCCGATGTGGTTGGAGTGCCCCTGTGACGATCGTGCATCTCGACTGCCGCCCAGCGAGGCCACGACTGTTTGGGCGAGGGCGCTGTGGACCGAGCGTGCCCGCTTCTTGTGCTTGTAAACCAGCTCGATCCCCTCGCAGCGAGCTCCTTCTCTTTTCAAGGCGCTCCTCCCACACGACTCCGCACTGCCCTTGCGTGCAGTATCCTGCTATCCTCCTGTCTTGTCTTGTTAATGATCTCCATCTGAGCCCTTCTTGTCCTTCCCACCCTTACACTCGTTTATCTGGGCGCTGCGAAGAACTCTCCATCCGCTTACATCACAACAACTACTACTACTACCGTCAAACACCAATACCTCGCCACTGCTAGTAGTTTTCTCGCCTCTCCGACATTTCTGCATCTGCATTCCCGCCTTCGCCGCCGCCTAGGCCAGTCGTCTAGCTTTGTGTGACTGTTGGGTTCTTTGTTACTCAATATCGTCCCCTCTGCTCGACCTGCTTCGTCGACTGCATACCACTTCACTCGCTACCCCGCTTAACGACAACTACGAATATACGTACCTAATATCCCGCCATGGTTTGGCAGGAGATGATGGGCCTCGCCGCCCGCGCGGTGATTGCTCGCGCTGAAGACGACGGCTCTATCCCAGACATTGACGACCCTTGGCCAGCTAAAGATGTGAGTACATCGCCTGCCAATCGTCCCCACACAGAAACTGACTGCGACAGATTGCCTACGTTGCTATCATTGGTGGTCTCATGTTGGCTGCGCTGCTCGAATGGTTCCTTTGGGTTGCCGCTTTCCTGTACTGCATTGTCAAGGTCTTCCAAAAGGCCGAGACGATCAGTGTTCGCATCTTGTCCGTTTTCTTCGGTATCCTCTTCTTCGCGCTCCGGTAAGCATTCCACTCCTCGCATGACAACAAAATCTAACAGTAAACAGTGCCATCTTCTTGCCAATCATGGTCGTTACCCTGCCTCTTCCTGCCCAAGTCACAAAGTACTTCCCCCAGGATATGGTCGATTTCCTGCAGTGGTTCGCGTTTTGGTCCTTCGCAGGTCTGTTGACTGTTCCATGGCTGTTCTGTGTCTACCAGCTTGTCACCCACTCCGTTGGTCGCAGCCGCAGAATCAAATCTGTTCTCGATGAGGCATCCGCTCCCAAGGTCGTCATCATCATGCCTTGCTACAAGGAAATTCCCGAGATTCTTCTCCGAACCTGCGACTCGCTGGTAGACTGTGAATACCCACCGTCGTGTCTGCACATCTTCCTCTCCTTCGACGGAGACCAGGAGGACGAGCTTTACCTCAACACCATCGAGAAGCTCGGTGTGCCTCTTACGCTCGATACATACCCCAAGTCCATCGACGTCATCTACCGTAGCTGCCGCATTACCATCTCCCGCTTTCCCCACGGTGGTAAGCGTCACTGCCAGAAGAGGACCTTTAAGCTCATCGACAAGATTTACTCCGAGTATCTCAAGCGCAACGACAACTTGTTCGTCCTTTTCATCGACTCCGACTGCATCCTCGACAAGACCTGCATTCAGAACTTCATGTACGAGATGGAGCTCAAGCCTGGCAGCAAGAAGAACATGTTGGCTCAGACTGGTGTTATCACGTCTACAACCGAGAAGAACTCGCTCATCACTCTTCTTCAGGATATGGAGTACGTCCACGGTCAACTCTTCGAGCGTTCAGTCGAGTCCGGCTGCGGTGCCGTCACTTGCTTGCCCGGTGCTCTCACTATGCTTCGATTTTCTGCTTTCCGCAGGATGGCCAAGTACTACTTCGCTGACAAGGCCGAGCAATGCGACGATCTCTTCGACTACGGCAAGTGCCATCTGGGCGAGGATCGCTGGCTCACTCACTTGTTCATGATTGGTGCCAAAGAACGATACCAGATTCAGATGAACACCGGAGCTTTCTGCAAGACCGAAGCTGTGCAAACCTACCAATCTCTGCTTAAACAACGTCGCCGCTGGTTTTTGGGTTTCATCACCAATGAAGTTTGCATGTTGACTGATATTCGTCTCTGGAAGCGCTACCCAATCCTCCTCATCGTCCGCTTCATGCAGAACACCATCCGAACCACTGCGCTGCTCTTCTTCATCTTGTGTATCTCTCTGATCACTACCTCGCAAAAGGTCGAGAATCTTCCCGTCGGTTTCATCGCCATTTCCCTGGGGCTCAACTGGCTTCTCATGCTCTACTTTGGTGCTAAGCTCGGACGCTACAAGATCATGCTTTACCCCCTCATGTTCATCGTCAACCCCTTCTTCAACTGGCTCTACATGGTGTACGGTATCTTCACCGCCGGTCAACGTACATGGGGTGGTCCTCGTGCCGATGCTGGCAGCGCCGACAACAAGACTACGCCGCAGGAGGCCATCGAGGCTGCTGAGGCTACTGGTGACGACCTGAACGTCGTTCCGGAGACCTTCAAGGCTGCCGCCGAAGCACACAAGCACCGCCCAACCCCTATCCCCCTTCAACCTGGCGAGAACATCGATGGTCGCTTTGCTGCTGCGGAACGCCTGCCCAACGGATGGTACCAACAAGGCAACGACTCTGGCCTCACGCTTCCCAACACAATGCCCCGCAACCCCAATGTTCCTCATGTTCCTCTCCACCCTCGTTCCTCCATGGACTCGTTTGCTTCGCAAGAAACTTCTGCCGCCAACTCCATCTACATGCCACGCCGTGTCGAGAGTTTCATGGACCCCGAGGATGCGCGCATTTACCACAAGACTCAACAAACGCAAAAGCCTGCTGGTGGAGCCTTCTACGAGGCGCCACGTGGAGGGCCATATGAAGTCGGTGCGGGTGGTAGCAAGGGCATGTACAGTGAGTCTGTCGACTCCATCGACGACGACTCTGTGTACCAGTCCAAGGGCCCGCAACGACCGTCGCAGATGCGTACCAACAGCGATCTTGCTCACGCCCCTGTCCGTACATCGCCACTATCCAACCAGCAGACCGGTCTTGAGTCGCCCAAGCCTTCGTACAACAGGACAAACAGCATGGAGCAGCGTCAGGGACGCAGTCCTCTTGCTCGCCAATACGTCCACACAGCACCTGGCGAGGGCATTGAGCTTCAAGCCCCACAGCAAAGCAGCTTGATGCGTGATGTATCGCCTGCCCCGCTTGGTCAGCCCACCATGTCAGCGTCAAACCACGGACGAAGCGAGTCAACTGACTCCAAGAAGAGGAAGCGTCTTAGCAAGCAGCAGCCCCGCAAATAAGCGTCTTTCTTCGTCTTTCGATCTAGCGTCTTGATCTTTCGTCCATCTACCGCCTATATGGCTTTATCAATGACACGCCAGAGTTGGCTTTTTCCTATCATTAAACCTTGTGCGCATTGGATGTCCCGGCGTTTTCAGCGAGCACCGCAACACATCGCCAGTGTCTTTTCCTCGCAAAAACCTTTCCTTACTGTACATATATTACATCATTACATGACGGCGGGATGGATGTCATCAAAAATTACGGATCAGCCGCACAACGTGATTGTTGGTTAGATCATGAAACGGTTCGCTCTCAGATACGTTTTGGTGTACATGTTATAGGAGCCTTGTGATGGATCATAAACACATCACCTTTTCTGCGTAATGTCTAAAATGAACTTTTACATAAGACGCTGAATGGTAATATCATTTCCGCCATGCTCGTGTGTTTCGCTGTGTGATGTTGGTTATTGAGAAAGAAAAAGCAACGTGTTCGCAGTTTGACCTCTGTAGAGTACAAAAGTAGCGCAGGCCATCCTCAGGAATCATCATTATTAAGTGTACAGCAGTCCCTCGACCTCCTCTGCGATAGCCAAACTACTAGTCAGCCCAGGACTTTCAATGGCTAATAGGTTGACGAAACCCTCAAACCCATCCTCTTTTTGAATGACAAAGTCCTGAAAGTCTTTTCCACTGGTTGCTGCAAGCTTTCCCAACTTCGGTCTTATGCCGACATAGTCCGGCTGAATGGCTTCTCTATCCACACCAGGCAGGTATGTTTGAATGTCGTCGATAGCCTGCGCCATGTTCTTGGTGTTGGGCGTATAATCGGTGGGCGAATCAGTCCACTCGACGTCTGGCCCAAAGCGAATGCGCCCAGACATGTCGAGGGTGAGGTGAGTTCCTAGACCTCCGTGGCCCGGAACTGGAGCCGGGTAGACAAGAGTCGAAGGACGGGGACGAGACACCGCATAAGAGAAGTAGGAGCCTTTTGCATAAAAGGCTTTTCGGTGTCGGTCTTTGGGTAGAATCATGTTTGAGATTTCGACAGCGAAGAGTCCGGCAGAGTTTATCAGCGTGTCTGCTGTAATGGTGGTTTCCTCGCCACCTTCTCCCCTGGTCGTGATTTCCCAGCCGCTGCGTCCAGAGTCGAGAGGTGTGATATTCGTGGCTGGGGATTTGAAGGCGCAGATCCCGCCATGGTTTTCAAAGTCACCTTGGAGGTATTGCATCAAGCTGTGAGAATCGACGATGCCGGTGCTGGGACTCTCTAGTACACCGGCTTCGGCTCTGACATCGGGTTCCCGCCTCTTCGCCTCGTCTTTGCTGAGGAAGCGGATTGGAACGTTGATGCTCTTTGCAAAGGCGTGGACCTTTTGCAGAGCGTCCATTTGCGCTGCGTCTTGCGCGACGATCCATTTCCCAGTGTTGCGGTGTGGGATGTCATGTTTGTTGCACAGCTCGTACAGCATATCTTTTCCTCTGAGACACAATTTCGTTTTGAGTGACGTGGGTCCGTAGTATAGACCAGCATGTATGACTTCGCTGTTCCGCGAACTGGTCTCTGTGCCGACGGAGCCATGCTTCTCTATCAGAACTGTTGATGCGCCATCTCTCTGTTGTAGATTGCGGGCTATAGCTAGGCCGACTACGCCGCCACCTATTACAGCGTGGGTAAAGTCTGCATCTCGCTGTACGCTCGATGAGAAATGTCTTGGGCCTGAGAGCAATGTTCTAGCATGTAAAGAAGACCGAGTAAGCATGCGCAACGATGCCATGGTGGAAAATTCAGGAAAGGACGGTGAAACCTGGCGTATTTTGTTGTAAATCAGACAGCGACGCGTAAATGACACAAAGCCACACCAATTAACAGCGACAAAGCTGAACTATGTGAAATAGCAGCCTTGGTTGGCGAGGCTTATCGGCGGCTTCGATACATTTTGAATGACGTTACGTGAATTGTCGTTCCTGACGCTAAACAGAGTGGGGTCTTCCAATTGCTACCTCCACTAGCATTTTGAGACTGCACCTAACCCATACAGTATATCGAGTTACATACTCGGCTTCTCTTGATCTTAAAGAGCGAAAATTGAAAGTCCTGTGGTCACAACTCCATGCTCCACTGACGTCTGTGGTACTTGTTGCTTCCGAACACGATAACGTCATCGGGACCCCAACAACCAATTCCCCGATACCGCTCGGAGGCCAATGTTGACGTCCTTCACCAAACGAACAATATCACGCGCAAGCACATATATCGCACCAAAAAGGTCTCTTCACAGCACAAGTCGCAGGCTCGTCTCACCACTCGTCGACCGCGTCAACAAAGTCACAATGGCTTCGTCCACCGGCACGCCCAAAGTAACCTCGCTCGTTGACCTGCCCTCATCGGACGCAAAATGGGTCAAACTACAAAAGGCGACATATGTCGACGCCAAAGGCAAGGAACGCATTTGGGAAATCGCCTCACGGAAGACGACTGGATCCGGCGGGGTTGACGCCGTCGCCATGGGAAACATCATCTACCACCCCAGCAAACCCACCTCTACCATTGTCGTCATCCAATTCAGACCGCCAGTCGGTGGCTTCACGGTGGAATGGCCTGCGGGCCTCATCGATGCAGACGAGAAGCCTGAAGAGGCTGCTGTACGCGAACTTTACGAGGAAACAGGCTACAAGGGGAAAGTGATATCGACTTCCCCACCCGTGGCTGCGGATCCGGGAATGACGTCTGCGAATCTGTGTCTCTGCATGGTGGAGATTCATTTGAACGAGGGTGATCCGGAGCCAGAGCAGCATCTGGATGAAGGCGAGGACATTCAGAGGGTCAATATCCCTATTGCCGAATTGTATGACAGGCTGGAGGAGTTTGCTAAGGAGGGGTATGTCATTGCGGCCAAGTTGTATCATTGGGCTGCAGGGGCACAGTATGCTATTGATCATCCAGAGTTGTTTGCGAGGCTTGGAAAGAAGGGGCAGTGAGGCCCTCGTGTATGGCGGTGGGTTGAGAATTACAAGTCATATCGCAGTGAGAAGACAGACCACAGTGCACAAAGATGTAAGATCTTGTGCTTCAGAGACGTACTGCTGTTCCATCAGCTTCGAGAAACCCAGGGCTAAATATATACACAACACACATGTCACCAAGACCCCTCACCTCGCCTTTTCATCGTCAATCTGTCTCCTCAAATCCTCCAAAACAGCCTTCCTATTCTCGAGATGTCCCTGCAATCCCTCGACCTGTTCCCTAACCGTCTCAATCTCGTCCCTGATTCCACTAAGCCCCTTGACCGCGCCCCCCTCGTCATTGTCCAGATCCTTCAACAGCTTCCTCTTGTAATCAAGTAAGAGCTCCAGTTCCCGCTTGACGAGGGCCGGCTTACTATCCTTGCTCCTGCCATGCCGTCTGTTCTCCGCCTCTTTCTCGACGTCGGCAATCTTCTGCTCGAGCTCGCGGAGTTGCTTCTTCAGCCGGACTTCCTCCCAGTCTTCTGTTGTGCGACCGCCAAAATCTGTGCCTTTGCCACCGCGCGCACCGTAGTTTGCGGCGCGGTCGCCGACACCCAGTCGCGTGAGGTATGCGTCGCCGAACTTTGCTTTGCGGCCTGTGGCAGTGTTCTCGTCGCGCGTGGCAGCCCACCGCGAGTTTGCGTTTGATTCGATGTCGTAGTCGATGTGGGCTTTCTCAAAACTAGCTCGTAGGCTCGGTGGGACGCTGCGCGGTACGCGGAAGCCTTCGCTTCGCTGATTGAGTATGTGGAGGAAGGCCAGAGCGGCGTCCTTGCCTACGCTTTCTCTTGCTTTGGGGTTGACCAGGTTCCAGGCAAAGCGCACGTCCGAGTCTGGAACGTTGTCTAAGCTCTCAAACAGGCCGGATAAGCTGTCAAAGGCAATGTTGCCGTGGCCGTCGCGGTTGGCCGTGTAGATTTCCTCGTACTTTGCCTTGTCCGAGGGCGACATGTACCAGTCGAAGCCGTCGCGCAGACCGGGTGTGTCGTCGTCATCTTGGATGGTTTCGTAGGCGGGCTGGGAGCCGGAGAGGGCGCGCGTAGCTTGCACGAGATGGGCTTTTGATTCGGGGACGAGCCAGTCGGGGAGGACTTTGGGCACATCGACCGAGATCTGAGAGACGGGTTCATCAGCGCTTGGAGTCGTCTAGACGGCGGGCCTCGAAGAAACATACCCCGTTGATCAAGTCAAAGATGAGTCTCATGGCAACACAAAACTCCTCAAAGTCGAGCTTGCCGTCGTTGTCCACATCCGCCAGGTCCCACACCCTCTCCAGCTGGTCATCGCGCAAATGTGAGTTTTTGAGCACCGGCGCTGCCTGCGCGCCGTCGAGATGGGTGCCGCCATTGCTGAGCGAACTGAATATCTCCCAGTACTTTTCGATTTCGTCCTGCTCGATGCGGTTTGGCGCCATGTTGGAGACTGGAATTGGCGTCGCGGATATCAAGTCGGAGGATTAGAGAGGGCGGGCAAGGCGAGTTTGTATACGTGGGCGTGGGCGTGGGCGTGGTGGTTGTGAGATTCGGGCTTCCTGGTTACGAGGTGCCGGCATGGCCGAGGGAGCTCTGGCCGCGACTGCTGGCCTGGGGTACGTGGGTACGCAAGTACGTAGCTACCTGACGCTAAGCCGTGCAGCAGCCAAAGTCACGCCAAGGAACCGAATCAAGTCCATTGCAACAACAATGTCCTATTATCATTACATCAAGCCAACTACATGCAAATACAGCCTAGATAGCTCCTCAGACACCACAGTTTTGCCCATGTAATTCTTGCGCCACAATGTAATCCGTACAAGATTTTTCCAGAGAGTAAAAGAACGACTAAATGGCGTTGCTGCCATGCAAACATGTCCAAACAACACCGCTAAATGCAATCAATTCTCAATCTTCTTCCTATCCCATGTTGGCCAGCTCATGGTCAATGGCCTGCGTGAGGAATATCTTCCTCTCGCCACTCAGCTGCATCTGCAGCCGTTGCTCCGCGAGCGCAATGATTTGCTTGCGCGTGACCCTGTCAAGGTCCGCGTCTTTGAGACATGCCTGAACAGTCTCGATAATCTGCCCATCAGTCGGCCCGTTCATCATGCTCTGGAAGTTGGTCGTGCTACCAGGTCGTGACATGCTTGCCCCATAGCTGAGAGGACTGCGGCCACGCACAGGTGGTGTAGACGATGCCATCAGGTTGTCGGAGCTCTGGAAGCCGCCCATGCTTTGCCGTTGGCCGTAAGGTGAAGCGTTGTTGCCATTGTGCATGTCGCTCATGTTGCTCATCGACATGACGCGGTTCTGGTGCGGGTTGTCTTGGTAGCGCGACAAGTTCGAGTACGTCGATTGGCGCGTTTGCATGCCTTGGTACGGACCGGGCGACTGCGGCGGCATGTGCGAAATGTGCTGCATGTTGGACATGATGGTAGAAGCAGGCTTGACTGAAGAGTAGACAGATTGCATGTCGTTCATCTCGTACGCTTCGTCTTCGTATGCGTTGAATCCACCCTTCTCCGTAGTCATACCGGGAAGACCGCGACGGCCGGGGAGTTCGTTGCGCTCGGCATACTCGTCCCATCGCATCATGGGGATGGCCTTGGGATCAAAACCTTCGTCGTCGGTAGTGAGAACCTGCTTAGTTCCTTGCTCGCCAATGACGACACGCGTATTACCCCACGAGAAGTCGTCCTGCTTCCAGAAAGAGTACATGGGAAGGGCGAGCGAGTAGATGGGGAACGCTAGGATGTAGATGATCATCCACCCGACGTGTTGCCATTGCCGCTTGATGATGAAAATGAGCGCCTGGAGGCCGTAGACAGCTGCCAACATGATAATGGAGAACAAGGGGAATTGACCCTGGCCCGTGGAGACGGTGTAGACGAGATACACCAGGTACGCACAGATGGATGGCAGAATAAGGGTACCGAATAGATCGATGAAGACAACGAATCGCATGGAAAAGCAGCAGAAACCGCAGAGATCCTTGAGGAAGACAAGCTCGGCCAGATTGTGGATGGTCGAGTTGATCCATCGACGTCTCTGGGAGAGCAGAATGCTCCACGTGTCAGGGGCGGCCGTGAGAGCGTACGCATCGGGGATGAACTTGTAAGACATGGCAGGGAAGTACTTCGTCATCAGAGTGGTCAGGTAACGATCCTCACCAAGCGAGAGGAGGTTCTTCTTGTGCAGCGTGTCCACAACGCAGTCTGCGTAGTCCTTGATGATCTTGTCCGAGATGATGAGGGGTTTGCCCTTGTCGGCTGTGCGAAGACGGTACATGGTGAAACTGAAGCAAGTTAGCACAATCGAATCGAGGCGGGCTGAAGCACTTACCATCCAGGCAAACAGGTGACGCTGCCAAACAAACTCTCAAAGGCCTTGGAAAGATGATGCGAAATGTAGTACTCGTAAACCTGGATCATAGTCCACCATGATCTGTCTTCATTCTCCAAGCTCGTCTCACCACAGATACCAGCAATCTTTGAGTCATTGGCACAAGCCGCTACAAGACGGTTGAGAGCATCGGGCTTGACCATGGTATCGGCGTCGATCATAAGCAGATACTCGTATAGCTCTGGATCAACACCAATGATATTGTTGATTTGGTGGAACATTTCCAGCTCCAGAGGGTTCATGGCGGAACGGTGGTGGACGCGGTTGAGGAAGCTCATAAGCAGAATTTGGGAGTCGCGCTTTCCTCGGTTACCTGGCTTGGACTTGTGCTGTTCCGACTCCTTGCCCATCTTGACAACAACAATGTATGGTACAACATTGCCTTCGAACTCGTATAGTCCCGAGTAAACCTTTCCGTAGTTGAGCTGCTGGCTGCCTTCACCTACCGACCAAAATGGAAGCGCAGGAGGGTCGACCTTAGGGTCAACACCAAGGATGTCAAGCACGATCTTGGGCGTAGGGCGATCGTTACCGCCACCGACAATCATTCCGTCGCAAATGACGCAGATGAGCTTTCGCTTGTTGTCGTAAGAGAGGGCAGTAAGAGAGTCTAAACTTTTTCGGAGCGAATCCTCGCCTTCGGTATATGCTGGTACTTGGCAAATGACAAACTTGTCCTGGTTTGCGGGACGCTTACGAGAGCCCAGTTGAAGGGCAGCCAAGAACTTGATGACAATGACCGCGCATAGGATGATGGTGAAGGCCAGTAGGATATAATCGTTGACCTGACATTTGGCCGTCTTGCGGAAGTCAGTTCTACCAACATAGAACAGGTTTTCCAGACATTGCATGTTGTTGTCTTGGGTAGTCTTGTTCAGGTTGTTGTCCCAGTCTTCCTTCAGGTTCTGACCAGCGTTGCTCTTTACCATATCGATCAGCTTGGCATCGAGGAAGTTGTACTGAGCCTGGTTTTGCATGTAGTCGATTGTGGCGAAGTAGTCGGTCAGATCGTAAACCCTCTCGTCGAGCCTGAACCACATGTGGTTCAGATCCTCACCTTCATTCTTGATCTTGTCCTCTTCCCAGACCAGGTCTCCTTTCCTGAATTCCTTCATAGCAGGGAGAAAGACATCAGGGTACCATGTCTCGCTCTTCAATGCATTGCTGTCTGGCAAGTTTGTCATCGACCCAGACTTGTGGACAGCGAGCGAATTAAGACTCTCAGCCGTGGATTCGTTGAAGGTCAGCTGAAGGACCTTGTTTTGATCGGTCTCCGGGATCAGGTTAGGGCAAGCAATCCATAGTGGGGGGACGACATATGGGTCCATGTTGGCACCAGCCATTTCCATCATCCGATCCCGAGTAGCCTCGGTGTTGGAGTCGCTGTGCTGCTTTTTCCAGAAAGAAGTCAGGTCGTAAACCACACCGCGATGACTGACGAAGTAGTCGTCCTCGCCTTGGTGGGATGATACTTCCTTCGTGTTCCAGACCTTGTCCTTGTTAGGGCACAGGAGTTTACCGAAAGCGACAATATAAAAGACGATAGTGGCGTTTAGCAATATGATAAGCATGAACAAGACAAGCTTCTCACGCCATGCCATGCGCACATCAGGTCGCTTCATACGACCAAACCACTTGAGAAACGGTGAAGGAACCCAAAAGGTCATGGCCCAGACAAAGGCGACCCAGAGCCTTCGAGTACCAGTGAGAGGAGTTTCGGTAACGACGGCGTTGCCACCTGACTCCATGTCATAGTAAGTGACGCCTTTGTTTTCGTCGCCCTTCATTCCGAGACCGTAATCACCAGGACCCGTCGTAGGAAGGGTGTGTGTGGTTGGGGCGATTGACTTGGCATCTGTGGCGCCCGGTACAGCCAGACTTGTAGAGCTTTGAAAAGGGTTCTGGGGAGTCCCAGACACGTCCGGAAGAGGCGGAAAGAAGGCGCTCGCTGTGGGTGGGAGCTGTGTGGCGTATCCATTCTCCATGCCAGCAGCTCCAATCATGCCACCAAGCATGTTGGGAGAACCCCCCATCTCTTGTGTCTTGAGGTCAAGCTGCGATTCCGCCTCCCACCACGTACCCTCCCTGACCCAGACGCGCTCCTTGCCTACCATGACTTCGCCGTTACTCCAGCCGCGTTGCAGAATCCAGTTTTGGATGCCCTCTTGGCCATCCATGCAGCCCAGTGGAGCGTATCGGTCATGGAATTCGTGGTGATCAAAATCGGCGGTGAAATCGAGATTGCGGTTGCGGCGATTTGCCCACTCGGGTAATCGCCACTCACGGAGTTGTCGAGACACCACGCCGGCCTGCCAGGTAGAGTTGAGGTCCTGGTTCAGCGAGGTGGGGATAGAATCTGAGGGATGGATAGCCAGCTGAAACCAAACTCTGCTACTTGCGACAGTCATGGCCAGGTCGAAGCGGCCGTGCTTGCCGAGGACTATGCCACTATTGGGTACCGGGTAGAGCATCTGCTTCAAGAAGTTGTCCTCACCCGGAATCTCGAGTGCGAGCTTGTCCAATATAGTCTCGCGCTTCTCCAAATCAAATTCCTTCTCGCGGAGAGCGGCCCCATTGAGGCCAAGCTCGGCCGCGCAGCTCTGCGTGGCCTCGCGCATGGCCTCGAGAACGGAATTGCCGACAGGCGGCACGTGTACACCGTCGTCTCGCATCTCAGCATTGATGCCTTCGCTGTCATCAAAAACAGTACGCAGTGCAACTGCTTTGCCCAGCAAGCGATTAGGAATCTCTACGACAGTGATGTTGACAATGTCTCCATCCTCAGACTCCTCAGGTGTCATCACGCCGCTGCCGTCACTGTCGTCCATGGCGAATCCAGACTTGGCACGGCGGATATCCTCCTTGATCGAGTTGTTGGCGTGGGCGACAACGTAGTCGACGATGGCTTCATAGATGCCACCGAGGGCGATTTCGCGCTCGTTGGATCCCAGCTTCTGGCGGAGGGTACCTTCGGGTAGATCCATGAGTGTCTCAACGTCATCGCATACTGCAGCCAGCGACTCCTCGTCCATGAAATAGTCGAGGGTGTTACCGAGCTTCAACAGGCCGGTGAGGCAGCTGATGAGACTGGTCAGCTTTTGGCCCTTGATGCCGATTGCCTTCAGGTTTGAGCGGAAGTCTTCAGCTGCGGCGGCATCGTCGGCATCAGGGAGGTAGCTTGGAGGGTCGTATGTTCCGGATCGTCGGAGGAGGGCATATTTGTCCAAGGATTGAATGTCCAGGTACTCTCGCTCTTGCCTGGATGCCGAGCTGGAATTCAGGTAGTAGAAGACATCAAAGGCACGGAAGCCAGTCTGTCCAGGGACCTGGAGCAGACCTTGTCGGACGTCCAAGCCGGATGTGGATAGCTTGATCTCAGCGCCGACGACAGTGCCCGCAAGATTGATTGTGAAGACAGCGGCCAATGCCGAGTAGCGAGGGGTAGATGGATTCTGTGGAGTGACGCAGTGCGTGAAGGCCTTGAGGGCCTCGAGCGCAATGTAGAAGTTGCCCGGCAGCGACAGCGGCAGGCTGGAAACAAAGGGAGAGAAGAGCGAGGGGCTCGAGTCGTGCAGAGAACTATACTGGTCAGTGGGCAGTAGGGAAGAGAAGGGTGTTGGGTACGTACGCAAGGACTATGCAGCCATCCTCAGCTCTCCGGCGGGCGTGCTCCCAGGCCTTTCGCCCCAACTCGAGGTCGACTGTGCCGCCAATGCGATCATCAATGATGCTCTTCGCATTGACCCATGTGTTGACGACGAGGCTGGTGCTGGCCTCGAGGTTGTACGAGCGCCCGTTCTTGTAGGCCGAGTTGAGGGTGTTGAGGAGCGTCGTGGTGGATATCTGCGAGGGCGAATTGCCCGGTCGCGAGGCCGAGGCAGATGCCGTCGAGTAGACAGACATGCGTGAGTTGTTGACGAAACTCATGATTGCGGGCTGAGGCGGGTCGCCCCTTCCGTCGACGCGAGGAGCAATACAATAGCGAGGGGTGATGAGGTGGTACTGTGTGTCAACTGCAGATGTCGTCCCAGATGGTCGAGTGTCTGGGCAGGCGCGGTACGGTACGGTACGGGTAGCCTCTGGAGAGAATTACACCTTTCACAGCAACGGTGCGAAAGGGACTAGCGAGTGGACGGGTTAAACGATTGTATGAAGAAGAACAACAAAATGCAGATAGCAACAGAGTGCTCGTGGGACGCAGACAGAGCAGCCGTGATGTTTGTTGGCTCAGGGCGAGATGCATTCCCGCCCAGCTGCATGGGGGATGGCGCGGTACGGTTAGGGGGTGTTAGCAACCTGACTAATTCGCGTGCGAGACAGCTCAATGCATCAACAGCGCGCCGAACATGGATGGCGAGTCTTGGTTTTCGTGGCCACTACCAGCTACGGCGCCCACCCGATGGGCCTGTGTGATACGAGCGGGTGGCGCTGGCTGCGATTTCGAGCCCCTATTTTTAGTTTGTTATTCATGGCTGCCATATTTCCACACACACAAACACACTACTGTATCGAAGGCTGTGAAGAAGCAACCGTCGGAGAATTCACGTCACTCCATAGCCAGAGTGTAATCGATAAGGCGGACGGCACACCGTCGGCGTCTGTGGACATGGCTTCCGGTGTCTGCAGCTTCTAACATAGCGTGGGCACGTCGCAATGTCCACTCTCACTCCCTTTCATCTAGCGCTCATTTGTCTTTAGATGGATGGTTTCAACCAGACCGAATCACGCCGGGATAATTTCAACCCTCGACCTGACGTCAAAGCACCAACCCCTCGTTGGGACCGACAGAATCAATCCTTGAGTCCCCCCCTCCCCAGCGCGGGCGCTACTCAAGGGTCCATGGTAAAGTCATGTACAGAGCACAGCCTTTTGCCTCCTGGGGCAGTGGGCCGTCTAGCCCAACGTCCTCACGCCAGCAAGAAACAACGTTAGCTGAGCGGCTGGCGGGAGACGTGAGCATCATGGAAAAGTGTCCGCGGTGTGAGCATTTCTCGGTCGCCGCGCAATCGATACGGGTTGAACAGCTAGTGCATTGAAGCGTGCAGCGATGATCGTTCCCGGGGGAGCGCGACCACTAGCATGCCCGTCTGGGAGTGGTTCTCTCTGCAACGCGCCTCCGGATCCCGAATCCACGCCTGGGGAAGCAAAGTGCAACAACGTAGAAAAGAATGCCGACCAGACTTGTTTCTCTGATCCAGGCCACGCGCCGCGTTGCCTCGTCGTGTCGCATGTCTCGTGAGCAGTGCGAGACGGAAAAGTGCCCAAAGAAAGTTCCCGTCTCATCAGTAAGCCGTCGAGTGGAGCCGCACCAGAGATGCGAGGCAATAGGGCAGTTCAGCGTATTCTATTCTATTTTTGCGCCCCCTTTTCGTGATCGCTGAGTCTCCCAGTCAACACACGCCAAAGGGTGGCTGGTGCGGCGGCGGGCGAAGCTGAGCTAGAAGCATCGTAGCCCCATGCTCTCCAGTGCGCTCCGGCCAGAGCAGAGCAGCCAGCATACTGTACCGGCCCCTTTGCTCTGCAAGTCAACGGCTTTGAACGTCCTTTACCTTCGTTTGTACACCCGTTACCACGCTCGCTGATTGTAATTATTGCCGTGGCGTGTTTTTCTTGTTTCCGCCTGCATTCTGAGTAGCCCTCCGGACGCACCACCGACAAGAGACAACAAATCCGACGAGCAATTGCCATCCCACACTCTGCTGCTCCTGCCTGACCCTCCAGTCCCTCACTCGCTCCCCTGGGGACGCGGCTGCCCACCATGGCTTCCAATCCGCTGCAGAACCCCTCGCTGCCATCGCTGCCCCAGCACCAGCAGAACGACACGGGCTTGACCGCTGCCCTTGCCAGCCGTTACCACGCACATCTTCCCATCGCGTCCCTCTCATCGCAGGGCATTGTCGCAATCAACACATGCACAGATGCCAGCCTGGGCGTGGATGGCGGCAAGGAAGGGAGTGCCCACCAGGCCGCAGAGGACCTCTCCCTCCGAGCCTACACACGTCTGGGACATCGTTCTGAGGACCAGGCCATCGTGTTTCTGTGAGTGTCTTCCAAACTGACATGCAATCTCCTTGTTGCTAACATATCGCAGTGGCGAGTCTGGCGCGGGAAAGACGACGATCCGTGGACACATGCTCAGGTCCTTCATGTCGTACTCCTCGACACCCCTTTCCAAGAAGATCGAACACGCCAACTTCGTTTTTGATGCCTTCACCACCACAAAGTCCCTCACCACACCGCAAGCCTCCAAATCCGGTCTCTTATTGGAGCTCCAGTATAATACCACCACCGCAAACAACGCAACTCTTCTTGGCGCTCAGTTCCTCGCTCATCGTCTCGAGCGCAGCCGCATTGCTTCTGTGCCCACTGGAGAGCGCACCTACCACGTTCTCTACTACCTCCTCGCTGGCACCAGTCTCAATGAGAAGAAACATCTCTTCCTTGACGCAGTAGGTGGAGACGGCAATGGTAGCAACCGCACCTCGCTTGGTTCCAACAAGAGATGGCGCTATCTCGGACATCCCACACAGCTCAAGGTGGGCATCGACGACACCAAGGGCTTCGCTGATTTCAAGGCTGCCCTACGCAGGCTTGAATTTGGCAAGGAGAGCATTGCAGGCATATGCGAGATTATGGCTACCATCATGCACATTGGTCAGCTCGAGTTCGAGATGGGTCAAAACACTACCCCTGCGCCCGATGAGAGCGGTGGCTACTCCCACGAGGGTGGTGAGTCCATCACCGTTGTTAAGAACAAGGAGTCTCTCGTGCCCATTGCGCAGTTTCTGGGTGTCGCCATGTCCGATCTAGAGCAAAGTTTGCGATACAAGTCCAAGACGCTCTACCGCGAGCGCGTCACCGTCATGCTGGATCCCAAGGGTGCGCGAGCCAACGCGGATGAGCTCGCCCGTTCCCTTTACTCACTTCTTGTCACATGGGTCATGGAGCAGATGAACTCCAGGATCTCAGTGCCGTCTGAGCAAATTTCCAACACCGTTTCAATGGTTGACTTTCCCGGCTTCGCCAACTTTGCGGCCACCGGTTCGTCACTCGATCAACTGCTCAACAACACTGCGAATGAATCCCTCATCTCTTTCTGTCAAGAGAGCTTTTTCCAACGGCAAATCCAAGAGCTGGAAGCCGAGGAGATCTCTCTGCCACCCATGGCGTTCTACGACAATACCGCGGTCAAGACGGGCCTCATGAAGCCAGGCAATGGCCTCTTGAGCATCCTCGATGATCAGATGCGCCGTGGCAAGACTGACATGCAATTCCTTGAGGCTATTCGCAAGCGTTTCGACGGCAAGCACCAAGCCATCGTTCCTGGTAGTCTTACCGTCGTGCAACCCGGTAGCAACTTCCCCACGCCCAACACTTCGCCAACCTTCACCATTCGCCATTTCACAGGTGACATCGACTACAGCGTCGAGGGCTTATTGGAAGAGAACGCAGAGCTTATTTCTGGTGACATGATGCATCTGCTCAAGTCTGCCCAGGCTCCGTTCGTTCAACAACTCTTTGGACAAGAGGCTCTCCAGAAGATGTCTCATCCCAAGGAGAAGTCAGCTATTGTCCAAGCCACCGTCAGCTCCAAACCCACGCGCCAACCTAGTCTGGCGAAGCGGAAGGCTGACAAGACCGGTCGATTTGGACGTCAACTAAATGTATTCGACGAAGAGGCCATCAGTGATGCCGAAAGTAACATTTCTGGCACCAAGAAACCTGGAGAGTCTCAGAAGCAGACTGGTGCCGCGGGCCAATTCATCAGTTCCCTGAGGACCATTGAGTCGACGTTGCGCAAATCCAACGCTTACTTTGTCTTCTGCTTGAAACCCAATGATCGAAGGATCGCCAACCAGTTCGACAGCAAGTGCGTTCGTCAACAGGTTCAGGCCCTCGGTATTGCAGAGATCAGTCAACGTCTCCGGGTGGCTGATTACAGCATTTTCATGCCTTTCGCCGAGTTTCTTGGTCTTGCTCAGACTGATCTTGCCATTGTTGGTAGCGACAAAGAAAAGGCTGAGATGGTCCTCGATCAGAAACCGTGGCGAGAGAATGAAGTCCGTGTTGGCGCCACTGGTGTCTTCTTAAGTGAGAAGTGCTGGCTCGAGATCGCCAACGTATCGAATCTCGCTCCTTACGCCCGTGGACCTGCTGATTCCAACGACAATCTGCTTACTCCCGATGCCGGTCGATCGTTTGGTGACGTCCGAACCGGCCTTCTTTCGCCCTCGCCTGGTGCATACTACGACGACAAGAGCGGCAACTACTTTGGTCAGAGAGACATTGACGCTCGCTCAGAAGCGCCGTCTGGCGTCACCAACGGTGACATGTTCCATGGCTTGGAACAGCCCAAAGCTATCGATGACGAGAAAGCAGCTGATGCAAAACTACAAGAAGTCGAAACTATCCCCACTTCCAGCAGTCGAAAGAGATGGGTCTTCATTGTCTACGTCATGACATGGCTCATCCCCGATTTTGCTATTCGCTACATTGGACGAATCAAGCGCAAAGACGTGCGAATGGCATGGCGAGAGAAGTTAGCCATCAACATGATCATTTGGTGGAGCTGTGCGTTCGTCATTTTCCTCATGATGGGGTTCCCCGCCGTCATCTGCCCGAAACAAAACGTGTACTCTTCTGCTGAATTGACTTCCTTCGATGGCAAGGACGGAAACGAAGCTTACGTTGCCATCCGGGGTATTGTCTACGACCTGGGAGAGTTCATTCCACACCATTACCCCAGCATCGTCCCACAGAAGAATTTGGAGAAGTACGCAGGAAAGGATGCGACCAATTTATTCCCCGTACAGGTCTCTGCTCTGTGCTTAGGCAAGGACGGACAGGGTATCAACGACGCCGTTCAACTCAACTACAAGAACTCCAATTACACCGACTCCTCCGTGAACAACCTCATCAGTACCACTGATCTCAATGCGCAATATCACGACTTCCGGACTTTCACCAACGACTCTCGTCCCGACTGGTGGTTCGAGCAGCAAATGTTCCTCAAGGCCAACTACATGAAAGGCCGAGTTGGATACAGCCCTGAGTACTTGAAGACGCTTGGCAACAAGGGTAACTCGATCGCCTACATGAATGGCCGCGTATATGATTTCACGGATTATATTCCAGGTGGTCGCGAACTCAAGTTCAAGATTGGCGAAGAACCCAACGATACAGGAAACATCGATGCCAACTTCATGCACCAAGACGTTGTGGACATCTTCCGAGTTCAGGCTGGTAAAGACATTACCAAGTACTGGCAGAACCTCAACTTGGACGCTACAACAAAAGCCAACATGCAGACCTGCATGAACAATCTCTTCTATGTCGGCGATGTGGACACCAGAAGTTCGGCCAAGTGCTTGTTCGCAAAGTACTTCCTTCTTGCGATTTCCATTATGCTAGTCAGTGTCATCGGTTTCAAGTTTCTTGCGGCTCTTCAGTTCAGCCGAAAGACGGACCCAGAAAACATCGACAAGTTCATCATCTGCACCGTTCCCGCCTATACTGAAGACGAAGACTCCCTTCGTCGCGCCATCGATTCTGCCGCTAGGATGAAGTATGACGACAAGCGCAAACTACTCGTCATCGTCTGCGATGGTATGATTATCGGTCAAGGCAACGACAAGCCCACCCCTCGTATCGTTCTCGATATTCTGGGTGTCCCTGAGGCCACCGATCCCGAGCCACTCAGCTTCGAAAGTTTGGGCGAAGGCCAACGTCAACACAACATGGGCAAATGCTACTCTGGTCTATACGAAGTACATGGTCACATCGTGCCTTTCCTGGTCGTGGTCAAGATCGGCAAGCCTTCGGAAGTCTCCAAGCCTGGTAACCGCGGAAAGCGTGACTCGCAGATCATTCTCATGCGATTCTTGAACCGTGTGCACTACAATCTCCCCATGACTCCGCTTGAGCTCGAGATGCATCATCAGATTCGGAACATCATTGGAGTCAACCCTACCTTCTACGAGTTCCTTCTGCAAATTGATGCTGATACTGAGGTCGCACCCGATGCCGCCACTCGCTTTGTTGCAGCCTTCCTTCACGACACTCGCCTACTTGCCATTTGTGGTGAAACCGCACTCACCAACGCCAAATCCTCGTTCGTTACGATGATGCAAGTGTACGAATACTTCATTTCCCACAACCTGACCAAGGCTTTCGAGAGTCTATTCGGCTCGGTCACTTGTCTTCCTGGTTGTTTCACCATGTACCGTATTCGCGCTGCCGAATCTGGAAAGCCACTATTCGTCAGCAAGGAAGTTGTAGAAGCCTACCAGGAGATTCGGGTCGACACTCTGCATACGAAGAACCTGTTGCACTTGGGAGAGGATCGTTTCTTGACCACACTCCTCCTCAAATTCCATCCCAAGTACAAGACCAAGTACACGATGCGAGCACATGCTTGGACCGTGGCGCCTGACAGCTGGTCCGTCTTCATGTCCCAACGTCGTCGCTGGATCAACTCTACTGTTCACAACCTGATCGAACTCATTCCGCTTACCCAGCTTTGTGGTTTCTGTTGTTTCAGTATGCGCTTCATCGTCTTCATGGATCTGCTTTCCACGGTTGTACAGCCTGTCATTGTCGTCTACATTGGTTATCTCATCTACACGTTGGTCTACTCGCCTGACATCGTTCCTGTCACGGCGTTTATTCTTCTTGGTGCCATTTATGGTCTACAAGCCATCATCTTCATTATCCGACGCAAATGGGAGATGATTGGCTGGATGATTATCTACATCTTCGCAACGCCTGTCTTCGCCTTTGGTCTACCTCTGTACTCTTTCTGGTACATGGACGACTTCTCCTGGGGTAACACTCGTGTCGTTGTTGGTGAGAAGGGCCAGAAGATTGTTGTCACGGACGAAGGCAAGTTTGACCCTGCCAGCATCCCTAAGAAGAGGTGGGAGGAGTACCAAGCAGAGATGTGGGAGCAGCACACCATCCGTGACGACCGCTCGGAGGTTTCAGGTTACACCTATGCTACCAGGAAGCCGTTTGGAAGCGCATCCGTCGCTGGCTCAGAGTATGGAGGCATGCCACCATCCCGCTCCATGTCTCACCTCAATCTCCCGCGCTACGACAATCACTCGCGGATGAGTCTCGCCCAGAGCGGTTATGGCATGGATAGCATGGAGATGGCGAACCTGCCAAGTGACGATGCCATTTTGATCGAGATCAAGGACATCTTGTCCAAGTCTGATCTCATGAACGTGACCAAGAAGCAGATCAAGGGCGAACTAGAGCAGAGGTATGTTCATCTCTATATAGTAACACGATCAATACTAACATTACGGCAGATTTGGATGCGATCTTACGCTCAAGAAGCAGTTTATTGGCTCTGCTGTCGAGTCCTTACTCATCAGCGGCCAGCTATACTAAGCCTCAAGGGCTGCAGTTAGCTTCCGCTTCGTTGATGCTTCACGATTCTACGCGTTGCCATAAAGATGTCGTTTCGTCATCTGTCACGCACACGGCTATGCTTCTGCACATGGCTTTCATCGCTACTATTGTAATATCGTCGTTGCATTTTCTCATTGGGACGGAGTTCGAGGTTCTGGCACGGCGTTGGATGTACTGAAATTTGTCGGAGTAGCACACGTTGTATTCGTCGTCCTGTAGTGTGCTTCGCAGTGGAAGGGGAAAATTTGGGTGTAGATCTGGACCGCAAGATGCGAGAATAGCTATGAAGAATTGCATTGTGATATCTATGTACATCCACCATGTTTTGCTCTACCTGTTGGGTCCACGTTAGTGGGATGAGGTTGCGAATGAGAGGCAAAGACGTGCAAGCCATGGGCGCCATGAGTGGTCCAAGCGCCTCTTACCCCTCCATAGCTAGCCGTTCGCCGCCCGCCGCCACACAGAACAATCGATAAACTGCAACGGAATTTCGCAGAAGCCAGTGTGCGTTCGCGTTTCTCTGTCACTCTTTCACGGTCCAGGCCTTTACTGGTTGATTCGGGACCTGTCTTGTTCGGCTCCAGTTTTCCCCTCCTGCCACTTCCACTGTGAAGCGCGCGGCCGCCTGCTGAACCACTTGCGATTTCTCAAAGTACGACCCATCGGGTGCAAACTGTCGACACAGCCACGCCCCATCACAACACGCCTCTAGCGACATCTGTATATACGAGTCCGCATACCGCATCCGGAGCAATACACTACAAGCAAAATGCCGCCAAAAAAGAAGGGCAACAAGAAGGCGCAGAACGACGACTGGGAAGCCGAGCTCGGCGAGTCTGTCGCGCCTCAAGACAGCGCTGCGGCAGAGCCCCAGCCTGAGGAAGCTGCCGCCGACGACGATGCTGCCGGTGGTGGTCTGATGGCTGCTCTTGCAAAGCGCGGCAAGAAGAAGAACAAGAAGGGCGCAAATCTCGAAGTCGAAGGCGAGGACCCACCTGTTGATGGCGCAAACGGCGACTTTGAAAACAAAGCACCACAGGAAGGAACCTTTGACGACGACGATGATGATGTGTTTGCTGGAAACTACGGCAAGAAAAAGGGCAAAGGTGGCGCCGCTGCCCAGCCAGAGGAGCCTGTCGAGGAAAAGGCCACCGATGCTCCGCGCGTAAAGACCAAGGCAGAGAAGGAGAAGGAAAAGAAGGAAAAGGAGAAGCAGCGAAAGAAGGAGTTGGTATGGTCATACCGAGTATGTTACCCGTCGCATGAGTGTGTACTGACCAGTATTAGGCTGCGAAGAAGAAGGCTACTGGTCCTGCCAAAGCCGAACCTGCGACGCCTACTGAGACCAAGCCAGCTGCCTCGGCCGCACCTTCAGCCCCGACATCTGCCCCAGATGCCGCGCCCGCTGCTGGAGGCAAGAAGAAGAAGCTCAATCCTGCGCTAGCTGCTCTCCAGAAGCAACAGGAAGAGCGCAAAAAGAGAGAAGAAGAGATCGCGCGTGCTGAGGCTGAAGAGAAAGCCAGGCTAGAGGAGCTGGAGCGACAAGAGGCTGAGGAGCAGAAGCGCAAGGAGGAAGCAAAGGCACTCAAGAAGCAGAGGGAGAAAGAAAAGATTGAGCAGCTGAAGAAGGAGGGCAAGTACATGACCAAGGCTCAAAAGGAAGCAAAGGCAAAGAACGAACTTCGCCTGCAGCAGCTCCTAGAGTCAGGTGGCACAAAGGTCGCTGGGCTTGCCGATGAAGCCGAGAAGAAGAAGAAGCCAGTCTACGATGATCGCAAGAAAAAGAAGAAGAAGCAGGCCGAGAGTCAACAAGAGAAGGAGGCTCGAGAGGCGGAGGAGGCGGCTAAGAAAATGGAAGAACTCAAGCTGGCCGAAGAGCAAGCCGCTGCTGCAGCTGAGGCTGCAGAGAAAGCCCGCCTCGACGCCGAAGCGAAGAAGGGCGAGGACGATGACTCTGCCGACGACTGGGAGGCTCAAGCCGACGAATTGGAGGGTGTCAAAGACAGTTGGGACGTCGATACCGATGAGGAAGAAGAGCGCAAGGCAAATGAGAAGAAGGCCAAGGAAGAGAAGATGGCGGCCGAGAAAGCTGCTGCTGACAAGGCCGACAAGTCCAAGGACGCCAGCTCTGATTCTGATTCTGAAGACGACAGCGATGACGACTCGTCGGAGGACGAAGAAGGAACCGCCGCGCAGCGAGCCGAAGCCGCCCGTAAAGCTGCCGCCGCCGACCGACGAAAGCAGGCTCATGAGGAGGCTCTTGCCGCGCGGTCAAAAGACAACTTGCGATCTCCCATTTGCTGTATTCTCGGCCACGTCGATACTGGTAAAACGAAGCTTCTCGACAAGATTCGCCAGACCAACGTACAAGAAGGCGAAGCTGGAGGTATTACACAACAGATTGGTGCTACCTACTTCCCTGTCGAGGCACTTCAGAAGAAGGTTGCAGTCGTTAACAAGGACAACGACTTTGTTTTCAATGTCCCTGGTCTCCTAGTCATCGACACACCCGGTCACGAGTCTTTTACCAACCTCCGCTCTCGTGGTTCTTCGCTCTGTAATATTGCTATCCTCGTTATCGATATCATGCACGGTCTTGAACCTCAAACCATCGAGTCCATGAAGCTTCTTAGAGACAGGCGGACACCTTTCATCGTCGCTCTCAACAAGATTGACCGTCTGTTCGGCTGGAAGAAGATCGATAACAACGGCTTCGAAGACAGTTTGAGCCTCCAAAAGCCCTCCGTTCAGTCTGAGTTTGAAGAGCGATGGACCTTTGTTCGCACTCAGCTGCAAGAGCAAGGTTTTAACTCGGAAATCTTCAATAGGAACAAGAACATGTCCAAGTACGTCTCAGTATGCCCGACATCAGCGCATACTGGAGAGGGTATCCCTGATATGATCAAGCTTATCGTCAAGCTTACGCAAGAGCGCCTTACGAACAACCTCATGTACCTTTCTGAGGTTGAGTGTACTGTGCTTGAAGTCAAGGTCATCGAAGGTCTTGGTACGACTATAGATGTTATCTTGTCCAACGGTGTTCTTCACGAAGGTGACCGCATAGTATTATGTGGTAATCCAGAACCTATAGTAACCAACATTCGAGCGCTATTGACGCCGGCTGAGATGAAAGAGCTACGTGTCAAATCACAATACGTGCACAACAAGGAGGTCAAGGCTGCCATGGGTATCAAGATCGCTGCTGATGGACTTGACCAAGCCATCGCCGGTTCACGTTTACTTGTCGTCGGTCCTGATGACGACGAGGAGGATCTCATGGACGAGGTCATGGGTGATCTAGCACACTTGCTCAGCAAAGTCTCCAAGACTGGTCGTGGTGTCTCTGTCCAAGCGTCCACTCTGGGTTCGCTTGAAGCGCTCCTCGAGTTCCTGCGTGTCTCGAAGATTCCTGTGTCTACTATTTCCATCGGTCCGGTTTTCAGAAAGGACGTCCTTCGAGCCGGTATCATGTTAGAAAAGGCCAGAGAATACGCCGTCATGTTGTGCTTCGACGTCAAGGTCGACAAGGAAGCCAAAGCGTATGCAGAGGAGGTCGGTGTTAAGATTTTCGAAGCTGACATCATCTACCACTTGTTCGACAAGTTCACAGCGCACATGAAGCAACTGGAGGAGCAACGAAAGGAAGAGTCAAAGATGTTGGCCGTCTTCCCTTGCGTACTCAAGCCGGTCGCGGTTTTCAACAAGAAGGATCCTATCATCATTGGTGTGGATGTTACTGAAGGTGCTTTGAGAATGACAACGCCCATCTGCGCAGTCAAGAAGAACGCCACCACAGGTGCTAAGGAAATCATTCAACTAGGAAGAGTGTAAGTTTGCTTTCCCTCTACTATCATACCCTTTTATTGATTCGTCCAACAGCACGTCTATCGAGCGTGACCACAAACCTATGCAAATATGTAAGAGGGGTCAGCCCTCCGTCGCTGTCAAGATCGAGGGCAACAACCAGCCCATGTACGGTCGCCACTTGGAAGAAGACGATATTCTGTACTCTGCTATTAGCCGAAAGAGCATTGACACACTCAAGGAATTCTTCAGGAGCGACGTTAGCCAGGAAGAGTGGAAGTTGATTGTACAGTTGAAGCAGATTCTTGATGTCCAGTAAAGATGTGGTAGGGGTGCAGATTCTAGGGACAAAAGTGTAAGAGTCGAGGTGTCATGGTAGTAGTGTATGATTTTCACGTCTGGTTATGTAGCTTATTTGCTCTATTGGCCTTTTTTTTCTTCTTCGTGTCGCAAGCAACAGCATTGTTTGGCGTTGTAGTGCAACATATTTATTCACTATAACTTTGTGACTTGATCCTTTCCCCGTCGTTTTGAGAACATAACATGCGGGCCTCGAAGTAGTACAAGTGTGATGATGTCGCGTCGAGACAGTTGGTTCGTCTCTCAAGGTCATTGCTGTTGTGGTTTCTAGGGGGGTTTGCTATTTGATTCGCAACGGCTGTACGCTTCGAGATCCTCAATCTATCTGGAAGCGCGGCTGGATGCGGTATTTAGAGAGAGGCAACAAGTCATAGAGGGATCGTAACATCATTGAGAGATTATCCTAGCTGTAGTTTGGGCATGTATAGAGACCACGGGCTAGCTTCTCTGACATCAATACTGTCTCCGGCATCTTTCTTATGAACGAGTTTTAGCCTTCGTGATTTCATTGAACCCAAGGGTTTCCATGAAATGCCTCATCGCTGAACAATCAACGATTATCTGGGGTGGCAACTATGGGTGTCGTGGTTTTAGGTGACCCTATATGCGATACGACTTATTGCAACCCCGTAGTCGATTCTTCGGAAAGCCTCATCAAAGTAAACCCCTTGTCTGCTTCGTCAGCCCACGCATCGTCATCACCGACAGGCCAGTCAACCTGGACCTCGAATACCTCTAGGTCTCTTCTCCTCCCAATCTCAGCCAATGGAGCGAACACGAACGACTCTCTCGTGATGCGTACATTCGGACGCCCACTCTCTAACACTGCAACGAAAGCTTGCTCACACAACTTTATTTGCAGTTTGTTGAGCGACTCCATCCGAGCTATTATATCACATGCTGCCTGCCATTTACGAATATCTCCGGTGTCAACAGTGCGTGATAGGCGCGATATCAGTGACCTTAAGGAAGGAGCCAAGTGTCTGAACCTTTGTTGATATTCGCGGGGTAAGCCCCAAATGTAGCCCGTAAAATCTGCATACCGGGGGAGATGTCCTGCGTTCAGGTAGAGAGAGCGGATACTGTTGAAATGTCGCATCGGGATATGTTCCGCAGCAATGATGAGAGTGTCAAGGTCGTTGAATTGCCAAGTTCGGTGCGCGTAGAAGACGTCAAGCATCTCGTGGTAGCTATCGGCGTCGGTGTTAGTTCCCTTTTCTTTATACACAAGTAGCAGTACTCACAGCGCACGACAGGTCAGCATCAAAGCCATTATCCCGAGCTTCGACTCTTGATATGTTGTGTCTGCATTCTCGTTTCGTTTGCCATTCGCGATATCTTCGGCATCTGGAGCAGTCAAGCCTGATGAAGCTTTTGCAGCCTTAAGAAACGTTTCTTCGCCCATGCAAGGATGACCTTTGAGGCGGTATCCGCGTGGCAGTCTAGCATTCCATGACACATTCAGATGGTTGTTCCGGTAGGAAACTAGACGAAGATCAGAGTAGGTAGCATCGCGTGCGGTGAAAACGTAGTCGTATATCATAAGACGAACTTCGAGTGGAAGGGCGAGGAGCTTGGAGCAGGGAACGGCGTCCCGTTGGTGCTTCTGCTGTATTCGCCTGCATGTGGTTAGGTTGCCCGTCACCATAACGTAGTTGGTAAAACCACTGACCTACTGTTCAATAATCTTGTCTTTTCCTGAAACGCCACTGCGATATGCCTGACCTTGAATGCAATGCTCGATGCGGAGCTGGAAGAGCTGAAGCACGACGGTCGTTGCCTACTCTTGTCTACACCTCCGTCGCTTTGGTTCGAAATATTTAGTTCGGCCATTTGTGTACTGGTAACTTTGTTGGGTAAGGGTTTCAAGGTTGAGCTTGAAGTTCGGGAGAAATGGCGGTTGTAAGTGAGGCTATGTGTGCCAAGATGTGCTGTATCCACTAGGCTGGAGGGACAATGCGGTTGGCCGTTGTGTGCCTCACTCTTCCTGTATCTGGTTGATCGCAGTACAGCATGCGTCGGTCTAGGCGATAAGTGGCATTCCCGTTGACTCTGATGTAGCCTCGACACGGCTATGATGTGCCACAAGACATGTGAACTAAGCCCAACTGGAGGCTGAAGAAACCACAGCTAATAATCGAACAATGTATTCTGTTTCACTCTCTCAAATCTGGTTCCCGTCCTTTTCTTCGTCAGTGGAGAGATGCGAGACCTACATGTGGTAGCGGCGTAGCATGCTCGACGCACTCGCAGCTAAAATCAGGAGTAGTTGCGGAGATTTGCATCGCTGCCGTAGATGAGAAAAAGATGACGATCGCCAACACAGTGTGTCAAGTTTGTTTACCCCGGTCAATAGAGCGTAGAACTTGACATCTTATGCAACTTCATTTCCAATTCGGAGTATCGAATCAAAGTGGGGGGCCCAGGGCACACATCCGCTTGACCACCATGGAGGTGGTTTGTACTTGAAAACTGCTGGGAGGAAAGTGCAGACAATCTCGAGGGACAAGACCAAGGATATGCTGAAACTCCTGGTGATAGTGACTTCTCCTGCAGATGCCAGGGGCCGAAATTTGGATCATAATTGCGTGGTCGTTGCTGTCGCAGAGTGATGACGGGCTTCATTTCCAACGCGAGAAAGCGCGTAGTCATAGCTGACCGCGCCAGTTTCGCGTTGCCTGCGTTGGTTTGAAACATGCAAACTGCGAGATCCGAAGAAGGAGGCATATCGATACGAGGTAGTGGCTCAGACCATGCCGCGCATACTGGCCTTCGTTGTAGAGGAGCTCTTACGGAAGGAAGTTGTTGGGAGCGCCATTGGCTGGGTCGGACCTGCAATTAGCTGCGCCGCAAAAGTGGGGCCGATGATGAACGATCGTGCCAGCCCTGATGTACATTGTCAAAGCGTAACACGACTGGCTTATTTGTGTTTCCTTTGTTGCATCTTACAATTCTACGCCGGCACACCAAGTGCATCCATAAAGAGAAGGCAGCCGACTCAGGCATTGCGCAACTGTCCAACGTGTGAGCGTTTGCAGATCAAACCGCGGCCAGACGTTGCTATTTGCGACACACTGTCTGAAGCCATGCCTCTGATTGCGTCAGCGCGCGATAACAGCTAGTTAGAACGCAGGCTATAGATGAGCGAGTACGCTATTAATCAGTTTCTTCTCATGCTTCTCCAGCATCCCCAGAGGTACCAGACTCAGACTAGAGTGTGAAGATGCGTTCTCCATTCACAGGCACCAACGACTTTCAGTTGACTTGGAGAGTCTAGTGGATATCTTTGTGCTGTTGAGGTTGAATGAAAAAGAAGCACTGTTCGCCGTCATCAGACCCGCTTCACTAATGTAGCGCTGGCACGATCCCGACCTCTAACTTCACCCGATCCCTAGATGCAGCCGGCTTTCAAGTTCGAACAAGCTCAACATGCTAATCTTTGAACCGATCGGAGCCAGGATCGTCCAGATGCACTACGAGGATCTACCAGACCAGGTCGCGGAATACCTGATCAACACCAAACTAGCATTTACGCGGCGATCATGCTATCTGTGCAGAAAGTCATCTTATCGGAGTTTAACCATGGTGGGCCATACTAAAGTCATGGCGCAAGCGGTTTCCTTCTTTTCAGGTCTCGCGAAAGCTCTGTCGACTGGTTGCCAGCTTCCTCTCCTCATCACTGTGAAGTGAAGAACACACGTCATGGCCACTCCAAGCACTTCACGACCCGTTTCTTGGTCAGACACAACAGCAGCATCGACAAGACCACCAAGTCCAGTCAATGTCGAAAACCTTCCTGATGGAATTCGTCAGCCATCCACTGAGATGGAGTCGAAACCAGATTCCGACGCCGAGAAAGGACCTCAGCCATGTTCAATCCAAGATGCAACACCGATCGCTGCTGGTGCCTCATCGCAAGCTCGCCCTACAACTATCGACTGGGACGGTCCTGACGACCCTCTGAACCCTCACAACTGGAGTGCAGCGCGGAAGTGGTTCCAGACATACACGATTTCTGGTATTGCATTCGTTGGGACATTCGCATCGTCTGTCTTCACACCTGCTATCGAGCAAACAGCGTCAGAGCTCGGCTCGACGCAACTTATTGCAACGTTTGCATATTCAATATATGCCCTTGGACTAGCATTTGGTGGACCATTCGCTGCTCCTCTCAGCGAAACGTTTGGGAGGCGACCCGTCATCTTCATAAGCTTACCCATCTTTGCGCTCTTCGTCTTAGGCACGGGTTTCGCGCAAAGCATGGCGAGTCTAGTGGTGTTGAGATTTTGGGCTGGCTTCTTCGCTGCGCCCAGTCTGAGTATGGGATCAGGCACGTTGAGCGATATCTGGCCGCCTGAGAAGCGCTCTGGCCCTATGTCGCTGTACGTCGCAACACCGTTCTTTGGCCCAGCTTTAGGACCGATCCTGGGTGCTGTAGTAACCCAGGCACGTGGCTGGCGTTGGACTTCATGGTTGATACTCTTCTTCACTACCACTCTCGTCATTGCGCCCGCTCCGTTCTTCTGTGAGTCGTATAAACCCGTCCTCCTACGTCAGCGCGCAAAAAAACGCAATCTTCCGGTCCCGCCATCGCCCACCGAAGGCATGTCGTTGCCAAAAGTCATCAGTGTCTACGCCTCCAAAACGCTCACTCGGCCCATGCACATGCTGCTCACCGAGCCCATCGTGGCAAGCTTCAACACGTACAGTGCCTTCAACTTTGGCTTGCTGTACGCCTTCTTCGCCGCTTTCCCGTATGTGTTTGAAACAAAGTATGGGTTCGACAGCATCTCCACAGGCCTCACATTCCTCGGCCTGGGCGTCGGTGTCATTGTAGCTACCGTTTGCATCGTATCGTTCAGCAAACTTTACTACCTGCCTCGCGTGCGGAAGGCGATTGCAGAGAAGAGGCAGATTCCGGCTTTTGCAACGTCACGACTGGCGCCTGAAGCGCGTTTACCGCTTGCGTTCGCTGGCGGACCCATACTCGCCATCGGCTTGTTTCTCTTTGGCTGGTCTGCAGCCTACCGTGTACATTGGATCGTGCCGACCATTGCCGAAGCCTTCTTTGGAATGGGCAATATGCTCATCTTCATGGCATGTATGATGTACATGACTGACACATACGGACCACTGTACAGCGCCAGTGCCATGGCCTCGAACGCTATATTGCGGTACATCCTTGGTGGAACCTTTCCCCTCTTTGCAGTCCAGATGTTCCGAAGTCTGGGTCCACAGTGGGCTTGTACAGTACTTGGCTGTTTGAGCATTTTGGGCGCGTGTATGCCGTTTGTTTTGGCTAGATACGGCGAGGTTCTGAGAAGCAGGAGCGGATATAAAAGAAGTGGTTAGTTTTGGGGCCAAGCGCGGGACAGGACTCAGTGCCATTTCAGTTTTGAATTCGGCATGTGGCATCGTGTGTCCTTTGATGCGTGTGACATGCTCTTGTGTCGTCCATCGAATTCACTCACAAGATGAACGCTGCTATTATTTGACACATTCGAGAATCTCGGCCCAGTGCTTACCGCTGATGGAGCAGGGGCAGGCCACGTCGGTTGCTAAGATCCGCTGTGGTCGTCCTCGACGTCCAGCCGCGCCACGAACCAAAAACACCTTCCCACAAGCAAAAAGATATGGCAAAAAGCGTATCTTGACACGAGTGGGTTTCGAACCCACGCACATTTCTGTAGTAGAGATCTAAGCGGGGCTTAAATCTACCGCCTTAGACCACTCGGCCATCGTGTCGGATGGAGAAACTGGACTGTTTTTGAAGATGGTCATAATATATACAGAGCAAACGTGTAAACTCAGGGTGCTGTTTAGGTGAGAAGCGTATACGTCGAGAAAAGTGTGGTGATAGATGGCCACTTCCTGTCCTGATGCGGGGTACAACAGGAGTTGCATCATCTGTTCCCAATTTGGTGAAATTCCCTTGGCCGAAAGCAACAACATCACTCTTCAGCAAACACCAAAATGTGTCCAAATGAGTGCATTGGTAAGAGCTATGCCTGAATATCCCTCATCGTGTAGAGTCAGTCAAAAGCACCCAACTATGTACACTCCATACCCAGCTGCTATGCCCACCTGCCATATGCATCTCGCCAACAGGACATTCTCCGTCTACGCACTCCATCGCTTTCCAAGGCTCTGAGCCGCCTGGGCATCGCTAGGGTTGTTCTGCGCGAGTGCCGCAAGAATAGACGCAACGTCGTCCTGACGCTTAGAGAAGGGAACGACAGTGGCAGCGGAAGAGGGTCCACCCCGCTTGGCGGCCGCAGCCTGCTTAGGAGTGTTGGTCTCGATGGTAACCGAGGCATCCCGGCGCTTGGTAATGGGAGTGCCAGGGGTAGCGCCAGAAGATGCAACTTGCTCGGCAGCGGCAGCGTCGTCGGGGTTGTTGGCCTCCAGAGCAGCAAGAATAGAGTCCAAATTGTCCTGGCGGCGGAGCTTGACCTTCATGGCTGCAGCAGCAGCATCGGCGTCTGCGGGGTTGTTTGTGCGAAGAGCCTCAAGAATCGATGCAACATCATCTTGGGGGCTGGCTGAGGGATGTTAGACGGACATTCGATGCGACATAGAGACCATAGAGGTATGGAAGCTTACCAGCAGCGAAGACAGCGCTGGAGAACGCAGCGACGGCGATGAAGGCTGTGCAACGCATGTTTACTGGTTAGAAGATTTCGAAGTGTATTGTAATGAGAGTTGATAGAAGAGAAGTGGCCGGCACAGAGATGATAACAGGATAGTATAAATGAGTAGTAATTGCTCAATTGACCTCATGACGGCGTCCGAGGGCTAAATACTACGAGCCAGAGTGATGAAGCCAGCGAGACATGACAGCTAAGCGTTGCGGTGTCAGGTGCTGAAGCTTGTCTCGAAATCCACTTTAGTTTCACGGTGTTAGCACGCCCCGGGTTAGAACATACATCATTGCGATGTGTGAGAGCACTAAATGACCTTTAGTAAACAAGGAATAGTCAGGTTGTTCAGTTTCCAATTTCGGTTTCCTCGGATCGGGTTGGAGTATTTTGGTGTCATGTTTCGGAAACAGCCTCACCATCTGCCCAAACACAGTTCTGAAACGATGCGACCTCGGTCTCTCCATACGACTTGCGCAGCAGACTTTTGCTTCTTCTGTGACAGTATCAAGTATCGGAGCGATCTGGACTCAGACACAGAGGCTCTCCAGACATGCCCCACCACCCATGTTGCGATACAACTGAATATGTGGACTTGACCAGAAAGAGCCACAGCCGTCATTCCGCCCATGTCAAGTCCATCTTCTAAATCAGCCACAGCCCTTTGATTCCAAAAGATATGCCATTCCTCATGATCTCATACCGTGTGTATACACCGTTTCTTGCCATCGGGTGGGAGGACGTTGGTGCGTATGGCGCGTAAGAGGTCGAGCGATATGCGTTTCATGGACGATCGAGCGGCACCGACGGCATTGTGATACTAGTCCTACAAACGATCAGCGAGGTCCGTGACAACATATTTGTGATTTCGCTAGGTCCATACTTCGTTTCCGCGACTCCCGCAGTAAGGTACGGTTAGTACTATAATAGTGACAGCAACACCGCGGTTATGCTCGTTAGCACAGCAGCATTCGAGACCTTGGGCTTGTAATCGAACAAGTTAGGCGTCCCTACTCCATACTTGTATCGATGGTTCATCTACAACTACCCCCGGTGGTGGGGGCCGTACCGAGGCAATGGCGGGGTTCTGGGGTAGGCCATCGATATGTATACCTGCAACGGGAGGTAAGACGGACTACCCAATAGTTACTTAGCATTGAGTCGGACTTGGACATCGTTGTGGAAGAGTAGGTAGGCAGTGCGGAATGTCCATGAGCTTACAGCTGAAGTCGAGTAAAAGGCTTGGCACGACCGAGTTCCATCATCGGACAGCTAGAACAGCAGTAGCTCATCACGGAACGTGGCACGGGCATGGACAAGCTTCGGTATCGTCTATAAGGGTCCAATCGACTTCATTGAGCTTAACGTCAATCATCCGCACATGTCATTACCAGAGCTAGAGCTTCCGCACGTGCGCTGGGTAAGGAAAGCGAGCCGTGGTGGTAGCTTGCTCTTCAGATTGCTCGTCTAAAGTACATGTTTTACACAATCTGACCGGCCACTAGAGTAGGAAAGAGGTAGTAGTCGTCCCTATGCACACACCCATCCGCAAGAAAAGTTTTCCACCTTGCGGCACCCCCATACCATTGACCCCAAATGTCCGGCAGTCCATGCAATGCACACATCTATGCGACGTAGAGGAGCAAGAAGGACATCATGAGCGCGAAAAGACCAGTGGCCTCAGCGAAGGCGAAACCGAGAACGGCGTACTGGAAGAGCTGACCCCTGAGGGAGGGGTTGCGGGCAACACCCTGGATGAGACCGCCGAAAACCGTTCCGATACCAACACCGGCACCGGCAAGACCGATGGTAGCGAGACCGGCACCCTGGATCTTGGCGGCAGCGACCATGGCGGCAGCGGTGGACTCGGCGACGATGCCACGCTTCTGGATGACGTTGCGGGCGGCGTTGTTGCGGAAGGCACTGCGGGCAGCGACGAGGGTGCTCTGCTGGGGCTGGCGGGCTGCGAGATGATGGTCAATGGCTGCTTGATGAGCTTGCAGAGCTCAAACCCAATGGCTTGAGCTGCTGCGGCAGGCGCGAGACATACCAGCGTTGGAGAAGCCGCGGGCGGCCACGCGGGCGGCGCCGAAGGAGCGAGCGATGGCAACCATGGTGATGGTGTTGACGGTCGGAGTGGAAATGAGTTGGAGATGAATTGGTCCTTCAATGGATGGGGAGTGGTGGGAGGAGGATGGAGGAGGTGGATGCAAAAACTCGCTGAAGGGTTGATTAGCCGCCAAGAGTCCGTGCGGGAGCTCACATCGGGTTAGCGCTCCCCGTTTACTCCCGACAACCACCACCTTGCTCAGTGTCGTGAGGCCAATTGAGATGAGTGGGAGCTGCTATGGAAGCTGGCAAGTCCTGTGAGACATGGCACCAAGCTGGGAAGTTTTGGAGACCTTTCCAGCCTTGTGTGACCTACAATCACCGCAGAGCCACATTCCTATCAACCGAACGAACCAAGCCGACTATCGACATCATCACGCTCGACATGTCAAGCGAGATCCTCTGGCTTGGGTTCAAACATGGCTTAGGATTGATCAATTGAGGACGATAGTGCAGTCATCTTCTCGACCTTGATTTCCACTCTTTCATGTGCTCTGCACTTCCAAGTTCTTTACAACCCAAACATCTAGCCCATGTCAACAGTGGGTATTCCATGACACAAGAGCCATTATGACAAGACGGGCTGTGTACGACCGTGTTACGAAATGGTAATGCCATACGAACTCGCATGCAATAAGCAAGAACCAGCATGTGGGCTTGAAACGATCAAGGTAAACACACCTGATAGATATCTTTGCCGTCTGACGTTCAACATGACCTCCATCGATATTGACCGATCATAGTCGAAACCACCTGGGCACCAAGACGACAAGACCAGTGCGTGAGCATGACATATCTGTACAAGCTCTTGCACACGCAACATGAAACAAAGACACATGAATGTAGTGCTCACATCGCATTCGACGTCGACTGAACTATCCCCCATATAAGACTTTTGGTAAGCATGACCCGTTCCCGCTTCATCCCATCCATTCCAGCCCGTCCCATCCATCTTGGCCGTAACAGCTCAGCCACATCTGCTCGCATCAACACTTGGTATCAGACTCAAAAGAAAGATTACAATACAGTCAAAGCCCCGAGGGGCGATGATAAGAAGTGGTATTCAGACATTAGATGGTCGTAAAGACCGAGCACAAAGCAGGCGTCGACGCCCAACTCTCGTCGCAGGGAGAAGACAGATGCGACTCGGCCCCTTCCCGCATGCATGGAAACAGTCATTAGATAATCAAAGGAAACGCCTCATCAAGAGCCGGTGGTGACTATTCAACCATGGCACTAATAGGCGTGCCAGCGCGGCTCTCGTCCACGAATTCGCTCATCTTCATCTTTTTGTGTCTTGGGCTGTCGGCTTCGATCTCGTCAAGTCGCCTCTTGAGGTCAGCCTCTCGCTGCTTGATTTCCTCTAGCTCTTGTCTCAAGGATGATTCCGTCTGCCGTGCTGATTGCTCGCTTTGTTCGAGTTCGCTGACGCGGTTCCGGAAGAGGTCGTTGATCAGTTCCATCTCTGAAACACGTGTCTTGAGCGCAGTGTTCTGTGCGGCAAGAGTCTCATACGGGAGAGGAGCTTCAAGATGGGAACCGTTGATCGATGAGTTAGCAGGCGAGGGAGCACGGATGCCGAAGCCTGGTAGCGAGGGCGAGTGGAAGTCACCGCCATGCAGCGCCTGCTCGAACAGGTGCGACGGAGCGATGTTGGAAGGATGATTGAAATTCGGGGTGCCGGTGCGTGAGATGGGCGATTGCGAGCGGTCGGATAAGCCTGAAGAGATTTTGCCTGATGCGCGGCGGTGCTGGGCGAGGGCTAGCTGGCCATCGGCATCGGGATGCGCAGCAGGAAGACCGCCTTGGTCACTTGTCTGTCGTGTGTTAGTCGTGACAGCGGCTACGAGGTGACCTGCATACCCTCTTGCGTCCTCCTGGCCCGCCGGTCTTGACGCGGTTGCGGCTCTTGATGACATCGGTCTTGAGTGAAATGGGTCGTGGCCTGCGGAGGTGAGGATGTAAAGTCAGCACACGTCTCATATGCATTCTGTATAGTCGCAACTTACCGGCCGTGCAGCTTCAGGAAGAGACCACAGGCGTTGCAGAGAACAGCGCCCGTTTCATCGCGGCGCCACAAGGGAGTAGTGCTGGTGCTGCAGTTCATGCACGAGGGCTAAGTACATCAGCACGAGTATTTGTAGAAGGTACGGTACGAGGGAGTTCGTTGCTGGGGCAAGGGGTTATCGATAGGTGAGATAAGACCATAGTGATAGAGCGAAATGCCTCGACCTAAAACAACAACAGTCACAATCGTACGTACCGGAGAGCCTGCTTGTCCACCAGCGGTTGCGGGCGCAGAAGTTGCATAAGTCATGCTGAGGCCATTAGAGGGTTTGCTGGTTTCCATGTTAGCGGGTGAGTTGAAAAGTCCGCGGTGCAAGGCTTGGCGTTTGCGATAAGCCAGTCACGACCGGCACCCGCAGCGCTGCACGAACGTTTTTTCGTCAGTCGCACCTCAGCCATGCCGCATCCCCAAGGTATATACTGGTGCTCTCTTGATGGGATCCCAACGTGGATTACTGCGTATACCTTCAGGGCATGCTTTGGCTGGGTCGCAACTCATCAAAAAAACGAACTGGTTTGTAGCCCGGCTTGCCATTTGAGAGGAACATACCTGAGCGGAGACGGCATTTTCTTCTCGGGCGTCTCTTTCCTCATATTATCATTATCATTACTGTTCATGTTCGCTGCGGGGCAGTTCGATGCAGCTGAAGCTAGCGTCGCCAGCGAGGGCAGCTGGATCGAGGCATTGCTGCCATGCCGTTGTTGGGTGTATGAAGCCACGGTCGAGCTCGAGGACGGACGTGATATATCGTGGCCGATCGACGGCAGCTTGTCTTCGAAATTGGTAGTTGGCGTCTTGAAGGCGGGCAGGTCGAAAACCTGCAGAATCGAGGGTCTGCGAAACGAGTCGTCGACCTGGGGCCGAGGGAGGATAGAGGTAGCCAGTGCGGAAGCCGTGATGAGGTATTAGGGTCGAGAAACGCGTGGCGCCTCTCGAGTTGTCGATAAGGTACTGGATGGGGTCGGGCACGCTTTGATGATAGACACCAAAGAAGACGCGAACGTGCAGGTGGAGCTTCAAAAGAGTGTGGTATTAAGTAAAGGAGCGACTACAAGGAGCGAAGGAGCGAAGGACCACAGCTAACAAAACAGTGATGAAAGAGTGTCTGTTGAGAGGAACGAGCACGACAAGAAATTGAGCTGCAAGGTACAAGATACGTTCTCTGCGCGTTTGTGGGTAAGTACTAAGGGGTCGTGACAGTGCGTATCGACCTATCGATATCCACCCATCTCATTTAACCCTAATTACCTGCATGACCTCAGAACTGCTGCCCCCAAGCGCCCCTCACTCTCTTTTGAGCCGGGCCGTTTTACTGCTGTTGTACCAGCTTCGCCGTCGTGTCCTAGAACAAAGGAGCACTTCTGCAGCGACTCAGCCTTCCGGTATTAGATCACAAGCAAGCGCAGCACACCTCACACGTTCACATTCATCAACACCCCAGCCTGACTTGCAAGACCCACAAACAGATATCTCTGAAACGAAACAACCGTCCCGTCAGGCGCGTGATGGTTCACGCAGATTTGGCGCTTATGCTATTGCCCCTGAGGCTCAAAGTCATACTAGTCCCACAACAGCCATGCATGTCTGTGCATATACCTTGAACTAGACCAATCACGGCCCCTTGTCTCCAACTTGTGGCTGTCCCGTAAACAAAGGGTTTAAATTAGACAGGCAGCTGTCGCGTGGACCATGTTCCAATCTGGAAACGGGCATAGTCAGGGTCTTTGATAGTGCTATATCACGTACGTGTCTGTAAGGCTGTAGTTAAAGACGTTTTGATCGTAGTGACAGCATTTGAGCGAGCAATGGCGATCCCGCGGATACACCCCGGGGAACCGCGCGGCGATTGTTGATTATCTACCAAAGGAGAACCAACCTTTCTTGGCCTGCGGCTTCTCCTCCTTCTTCTCCTCAACCGGTGCCTTTTCCAGCTCCTGCACTTGCGGTGCGCGTCCAGGGTACTCGACGTAGTTCCACGCTACATCAAGGAAGAGAGGCTTGACTGGTACAGGCTTCAACTTCGGAGGCCATGTAACAAGGTTCTTGAGATCAACCGAGCCTGACGACGGGTATTCGTTCAGTCTCTCAACAACGGGTGCCGCATTCGCCAGTCCAGCCTTGGACGCAGTCTCGGAGTTTGCAAACAGTTGCGAAAGCGCCACAACACCTCGGTAATGCGAGTTCAGATTCTCCAGCTTCGTCTTCAGCGTCTGTGTCTGTTCACCCGACACTTCCATCTTGGGTGCGTTGGAATTCGAAGGCGGTTGGGATCTTGGAGCAGACGCCGCCTGGCTTGCCAGCGTCAATGCTCTGTTGCAAAGCGCCAACGCTTGTTTTGGTGTTGACAAAAATGCATACGAGTGCGACAAGTTCAGGCACTTTAGCGCTTGGAAATATGCGCGCTGTCCGTCGAGTTCAGAAATGAAGCCAGTATCGCGAGCGGCACCCCTGAGGTCTTTGACCGAGTCGATGCTTTGCAGGATCGCATCGTACAGAGCGATGCGCTCTCGCAGGCGTGCCAGCTTGCGGCCAGTGGGTTCCTCCCGTTCGACCCATTGCTTGCCGTCTTTACGTGGCCGCCGCGGTTTCTGCGGAGGGTTCGCGGGGAACGTGAGCCCATCGTCTTTGCCAACAAGCACTCTGTTCCGCCCAACTCTCCATGATATGAGATCATAGTTGACGGCCAGGTTCGTGACACGGAGATCCTGCATACGCGCATCGCCCTCGTCGACGCCTTCCTTCTCAAGCTCCTCGATGGCCCTCCGTGTTGCATCGACCGCGTCTTGGCTCGCGATGAGGATGTCGTCGTACGCATTGGCTCGGTCTTTGGGGGATGGGGTGGAGGCGGCGGTCTGGTCAAGAGCAGCAGAGGCGGTATCGACAGATGCTAGAGCCTGGCCAATCGCGGCGTCGACTACGTTTGCTGTTCGGCCGCGCCATGTTATCTGAGTGTCTGCGTGACTGTTAGCGTTGTCTGAGTATTCGAATTCCGCTACGTACGAGATGAGGCTGCTTCCTCTTCCTTCAAGGCTGCCGAGTCAATCTTCTGCACAGCCTGGACCAGCTCTGCATCGTCCTTTGGGAAGTACTTGATCGCAACCGCCGGAACACCGACGGTGCGTGGGATGCGACTCTGGTACGCGGCATAGCGTATGCTCGGGTCGGTGGTCGCTGCCATGACATCTTTGAACAGGTCCTTCTTCGTAGCCTTGAGTAACGAGCTGTAGATGACGCGCGCGGCAGAGTAGTTTGTGAGACAGGGCGCCCAGCGCGAGGGCGAGGCATTCTTGCTCTTGATGCCCTCGGCTTGCTTCTCAAACTCGTGCGCACCAGCCAGCGTGTATGCATATGCCTTTGCCTCGAGCACATCAGTTTCTGACGCCCCACTCGCGCTCGCGTCGGAGACGAGATCTACAGCCTGCCTTGCGTACTGCAAAGCTTTGTGCAGGCGAGAGAGGATGTGTTGGCGCGTCGAGCCCGTGATGCTCCGGTCGGCGTTGTCCTCAGAGTGAGTGGCCTTTGTGGCCATGGCCTGCGCCCATGCCCGTTCCGAGTTGAGCAAGAGCACGTGGAGAGCCCTGCCACAGTCAGTTTCCGAGTCGGCATTTGCACAAGCTAGTTGCCCCTACTCATTGTTGTTCTTGATGTCCTCTGCCGTGACCGGGGCCTTTGCAGCATATTTGGCGTTCTTGGGAGTTGCCCGCCCGAGCTTCTTGTTCACAATTCGGAGACGGCGCGACAACTGGCCGTGGTAGGTGTTGTAGTCGCCTATCAGGAAGGCCGACTCCCGGTAGTCGGTCACAAACTTGGTAATGTCCATGGCCGGGCTGGTGGTAAGGGAGTGCAACTGTGGGGATGCGCCTCATGTGGAGGGGCATCAATTGGCGAGCTATCCATGGCCCTGCCAAGCGAATCGCCTTCTCAGGTCATTGTCGCGCCGTAAACTTTTCGAGACATCATAGAAGTCGGGCCCGCCCTTGCCACGCCCACTCTCCGGCTTTTGTCCTGCGTTCGTTGCTCTGGCCTCCTTCTTTTGAGTCAACTCTCTCTTTTTTTTTGTTCTTGTCTTCTACTCTACGACCTTTCTCCTACATGCGCAAGTGTGGGCAAGCCCCAATACAAATCTCGTCACCACCAAAACTGACTGTCTCAGTTCAAAGCACATTTTATACCTACCGGTAATCTGTGCTGGTACCATCTGCACTCCCTACACTCCAGGCGATGCTCGAGCGTGCTTCGACATGCCTCGAATCCGGCGGACGCCAGCTCTTCCGCGCTCCGAAACCATGTCTACGCAGTCGGCACGCATTGCCATCCACCCTCCGGCACCACGGTGCAAGCGATCCCACTCTTCCGACCTGGTCGGCTACGGCCCTGATTCCCAACAACATCGGCGGAAACGTCCATGATGCAGCGCCAACGAAAACCACCGAGGACCAAAAACGTCAGGACCATGTCTTGCTCGACTTCCTGTACCCAGAGAAGACACTTGCACTTCTTAGACGGCCACTCGTCAAACGGCTCAATCCGCCAGACATGCGGCCACGGCAGCCCTGTGCGATTCGAATTCGCCATTTTTCGACAACACAGGTGCAACCCCCGCACCAGGAGGAACAATTAGACGTAGACGTTGTGGACCAGGCCAAGAAAGAGGCAGCAGAACTAGTGCGAGACTCGGATGCCTTTACAGAGCTGCGGAAGTTTCTGAAATCGCCGCCACCTGGGAAGCAGGAGTTGGCGTGGCAGTTGTACACTGCTATTCCTGAGCAACTCCTGGTAGGCCAAGAAGAAAAAATGCGAGGTCATCTCATAGAATACCTCATCCAGGGCGTCGTCCAGGACGGTGAGCCTGCGGTACCGGAGCGAGTTCTCCAGGTGTTTGGTGAGCTTCCACCAACCCTTCGGTGGCCCTCCGTATGTCTCGCGGCCATCAAAGCCTACACTGCACTAGGAATGATTGGGCCAGCAATCCAGCTGCTGGACGAGCCCGACCACCCAGATCTTAATAAAACGCGTAGCGGCATGGACGTCATCCTTCGAAGAGCCGTTCTCGACGAGCAGTGGGATCTTGTTTTTCGTGTCTTCAGAATGTTCAGACGGCGGACGAACAAAAATCATGGCACGCTTTTGTACAGGATGACACGCCATGGAGACACGCTCCCAGCGCTATGGGGTGAGGTGGCAAAACTACCAGAACTGCTAGAGCATTTTCAGTCTTTCTTGCGATATGTCGGGGAATTTCAGCACGAACTCAAGTCTTCCAAGCTCCTGGAGCGTGACTTGGCCTGCTTTGTCATGAGCTTCGTACCCCACGTAATGGACCGTGTCATGAACACCGAAGAGCTGGACGACGACTTTATTTGGGACTATTTCATCAGGCTTTTCGACGACCTCCACACTCTACAGCTCCCTACCTCGGCCTGTTATGAGTATGCTATTAAACGGCTACTGGAGCTCCCACGCTACAAAACATACAACAACAAGCGAAAGATTCCACTTGAGTTATATAGAAGGTTTCGACAGCTATACCTCGAACAGACCGACCCCACAAACGACGCAAGGCCATCCATTGGGCTGATAAAGTCTCTGATCGATCAGCATGCTACCATGGGTGGCTTGGGACGTGTCCAAGACCATGTACAAGATCTACGCGCTTGGTATCCCGATCAGCCGCTACGCCCTCGCCTTCTCAAATTCTTGATTCAGACATATGCGAATGTCGGTGACGTAGACAAGGTGCATGAATATTTTGATGAGCTCAAGTCAACTTACCCAGACGAAGTGACAATCAAAGTCCTGTCATCACTCCTCTATGTGTACGCTCGAAGCGCAGATGTCGTCGGCACGATTACGCAATTCAAACGTATACATGAAGAGTTCCACATGACTCCAGATGCCGGCTGCTGGAATATTTTGCTGTATGCCTACATCCGCGCTGAAGATATTGATGGCGCTCTCGAATGCTTCAACAATTGCTTGAGCTATGGCGTTGTACCAGATGTGTATACGTTTGGACCCTTGCTCGATTTCTGTGCTCATAGAGGGGATGTTGAGGCTTTTGAGACACTGTTCTCAAAGGGCAAGCAGATGGGGATCCCACTCGACACAGATGTCCGTGCAAGATCGGGCTATGTTGAAGCATTCTTGAATGCAGGGGATGAAGAAGGCGCCCAAGCCATTGCGCAAGGCATGCTTAATAGCTGGAACGCGGGGAGACTTCACGGATATCCTCTCACACATACTTGGAATCTGCTGATCCAGCAGCGTGCTTTGGATCGCGACCTGGTGGGTAGCAGAGAACAATACAGACAAATGGTTGAAAACAACATCCCGCTGGACAGTTGGACCTATGGCAGTCTGATGCGAGCATTAGTTGAAGCAAAACAGACCAATGCTGCCTACAAACTGCTGAGAGTCACGATGCCGGAACAAGGGCTTCGGGTCCACGCACTCCATTACGCTATAGTCATGACCGGCTTTTTGAGAGAAAAGCAGTATGCCCAAGCGGTCCATGCTTACGAAAGGATGGTGCAACGCAAGGTCCCTCAAACCGAGAGCTCTCGCCAAGCCTCTCTACAGACGCTCGGTTTGTCTGACCTTCACAAGCTGAGAAAGAGAGGTGCCAAACATCCAAACTACAGACTCCTTAGGGTTGAGGAGGCTCTCGAGGAGATGCTTGTTTCTAGTACAGCTCGAGAGGTCGCTCATCGACAACCTGCACACGAACGATCAACTCGCACACATCACTTTAGTACTCTTGCACAGTCCTACTACGGCCTTGTGATATCGCTGTACAGCGCTCGATCGGCCTACAAGACTTGCAAGAAGCTTTTCGAAAAGGCTGCAGCGTCGGCGCCTGACTCCAACAATTACACGATACCGTTGACTCTTACCACATCGATGATGGAGGCCCATCTCAAGGCTGGTGAACATGCTGAAGTGGCCAAATGTTGGAAGTTGGCACGCGTCTCTGCCACAAACCTCACAAAGACCTTCCACCAAGCCGTGCAACAACTTGATGTCGACACTGATAACCCTGAAATCCCCGACCTCACTGAATCCGACTCTCTTGTCGATCCCTCGGTTCAACAACGCTTTCGAGAAGCACGCATATCAAACAATCGTCGCGACATTCTCACTAGACCTTCCCGCATCTACATTCGTAGTCTGCTCGCCCAATCAGACGATCCCAACGCCCTACAAGAAGCCCAGCGTACTATCCGCGACCTTCTTGTCAGCGGTTTCACCATTGATACTCTCACTTTGAATGAGTTTATCCAAAAACTCGTTCTTCGCGGTCGCCTCATGGACGCCTTCACTATTTGCGAGGCATATCTCATGCCACGCTTCCCCGGTTGGCGCCAACTCGTCGCCAACTACATCCGCCATGATCGCCAGGGCTATCAGTGGATGGAGCTTCGGCATCACGAAATCAAGAAGACAAGCGTACTTCCGCGGTACAAGACTTTGGTCTTGTTAGCCAAGGCCCATGACCAAGTGAGGAACGACGAAAGGAGCGGCTTAGGGTATGATACCGATGCCGAGGCTTGGATGACGGAGATTCTTGAGCGTACCGCGCCATTGACGGTCAGGGCCATTGAAACTATGCCTAGAACATTTGACCGCTTACAGCAGAGGCACTTTGATGGTGTTTTTTAGGGAGATGCTGTAGATACGTATAATACGTAATATATCACGATATGAACAGTGGAACTTTGTTAGAGCTGATCCAATTCCAGCCTTCAAGATGCGAGAAGAAGTTAGCTAGATAAGTCAAGTTATATCACCACTCTCCTCTGTTGAGTCAACAATAATGTCACCATCTCATCGCACTTCTCCAGTCGCACTACCCACTGTCATTTTCTTTACCGATCTAACCCATTGGACTTCACACTAGTCCTCATTTTCTCACACTTTGCCTCGTCGTACCCTTCGCGATGCGAACTTTCGACAACACCATATACCGACGTTCGTAGATAAGGATGTGAGCCCTCTTCTTCCCGCTCAAAACCCACGCCATTGCTACTTTTCGGATCAGAACCTTCAGAGGGATGCACTGTCAAGGGTCTGAGAATCTCTGTACGGTCTAACCCCGACACTGCCGTCTCGCAAGATGCCGGAGGAAGTTCAAGGCGCTCTCTGGACTTTGGGACAATGGGGTCTGCTCGAGAACCCGAGGGTCGGTGTCGCCTGGGACCTGTGAGTAACAATGGTGTCGGAGGAGGCGTTATTAGTGGCTCGATTGGTTGCTTAGGGTGAAGTCGGATGAAGTTGAAAGATTTTTCCTTTTTCCTTCTCTTCGAGATGGAAAGGCAGAGGAGGAACTTCATTCTGTTGATTTGCCTAGCGTGTTTAGATTCGTATGTCAGCTTAAGTACTGGTGGAGGTGTTCATCGTTCTCTCTACACCAAGCTTGCGAGACAGTGTTGTCTCATCGTTAACTAGCATGAAGGTGGGTGTACAATGCGTGAGACCGAGTGAAAGTGTTTGGGTCGTGATTGAGAGAGAAGAGACACGTCATGACCGTGTCTTCATGCCAATGATGCGTTTATTTTCCAGACAGATGGATTTGTTCGTGCCGCGTATGCTGCAGAAAGTACTAGCGTTTTTCGACACATGGAAATCACATCATTCTCCATCCCTGCCACGCATCGAGATGCTCCGTCCAATCTCAACCGACGTCATTGTTGTTCGTCACCACTTACTGAACATTTTCGATCCAGCACTCCTTATAATACTGGCATCAAAACCTCGCTCATCCATCTCTTCACATGTTCGCAAAGTCGTCTGTTTTCATGCTGATCGATCCCTTTGCCCCGATCCCTTACTCCCCAACTCTGCTCGACATCGAGCGCTAGCTCCTCAAACAGTCCAATAATGTCTGCATCCGCATTGTCTCTTACCAGCAACTCCAAGTCGCCCCCTTCATGTAGCCAATTCTGCAACAAGTCGCCGTCAACATGCTTATGTTTAGGGCCCCGTTTCGAACTTTGCCCCAGGTGGCGTGGATCCACATCCCTGACCGAGATCTCGCCGTGTTGGTTTCCAGCGGTGTTGTTCATGAGCACGTTGAAAATGTCGCCGCTGTGGGGATTGATCGCATCGTATTTGTGTGCGCCCGAACGGGTAGCTTTGATTTCGACGAGGTTTTGTATCAAGCGTAAGAGTAGGCGCGCGGGCTGAGAAAGGATGGAAAAAGAGAAGACAGTGCCATCGGTACAAGCACCGATGATATCATCAACAACGATGCCGGTAATTTGGCCCGCAGCACGGCGCCAAGGTGGACGGATATCACCGTGATCGAGACGAATTACCGTGCGGGGAAGACACGCCTCAAATAGTCTCGGCGACGCATTGCTGTAGGTTGGTACAGGCGGCTGGTACAGACCCGTTACCGAGCTGCCTTTCTTGTCGGTAACTAACACGAATCGATCGCTGCTGTCTTCCTTTGTGCCCGGCAAGTCTACGACCAAATGTCGCGCGCAGTTGCGCATACCGCTATCAGAGAACTCTCGGACGAACTCGAAAGTACCCGGGCGTGCTGCTTCAACCACCTTGTAGCAAAGGTGCGAGTGCTGCAGTGTCGAAACATAAACGAATGGCCGAATGACAGACACGTGTATTCCTGGAGAATGCAGGTCTGTTTTCCCGCGCTGAAACCATCGACCGGCTTCCTCGTCAAAATGATCGATGAACAAAGATCTCCCAATGATGCTGACCGTAGTTTGGTTGTCCCAAAGCGCTATACCATAGACAGGTTCGTTATACGTTGATTGTTTCTGCAGATCTAGCTTCGAGCCAGATTTTCCAGTATTGAAGATCAATCTCCTTCCATTGTGCTGGGTCGCGCTCGTCTGAATTCCGGTTCCAACGATGATGAGATTATACTTTCTGCTGTCTTTGTTCACGAAATGCCACTCGACAACGGAGTATACCCTTTCGGCGTTCATCAGGGGACATTGGGCCACGACTAGTCGTTCCGCAGGGGTATCCATCTCTTGTTTGATCTCCATGTCATCGGATGGCCTGTCGTCCCGAATCTTCAGTAGCTTCATTGACGACTGCAAGATCCGTTCACCAAGTGGTGGCCCACGCTGCTCTTTTGCCTCCATAGTCGATACCAGCACTCGACGTAGCTTTTTCATAAACAGTACGTTAGTCGGCTTGGCACCTACAAGGAGTTTCCGTGGAACAATCTTTGTGTCGTGCAGGGATACTGGGGGCACATCCTGAATTGAACGCTGGACGTCCGCATCAAGTTGCGAGAAGAGAAGGCGATCTCCAGCAACTGCGAACAAGAAGCCGCCAAGGTTTCTCCCAAAGGCATGCTGTTCTGGGAGAAATGGCAGCTGAAATATAGCTGACACTGGAGATTGGTCGTACTCAGGGTGATTGCGATCAGCGAACCATATAGAATCAATCTCAAGATGAGACAATCCGCTTGAAGAGTAGCTTACTCTGCAAAAGTCTGATCCACAAGACACATATGCCGCCGAAACATTGGTCTCGCTACGTGTTATCTTGGCTGAGGCTGTGCCCATCTGAACAGCGTTCCAAGATAGAGGTGAAATACCTTGATATTGTCAGCCACGTCTATCGGTAGCTTCTGTCTCGTCTTACCACTATTATCAACGTGAAGATGAGAAGTCAGAAGAGTGCCATCCCGCATTGCACAGACTAGAAGGTGTTTCCCTTCCTTTTTCAGAACTACAGCACTCTCACAAAGGTTCTGCAGATTCTGGAATGTTTGGTACTCTGTCCAGGAGTCTTCCAATGTTATCGACGTGCTGTCGTCCAAGTACTTGGAGAGCAAAATCTTCGAGTCGAATGTGCTCACAAAGACATATGGGAAGCCGTCGATATCTAATATCTCTATACACGTCGGGTCATGATCCAGCCGGTGCCGGAAGGATTTTGACCGCTCAAAGTTGCCACTCTTCGAAATTGGTATGATTTCCAGTAATGCACAGCCACTTTCTCGTAATGCAATTACAATAAATGGACATCCGGCGAGGGAAGCAGCCAACAAGAGTGAAGTCTCGAATGCCAATGACTCAATCTGTTTCAATGTCGGTCGAAGAAGTGTACGAACCTCCTGCCTTGTAATCTGAATTGATATTTTGTCAGACCAAGGACAGGCTGATATGGTTTCCATTTCTCGCATCACGTCGTCTTCGAGTGGATCGTCGTCGCTAGGTGTCTGGAATTTGTCCCAAGAACCTTGCTCCCATGCTCCTGAAAAGTCTGCACGGCTCTCCGGTTGGGTACGAACAACACGGATCACAAGCGTCTCTGGCGGAAGTGTTATTGCGAATATAGCATAGTGCTGACTCTTCATTGTGCCCTCTATCTCTACCATGTGGCTGCCATGGTCAAGAACCCAGATACCAGTGCAGCCGTTGATACCACTGAAACTATCATCGACAACAGCTTGTATTCCGCGTCTCAGCTCCGAAATCTCTCCATTCGGTCGGTTGCCGTTGGTGACGAAAATAGACGACCGTTGACGCTCGTCCGGCGCGCGTGGACTGGAAAGCTGAGTTACAGCAAGGTCGGTGAGAGGCGTCCAGTTTGGTATTGTGTCGATGATAGAAAACTGATTTGTATCTGGATATTGTAGTGCATATGGGTACCCAGCCGGCCAGTTACCGACTTTACAAAGTAAACCATCGTTGCTCGCCCCACCGGCAATCAAGAGATCCGGACACTGCTGCGAAATGTCTGGGTGATCGAGACTGAGGCATGAGAAGGCAGTATCCATCCGGCACTGCCATTCGCCAGCTTCATCTATCTCCACAGTACCGGAAGGACCTCGAACCACGTGAATGATACGCCCATCTTCTCTGGTCACGTAGAAGGCTTCTTTCTGATACTCGGGATTACGCGGGGTCTTATCCCAAGCCGTCCACTTTGGAGCGTTCTTGCTATCACCCGGTAGAACAGACTGAAGTATCGTATGATCAAATGGTACTATCATATGCGCCGGGTCACCGGACAGGACGTTCTTGTAAACGGAGATGTGGTCGTCTGAAACCAGGAGGAAATCGGGACTATGACGAAGAGGAATAAGCAGAGAAGGCATCATGTCCTCTGAATAGGTTAGCCGAGCTCATCCAACACGTCATACAAGATTCCACTTACCAAACTGAACAAGATAGCGCTCTGTCCGTGGAGTTGCTCTGCTAAGATCTTGCCTGCAATCCCAATCGAAGCAGGTAAGCCTGGTCCTTCCCTGGAGAACAACGACAAAAAGCAACACTACATGGTAATCGTCATGTCCACCCCCTGATGATAGGAAGTCCATGTGCATAATCTGCCCTTCGATTGATATAATCCGCTCGTCTTCGATAGGCGCAGTGATCTCGTTGCTCTCTCTGGCCTGCCTCGTCCATTTTTCCATAGGCTTCGTCTTATACAGAATGAAGCGCCCCTCGTGTGCTGCAACCGCTATTGCACGGCATTTGGGATCTATAGCGAGGGATGTGCCAAGACGATCAGAGCGGGAATTTCCTGCAGGTAGCCTAACAGTTCTGTGGCTGAAAGTGGTCGTACCTGTCTTGTCGTGTTGAGCCCATACAAACATCAATGAGCGGTTGGAAAGACTAAGCACGATGACTTCCGGAGGCAGCATGTTGCCGTCTTCTCCTATCGCTAATTTTGTTGCGACGTGCTTCGTGTAGTTTTCATGTGGTGGAAGGCCGGCACCTTTGGTTGCGGGTATTTCGCGAGGGTTACCAAAGACCTTTGCAGTAAGGATGCGGCCGCCGTTGAAGTTAGCCTTGGAGGCCACATGGTGAATACGGCCATAGCGACGGATCTCTTTGAGATGTATAGAGTCCTCGCCAACCATGACAATGTCTGTGAGGTCCTTGTGACGTATTTTGGCCGGGAGAATGAGTTTGCTCAGCGGAGTCTCTATGACTGTCTGGGACAGTATGCCGTAGTCGGGAACCTGACCTGACGGCCTGGTCGTCGTATCCCGCAGTTCGACATGTTCCCGAGAAGCGTTGGCCATGATCTGGTAAGGATCGAGAGGTCTTGAAACCCACTCACCGTCGACGAGGCTGAGGCCTTGAGCTTGAGCCATTTGTGATCAAGGAATGCTCAGGAGGCTGACGTCAAGGTAGACGTGGATAATGTCCAACTTATGAGTGTTGAGGCCGTGCACAGTACGGGATTAGCCCAACGCAGGTAGAAGCAACGAACGCACAGTGTTCAGAGCTGAGATGGATGACATGTTGCAGCCTGTCGGGGCAGGCTTGTTAGACACGCAATGAGGCAAAGAAAAGTCAGTAGTAGCAGCTGGGATGAATTGAGGCAGTCGACGGCCTGTCAAATATGACAAGGGCTGGAGTGGGTAGTAGTAGTGGCGAGCGGAATAGTGGCAGAGACGCAAGGCAAGTGTAGCGGGCAGCTGCAACAGGCCGCTGTAGCGCCTTGGGTACACTATCAGAATGCACAAGGCTAGCAAGTGCACCCGCTACTGACTAGCACATGGGAAACGAGGGTAAAGCCGTGTATCTAGGTAGCGTGCCTCGAATGTCAAGGTGGCGCACAGATGCAGATGGCCAGATGATGGTGCGGCAGGGAGCACAATCTGAGTCGGATCGGGATGGCTATGTGAGTGGGTTGCAAGCCCCAGTGAGGCGGCGCAGGAATCGGGACAGGGCGTGAGGGGCGTTAAAGCGTTGGTTGGTGGGCGTGAAGGTGTCGTAGCGGGTAGGGAACGGGTGTGTCGATGGGCAGGGACATTCACAGGTCCGCGGGGTGCCAAGCGCCTCGGCACGACAAGCAGGAAGGCGCGACCCGTCACGTCAACCTGGCACCTGGGACGCCCACACGCAGCAACATGTAATCCATTCGACAAACATTGTGCTCCCTTTGCCATCTTTTTGTTTTTCTTTGCGCTCTCCTGCGCTCTCCTGCGCACACAAGGCCCACGTCGGCCACGTCATCGTGCCCTTGTTCCTTGTTGCTGCGAATCGGGGCGACGTCTCGAGATGCGGGCATCGTCATGGCCTCTCGCACTCCCCCCGGCTCCGTGTCGCGCTCAGTGAGCTCCGGCAGCTTACCCTCGCGACATGCCACGCCTGTCTCCCAACTCACGCCTGCCGACAAGGAGAAGGAGTCTCTAATTCGCGCGGCAATCGACAGTGGCGACGTGAATGCGCTGGTAGACCTTGCCACGAGCCCGTCTGGCCTTGTCAGCGACTGCTTGCGTCGCACTGCATGTACGTCTCCACTCGCACACAGTTCCGCATTACGCTGACACGAGGCAGGGCCCCTCTTGCTAGGATGTTCTGAAGACGACTTGGACAAGGAGCCATGGGAACATCTTCCCGAGCACAAGGACGAGCATCAGGTTAGCTTGGACGTCAATCGCGCCTTCGTCTACTACCCAAGGAATGGTGATTTCTACCCAAGCTGCTAGCGCTTGTCTGTGTGCTAACATGGCCAGAATCCGAGAAGCAGCTTGATTGTCGAAAGCAACACCTCTCCCATGTCATCCTCGATGTCCTGCGCCATCACCCCACGCTGTGCTATTTCCAGGGCTACCACGATATCGTCCAGGTCTTCCTACTCGTCCTCGGCCCCGAAGATGCCCCCGCTGCCGTCGCCCGACTAAGTCTCCTTCGCATTCGTGACTTCATGCTCTCGTCGCTCGACCCAGCCCTCGCCCAGCTCGAATTGCTGCGTCCCATCCTCCGCGCTGCCGATCCCGTCCTGTACGACCATCTCCCCAAGAGCCAGCCTTCGTTCGCGCTTGCCGGCACAATCACCATGTTTGCCCACAATATACAGGACTACAAGGACATCACGAGGCTGTTCGATTTCTTTCTGGCCCGGCATGCCGTCATGCCAATATATCTCTTCGCAGCCGTGGTGCTGTCCAAGAGAGAAGAGCTATTGGAGTTTGACAAGGAAGACGAGGATATACTCTACGTTATGCTAGGCAAGCTTCCAGAGCCTTTTGACGTCGAGTTCCATATCGCTCGCACCGTTGAGCTGTACGAGAGACTACCTCCTGCGGCACTCAACAGTTGGGAGTGGTGGCGCATCTCATCTTCCAGCGTGCTCAAGTCGTCTGCAACAAATGCCAGTCTGCGTCATCTCAGATTGCAAGACGGAGAGACATTTTTCCTACAACAGGAGCAGGACCTCCGCCGCGAGCAGGCTCTGAGGCGCGCAGTCAAGACAATACAGTACATCAGGCTGCGCATTTGGTACCACCGCCGTCGGTACGGAGCTGTTGGCCTTGCCATAGTGGTAGGCACCTATGCACTGTGGCTCGGCAGAAATGGAGAGCTCAATGCTCGATACCCACTCCTTGGACCGATGGGCGGCTACTTGATGAGATTTCTTGGTGGTCCTGCATAAAGAAGATAAACAAGGAGTCAAGGGTACAATAAAAGTGATTTCGAAACATAGCACGACGCTGGGGAAGAAGATCAGCATACTGCATCTCGGCACAGTAACACGTACAAAAGTTTCACATAGACATTTGTCTCCAATAGAGGTGTCACTATGGCCTGGCCACCTGGTTATCCTCTTACCAACCGTGATACTTCCCAGTCTATCACCGTCTACCGTCATTGCCACTGTTCCGGCCACATAAGCCTAACATCCCTTCCATGATGCGTTCGAGGAGCCGCTACAGGTTGTACTCAAAGTCGCAATACCCACAACCTGGACACTGATACCTGGTTAGCGAACAAGCACTCCACAAATATTCCACTCGCTGTTTTTTTCCGTCTTGTTGCCAAATACGAGCCAAGGTCGCGACACTCTTTTCTTCGCTTTCCACGGGAGACTCGAAGCAACTTACCGTATCATGTATCGCGCAAGCCCAAGTTTTACAGTACTGCAATTGTCCTGCTTCCGTCAAGGCAGACTTTACCTATTACATCGTCAGCTCCGTTTCTGCTCCAACATATGTTTCTGCCCTCGTCGCTTATTTCGTTCCTCTCATGCGCACGTTCCCATTTGAAAAGAAAAGACATACCTGCATACAAGCCGCAACTTCTAGTTCGCAGATCTTCATACACGGAATCTCTGAGAGAAGGGTTGCAGGTGCGGGGATTCTGACCACGCGCGTGTAAGGATCATAGGTTGTTGCCTCGGGGTTAGTTGTTCGTGTTGATGCTATGACAGATCCAGAGAGAAGGGTGATGGCCAAAAACACAATGAAAATCGGAAGCATGGTTGAGCGTCGGGGGTCAAAAGGTTGTTCGAGGTGAGTGTGTTGTGCGCGAGTAAGGCAGGAGGATGAGGTGGAAAAGATCGTTTGTACTGGAGCGTGGTTGCTCTGGTGATGTACGACCTGGAAGTGAAAGTGAAGTAAAGCTGTGTTTGAAAACGTCGTCACTACCATGTCAAGACGTAAATTCACAAAGTAAGTTTCAATCGTGGTAGAAGTCCATAGATACGACTGCTCACCCTATATACCAGGCTATTTGATATCCGCGCAGCAACTTAGCACCTGGCCAAGCGCAATTTCTAGCCCTTGTTAGTCCAACGATTTACTCAGGTTACCTGGTGACCAACTCGGAATCTCCACGACGGCACGTTACTGTGTCGGTGAGCCATGGATCAAAGTGCTCAGATCAGGCTCTAGCACTTCGCCATATCCGAGGCGGTACGTGCAGCGATCGCAGTCCTTGCACTATCATGGAGTTAGTCTTCTTCTCTAAGTGTCAAAAGCGTCCAACCTACATCCCAATCCATGCACATGCTCGCGCGGCATTTCTCCATGTCCTCAGGTTTCCGGGACCCCTGTTATCGCGTTAGTCCATCCTCTGCGGGCCAAATGCATCCCCAAGGCTGCCATTGTAGGAATGAGCACGTAAGAGAGTGCATGAAGGGAGCACTTACAGCTGAACAGTACATGTACCGCATGAATTCGCAGCTACTGACAGTCTCACATACTCTGTTGTCGGGATAGAGATACTTTGGGAAGCCTATGCAGTCCATGCTTCCCTTGGGATATTCAGCCGTAGGCTCGACTGGCTGGCAGGCACCAGCCCTGTGGCACTGAATCGGTTCCTGCCATATGTTGTTCTTGTCACACTGGAACATAAAGCGGCGGTGGGTATCGCAGGCATAATCACCGTGGGTGCACTGAGTGCTATTGGTCGGACGCTCAAACTTTGGTAGGTCCATACTGCCTGTTTCACAGTGCGCTTGACCTGGGCCGTCGGTCTTGCAATCACCTGGAGTGTCGCATTTCTTCTCGGTGTGGTACATTTCATCTTCGCCGCACAGCTGAAGGGCGTATGCGTCAGAATCGCACTTCCTGTCTCCCGGTACACATAGCTCTGGTACCCCCGAGGGATAAGGTGGCTCTACCCAACATTGCGCGACATCGTTACGCTTGATGCACTTGGACGGGCTGGGGCACATTGTCGATTTCCAGCTGTTCTGTTCGCACAGTACAAGGACCTTGCCCAGGCAGCGAGATTCGCCCGTTCTACACCAATTCGAATTCACCGTGGAGGAGCGTCGAGTGGAAAGTTTGGATGCAACAATCGGTTGACAGCGTGCATCATGGTATTCTGCGCGACATTCTTCAGTATCGCTACAGCTTTCGATGTTGATCCAGGCGTTCTCGGCACTACACATCTCAACTTGTTTTCCGCTGCATCGCGTCTCGCCGACAGTGATGCAATGCTCGAGTACATCCGGCGTACCTTGAGAGATCCGCGACCTTGATGCAAGGTTCCTTTGGGATGGACGCGTGGGCGGTAAGTTGCTGATGAAGGTACATTTCGCTTGACGTGAGCTGAGCTCTTTACCTGGAACCCAATACATGCAGAACTCCTCGGGGTTGCATGTGTAAATGTTGGTCCAGAAGAGATCATGATCGCACATGTCAATGCGATGGATCCCATTGGACCACTTTGCACATCGATAGTTGCCAACTCCAAGACAAGGTTCGGGTAGCAGAGTGGACGGAGGAGACGGAGGCAATGTCGATGAACCTTCCGCCGAACAAAAGGTCTTGTTCTCAAGCGCACCGCATTGTCCGTGTTTAGGACATTCTTCGAAAGCTTCCCATCGGTGTTTGGCGCTGCACTCCAGGCGCCACTCATTACCAAGACAGCGCTCTTCGCCTATTTCGCTGCAAATCTCAGTTGGAAGACGCTCCTGTGAGGGATCATCGTGGCGGCCGACGAAGGGAGCCCGAGCGATGGCCCAGTTTGATGATTGTGCGCAGAGTTGGACAGCACAGTCTTGCTCAGTACACTGGCCGGGAGTACGCTGGGCACCTGGCTTGCAGAGACTCTCTGGAGGTGGGGTGCTCACAGAGAAGACTGTGGGTAGAATACCGGCAAGACTCACGAGAATATCGAGGACTCGCATGTCTGGTGAACGTGTTCAGTGTATGGGGATTGGTCGTGGGGTCAAATTTGGCAGTAGAGCCAGAAAGAAGGGTGTGTGCGAAGGATGTTTGGTAGTTTAGAGAGCGCGTTGATATACTCGAGAGGAAACAAAGAGATCGGATAGCGGTGTAAGAGTGAGCGTTTGTTGTGACAGGTGATAGGTGGGTCTTGGGGTATGGGGGAAAGAGCTCCTCGGAAACAACCAACGCCCAGATCATGGCTTGATTGAGCGCACCAAACATCCAGTCGCTGCCTATTAGGAAAGGGCGCAATTCCCTGAGCCAAGCTAACTTGACTGCGGAAAGTGAAGACAAGAAGTCGGTGTCTGTCTCACATGCGTTTTGTGCAGCCGCAACTTACCTCTTTGGCCGTCTTCCAGGATATACCCACTCAAGTCTCACCAGCCATTTTACTGTCCTTTGATTACAGAACTTGGGTTCCAACAGAATGATCAATGCTGAGGCAAGACCGAGAGTGGCCTATGAGCAGCAGACGAACTGTATAGACTGCCGGTAATACCACTACAACCGTCAACAACCCGGCGGACACAGCAGCGAATATCACTCTCCAAGCCGTCAAGACGAGCCTCGTCATGCTTGACGCAAATTTGACCATCGGAGAAGCCTGTAGTGTGAGCTTTTGCTCTGCGCAGGTTTGAGGAGAATGCTTGTGGAGTGAGGGTAGGCAGATAACATGCTGTATAGTACTAGAATAATGTGATCTTGCGCAGTGTTTGATGGGTGTTTTTGAAACATGAAGACATTCATTATGCATCAGGATTACAGCATGCCACATCGTAAATGATACATTCGAAGTATTTGTCGGCCTGCGACCTTTCTCTTGGAAGAACTCCGCCTAGCGCCTTGCATGTAACTGATGTCATGTTGTAGGAAGATAGACTGACAGTTGTAGCAGTCTGGCGACTCGCCTTTGGCCACTGCATGTTTCTTGGTCATGTACAGGCCCGCCCGACCGCCATCAGTAGAGGTCGAGGGAATATTGTCCTTTTATTTCGGGCCTGTACCATAGCCAGCGTCGTTCTTGGGATCCTCTGCCAACAACTCTGCGCTGTATACGCGCTTATAGTCCTGCTCACTCCAGCCTTGTTGCTGAGCAAGACCGCTGAGGCTCAGGCCTCGCGACCGGGTTTTCTTGATTGAGTCTCCCTGTCCCGCGCCGACGGGTGTTGATCCATAGTTGAGTGGTACTACTCCCTGGCCGGGAGGCGGGAAGGGGGTGGTGCCAGAAGGAGACGCAACTGTCTGACGAGCAGTGATGCTCGCGGGTGCTTCAGAGTCAACAGAAAAGTCTGACGAGGCGGATGCTTGCTGTGCTCGCTTCAATGCGTTCTCATAGTTGGACGAGCTTGCTCGCGCAACACCAGGTCGGCGGTAGCCAGTGTAAGCCCGAACAGCTTCAGTTGCCTCGTTCTCCGTGGCTGTCTCGTTTCCGCCACCAGCGCCCATCAACGGCAGCAGACGTGGGTCGGGAGCTGCCGAGTCAGTCTGCGAGGCACTGTTGGACGTCAAAGCAGCTTCGGCTTCGGAGCGTGTGTTGGGTGTGAGACCGGATGGGGTGAAGGCGCCCGACGAAAGGAAAGAGCCCTGGGTGGGCGGCATGAGAGATGGTCGTGGGCTCATGGTGTGAAAGGTGTATACTAAGCTTTGGGAGATGTAGTGTGATTGGTGGGTATTGTTTCCCTGTTGGTTCGACTGTTAGCGGAGTGGTTCCCCAAGAGACCGCAGAGGCACCGTACCGAACGCTCAGGGTTCCTGGGTATGCAGGTGCAGTAAGAGAATCGTAATTCTTCGTTCTCGCCCCCTTAAGCGACTGCTTTCTATTTGAACAATCGCGGCTGATGCTATGCCATCATATCTTGGCGGGTGACGTCTTTTCAGGGTCCAGACTTGCGGGGCCCTAACCGTACATGGCAGGGGCCTAGCTGTACATGGCAGTCGTCCGCGCTGCTCAATCAACCATGCTGTCGATTGCAACCAGCCGCAAGGGTTTCGCTGATCTCATCCATACCTGATGGTTGATGTCGAGTGGGCTTTGTGCAATAGGCGGGAATGCTCCGGTTGCACGCTTCTGAGTCCCAAAAGGCGTGCACCATACATGTCACGGTGCGTTGGGGCGTCGATCCTCGGAGCATAGGACTTGGGTGAGTACCGGTATTGATTCTGTTAGGCCAACTAAATATCCACCCGCTGTTTACCTGCTCCCATTCCTGCGACACCGAACCCCCAAGCCCCTGATTTGTTTAAACATTAACTCAGATACAGCGTACGGCTATTGCACCAACCAACATAATCCAACCGAAAGATCAGGACCGTCACGACGAAACTGCGAAGCCGTGAGATAAAATCTAAGATCATGTCAGCGATATGCTTCCCCAGCAGCCGAACCGAAAGCGTATGACATACACCACTACTTTGACCGCAAAATCGTTCAAAAAATGCTGAGCTAAAGGATGGAGAGGCAAACACCAATGGCCACCTCGACGGTGGCGTTGGCCTTTGAGCTGCACGCGACCAGTTCAGAAATGGCTAGCGAAACATCAATGTTGACATTGGCTCCAGCAGCGGCGACATCAATGTCGATGCTGGCTTCAATGGCCGCGAAATCCACGCCAGCGCAAGTAGCGATGGCGCCGAAACCCGTCAACCCAGCGGCAGTGACGCAAGTACCACATGTCGCATTTTGGGCGCAACCTGATCTGGCTGATTTAATGCGGGCATCGTGCGAGGCAACAAGTTGGCGTTCAACGCGACGGACGGATTCGATACAGTCAGCGGCCTCGACATTGTTGGTTATGACTGCCGGTGGAAGCTGGGCCTGTGCAGTCTCCGGAGCGATCAAAGCAGAGAGCTCGACCGAGATGTCAGCGAAAACAACTTGTCTGATAGCAGTGGGCCAAGCCTCAATAACTCCAGCAGGCTGCTGGAGGACGGTTGTCCAGTCTTCGATGTTGATGGTAGTAAAGTCGTCAGTGTTGAGCAGGTTGACCATCGCATGAGTCGGGACATCGCATTGCTCGGCAAGGTCCTCAAGTCGCACTCCACCCACGGAAACGCCAAGACCGACAGATGCGTTGAGACCAACATCAGCGGATGCGTTGAGACCGACAGATGCATCGAGGTCTGCAGAAGCGTCGACATCAACAGAGGCGTCGAGGTCTGCAGAGGCGTCGACATCAACAGAGGCGTCGACATCAACAGAGGCGTCGAGGTCTGCAGAGGCGTCGACATCAACAGAGGCGTCAACATCAACAGAGGCGTCAACATCAACAGAGGCGTCGAGGTCTGCAGAGGCGTCGACATCAACAGAGGCGTCAACATCAACAGAGGCGTCGAGGTCTGCAGAGGCGTCGACATCAACAGAGGCGTCGAGGTCTGCAGAGGCGTCGACATCAACAGAGGCGTCGAGGTCTGCAGAGGCGTCGACATCAACAGAGGCGTCAACATCAACAGAGGCGTCGAGGTCTGCAGAGGCGTCGACATCAACAGAGGCGTCGAGGTCTGCAGAGGCGTCGACATCAACAGAGGCGTCGACATCAACAGAGGCGTCGACATCAACAGAGGCGTCGACATCAACAGAGGCGTCGACATCAACAGAGGCGTCGAGGTCTGCAGAGGCGTCGACATCAACAGAGGCGTCGAGGTCTGCAGATGCGTCGAGATCTACAGCCGCATCAAGGTCTGCAGATGCGTTAAGACCAACAGAGGCGTTGAGACTAACATCAGCGGATGCATTGAGACCAACAGAGGCGTCAAGGTCTGCAGACGCGTCGAGGTCTACAGCTGCATCGACGTCGACAGCAGCATCGACATCTACAGACGCATCGACGTCTGTAGATGCGTTGAGACCTACAGCCGCATCTAGGCCAACAGCTGCATCTAGGCCAACAGCCGCATCAAGGCCTACAGCAGCATCGACGTCTGCAGACGCGTCGAGGTCTACAGCTGCATCAAGGTCGACAGCCGCATCGACGTCTGCAGACGCGTCGAGGTCGACAGCCGCATCCAGGTCGACAGCCGCATCCAGGTCGACAGCCGCATCCAGGTCGACATCTGCATCCAGGCCTACAGCCGCATCGACGTCTGCAGACGCGTTGAGACCTACAGCCGCATCTAGGCCAACAGCTGCATCCAGGTCGACATCCGCATCCAGGTCAACAGCTGCATCAAGGTCGACAGCTGCATCGAGATTGGCAGATGCGTTGAGACCTACAGCTGCCCCGATGTCAGCAGCTACTCCGATATTTGCAGCTGCTCCGATTTTGGCAGATGCGTCGATACTGGCAGCTGTTGCAATACTGGCCGTAGCCAGGAGCAAAATCTTAACGAGTGAAGTAGTCATTGAGACTTGAATTAACTAACGAGCGTCGTGATTAGAGTAAAGAGTGAAAAGGGTGGGTGAGACGCTTCAAAAAGAGTGGTGGTGAGGTAGTGAGAGTGTGTAGAAAAGATACGTGCTTCTCCAACCTTTTATAACCTCCACAACTTTACCCTACACATGTTGCCGTCGTCCGTGGCTACCAGAACACGGTGCTTGATGTCGGGATCAGAGCTAGCAATTTGCGACATTGTGCTCACTATCGCACAGAAATTTGTTCTTTCGAGATCAAGATACGATGTCAGCAATGATGAGAGCATACCAAGCCTACGATCGTTGCCGAAAGAAGTAATGGAATCAGCCCTAAGGGCGGAACGACTCATGTTCTATCCGAAAGTGGCGCGCTGGAGACGAAAGCAGATTTATCAAGCAATGGGATTCAGGTACCAAGCGAACAGTCGATACCAGAAGAGGTAGTGGAATCAACCCAAGGTCTTGGATCACCAACCCGAAGGGCAAATAGAAACCCTTAGCCATTAGGCCTTAGCGACTGATGTGGTCTAGTCTCTTCTGACTCCTTCAGGCGCTCTAGAACAGATCAGCCAAATTGCCGACATTGAGAGCGGCCCGAACAGACCGGCCCGATAACTCAGACCTATCCGTACAACTGGATCGATTCTTCCGTCCAGATCCGTCAGACTGTCTGGACCGGGCCGATCACGGTCTTACGAAGTCTCCAAACCACATTGCTCCTATCTCTGCCAAGCACGCTATGTCGAGCTTCGCATTTTGCATCTCCGTAGTATATTTGACATCTGTTGTCTAAACCAACTAGCCTTGTTCAGTCTCTTTCCAGCTTCACAAAGGTCTTCTTGTCACATTCTTAGCATGTTCGGCTATATTTGATCAAATTGGACCTCGTCGTGTTCGGTGAATGGGACTCTAACGTCAGCATTCCATGCTTGTAAGGCTCTAGGCAGGGTAACTGAGTGGTTTTGGAATGGCTCAGGCTGGTGAAGTCTTGGTCAAGTAAGCAAATAGCACTACCACTTCTCTATAGATCTGTCCACGGCACATCAGTAGCGATTGTTGTATATCGGTATTGATAATGACTGGCTAAATGAGATATAAGAGGTTCCAATCTGGTGAGTCAGAAAGAGTTCCAACATCCCATTAATCGCCCTCAAGGCGATAGCGATCATCCTCAGTGCTCACGGTCATGGACCAGCCCGCGCGCGTCATTATGTGACCCTGGTGTATGTGACCACGAACTTGTCAAGGCGGTTAAACTTCGTGTCACGGTCGACAATGCACTTTGGTGTAGGGGCTGCCTCCGAATGTGCCGGCGGTAGTCGCTAGGGTGGCGGAAGGTCTTGGTACAGCCATCAGCGAAGCCGGTGATGCGCGTCTCGACAATGCGTAAATAAGCGCTAGCATGTGCACCATCCGAAGGCCGATTAGCTGGTGCAACAACATTCAGCTGCGCAACAGTAACTGGAGTGATGTGTTGGAAAGTAGGACCCGTTTGTGCTGTAGAGTACGAAGGCTGGTCCAGGGAAAAGTCAGGCTGCGGAGGTAGAGGCATCAGCGTCAAGAAGCTATCTCCCATTGAAGGGGCAGTGTAATCCTTGAAGGCCCAAGTAGCGAGCACGCTAGCATCTCCGGGATACGCGCAAAGACTGTCATTGGTGCTGCATGCATTCAAGCGGCCAAGAAATTCTTGAACAAGAGCCTCGTAAATAGAAGAGGTGCCAATTCCTTTGATTACTCATGGCCCCGGTACTGGCCACTCGCTGATGGCAAAGTGCTTTTTGAAAGGGAAAACCTTTTCGGCGGACCCCAAAAAGATCAGATGAGAGCAGATCACCGCCCATAATCTCCAGAAAGACCAGATAGAAGCAATTCACTACCTTAATATGGCCTAATTAGGCAATAATATATCAAAGTATCGATTGGTAAGGATATTTCGGGCGCGTAGGAACCGTTCATCTCATCTTCTAGGGTCCACCGAATAGTGTTTAGCGTCCGTCGAAAAGGTTCTCCTTTTTGACGAGGCATGACTGCATAGGGGTCAAGGGAATCACCTCTGATTTGTCGCACCCCCAGATGTCAGAGCGCCCCTGTAGGTGATGTAAACAGCTGAGGGTCCTACTAACTGTAAGCGAAATGTCCGCCTTGATCAAAGAACTCCGTATCGAGGTCGATATTGTCGCATAATGCCTCATGAGTCGGTTGGTGGATATTTTGTTGTGTTGATGGGCAACATATGTAAATCGTTTGGACGAAATTTTGGAACAAGGCGCATCCGGTCCGCTAACGATCAAATATGGAGAGTAGAGTAGGGTGGTGTAATGCGCAGCGAGACTGTTGAAGTATGATCTTATGTACGTTTCGGATCCAACATTCACAGCGAGAGTTGCCAACCAAACAACATTCATCGCCTTAACCCATACGATCATCCCAGACACATGTGACATCGCTTGTCTCATCGCCTCGCCAGACACTTCCCGGTGCATTCTTGGCCGCCACAGCAGCTCTTAACTGTGTACCTAAATCGCTAGGGCCCGAACCAATAACTTGGGTTCTCCCCTGCTCCACTGTCTCACTCATGAAGGTACCAACTAGAGCAGAAACATCAGGGCGTGAATTATTTAGCCATGTGATACTGAAGTTAGGGCATTGGCAGCTCAGCTCCTCAACTTGGCGATCGAGAGGCATGGTGTCAACAGAAGTAGCTTGGGACAGTGAACCGCCATCGCCAAAGTCGTTGCCCTTGTCCATGGGAGATTTCCGAGAGGCCGATTGATGGTGTGTCGTGTCCGGTCGAGTTACGAAGATCTTGATCCTGAAGCGCTTCTTTGTCTTAACCGACACCATGGGTGCCTTTTCCAGCTTGTCCTCATTATAGGGCGAATCCGCCAGGGATCTATCGAGCTGTGACTTCAGATACGCCAATTCAGAGGCAATCCAAGCAATATTTTCCAGGTGTCGCACAGTCCAGACTAATTGGATGTTGCGCGCGGGGGAAGCGTTGCTTAACGCGTTCATGATGATGGGTAAGGTGTAAGTGATTCCTGTACCACCAGAGATGGCGAGGACGTTCGAGACCTCATCGTTCATGACGGCGCTACCGTATGGCTAATGCAGGCATACATTGTCAGTGTATCTCTTGTACGCAATTTTTGTGAAGATACTCACGCCCATCATAATGACTGGTGTCGACGCTTCGCGACGTGGATAGCAGTTGGCAGCCGAATCAGCGAGAGCGGCAAGTTTCGCAGTTTCACCTCTGCAAGCGCGGATGATGTAAGTATGCCTCTGAACTGGGGAGGACCTTGTAGGATTGGATGCCGGCGTGAAAGGATGCGATTGCCAGATATTGAGTGCGGGGAACGTGAGATAGAAGTGCTGGCCGATCTCCCACGCATTTTGGTTGTGAGCAAACGTCATCCGTACAATAGTTCCAGTTGGGTCTTTGAAGATCTCCATAGTTGTAGCCACAGAGCGGAAGCCGAAACCAAGACTTCCATCTTTATACCCAGTGTGTATGAGCCAAGTGCGAATGGCCCGAGAAATGAAATCGAATCCCATAATTGCCAACGATGCAATCATCCAGCATGACAGCTTCTCCCAATGGCCCCAGCAGGCTCCCAGGTACAGGCCAGCGACGACGAGGTGTGATTTGCGGAAGAATTCATAGCCCGTCCAGCGGATTACTGGCCTGAGGCTGAAGACAAATAAGAAAGTGATGAAGCCTTGCGCGAAGCAGCCCCAGATCATGTATTTCTGGCTGATCCATTCGTTGTACGTTGTTGGTTGCGGCTGGTATAGCTTTCCTTCGACAATGGTCCAGATAATGGCGTGTACGAACGATTGGCCAAGAATTATGCGGCCCGTCCAGCGGTGCAAGAAGTTGAAGCTTTGATATGGAATGCCGGTAAGCATACTGAGAATGGAGTCGCGGCTACACAGAGCGATAGTCAGAGGAGTCAAAGCGAATGCAAAGGCGCCAACACGATCGGCAAAGCCACCAATGCCGCTTCGGGTGTTGTGTAAGTTTGTGCCTTTGATAGGTGTAATCCAGGTTTTGTAAGTGATACCGACAAATCTTTTGTAAGTTAGTCGTATTCTACCCCCCATCGGAAACGTGACTTACGAGAAAGCTGTTAGGTAGACACACAGCAAAGCCAAGATCAGAACCTGCAGTCTTGTAGTGTGTCTGAATACTTTTGAGCATTCAGGCAAGAGGTATCGGCGTATGGTAGAGGATCCCAGACTGACAAGGCGGTACAAGAGACTCTGCTTCACACTATCCCTTCTTCTCGGCCGGATCAGTCGAAACAAGAGCGTCAGAAGCAGGATCGCGCCGAGCACGGCCCATAGGATGAAGGTGAAAACCATCGAGGTGTAGTGATTGCCGTAAACGGCATCGGGATATTCGCAAGACCCAGCGTCGTTGGTGCATGGAAAATTGCGGACAGCATAGCCCCAGTAGTCAACTGTATACTCAACATTGGAATCGCTTTGTATGTGACGGGCGGCTAGCACATTGTCAGTCGAGTTGAAAAACATCGTAATGAGAGGACGCAGCACAGCTGCAAAGAAAGGAGAACAAGAAAAAGGAAGAGAGGTATGGTGTGGTCAGTTACGTAGCATCATCGCGATGGCATGGATGGAGAGAATGTCCAGTTAATAACCTCACACTGTAACCAAATTTCGCGGGTTCCACTACGTAATGTGCAGTTGGCAAGATGTGGGTTCCGTTGTCAGGTTCTCTCGAGTCGAACGTCCAATCGTGTTGGTTCCGTTCCTGGCCCTGAGACAAACCGTTACCCACATACCCGTCCGTGCTCATGGCACCGATTATTTGGGAGCGCGGAACGAACATCTGCAACAACATGGAGCTGCCCACAAAAAAAACAATCGATTGTAGATGGCTTCGATGGCATCGCACAAGGACAATGAGGCTACGATACAGCACGTGCGCCATGTGTGCAATGAGAATGCTGATGGGTGCTTCAAAAGGATACCAGCCATTGGTAGAAAACAGCTGAGGTTTCCAGTATAGGAGCAGGCTAAGAGTGGGTTCCTCGCAGGTTCCTTGATCGTTACAATTGCTTTTCGTGAGCACGTGGCCTTTGCCCTTTGGCGTTTCTGCCAAGTATTAACACATCGAAGGGACCCAAATGTGCGCAATTCCATAGGAAACCTGGCCTTTGGTTCTCGATCCGGCCACCACGGTCGTGGCAGCGGCATAGTAACGGGTCGATGCGGATGATTTGATAATGGAAAGGCAAGGTGAAACGTGAAACGGGCGGCAGAGGCCTGTGCTTCGGCTGTCGGCAACGAACGGTGGCGCTCCGGCTACATGCGACGAAGTGTCGCGCCTGCCATGATTTCCACACCACGACGCAGACACAGCTATTACAAGCGTCCCAACGTGGCCGTACTCTCATCCCATATACAATCGTTACCAACATTAAGAGTTCATGTCGCTTCTACCGATGGTACGTCTTCACAACGTCAACGGCTGCTCTGTTGCGACACATCAACTTTTCACACCACCATTCCTCTCTTGCCCACCAAGCGACCCTTGGTCACCCTCGCTTGCATCTCCAGGAATGGTTTCTTGCAGATCTGAGGCATCAACACGGTTCTGCCGTCCCATCGGTCTGAGCCATAGGTGGCTCGTATCGTCATCTAGCCGCTCGAATCCACTATCACTCGCCGCCCTCGCACCAGCGGACTTCGGATCAGTGTTCGCAGACTTCTTCCCTGAGCCATAAGGTGTTGACACATGCCGGCGGAGGAGTGGATGCATTAGGGGAACACAGGCAAGGACCACGGAAAGACAGGGCTCTAGACAGCTGAAAATGTTGGCTTTTGGGATTGTAAAGGTAATGTCGGTAAAATCCATACTGGACAAGAAGGAGATGCGAAAAGCACTGACGATGCACGTACTATTCCCGTTATAACATCGTCAGGCTTGAGAGCTCGATGTAACTTACAAAGTACCCAGGCCAAACACAGCAACGAGGGTCAGCCTCTTGTACATGGCCATCTGGAGGTGGTACAGAGCATGCATGGGTAAGAGAAGGACCACCACGTCAGTGACAACGTTGATGACCCCACTAATTATGAACGACGTGACTTGGTCGCCGCAGCTTCCTCCGGGGATCGTTTTGTCCCAATTGAACGCGATAGGCCGGCATATTAGACAGCCAGCGAGGATTGATCCAATTGTCCAGGCAATGAGCATGGCCATGGTCGTGTAGGAGGCCCAGACAATCCATCGAAATGGGAAGATCAAAACATACAGAGTGAGAATCGATATCTTGGTACAAGTGAGGCTGAAAACCCAAAGAAACTGCAATGGCATGATGATCTGCGAGAGCTTGGTGATAGGTCCCGGGCCGTATTCTGCTATAATGTCTGGAACGTGCCCGTAGCCAATGCCAGCGTGGAAGACACCGGCGATGCTGATTGCTTGTAAGCCAACGGCGAATATCTGGATCCGTTTAGCAGCAGTCACGGTTGCCAAGCTTGGGCTTCTTACACAGGCGGTGATGATGAGATAGTCGGCAAGTATCCATCGTTTGCGGGCGATCTTGTGCGCAATCAAGCGCAAGACAACGGCAAGAACAGAGAGAAAGGAGAAAGAGAATGCCACACCTAGGACAGCCCTTTGGTCATGAGTATGGATAGGAAACGTGGCCATGTCGTTATGCAGACCTCGGAACCAAGTCTCTGCACTACTTGCGTCGCAGCGCTCGGTGTCAAGCTGGAAAAGCTTTTGCAGTGGTACAAGAGAGTAGTGCTCTCAACAAGGGAGGAGCATGCTCAGCCGACGACATTTCCTTGTGAAGCTTGGTAATCCTGTATATAGGTCTCATATTTTGACATGTTTTCAGTGCTGATCAAGAAACCCCCCGGCCATTTCCTACGGGACTCTAACAAGAGCCTTCTGCGAGTCTGAAGGGCCGTTCTCTCCCCCAGCTCGGGCGCCTAATCTGACTAGTATATCACCCACACCACTAAAAGTGCGACGACGGGAGTCCCTTCTGACAAGGCTTTTCCCGCCTATGTCATGCACAATATTTATCTTCTTGTGTAAAAGACTACAAATAGATCTGTGTGAGGGTTCCTGGTCAAACCTGCGCGATCCACTCCCGGACCGGGGGTGGGGGGGAACGGGCCTACTGCAAAGACGCCGGATTATGCGTGTTGCGTAACATGAAGAGTCTCGCCATACGCGTGCGGAGCATGTTCATACCCGGGATTCTCCACTGCATCTTCTATCATGGGATATCTGATGGCTGCTGATAATTAGTGCCTTGATACCTAGCCTACCTAGGTAAAAACGTATTGGATATTCCCAATTCTTATTTTATCAGGGCGGCCGGCACCTGCAATTCCAGTCCACTTGAACGTAAAGATACCTAGGTATCCGCCATACGCGCTACCTGCGGCATTGCGCCGAGACGCTATCATCAAAACTCGGTACTTTCGTTATACCACTGTTCTCAATGATTCTCTAATGTTCTACTCTTAATTTTCGCCAGGCTAGTCTACTTTAGGTTACTAACTAGCTACTTTTAGTAATTAGTAGGGTACCTTATTACTTATTTACTTCTAATACTTTATTACCTACCTACCTACTAACCTACTAACTATATCTTATTTTATATTATATAGGGCCTATAGGGCTCTTATTATATTTATTATAATTATAGAATAAACCTAAACTATAGGAGGATAATAGGTTATTAGCGCACTTAAAACGCTAACCTAATAGTAGTTAATAATTATATAATTACTTAGTACTTAGTACTCTTAGTATAACTAAGTAATACTAATTAAACTATAAGACTACTTAGTACTTAGTATACTTAGCGTAACTAAGTAGGACTAAGTAGTAAATACTTATTAAGTATATAGCTTAGATACTAAACCCTTTTAGCTTAGTATATTTAACTTTATATAAGACTCTAGTATTTAATCTAAGGATTATACTTTATTCTTATATAACCTTTATAATATTATATTAATCTTCTAATTATACTATTATACCTCCTTATCTATTACACTTACTTATTCCTAAGAACTAACTCTTAGGACTACTAAGGTAGACCTTTATACTTTAAATACCCTTAAGATAAGTAATACTATAATAGATACCCTTACTAAATCCTATACTAATAGAGGAACCTTAAGGTATACTAATAAGCTAGATCTCTATTATAGAGACTATAGTAAGCTTAAGACCTAAATCCTCTAAGTAGACTATTATTTTTATATTAAAGGAGATAAGATAGGTAATAATAACTAAGTTATCTAAGCCTTTACTTTTATATATAGAGATACTAAAAAAATAAGTAAACCCTATCCTCTAATACTATATAGATAATAATATTAATAATTAGGAGAACGCTAATCTTATTAATAACTAAGATAACTTTAAGAAGAAGATATAAGAAGTATTCTTACCTTTTAAGGAATTAGTAGTTATAGAGTAATAAATTTAAAACTATAATAAACTAAATTTACTACTAACTATATAACTAAATTCTAGTAGTACTAAATAGTTATTAAATAAGATAATAATACTTTAATATAAATATACTAATAAGGTCTTAAGTTAACTATATATAAGTAACTTATAAGAAGTAAGTCTACTTTTAATATACTTAATAAACTTATAGCTAAGGCTATTTAAGTAGATAATAAACTCTATAAACTTTAGCTAAAGGAAAGACTCTTTATATAAGGGATTTATATAACCCTTAAAATAAATACTTAACTATACTAACCTTTTTAATATTTATACCCTAATTAGGGACGTTAGTAAAGCTATATACCTTAGATCTTAAGCTAATATAAGACTAATAGGCCTAAGCTTATATACTTAAATAATATTAATAAGGGACTTAGAAAGCTAAAGTTTTTATATAATAAAAGTAATAAGAAGAAGTTTACTTATTATACTTATAATAAAGAAGGTTATATAAAATAGGACTACTAAAGCTAAGGTAAGGTAACTTAATAAATTAATATTATTTACTATATAGTACTTATTAATAACTTAGAGGAAAAATAGAACGTAATTACTTAACTTATAATAATTAAAGTTAAAGGAGAAAACTAAGACTTTATTAAAGGACTTAATAACCTAATAATTACTAAACTAAAAGATACTTTATTAGATAATAACTTTAACTTAGAACTTTATAAAAATATAAAGGTAGTTAATATTAACTAAACTAAGTATAGATATATAGCTATATTCTAAGTAAGGAATTAACTAGTAATACTATACGTACTAAAAGAATAAATAAAGATACTAGTATCTTAAATTAACTAGCTACTCTAATACTTTAATAAACTACTTATTAAGTATACTTATAAGATATTAGATATTATAGTAGCTATATAATAAGACTTTTACTATCTCTTATAAGAAGTAGAGTAAGATAAAGAAAACCTTTTAATTAAGATAGTAAGGTTTCTACCTATACCTAATAAACTAGAATAGATTAATAAGGTAATTAAAGCTAAAGTTAAATATAATAGCTTAAGTAAAAAAGTTAATATCCTACTAAGGTAGCTTAGTAAGCCTAAGGTTACTTTTAATTATACTAAAAGTAACTTTTATAGTTAATTTAAGAAATATAGCTAGTACCTAAACTTATATAAAGAAGCTAGTATAAGAGGCTTTAACCCTAAAGCTCTCTTCTAATAGGAAGTAGAAGCTAAGGTATTATAAGAGGAACCTACTATTTAACTATTAAATAAAGAATAATAATTATTCTATAAAGAAGTTTAATAATATAATAGCCCCTATATAGTACTAATAATAGAATAAGAATAAGACTCTTATAGCTTCTAAAAGTAAGACGTAAACCTAGAATAGTAATAGAAGTATAATAATACTAAAAGGAAGTATAAAACTAAAACTTATTATTAGCTTAATCTAAGGAACCTCTTATATAATAAGATAAGTTAGATAGTATACTTATATAATATATATATAATCTATTACTCTAATAATACTAGTTTAGGATTCTTTCTATATAAGTTCTTAGGAATACTAATATATATTTACTAATAGTATAATTATCTAAAGGATATATACATAATTTACTTATAAGATAAAAGATATAGCTTATACTTCTATAGATATAATAATTTATAAGAGACCCTATAGATATATATAATATAGTAGATAACTATAGAGGATAGAACTAGTATATAAGAGTATAACTAGCCTTTATAGTATATATACCTTAATATTAAATATAAATAATATATTATTATAAAGAAGTTCTATAGATATAGCTAGTAGTCTTTTTTAGATAGACGCCTAATATACTTAGAACTACTAAGGAGATAAATAGTATTAACTTCTTAATACTCTTTAAGCTTAATATATAGCTTAATAGATACTAAATATAAGTATTAGTAGATTTAAGATCTTAAGTAAACTATATTTCTACTTAAGTAGTATCTTTAGCTAGACTAAAGCTACTAAGGAAAGATAATAACTATATACTATATATTACTAATAGTTAGCTTATACTAGGTAAGACTAAGATTACTTATAAAGTTACTAAAGTAATACTTAGTATCTAAGATTACTAAGAGAAGATAAACTTAGATATCTTTAGATTAGCTACTTATAATATTATATTAAGACTTCTTTAGTTATAAGAATATAACTTATATATTAACTAAAAGTTAAAGATATTCTTATTTAAGTACTATAGACTAGATATAACTATAAGCTAGCTTATATATCTAATAACTATAATAGTAGATAAGAGGAAGATTAATAATATTATTAAGAGAAAGTAAACTTTATATAAGAATAGCCTTAAGTAATAAAGGTTTAACTTAATAAATACTAAAAGAGTACCTTTAGATTAATAAGTTAGAGCTTTAGAGAAATATATAACTTTAAATATCTTAAAAGAGTATAAAGAATTTTAGTACCTCTTTATAAAAGTAGTAGATAGTAAAGCCTTACTAAAGTACTAACTTTAGGACTATAAGATTATCTTAAAAGAAGGGAAGACTCTACCCTTTAAGCTAATATATTAACTATTAGAGATAGAACTTAAAATACTAAAAGAAAAGCTAAACTAAAACTTAAAGAAAGGCTATATAAAACTTTTTATATTACTAGTAAGATTCCTAATACTCTTTATACTAAAGAAGAAAGGACTACTAAGGATATACGTAGACTATTATAAGCTTAATAATATTATAGTAAAGAATTATTACTTATTACTAAATATTATAAAACTATAGGATTAATTATCTTAAGCTAAGGTTTTTATAGTACTAGACTTATAAGATAAATACTACTTTATTAAAGTTAAGAAAGGTAAAGAATAGAAAATAGTATTCTATATAAGATATAAATACTATAAATATACTATTATACTATTTAGGCTTATAAACGCCTTAGTAATATTTTAGGAACTTATTAATAATATATTAAGAGTATACTTAAATATCTTTATTATTATATACTTAGATAATATTCTTATCTACTTTAAAAATATAGAAGACTATATTAAATATATTTATATAGTACTAAAGTACTTAGAAAAGTTTAACCTCTAACTAAAGCTAAAGAAGTATAAGTTCTATAAAGATAAAGTTACCTTCTTAAGATATATAGTAAGAGCTAATAAAGTATAAATAAGTAAAGATAAGATTAAGATAGTTAAGGAATAGCTATAATATAAGATAGTTAAAGATATATAGTCTTTTTTAGGATTTCTAAACTTTAATTAATAGTTTATTAAAGACTTTTCTAAGATTACTATCCTTTTAACTAGATTTATAAGGAAAGATATACCTTTTAAGTAAAGTAAAGAAGTTAAGGATACTTTTTAAATACTTAAGAAAGTAAGTATTAAACTACTTTACTTCTATATATTTATAGTAAGATATAAGCTACGCTTTAAAATAAATATATTAAACCTTATATTAAGAGGATATACTAGTATATATATTAATAAGAAATAGTACCCTATTACTTACTACTCTTATAAGTTTATAGTAGCTAAAGAAAACTATAATATTTATAATAAGGAGCTACTAGCTATTATAGTATACTTTAAGTATTAGAGAGTATATACTAAAAGCTATTTAGAACTTATAATATTTAAAAATTATAAGAATTTAGTTAACTTTATAATAACTAAAGTACTTAACTAATAATAAGTAAAATAGTTAAAAGAACTAAGATAGTATAAGTTTAAGATTATATATATACTAAGAAAAGATAATAGTAGAGTAGATACTCTTAGCTACTAATATAATATTATAAGAACTAAGTTAATTACTAATTCTATACTACTTAAGATTAATAAAAATAGATTACTAGGACTTACTAAGATACTAAACTAGATTATAAAGATTATAAGTAAAGTATTAAAAGAATTATAAAAAGTAATTATTAAATAATATTATAATAACCCTATATATAGTTACTTTAGTATAATATAAATAATAGAACTTATTAAATAAAATTATAAGTTTCTAAATATAAAAGATAAGATTACTACCTTTATTACTAAGTGCGTAAACTATTAGAAGAATAAATATAGTACTTATATACTTTATAAAGAAATATAAGTAATAGAACTACTTAATATACTATAGTTAGATATTTTTATAAACTTTATTATAGGCTTACTAGTCTTAAGAAACCTTATTACTAAAGTATCTTATAATATAATTCTTATAGTAGTAGATAGATTTATAAAATAAGTAAAGTATATTACTTTTAGGAAAGACTATATAGTAGTATAGCTTATATATATTATCTATAATAGAATTATTTAATATTATAGTATACTAAAGTTAATTATTAGTAATAAAGATAGGCTCTTTATATTAAACTTTTAGATAATATTACTTACTATAATTAGAACTAAGAAGAAGCTATTAATAGCTTATTATTTATAGATAAATAGGATTTTTTATTTTCTATATAAGTATAGGGGTATTATTAAAAAAGAACTTTAAAAAAAATAAAAAGTAGCTATTCCTTTACTTATTAGTTATAAAAGTTAATAAAAAGATAAAGTAATAACGTAGTTTAAATATAAAACTAATTAGTATTTTATAATAGTAAAGCTCTAATATCTATATATATAAAAACTAAAGTTAAAAAATTTTACTAAAGGTAACTAAAAAAAGACACCTATTAAACTTTAGTAGGCCTAATAGGGATTACTAGCTAGTATTAGCTAGTAATATAATTATAATATATTATAAAAGGAGAGAGAGAGGATATAGTATCTTTACTATATTAAGTTTATCTAGAATTTTATATATTTCTATAAAGCCTAACTACTTCTAACTTTTATACTAATACTAACTTATAAGCTTACCTTTAATACTATATATAAATAAATAAATTACTATACTATATATAATTATATATAATAACTACCCTCTTTAATATTATTTAAGACTTCTTTTAGCCTAACTTATAAACCTTAACTAAAGTAATACTAATCTACTTAAGTATAAATATATAATATATAAGCTCTATATATACTTAAGAGCTACTTAGGGTAGTCCTTAATAAGCTAAAAAAGTATATACCTAAGTTCTACTTCTTATTCTAAGATAGAAAGGACTTTTAGGTTAATATCTTCTATATTAGTAATATTATTATAGAGATAGCTATTAGGTAGAAGAGGACGTAAATAAAGAGGAAGGTAAAGGAGCTAATATATATAGCTTATATAGATAGCTACTATAGCTATAAGCTCTTTATATTTAGCTACTTTATTCTCTTTAAATAAGGTACCTTTAGCTAAGAAACTAAGAACTAACTATACTAGTAGATAAAGGATATTAAATAAGTAGTAGAGGAGTAATATCTTAGGCTTAAAGAAAGAGAATTTAAATAAATACTATAAGGATAAGAGAATAAAGTATAGATAGTACTAGTACTAATATTCCTCTTACTAAAGCTAATTATTAGATAGTAATAGCTATACTATAGGTAGCTAGTTAGTTATTCTTAAGAAAGGGTAGTAGCTATAAAGGGTAGAAATAGTAAAGGATAGTAAAGGATAGTAAGAGATAGTATATAAGTTAAAAAGTTATATCTTATAGTCTTTAGTTTATATAAATACTATATATCTTTAGTATTTAATATTTATAATATACTACGTACGTACTAGTAGTTACTAAATATAAGCTTATATAAGCCTATAGTTACTTAGTTAGTACTTTATCTTAAAAAAAGTTTCTAAATATACTATAATAATAATAAAAAAGTTTATAAAGGCTAAAGTTAACTATAAATAGATAGATAAACTAAATAAATAAACTATACTATAAAAGCTTACCTATAGATCTATATTAACTATTAATAAGATAACTAAGTATTATTACTACTTATAGTATAAATAGTATATAATAATAAGCTTTTAAAGTTTATAAGATAAACTATATTTTATATAAACTATAAGAGATACCTAAATCTCTTTATATAAACGTTTCTTAGTTAAAAGATAAAAGTAGCTATTACTATAGCTAATAAGCTAAAGATAGTATATAAGTAACTTAAATAAGTACTTAAGAAGGCTTAACGCTAAAGTATTTTATATATTAATAAGAAATAAAAAATAGTACCTTAGCTAAAGAAGAGGGATAAAGTTTATTTACTTATAAAGAACCTCTATACTAAATAACTAAGTAAAAGACTTAATAATATTAAGGTTAGACTACTTTTAATTCTAGACTAGAAGGGACTAGTTACTTATATACTTAACTTTTTAGATAATATAAAAATCTACTTATAATTCTATATTAATTTATTAGAACTAGTAGACCTAAGAATACTACTCTAGAAAACCTTTTATTTTAGAATAAAAGAAGATAATATCTTTAAAGTTAAGAAGATTCTTATATACTATAATAATAATAATAGTACTAAATATCTAGTTAAATAGTTAGATTACCTAGATAGTAAAAATATATAAGAACTAGATATAAACTTTATAAATTATTATTTATACTTTATAAAATACTACTAAAATTAAAAAACTTTTAATAATTAAGTAGTAAGCCTTTAAATACACTTTAAGTACTAGGTAATAGATCTAAGGCTAGACCCTTAAAAGGACTAAGGAACTTTATTATTTACTTAGCCTCTTTACGCGCTAACTTTTTAATTTCTTAAGATTTAACTATAATTATATCTTTAGTATAATAGTTTAATAAATCTATTTATAGACGTAAGTACTCTTTATATATATATTATATATATAACTCTTTTAATACTTTTTTATACGCCTTTATTACTATATCCTATATATTATAACTTTCTTTTATATAAATATATAATTTTTCCTTCTCTTTAGCTAAACGCTTAAACTCTAACTTAGTAACCTAGATATTATATTACTAGCTATAATATAGATACTTACTATACTTTACTAAATAAATATAAACTTTATATATATATTTATTATATATATAAGTAGTATATTTCTTAACTATAGCTTCTCTAAAGGAATTAATAAAGTTATAAAGATAATAATAATAATTAGTACTAGTAAGAAGTTTCTACTTAGGTATAGTAAGATAAGATTAAAGTAGCTAATACTACTTATAATATAGGGCTACTCTAGTTTTAAGCTAAGCTTTACTATAACTATATAACTTAAGGATAACTTACTAAGAAAGAGAGGATAGTATTATAATTATAAAATAAACCTAAACTATAAGAAAATAATAAGTTATTAGTATACTTAAAATACTAACTTAATAGTAGTTAGTAGTTATATACTATAAAGGGGTAGTTATAGGTAATAATATTTACTTTATACTATAAGAGAATAGTAGGGGATAACTTTATATTACTATAATATAGTATAGGAAGTAATAATAATAATTCTTACCTATCTCTCTATACGCGTTATATAAGTTAAGAGTAAGTAGCTAGTATATTACACTACTATAAGAAGTAATTATATTAAAGTATATATAACTTTCTACCTTAGCTATTCCTTTTATATTATATATAATTATTTAGTACTTAGTACTCTTAGTATAACTAAGTAATACTAATTAAACTATAGGACTACTTAGTACTTAGTATACTTAGTATAACTAAGTAAAACTAAGTAGTAGATACTTATTAAGTATATAGCTTAGATACTAAACCTTTTTAGCTTAGTATATTTAACTTTATATAAGACTTTAGTATTTAATTTAAAAATTATACTTTATTCTTATATAACCTTTATAATATTATATTAATCTTCTAATTATACTATATCTATAAAAGTAAGTTTTTCTAGAGGTACTAAAAGCTATAACTCTTATAACTTACGTAACTTTAGTAATTAGTATTAGGAATATAAGTTAATATAAGGTTTAATACCTTACGTAACCTTTATTAGTATAAGTATAAGTAACTTTACTAGATTAATAGCTAGTAGTTATTAATTTATCTATCCTTACTAGATAATATACTAGTACTCTACTATCTTATATACTTTATATTATCTAATAGTATACTATCTAATATTTAAATTAATTACCTTATAATATAATAGTATAATATAATAGTATAATATAATAGTATAATATAATAGTAATATAATAAACTTATAATAATATATAGTTAGTAATAGAACCTACTTATAAAGCTAAATAGGCCTAATAGCTATAAACTAGTAATAAAGGCTATTAGTAATTACTATTTATATTAAAAAGACTAGATAAAAGTTAATTAAATATATTTATTTCCTTACTACTATATAGAAATATATTAACGCCTAAAGAAGTTTATTCTAACTAAGAAGGGGCTATTCTAGACGTAGAGCTAGTAAGGCTATATAAATAGAAAGTAAACTAGCTTAAATATATTTAGCTAGCTAAGTTATAAAGTTTATATAATAGAGTAGTAGCTAAAGACCTAGAAGTACTTATAGCTAAGCTAGAATCTAATACTTTACCTTAACTAACGTAGCCTTCTACTATAGCTAGTCTACTATAACTAGAGCTACTATAAGTCTTCTTAAAAGTTAACTATATATAATATAACTAATAGGAGAGGGATTATAAGTCCTACTTCTTTTATATACTATAAAGCTTTACTATAGAGATATAAAGAGTTAATTTTAAAGTAATATATATTTTAAAGCTACTAAAGACGCTTTAGTAAGTATATTAAGCTACTAAAAAGTATAGATAGCTATCTTAAACCCTTTTATAAGTTAATCTAAAAGTAGTAATACTAAATATATTAAGATCTCTATAAGAGCGTAAGTAGTATACTTATAACTACTTAAAATATATATAGTAACACCCTTCTTAGAATCTTATAAACCTCCTTAACTATATAAGGCTACTCTAAGAAGAACTAAGCTTAGATAGAACTTTAGAAGTCTAAGTACTTAAGTATATATTAGTACTATATAAAGATATTAAGAAAAGCTTCTTATTACTTCTAATAAACTAAAGATCTACTCTACCTTAGGTAAAGGAATACGCTAACCTAATTTTTTACTAAAAGAATTAGGGCGTAGAGTATAAGTAATAACTATTTAAGAAAGAAGGTTTCTAACCTAACCCTAATTATAAAAAGTTAAGGGAGGTTAGTAAAACTTTAAAAAATACTAAGTAAGCTTACCTAAGCTATTCTAACCTAAAATAGAGTAGAATAAGTTAGTATAATACTACTAATAAATTAGTAACCTATTATAAGTATAAGGAAGTTAGATATTATAAAATAAACTACGTAAAGGTATATAAGCCTAATAAGTTATCTAAACCTACTAGTATACTAAAGTTAGGAAAAAACTAAGGGTAAAAGAGTTAATCTCTTACTTTACTACCTATATTTCTTTAAATAAGGAGAATAAGGACCTTAGTATACTTTAAGAGGTACTTTAGCTAGCACCTATAAAGCTTTTAACTATATAATATATAATTAAGTAATTATAGCTATAAGAGGCTATAATAGACCTAGGTTTATAATTAAACTTAATATTAGTAATTCTTACTAAAGAGTAAAACTTACTAATAAACTTACTTTTAAATATTTTAGCTAAAGAGGTTAATAGTAGAAAACTTATAGTCTATAGTATAACTAAAATAGATATAGCTATAATAGACTTATAAGGCTACGTAAAGATATAGTATATCTTATTTATAGTAGTAAACCTAAATAAGTACTTACTATACCTAGGATTACTATAAATTAACTATTATAACTTAAAACTTAATTACGCTAAGCGGCGTATACTCTTTTAGGGAGATAAGGTAAAAGATAAAGCTCTTTTTTAGAAGATTATTATTAAAGATATAAAATTATTTAAAAAGAGTATATATAACCCTTTAGTAGATATATATATATACCTTATAAGTTTAGTAAGTTAGAATAACTTAGAATTAGTTAGAATAAACTAGTTACCCTTATAATATACTAAATATATAGATATATATTTAGAAGAAGATTCTATAGTAATTACTAACTATAGTTTATAGGACTTAGCTATTAATCTAGAACTAGGTTCTACTCTACTATATAAGCTATTATATAACTTATTAAGGATAGAGTTAGAACTTCTTTAGAAATACCTAAAGGATTATATAGTAATAAGATAGATTAGAAGATCTAAATCCTTAGCTAGCGCTTTTATCCTTTTTATAAAGAAGAAAGATAGTACTATAAAGCTTTATATTAACTATTATAGCTTAAATAAGATTATTATTAAGAATAAATACTTTTTACCTCTTATTATAAAGTCTTTAGACTATTTATTATAAGCTAACTACTATACTAAGTTAGATATAAGAGAAGCGTACTATAAGATCTAAATATAGGAAGGTAATAAATAGAAAACTACTTTCTATACTTAATATAGCTATTTTAAGTATACTATAATACTTTTTAGCTTTATAAATATACCTATATAATTCTAAGCTTATATTAACTAGACCTTAGTAAGGTTAGTTAATATATCTTATATAGTATACTTAGATAATATCCTAATCTTCTCTAAGACTAAAGAAGAATATATTATCTATATTAAGGAGGTCTTAGATAGACTACGTAAGTCTAAGCTATACTTAAAGCTTAGTAAGTATAAATAGTATACTTAATATATAGAGTACTTAGGTTATATTATTATACTATAAGAGATTAAAATTAATAAAGATTAAGTTAAGATAATCTAAGAGTAGCCTAAACTATGTATAGTATATAATATTAAGATCTTTATTAGCTTTATAAATTATTATTATTAGTTTATAGCTAGTTTCTCTAAGCTAGCGCTACTCTTAACTATTCTAACTTAGAAAAGCTTAGGCGTAGCTAAAGGTAGCTACGTAATATAAAAGGAAGAGAGTTAGTTATTAGATATTAGAGAAAAGGTAAGGAAAGCTTTTTAAGAATTAAAGAATTCCTTTCTTAAGTACCTTATCCTTACCTACTTTAATATAAACTAAAAAATAAGAGTTAAGGTAAACGTATTAAGTAGAGCTATTTTAGGTATTCTAAGCTAGTATATATAAGAATAGCCTAGAAAGGCTAATTAGAGACTAATTAACTTCTACTTATATAAGCTTATTATAGTAAAGTATAACTATAACACCTATAACTAAGAACTACTTATAATAGTTAAGAGCTTAGAGTATTAGTATTATTACTTTAAGGGTATCTATTTTAAAATCTTAATAAATTATTAAAACCTTAAATAGTTTATAGAGATAAAGGTATTAAACTACTAATAAGTAAGGTTATATTTAGTACTTACTAAATATAACTTTATTCTAAATTACTAGCTAAGTATTATAAACTTAGTAGATAGTTTATCTTATTAACTAGACTATATAGTAGAAGCTTAGAAGCTAGTTTAGAAGTATAATAAAGTATTTATATAACTTATAAAGGATATTCTTAATAATAAGGGTAAAGAGCCTTTCTTAGTAGTAGTTATTTATATAAGGTTAGGCTAAAGGTCTAATACTCCTAACCCTTTAAATAAGGTATTAAATAAGTATAATTAAGCTAAAAGAATAGCTTTAGGTCTTCTAAAGCTACTAGAAGATCTAGAAGTTATAAAGGATAATATAAATAGTTCTTCTAAGAACTTAGACTTAGATATACCTTAAAATAACTTATTAAAGCCTAGGATAAGCTTAAATAGCTTATAAGAGCTATTAGATACCTAAAGTAAGGCTAAGGTACTTAAGGAGTACTATAATAACTTACTTATAAGCTACTTTAGGGTAAGAAGGACCTTAGAGAAGTTATAATATTAATATATATAGAAAAGGATAAGAAAGGACGTAGTAGACTATTATTATAACTACTTAGTATACTATAAGGTAATACTAGCTTATTATAAGCTATATAGTCCTTTAGTACTTCCCCCCCTACTAGATTAACCTTAGGAAGAAGTAATAATAAATTTTATTATAGAGCTACCCCTAAGTAAGATATATAGTATAGTCTATAATATTATACTTATAGTAGTATATTAGTTAACTAAAATAGCCTATTATATCCTAGTAAGAAGTAATTAGGATAGGATAAACCTTACTTAAGTATAGGTATATAAGGTTATTAGACTATATAGTATCTCTAAGTAAATTATCTTAGACTAAGAACTACTAATAAATATAAAGTATTAGGATACTTTTTAGTATTATATAAACTTTAAAAAGGTTCTAACTTCTACTTTCTACCCCTAAATAAATAGATAAACTAAGCGTTAGAACTAAACCTTAGAGTAGTACCTTTACTACTACTATATACTTAAATAAAATAATTAGGCCTTATAGATCTTTATTAGTAAATTTATATATAATAATAGTATTTATATAACTACTAAACTTATACTATTTTATATATATTATAGAATAGACCTAATAAGGCTAGACTAGCCTAGTATAGCCTAAGGTAATAGTAAAAGCCTTATAAGATTTATAACTATATTAAAGGTACTTAACTTATAAAGTAAGTATAAATATAAAATATTAGTAGCTAATACTTATTAAAAAGTATATACTAATAATAAAAGGTTACTTATAACCTTTAAGGTAAGTAACTAAGTATTAGTATCTAACTACTATATATAGTCTACTAGGCTAAAGAAGAAGCTAGATTAGAAGTATATAGGACTAAAGCTTATTATAGCCTAGATTAGTTTATTAGTATTTAGGATAAACTTATTAAAGCTAAAGAATATCTACTTAGTCTTTTATACCTTACTATTAGAGCCTTATAACCTAATAGGAGATATCTTATACTTAGAACTACTAAGTATTAATATATTATATAAATTTAGTAATAATATCTATAACGTAAATTAAATATTAGAAAGGAGGTGTAATAAGGTAGACTAGTAGGAATACTTAGTTAAATAGAAAAGCTACCTTAAGGAAGAGAACTCTTAGGAGCTAAGTCCTAACGTAAGTATAGAGGTACTTAAGAAGTTTTAGGATAAGTACTATATCCTTCTTAGATATAAGTTAAAGAAAGAAGTACTAAAGTAAGGCTATAGACGCCCTCTAAAGAAAAAGGGGGATAATTTAAAATAAGTATAAGGAATAGAACTATAGTATACTTTTACTTATATTTTTTCCTTATAGAGGTTTTTTAAATAAAGTATTTAATAGTACTATAGCTTTTATAATTTAACTACGTCTACTAATACCTAACTTAGACCTATAATAGGTTAGAATAAAGTATAATAAGCTAGGATAAGTTATTATACTATATTATTATAAAGGCTATTATATCTATATAAGTAATATAAGTAATTAAAGGGATAAAGATAATAGTTACTAAGGTAAAAGTTAGGAGTTAAAGTTAAGACTATATTAGAAGTTAACCTAAAATAATTAGGTATTATATAGTAATACCCTATTCTAGGCTATTATAGCCTAGAATACTATATACTAACTTATTTAAAGTAAATATACTCTTAGACTCTAAAAGATAGGATAAAAGGTACTAGAGTACTACTTAAAGACTTTAGAAGGTTAACTCTTTACTCCTTAGAGCCTATTTCTACTATTATTTCTTAGAATACCTTATTCTAGGCTATTACTAGTTAGAATATACTAGATTATAGCTTATTAAGCTTATCCTTAACCTTATTAATCTTAGCCTACTTCTACTTAATATAGTAAGAGTATTTAGCCTTATTCTAGCCTTTTACTCTAGTATACTCCTTCTTAAGGCTAGCTATCTCTACCTAAAGCCTTATAAGCTTACCCTTAAGCTTACTACGTACTCTCTAAGAAACCTTATACTAGGATAAGTTAGAATAGCTTATTCTAGCTAATATAAGAGTAAACTTACTTTCTTTAAGGTATTACTAACCTATTCCTATAACTTAAGGTTATTAAGAATCTTACTAGCCTTAGCCTTAATATAAATAGTCTAGTTACTATAAAACTTAAAGTCTAGGTAAATATTAGCCTTAGGCTTACCTTTAATATATATAGTACTACTATAAAAGAAGAGGTTAGTATTATAGGGCTTATACTTACTATATAAGGGTTAGTAAGGCTATAATAGCTTATAATAGCTTATAATAAGGTATAGTAAGGTTTAATAAAGTAACTTATAACTTAATACGCTTACTAAGGTTAGAAGCCTTATCTTAAACTATATTCTTAATATTAAGGAGCTTAGTATTATTATATATATAAACTTATTCTACTATAGGATCCTAGGTATTAATAATAGTCTTAGGGCCTAGGAGCTAGTTATCTTAGGCCTTAGTAAGTATACTAGTAATAAGCTTAATATAGTTAATATTTAGAACCTTAGTAATAGATTTTCTATTTTAGAGTTAGAATACTAAGGCTCTAATTTCTAAGTTAGCCTTCTCCTTAGCTTTAAGGACCTAGAATAGGTTAATATAGTTAATAATACCTTAGAATAAGCTAAAATAGCCTATTTTACTTATAGTAACGTAATCTTAGGCTAAGTTCTAGTAATAAAGATAATAAATATACTAAAGGACCTTACCTTTAGAGTCTATCTTAGTCTAAGGCTTAAATACCTCTTTACTCTTATTAGAAGTAAGGTCTAGTATAATATAACTAACTTTACCTATATACTTAATATTACTATTAGTGTAGGCTTAGAGGTACTAGGTATAAGTATACTTAGTTAACTTACCCTTCTCTATATAGTAGTTAGAAGTAGTAGTACTATTAACCTTAGTGCCTAGAGGTATCTTTAAAGCTAGAATAGGCTATTCTAGCTTATTATAAGTTATAATAAGTATTAAAGAGGTAAACTAGCGTTATTAATAAAGATTATTAAACCTTAATTTATAGTTAGTAACTTTAGCTAATATTAAGGTACTACTACCTAGAATAGCCTATAATAGGCTATTATAGCCTATTATAGAGTATATCCTAAATAGCTAGATTTTAGTAAAACTTACTAATTAATATATAGAATAAAGGAGTCTAGGTTAGAAATATTAAAAGATAATAATATAACCTTACTAAGACTTAGGGACCTACTTTATACTTAAACTAGCTAGCTATACTATAAAATAAAGGTAAAGGTAAAGGTAAAGGTAAGAAAAATATAAAGAGTAAATAAATACTTCTAGACCTAAAAAAAGTATTATATACTCTCCTCTATACGCCTAAATTCTCTTTATATAACTATACCTTAATTTTACTTATTTTACTATATTCCTACCTATCTTAGCTTACACTAGCTAACCCTAGAGGTTTAGTTCTAAGAAGGGGGATAATATTAGGAATATAGGTTAATATAAAGTTTAATACCTTATATAACCTTTATTAGTATAAGTATAAGTAACCCTACTAGATTAATAGCTAGTAGTTATTAATTTATCTATCCTTACTAGATAATATACTATTACTCTACCACCTTATACACTCTATATTATCTAATAGTATACTATCTAATAACTAGAAAGTAAATTTTAATTTTTTTATCCTTATTTAAGTTCTTAAAGCTATAACTTATACTACTAGTACTACTTAGAGAAATAGTACTACTCTCTAGAGTAGTAGTAGTAGACTAACTATATTTTCTTTCCTAATTAGGACTAGTACTTACTAATATAAATAGAATTTTAAAAAAGCTTTAAAAGGAAAAATTAAGAATAAAAATAAAATAAAAATATTTTTATCTATATATTGAACGCTAAGACTATTACTATAAATAGTTATATAGAAAACCTTTATATTTAAGTAATTATAGTACTAATACTATTATTTACTTAGCTTATCTAATCTTTTTTTTTAAAATCTTTAGATTAAACTTTAAATAACTAGCTTAGACACTAAGGTACTAAAGTAAGTAGAGGTCTAAAAGATTAAGAAAAGCTTACTAATCCTTACCTATTTTCGCTTAGGCTCTAGCTAGCTAGAATAATAACAAATTTAATTTTTTTTAAATTAAAACTATCTAAAGTTAGTATTTTTACCCTTAGACTTACCTAATTAGGGAATATAATATTATTCTATTATTATATAGACTATTATCTAGAGGATAGTATACTTAGATTATTAATATCTATTTTATTCTTAGAGTTATATATTTTTTAAATAAAAAGTTTTTCTAATCTAGCTACTCTAGTAACTCTAGTAACTTTAGTAACCTACTAGCTAATTATTATTAAAACTTTTTAAGTAAGGTAACTTTAGTAACTATAGCTAAAGTAGGTATATAACGCGAATTATATAAATTACTAGTAATTAGCTAGCTACTCTCCCTTCCTACCTCTTATCCTTTTTTCCTAATATATTATACCCCCCTATCTATTACACTTACTTATTCCTAAGAACTAACTCTTAGGACTACTAAGGTAGACCTTTATAATATTATAGTAGTATAATTTAAGTTTTTAGAGATATTTCTCTTACTTAAATATTATATTTTAAGCCTTAAAGGCTTACTTAAAGGCTATAATTACTACTATTTCTATATATCTCTTAGCTTATTAGGTTAATATAAAGGCTTTTAGTTATTATTAATAGTAGCTAGCTAAAGCGTTACCTTAACTTACTTAGAGTATAGTCCTAGTATAGCCTTATATAGTTAATTAACACTAACTTATTATCTATCTTAGGTAGTAGGTTTATAATATCTTAGATCTCTCTTTTTACCTTTTTAGCTTTATCTCTAGGTAGTACTAGCTAAGGCGTAATATTAGGGGTATTAGGCTTACTTATAAGTATTAGTATTAGCTTTAAAGTAACTATTATAGAGTTATATATAAAGAAGTAATTATAGTAATAGTAGGTAGAAGCTTTATATACTTAGGTAGTAAAGTATTAATATATAATAACTATAGTACTACGCTAAGAACTATAGTACAGTAGTAACTTAGATAAAGTAGACCTAGTAACTAAAGTAATATAATTAACTATTCTATAAAGCTTAACTCTAATAATTATTGTAATATAGTAGGCGCCTGCCGCTAAAATAGCGAACTTCCTCTTCTCGTACTTTCGTTATCACACCTGGGCACTCTTGGATGCGCACTGACATGGGGCACCGGGGATGTCGGTGCCGAGCATTACTTTGCCTAACTTGTTCAGGTTAAGGTTTGAAGCAGGAACCTGAGTAATGTCGTGCATAATATCCGCCTTCTCGGACTTTCCTTCAAGTGATTACACTCCCCAAGGCTTTCAAGGGTTGCTTTTCCAACCATGTCCAACCTTATTATTGTCACCGTCTTTCTGACTGTGAGCGCCCTGGCAGTACTCCATCTTTACACCAACAACAAGAGCCAAAATACATCCGAGAAGGCCCTTCTCAAACTTCCACTTATTGGTGATCTTCACAGCTCTCCAATAGAGAAACCACTGGTGAGCTGGAGTGCGTGGTCTGAACAACACGGGCCGATTACAGTTCCCAAGCTATTTGGAATTGTGCCCATTGTCGTACTCAATTCGTACGAGGCTGTCACTGAACCCTTCGGTCGTCGTAGTAAATGGTACAGCAACCGACCGGCTTCCGTAAGCATGGAAATGATTACAGGGGCCGCTCCAGGCTGTTCTCGGTTCACGCTGATGCACGACTATGACGATCATCTCAAACTGCATCATCGCATCCTCTCACCAAGCCTGGGTGCACCTGCAGCGGCCAAGTTCCACCCGCTGATGGAACTGGAGGCCAAGCAGCTGCTCTTTGACCTCACTACTGCCATAGGAAAGCTCCCAGCTGGTTCCGTGATCACTACAAAGACCATCTATCCTTTGCTCGAGCGGACCCAGTCTAGCGTCATCCTCGCCCTTCATTATGGCCTCCGCATACTGAGGTTCGAAGAGCCACTTCTCCATGAGGTTATTGCCATCCAAGCGAAAGTCACCCATCTCGCCGCAAATCCTCAGCTTCCAGATCTTGTGCCCTTCCTTCGCTACTTACCCACCATCATCTCCCCATGGCAGCGATATGCTGACAAGCTGTACGCCTCTCAAATTGATTTATACATGCGCCTGTTTCGTCACGGTAAGAACGCACTAGGCTGGAATGCAACAAAGCAAGCCATCGCAATTGCACAGAAACACGCTCCCGGGGACTCGCCAGTATCAGATCTCGACCTTGCCTTTACGCTCGCGACATCCATCCAGGGTGGGATGGAAACCTCGCCGCGCCAGATGCTTTGGTTCTTTGTCGCAGCCATACAGAATCCAGTTGTTATGAACCGTGCGCATGAAGTGTTGGACCAGTTTGTTGGTCGCGGACGGCTCCCTAGATTTTCGGACAGGAATAACCTCGTTTACGTTGACGCTATCGCACATGAACTGTTGCGCTGGCGGCCCATCTCTCCAGGGTCCATTCCACGGCGTGCTGACCGCGCAGACGAATTCGCCGGCGTGAAAATTAACAAAGGTGTTACCATCATGGCTAACGCATGGGCCATTGGCCGCGATGAGGCGGTTTTTGACGCTTCCCATGGTGATGCGCAAGACTTTGTCCCTGAGCGCTGGCTACGCGATGGGAAGCTTCGTGGCGATCTTCCACTCCCAGTATTTGGTCAAGGTCGAAGGATTTGCCAAGGAAAGCGAGTTGCTACAGACGGGACTTTTATGAACATCGCCCAACTACTTTGGGCGTTCGATGTGGAAGCTCTAGAGGGCGATGATGTGGATCCATGGGAAATGAGAGTTGTTGGCTTTATGACTGAGCCTAAGCCGTTCAGGTTTCGTCTCAAGCCGAGGGGGCAATGGGTGCTTGATGTGGTGAGAAAGGAATGGGAAAGTACCGAAAAGAGCTTAGAAGGAGTAATGGGTATTGCGAATGACGTTGAGGAGTAGCATCGAAGTTTGGCCATGTTCTACGATGTTAGCGCGTCTTCATACCGGTTTAAACTCTAACCTTTCCACACCGGGAAACGAAAGAGGGCAATATGTCTGTGCCGAGAACGGAATCTGCAATGGGTCGACAGTATATGTCCCCACAGAGTCGCTTGAGAGGCCGTTGGTATCTTTGCTAGTTTAGTGCCTCTGGAACCCTTCTTACAGTCTCCTCCCCCACCCCACCTTACCCCACTCGAGTTCCACTGCCTGCTACTAAAATGCAGCGAATTAGAGACGCAATCCTTAACCTTTTCAAGATATCCGATATCCCTAATGTCTAACAAGGCCCCCTTGTAAGCTGTAGGAACGTTGGAGTTCTAAGAAGACCTCTATTATAGGTTCTTCCAGAGGTCTGACGCCTGCTGACACTTGATTTTTGACTAGCCAGTCAAACCAGGGGGGAGGCTGTAGATGGTGGTGAGATAGTTCACTGGAGATAACTTGCCAAGTGGATAGAGCATACCCGTTTTCGGTAGAGCGCGTGAGTTGTCATGAAGAAATTTCCAATATTTGCGCATCGCTCATTTCGTGATTGTCTTTGGCGAGGGGAGGGCCTCGTCTGCTGAGTCGTGTTTGCGGCCCAATCCTACTCGTCACCAATCATAACCTTGCGGTATGATCAAGAGGTTATCCAGCCTGGCCATGCAGGTCCGCTCTAGTCAACGGACACATTGATGCACGAACAAAATCCGCGCTAACAAACGTCCTGGCTGGTTGATGCCTGAAGTCTGGGCTGCAGGGAATGGAGCCTGGAGTACGTACCGGCATACAAGCAACACAACATTTTTAAATGGAACATTCTGTGCTGGGCACATGCACACTCCTGACAAGGTGATACCCGAGTAGCTCTTCAGTAGTTCAGAGCAAATGGTCGCTCTGCACAGGACCCTGGAGGCCAAAAGATGGTCTGTTTCTTGCATTGTATCCTCTAGAGATGCCAGCTGCGTCATCCGTTAGTATTGTGCAAGAACAAAACGGATAGGAGGGCAGGGTATGCAGTAGGTGGACAGTAAAGTGGCCAACTTGTACCGCTACTTACACAGGTGTAGAATTTTCGACTACCTAGGCGCGCTGGTGCGACGCGTTCTCAGGACCCATCAAGACCCAATTGCGACCGTCGGTCCCACATGTAGGCCTGATGATCCACGAGAGTGTTATCAAGCTCGAACGTTCGGTTTGTGCCGCTGCAATGAAACATGTTACCCGCTTATCAGGAGCAGGTTGATCTTGCCTAGCGATAGCGGGTTTCAAGATTCCGCGGCTTTTTGATGACGACACCATCACGCGACCAAACTCTAACGTGTTTTCGGTAACTCTGGATCTACCTAGGTACCTTTGTATACTCTGTTCCTCCTCTGCGCAGTAACTGTACATCCGGTTCTCATTGCACGGCTGAGTCGGATTTCCTGCTGCCTGAGTGCCCTTGAACGGGCCTAGACCTCCCCGCCTAGCGACACGTCCACGGAGTATATGTCCAAAGCGACCACGGGTTTTCGTCAAGCGCATCAATGACCTATCGCGGAAACAACCGGAACGACCAACCATGAACGAGCGCAACTTCGCAAACTGGGTAGCATCTGCAGCTCATATGCATATACCCGAATAGCTGGAACCAGCCTCGTTATTCTTTATCAAACTGCAACTTTCTACAGCCACTTGAGCCACCCCCTCGCGCGTTGTTCAAAGTATTCAGAGCGTCTTCATGTATGAAACAATCATGAGCGTCGGACGCTTTGGGACGTTGGCTGTATAGATGGTAGATGGCGCATTCCTCCGACAGAAGCCGCTGATCGTTGGGCTGTTCTTCGTTGACATCGACTGCTGTGTTCATGTCAGACTATCCGTACTACGAATTCGTGACGACTCACCTCACATTCCACACGCCTCTGTCCACATAGGTCTGCGCCTTTGCAGTTTACATAAAACTGCTCTCCTTCTCCATGAGTATTACCCGGGTCTTCTCCGTTATCGCAATTGTTTCCTCGTCTTCTTTTATCCGCTGTCCACCGGGTCCGTCCATGACCGCCAGGCATTGTTGCACGTGCAACTCATCGCGGAAAACCATTTCTCCAATTGCGTCCCAATCTACATCCTCGGGCGATCCGACGAGGACGACTGGCGCATCTGGATCAGCCCGTCCTCTGCTTGACGTGACAGCGCCCAAGCGGTCGCCAGCCCCAGTCTTGACGCGTACTACGTAACGCAATGTCAGAGACTGCAGTGGATGCATCTTAAACACCTCTTTGATCAATGGCATATGCGTTTCTTCCATATGAGATCGAAAGTGCTCCGGGGTAACATCTGGACGGCGCAGATAGAAACAAATAACTGATATCGGCATGTTGCGGTTCAGGGTGAGAAATCGATCTTAGGATGCGGAAAGATGGTATCGTAATAGACTGGAGTAGATGTAGTAGGAGAGTACCGCACGCGGCGAAAAGGCGAAAGTGCGACGCATACAGGGAGCGTCTCGAGGCATGCTCGCGTTATCAAATCACGTTGCAGTTCAAGCTTTTTCAGGAGCTAGATGAGATCTGCTTTTTTCGATAGACGATGATACCCTACGAGTGGGACTACAGAAGACACACACTCTGACCGCGCGGAAGCGTTGCACGGATGACAAGACGAATTGGGCGACAGCGACAGCGTTGCGCCCTGTTGGGGCAAGTGGGTAGTGGGTCTGTGAACAACGTTTCGCGCCGGAGATGTCTCCGGCAGCAGAGTCAGACCCCCGTTCGCTTCTCGTTGTTCTCCTTGGTTTCGAATTCGCGCATCCAAATGCTGCGACCGACAGAAATACAGCCTCACGCAGCGCCGCAAGGTCAAGACTCAAGAGACGGGTCGGCCAACTTGGCAGGATGTCGGTCTCGCGGAACAATCCAGCGTTCCCGTATTGGGCTAGTCGCTTACGTGGGCCACTTGCGAGTACCTCCCCACGTGCCCTTCGGCAACCCTTGTGGAAGGTATCGTCGAAACTCTCTTTTGTCTTTGCGCATGAATCAGGGCGGGAAACTATTCCGATGTGCACTGCTCATGAAAACGCTCAGGTCATGGTAAAGAAGGTGCTGCGCACACGCTACACGGGTCTTACGGTAGCAATTCGCAAGTGCTCAGCGACCCGTGCGTGCTCGAGTGGCCGGCTAAAAGCAAAAGTGGAAATGATAAGTCCACGCCCTCCATTGGGTATATTTTGCTTGATACAATAGCTTGTCTGGATAGGCTATCATCATCTGTCGAGCAAACCACTGTTGATCACTCCAGTGTCTCGAGCCGTACCCCGCAGCGCGAGGGGCATCGGGCAATCTGGCACCGAACTGTCCGTCCATACAGTCCTCCATACTCCTAGCATCGCTCACGGGCCGGACCGCACATCCGAGTGCTATCATGGCGTCCTGGAATATCCTGGAAACGACAGAAAACGACTCCAACAGACGTGGCTGGGAATACCTATAAACTATTCTATAGGTCGTTCAGAGCATCCTAGCTCAAGGCCGAAGCAAAGATGAAGTTCCGCGATGGTATGAGTCTGTATCGCCCAGGTAACTCTCACTGCTTACAACTGCACAGGGATGTGGCTCGTCAACGACCGTTTCACAGTACAACATGCAGAAGAAGTTTATACTGTCACGCCTCACAAAGACAACAAAGCTGTTACACTCCTCTGTCCAAGTAGGAAGATTTTCACTAGGGGTGACACTTTAAACCTGAGCACCATCTCCATCTCCATCGAGGCTCAGTTTGACGGTGTCATCTCGCTCGAAGCCACGCACTTTGCCGGGGCCAGGCGTCTAGGTCCAGACTTTGATTTGTACCCTGCAGGCAAACCCGACTGCGCGGGTGAGATCAAGAAAACTGAGAAGGGCACTACGGTAGTTTCAGGCGGGTTGAGCGCAACTGTGAGCTCTAATGAACATAAATTCGACATCAAGTTCCATACAACGGACGGCTCGAAGACGTTGACTTCACTCCTCAGCCGGAGCGTTGGGCTAGCGTACTCGCCAGCTCTCAGCACGCCCAAACTTGTGGAGGATTTGAGTGTACACAAACATTACATGTTTACTCAAACTGAACTGGGTGTCGGCGAGAGTATTCACGGTCTGGGCGAGCGTTTTGGTGCCTGGAACAAGATCGGTCAAAATATCGAGGTATGGAACGAAGACGGTGGTACTTCGAGCGAGCAGGCGTACAAGAACGTGCCATTCTGGCTGAGCTCGAAGGGTTACGGCGTCTTTATCGACACACCGGACAAGATCGACATGGAGATTGGTAGCGAACGATGCTCAAGGTTGCAGACTACAGTTGAAGGACAGCGTTTGAAATGGTGAGTTTCATGAGGGTCTCCGAGGAGCTGCTTGGCTGATTTTCAAGGTACCTTATCTACGGACCAACCCCCAAAGAAGTGCTAACCAAGTACTCCATCCTCACTGGCAGATCGAACAGAGTTCCAGCGTGGTCGTACGGTCTCTGGCTCAGCACATCGTTCACGACATCTTACGATGAGCAGACTGTCCGTCATTTCGTCGAAAAGATGTCTGATTCCAAGATACCAGTTGAAGTGTTTCATTTTGATTGTTTTTGGCTCCGCGCTTTCCACTGGTGCGACTTCATCTGGGACCCCGAAAGCTTTTCAGATCCAGCCGGCCAGATCAAGCGCATGAAGGATGACGGGCTTATCAACAAAGTCAGTGTTTGGACGAATCCCTACGTTGGCCAGGCGAGCCCTGTCTTCAAGTACGCTGCCGAGAAAGGCTATTTGCTGAAGAAGACGAACGGAGATGTATGGCAGTGGGATCTGTGGCAGACTGGCATGGGCATCGTCGACTTTACAAATCCCGAGGCTTGCGACTGGTTTCGCGAGTGCATGGAGAAACTCTTTGATGTGGGTGTAAACTCCATCAAAACGGATTTCGGCGAACGCATACCCACGAAGAACGTCCAGTGGTATGACAAAAGCGTGGACCCAAGCCGTATGCACAACTACTATGCTTTCATCTACAACAAGTTGGTTTATGAGGCAGTGCAGAAGCGGGAGGGTGAGCACGAAGCGATATTGTTCGCGCGCACGGCTTGTGCAGGATCACAACGCTTTCCGCTCCACTGGGGTGGCGATTGCGAATCGACACCTGCTGCACTTTCTGAGTCGGTGCGCGGAGGTCTAAGTCTTGGACTTGCATCCTTCGCGTTCTGGACAAGTGATATTGGTGGCTTCGAAGGCAGCCCACCACCTTGGATATACAAGCGCTGGGTCGCCTTTGGACTACTCAACTCACACAGTCGGCTACACGGCTCCAACTCGTACCGCGTGCCGTGGCTAGTAGACGACTCATCGGTGGAGCCTGAAAACTGCACTGAGGTCCTCCGACACTGGGTGCAGCTCAAGCGTAGCCTCATGCCATACCTCTACGCGCAGGCCGAGGAGAGCGTCGCTAATGGCTGGCCTACCAGCGTTCGTGCAACGGCTCTTGAGTTCCCAGATGACCCAACATCCTGGTATGTGGATCGCCAATTCTTTGTTGGCAGTCAGATTCTAGCTGCCCCTGTATTCGAAGAAGACGGCAGCGCTGAGTACTACCTGCCACCCGGCCGTTGGTTCAGCTTCTGGGATGGCAAAGAAGTACAGGGTGGCCGATGGATCAGAGAAAAGTATGGCTTCCTCCAATTACCATTGTTCGTTAGAGAAGGCACTGTCTTGGTCCTTGGACAAGCAGAGGGCACGGGCGGCTTTGGCTATGACTGGCTCGCTACTGGCGGTGAAATCAGGCTATATGGCGTGAAGGAAGGTGACAAAGCGACTCTGGTGGATAACAAGGGCGAACAGAAGGGCATCCTAGAGGTCAGCACCGATGGTGAGCTCAAGGGTATGGATGTACTGGGTGGGGACTGGAAGGTCGCGAAGCTAGGATAAGCAGGCGATCCGGTCATCATGAGGGGCTATGCATCCTACACTTGCGATCGTTCATTAGTGACGGGCTTCAAACATGAAGTAGAGCCGCTGCAACAGTGCTACATCAGCGAACCGAGCCGGTGGCCGACACTACTCATTGGCGGAAATTCAACATACCTCCCCGCACGCTACTGCACCCCAGCATCCTTCGACTTGTTCCCCGGGTTTCACTCACTCTGATCAGCACACAATTTTCTACCAGCAGACACCTTCAAAGCTTATGTATGAGTGTGCAGTGGAAGCTAGGCGCGAACTTCCGGTTAAAATGCTTGTCACACGAGGCTGTCCTGGAGATGTAGTATGATCAGCATGCGTCGTTGGCGCGAGTACATTATTGCTCGGGCCAATATATACCTGCTGCAGCAGCGCGTTGGGTTCGAGAGCTTTCTCAGTATTCTGCATCTCATTCAGTCTTCGTTGTGTCGATAGACGAGGGCAGCAAGCATGGGTCTCATTTTTAACATCGCCCTTGCGGTCTTCGCTGGCACGGGCAGCTTCCTCTTCGGATATGACTCGGGAGTAATGACAATTGTCATTCAATCGCCCAACTTTCTTGTCTTTTTCGACACCAAGAAAACATCGCCAGTCATAGGAGCCATCAATGCGACGTTTTCAGGTGGAGCCTTTTTCGGTTCGTTGATGTAAGAGAAAGGCCCTTGCGCAAAGCTCTCGACATATGTTGACAGATATCAGGGGAGGATTCACAATGGATAGGTTTGGCCGCAGAAAAACGATCATGATAGGTGCTCTTATAAACCTCATCGGAGCCATACTCCAATGCGCAGCTCGCGATCTCGCTATGATACTTGTCGGCCGAATCTTGGCTGGGTGGGCAGTAGGTTTGATGTCTATGTCTGTGCCAATCTACCAGACTGAATGTGCTCATCCTAAAACACGAGGTCGGTACTCTTGGATCCGCCCCAGTTTCCAAATCACTCATATGCTTAGGTCTCATAACTGGTCTTACCCAGCAAATGATTGGTGTTGGTTTTATCGTCTCGACATGGGTCGGTTACGGCTCTTCGAAGGTACCCGCAACGTCGTCGTTCTCTTGGCGGTTCCCACTCGCTTTCCAATGCATCCCCTGTCTCATCATCATATGCGGTATGCTGTTCTTCCCTGAATCACCGAGGTACCTGGTCGAGATCGATCGCGCAGACGACGCTCTGAAGGTGCTCAAGAAGCTGCACTACGATGGCACAAACGACGAATGGATTCGGAACGAATTCAATGAGATCAAGTTGACTATCGATGCTGAGCGGGCGGTTACAGCGCCGGGCTGGAAAGTCATGTTTACTGTTCCGGTGTGGCGGACGAGGCTCATGCATGCTACCCTGGCCCAGGTGTTTACGCAGATGACTGGGTGTGTAATTTGTGAGCTCGTCAATACAGCCATGCTAACTTGCTATCAGCATCAACGTCATCGGCTACTACTCCACCATTCTCTACGAGAATCTCGGCATAGTCGGAGATCGCAACCTTCTCGTCACCAGCATCTACAACGTCGTCGGTCCCGTATTCAACCTGTTCTTCATCGTCTTCATTCTCGATCGCGTGGGCCGCAGGAAGCCCCTTCTCTTCGGCACAGTTGGTATCACCATCGCCCTTATTTGCGAGGCAGTCATCGGTTCCCAAGTTGAAGGTGCTACTGGTTCCCGGAGAGATTCGCTCTCTGCCGCTGGAGTCTTCTTCCTGTTCCTAGTGTCATGCATCTTCAGCATGTCATTTGGTCCAATCTCATGGGTATATGCCAGCGAAATCCTTCCGCTGAGTATTCGTGGACGTGGGTCTGCCTTTGCGACTGGTTTCGGTAATTGGCTCGTTGGAACAGTGTGGAGTCAGGTATCACCGATTGGGCTGGGCGAGATCACGTACAAGTTCTACTTCATCTTCGTGGCCTTCAACGTCTGTGTCACATTCCCCACCATCTGGTTTGTGTTCAAGGTACGTGCACAGTCCGAAGAGCTCACAGAACAAGTAATCGTTAACATGGGTTTCAGGAAACCAACCAGCTTACACTCGAGGAGATTGATCTACTGTTTGGCGACCGTGCGCTTGGTACGCTTCCAGACAATTTGGACGATAAGCAAAGGGAGATAGAGCTGGAAAGGATCAATGCTGCGAAGCAGAAGCTTGCTGGCTCACGGGTGACTGCTGTACACTAGGTGACATCGTCTGGGCTCACTCTGCTAATCGCTTTCGATTAAAGCGGAGCGCGCGTAGACACACGGGCAGTATACCACGAGGTCTAGTATATAGTATAGTGCCCTGAAGTATGTATGCACACATATGCCGAATGTTTGGGGAACTGAGAAAAGGGTGAGCACGTGCATCTGGGCCATTCTCGGGTAGAGATAGTCTGTAATTATCATTTGTCGGTGACACCTCTCTTAGGGCAAAGAGGAAGGCAAAGCTAGAGATCCCTCATGATATCGTCAATGGTAACGGGTTTTCTCACCGCATTCGAGAACCCTTCGTGAAAGGATACCCATATCCTTCCTACGTTACCCTGCATCTCCCCACTATCTTGTTTCCTCTTCGCCTCTTTTCTACTCTTATCCGTTTCCACAACCACCCTGCCAAAGAAGTCACGTTTCACTGCCTTCTTGTTGGCTTCTGCGACCTTCTCTTCAGTAGTCTTCTCTTCCTTTTTGCCAGCCTCGATTTCTTCTTCATTTTCGTCTTGACCACCACGACGTTTGCGATTCGCTTGTTCACGGCGGGCCGACTCTTTGCGCCATTCTTGCTCCAAGACACTGCGAACTGCATAGCGTCCTTTGTCGTCTTTCTTGCCAGCCAGAGTCTCAAAGGTTGCTAAGACGTCTAAAGCGGGTTCCATGCGCCATACGAAGCCAGCGCTTCTGTTCGCAATGTCCTCGGTTTCGATTCGTGACTTTTCGAATCGAACACCAGTGGCTGCCATGGCTTCTACAGCCTTTTTGACAAGCTCTTTCTCCGAAGCTTTGCGCACAGAGGCAGTAGCGAAAGACTTTGAGCCTGCGGCACCAGTATTGACGAGGACGGGTTTCACGTCGGGTGATAACATGCGCAGGACGTAAGGTATGAGCTCCATGGCCATCTCCTCGGGGCTCCGGAACATGCGCGTTAACGGCAAAGAAAGGCTTGTCTGTAGCGCAAACAACTGGCTTCTACTAGCCTTTGACTGTTCCAAAGCTGCAAAGCTTGCACCAGGTCCGGAGAACGGAGTTGGCTGTGCATCTGGGTCTGCCACAGGATTTGCGGATGATTGGATGGGCGACGCGAAGAGGTCATGAAACGCGAGAACAGAATTAGATAGGTATGGTGCCAGTTCCCATTCCTGAGAGCCGTGAACCGCTGAGTTGAGTGTGTCATGGAAATGTAGCCATTCGTATGCAGCAGATGGCTTGCTTAGAAGGGTATCGTCTTGGAATGGCTTTTCGGGATAAGCAGTGAAGCAATCTGTTCGTCGTTAGCATGGCATTGATGCAGAGGCCCGGATAGATCATACCCGTCACGATGCGGTCGCAGTCTCCGCTCGTATCGACCATCTCCCTTAAACGATCCATAGCACGCCGTTTACCTGCTTCGGCGACACCGATGACGCCGCTCTTGGCGCGCGCTGCTGCTGACTTTGGATCTGTCGTTTCAGCTTGCTTTGGAAAGCCAGCACCCTCACGGAATACACGATCAACGACATCCTTTGCGCCACCTCTTCCTAGGCTTCGAGCAGCCCCACCACCGTGGCGCAGGTCACCAATGAGGTTGTCTTCTATCCATTTCCGCGATAGATGAGGCCTCTCTTTTGACTTCACGTCGTGCGAAGATCGCAATCGAGCGGCTATCCACTCGCTGACTACCATGACACCACGAATATCCCCTTCGCCCGTCCCGCTGCCTGTCCCGCCCTCTTTCTTCGTGCTGACACCCCACGTAGCTTCGCAGAGGCGGCGCACGCCGTCTGAATCACACTGAATGCCCTCTTTTCCGAAGATTTCTTGCATGCGCGAAACGACCATGTTGAGGGCAGGTTTGCGGATGTGTACAATCTCAGCCATCGAAGATTGTCGTAGCGGCCGTAGCGAAGGGTGATAGAGGTCGTTGCAGATGAGGACGAGGGGTCGCAAGAGTCGGAACTTGTCCCCTTTCCTCTTGTTGGTACCGGTGCTGGATTGGTGCTGCCCCAGTGCTTTCGTATTGCGCTCGTCGAGATTGATCAAGTCAATTAGAGCTTTGACGAAACCACCTTCTCCTGAGCCTCCGCTCCCAACAACACCGTCCACTTCATCCACCACAACGCATACTGGTTTCCCAGCTTTGCGCACCTTTCCGTTCACAGTGCTAGTATTGACACCACGCACGTTCTCAGTCCCAACCATATCCCGGATGCGGCCTTTGATGACAGCTCCGCTACGCTCATCTGAAGCGTTGATTTCCTGCACTTCGTAGCCGGCTTGTCGCGCGCAAACATGAGCCAGCGTAGTCTTTCCAAGTCCAGGTGGACCGGTCAACAACAATATCTTGCGGTGTCTCTGCTCGTCTTCTTCGAATCCGTTTTTTGCTTTCTTGGGCTTCGATTTGCTGGAGCCGGGAAATACGATCGGGTCCCACGCCTTCAGCCAACGCAACACGGATCGGTGTGTACGCTCATCTCCTACTAGGTCCGTGAACTTCTTTGCTCGGTACTTTTCAGTCCACATGAGTGTGCGATTGTTCTTCGCGTTTGTGGCAACTGGCTGCTGGATGGACCGGTGTGGTTGCTCACGGTTATTCAAAGACGCATTCACGGCCTTTTCTTGGTCGAGGGCCTTGGCCTCGTCCATGAGCTGATGGATGTTCAGACCATAGTAGCTCGTCCTTGCCTTGCCTTCTACGGGTTCCGATCGTGCAGCAATAATCTCTTCGTACGTCTGGTTTTGGCGTGCGGCCTTCTTGCCTATGTGGAAGACCTTTCCTGATGCGTTACGGACTACGGTGCCACGCGTGTGTTGTGCTAGAGCCGACTGTTGTAGTGTTTGTGGCCGCTTTACTGGCGACTGTGATGTAGATTTGAAGCTGTAGTTGTCGAGGTCGTTTACCGGTATCGATTCGGGGTCAGCGGATTCATCCTGGCTGGCAGGTGGTGTATAGTCTCCTAAGCCTTCTGGGACAGCTGGAAGGTCCTTGATGCTGCTCACTGCTCTCCGCTTCAGCGTGTGTTCCTTGAGCGCCGCAATGTCTTCATCGTCGTCCGAGTCATCCAGGAAGCCTCCAATCTTGCGCGTTGCGTTGTTGTTGGGCACGTCCTTCAGCGGCTCTCGTGTCTCGTCTGGACGCTTCCTCTTATTGGGTGACGGCGCCTGGGGCATGGACGAGCTTGGCGGGTATGCGATGGGTGACGAAATAAGTGGCATGTTGTAGACTGGGGGCGAGGATGGCCAGGTCGTATTTTGGATGGAAGAATCGGTGGGAAAGCGCTGGGCGGACGACTGCTGGTGGCGCTTCGCAGGTGTGTCTGGTGGGATTAGTGCCAGTTGCAGCGCGCGTTGACGCTCCTAGTACCCGCTGGACCTTCTTCGCTCAGGAAGATATCTGCGACGTTCCAGGCGCGATGTTGTATGACGACGCCTGCACGGTTCTTCCTCACTGTGTCTTCGGCAATGCACTGCTGCAATGCGTCGAGTTCGTCGGAATGGGAGAGGGGTGCGTGATCGGGGAGGTCGAATTCGGAATGCAGTAGTGCAGGGTCGAATGAGGTCGGTATGCCTGGTGAGTAGCTACTCATCGGTTCTGGCAGAGGGCATGGTTGGGGGGTAACGGGATATGCGTGCGTGACCGAGTCCAGGTCTGGGACGCGTCGACGCGGGTCGCGTTCAGGGCGCGTTTTACCGCTAGCCGCATTCGCTTTCGTCCCAAGCCAAGTCCCGTTGATTGATGTGGTGTCACCAAGCACCTGTTCAGCCATCCCTCACCATGCGAGACTGTTCAATCTTCATTTCCTGTCGTGTACTGCGACCTGCACCTTTTTCTCCGTCAGAGACAGTCGTCCCGGTGTCCCCATACGTTGCAACGCCATAGAATCTGCATTTGCCACTTTGCGCGGTGCATGCGGCCTACCATATACCTTGACTCCACCATCAGCTTCCACTTGCTATTTTCGCATTCGAGAAGCTTCACTGGCGGAGGGTCGCTCGAGCGTTCGGGTTGTACTGATACGTACCCGGCGCAGTTCCACGCACCAGACAATGGGGGGGCACCTAAGTAAAGTGCGATTCCCTTTGCCCCGCCCCACATTTGGCCTTACTGCTCTTCTTCACTGAACTGAGCATCAGTCCTGATGCTGAACAATGATCCCCCGTTTCTGTGACGGTATGAAATCGCTAATTTCGAGACATCTCATAACGAGCACCAAAGCTGCTTGGCGCAGCGGAAGCGCGCCGGGCTCATAACCCGGAGGACGCTCGATCGAAACGAGCAGCAGCTAGATCGTTGTATCTTTTCTTTTTGCACTTTTTGTGGGGTGGGATTGAATTTGAACCGGTCAGGTTCGAGTTGAGGCATGATTTATTTTTCTGAAAAACCACGCTAACCAGACTTGTACACACTACTCACTAATAAGGTACACGCATGCTCGCTTTATCAAAACGAACAGCAGCTATAGTGTCATGTCTTTTCTTTTTGCACTTCTCAATTGCGCGGACGCATCATTAAAACATGCCTCACCTATAACTCTATCATAATATTTTTGCACGTTTGTGTGCGGCGCAGAGCAGTTATCATGTCAAGCTGCCCTACGAAGCTTCCGAGCTACCTACCGGTAAAGTTCCTTCTTTGTCTGCATCAAAGCGCCACATCCCAAGTGCACCCACTGTCATCTTCCCACTCTCTCCAGACTCTCTCGCACGCCTTGCTCCATTCTTCTTTCCCAAGTTTTCCTTCCATGAAATCAACAAGGCTCATTTTCCTGCCCATCTGTTCCCAGTACCCACCCCCTTCAACTCCGTGCCCTCCGCCAGAACTTGCCAGCCAGGACCCGGTTTTTGCACCCTCATCCGTATCAACTGCGACATACTTCTCTGTCACTTTGAGAAGAGCGAAAACGGGATTGCTGAACCATGTTTTCCAGTCCATAGCAAACTTGTCGAATATTGGCGTGGAAGTGAAGCCAGGAGTGAACGCATGTGCTGTGCGTTGGTTGCCTTGATTCGAATCAAAACGACGCTGGAGGAGTGTGGCGAAGAGAACTTGGTGGGCTTTGGAAAGCGCATAGGAATCCAGACTGCCTGTACCTATACCGAGGTACGCTTTCAGCTTTCCCAGCGGTCCTTGGGCAAGACTGCCATCATCACCAGCGGTCTTCGTGGCCACACCTGCAGGCCTAGCGTGCATCACCATGCCCGACGCACTGTAATGCCCAGTACTACTCGTCAATACCACTCGTCCCGTCTCACTCAAATACTTTTCAAGAAGACGCGTCATCAAGAAGCTCCCCAGGAAATTTGTCACAAGAACAATGTCCCGACCTTTCTCATCTGTCTTCCTTGAGCCGGCCGGAGGTTCTGGGATCCCTGCATTATGCCTAGATTTTGTTGTGTGACGTCAGTATGTATCCCGTATACACTTCGTCCAGGGACATCGCGTACACAAGCATGTCGATCTTTTTGCCCTCTTCTCCCCATCTCTCACAGAACGCTCTCATACTGTGCAAATCTCCAACATCTACTTTCCAGCAAAATACCCTCGTTTCTGTTTCGGGACCTAGCTGCGAAGCGATAGAAGCAACAGCTGCCTGGCCTTTTTCGACATTGCGGCAGGCGAGATACACGGTGGCCCCTTGTTTCGCGAGCGCGGTCGCGATCGAAAGACCGATTCCGCTGTTTGCGCCTGTTACTATTGCGTTTTGGCCTTTGAGGTCGCGATGCGGAGGATTTTGGGGGCTGTAGAGGCGTGCAAAAATGATAGTAAATAGTGTGCTGATAAGACATAAAAATAAGCGCAGGCCTACCTAGGTATGCACACTTGCTAATGTCGGATCTTCAAATATGCATATAATAGCTTCATGCCCTGTCTCCCTCTTCGAAGCCGTCTTATCGCTCTTCCAGAAGGTGCTAACTAGGTAACCAGCCTCCATCATGGGGCTTCTCTCGGAAGCGATCGAGGCGGGAGTCACCAAGTTGGTACCTATCAACAAGTCTGACTGAACCGTCTTCTACTCTGACAAGCATCCTAAGACCATAGGTATTAGAGGTCTCTCTGCCTGCTCAGTTTTTGCGATAATTTCACCACACGCGGTCGCTAGCGCTCACATTGGACCGAATATCTTGGGCTCAACTGACCCAAGATCCTTCATCAAACTCGCTGAGGATCTGATGGATGAAACCGTTAAGACTGTTCTGGATAATCCAGCACTTTTACCTCAAGAGAGCAAGATATGTTGTCTGTGCAACACTCGACAACAAGGTCATCACTGCCCTAGAGCAACTGCGTGCCATGTATCGCGGGGCCAGATCGCTACCCCACGCCAGCGTTCAGTGGCACTACGAGCGCTCGACCGAAGCACTGATCAACAACGACACACACCGAGGATCGTTCTTCGTTGACGGGCGAAGTGAGCCACCCCAGATTTACGTGGAAGATAGGGACATCACAGACGTTGCTGGATCTGCCCCAACATGGAAAATTGCAGTGGTAAACGAGCAAACGCGATATCAGCTTGAGATCAGCAACGTCGTCATCGAGTCGCAGACCAATCCTCCTGTATTCAGTATATACTCAATGGGCAGGATTGGATTTTGTGGAACGGGCAGAGCTGGGCCTAGTCAATACCTAGGTACTCACGGATACAATCGATTTGCGACAGTTCTGAACCCAAAGCCATCTTTGCAGGTGCGTATTTGGTGTAGCAAAACAGAGTTGCTCGATCTACTGGCGCAAGAGCTTGATGACCCCGAAGTGTTCTTTGCTCTCCGCCACTTGTAGGGCTGTGCGGTCCTTGTTTGAAACCACTGTAGTATCAGCTCCTCTAGAGAGTAGATACGCCACCACATCATCTCTGCCCTGCTTTGCTGCTGTAAACAGAGCTGTACCGGCTTCTCCAACGCCCCACTCCAACCAGGAACGCGGATCGTCCCGGAAGAACACGCTATCGATTGGGCAGCCCAAGTTCAGCAATAGCTCAATAATTTCAAGGGTATCATTTCCTCTCCTTTGTAGAGCAAAGTGGAGAAGCTGTCCCTGCTTGATGCCGCTACTTCGATGAAGTAACAGTCTGATTGTTGACATTGAGGCACTCACAATCGCTACCGAGACTGCAGTGACATCAAACTCTCCTCTTGCATCAGCCGTGGCTCCTTTGTCAAGGAGCCAACGAGTGAAGTGCTCATCCTGGACGAAACTCCTGGCCGTCGTTAGCGGAGCCAGTTATGCATCTGCCGATGTACCCACCCGAGACGCGGATGTCTCGCACCTTCGTCTGTTTGGCCGATATTCCAGCCAAAATCAAAGAATATCTGCGCTACAGCTGGCGACTTCGCACAAGAAGTCACCAGATGAGGCTTCCAATTCTCGCACAAGAACAGAAGAACATCAAGGTGGCTATTCTTAGCTGCCTCGCTGAACGCGCCAGCAATACCGGAGGTGTTGCTCTGGTGAAGGGCTTGCATAGTGCCGAAAATGTTGATAACATCAGCAAGGCTGCCCGTCCTGGCAGCCTCGCGTAGCTTTTGCGCCTGCACCGGCGCTGAGAGCGGCTCGAGAGGCTCCGCTGACACGACAGAGGCCGTGTCCACAAGTATCAGACGCGCAACGTCTGTAAAACGTGTTGCAGCGTCTTTACTAACAGGGCTGACGCCTGCAACCTCACACAAGTGTGCGATGGCCTCCGATGCTCGTCCAGAAATTGCACCCGAGAAGGCTAGGAGCAACGCACGTCGGCTGTTCTGTAGAGACGTCAACAGGGGCTCAAGGGCCTTCACGTTTCCGAACCTTGCAGCCCAGAAAAGGCTGTCCGCGTGACGTGCCGGGTCGACGACAGATAGGCGAGGCAAGATTATCTGCGATACCTGACCATGGTTCTCCAGGCACGCGTCTTCCATTGCTGTCACAAGCGAGGCTTCCCCAATGTCTGATGGGTGGTCGGTAAGGAGTCTTTGCAGCAGACTCTGTCGGTTATACTCTGCGGCTGTTCGCACAAGACGAATCCAAAACCCCACCGTCGCCAGAGGAGTGAAGTCTACAGGTCTAGCGAGCAAGAGCGGCTCCACCAACGCTGTCTGGCTGCTCTTGACCGTGCGTACGATGGTGTCATCGTACAGAGACCTATCGATGCGGTCTCTGTACTCAAGTAGCTTGGCTAGCACGGACTTGTGGCCAGCGGTAGCGGCAGCCTCGATGGCGTGAGCGAGCCGAAGTCCACTAAACTGTGCGTGGTCCTCCCAATTCCAGTGTTTGAGCAGAAGGCACACCATCACCAGAGATCCAGACAATGCTGCTGTAGCCAGAGGTTCTCCAAACAATGGCGTATTCGAAGCGGGATTGGCTCCTTCCTCCAGAAGCTTCTGCACTGAAGCTGCTTCTTTCGTCCCAACAGCTGCTATAAGAGCATTGTCTCTTAGCTCATCAGGTGGAAGAAAACTCGGTCGCTCCGTCGTGAGACAGTCCAGGAGCCTCCAGTACATCAAGGCGCTCGCTGCAGATGCCTCGAGAATCTGCACGTACCGGTCTCGGGATACAGTCGTGATGCGCTCAGTAAGGTATTCTGCCGTGCGATTGATGGTATAGCACAGAAGCAACTTGTCGGCATTCCCAAGCAGCATCTTCGAGTGAACAAGGCCGCGTGTCATAGACGCGCACAGTCGCGTCTGAAGAAGCACCGCTTTCGGCAAGCGGAAGATCGACTTTTGTACGATTTCCTTGAAGTAGCCTGTGGTGTGTTAGATTGGATGTTCAACTGCTGTTTTGGGGTAAGGTACGGCATGTTTCCTGGAACCTGAGTGCGCACTGCAAGTTAGTCTGTAGTACAGCAATGTCGATCGTGAGCTGAAGTAGCTCAGGTGGTAAGTCGAGTATGTGCATTGCAAGGTGCGGTACAGTTTACTGCCTTGTCGCGATACGAGTGTCTTAAACGATCAACCATTCCCTAAAGCTCAAACCTAGGTAATGATTATCACGACACAGTAGTCCTCCTAGGAGACTGAATACGACTTTACACTCTCGTGGAGTGTTATGAAGGAGACAGGGAGCTAAATCAGGCGAACGTGCGTAATCTCATGATCTTAGGTAAAGTGGGGCTCCCTGGCCCCGCAACCTAGCGTTTCGCCCGTCCACAAGTAGTAGTATTGGTCTAGTAGAGAACACAGCGCGAAATCCTCCTCTACTAAATCCCGTGAACTATCTAGTAACATGTAAGTCAGCGGGGTTAACATACGTTACTACGTCCAGTCAGACAAAGCGTTAATTTCTTAACAAAATTCCAACTATATTCTACTAGTCTACGGGTAGATTTTATCTTGTACATTATTGCCATTCTACACCCAAAAACTACATGAAGCTGCTTAATACCCAGCTATCTCGGATGTCGCTTCCGACACATTCATCGCGGTCAGAACTAGACCTTTATTCCCATAATGCAAGTCATCACAGAGACACTCCTATTGCCGCACCTAACGCGATGCAAGACCAAGATCGCTATGATCATCTGGGTCCAACCCTCCTGGACTGTCTTGGAGCAGTGTGGAAGGTTGGTAAGGGTACTGGGCTTGCCATGAGTATGTTACTGTATCAGGACAGGCATTCAGATCGTGATTTTGATGTGCTGCCATCAGTGAATCCATGTCTTCCGTTGCCCATTGGCGATCTGGGTGTTCCCAGTCGTCCACAACAAAGGAACCATCTTGATCGTCTGTCTCAAACCTACAGATATCAGGGATGTCCGGAAAGTTTGCATAAGCTTGCTGGGCGCCCTGAGCTAAGAGTTCTGATGCTACATCTGCAGCGGCTTCTTGCGAGTTCGATCTAGTTGCTTGCGATATACAGGGGTTGCTATAATTGATACCAATCATAGCAGCTCCACCATAGCGCTGATCTTGCGTTTGGTTATACGCGAAGCATTGAGGTACATCCCGGAAGAAATTTTGTGTCATCTGTGAATCATGCAAAGCGGTGGGCGAAAAGACACCCATATCTGCTGGAAGCATACTGTAGTGGCTGTAGCTCGAAGCCGGGACGCTGGCTGCAGGCTGCATGTGGTGTAATTGCGTAGATGGTGCTGGTGATGTAGCTACCGGCGGTGATCGACGCACACCATGTTCTCCCAAACTCCCTTGATACAACGGCATCCCATATACCTGAGACTGATGCGCGGGATTTACAGCGGCTTCATCAGCAGCTTGTTGCTGGCGGCGCCGTTCTGAGAACTGCTTACGACGCGCCCCATCTGCAGCTCTTAGGACCTCGAAGTAATGCCTCAAGACAGTACCGTCAACATTGTCTTCTGTGTTTGGAGTCCGACCAATATGGTTGAGAATGAGCTGGATATCGTCTGGGAACATAAACTCCGTTGGCCGACCATGTTCATCAACCTTCTGATTCTGCATTGTAAACTGGAGCGCGCGACTCAAGTCACCAGCATCATGACCGTGAGGGAGCTTCTTCATACCAACTGCAAGGACAATAAAAGGAACGGATGGCGGCGTGACATAACCAATCTTTTTGGCAGCTTCCGGGAAATATCCGCTGATGGAGATATTGTGTTTGCTCCAATTGTCGGGAACATAATGTCCTGCTCTTGTCCATCCAGCGAAACCTTCCATTTTGCGCATCGTCTTCCGATATGTGTCTGAGATATGGTCGCGAGCGCGTTCAGCTTCCTCAGCGCTAGTTAAGCCAAGATGTCTATACTGTTCCAGAATTGCAAAATGAACAGCAGCGTTGAGACCATTGTTCATGAAACGCCATGTGATCCCGGGGTTGCGGAACCATTGTGGGACGACTGCGATGAGATCCACGATTGTCGCATTGATTGGCATTTCCTTGGGTATTTTATATTCGTGAGTCGGGATATCCAAGAGAAACTGCGCGCGTGGTCTTCCTCTTAGTGAGGATCCTGGCATCGCTGGGTCATCGCCCTTCGACCTATGGTGTCGGTGAGGCTTCGAAATTGGAAGATGGTTCGAAGTGCCTGGTGAAGGCTGGTCTCCGAGGCTTGGCTGCATATCGCTCTCTTATGGACGACTTTGATGTCCTAGTAATTGGACTCGTGGCTGTGAGATTTGGCTTTTGTTGAGTTTAACTCGGAGGAAACTGACAAGGTCTGGTTGAAGTTGCAGTTGGCGCAATGCGATAAGAACCGACATGATTGTACCTGGAGAGAAGGGGACCTTTCTATGCGCATGGAACTCAAGGCAGATAAAGTGAACGGTAATAGAACACCCAGTAGATCAGTGGATATTCAATGGAAACGATCGTTACAGTGAAGTTCAGTACTTTCACCAGGAAAGGCTATTTATTACAAGGTTTGATGGAAAACTCGTTCCCGCGCCGAGAGATAAGGCGGCAAAGGGTTGAGGGTTTTTCGAAGTGAAGCTGGAAGCTGCTCAGGTATTGACGGCGGAGCATGCACCCAAGGATTGTCTGGCTCCAATCATACATTCGAAGACTGAGTCAAATGTGAGCAAGCTAATTTTGCTTGACCCGGCGTCCAGCTCTAGAAGTCCCATGGTTGCACCATGGTTCCTGGGGGGTAGTTCTCCACATTCTCGATACCGACGTGACTCTGGAACTTGCTCTCTCCAACTGTATCATCTCCTGTCAAGTCGATGACCTCGGCGTCACGCACGGCCCGCTTCACTCTAACGCGTCTCATATCTTGCTCACTGCCCATGCACGCGCTAGCCTGTTGCTTGTCCGTAAATCTTTTCACTTCTGCCAGCCGCTGAGCAATGACACCGAACGGCTCATGGCCTTGATCCCAGTGACATAGGTATATCGACTTTGTTCGCCAAGCGTGGTTTCTCAAGTCGATGTTCGCATGTCGGTTGAGGACGAGCAGTGATCCAGGTGTCCCAAAATCATCTGGTTCTACCTCCCACTCATCATGCCAGGCTTTCGTGGTGACGGCGTCTTTATACGCACCGACTTGGCCGCGCGTTGTGGAGTGTCTCTCAGAGGAGGGTTTTAGGGTGTTTTGCGTCTGCCTCTCGTTGATTTGGTATCCGTGGTAGCGACCTTGATTTCGAGCGTGTTGCTTGTAGCAGTGTACTGCGTATGGGCGTTCAGGTTGGTTCGACATGCAGAAATTTTGCGTCAAGTGCGGTTGTCTTTGGCTCTGCGAGTGTGCTGGTAATTGAACCATCGTGGGGTCAAGAAACAGCGAACGACGTGTTTCTTTCAGCGCAAGGTTGGGTTAGGACAATATGTTGTCCAGGTGTAGTGCGGTCCTCTGCCTTCTGGTCGACCTTGGTTCTCAGGATGGCTCTGGGGCTCTCGAGCTTACGGAAAACGGCTTGTAGGTACGATGGTATCGTACGCCGTGCCGTACAGTACTTCTCTTACTGTCTGCGTCTTCACCATGGTGATATGGCTTCAATAGGCGGTGATGGGCGTGAGAGACAAACGAGATTGTGGATCCATGGCGCGCCATTGTATTATGACAACGGTGCTTTTTGTTTATAGAGCGAGGGTTTGCATGACCCTCTTCGGCAGGCGCGTGTTGACCGAGAGCTCCCATGGTTCGCATGTCACAGTAGCGGCCGTGGGTAATGACTTGCGCTGTGCCCAATCGGCTGTGCGCTACTGTTCAGCACGTGAGTATCCGGGCAGAGTCGGCTGCATCGTGCCTGCATCGGCCAAGTTTGACGAGCACGGAAGCGTAAGAGTGAGCGTAGCATTTGAGAGCCAAAGGAGAATGAGATGAAGAAGGAGGAGAATGAGGAGGATGAGGATGAGGTAGCGGGTGGAGACGATGCGTAGGAATGCGGGGTGGATGCGCTGAGTGGAGAAAGTGCGGTCCACCGTCCACATCACAGCTACCGGGACGTGGCTGGATGCGTCGGGAATGATTCGACACAAGCTGCAACACTTTTTTGGCAGCTTTTTGTATATTGCCGAGACACGAGAATAGCACTGGAGCCGTCCATCACGTCACTTACGAACAGGATAGGCCCCAGTCTCAGAGGGGATCTACCCGACGCGTCCCGACGCGTTAAAGCGGTGGCTGGAGCACTGGGAATGCCAACGCGCTACCTAGCTGTTGAGACCAGCTTCCCACGTTCACTCAAACCCTACTGATCGTCACGACAGGACGGCTCGTTGTCTGAGATCCCAGATGCATGCAATTTAGTAAGGTAGGGCGATAGATAGTCTCGCCGAGGCCGCCACTGCAGCATGCGCAACCATACCCACCCAGCGAACAACTGCGCATCTCGCACGTTTGCAAAGTCGATGGAGCAAGCAGGACGGACAAGCAATGAGAACATGTTAACAAATCACGATGTATTTTACGAGGCTTGATCAAGTAAGTTGATACGCTACCATTTGCCTACAAACACCACTATCAGACAGGCCCTCAAGCACGGCAGCGAAGAATGAGAAGCCGTGAGAATAACAAGAGGGTATCAAACACGCATACAACCTACTGTCGCAGACGGTTCGACACACGCCACTCAGTGTTGCGGTCACTGACAGTGGATACACTCGCTTTACAAATCGAAATCATCTTCAGCTCCGGACGCGTCTTCTTCGATCATTTCGATACTATCTTCGTCCTTGTTCTCGTCGACTTTGTCATTTACATTCGCGTCCTGCTTGCGGCCGAGCTGGCGCATCTGCACTGGAGTTAAGAACTCCCTCTTCTGAGGTGGGGTATCTTCTACTTTATCGCTCTCATCCTCTTCCTCAGTGTCCTCTTCTCCACTGGTCTCTGGGATCTCTTCAGCGATATATGAGCCCCTGAATGGTCGGTTGCGAGCAGAGGAGCGGGTCGCAACCACGGCTTTCGTGTTCCTCCTCTTAGGTCCAACATACATGTCCTCATCAGACTCGGAGTCGATGTCGTGTGGAATCTCTTTGCGAAAACAAGATGACGATGGCTTCTTTGAACGGCGAGCATGCGCTTTTGGCGGAGACTTCTCGTTGCGTTTGCGTGTCCGCCTGGACGGGGTTTGTCCATAATCTTCGTCGTCAGCAGGAACACGCTTGCGTTTCGATGAACCGCCAATCTGGTGCATGAAGTCGCCTTCGTCCGATATATCGTTCTTGATGGTATGCTTGCGCTCGGCACCCTTCTTGTTCGTAATTGCTGGCTCATCATCGTCCTCGGCATCCGGATCCGAATCTTCTAGACCTTCTCCAGAGTCTTCTTCGGACTCTCCATCCAGTTCCTCGTCTTCTTCTTCGGAATCCACTACGAAGCTCTTTTTTTGTTTGTTGAAATGCCCGAGATCATCACGCTGTCGTGCGCCAGTCCCTTTCACGTTCGTTCGCTTCTGTCCAGACATGTGCCTCGAGATGGCGGCCTCGTCTTGATGCTCGCGGCGTACAGTAGCAGCGCCTCCGAGGTGAGCAACGAGTTTCTCGAAGTCCTGTGGATATCTCCAGCCTTCGTCGTTGTGCTTTACGCAATATTCTACACATCGAGTAAGGTCTAGTGCATCGTGCCCTGATGGCATGATCTTGACACCATTCGCCATGTCGCGAAACAAGATGCTAGGTGGAGGTTGCGTTGTAGCAGCAGCAGACTGACGAGAATTGAAATTGATAGGAGTGCGAAAGCCCGCTACGCTAACACTCGATGGATCAAACCCATCAGGTTTCTTTATAGCTGCGTGCTTAGCAACTGTCCATTCCTTGTACGTGGGATCGTCCTTTGCGCGATGGTCCATTGGTCCCTTCATCATCCGGTAGATACTGTTGTTTATTATAGGCCCATATGGCATATGCCGGTATCTATTGATAAGGGTTGCAAAAGTGCCTGAAGTGGCACCGTTGTAGAGAAAACGGTCCATTACGTCGTAAGATTTGATAGCGTGCGGAACAAAGGCAGTCAGTTCCACCAAAGTGAGGTTGCCATGGGGAAGACCCAACCAGGCCGAGGGCGCATCCCTCAACTTGTCATAGCTTGCAGAACCGAACCCGGTGGACTTGTTCCCTTTGGCAGGCGAGCTGCTGTTTACAGTGTTCTTGGGAACAGCCTTTGGACGGGCGGCAGATCCTTCTTCGGTGACCCTATGTTGGTAGACAGGCGGTGCTGTGAATTCCATACCGTACCTTGCAACTTCAGCGCGCAATGGAAACCACGGGAGCTCCTCTGGAATGTTGTCCTCTTCCTTGTATTCTATAGTATCTTCTGTCCTCTCAGCATGCTTGTTGAAGACAGTGACTGCTCTGTTAAGACGATGCTTGTTATAAGCGTTCAGAATAGAACGCTCGATGTTCAAAGCTTGGAGAAGTAGCTTTGTTGGATCAAAATCTTGCGAGTTGCAGTCCATGAGGTTTTCTTGGAACAACAGTTGGAGTTGGTCGCGCAAGAAAGGGATGTGTACGAAGAGATATCCAGCGTCCACTTGTGCTGCATCGAACATGTTCTGGATCTCATGCCGTGTAAAGGTAGGAAGAGACATTATTGATGGATGCTGTTGTCTGAACTGCGGGCTTGAACGAATGATTTTCTTGGAAATAGGCCGAGGGTGTTGATTCCTGATGGTTGGGTTGATAGTTACTCTGCTAGTGGTTGTTGATGGTTAAGAATGATATACAGACCGTCCGGCCAAGTCCAGTAGCGATACGAAGTGAAGTTACTGCGTACAAACCATACAAGAATTGGATGATTAGCTGTGTTACTTGCAGTGAATCGTCGGATATACGACAACATACACAGCTGCATATAGTGAAACCAGGTGTTTGGGAAACACACCTTTATCGCGATTTATCACAGTGTCTTTTAACAGTGTTGTGCTTGCGTCTTTTACCAGCACGTTTATCATTTGAATACGACAACATACTAGGTCAGAGAAAGACTTCTCGAGTCATTCACCGAGTAGTACACCCTGGCCAGCATTGTTACTGTTTCTCGACCTGAGTATGAAAGTCATTGTGTATATAGCAAAAGACCACGGTTGGAGAGAAACACTACAAGAGAGATGTAGACCACAAGGAGACAAAGAGGCCCGTCCGTACATTGTTTAGCCCTTTGTCTAATCACACTCTAGACAAGTAAGCCTATCTAGAAACCCGAGCTGAACTAAAACCAGTCTGACATTCGAGAGTTGGTGGAGTCATCTTATATGTTCAGACCTGATTGCTTTTCTGTGTTGTGGAGCATTTAGCAAGCTCGTCCCAAGCAACCGGCATGAAATTTCGCGCTCCTGTGATGTACTTTCGGTGCAGTGGATTTATTGCAGAGATTTGGATGCAATATACCCACGTATTCATATGAGAGCTTTTCGAACCCCTGGCGTTGTACCTGAAATGCTGTAAGAGTTTCCTGCAAGGTATCGTTCCATGATATGTCGCGAGTGGTGTGGATGGATGAGCAGGCCGATAAGCATTCATTCATCAAAACGTTGTATCCAACGCATCTCGCTAGACACTCCAAGTTCGTCAGTGCTGTGAAAATGGTGTGATGTCGGTGGTGGGCGGGGTGTCCTTGCCCTGCAGGCAGACTAGGCCGGATATAGACCCGCGTGACTGTGTCTTGGAGATAGTTCCATGCTCTATCTGTAACCTCCCCTTACCTTCTTGCCCCGGTTCGGTAGGTGCATCATGTTTATGTCATTACATTCGGCATGGGTTGGTACTGGTAGCCCGTGTACTGATGACTGATGCTATCTGGACTCGCTGCTTCAGGCGTGCTTTGCGAAGGGCAGCCTCGAATCTCAGCCACGCGGCTTAGCCCACTATGCCGCAATCTGTATACGCAATTGTCACAACACAACAGAACGCGCCCGGTCGTACATCAGACGGAATAGTATACATCCTCATGGAGGATAGTATGTGAGGCTGCACATGACGTTGCTACCCCTCGCCCAGAAATGCCATGGAAAACCTAATGCGAAACTGGCAGGTCAAGACTACCACAACTTGGGGAATTTCCCCAGCCGTTTCTTATCCGCGATTGACCGGGCTCTTGGGCAACATCACCTATGTCATAGTGCGCACATTGAGCTAACAACAGCCATGGTCATGGCTTGAGAAGACATGCTTTATGCTTACATGGTGGCAACAGACGGCGGTACGCTAAGTTGTTGGACATGCAAACAGTATAAAGAACGCGCACTCCAAGAATCTCAAGTAACCCAAGCTTCTCAACGGATCACTTCCTTAGTGAATCATCATCATGAAGTTCGTCTTCAGTCTTGCTTGGCTATCACTCGCTGCGTGTGCCACGATACGTAGCCCACAGCCCGTTTCATACGATGGCTACCAGGTCCACCGCCTCCGAGCTACTGGGTCCCAGTATGCATCAGCGAAGCGGGCGCTTGCTTCCATCCCTCATGAGACCTTGAACGAAGTCCGTGGAACCTGGGATGTTCTTATTGCACCCGAGCAGTTGGACGCCTTCAATGCACTAGGGCTCAAATCTCGAACTCTACACGAGAATCTAGCCGATTCCATTGCCCGAGAGTCTCATGTCAAGAAGGTCTGGAAGAGGCAATCGAACGGATCTGAAGATGCATGGTTTGATAGCTACCACCCATATGATGACGTTGGTGATCCATCGCCCTAATCTGAATCTAAACTAACCAACTCTCTATAGCACATTAGCTGGTGGCGCGATTTACAGGAGTCGTTCCCGGAGCACTCAAACTGGACGAGCACTGGAACATCATACGAAGGACGCGATCTGTTCGGCGTTCATCTCTGGGGAGCTGATGGTCCTGGAAAGCCTGCAGTCATCTATCAGTAAGTTGCCCTGTATGAACTGCATGTGACACATGTACTGACTTTTTTTACCCAAATTTAGCGGTACTGTGCATGCCCGTGAGTGGATCACTGCACCAGTCATCGAGTATATCGCGAAGCAGCTTGTCGACGGATACAAGGCAGGTGACAACGATACGCAAGCTGTCCTGGACAACTACGACGTCTATATGTTTCCCTTCGTCAACCCTGATGGTGAGTCCCATTATGCCGATCAAACTAGGTGGTTTTGACTTATCGAGCATAGGATTCGTCTTCTCTCAAACTGACAACCGCTTGTGGCGCAAGAACCGTCAGCCACCACCAGAAAACGCCGCCAACCAAACATGCTTTGGTCGTGACATAAACCGGAACTGGGAGACGTGAGTGATGGTCTTGTCTTTGAGCTGTTGCGATAAGCACTAACCCGTAATCTTAGGAACTGGGACGCTGACCCGCGAGGAGCTTCGACAGACCCATGCTCGCAAACCTACAGGGGAGAAGCGCCCCGCGATACGCCCGAGAACCTGGGCTTGGACACCCTGATTCGCAAGATTCGCGATGAGCAAGGTATCAAGCTATATATCGACTGGCACAGCTACTCGCAACTTATACTGTACCCATTCGGCCACAAAGAAACCCTGTACGCGCCAGAACTCGGCATGTGGACCAAAGCCGCTGCTTTGATGAGCGATAACATTCGCTACTACTCGACCAATGCAACTACGTACGTCTTCGGTCCTAGCGGAGCGACCTTGTACCCGACAACTGGTGCATCGATCGACCATGTCTACACTATCGGTCGCGCTAAGTTTTCCATGACCATCGAGTTACCCGACACCGGCGACTTTGGCTTCGTTCTACCCCCGGAGAGGATCAGGCCTGCAGCGGAGGAACAGTGGGTTGGTCAACAGGTGCTCCTCCAACTTCTGGATGAGGAGTTCTTTGATGGAGATGGCCCAGCGATCGGTGCCTTCGGCACTACCTGGTAGATATGAGTAGATATCACTTGAGCTCGTTGTTGATTCTATGGCTGGTTACAGGTATGACGGAATCGCCATCTGTCGGTATCTGATATATGGTAGCAAGTAAGTGTGCTACAAATTTAAGTCAGCCTTCAACATTTGCTTGCCAGCCGTCTCGTCGGGTCTTAATCTACAATCACACACATTGATAGTCATAACCGCTCTGGTTATGATTCCAGTGATCTCTTTACCTTTTCAAGTCACCGTCACATCCACCGTCACGGAGCTAGCTTGCAAAATGCTGCGACCGTGCCCCAGGAGTGAAGGTGAAGCCACTATCTCTTTTCATCCTCCTCTTCTTCTTCAGACATGATAGCACCATCATTCTCATCATCACCCCTGTTCCTCACTGTATCGCTCATCGAGGGGTCTCATCCTCAAGTCGCCTGGCATGCAGCGTCTTTTTCTTGATTCGCGCTCCTCGACTTTACCTACGGCGACAGCCAACACCATGGGAAACACTTACCGCACGCCATCTCCAACGAGAGAGCCATACATAAGCTCAAGTGAGTGGGCTGACCAGAAACATGACTCGCGAATGGCTATTTACACATGGGCAGGCAATGTTAATTCGCCGCAAACTGCACAGCAAGCATACGCAAGTCGCTCAGACAAGCACGCGAGCTACCAGCAGTACACCAAGGCTCGCATGTCTGAGCTACCCGCAGTCGAGAGCGATGGACAACACCAGCAACAAACCGCGGCGTTGTCACATCTTCAGAACGTGTGTCCCGCTGGAGGTGGTTGCGTCGACCAGATCCTAGATGGCGACACCACTACCCCCTACAGCAAACCTTTTCATGAGTCAGCACCGGTACGAGAGCCGCAAACACCCAGGAAAAAGCGCGTTCCAGTCCTCTGGCATGGTTTACCCTCTCCGGGTACCCCGACCTTCTGCAGTGATACGCACCATACACCATCGGCCGGCCCCGCGAAAGAAGAGCTGATTGGGCAAGACACTCGAGAGCAAACCAAGGACGCTATCGATCAACTCCCCATATTGATGCAGCATTGCACCGATGCGACTAAGACGGAAGCCGAACATGTCAAGACTGCGACTCCGCAAACGATTGAGGATGCGACTCAGAACGATGCGATACTTGCTCGCGAGCTTGAGGCGTCGCTTCATTCAACAAAAGCTCGTCGGAGTGATAGACTACGTACGCAGACGAAACCTACTTGTAAGTCCTCCGCATGCTAGTATTATCAGCGCTTCAGCTAACCAGCTGTCCCTAATCAAGACACCGTCAAGGTACCGGTCGCAGCCCCAAAGACTGCTCGGGAATCACCACCTTCGCCAGTGACGCCCGACCATGATGGGCAGGCTGATCTCACTGCTGTACCTATCAAGAGCGATGCGGTTCCTTTCGAGGAGCTGCCGACCGTTCATTCACTTGCTTGGCAACTACAGTACCCTCCGGGAGGAAGCACACATCCCTCGTATCCATACCCGGCGCTGGACCCGCGTCTTCTCTTTCACCAAGCGTTCGTTCCTATTATCGGTGGCCTCCCCGACTTCACGCTTGTCCCCAAACTCGTACTTCCAATGGGCTGGAAGCATGTCTCTTGGTCCGGACTTCTCCCAATAGCTTTCGATCCCTACCGTCAAGCGTTCAAGCTGACCCCTGTTGGGCCAATGCCGCTTACCTGCGAGGAGCTTCAGCAGCAAGGATTACAGAAGTACGTACCGGGTGGCGAGCTGCATCCTGAGTTTGGCCTGTTGCCCGAGATGCTCAAGCTGAGCGATGGAAGTGACGCTGAAGTGTACAACTTTGATGGCGTCGATTGGACATTGCCGTGGGAGGGACAGTTGGATTTCCATGCTCCTCGCCACCTCATGAACAAGAGTTGCAGTAGCGATGAGATCAAGAGCGCCACTGACTCGAGCACCTTCATACCCATGATCACTTACCCATGGCGCGAAGGTCGGGACTGCCCGAACAAGGTGTTCGACCTCAGCGATGCCTGGCGTTGGCTGTCAAACAAAGAGACTGACCATACCGCTGACTTCGTTCCCACACCAGAGAAGAAATGGCACGGGAGCGGGGCATTTCGTTCGACTCGTAAGCTCAAGTCGCCTATTCCCGAGCTCATGATGCTTTCTATGCAGTCGACCCCTACCACACCAAACATTCAACTTAGTCCGCTGCTCCAGAACCAAGACTCTATGAAGGACAAGAACCAGTTCTGCCCGTTCAAGAGTGTTGCCACACCTTGCACCGTAGACATCACTCTCCTCGAGGACACGGAATTCACAATCGTGGAGTTGCTGTCTTACTTCCCGCAGCATTACTACTGGGGTCACGCAGCGGAGCGCATGGCAACGGCTGGCGTGACTGGGAGTATGATACGGGACTTCATTATCATGACGCGAGGGCTCCAAGGCGATGAGATTCTAAAAGCACCTAGGATTTCATGTGCTGCTATGGCTGCAAGGAAGAGGGACTGCGTCAAGCTCGAGGAGGTTGAAGAGATGGATATTGACGAAGTTGGCAAGGACACACCTACGCCTACACCTACACCAGCTTACAAATCTACGGTCGTCGACATGACCACGAGCTATACAGCGGAAGGATGGGTTTATGATGTATGGGAGAAGATTGATTACCCACTTCTTGCCCTCGCCCATGGCTTGCAGTCGTTGCCTACTGGCCCGGACGCCGGTCCACTGACAGCACTCATACTCTGGTGTAAAGAGAAGGGTCGGTACCAAACTCTGCTCAGCGAAGTACCTGCGCTGCTCAAGACAGCAGAGATTGAGCCACTGATCGAACCCGGTGAGAAGGGATGTCCGGATAGGGAAGTCACAGGCAGACATGCTGGGGCGTTGAAGCAAGATAGGCTGAGGGTAGTTCGGGATGCGGGTGTTAACAAGAGGGCGCTTGGTGGTGGTGTGGATGACACCCAAGGAAAGAGGAGGAAGATTGGGTAGATGGTTTGCGGGGTCAGTCACCTCTCTGATGGATGTGATAGGGGCGCGGGTTGCGATTGAATGATCCTCGGAGGACATGTTGGGCTCGGTGAGGCACTTTGGCTGTGGTGTTACCTTATGGATATTATCGCCACCTAGGTTACTTGCCCACTACCATTTTGTCGAGAGCCAAAGGCTATTTGAAAACACGAAATGAATGATGAAACGGACTGCATAAAGATACTGAGAACGTACATGCAACAACTGGATTCAGTAGGAGATTAACAATGGCAACTCCTCATGCCACAGTCCCCTAGATACCTGTCATTACAAAGCGTTTTCCAACACCATGCGTGCTGTGTCTTCGAGGCCTATGTCCAACTTCCAATTCAGCCCATCGCAACTCTGGCTTCATTGCATAGGGATGCCTGGCAGTGGTCCGAGTCCGCACTACAACGCGTCAGTACTCTCTACTCCTCCTTCACATCCGTACTTACAGCAGGCGCCGGCGAGGGACATCCACCCTTGGAGCTAATATAGCAACCCATTGCAGCAGCTTGTTTCATCAAGCACTTCTCTTTCGCGCTAAGCAGGTTCATCGGCACGATTGGCTTTGCGCATTCACAACGCTTCTTAAAGGTAGGTGTTGGCTCTTTGTGTCTGTTTCCATGCGTGTGATTATGCTTTTGCACACTACTTGGAGCTGGAGCAATGCTGGCTTGTGGTGCGGCCCAAGGGTGGGGCGTTGCTATGACGGCAGTAGCGAACAAGATGGTCGCAAGGAGCGTTGATATTTGCATCTTGAGCAGTAAGGGCTTCAGACAAGCTCCAAAATGATCTGAAAGTAGAACTGTGAAAGATGCAAGTGGCCAAGAATTTTGAAACCTTTGCAGAGGATCAATCTTGTAGGCATCGCGAGTGCCACGCGGCAGTAGGCCTCTTCTATGGGCAACCCGCAGTTCGGTATGCAGTGTAATATAGATTGATGAATTTCCATACAAACTTGCATCGCCGTTGACCAGTGACGTGCCGCCGGTTAAACACCGATATCCGGATATGGAAGTGCCATGGCCTCGACGAGCAACAAGGGTATCTCTTAGCTCTCCAAGTCAGCTCCCTACAAAAGTGTTGAAATATGAAACCCGGGGATTCAAGAGGTGTCTTGGTATGTCGCGGAGCTTTCAACATTTTCTGTGAGTAGATTGAAAGCTTCATGAAACTGATCGTTTTTGCATACTCTGCCCCGGGTTTGGGCATTTCCACGGAATACGGAAATGTCTTTGGTATTCTTGAAGATACCTATTTCCTTGCCAGCTAAGCTTGTGTATACGTGAGAAGACGTAGACGTAGACGGAGTAGCGAAGGAGCCGGTGTGGTCTGCGAACAAAGATCGTAGTCTGTGCTTACGTTTGTTTACAGCGGCATCATCTGAACGTTTCATCTGCCTTGGAAGATAGTTCTAGCAAGCAAGCTGACGAAATTGAAGCAGTGTTGAGCGAGAAAGACTGCACCAAAGACTGCCTTCCTCGGTAGCGTCTTGGCACCCCCTCCATCCCCCATTGGCCCCATCACCTATCAATCCACACAGAACTTCCTGCACAACCATCTGCGCGACATTTTGTGTTGCACCACCACTATGGCGGCTTCCGGAACCCAAGGTGTATCTTACGAAGCCGAACACGTCCACTCCGTCTACGAAGAAATTGCATCGCACTTTTCGTCGACTCGCTACAAGGTGTGCGTCCACCCTTGCGTCTAGTGGCATAAATCGCAAGGAGAGCATATATGACTAACAATAATACCAGCCCTGGCCCATTGTCGAACGCTTTCTCAAAGAACAACACGACGGCGCTATAGGTGCCGATGTGGGATGTGGGAACGGAAAATACTTGGCTGTTAACAAGAAAGTGTGGATCGTGGGTAGTGATCGGTAAATTTGAATGACTGTTTCGAGCATTACGAATAATTGTCCTCGGTTTAACGAAGACGTAGATCAACAAACCTTGTCAAGATTGCCAAACAACATGAACCGCACGATGTGGTCGTAGCAGACAATCTCTCACTGCCTCATCCAAATGGGGTATTTGATTTTGCTATTTCGATAGCGGTAGTGCATCATTTGTCTACGCCGGCGCGGAGGGTAGAAGCCGTGAAATGTGTTTTGGACCTACTGCGGCCGTCGTCATCGTCACATGGGAACGCTGATGGCAATGCGGAAGGTGGCAGAGCACTGATCTATGTTTGGGCACTCGAGCAAAAAGATAGTCGAAGAGGATGGGACGAGGGTCACGAGCAGGATGTCATGGTGCCGTGGGTGTTGAAGCAGAAGAAGGAAAAGGAGAAGGGACAGAGGAAGAAGAAGGACGGGAATCAGGCTGACGAGGAAGAGACGCCGAAGCCAGCTGGTGATAGGACATTCTTGCGATACTATCACCTGTATCGGAAAGGGGAGCTTGAGGGTGACATTGAGCAGGCTGGCGGGGTTGTGTTGGAATCGGGCTACGAGAAGGATAACTGGTGGGCTATTGCGAGATTACGATAAGCACCTTTATGATATCTTGATTGTTGTGCTGCTCGTTGTGCATGAGCGTACGGTACAACTCTGCGTGTCTCTTTCCCTGCGCTCCGAGAAACCGAAACACGCAGATGTTCCTTACTTCTTACTCAGGTCAACAGGCAGGGCATGGCTGCTCTCGGTCAGCGAAAACAGCTGGTGATAGAAGCCTAGAGCGCCAGCTACGAGGACGAGGTAGTAGGCTACCGTCCATCCAAGACCCTTCCCTTGATAAGCTGGAACGCTCCTTTGCTCGTCATCTTTCTTGTCGACGTCCGGCGGTCCGATGGGGATGCCAGCTTCAACTCCCACCCGACCGTAGAAGCGCGGAAGCCCCATCCAGTTGCAAAAGGCATGCGCTAGCATGCACGTGTACACATTCCCGGTTCTGATGAAGACGAAGGCGGCGAAGAAGCCAAAGAGCGACGTGTATGTGAACTGGAAGAGTGAACGAAGCACGGCGACGAAGAAGGGGACTTCGGAATGGGTTATGCGGAACTCGTAGAGGTGGTGCAGGTGCGCGATGCCGAAGTACAGTGGTGTGAGGAAGACGATCTGCTTGCCGGAAAAGTGGGCTAGGACGTGGAGGGGGATGATGAAGGAGCGCCAGACGAGCTCTTCACTGACAGGGCCCTGGTGTGCAAGTGTTAGCGGAGTGGGAGGTGAGTGGGAGGTGAGCCGTGGAAGTAGACAACGTACGACTACATAGTTCCGGTACCCGATCCAGCTGCTCAAGGACTCGTTGACACCGTTTAGCTTGAGCCAGTCTCGCCATTCGCCGTCCACAATGCCATGCTCGAAGATGGGGCCTGCGAAGAGGATGGTGACTAAAAGCATGGTCCGGATGGTGTCTACGGGTGAAACAGGCCATATGCCGAGCAGGCTGAGGATCTCCATGGCCGATGCATCATGTTGGTAGAGTACGACTAGGGTGAGGACAGAGCATAGGGCAGTGGAGAAGGTGACTGCGCGTACACGGGCGCGTATCGACGACGGTGCATCGCGCGTGAGAGTCGGAGAGGGTCGCGTGGCGGGCGACAGGTAGAAGGGGATTACGTAGATGAAGACATAGGCAGCCTGCAGTCGTGCGTGTTAGGCGTACTTGAGCATGTTTGGCGCATGCGGTGCGATTGGGTGAGAGCGGCAGCAGATGGTGGTGGGGAGGGGTGGGAGCTCTGAAACAAACGTACCGACAGAAGCGCCGCAGCACTCGCAGAAAAGACGGGCGGTTTGGGGACTGACGACACGTTAGACTCCATGGCAATGTTTCGACGACAAGAAGCGCAGCAGAGTTGGTCCGACGGGGGTCGCGCAGGCGGTTAAGAGGGCTCCGAGTCAAAGGGAGCCCTCGCAGGCCAATGGATCGTCACTTACCGCCCTTGACATGTCGCTCGTACAAGTCCTCGAGCGCACTGAGCCTGTCTCGCCAGCCGTTGAGGGGTGGAGGCATGGCAAGCTGCTGCAAAAAAGTAGCGACACGTCAAACACGCTATACTTGGACCAGGAAAAGAAGCATGAGCGAGCTGTTATACCTGACCGAGGCCCCCGTCGCGTTGTCGCGAGCGTGTTGTTTCGCACAGGACAGCGTCCCACTCACTCCCCCTTGGCTATCGATAAACTCGCTCCTCCCACGCTGCTGGTCACGTGCCCCGATCGTCCGTTCGTCTCGTCCCCTGCCGACTTAGCACGCCCTCCCGCGTCACCCCTGCAGGACACACACCGCAAGGCCCACTGGCCAGCCTCTCTGCCACTGCAACGGCTAGTCCGGCTCGCAGCTCGTCGTCACTGGCCCGTCCCAAAATATAATTTCATTTTAACGTTGAACCGCGACGCGCCTCTCGCGACCTGCTAGGAACGCCGTTTGGACGAGGGATCCCCGGGGCGCATCGCATCGTCGCGTGGACCGCGCATCCAGAAGCTCATATCCTTCCATCGCCGACACGACAGAGGGCATATTGTGCGCATTGGGGACCTTTGTGTACAAGTCATCATAATTCGCGGGTCGTGCCCGATCGCTTGCCGGGGCTGAGCTGTCAATTGGATCGCACCTGCAGCGCGAACCTGCTTCTGCATAGAGCCACGAGCCCTCTTTAGGCCGAGCTGCTGCCAAACGCCCGTCTGCCTCCAACTCACCACCACTCCTCGCCCTCTCTCCGTCTGTTCTTGTTACTGTTAATGCCTCCGGGCCGCCATTCTTTTTGATATGTTTTAGCACTTTTGTCACTCATTGACTACTACCTTTACACACACTGTCTTTACGTCCTCTTTTATTTTCAACCCGGCCTTTCTACCCGTTCCCCATCATTAATCATCGGTTTCGACTTCTCCGCAGCACGCCTCTACCAGCCCACGTCTCGGCATCCTCGGCCCACCACACCACCACACCATGTCCTCATCACAACACCGTCGCGCCGACTCGCAAAACAAACTCGACCAAGGTCCCAGATTTTCGCCGCCACAATCGCCGCCGACAAACTCGTCTCCTGTCCGCAAGCCACTCCACGAGCGCTCAAACTCGCAAACCAATCAACACTCGGCTTCAACCATCCGCATAGTCCAGGATCCCGGCCATGATATCTATCAGAAGTATCCCGTACCCAGCGAACCCTCGCAAATCCTGCCCCCACCCCGTCATGCGCCGGGTTATGGCTTTGAGCGGCCGGGATCTCGCGTTTCAAATGGCAGCCAGGTTGCCAATACCATTGCAAAGTTCGAGGCGAGCCGAGCGCGCACACCACAGCCTATCCTGTCACGCAAGAAGGGTTTCAGACACTCGGCCTCCACTAGCATGTCTGAGGAAGATACCCTCATAGCATCCTCCTTTACGCCATCGACTTTAAGATTTTCCCAGGGGAGCACTGCCCCATCCTCACCCCCACCCGAATTAGAAGAGGATGCAAAAGGGTTGGAGGTACTTGAGGAAGTCGTGTCTGCACAATCCCAGAGGCCAACCATTCGCGCTGTTCCTCCATCTTCTTCCGGCGGCGACTCCGACCGTGCATTAACGCCCAAGGCCTCTGCTGCATCGTTTGCCTCACCCGCTCCTCCCGCCTCACCACACCCAAACAGTAATGTCGGAAACTCGTCAAGTGTCAGTGTCGGTCGACCGCTACCGCAAATCCCGTCTGCCGAATCCCAAGCTAGGGGGCCTGCTCTCACTAGTGACACTGACTATCGACAACCTGTATTGAGTCCTCAGCAAAGTACAGAGTCGTTCACGTTTTCTGATATTTCCTACACCAGCATCGAGCCATCACATACACTCGCTTCATCACAGCCATCGCCGTCTCTTCATGAAGCAAGCACAGCCTCCTTCGCGAGTGGCATCCGAATTAATTATCCCGTCGTACGCGCGCCGTCGGCCAACAGCTCGCGAGCTGATTCCCAGAACACGCCTAATATTGCATCCCGAATGCATGACCCCTCGCTGGTTCACCAATGGAGCTCCCAGCTATCGACCATTGCTTCCGTGTCCGAACGCGATTCGCGATCTCTTGCACGCAACTCACGATCGATCGGCGCAAGATCACACTCTCAAGAGAGCTATGCGGGCAACGGTCGAACTGCGATTCCGCGCCGGAGAGGACAGACAATCGGGAGCGCACAGTCGTCGTCGGACAATGTCTCGTCGGAAGGCCAAACCGAATTCTCCTCGGTCCCAGTGCCTCGACCGCTGTTCTCCCCAACCTCAAGAAGTTCCTCCGAGGACAACAGCGAGCACATGGATACCATCTCACCGCTGCCTACGTCGATTCCGCTGCGGATGAAGAATTCTGGATATCTGCACAGATCGAACAGTGTCGATGCAGCATCGATGAGTGACTCGCGGCCTGGATCCTCGCAGTCTCACATGTCCACGTTCCTAGCAAACAACATCCCAGCATGGGCAAGGGTCTACTACCAAAAAGGAGAGCGCATATCAGTTGTCGCTCCAGAATCAGAGTCTTCTGGTAGCATACGGCTAGGAACCTCCCACAGCGGGCGATCACGTACTCCTTCGGAGAGCAACTTCCCGCTCAGCATCTACCGACCACGGAATCGTCCCCGGAACCGGGCTTCACACGCTGATACCGTTTCTCTAGCGGACGACGTCCACTCCATCGATGGGGCAGTATATGCGGTTGGACCGAACATGTACCCTCTCAGCGGCTACTCAACACCACACCTCCGAACTGATCAGAGAGGTCAAACACGATACAGCGCGTGGAACGCACCATCTCTGGATGCCGATATTCACACCACACTCTTCGGGCGTCAGAATAGACAAATCCTGCTTTTCTGCTTAGGATTCATCTTCCCACCCGGTAAGTACCAAGTCTGGCTACAATAGCAGATGAAGGCATGAAGAGATTTGCTGATTAGGAATACAGCTTGGATAATTGCTTCGTTCCTCCCCTTGCCTCTGGACCCGAATACAGTCGGCACCCCCACTGTCAGCCAGGCCGACCTGGAGCAGCAATTTGCCCAAGCCATGGGTCCCGCCGACGACAAGTCTTTTCAGAAAGCAACTTGGTGGCGCAACCTCAATCGCGTCATGTCTGGAGTAGGAACGCTTCTGATCGGCGTCATCGTTGCGCTGGCCATCCTCGCATCGCGAATGTCATAAGTGATACCCACTTTTACACTCGGGCGAACCGATTCCACCACGATCTCGTCGCCGAACTTTTCCATCCCCATCCGACATTTGCACGCTGTGCACTTGCATTACGAACCATTTTACGAACATAATCATGTCATGACGCAAGTGTTAATGTTTTTTGGCTACGTCACACAGCAGGTACACTCTCTTCGACATCTACTCAGATGTCGTTTGAGCTTGTTGTCTTGTCTGCGTACAGCCGACGTTGTATATCTCTCGCATTTCGATTCTCCACGCCTATCGTGTACGGCATGCTGCAGTTTAGCGGGCGTTCTCTTTTTGCTGCTTGTTCGGGTGTGGCCGACAGCGTATTACCCATTTGCTTTGCAATACTTGGCGATATCAGCCACTTCACAATATCACCATCTTCGTGTTCCATACTTGTAACTTGTCATTTGTCCACCTGTCACACCGTTTTGGGGTTTGATGCGAGACAAGGATGTCGTCGAGGTGGCTGGGGATCTGAAGCGTAGCGTCGACCGTGCGCTGCTCCTGGATAATATCGTCGTGGTTGGAGCTTGACGAACTATATGATCCTGTAATTATTGTCATGCGTGCTACGCCAACTGTACGATGAGACGTCAATATAACGATTACCTTCTCCATTGTATCGGGCCCTGAATTGATCATCGCAGGGTTGAGAATGAGGAAGTAGTGAGCTCCAGTACGGCCAGCCCGCAGAGGACGGGAATGTCGTGACATAGGTCAAGTGGAGCGTCGCACCGTGCGCCTGCTCCTTGCGGATGCTCTGATCAAGCCTCGAACAGTCTCATGGACTTGTGTCGCTTTTGATCAATGCTCCGAGAGTTTGTCACCGAGTTTTGCGGTCGTTGCTAAGCGCAGTGTCGCGTTGCCATGAGGCTACAAGTTGCGAAATTGACAAAGTGCACAGCCATATATTGCAGATGTCAAGGACTGTGGCTTGCTTCACGATAACGGACGTGCGATCCCAGCGACACGTCCAAAGCACGCACGGTGACGGGGTATGAGTCGCATCACGTCGACAAGACGACCCTCCCATCTCCTCGTCCGACCCCGCCAAATGATGACTCTTGAGATGCATCGTCATAGCAGCACGAGCATGTCGACGCAGTGGCGAAGTTCCCAGCGGGACTTGGCTCATATGCAGGGTTCACTCAGGATGAGTCGAACTGCGCTAGGTCCGATTGGGTAGTGGGGCTTATATGATGTCGCTCTTTACAAAATAGTCCCGCCTTCACAGTTTCTGCAGATTCACAACCAAGCTTACCCATCACGCACTAAGCACCCTTTGCCTTGTTCCTTACAACCGCCACAGACAGCCTCACACATACACAAACCCCAACGTCGACTCAACAATCATGGCTGTTCGCGCTCAGTTTGAAAACTCCAACGAAGTCGGTGTCTTCTCAACACTCACAAATGCGTATGCGATTGTCGCAGTTGGCGCAAGCGAGAACTTTTACAGGTGCGCATAATTGGAGACGCTTTCGCGACTCGACACAGTACTGCGGCAGCATGTTATGCGACCGCGGCGAGCGCACACTGAGAAAAACATCCACTGACAGTGGCGCAACAGTGTCTTCGAAGCAGAACTGCAAGATGTCATTCCCATCTGCCACGCCACCATTGCTGGCACCAGAATCGTCGGCAGACTGACTGCTGGGTATGTACAACTTCTTTTGTGGCATCTCGCCATGTTCATCGAGTGTTGCAACAAGACTCCCTAACACATGTCTAGTAACAAGAGAGGTCTCCTCGTCCCCACCACAACCACCGACCAAGAACTCCAGCATCTCCGAAATTCCATACCCGACGAAGTCAAGATTCAGAGAATAGAAGAGCGACTATCAGCCCTTGGCAATGTGATATGTTGCAATGACCACGTCGCTCTCGTACACCCGGATATCGAACGCGAAACGGAGGAGATAATAGCTGATGTACTGGGCGTCGAGGTATTCAGGCAGACTATTGCGGACAACGTGCTCACTGGTAGCTACATGGCTCTCAGCAATCAGGGTGGTATTGTCCACCCAAAGACAAGCATTCAGGACCAGGATGAACTGTCAAGTTTGCTCCAGGTGCCGCTTGTCGCTGGTAGTGTGAACCGCGGTAGTGCGGTCGTGGGTGCGGGTATGGTCGTCAACGACTGGATGGCTGTCACTGGTATGTGCATATCAATTGAAAAAACACAAAGCGCCAAGCACTAACTGACAATACTCAGGTCTCGATACTACTGCGACCGAGCTCTCCGTCGTCGAGTCTGTCTTCAGGCTCGGTGAGGGCAACGGCCCCGCCAACATCAATACCACCCACAAGGACGCCATGGTTGAATCTTTCTACTAGATTTCTGTTCTTGGATAAGACTCCTTATTTTTACTCCACTTGCCATTATTCGCAGTGGAACGCTGAAAGGATTATGATATCGTCTCGAACTACAAAGTGCTCAAAAGAAGCCTTCGACGTGCAGGAAAAGCGGGACATTGGATCATCTTGTTGCCGCGGCACGCTGTAGGCTCGCCAATGTCGTTATGTTGGTATTCGAGGTATATGAGCAGCTGGGTTCCCTTATGAGAGGATAGTATGTGCGACTTGCGCACATTGATCAAAACAGATACGATGTGGAAAAGAATGTTAAGAGTAGCGCCATATTTGGTCCCTTGAAGTGAAATCGTTCTAAACGTCTGCTAATATTTGAGAACTGTACGATTGCACTAGTTTCTCGTGTCACTGATGCAGGTTGGTATGCAGGTACCTTTCACCCACAATTAGCATGGTTCATAGGGCTGGAGGCGGTGGGGACTTTCTGCCGACGCTAAGACATCATCGTTCACGAAAGTCACTTTGCGCCAACGCTCTCTCACCAGCCCACGTGGGTGCTGCACACATCCTGAAGCTCGCTTCCCGCCATTAACACTCGCGTCATTCCTCAGGTTCACCGCACCTTTGGACGGAAACCTCCACTCGCCTCTTGAACCTCACCCCAACCGCATCATGTCCGACTCAACAGCGCTCACGAAGCGCAGCGCATCTAATGCGCTCATGCCGCCACCGCCCGCCCCGAAACGCATAAAACGCCCTTCGGTAGTTCTGGACGAAGATACCTATGTTTCCGCCGTATCGCACATCATTCGCCGCGACTTCTTCCCAGGGTTAGCAGAAGCCGATGCACAACGCGAGTATCTGACCGCCGTGGAAAGCAAAGATCGGTCATGGATCAGAGAAGCCGGCAAGAAGCTTACACAGGTCATGACCCCAGTGCCGAGCGGGCAGAGAAAGATGGCAGCGAGAACGAGGTTCGACAAGACAGGTGCAGCTGGTGATAAGACTCCCAGTGTATGGGGCGCGGATACACCTGTTACACTCGCCGGAACGGAAATTGAAAACGACGAGGACGGCCTGGGCAAGCTAGACGACGTCGACCTGAACATGAGCTTGGGCGCATTCCAGGCAAAGTACACGAGCGAAGACCAGGAGAGTTTCAGCCAGATCATCGACAAGCAGAATAAGACAAAATTTGAGAAGAACATGTGGCTACGGGAAGGCAACATGTACGCGAGCAAGCAGCGCGTAGCACAACAGAAAGTCATCGAAGCCAGAGCCGCTGCGTCTGGAGGCAAGGACTTGGTACTCAGCACACGACCAAGCCAGAACCTCGATGATCGGCCGGCAGCGCCCACAGGACACAGACACACTGCCCGGAACAGCTTCATGTTCAGCCCAGATAGCGTAGAACAATGGGCACCGACTCGCGCGCAACAAGCCGAAAACACCTCGCTCGCACCGCCAAAGAAAGTTCTCTACAACAACACCCGCCTCCCTGCACCCGAAGCAGACCCTCCTCGTCCACCAAGCCCCACACTTTCGGCCGTCCATGACGCTATTGCAGGACGTCCGCGTCTTAATCCCAGCGAGGGCGGTTACACTGGCAGCGAAACACCCAGAGTGAACGGCTACGCTTTCGTCGACGCGCAACCCCCTTCTCCCTCTGACGAAGACGACGACGACGCACCCACCGACCTCCTAGAACGCTACGGCCTAGGCAGTAGTGACAAAGCCACACCATTTACAATCAACGAATCGTCGTCGCGCGAGAAGATGCATCATAGAATGGTCGAGCAGATTGGTGCTAAAAGGTCCAATGCTGACAAGCAGGTGAAGCCGACAGGCTCGGGCTTGGGCATCTTTACAAGTGAGACACCGAAGTTCTTGAGCGCGCCGACGCCAAAGAGGGGACCTGCTGTAGGCGGCGGTGGCATGACACCAGGGCGGAAAGCGAAGGAGGATTTGACGCCAGCCGCTCAGAGACTGTTTGAGAGAATGGGCGGAGCGACACCGAGGGCTGGAGGCAGTGCTGGGTTCGGTGGGGAGGGAAAGGGAGGGTCTGGGGTAAGACGAGAGTGGGCGCCTACGCCCAAAGTCAAGAGGAGAGCGTAGAAGGCGTAAGTGGATGGGATACTAACAAAGAGCTTTGTGCGAAGTGCTCGTGCAAATGTTATGTTTTGGTCAACGTAGGGCGGAGCAGCAGTAGCGATAGTGATACCCAAGTCCTGTACACGGTAATTTTTTTCAAGCCGTCTTTGAATATACTTTCCCCTTTATTAGCAAGTAAACAACAAGTATCCCAGATCACCATGGCAATCTTCACGTCAGCAAGATTTCCAAGTATCATCACAACATGGATATCAATAAAAGCTCTACATAGCAAAATCCACCCCCCACGCGAAACCTGCGCGGCCGCCCAGGGTATCCAGAACGAAGTAATACTATAAAACTATGCAAGAAAAACAACAATGCAGTTACCCAAAAGAACCCGCTTTATGCAACCGCCCGGTACAAAAAAGAAAATCACTGCATAACGACGGCAGAATCAGTCATAATGTACAATTACCATCCCAATTGCAATCAAAGACATGTTCAGTTGCCCCTCCTCCGTTGCTCTCCAGGCCCTTGGTAGCTCCTGAATTGTGTTCCGGGTGCGTGGTAGCTCCTGTATTGCCGCCTAGGTCTTGATTGCATATCAGATGAACGTTCCCCATTGTTTTGGGACTGCCCTTCACGCGAATCGTAGTGCATCGGTAAAGGATGGGGATGCGTTGGGGAGTAGGCTTGTTGCTGAGGAGGGGGAGGTCCCTGTTGTGGTGGTCCCGACTGCCCAATGTAGGGTAGAGGCGGTGGCCCGCTGTGTGGGGGAGGCGCCATGTTTGCGGGAAGTATCGGTTGACCACCGTACTGGTGGATCTTGAGAGGTTGGTATGAGCCCGTGCTCGATGACGGAGGTGGCGGTGCTTGAAAGGATCCCGGTGGAGGTATGTACCCGCCTTGGTATGACGGAGCACCGCCATATGGCTGTGAGTATGGCGGCAATGATGGCCCTTGAGGCGCATGCGACGTTGGTGGGTAGCTTGGTGAATGCGGTGGGTATGGCTGGCGAGGTGGTGCGGGATCGTAATGTGCGAAGCGATAATTGATGGGCGGTGCGGATGGCAATGGCCCCGGTGGCTTTGGCGGAAGTGGCAATGCTCCTGAGGGTGGAGCATATGGGCTCTGATGTGTTGGCGGAGTCCGACCTGGCTTATTATGCTCCCCATAATGAGGCTGGGGAGCATGAGATTGGTACGGCGATGCTGCAGACTGTTGAGGCACCTGATGACCACTCATCCGTCTGTCATGTTCCCATTGCTGAGAGGCTTGTTCGTTGGATTGTCGACGGGCTGCAAATATGCCTGGCAACGCGTCGTACAGCCCAGTTGATGGCCTTGTTGGATCATATGCCGCGACTTCAGCTCGTTCGTGTACAGCGAAGGCTGGATTGGCTGCTCTCTGCCACGCAGCACTCTGTCTGTAGTTAATGCGATCGAGAGGTTCTCGGCCAAGCTCGCGTGCCTTCCTGTCCAGAAGATCCCTGATCTTTTGTAAAGGATCCCGACGACGCAACGACTCTTCGGACTCCCGTGTCTGCGGTGGAATACTTGATTGTTGTTGTTGTGATGGTGGTTGCTGTTGCCAAGACTGAGTATTCGATGGTGGGGAAGATGGTGGGTTACTTTGAGGCGGACCGCTCAATGCGTCCATCAATGCCTGATCTATGGGCGGCTCTTCCTTGTTCATCACAGCGTCTACTCTCAGCGCGTCGCTCCTGGACGGTGTCTGGCGATGAGCAGAAGCTTCTTGCATCGATGGTGTACTCGACTCTCGAGCTGGAGGCAGCGACTCCCTGTTCCTAGAGACAGGGACTTCTTGGTCGTCGTTGAGAATGTCCATGATCCTGTGCGTTGACAATCTTGGCGTTGATTTCGCCGGAGCTTCAGTCTCCTTCGCCGACGCCGTGGCATTGGTTTCAGAAAGAGGGCCACTTTGGGTCAGATCTACTGCAGCTTGGACGCTTTTAGGAGGACTACTATGCGCAGCTTGAGACGGCAACCCCAATGGTATTGCTGGCTGGGCGAACTCGGGCGATTTTTCTCGTGTCGGCTCCTGTTTGATGATGGGTGTTGTCGCTCGTGGAGGCGGAGGCGGCTGCTGGCGCGGATCTGGGTAGTGGTATTGGGGCTTTGGCACGGCCGTAGTGCGCGGCTGATGTGCTGATACGTCGGCAAGCATCATGAGCAGAGCGGCATGCTCGTTTGGAATTATTTCGGCCTTCTGTGGCTCCGGTTGCGGTGTTGGCGTCCTTTCAACTTCGACGGCGGCATCCGCGAGACTGGTGATATTGTAATGTGCAATCGCTTCTGTACGGTCTGGTCCGTCAAACTTTGCAAAGCCACCAGAAACGTCTTCGATAGAATCATCGGCCTCTTCATCGTTCTCGACATAAACGAGACGTGCTGCAGTGAACCTGCGCCGTACAGAATCGTTCTCGAGCTCCTTGTCTGCCTCAACGTAAGCTCTGCTGCGTGAGGCAAATTTCGAGCCGATGCGATAATCATCCGCATGATGAGGTTCGTCACTGAAAGTAGGCGGAAGGATGTTGTCTTCGTCGTCTGTGGCGTCGGCCTCCTGGCCCTTCATCTCCCGTTCAAGTTGCTTGGCGCGGTAGAATATTTGAAGCATAAAGTCATCTTGTAGCTCTCGAAATCTGTTGATATACTGCTCGCGCTGGATGTGTTCTTCAGCAATGCGCACTCGTTCGAGTTCTTTGAGTCGATATGTGCGCATAGCATGGACTTGATCTAGACGGGCGTCGCGGCGTTGGTCCAGCTGTGTCATGACAGCATCGTACTCGGGACATTTTTGGTGGTATCGAGGGTCTTCCTCAAGATTCTTCGTCGTGCGATTCGCCAACTCTTCTAGTAAGACCTTCTGAACCTTTGCAAGACTGCGGTAGCTCATCTTGAGATTGAGTTGCCGACGCAAATCAGTCTCCACATTGATGTCCGGATGCGGTTGGCGCCGACGACCGGGCAAACGCCTGCCGGACTTTGCAGGGGCATCGCCATTGGTCGGCAGAACGTTCTGAAGGCTTTGATGGCCGTCAACATCTGGAACCTGCTCAGGTGAATTGGGCGCTGTGCTAGCATCTGTTAACTCAGGAGGTTGGTCGGCGGTTGTGTCTGCTGTTGTTTCTTTTGTTTTGCGCTTTTTGCGCGGTTGTTGTTCGGAGACATCGCTTTGGTTTCGGGCTAGAACTCCGTTTGGACGTGTTTTGCTGGACTGTGTTGAGTCGTCCGATGCGCGTCTCTTCTTGCCGGCCGCTTTTGGTGCCGTTGAATTCGCATCAGATGAGGGCTTCTGTAGCTCTGGAGTTTGCGTGCCATTCATGGGTGTGTGATTGTCGTAAGAGCCATTAGACCTCTGCTGCGAACCAGAATCGGACGATGTTCGGCTGCGCTTGGCTGGTCGCGCATCCTCATGGTCGGGAGTTGCATCCTCGTTTTGCGCAATCTCGTTCAGAGAACTGCGACGACTGCCAGAGCTTGCGCTAGATGGCCCGGCCGAGCTCGTGTGGTTAGACGTGCCTTTTGCACCGCGACGCGTTGTCATTTGGAACGGTACTGAAGGAGCAAGGCGAGATGTCCTCGAACCCTGAAGACTACTTCGCTTATTAGACAATGCGCTAGCGGCTATGCCAAGGTTAGCATGACCCTTTAGGGAGCATAGCAAAGCAGCCGTACTAGGCTTGCGGACTTACGCGGTGCTTTGAGAGGGGTATTAGAGATGGCTTTGGTGCCTTTGAACTTTCGTTTCGGCGGCATGTCGTTGAGTGAGACCCGTAGGTAGCGAACCTGGCGAGCCGGCCATTAGCCTGGAACCATGACATGATGGATGGCAGCAGAAGCCGGAGCTAGCTTTCAGGTAGGACACTTGGTACTTACAGGCCCAAGATGTGATGCTCAGTCAGTATCTGGTATTGTCACTTCCTGGCGTGGTAGGTAGAGCGATGATTGAGCTGTCAGCAAAACGTGTCAGCAGATGGTTGAAGTAGCACCGGGAGTGGACAACGCCTAAGTAATTCCATCGCGTTGTGCTAGTATTATCGTATAGATTCATCAAATTCGTGCTGTGGTTTTGCGCGAGTTGAGTGGCGGATGTGAAGTACTTACTATGACAAGTCGCCTCAGTGAGTACGGTGACTTGCTTGACAACGTGACGCGAAGTCCAAATCAACGAGCCGCGAATTCATGAACTGCTTTCGGGGCAATACAGAGCGGTGTTTGGGTGTTTTAAACGCGGTTTTGCTTGTCGAAAACGAGGTTGTGGGTGCTCGCAAGAGAGAAATAACCCTGCAGAAGGAATGCTCCGTGTGGCACTGTGGAGCAGAGGTGTTGGAAGGGACAGATGCTCAGATATATCAAGGTAACAAGATATCAAAGAGATCGCACTTGTAGCGTACGCTCCAGAGACTGTCGAGGGTGTTGAAAATCGCGTTCCTCCGGCGCATGAAGATGAAGCTCTTGTGAGATCCTTGGTCAGACTTCGCGCCTTGCCGGATTGGGATCTGAGTCCACGAATGACAGCGCTCTTCACCTGCAGCAATCGTAGTGAGACACTGTACAATAGGACCTGGACGTTCGCGCAGTTGGTAGGCGGCTTAGATGGATGCTCTACCGTAATTTCTATGGCTAGTAGCCTGTATTGACGGCGCTGTTGGTTCTGCGCCTTGAGTCTTCTGATGCAGCACACCAACCAAAGACGGCAATGACCCAGACACCCAGATTACGTGCATCCCTCATATGGATCGCTCCCGCCGCCACCGTGCCGCGCACTTCAAGTCATCGCGTGTGCCCTACTGTCCTTACCATCACAGCATCTTGATCTCTTCGAAGCATCCGGCGCACCTTCTGGAAGCTTTCCAAGTTGCTTCATCCAGGTTTCACGTCGCACGTCATTAGCCGCAGCGCTAGACGGGACGATCCTCCCGAATCGTCACCATCGCCCCTGCCCCCTTCCATCTGAGGGTGGTAACGCAAAAACGAACACATCAGGTACTTGATGCCAAAAAGACATGCACACTCGCGTTCTGCTACATTGCTCTCCAGCCGATACACGGCTTGTCGCCAAGGATGGGGCGCAGCATGCATTCATCGAGCGCCTTGCAGCGCATCGCACGTAAATAGGTCTCACGAGGCAAAGAGTTTTCAGAGAACCTTCTGTCAACGAGCTGTTCTGATTCTCACCTGTTGCTATGGCCTCTTTCCGAAGCATGTCGCGCTGACTGTGCGATTGGACCTATCATGGAGCACATGTTGCTGATGCTGCATGCTGTGTACAACGGTGCAATAGATGGGCGGCAGGTACCTGCAACGTCAAAAGCGCCACAGGACAAGCGAGAGCAGTTGAACACGCCACGGGTTGTTCAATCGGTATCCCAACACCAAAGAAACCCTTGTGCTCCCTTTTTTCAACGTCGGCACTGATTGCTACTACGTCTCCCTGTGCGCAGCTCTTGTCAATTTCATTCTCCCCCCTACTGTACAAGTGCTGTAATCTCACTGCCACTGCGGTGCTGCCATCTTTCAGGACGATATGCAGTCAAGAAGCACGCCACTCCACGAGCTATCTAGCAGAACATACCGAACATAGGGATACTTGTTCGACAAGATAGAATTTGATCATTCAGATAGACTCTGCGTTCTGTACTGCCTGCTTACATCCAATAGTCCCCAAACCCAAAAAACCGTATATTTATCGCCGAAAACCTCAACATTGAACACACTCTCATCAATACGATACCACGCGTTCACTCCGCTCCAGCAATCGCTCGTCTACCATCTTCGTAACTTGAGCGTAAAAAAAAGGCACCCACGCGCCTGGTCAGGATGTCATATCCGCAAAACCCGGCGTGCACATGGCACTCGGCGCAATCATGCCCGGATTCGTCATCATTCATCTCCCCACACGCTCGCCATCAACGGCCGTCCAGTAGGTTTGCAAATGAAGCACGTATTCGGGCCCTTTCAACGGCGATGTGAAGCGGGGATCTCCCATGTTGTCGTTATTCGCTTCCTAAAGACGCGCTATGTGGGGCTGGCAAATAAGTTTCCGCTGGCATGATGCATGCTATTGCATCAATGGGCGTTGGCGTCAGTCATGTAGCGCCATTGTGGTAAGGAGCTGTTGAAATCGTGGCTGAGAGTTTCGGTGAAGGAAGTTTTGAAGGGTCTGAAGGGTTGAAAGACTTTGCAGATGGGAGGGAAGAAGACAATAGTTCGCGACGATAGTTCGCATACAAAAGTCGGAGGAGTTAGAGTTCGTATCCAGTCAAGTCTGAAGTTTTGTATTGTTTTGGGTATAACGCCTTGCCTTGCGGCTTACTTCCGCTCTTCCGTTCTTATCCGATCCGAAGGTCCGTTCTTTGTGGTACGCCACCAATTTACTAGCAAATAAGCAACATAGTACATACGATGAAAGATTGTGTCCGCTCAAAACAGCCCTGTATGCTGGAGCCCAAACCTAATGAAGCTGCGATGCGAAAACGCTCAATGCTCGATCAAACCTCCGTAAGGGCGAGAGCGACTGACAGAAGGGAATATATAACATGAAGGAAACACCAAGGGTATGGAAAGCTAGGAAAATCGTATCGTAGAGACGTGTAGAGACATTACAATCTTGCACATGACATGGGTGATGTCCAGGAAATAGCGTTAGATCAATCATCGATCTGGGGAGTACTGTAGGGCGACTCGGCGGGAGCCGCTCATGCTGCTTCGTGGAGACGAGTTAAGCACGAAGTCGGGGATTGGAGGTGTCATTACCCGACTAGGAGGGGACGGACTCCTAGACTTGGACTGTAGGCTTGACGCGCGTTCGCGAGTGAAGCTCCTGGCCTGGTGAAGAGAGGGAGGACCTATTGCGGTTTGGCTGAGATTACTGCTCGACCTCATTCGGCTAAATGATCGTGGAGGGCATGCGATGGCCTGATTTGAGTATGGGCTGGCCATGATGCTGGTACCAGGCGTTGCTGCTGGAGGTGGCAGACCAGACGGACTTTCTGACCTGAACAGCGGATGGATATGAGCCTCGCTGCATGCCGGACTAGGGGGCCGTGAAATGTCTGGCATCATCCTGGGAGGGGGAGCTAAGTCTTCGTCATCCTCTTCGGGAAGCTCTGAGAGGAAGGGACCGTCCAATGCACGCGCGGGCGAATTCGGGCGACTACCAGGAATAGGCTCCAAGGTCGTGCCTCTTGATGGTACTGCTTGGAGAACGACGTCGCGCACCGGAAGGATTACGCTGCTCGTGTCCCAGCTATCGAAACCATCTGAGTGGGAGATAGTATCGATTGACTGTCGATTTGAGTAAATGCTGACTGGCGTGTCTTTGGTAGAAGATTTCTGGCTAATGAGTGTGGTGCGCGATGTGACTGGGCGGACCACATGGCGAAGAGAATTCCGGAAAGATCTAAGTGACTGTGATGACCGAGTGGAGAAGGTGGGCGAGGGCAAGGCTCCCAAGGTTTCGGGTTGCTGGTGAGCGGCCAATGGAGACGAAGGTTGGACTGGCTCTGCGAAGTGGAGATTGCTTGGGCGTGAAGTTCGCAGCTCACTCATGACAGAGTCACGAGGACCTGATATGATGACGGTTTGCACTTTGGGTGTCTTGCGGTTCCACAGGGACGAAGTGTACAGGACGATCTGACTGAGGCAAGAAATGACCCAGGCTGCTATTTGACCTGAGACATGGCTGTCCCAGTCTGAGACAGGCCCACTGAGGGGTCCAGCAGTAACTTCTGCCCATCTCGACTTGATCATGATGATCAAGATGAGGGAAAGTACCAGCGCAGCGCCTGATACAAGGACGCTAATGGCTACAAGAGCCCTTCTCGCCCGGCCTGATCGTTCCAGAGCTCCACGGACATCTCCAACATTGTGGAACATGTAGAAGCCAATGCAGCAGAGAGAGACAACATCGACAGTGCTTGCCACAGCAGCAATGTTGACGAGAGAGGATTGAGCCGAGGAAAACGATGCTGCTTCCAGAACAGACAAGATTGAGTCTGCAGCCGTGCTTGACCATGCAACAACGCCGACAAGAGAAAGGTAGAATTTCCGAGACTGTAACATGATGGAAAGATGACGCGAGGTTATTGGCCAGCTCAAACCCCAGCCTGAGTGCTGTTGGTGGAAAGGCGACAGTCAGCCCGGAGAAGCTCGAGGTATCGAGCAGACAACAGCAGGTATAGTCGTATTATAGTACCAGGGGTTTCCGGGGGGAATTATCGTTAATTGGTTTTGGTTGAGTGGCGCCAAAGGGGATGCTGCAGAGAAGTGGGTGAACTATCGGTTGAAATGCAAGATGGAGCCCCAGTGTTGTTGCTGTGGAGAGGCGCGAAACCGAATAGACGCGAGACGAACGCGTTGCAGGAAATAATGCGGCTGTATAGCTGCAGCTACTATAGTCGAGCAAGCCGTTACGGGGCGTGGCTGATGCGGGTCTATGCCGGATATAGTATGTACGGTATGGCTGGCCGATCCTCGGTAGGCGACTACGGATTACGATGGGTTTGGGGAAGCGAGCGTTGGAGGTCGACGACCAACGACTGGTTGACGAGCGATGCAGCGACGAAAAAGGGACAGGACGGCGGCGTGAAGAGGGGAGAGCATGTGGGGAGGGACGAGAAGTAATAATAAATTTAGAAGAAGTCGAGAGGGCTGATGTGTGCCCATTGTTTCGTGGACTGGCCTGCAACACGCGTAGGACAAACGGGGAAACCCCTACTAGTACGCTGGGATGCACGCAAGCATCTGTCCAGCATGGCGCTGCACGACCTCAAGGCATGGGCACCGAGTCCTCAGGCATGGCCATGCGACATTGGCACAGCAGAATGCAGTAGCTTGGCCGCAGAGCTGAGAGCATGATGGCATGCCTATGAATCAGTGTGCTGGCACCGGTGCCGGATGCACTGAAATCTGATGCAAAAGAAGAAAAACAGTTTGTCTTTTCGAAACACGAGCAGAGGCGACCAATAGCAGGCCTGGCCGGCTCAGGCGTCGAGGGCCGGAAGCAGTTCAAGGGCCTGCCTGTCAAAGTTTAAGGTGTGGAGCTGCGGTAAGTTTAGCCCTTCATTTCCTTACGCGTTGTTTTGGCTATGCGTTCGGCAGACACAACAAACAACGATACAAGACGGCGTTCGGACAATTTGCAGGACTGATGAGTTGTGGAGCCTCGCTCCATCTGCCATGTAAGCGCTCGAGGGGTCGTTACGGAGGTGCGACCGACGATAGTCCCCCTTGTGCAGCGCGGAGGTCACAGCATATCAATAGGCGACAGTCATACAGTCGGCGTGTCCTAGCCAGAGTTTGCCATGGCGGTGAAACGGGTGCCCTCGCTTCATCATTGGCGACTCATGGGCGGCGATTGAAACAAAGGGCCGGCCGGATGTGCTGCAGATGGCTGGGCGACGACGATGACAGCAACCCTGTCCGGTTTTTTGGAGGTGTTTGTGCGCGACATCTGGAAGCGTGCCGTGTGTTGATGGATGTCAGCCCACTAGGCCGGGGAGGAGATGAAGCTGCGGCTGGGCGATCTGCTGTTGCGTCACTGGCCGTGTTCTGGCCGTTGGGGGCCCTGCAATGGATGCGCGAGCGCTGAGCTGGATGTCAGCATTCGCTACAAAAAACAAAAGTCCCGTGACTGTGGTGTGTATGTACTATGTAGGTGTGTGGGGGTACGTCCATACCGAGGTAGAGGCTTAGGGGTCTTCGCGTTCGCTCTGGCACTGAGCTGCATCTTGTCCGTCGATGATGCATGGATGCAGATGCGTGCCTGGAGCCTATCATGTGCCACACGTCTGTGGCGGCAAGCTGGCTGTGGCGCATGCGATGGCAAAGTGGTTGACGACAGAGATGCTGCCTAGCCTACCACCAACGGGCTTTGTTTTCACAGTTTTCACAGTCTTCTGAGCAAACGAAGCACGCTTTGAAAGGATAAAAAGACCACGGCTATTTCGTCCAGCCCGCTCCTGCTGCCACCTTCTCTCACTGCTCAGGTACTACTAAACCCCGCCAAGAAGTGGAAGTGCCTCATCATCCCCACTACCTCGTCTTGAACATCAACACCCCACCCGACACAGCGCCATCTTCAACCACGCACACAGCAACCGCCAAGATGAAGATCACATTCAAGGCATGTCCCCTGCTGCACGCTCGGCCGCCACAGAGCCACAGCTAACCTCTCTGCAGGACCTCAAGCAGAACAAGTTCGTCATCGAGGCCGAGCCTTCGGAAACGGTGCGCAGATCCGCCACAGGTCGAAATTCATCGCACCCCCATGCTAACACACGCACTAGATTGGCGCTCTCAAGTCCAAGATCCAGGCAGAGAAGGGCTGGGAAGTTCCCCAGCAGAAGCTCATTTACTCTGGTAAGCTTGCAGCCGCACCCGGCGAGGTGACATGGCAGCTACAGTCCAGTCGCTGACACGAGACCATAGGCAAGATCCTGCAAGATGCCAACACGGTCGAGTCGTACAACATTGAGGAGAAGGGCTTCATCGTCTGCATGGTCTCCAAGCCAAAGGCCGCTGCGTCGACAAGCAGGGCAGCGCCGTCCACACCTGCCCCAGCAGCAGCAGCAGCCCAGACGCCCGCCGCTCCTGCCGCCCCGGCACCTTCATCCAGCACACAGAACGCCCCCGCCACACCATCGCCAGCACCGGCGCAGGCGTCCGGCGAGCGCTTCAATGACCCCTCGGCTCTGACTATGGGTGGGGAGCGCGAGGCCGCCATTGCGAACATGGAGAGCATGGGTTTCGCAAGGGCTGATATCGACCGGGCCATGCGCGCCGCCTTCTTCAACCCCGATCGTGCGGTTGAGTATCTTCTGACGGTAGGACAAGCGATGCTCCTGACATTCAGACACGTTCTAACGCCATTCTAGGGTATCCCAGAGAGCGCGCTCCAGGAGCAGGCACAACAAGCACAAGCCCGTGCTCCGACCTCGCCCACGCCCCTCCAAGGCAACACAGATGCGCCCGCGCCCACCGGGAACGCGCCTTCCGGAGGTGACGAGCCGATGAACCTGTTCGAGGCCGCTGCCCAGGCTGCTCAGAATCGCGGAGGTGGTGGTGGTGCTCGCTCTGGTGGTACTGGAGGCGGTGCTGGGGCCGGTGCGCTCAACGCCAACTCCCTCGACTTCTTGCGCAACAACCCGCAGTTCCAGCAGCTACGACAAGTCGTACAACAGCAGCCACAAATGCTTGAGCCCATTCTACAGCAGGTCGGCGCAGGTAACCCTCAGTTGGCGCAGATGATCGCAAGCAACCCCGAGCAGTTCCTGCAGCTCCTCGCAGAGGACGCCGACGAGGATGCGCCTCTACCGCCCGGTGCCCAGGCCATCTCCGTAACCGAGGAGGAGCGCGAGGCTATTGAGCGCCTGTGCCGCCTCGGCTTTGAGCGCGATCTCGTCATCCAGGCCTATTTTGCATGCGACAAGAATGAGGAGCTGGCCGCAAACTTCCTCTTCGACCAGCCCGACGATGCGGACGATCAGTAGAGCCCTCGAGCTCTGTGCCACCACTGTGCGACCCTACCATACCCGATATTGACATTCGTCCGTCTGATATCACTGTTACAATCGCACGACAAATATCCCGAAATTGGTCGATACTATCTCGAGTCCACTCCCATCACACGCCCAAGTGCAGTACTCGGGATGCGGAAAGGAACTTCCGACCAGTCTTACTGCTCTCCACGACGATACATGATACCTTCCGCATACGGCACGTTTAGGAGCTGGGACTGCTGATTCTCTAGGTAGTTGAAGGACCGGCATGCGCTTGCCAGGCTAAGTAATAGCTCATCAATAAACCATCCCATTTCCAATACTGCGTTGCAACGTGTGATGATGACCAGATGATATGACTACCCAACAATAGCCACCTGCCTCTAGTCTGCCACGTATCCGTGTCGTAGCTGCGGTAATCTTACGCGAACCCCTAGAATACAGTCCACGCAGGCGGCAGGAAGGGAAAAAAGCACGCCCTCGTTGTGTCGCTTAGCCTCCCCAGAAAAACAAAGAAAATGTCGCGTATTCCAGCAAGCTGCCCTGACCCTACGTTCACACCTCCTTTTTCCGTTTCCAAACGGACATGCCTTTTATTTTTGTTCAAGATCCCAGGCGGCCCGCTCCCTCCTTGAGCATCCCGCTCCCTGGTCCTGGGACCTGTTTTTTTGTGATTCCACGTCGTTCCTATCTAGGCTAATCGTCTCGTATTACGTATCTTCTTTGCTTTATTTGACCCTGGACAAGCGAATAGGCAAGTATCAGGGAGAGTCTTGTGGTGTGAGCAGGGCTACAATGGTATGATATCAGGGGGGATATGCGAATGTTGCGTGATACTAATGCCGAACGATGTCGCACGCAACACACGAATAATAATGTAGAAGAACATTGGCGCCCCAAAAAGGATTGATTTGGTACAGCAGTGGTATACAGGTAGACTAGCTAGAGAAAAGATTATGCTTCCACAGCAGCAGCCTTCCTCTTGCGGCTCCTCTTCTTCTTTTTCTTCTCGCCTTGGACAATGTTGCCGTCGTTGCCGTTGTCGCGCCCAGAAGGAGCAGCGGGCTCTTCTTCGCCAACCAAAGTCTCAAACCCACCCTTGGGTCCGTCTGGGTCGCCAAAGGTGTCTAGTCTCCATTGCCTGAGACGGGCCTTCTTACTGAGGAACTTTTTATCCTTCTTCTTCTTGACGGGATCTCTAAACGCTGCTAGTTTCTTCAGTCCAGCGAATTCGTTCAGCGCCTTGTCATCTGCAAGCAAAATGTCGCGCGCAGTCAGACCGAAACTTGTGGGAGACGTTTCGCGGTAGCGGAAGCGGGAGGCGGCCTTGGAGGGCTTGGAAGCCAGCGCTGCCTCGTATTCGAGGTTTTGGTTGACGAGGTTTTCTATGAGGCGGCGATCGCGGCGAGCGGTGGATTTGGCTTCTGCGCGTTCTTGTTTCCGCTGCTTGGACGACTTCTTGGATGTTGCACCGGCTTCAGTTTCTTCTTGTTCTTCATCGTCGTCCTCTGCTCCGGCATCGGGCATGTCCTCATCTGATGAAAGGTCGGGTCGCTCTTCGTCCGAGTCGTCCTTGAAGTCAGGGACGAGATCCTTGATGTTGATGTCGTCGTCAAACTTGGGCTTTTTAGGCTTCTTGCTCTTCTTGCCGCCATCTTCCTCGTCCTCGGCGCCAGCCTCGCCGTAGTATGCATCGCCGAAGCGTTTCTGCATTTCGGCATCCCACTGCTCGTCTGACCAGTCGGCTTCTAATACATCTTTCCACTCCTCTATCTTGAAATCCCTGCCGCTGAGGCCTCCAATCTTGCGGATTTGCTTGACCTTGTTCTCCATGTCTTCGATCTTGAGCTTCCGAAGACGTGCAAGCTCTTGCTCCTTCTCTCTGCGTTCGGCTTCTCTCTTGGCCCTGGCCATTTCGCGAGCCTTCTTCCGACCGGTCTTGTCGTCTCGGCGCACTGTGGTGCTTGCAACGGCATCACGGGCATATGTCATGATCTTCTCGTTTGCGCCAGTCGTGTCCTCAAAGTATAGGTTGTAAGAGTTCTCCCACTCATCAGCAGCAGCGTCTTCTTCTTCGTCATCGGACATGAGGGGTTGGAAGCGGGCAGATTGTGTGGGCACCCAGGCGCGAGACGCCATGAAGTTGGACAAGAAGGTTTCGGGGTCTTGGTCAGCTTTCTCGACGTCTTCGGCCGTGATCTTGACCCGGTCGTTCTTGGGCTTCTCCGGCTTCTGTTTCGCAACGATGAAGTCGTCGTCTTCTTCTTCATCTGCATCCTTGAGTGCCTTGACGAGATCCTGCCTAGCGTCCTCTTGTTCTTGTGCATACGTCTTGGGCGGCGCATCCTCGTCGTCGTCTTCAACTGTGAACTTTCCCTCGAGGAGATTCTTGGTGTGGTAGTCTCGCAGTGTCATTGACGGCTCCTTGCTCTTTACATCAGCGCCTGTTCCGCCGTCTTCGAGTTCCTTGTAAAACTTGGCTTCCTTGTTGTAGATGCGAGGGTCTTTTGCACGCAGAGCCTGGAGAGTAGCATTGACCTGCTCGTCGAGCTCCTCGTCAAGCAGTTCAGCCGCATCGTCCTCTTCCACGCCTTCTTCAGAGTCTTCGGATTCGTCGCCGCCGTTTTCGAAGGCCTTGTCCTTGCCGTACTTTTCCTCTACTGCTTCAAGTTAGTCGCTGGGCATGACATGACTCGAGACGGAACGCGCGTACGCCGGAACTTCTCTGCCTGCTTCTTGTTGTGCTCGTATTTGCGAGCGTATTCCTCGTTGACCTTGAGCGACACTCGGCCATGGTCGCTGTCCGAGCCCTCGTCGTCGGTGTTGTCGAGCAGCTTTGCCTTCTTGGTGGGCGGCTCGCTCGTCGCGTCCAGGTCGCGCTTGCCGCCGCTGGTGGGCTTCTTCTTCTCCTTGGTGCCTGCCATGGTGGGATGTTGAGGTGGTGGTTGGACTGGCGTGCGCCGGATGGTCACAAAATTTTGGTGGAGCAGGCGCTAGTGTGCATGAACCCTGGCGCCCGTTCGCCGCGGCAGTGACGATGGACCCGCCGCAACCCCAATCGAGCGGTGCGTGAGGGAGAAACGTCAACACGCGACATGCTCGACTGCTCCCTGCACCATGTATCATAGCTTCCTTGTCTAGTCCTGTTCAGCTTCCCGGCGCGCGATACCCATTTCCACAGCATTTGTCCACGAGAAGCCGGCAGCATGGCGGACGAGAAGCCGCCGCAACTCAGCATAGAGCCCGTCTCCAGACCGCTGGATCTGATGTTTGTCCCGACGACGTGAGCTACATGGACAGGTACACACTGACACAGACACCCAGACCAGTCGTGATCAAAGAGGCCGCCCTCGATTCGCCCACGTTCCGCGCAACCGCCGTCCACTACGGCGACCAGATCGAGCTGATAGAACGATGGCTCACCTCCTTCGCCACGGTCACGTCGAAACTGGCCGCAGAATGCACCAACATGCAGTCGCTCATCGACACGTACATACAGGCGTCGCACCCTCCACTGCAGCTCTCCGAGGCCGTCGTCGACCACGATTACACCGTCCTGGCCCTGAAGCGATTCGGAGAGGGCGCACGCGAGTTCTGGAATGGCGCAATGCGCAGCATGAAGAGGGCCGAGCAGACCATGTGCGAGCCCATGAGGGCTTTCGTGTCTAACGACTTGCGCATGCTCAAGGAGGCGCGCAAGAACCTCGACTCGACACAGCGCACATTCGACGGGGCCATTGCACGCTATGCCGGTCAAGTTAAGACAAAGGAGGCGTCGTCGCTGAGGGAGGATGCCTTCCAGCTGCATGAGGCGCGACGGGCATACCTCCAGGCCAGCATGAACTTCTGCGTCATGGCCCCCCAGGTGCGATTGACGCTAGACAAGATACTCGTCAAGGTCGTCAACGAGCAGTGGAAAGACATGAAGGCGGCAACAGAGGCTTCAAGCAAAGGCTTCAACTCATGGACAACAGATGTCGAGCGCGTACGCGGCTGGAGTAAGGAAATGGAGAACGGCGAGCGTGTCTTCAAGCGAGAGCTGCATCTAGCACGGCAGCAGATCGAGGGCGCCGCCGAAGTCAGTGCAAGGCCGTCACGAGACTTGGATGCATATGCAGCTTCGACTGTCCCCTACCTTGGCACCGCGCCGTCTTCCGCAAACCTACAATCGCCAGCAAAGCCCGAGTTTGGCGTTGAAAAGGCAGAGAAACAGGGCTGGCTGTTCCAGCGCACAATCACCGGCAAGCCCGCCAGGACCTATTGGGTCAGACGTTGGTTCTTCGTCAAAAATGGCATCTTCGGCTGGCTCACGCAGGGAACGCGGTCCGGTGCGGTTGAAGAGTCGGACAAGATTGGTGTACTGCTATGCGGCATCCGGCCAGCCTTTGCCGAGGAGCGACGCTTCTGCTTCGAGGTCAAAACAAAAGACACTACTATCCTTCTCCAAGCCGAGACCCAGAGCGACATCACCGAATGGATCTCTTCGTTCGAGGTTGCCAAGCGCAAAGCCCTCGAAGACACGTCCAAGGATCTGTCGGGCGCGGCGTCCGTGGACGCTGCTTTTTCTATAAGCCCTCCCATTGCTCCCGAGTTTGCCGCAAAGACCTCTGACGGACAGGCTGGCCAACCAGGTGAAGATGCAGTTGCTATGGACCGTGCCGAATCGCTCGGCGTCCCTGGTGGTGATGGCAACGCGACACGCGGTAGCTTCGACGTGTCGTCTCGACGTAGCACTACGACCGAAGGCGATAGCAGCCGCCGTGATCACACTGCTAGGATCATGGAGAAACTCGACTTGACAAGAAAATCCACAGTAAACCCTCAATTGAGTGGAAGCAACCCCTCTTCTGCCAGCGGTGGCATTGCTAGCCTCATCTCCGCGAGTCTTGCCTCAGCTAGTCATAACATTGTGCAGGCCGGACAAATTGCCGCTCCTGCACCCGGACTTCCTGATACTCGCCTTGTCATGGGCCAGACACTTCCGTATACTAGTCTCGCTCCCTCCACCCTTGCGAGCCCACCGGCTCCGACAAACCTTAGCAAAGCCGCTGTCGCTGTGAGCGGAGAGCGAGGTCTTGGGAGTGGTCGTTTGGGTAATATGCCTGGTGGGCTTATGGCCAACCTGTGGGGCTCAGTCAACTGGGGATACGTCAACGTTATTGGGCGCGAAGAAGAGACCAACACTCGTGATCGTAGCCAATCTGGGCCTCCCAGCCCCGTCAATCCATCCCCAGGTGTCGGGCCTAGTGATGAGAAGAATGGAACAGAGGTAGCACCTACTGTCCCAACTAGCGCTACTCACCGTAAGTCAAGTAGTATGAGCGGACCCATTCCAGTGCCCAACAAGCCCAATGCCGAAGAGGTTGATTTCCCAAACTACTACCCTCTCGCTTTGCGGATGCAAGATGCGCAGTTCCGTATACTTTTCCCGACTGTGCCACGGGCGGAGAAGGTTGTGCTAGTATTCCGTGCGGTGTGGAATCCGACAGAGCAACAAGAGTTCCCCGGACGTGTCTATGTCACAACCAAGAATATCTACTTTTACAGCAACCATCTTGGTCTTGTGCTTATCACTGGGATAAGTATGGCTTCTATTGATGAAGTCACCGCTGCACCCGGCAAGGACTGCGACTTTCTTTTCCTCCACTTCAAGTCAGGCTACAGAGAAGATGGTGCAACCAGGCTTACTGTCAAGACGTTCCTCGAGCCTCTCAAATTGCTCCTGCGTCGCTTGAACTTCCTTGTACGCAATACTACTTCCCGAGAGCATAACTTGGAAGAAACAATAAAGGGAATGATCAAGATGGAGACGGACGAAAGTCTTAATTCAGCGGGAGAGGACGGCTGGGAGGAGATATCTCCAGACACGCCTATTGACCCAAATACTTATGGCGGTGGGAAGAATATCAAAGCAAGTCTCCGCATCGATGGCAACCTATTTGGACCATCAGGTGCAAGTGCTGGAAAGAACGCCACCAAATTCAAGCTTCCATCGCAAGCTGTGGTCTTCGCCCCTGCTGGCATGACGCAAGTTGCTGTGGAGAAGGAGTATGACATTAGCGCAAAAGGACTGTTTCATATACTCTTTGGCGACAAGAGCGCTGTATTCCAGTTGCTATACCGGGAGAGGAGAGCATCGCGGATTGTACAAGGGCCCTGGATCACAAGTGACAAAAACCTTCAACGAAGAGATTTCGAGTATGAAGTCGCGCAGCCAGGTAAAAACGGAGCGGTCGTTATCAATGACTACCAAGTCATTGAAGTCTTGAACGACCATCTCTGTTACGTCGTCTCGGATCGCAAAACGCCTTGGTACCTACCAGGGCATGAGCGATTTGTGCTTCTCAGCAAGACTGTCATCACACATGTCTCGAAAGCACGGTGCAAACTGGCTATTCATACAAAGGTAGACTGGAAGCGAAATCCACGTTTTGCGAAGAAGCTCATCGAACGTCAAGCCTTGCAAGACTTGGAGCTTGAGGCTCAGGACCTTGTTGATGTCGTCAATGACCAGGTCGCAAGGCTTGGTCACAACAGAAGCACGAACAAGGTTACGGGTATATTTGGTCAGATTGGAGCTCAGACACAAGCTGTGCAGCTCGATGCGCAGGAAATTCCACCGCCAAACCGACCACGGAAGTTCAAGTTACGACCGCAGACAACAGCTTCTTTTGTCGCGCAATATGTAGGCAACATTGTCATCAGTGTGCTGTCAACAGTTATGAGTTGGATACTGGCAATCGGCGCAGGGCTTGCCAAAGTTGTTTCAGCACACTCTTTGCTCTTTGGCCTTCTATTAGTCAGTGGCGGAGCCAATTTCTTCTACACTTCGAGAGACAGTTGGAACTGGTGGCATGAGCGAAATGCCGCAAACTACATGTCGCGACTGGGCGTCAAACCATCGATTACGATGACCCGCTCGATTTACATTCGCGACATTGAGGACTCGTTCTTGAACAGGAATAGTACAGGTCTTGAGTTTTCAGTGCCAGTTGCGGCTAGCACCGAGAACAAATGGTCCGTTGCCCTCGACTTGAAATCCTGACGTAGCTAACTTCGCATAGCCATCAGACATTCACGACCCTGCTTCAGAACCCCTCGTCGGCAGTTTCGACACAGTCATTCTTCAGACCCTCTACGCATAGCACCCAGCGTCTCCACCGCACGCGACAGAGCCTTGGCTCGCATCGTCATGACCTACTCGTTGCTCTACGGGTTGTTAATCGGATTGAGAAAGAGGTAGTGGAAGCGGAATACGAAAACTGGTTGCTGGATGAGACTCATAAATGCAGCAAGGTTGGACAGCTCTTGGAGAGCGCAGCTAAGAAGGGGAAAGAGAAGCAGGTGGAAAACTGGGTGAAAGGTTATTGCGGAGATTGTCAGAAGAGCTTGAAGGTGGTTGAGGAGAGCCGGAAGGGTCTAGTTTGAGTCTTACTTCGGCTAGCTATTGGGCTCAGTACGGATATATGGGGGCAGCGTACCGGACAAGAGTATAATGTCATCGCTCAACCCGCAAAACCCAGATAAATCATCTCGGCTCCAAAAATGGGTTGAACCCTTAATTCTCCGCACAACTTCGCCTCAAGCTGATTGCTCTAACTCTTCGTTTGTCCTGCATTTACCTGGACACTGTCTAGTTTCTTCACCTCGACGGCGTTCGCGTTTGCGCTCGACTTAGATCCTGACTTTCCTGGGCAAATATACACAGTCAAACAACCGCAGCTATGACCGTGCTCGGTATGACTTGCGAGGTCAAGGACTATGCCCTAGTCGTGAACGGCGACCTCAAGATCTCCTTCCGACGGACAGTTCGCGTACCTGAAACTGAGGAGCCAAACTACCTTCCTCCCGACCTTGGTGCGTTCCCACTCAAGCCCGTATCGCAATATGGCAAAACCCTGCCTTCAGGCATGGCTGTCAAGGGAGGAGTACTCTTTCCCATGTATCGTAAGTGCAACCATCAAGTGCTTGTAGCAAAAAGTCCCAGCCTGACGAATATGCTCCAGAATCCGAGGCCATGTGGATCAACTTCAGTACCGTTCACGAAGACATGCCACCGTATATGATCAAGATCTACGTTGGCGGCGTGAATGTGATTTCAGCCCGAACCGCTACGGAGCTCATGGCTAGCCGCTCTCGACATCAAATGCGACTATTGACAACGTCGTCTGACCCCAAAGCCGCGTCTCCTCTCCAAGATTATGTCGTGGTACCGGGGCAGAAGTGGATTGACGGAATCGCCAACGGAGACGGTACCGTTCGCCAATTCGTTGCTACCCCTTTGTACAGCGGACTCTCGGTTGAAGCGCAAATGGCCCAGCAGGACGCAATAGGCGGGGTACAGATCGAAATAACCCCTTACAAGCTCGCTCTCCCGCGTACGTTTCCAGGTAGACCCATGCAGATCTTCCTCAAGCACCTCAATGGTACAACCAAGACCTTCAACGTCACAAACTTGGAGCCCATCGATAACTTCAAGCTCCGTATTCGCGAAGCCACGGGTATTCCAATCAGCATGATCCGCTTGACATATGCGGGCAAGCAGCTTGAGGGTAAATTAGCTCAATGATAATCTGAATGGATACTAATGTGCTAACTATACGATAGACGGGCGAGTCTTCGAGGACTATCGCATCTTCAAGGAAGCCACTATCCATCTGGTCCTTCGCCTTCGAGGTGCCGGCTCCCCTGTAGACAAGCCTATGCCCGAAATGAATATTGCAGCTGGCGGTCTCATTAAGCAAGTCATACAGCGCGATACGCATCGGCCCAATTGGGATACCACCAAGACCACTGTCATCAACGCCCAGATCCTCAACTCTGTGCTATACCAGGCTGTAACCGGTGCCAAGCCTCTTGCGCCGCCCCTTCTCCACGAGAGATATCTATATCACGAGCTTCCCTACTACAAGATGTGCGAGGAGCCAAGCAATGTCTACGGTGACTTCGACAGGGTCAAGTCTGTAGAGCAAAGCACGGGCAAGGCTGGGAGCAAAGTTGTGACAAAGATCCCCCGGATCGTGGAAATTCGGAATGATTACAAGATTGTGAATCTGCAAGGTCCGCTGCAAGTATTGCATCTGATATCTGAGCCTGAGGATGTGCTGGAAAGCTATCATGTTGCGAGCTTCTAGACCAGCGTACGGCAGCTTAGACGTCGACACAGAATGTTCTGGGGGTGTGAAAGCATATTTGGGGGTTGGAGATCATTTCGGGTCGTCGAATTGGTTCTTGGCTGAACGTTCACGTAGATATGCGTAGAGCCTCCACTTTGATCAACCATAAACACCTGGACAGTGTGGGAGGAGTTCAACTACATGTCTAGAATACAAAGATGAGTATCTTCCTTCTGTGACTCATCTCTTTCCTCGTAACCAAACTTTTGACAAGGTACCCTTGTGTCTCGATGGTTAAGAGCCCCCAATCACGGCTTTCCCCAGTTTCTGATAGTCTCAGCGGTACTACGTCTCAGTCAGCTCTCACTCTATCTATAAGATTCTAGTTCCTGTCTAATAAGTTTGCCTCTCCAGCGTACCTTGACGAAGCCAATATCCTGTGCCTTCTCGCGGAAAGCCTGACGACTCATGTTGAGTCCATATTTGCGAATGATACCAGACTTCTTCTTGTCGCCAGTGACAACACTGACCATAGAATCAGTAGCTGGTCTTGTGCTGAATGGAATTGATCCCAACGTACCAGCCGATAGAAGCCTTTCCGTAAGTTCGGGGGCGCGAGTACCAGACAGATTCGTGCGACATTTTTGCGACTTTGTTCGATGTGATTTGGGAAGCCGCTGGGTGTTCGTGAGTCGCAAAGCTATCTGGACGCGCAGGAGGGGTCTAGTTGGAGTTTTGCGAAGGGAATTTCGTCTTTGTGGCGGTAGAGGTACATGATTGTGTGTGGTAGTACCTTGTTGGACACCCTGTCTGGGGGTTGCATATCATGGTACTCGCGAGGGGGATGCGGTAACGTGATCTGGAATATCGCTTGATAAATCACTACAGATATTTGGTCTCGTTGTCATGCGAGTGTTAACACCGTCTTTAATAGCTGTGCAATAGCTCAAAGACTGTCGTGCCCGTAATCATGTATAAATCCATCTTCTGTCCTGAACCGACATCAACGATGATAACGCTTCTTGGTGAACAATGCGAACAACCAGGGAGGGACAATGGAACGTATGGGTTTTACGGGAGTAATATTTGTTCTAGTGTCTGTCTGCTTGAGCCTGCTCAAAGAGATCTCAACAATGCGCCGAAACAATACATCATAACGACCGTGACCAGAAGCCTATCCGCCCGACCAATACGCCGAAAGCCATTTGTAAAAGGGAAGAAGGGTAATGCTTCATAAAAGCCCAACTGCATGGACCATAATTATCAATGTTGTGACGCTTCATGACGGTAATGGTATCGAGTTTCAGATTTCCAAGGATTTGGAAGCACCTGAACCTCTTTCATACCGCAGCCGACATACGTAGTTTGCTCGTGCAAGCTACGCAAAGATACCAGTCCTATTCCATCCATGGGATGATTCGTGATGTCGCTGCGGTGCCGTTCAGCTGGGAAAGTAGGATCGAAAAGACGGAGATGGGTGGCCGTACAGTCCCTGAAATGGTGGCAGAATACGTCGTACGGTGCCAGCCGCAATTAGCTCTCTGCAGTCGTGAATGTCGAAAAGGCATCATGTTGAATGTTGCAAGTGAAATGGAACGATGCGGGAGCGAGCCAGCCGCCCCGCAAACCCCAAGGATTACAACATCAGGTCGCCCGCTTCTTTTCATATATCGTCAATATCGTAGTAATCGTCAAAGCCGTACGGTGGACGTCGTATCTGAGGTCTCGCCCAACCGTTGCCAACGTCATCGTCGTCTTTCTCCGCATCTAGTGGTGTCCAAACAATGACTTTTTTGCGCAGCCTCCAGCTTCTCTTGTTAAACCTCGCTTTCATGTCACGCTCTTTCCCGTACCCAGGCGACTTCTGAGTAATGTCTACATTGTCGCCGCGCTTCACTAAGACAAGTAATGCTTTTCGGGCGCCAGCACCTCGAGTCAGCTCTTCGTCATCGACCCTGCCAAATCCCTCAAGTTCATGCTCTTCTGGGTTCTGTTCGATAGGCTCGCGCCTGTTTGGATCAAGGACGGATGTGCAGTCATTTTCCTCGGTCGCTCTGAACACCTGCACAACAGATCCGGAATCTTCTCCGTCTTTGTTTGATAGTCTCTTGTTCCAAAACCTGGGCTGCGGCTGACGGCAAATGTCCCCCGTTTCACGAGATCCGTGGCTTCTGGAAGGGCTAAAGCCGAGCATGCGTGAACTCCGAGTGACATAACGAAGCTCTCTCCATCCGTTGCCGCGGTTTATCAAATTTGTGATTGCATCATACTCCGGTGCAGCAGCTGCCACCGCGAAGACGGTCAAGCAGTCCAATCGGAGCGCTGGAAGCAACTGGAAGATGGATTCGTGACGGTACATGAGATCGTCGAAGCCTTTGAGATAGCGCATCATTGGGGAGCCGATCAACCGAAGGTGGCGGATCTTCGACACCGTGGACTCTGGCAACTCGGACAGTCTGTTTAGCATAGTCTGAGGGTCTTCAAAGTTGAAAGTAACACGCTGAAGCCACATGTCGCGTGTTTCGATGTGAATCTGGCGGGATGCGCGCAATAGCGCGAGGGAATGTGGGGCAGGCTTGAGATACCTCTCGCCATAGCGGGGTGTGTATCGCAGTCCGAAAGTCAGCCTCGTCGAGTTGAAAGCCAGCTCCCATATCTCGTCGCGCAGTTCTCGAGGAAGCTGCAGAAGAGGGCTCGAATCATTCATAGCAGTGTTGTCGTCCGTCATCCTTATCGACCTGATGGAGGTTTGGCGGGGTTCATTGTACCAGCGGTACCGGCCACTCTTGGGCGGGATAAAGTAGTCTTCGTCCTGAATCATCATCTTGGAGAAGGTTTGCCCTGCATCGAAGTCGAAGGCCGTGGATGGCACCGAGACATGGGGATTGGCCGGCTTGATAACGCCTTGGTGGTGGTGAGCGCCAAGCAGGTTCCCGACTTGCCGTCACGCGACACCACATTAGTCGCCTGGCAATCTCGACTCAGCCACCTTCCATCTCCACCCAGTTGGGACGCCTACTCCACTCTTCCATCTCGACTTTCCCAATACCGTCAAAATGCCTCGCGCCCGCCGAATATCCCGCAGCTTGTTCCTCGTTCCTGTTTCCATGTTTCCCGGTCGACGCCCAGCTCCACACTCTGCGCTATACGCATGTCCAGACAAATAAGCAACGCGTTAGGTTGGCCATTACATCAAGCGTACGCTTGGGACGCGTCTTGCATAGATTCCGCACGGACAAAGACTCTAAAAATCGCGCTTCGAAGCTAACAGTAAGCAGTGGTACGCAGCTCTGAGTGCCACACATGGAGCCGATATCCAGCCCTGGCAAATCACCGCCGGCACAGAATCCTGTCGAACCGCTGAGTCTAGATACCAAAGCCCTGCCAAGCATCTCCACACTCACCGAGATGCGCTGTTTACCACCTGAACGCTATGCCACATTGATGTCCATATCCCGTCCCAAGTTGCCATTACCGAGGCGTATGGCCAAGACGCATACAAGCGAGCCGGAACATCTCGGGCACCATTTCCACCGTCCATTGGTACCATCATCCTCCGAGCGGCACGGTGGGATGCGTCCCAACAATAAGTCGAGGCTGACAAGTGTGCCGCTCCGCTCGAGTACTGATATTGAAGAAACATGTTCGTGCTTAAATCGATAAGTTCCCATAACTCATGGACACTCTGGAGATCGACAAGGCTGTAGTAGCTTTTTGATGCTTGGTGCGGGCAGGTTGAAGCTCGGGTCAGCAACGCAGCTGTGGATCATCAGAATCCATAATAAGTCACTGGGACTCCGCTCCAGTGCAAACATGGGTAAGACCAATGCATGGGGCTCCGCAACATATTGTTTGGCGCTGCACTCGCCATACCGGTATATTGTTCTCGAAGCCGCATATGGACTGCATCGGCGGCCGCCGGACAAACTCCAATCATGGTATATGCGCCACAATAGAAACATTGGATACGAGACGGTGTTCGGATGCTACTACAGAAAGCCATCCCGGGCGTGCCCAAGATGAAGTAGTGGGGTCTTACACCGATATACCGCTCTCGGACGACGACAGAGTGGGTCTTTGGCCTATGCTGGAGGAAGTCTGACCGTGTTAGCTTCTCAATAGGCAACACGCCATAGAAGAGAAAATCGAACACCCTACTAGGCAACTACAGGAGAGTAATCTATCTTCCTCTGTAGAGCAATACCCTACTCAGGCGACTACAGAAGTGGCGTTCGATTTTTCCCTTCTATGGCGTGCAAGACTATGTAAAGATTGCGGATACAAGGCCACTCTGCAACAAAAATCAAGCTCTTCGTAAATTCGGCTTTTGGCTCAGCTCTTTCGCGATCCTTGCTGGAGGCTCGTAAATTGATATTGGCCTTTGCAGACGGCCCTTAAGACTTCAGGAGCTATTTCAGTAGCCTATATCACTCTTGTGCCAGAGGACCTAGATACTTCAAAAGATTGGAGTTTATCGAGAGCCCCAAAGCTCAACTCCAATGATTATCGCGATACAGTAGGCCTCCCAGGAGCCCGAAAAAGCGACCTCTACACTCTCGTGGAGTTTATCAAGAGAATCGCTCATGTCGTGCATTATCACTAGTACCGATGTGGACTAGCTCCCTTTCGTAATTGCTCGCATTAGTGACATCATTCTCAATTAATACCGTTCCATGTCCACCATTCCCGTCCGAATCATTGCGCACAACCCACGGGAATACGGAACGTGTTCCAGTATATCCCGCCATACCATGGCGCAGTGTGGCTCAGTGAGCATGTGGCGCTGCTTTCGTTCGCCACGATGACGCGCGCTCAATCGAAACTCCCTGTCGCACGTAATGCCCTGGGTTATTAGCCCACACCCCGCCATCCAGCTTACATTGCGACATTACTCGATTATACGTAATTCCAAGCTCCCTTTGTCTCACAGTCTTCTTCATCCAAAGACTTGATCCTTGGTTTTCGCATATCAATCACATAATGGCAGACTTCGCACCACCGGCAGTATGTACATAGCGATCGCAACCATGGTGACGGCGTGTTCATGGCTAACAGGATACATAGGGTCCTCCCCCACCCAAGGTACCGGAAGGCTGGAAAGCCGTATGGAACACGCAATACAACGAATGGTTCTACGTCAACATCTACACAAAGCAGTCACAATGGGATAAGCCGACCGAACCTGTCTATCCTCCCGGCGAAGCCCCGCCCGCTGGCGCTCCCCCCGGATATGCGCCTCCAGCGAGCGGAGCTGTCGGTGGATATCCTTCAGCCGCGAACGACAAGGGAAGCTTTGGTAGCAACAACCCTTACGCGAACACGAGCGAGGACGAGGCGCTTGCGAGAAGGCTACAAGAAGAAGAACAAGCGCGCGCCAACGGACACTCAGGCGGCACAGGCGGGCATTCAAACGACTACTACGCCCAGCCGGGGCAGTCGCAAACACCGCAGTACGGCGGTTATGGACAGCAGAGCACCAGCTCGTACCCTCAAGAACAACATCACGACGCGAGTACACAAGACAAGGGCAGTAAAGGCAAAGGCCTACTAGGCAAAATCCTCGGCAAGGCTACTGGTTCATCGCATTCCTCATCGTCGCACGGGTACCCACAACAGCATGGCTACGGACAGCCAGCATACGGCCACGCAGGTGGAGGAGGTTACTATGGTGGTGGAGGCTACGGCCGACCAATGGGTGGCGGTATGCCTATGGGTGGTGGTATGATGGGCGGTGGCAGGCGTCCAGGAGGTGGAGGCGGCATGGGAGGCATGGCCCTTGGGGCAGGAGGAGGTCTGCTGGCCGGTGGACTTATTGGATCCGCAATGGCGGGGGATGGCGGCGATACCTATGTTGAAAACAACTATGGTGACGATGGCGATATGGGTGGAGATATGGGAGGCGATGACATGGGTGATATGGGCGACATGGGCGGCGACTTCTGAGACTGTGCAGCCCACGAGAGTGTAAAGATCGCTTTTTCGGGCTCCTGGGAGGCCTACTGTGTCGCGATAATCATTGGTTTTGAGCTTTGGGGAACGGTTGATTGTGTTGCTTTGGTTGCTGGCTGTGCAGCCCCATCCTAGTAGTTATACGATTTTCCTTCCTGTCTAGACATTCACACTGCTACTATATGCCTTTGTAGCTGATGAAGACCTCTATTTTATTTCAACGTACATATTGTTTGGGGCTGCTCAACGAACGTTTATGCGCATGTGAACTATGACGTATCTCAGTAATCGGTTTAAATCTCCCCGAAAAGTCCAACACCGACAACGCCACGCTTGCAAAACATCGACATCTTCATGCTAAAAGCAACTTCGCTTCTAACAAACATCATGGCGGCCGATCAGCAAAAACGGAACATTGTTATTATTGGTAGCTCCCACCAATGCATTTGTGTACCTCGAAGTTTTCTTGCTAATGACCGCAGGTGGCGGCATAATTGGCTCTACCACAGCCTACTTTCTGTCGCACCACCCAAGCTTCAACAAGGAAAGAGACAGCATCACACTTTTAGAAGCCACCAAGATTGCTGGTGGTGCATCGGGGAAAGCCGGTGGACTTCTAGCATTATGGGCGTACCCGAATTGCATTGTGCCGCTCAGCTACAAACTGCATCAAGAGCTAGCTGAGAAGCATGGTGGCGCTGAGCGTTGGGGCTACAGAGCAGTACACTGTGGTCAGGTCGACATGTATGGTGTTCTGGCCAAGAACAAAGGTGCCAAAGACGGGGCGAACGGCAAGAGCAAAGAGGACTCAGTGAGTCTACAAAAGCGAACGCAGAAAGCGATTGGGTTACTACGCGCTGCTGGTGTACCAAAAGATTTGGATTGGGTGGCCGCAGATGGCATGAAGGCTTACGAGGAAATGGGCACACCACTCACGACGGCGCAAGTGCATCCATACCAATTCACGACGAGTATGGCACAGCTTGCAGAAGAAAAGGGCGTCAAGATTGTGTACGGCTCAGCTACCAACATTGATCAAGAGAACGGCGCTGTGAAGTCCGTTTCATACAAGAGCAAAGAGTCGGGCGAAGAGCAAAAACTCGATGCTGATACTATTATCCTTACAGCAGGCCCGTGGACAAAGACAGTCTGGAAGCCCTCGCCCATCTCAGCCCTCCGCGCTCACAGTGTCACTATTCGCCCTTCGCGACCCGTCTCTGCCTACGCACTCTTCACCTCAATAGACATGCCACGCGGGAACGGCAAACGCGGCGAGACCGTCACACCAGAGATCTATGCTCGACCTAACCAGGAAGTCTACGCGTGCGGCGAAGGTGATCATCTCGTACCCCTTCCTACATCCACTGATCTGGTTCAATGTGACGAGAGCCGATGTCAAGAAATCTTCGAGCAGGTCTCGGCTATCTCGGAGGAATTGAGAGACGGAGAGGTCACAGCAAGACAGGCCTGTTACCTGCCAAATGTGAGCACAGGTAGCGGTCCGCTTATTGGGAAGACCAGTGTGAAGGGGCTGCTGATGGGTGCTGGGCATACATGTTGGGGTATCCAGAACGGACCTGCGACAGGAAAGCTGCTAAGCGAGTTTGTATGGGATGGCGATGCGAAGAGTGCGCAAATTGGTAGTTTGGATCCCAGAAAGTTCGGTGTTTAGATGCAGTGGGGACTTTTGGCCACTGGCTTGTCGTACAATAGACATCTCAAGGTTTTCGCATTTATCCTGTAGTCATCGTTCCTTCTATCCAAGTATGCATATTACGCAGGAGACGTCTTCCTGAGCAGTTGAGAACGCTTCAGAGTCTTCAAGTAAGCAATAAGACGGATGTTGTCATCCAGACTTTAAAAGTAGAAGACTAGAGTTGTTTTCGTGCCCATATGACGGTTGCTCTGTATGATTTTGTAACAAGGATGGAGACTTTAAAGCAGTGGGGTGAGAGCTGTGGAAGCTCCAAAGTTAATTGTATACTCCTACCGCCGCGGACTTCGAGGCGATCAAGCATATCTGCTGATGATGGTTCTTTGCAGAATCATTTGCGCACACTTGTATGAGACGATATAGCTCAAAAATTCTGCTTCTGATTTAGACAAAGTCGTCCCCGCCTCTAGGAGTCTATCAATAATCCACAAGCCCAAGCCCAACCCCATGAATGGCATGCCATTCTTTTCAGTTATCCTATTCTTAGGCGGCGTCTACTCAAAAGACAACGCAAGTGCAAAGCACCCCCTCAAATGTCATCGAGATCCTCCTCCTCAGCGTTGCTCTTCTTTCCGTCACCGTTCAGCCTGTCCATCCTGACATTCTCTTGTCTCCTGGTGTCATTCATACCGCCGCTCATAGCCATAGCCTGGCGGCCCGTATCCGAGCTCTCGAGGAAGGTACGAAGACGCTCCTTACCGACTTCAAGACCTTGTTGTGATGCAGCGTTAGCCATCCGTGCCATGGGGCCCCATAGGTTGAGAGTGTAGGTTACGTAGGCGCCGACAGCGAGGAGGATGAGGAAGATGAAGTATACTGGGTTGCGAAGAACTGGGAAGCGTTAGTGGACAAACGGCAGAGATAAGGGACGAGGAGAAAATTTACCAGCTACTATCTCGTTCCAACCCAGCGCAAGGAGTAAGCCGTAAAAGTACAACGGAACTTGTGTAATGCCACCAATCGCGCTACGCTTGGCTTCCACATAGACGCCATCTGCGGTCTTCTTGAAGCGGACGAGAAGGTCAGCTTGCTTGGCGTCGGAGAGGATCGTCATCTCCTCTTCTAGGGTCTTGCCCTCTTCGTCGTCCAGGCCACCGATGGGTGTCAAGTCATCCTCATCCGCGGGCGTTGCTGAGGCGGGTGCTTCGCCGATCCAAGCGTCGAGTGGTGGAGGGCTCGATGTTTTGGCCAACTTGAAACGAGCGAGAAGTGGAATAACAGTGATTGTCGACTCTCGAGCTTTGGTGTAGATGCCTTCGATATCGTCTGTAGGTCTCCATATCCTTGGGACGCCCTGTTCGTCATAGCGGAACTTGTCTTCGAAATTTTCTCTTAGCTTCAATAGAATGTTACCTTCCATGACTTCTTCGTCAATCTTTGCGCGGAGCACAGCCCACGACTTGCGCCGTAACCTCCACAGACCGACCTCAACTTCATCGGGACTTGCATCGAAGCTCGATGCGCGGTCGGTGAATCGCTTTTCAGCCATTGAGACAGTATCGGTAAAGATGGTCCAGACACGGTCCCAGAGATCCTTCTCTGTTGGAGGTCGCTCGCCATGCTCGGGCGCGCCAGAACCGCCTCGACCGGATCCGAGCTTGTTGAACTCAAGACCGACAGACTCATCCAACCGTGATCGTACCCAGCGCTCGATACGTGTAGCCAGACGTCTCATCTCCTCCTTGCGCAGACGGCCGGATACGTCATCGAGCTCCTTCTTGTAGATTTTCAACTCGTTCTCGTGACTGCTCCAGGCTGCACCTTCGATAGCCATGGCTTTGGCATCCTCTTCAAACTTGGCAAGTGCCTGCTTCTTCTCCGAATCAACAATCTGTGCGAAGTCATAGGTACCCTTCTTCTGACCGCTCTTGACCGCCGCGCTGACGGCTTCGCTGAAGGATTCCACGCCAGACTTGTGAGCCGCTGTAAGCTGCTTCTGGAACAGAGCCTTGAGCCGTGAATCTACCTTGCCTTCAAGTTCTGCCTGCTTCCGCTTGTAGACGCCTTTGTGGTATCGGCTCGCATTCGTATCGAAGTCTTTGAAGACCTTGGTTCGTGCGGCGCTCATGGCAGGGCCGAGGTCGGCGATGACAGAAAGCTTCCCTATCCGGGCATCTTCGGCTTGCTTGTCTTCTAGGGGCGTGATCTTCTCGTCGAAAGCAACCAGGACCTCACGCGAGATCTCGTCACAACGGAACTGGGCCAACAGCTCTTGCTGCGTGGGCAGATCCAGGTCCTTGTTGTTGACAATTTGGTCCCATACGCCCTCGGCATATGTGGAGAAGCCGTCTGCGGGGATGCGTCGGTGGTATTGGGGCAGGAAGATGGGTGCAGTCGACTCGTCGATGAGTCCGTTCTTCCTGGGGTCATTGTATCCCTCCTTGAAGCGTGTGCTAAGCTGTGTGACTGCCTCCTCGAACTTTTCCGGTTGTAGGATCTTGTGTGGTAGAGCGACGAAGGCGAAGTCGAAGTAGTCTTCTATCCGCGAGTTCTCCAGGCCGTTGGGCTTGGATATGGTCGACCACAGCTTGGACAGGTCTTGTATCAGGGTGTTTTGGAGGTTCTTGAGGGGTGTGGTGCCGATGTGATCGCGAATGACGAAGAACAAGAGGGATCTCGGAGTGGCCCTGCGTGGTTGTCAGCATGGGATGAGTCTAGCGTGGTCGGCAAACGTACTTGCTGTCCTTGACAAAGAGCTGCAAATTGACCTCGAAGACGGTCTTGAGCAGGCCCATGTTGGCACCCTGGTACAGCCCGACCTGGTGCTCCCAGATGTTGACAATGAGGACCTCGCTCGTGGCAAGCGCAAAAAGGGCACTCTTGCGCTCAAAGTCCTGGTCCTCTCCTCGCTCTCTGCCATCGGTACCCTCGACATCCATGACCAGGATGTTTTCGGCCATGTTGGAGCCACCCTCGGCGCGCTTGTTCTTGCTCATCCATATGCCCTTTGTGGTCTGGCGACGCTCCTGCTCGGACATGACGCCGAACTGGGTGCCGAAGAGGTAGTTGAGGAGCGTGGATTTTCCGGTAGACTGCGAGCCAAAGACGGATATGAGGTGGTAGTTGAAGCCCGAGGGGATGACCTTCTCAATGCCGAGATATGTGGATAGGTTTGTGCTGCACGGCGAGTACCCATTAGCCCTCTCCTCTGCTACCCAAGCTGTGTGCACCAGCAGAAGACATACTTGAACATCTTGTCCTCGTCAATGACCTGGATGCCATGTTCGTAGGCGCCTTTGTCGGCATTCTCGCCAACGCCGGCAAAGTGGGCGTTCATCATGAGAGACGGCGACGTATGGTGTTTGACGTTGCTCGGGCGGCTCTGGCCGTTGACCTGGAGGGATTCGTCGGCCATGGTTTCTGCGTGTACAGTGCAGCCGAGAGCTGCACGTGGTGCGGGAAGAATATGGCGTTGTCTAGGGGTGAAAGCTGGCCGTTGATGTCACAGGCGGCCGACCGCTTCGAGGGCGCCTCGCCGCCATTCGTCGCTGCACCCCGGCCCGCATCCTCGCTTAGGCCCAGGTGGTGGTTACTGCCGTACAGATGACGGTCTGGCTGCATCATTCACCGTGTTGGCATACCGGCTTCTGAGACATTCCTGCTCAACTCCTCGCGTGCTGTTGCCCCGTGGACGTCCATCGGAGCCCTGGTTGTGTGCGGTAGCGGGCATGCAGCGTTGCCATCCAAGGGCAGGACCAAAATCACATCCCCTCTTGGCACTGATTTCGCCGGTACCATCACTGGATCGCTTGACACGAGGTTCCTGAAAAATAAACGTGTCCTCGGACGCCTACCGACAAGCTACCGAAATCTGGGAGATCGCCGTATCGATCGCTCTAGACGCCTTTGCTCATCGCAAAGCTCCAGCAACAGGAGAAAATTACATCTACCCCACTATACACACTACACCATGTTACCATACCACCAAACTATCCAACATACTACCAAACTATCCAACATACTACCAAACTATCCACCATTTTCAAAACTTCCTATGTCCCTTTCCACCGCTCACCATATCTCCGCTGATCTTGCTAATCTCCTCGCTGTTCTTGACCCACGCCTTTGTCGCATCGTCAAACACCCCTTCTCCAAACTTGTTCTTGCACCACTCTAGCAGCTTCTCCGCCTCTCCTCTTATCCTGTTCTCGATGCCCTCCTCATCATTCGCCCTCTCGGTTCTCTTCTTCCTCCGAAACTCTTCGACGGCGTCAATCAGACCCTTGGGCTCCTCGTCGCCGTAGACGAACTCGATGAGTGAAGCAGAGATGGCAGAGTTGCTGCCAATTTGTTCCGCGACTTCAGCATCCAGCTTCTGACCGTCTTGTTTGTGCTTGGGTTGATAACCTTCACATGCGTCTGCCACGTCGCCTACCCATGCTCTTGCGTTGTCAAAGTCGCCTTCCGCGCGGTGCAAGATACCATGGAGCAGCATTCCTTCCACAGCTGGCGGGGCCTGCATGTGCCGGACTAGGAAGTGTGCAGAGGGCAAATCGTGATTCAAGATATGCAACAGTGCCTCGATAGTAGGGTGGACGTGTAGGTCTGCAATCGTCGCTGTAAGCTGTGCATCTTGGGGCTTCTTGGGTGGATGAACAAGAGTAGTGTTCGGTATGAGCGTCTGCGATATTGACTCCAGCATTCGTGGTACATCCGATGAACTCATATTTGTGTTACTCGGTTCGGGTAGATCCGACTCCTTGGTTCTGGCCAGGGTACAAGGGTGAGCCTGAAGGTGAAGGTGGTTTAATAGTCGTAATCCCAGCAAGAGATAGCTGTTCATATGAACATATGGAATAAACGAGTCCTGCAACATGTACGCACAAGTTAGTTTATCATGAAAGCATGTGACGTGCTTGATGCACCAACCCAGGAACACAGACGTCATCATGGACCCTGAGAATTCATCGTGTGCAGGTTGTAGGGCTGAACAGATCGAATTCGACAACACTCGAAAGTTACACGGGAATTGTGCAAACGTGCCAGTCAGGCACAGTAACATGGCAAAAAAAAGTGGTTTCCATAGTTGCGCTAAAGTGCGCTCATATTTACAAACAAAACAGACGCCGCTTTGCAATCCAGCCACCAGAACACGACCTAATCATACAGACGTAACAGGTATAGGGACAGGGCCGTAGATCGAGTTTCATCCAAACGCCAATAATGATGATGGGACTCTTGGAAAGACACGAGAGAGACCGGATCAGGCGCTGATCGGAAGAGCGGAGGTATTCGAGATCGTAGTGAGTTGGTGTGGGAGATGAGGTCAGCCCATGCTTAAGCCCTGCCCTTCTTCTTCTGTTCTTCTTCCTTCTCGGCCTTCTCCTCCTTCTTGTCAGCAGCGTGCTGGTGCTGCTTCGCCTGGTGCTCTTTGCCTGCAGCAGCAGCCTTGCGCTCCTTCTCGCGTTGCTCTTCGGCCTCTACCATCTCTGTATTGTTGAGTTAGCTCGCTGTTCCCTATGTACAATGCAACGGCCATTTCACATACCTCTCCACTGGTCCTCGCCAGCATATCTCTCGTGATGGATCTTCTTCTCGATAACATGCTTGTGTTCGGGGTCATTCGGGTCAATGACCCGGATCGTCTCCCACCTTCCCTTGCCCTTTGCTGCATCTGCCCCCTCAATCGCAAAGCTGCCTAGTAGCGCCGCCAGTGTGCCTCCCTGTGCGTACATACGAGCCTGCACCAACTTTTGTGATCCGCTCAGGTATGGGTTACGGTTGACCATGTGCCATGAGCCAGCCATGGAGGCGATCCAGAATCCAAAGAGGAGCGGGTATCGGTTTTCGGTCGCCCAGTCTTTTGCACGCTCGAAAGCGGTTCTGTTCTGTTCGTAGAGGGCTTCGCGCTCCTTTTCGCGCTCGACTTGGCGCTTCTTCTCGGGTGTGTGCTCGATGTCGTATGCTGCGGAGGCTCGGTCGGCGGCAATGACAGCTGTGGGGTAGCATTGTTAGCATACGAGTTCTGGAGTCTTACAGTGTGGCGTGCGGAAAACTCACCAACAAACGTTCCTGTTGAAGCGACCAGGAAAGCTCGGAACGGGACAGTGAGCGCTCTGAAGGAGTGGTACCTCCTACTCGCAGCTATGACACCTGCAGCGCCTATCGCCGTACCAATGACACCACCAATTGTTCCGCCCTTGACTGTGGCACTTCGACTTGTCAGTACAAATTCCACAAATGTCGCCGTGCATGCGTGGATCTCACTTGTAATGCGCCGCCTCTTCTTCCTTGGTAAGAACCTTCATTTTCTCTTGGGTGGCAGTTGCTTTGATTCGGAATGCAGGTGTGTTGGTTTGAGGTGATAATCCAGCGGGTATTCTAAGGTTCACGTTAGGCTACACCGGGTGTTGGATGAGCAAATGTATGCAGTCTGAGTCGATATACAAAATATGACGGCGCACGCGGCGACTTATTAAAAGATAACGCAACGCCCAAAACTACACCATGGTGACGTCGCCGAACTTCCGGCGCCGCTAGACCCACGTTGACATGTGCGGGTTGTGATGAGGTAAGTGCCTGTCGGCAGACCCTGCCTGGCCCTACACATCCTTCACACTGGGCCGATTCTCGTGCGCGCTGAGATCAGGTCACCGACGCATGATGGATTGAGCAAACCTTCTTTAGCAATTTCTTTTGCTGTTGGTTCATTGCTCGCGTGTTGGCACTGGATGGAGAGTATTAGCTCTGTTACGGGATGCATTCCCAGCGCCATGCGGCCAATCGTCACATACTTCCAAGATGTTCTTCATCTTAGCATCTCCGTAAAATTCATCATCACACGCATGCGGTACTTACCCTTGATTACAGTATGCAAGTAGCCGCTCAGTAAGATTCTACATGCTTGTAAGCAATGCATCCCCGGTTTGTTCCTTGCCGACAGCATGTCGCACGTCGCAAGCTATTCGGATTTTGCGCCGAAGCGGCATCTCCTCAGTTGCCGCTCGCCGCTCCCACTGCTCATCACTTTGCAGAGATGCGGCCAACCTTCCTTCTCCTCAACACATGGCCGCCCGACCTTTCTAGAACATCAAACTTGATGCAAGGGCCCATAGCTCTTTGCAAAGCTCGAAATATCTTCTACAAACATGTGCAACACACTTTTCCGACCGTGTCCGAGTTGCCACCGAAACCCGCATGAACTCCACGATTCACCGAGCGGCTCCGCACACTGACCCTGACAACAAAACGAGTGGCGACTCCCGTTTTTGATGTCCATGGATCACTTTCCGACAGCACGGTAATGCTAGCAACCTTTCCTGAGGCATCACGATCAACAATAAGGGTGACGTTCACGACGCTTTTGTTCCATCGAAGGATGCATACATCACATGACAGGATTGCTGTAACTATACTACCATCTGATCGGTCTGCTTCGGAAAGATGGATAAGTATTAGGTACAATCCAGTTCATTGTTCACCATATCGTCTTCTCCAGCTCGTTCCGCCCTAATGCTACCAAGTATTGCAGGCCCGATGAAAATGCTAGGATAAACAAGAAAGGATCTGTCGTACTAACGTGTGTGTGCAAGAATCGATGCTTTCCCAACCAACTGTAGGAAATGCGTATTTTCGTCTTAAGCCAATGGTTTTCGAACAATCTTTTGGACATTGATCTTAGCTTTTGGGCATATCCACGATACCTTTTACGAGATCGAGCGAGTGGTGCACTGGCTGGTAATACCCAACGATACGCATGTGGACGAAGACATGTAGACTGGCAAACATACGCCCTCAACGGAAAGCGCCAAAACTGGGGCGCGGTGCGGGGTTGCCATAGCGGGGAAGCATACCTGCCGGAGGTCCTGGGCGCGTCGCAAGAGCAGGGTTGCAGCAGAGCATGGCTACGCGAGATCCGTACTTGGAGCCGCGGAGAGAGACCATGTGCTTACGAATGTGGCCGCCAACGAGCTCGCGATGCTGCGTGCCACTGTTTGTCAAGACATACTGAATGAGATAGTTGCCGAACTGATCACCAGCGACTTTGAAAAGTTAGCAACCATTCACACAGAGAGAGCGACCTAAAACTTACTGTCGATAAGTGGCATACGCGGACGATCAGGGCGGGCTTCGCATATGCGGTCCAGATATCGATCCAGGAACTCATTACCACCAATCTTGAGGCACTTCTCAATGACCTTGGAAGCGTACTGATCCATGCTGTACTCTGTGCTGAAACGGAGGATGTGATCGATGGCGCGACTACGGTCAGCGGGCGCGCCATGTTCGCAAATGTGCTGGATGCACCAGTTGCCAAATTGACCGTGAGCGATGACATCGATGCTTGCGAGCACCTCGTTGATGCAGGGACGCTATCCTGATTAGCACAAATGGGAATAGATGTTTGATGGTATGTCGGCGTACCTTGTCTTCCTCAAGACAGTTCTCGAAGATATTCTGTACGACCAGACTGCCTGTCTCACCCAATGCGACTTCATGCCACATGCCGCGCAGAGCCTCGTTTACATAGCGCATAATCTGGGGTGGAGAGTCGCTCCAACGGAGTTCAAAGAGCTTCTGCCAGACATGGCATGCGTATCGGTGAATAACAGTCTCAGGAATGCGGCGAAGTAGCTCATGGACCATGGTTGCCTTGTACTCTTCCGGAACACAGTCGAAGGCCTTCTGGATGACGTGGCAGCCGAACGCGTCCATGCTCAAGGCAAGAGTATTGCCGCGGATGGCTTGGGCGATAGCAATAACTTGTTCGTGCGTACCATGCTCAAAGCAGCGCTGTACTAGGAAGTTGCCGAAACGGTTGACCATTAGAGCGTAGGCTTGAGAGATGATGGCCTCCACGATCTCATACTTTTGCTCTGGCGTGCCTACCTTGAGCTTCTGTTGAAGGAAGATGGATGCTTGCTGGTCGTTATTGCAGATGATCTTATCCACGATATATTTCCAGTTGCAACTCATGTTGCGATCCAATAGGCGGCGATAATTCATGGGCTCAACTGAGGGAACGTACTGTGAAGTAACTGCCTCATTCTGAGTCTATGTCATGTCAGTAGATACCAAGATTTTGTATGTTGTCGTGACGACTGACCTGAGAATTCCATGGAGACGGTCCCATGCTGTTCTGCACGCTGAACTCGTTTGCGTCAGGCGACAATCTGCTGGCCATGGTGCCAATCGGAGCTGGATGGCCTATGGGATACATGGGTGGCATAGCGTACTGGTTGTAGCTTGGGTCGAATGCTGAGCCGGGGCGGCTGGGGGGATTACTCAGTCCGTTACCTATGCCCATACCCATGCCGTTGTTGAAGCTGTGTCCGACAGGATTGGGCATGCCGTTACCCATGCCAGCGTTGAAGCTGTTGGACATACCACTGCTGCGAAAACTCTGGTCGAGAGGGAAGTGTGTGGGCTCATTCAAGAAACCATTGCGGCGGTAGCCTGACTGTGTGGGTTGTGGTCGGGACTGGACCTGAGGTTGCGTCTGGGCCTGGTACGGGGGTCCGAAGCTGTTACTGCTGGTGTAGGTCGGACGAGCAGGTTCATTGCCCCAGCCATAGCTGTTTCTAGTGGAGGCGTTGAACTTGTTCTGCAAACTTGTAAGGGTCTGCTCGGTGACATCACCCGGGTAGCTGTAATCAGCCTCGGACGATTGGCTCAAGTGCTCCATGGTCGACCGGGCTACATGGTGACTGTGCATCTCTTGGTTGACTCGGTTGACTTCGTTGCGAGCCTCCTGTAGTTCCAGCTTCAGCTTCTGCAACTCGCAGGCCTCGACGAGGACAATGGAGCTGTCCATCTCGGTAGATGGAGTAGGTGTGAACTCGTCTGTGGCCGGCGTGATGGGGATGGATCCACTGGACGAGCTGTACGGGTCTTGCGGAGGGGAGCGTCCGTTCAAGCGCTGTAAGAGCGAGTCCATGACGGCCGACTCTTCGTGAGCTTCCATCTTGGGCTTCTGGGTAGGTCAGCTTGGACGGTATGAAACATGGCGACGGTGGGCCTCTAGTAGAACCCAGCTTGACTGACCTTATAGCCATCGAATGAGCTGTGCTGTTGCAGCGGAGGCTGGTTGCCCAGGGTAGAAGGACCGAGTGGTCGCTTCATGCCCTGTGTGTTGCATGTCAACGGTGAGCCAAAGGCACGTTGGAAGGCAAATGGGTATTGGTTCATGCTCATGCTGCCTACCGCCTGGCCCAGTACCTCTGGCGAGGTGTCAATCCTAAGGTCTCCGGTCATGGTGAATCGATTGGGGCCCTTGCGGGGTGTAGGAGAGCCGTCGGAAGTTATGTTGAAGCTCATGGTAGCAGAGCCTGGAAGTGTGGGTAGATGGTTGAGATCTGAGAGGCAGCAGACGTCTCCAAGCTATATGGTGAAGACTGCGTTTGCGAAGGCGGCTTGAAACAAATCTGAGGTTATTGGGCAAATGTGCAGATAATATGCGGGATGAAGGCTCAGCGCAGCTCGTTTGGCGACGTATATAGCCAAAGTAGATGCAGAAGCGGCGAGAGGACAGCTCAAATGCACATAAATTAGTAGGTCGCAGAGGGTGTCGCCGTGAGGAAAGGACGACAGCAGAGAGTAGAAAGAAGAGATTGACACAAAGTTAAGAGCAGTTGGAGAAGTGGAGTGACGATGGAAGCTTCTCAAAAGACGAGGTGAGCGCGACTAGAGGAAAGCGCGTCGCGTCGGGACGTTCCGCATTCGTCTTCACCAGCAAACAGAAAGAGCATTGTGCCTGAAAAGACTGACTCAGCATAGGAATCGGAAAAAGTCGACTCTTGAGACAGAATCAGTCCAACTCACTTCTCAAGCCATCGCCCATCTTGATCCATCCCATGGTTGCCGTCTGATTCATCCACTTCATCCCATGGTACTGCGACGACGCATCAGCTTGAGCCAGTCACAACTTCCACAACTCTCAACGATCTGAACGAACAGGTTCTCTCAAAATGAGAGAATTCGCAAGTAAAAGAATGCTCAAGCCATCGCGCTCACTGTAGCCCTAAAGCACAGAATATGCAGACGATACGTCTGACGTGAAATGTTGAGCCTTTGCTACCTATGACCAGATGCCGCGTCTTTAGGCTTGAAATCCTGTACCGCTCATTCACTCTCTATGATACTACTTGGAGTGATCTCCCAGTCAGAGTCAAAGAAGCCCATGGCTAACACGCCCTCGATCCCTTTCCACTTGGCACTTTCACCAAAGACAACAAAATCAGGCTGTCCGACTCCGGTCAGCATAGGGATCATCCGAGACGCTTGTCGCAACCCCTCATCATCCGCACCCCATATGATGAGCTCGAGACGCTCGCCTTCAAGTGGTCGCAAGAATGCAGCGGCTCTAGCTTCCTGGCCATATCGATGCTCCTGTCCCCGGTGATTCCGGATGGTGATGGTCCCGGACTTGTCGACGTTGATCGGGAAATCGGTTTGACTAACCTCGAGACTGGGGCCGGTGGCTAGGGTAATGACGTTGCCAGTAAAGTTGGGAGAAGGAGGATATGACGCGGACGGGACAATGATAGTATCTGCTTGGAAATACTGGTGTAAGTTGCGTGAAGCCTGCAAAGCAAGGCGAGATGAGTTGGCAGAGCCTAGGTGCTGGATGACAAACGGCCCATGGGTACGAAGGATAGCGGTCATGGAGCCCAGCTGTCGGCCGATCCTCTCAGGTCGCGGTGGTCGCGCGGAGTCTGCAGTACGTGTACCGATGCGCCAACCATCATCTGACTTGTAAACGCTAATGGGGGAGATAGTCACCACTGTTGTCTCAGCTAGACTCAAGACTTGCCCATCGATCGTGAACGACTCTTTCCAGATGGTGGGATTAAACGCAAGACTTCGGACATTAGAGGTCTTGATAATGTGCCCTCGAACACCAACTTTTCCATAGCGTCCTGGGTCCTCTAGCTGTTTTACCTGGATCCCGTTCTTGCTACCCATATCGCCAGGATCGCCGACCAAGATGAGGAAGTGCTCCATCTTTCGCGGCAGAATATCGTCGTTCTTCGCTTGAGTATAGTAGAAGTCTACCAACTCCGGTGTTGTCATGACGCCATCCCACCAGTGACTCTGCCCCGCCACTTCGTTGTATGATGCTTTGGCTCCAATGACTCCAGGGCTGACTCCCGTGCGGTATAGCTGTTCTGCAAGTAGGCGAGAGTTGTATGCTGGAACATTGTCGTCGATTTCGCCATGCTGTTGTTGAACGGGTATGCCATGCGCATTGGGCATGAGCATCTCATGACGATAACTATTGATGGATGCACTGATGACCGCTGTGCGCCCGGGATCTGCAGCTTGCCATAAGTGATATGGCACGTACATCTGGATACTGGCATAACCGGACACTGGTGCTGCAGCAAGAACTTTGTCAGGCCTATGCGTAAGGGCAAACCACGTGCCCTGCCCGCCATTGGAATGCCCTGTGACTATCCAGCGGTTCGTGTCAACATCGTAGCCTGTCCAACGATTGTTCTCGATCCAGTCTGGAATAGCTGCAATTGCCGCTTCAACGTCGGCGAAACCCCAGTTGTGCCAGTCGTCACCGGACCATGGTGTGACACCAGTAGGAAACAGTACCCAGGCACAGAGGTCAGAAACAGGATCTAGAGCGCCAGTAACCATGGGATTGTCGGCCTCAAGGCCCGCTCCGTGAAGTTGCAGCAGCACGGGTAGTTTCACTCGCCCCGATGGGCATGTTGCATTATGTGCTGGGGGTCGAAGCATGGCGTACGAAGCCATACCACCAGGATGGAGAAACGTAACCTTGTGGGGCTTGTAGATACCGACATGGTTTAGAGGCTGGGACGCACGTATGGTGTTTTTGCGCGTACCACCCACTGTCTTATATGTGATGTCGTAGTCCACAGATGAAGCGTTGCTACCATGGAGAGCGACGGTGAAGGTGACGGGCTTTGTTTGACCAGGAACAATAGTGATGGACATGTGCGAGTCACTCGACGTGTTAGAGTTATCCTGGTCAGCAATATCAGTATCTTCGCGTAACAATGACTGAGCGCATATTGCCAACCCCGCGAAAGAGACATAAGGGCTCACACTTGAGTGCTGAATGCTCAGGATTTCAACATCCTCCTCCCCGGTATTTCTCAAGTACACTGACCCAATCGACGAGGCAAGCTTTCCGTCGATGACGTCGGACACAAGAATACCAGGTTTTGCCAGCTCCAAGGACCCTGTGGCCTTTTGCATGTCAACAACAACATCGATGCTAGGCGCCAGGATACCGCCAAAAGCCCTCACGTCGCGAGCTAGACGAAGGTCGATTCTGTGTGAGCCAGGCTTGAGATGCAGAACAAGAGGCGCCTTGCGATAAGTATAGAAGTCTCCTCCAAAGTAGTGCTGGTCATCTACCCAGAATTCTAGGATAGTGTCTGTGTGTAAGACAAGGTGTTGAGTTTCGTTGCCGCCGATGTTGAGTTCGCCACGAGCCCATGCCTGGTATTGAACGGCAGCCCATCCGTATACGACTTTCAGGAAGTCCCAGTCAACGTTTGCGTAGGCCACGCTCAAGGAGGCATTGGCCGAAGTAGCATCGCTCATGGTCCGCACAGCTTGGGTGACATTCCACGATGCGGTTCCGTTAGTAGGCAACGAGCTTCGGAACGTTGCTTTGGGGTCGTATCGGAGGCTTCTGAAGCCACCATAGTACTCGAGTGGATCTGCGCCCCATGTCGCCTCTACAAGATGTTGGTTTGTCGTCTCCAGGTACCGTGAGCGATAACGTACCTCGAGTTCCTATCTGGAATGGCCCTAGCACGTACCAGTTGTCGCTGAAGGAGAACAAGGAGGCATTCTCCTGTCGACTTGCTAGTGGGGCCACGAGCGGCCCATGTTCCCTAGCACGACCCAACTGCGGCAGGAACAGGAAGGCGCAGACTAAGTGCGGCAGCGACGGCCGGCTCATCGAAACGAGCATGTTGTGGTGTGTGTGGCGCCTCGACACATGACGAGAGAGCAGAGACGGCGATTCTGAAAAGCAACGCTATCGCGACAGATGATCTCTACCGGACACAGCAGGTGGTGAAGGGTCCATGGACAGAGCTTGGCTGACGCCCGCCGGTGGTTTGGAATCCCTGTCGCCTCCTGCCCTGGCTATCAGATCCGAATCGCCTCCGGAACGCGTATGTCACTAACCAGACAATTCTCCGCTAATTACGGATCCATTGCGACGCCTGACTTGAACACCACGCTTCTTGGACTAATCCTTCGCGACGACCCACGGTACCCCTCCATCGCTACCGCTGCTTGTGCCACCCTCGTGCTCTTACGTGTAGCAGCGAGTGCGCCACGGTTCCGCGCATATAGTACAGGTCGCCTGCAGCACTGGTTCCCTCCCCATGGCGTAGCGAATACATCTACGACACCCCGACCACCTTGCATCCCGCAGTCGCCATGACGCCTCCGTTGGCGCGGGACCCGAGTCCCAACGCTACCTTCAAGTTTCCCGCTTTCCAGCCCGATCTACTGCCTACGCCCGAGGAAGACCACATCTACGGCCACACTTCGTCGCGCTCTGCCAGCCCCAGCCATGCAGCGCAGACGAACGGCAGCACGGTGCCAGGCGACAGGTGGCAACCGCGCAAAGAGGCCAGGTTTGGGGGAATCAACGGCTCAGCATCGGCCTCTTCCAACAGACATGGGCGGCAGAAGAGCCTGTCCGAGGCCGTCAGGACGATACGGACGCGAAAGGGCAGCGTGAGCCAGAACGCGCATGAACTTGCAGACGCGCTCAAGGCACCACTATCGCCCAAGCTCATTGTAGGTCGCGATACACATGGTTTGCTACGACGACCTGTCGGCTAACAGGCGCAGGTGCTCTGTGGTGTGTGGTACATGACCTCCATCTTCACCAACATGTCGTCCAAGGCCATCCTGACCGCCCTGCCGAAGCCCATCACCCTCACGACCGTACAATTCGCTTTCGTATCGGGCTGGTGCTTGATACTCGCCACGTTGGCTAGGAAATACCCACGGCTCAAACAGACCATGCCCTTCCTGAAGTACGGTATCCGCACCCCATCCAAGGAGCTCATCATGGCGACGCTGCCCTTGACATGCTTCCAGATTGGAGGACACATTCTGAGCGCCGATGCCACGTCCAGGATACCTGTTTCTTTGGTACACACAATCAAGGGACTTTCGCCGCTGCTGACGGTCATGGCATACAGTATCTTCTTCAAGATCCAGTACTCGTTACCCACGTACCTGTCTCTCATCCCACTGACCCTGGGGGTCATACTGGCATGCTCGGCTGATTTCAATGCCAATCTGATCGGCCTCATGTCTGCGTTCGCCAGCGCCATCCTCTTTGTCGTGCAGAACATTGTCTCCAAGCAAATCTTCAACGACGCCGCAGCCGCTGAGAAAGACGGCCTCCCACCGAACAAATTCACCAAACCGGATAAACTGAACCTCCTCTGTTATTCCTCTGGCCTGGCCTTTCTCTTCACCCTTCCACTTTGGCTTTGGACCGAAGGATTTACTCTCATCTTCGACTTTCTGCATGACGCTTCTATCGAGCTATCAGACCACCCCGAGGCTTTGGATCACGGGCGCTTGCTACTTGAGTTTCTGTTCAACGGCACTTTCCACTTTGGACAGAATATCGTAGCATTTGTCCTGCTCTCCATGGTATCTCCAGTTACCTACTCAGTCGCCAGCTTGATCAAGCGCGTCTTTGTCATCGTATTCGCCGTTGTCTGGTTCGGCAAGCCCATGACAAAAGTCCAAGCCTTTGGTTTCGTGCTCACATTCGTGGGTCTATATCTCTACGACCGCACGCACGACGCTGCCAAAGCAGACAAACGCGCAAAAGCTCTGCAGTCCAAGAACAGCGGCTCTCTACTTCCGTTGGCCACAGACATCAAGTCACGACCCGTTTTCACTGCCAGTCCATCATCCATACCGGACACAGGAGCGTATCCGATGCCAGGCATTCACGAATCACGAGAAGAAAAGAGACATGATGCTTCTGGCAATTCGGGCTATCGCAGGACGTCTGAGCAGAGCTCGCATTACCTGCCCCCAGGGACCAAAGCAGAGGATACTTGGCGGCCTAGCGACATGAATGGTAGAAGGGGTATAGGCGTTTCATGAGCATTTACGAATCTATTTGTTGCATTCTGATGAATCTCTCTTTCAACATTAAAGTGCTACAAGCAACGATTCTGACAAACGATGCGGAAGGGATATTGAGTATATTGGTGAAGATGCACAAAGGACCGAACTACACGCCGAACATCAAGAATCTTCGATTCGCCGAGATGACCGACTAAAACTAGGAGCCGTCGATCTACTTCGTCACATGTGATACATTCGCCGCTCCAGGACTTTGCTGACGCGTCAGCCATTCGCAACATCCAAAGCCAGAAAAGAAAGAAAAAACGATGAACACAGCGAGTACCAGCAGGCAACTTGAGCATGAGCTGACATTGCAATCACGCCATACATACAGGCGCTATTCGCATTACCGCCTCCAGTCCCGAACCGAACAAAGGAGATACTCCTCGCAGCATGCAAAACCAAGCAGAGACCCCGACACCATTAGAGACAAAGCAGACGTAAAGTGAGCGACTTCCTGGACGCCAAGTTTGGGCATTTGCATCATCTCGTCTTGTATCCCACGCGTTAACCGTGAAGCATATTGTATCGTAGTCCTGCTCGCAATATCCGAGCCTTATCCCCTCGCTGCTTCGCCAAAACATGCATTGCAACCCGGCGCAAACAGATTGTAGATGAAGGGTATTTATGGGTTTTCGTTATCGTCTAGCAGCATCCCTTCTTCTGCTCCGCGTCGGCCGACTTGCTGATCTCGAGCACCTTGCGGTCGTTGCCGAGAACGGGGCCGCTACCTTCGCCCTGGTCGAGGGCTTTGCTTGAGACGATGCGGTAAATTTCTGGAGCCGTGTTAGCAGCGACTCAAGCTAACAATGTCTGCGGCTGAAGTGACAACAAAAGTGGCGGTGTAAACACATGTCCACTTGGACCGACAAATGCTACTCCAGGCTTTGCGCCAATCACCATTGTCGCTGCTACTCGTCATGTATAGCAGAGTGACGTACCTGTGAGAATGTTCTGGAAGGCAAGCTCGACGTTGCTGGCGTCCAAGGCAGACGTCTCGATGAAGGAAAGGTTGTTCTCGCCTGCAGAGAGTGTCAGCATACATATCACAAGCTCTCTCTATACAGATGGCGCCGTCGCCGAATGGTCCACGTACTTGCAAACTGCTTGGCCTCCTCTGTTGGCACTGCCCGCAGATGCCTCAAATCGCTCTTGTTACCCACGAGCATGATGACAATGTTGGAGTCAGCATGGTCGCGCAGCTCCTTCAGCCACCTCGTCACGTTCTCATATGTCTGGTGCTTGCTGATGTCGTAGACGAGCAGAGCGCCGACTGCGCCACGGTAGTATGCGGAGGTGATGGCACGGTATCGCTCCTGGCCTGCAGTATCCCAGATCTGGGCCTTGATGGTCTTGGCGTCAACCTGGATGGATCGGGTAGCAAATTCGACGCCGATGGTCGACTTGGAGTCGAGGTTGAACTCGTTGCGCGTGAACCGGCTCAACAGGTTGGATTTACCGACACCAGAGTCTCCGATGAGCACCACTGCGGGGGTTAGCGGGCGACGAGACGAGGCAAACCGAGGCGGCGGGGGAGAAGCAGGTACCCTTGAAAAGAAACTATGTGCACCATGGTCAGTATGCAAGAGCACATAGGGCCGCTGTCGTACGGAGACTCACGTCATATTCGTCGTTCGCCATTGTTGCGGTAGGTGGGGAAGTGGCAGGTGGGCAGGTGGAAGTGTCAGTCGATGTGTCGGCGAGACTGGTGAAATCAGAGCCTGGGAAGCTTTGGGGTATCAAGGCAAGCAGAAAAGCTCAGGGTCAGGTCGTCGTGGTAGTGGCCAAGTGCGCTATCTCGCTGCCTCGAGGAGTTGCTGCTCCACCGTCAAAGCACCAGCCAGCACCCCCAGGAGCAAACAGGCCTATGCCTTCTTAGGTAAGCGAGGCGCTAGTCTCCGCGCCCTCACTCAGTCCATCACCTCCATGTCTGTTTGCGTCGCCGCAAAACATGTCGCCTTCCGACGAGTGCCTAGGTAGACATGATCGCTAAATAGACACAATCGTCCTCTGCTCTCTCACTGCATTCTGAATGACAGCAGCGACCCGGCGCATAGTCGGAAAAAGACCCCACGCGCTGTCTGCGACTGCCCCCAACCAATCAGAACCTCGCATGGCCACGCACCTCCATCGCTCTTGACAAAATGTCGTTGCGCCCTGATGAAGACAGCCTGGAGGAAGAATACGATGTAGAATGCATCTTGGCAGAGAAGTGGCAAGACGCCTGGGATGTGCATCCGTTCGGCGCGGCTACAAAGTACCTGACCAAGTGGGAAGGATATCCACTTGAGGAGTAAGTCTGTCTTGTGGTATTGTCGAACCAAGCTAACCAGCTTTGAAGCTGTAAGTATTCCACCATTGCCTTCCAAAACTCCGTAGTTCTTCTGGAAAACAGGACCCATCCGTGCACTGTTCCTCTTCCAGACGAACATCCATCACGTCTCTCTGACACTACTTAGGCACTTGGGAACCAGCAGTCAACTTCGAGAAGATCGCGCCACTGCCAGACGAACCCCCAAGCACCACCGCGCTGGAACTATGGAACGAAAAGAAAGCGAGTATGAGCAAAGTCGATTTCCGAAAGCTGTGCGAAAGAAACATTGCAAAATATGAGGCAGCACTCAACGGCCAACAAGAGGCATCGCCTGTGGAAGCTCCACTCGCAGACAGAGTAGCCGCAGACTCAAGTCTACTCAATCATCTATTTGAGGACAGTCCTACCACGGACAATGCGGGGCTGTTCGTTAAACAGCCTCCCACAGCACGTGCGCCTCCTATCGTGCAGTCAGAATCCTCTTCTTCTGAAGAAGGAGAGTTGACGGATGACTCACTGATGGAAGAAATGGCTACAACATCGGGCAACATAAAGCACACGTCCGCCGGCGCAGAGGATCCTAACATAGAGCGCCGGTCAATTCAAAATTCGGCTCAGTCACCCCGTACCCCATTGAAACGTGCCACGACTACTCCAAACCTGAATTCAGTCACGAAATCAAGCCTCGCAAGACCGGCACAGAGCAAAGAGCCGCGGAGACCGCCGTTACCACAAGCAAACCCAGGTTTTCGAGATGAGCAAACGACGATAGAGTCTACACAACGAAGGGCAAGTAGCAGCGGTAAACCTACAGGTGCTGCAACCGGCAGTACAAGCTCAGGTACCACAAAGCGATCACTCTCTCTTGCCACACAGCCGAGTGCTCATAAGATTGCACCCGCCCCAGCAAAAAGTAGTGGCATCAGAATCGTAAATGAGCCTAAACCTCAACCTCGTCAACCCACTACCTTGCCAAAGAAATCGCATTTCCAGACACTACGTCGACAGGGAGAGGCAGATAAGAGGTCCCGTAGGGAGGGTACGCCTGATGTCGCTGCTCTTAACTTTGTTAATGCTCCCCCTGATCTTGTCACTTCAAACCTGCCGGCACCACACCATGATCCATACGCTCGTCGTGACCCTAGCTTTAGGCGTATCGTTGCAGAAGAGACCCAAGAAGAAGAGCCTCCAAGGCAAGAGTCTCCTGACGGGAACGTACCCTTGGCACCCTGGGAGATTGACAAAGTTCCCCAAGTGTGTTATCAATGGAGACTTAGCAACAATTGCACAAAGACTGCGAAGGAATGCCGCTTCATGCATAGGCATAAAGATGAAAACGGTCGCGAATATTCTGTAGCTGATATGCAAGGCTGGATACCTGGCAAATACCGCAGACCACCACTCACCTGTCAGTTTTGGCTCAATGGGCCCAAAGGTTGCTGGAAATCCGCCGAAGATTGTCATTTTGCTCACCAAAACACTGGGTGGATAAAGCATACTGACCCCTCAATGGGCGAGGTACGGATCGATCCTAACCAGCGACCAAAGTACGATAGTACAGAAGGTCAGCACGGAGAGAAGCGATCTTTGAAGCCGGATCAGCTTACTTGCTGGTTCTGGAGCAAAGGCAAGTGTCGATATTCGGAACAGGAATGTGCTTATCAGCACAGGGAGACTGGCATTCTTGCAGCCGGACCACATGAAGACCAACGGGAGTCTGTTGCTATACCAGATGTGTATGACGACACAGACATTGATGATGCAGTTCAACCACACACAACCAATGAAGCTACGCATACTCCTTCCCCTATGCTCTCGGAACAACCACAATACTTCCCGCTTCATCCACCGCCTCCACCACCGCCACTGCCTCCGCCTCCGCCTCCGCCTCCACCCATCACACATGAAGTCAAGATCAAATGCGAGCAATTGCGGGCGGCCGGAGGATCAGTGTGTACACTGGATTTTGAGGACATGTTTGCGAGCAACGACGGCGAGGAAGCCGTCAATCTGCTGGAGAGTAGGGCTTTTCTAATGCACCATCCCGAGGACCAATCTGAAGAGTTGGAAATTATTACGCGATGGTTATTATTGCATCATGTTCAGGTTGCTAGTGCGAGCTATCAAGGCGCATGGACTGTTTTCCGGCAGCAAATCTTGCAAGGAGGTTCAGGCATTATTATCGTGCGTAATCACCGTTTGCACGACAAGTCGAGTGCTAACTATGTTAGGCGCATCCGGATTTTGAATACTTCACAGCGGTTCCCGGTTTCGGCGAAGTCCTTCGTAAGAACGTGCGTGTCTGGTCAGTTGGGCTTCAACCGGGCCTCGAATACGACCCTGCTTTGACGGATAGCCTTCCCGTGCTTCAATATAAGCGCATTGAAATTTTTCCACTTGGCGGATTCATTTACATTACCGAGGAAGTCTTTGAGACGAAGCCACAACTTGCTCTGGAAATCGTCAAGCTCTTTTTCGCAAAGATAGCGAATCTCAGAGGGCGTGGAGGCCCGTTGGCTCCGTGGCAAGAAGTCGACGACGCCGGCCTATTGTGGCGGCTGTGCGTTCGACCAGAATTGATGGAGTATCTATGGCAGAAGTGCGAAAACCACGCGATAGATTTGAACGCTGGAAATGCTGACATGCAGAGGTTCGTTCGCTCACTCGGCTCAACACATTCTGATCGGTTGCTAAATTTTGATTGCAGTTTCGCCAAGCTCTACTCGCTCCTCGCCGAAACAAACTACATCGATCAAGACGATCCAGTTGTCCCACTGAGCCCTGTACCCGACAAATACCCTATACTTTCCGAGCGCCGGATCATTGCCGAGTGCGAGCCGGTAGACTACTTCAACACAGTTGCACGAAGCAAAGAAGCCGCCAATCTAAACATGATCCGCTACTATGCTGGACTGCAAGTCGACATGCGTCGCGACTATCGCCATTTCTTCGTCGTCCACACCCAGCCAAAGGCAAAGTATGTCCAAGGGTGGAAGCAAGAGATCCAGACCATTGCCGACGTCATCACACCCGAGCAGTGCATCCAGGAGTTTCTCAAAGATAGTCAGGACAGCATGTTTGACTTTTACGAGCGCTTCATGACAGACAAGGAGAGCTCCAAGGGAATGGTGAAAGGCGGTGGCGCAACGACGCGTACAGGCTGAGAGCCTAATTGTAGTAGCAGAGGTCTCCTGGGCACTGGCGTCGAGTAATGGAATGAACAATGTTGGTGGGTATGTTCTGTGATGCTTCGTGGTAGATGGAACAAGAGAGTGACGAACAATGCAAATGTTGGGTGTCATTTACTCATTTCTGATGCCTGGCGGACATTACTTCTTTTTACCCTTTGTTTTGTCGACAACATCCACCCAATTTCTATGCACACCTCGTTTCTCCAAAGCCTTCATGATGGCGTCTCTCTGGGGACCCTGGACCATGACTTCCATGACAGGGGCTTTGGGACTTGATCCTTGCAGTTTGTCGACACTCGTACTACCCGCACACGTCTTTCTGAGCTCATCGGCAAGCGGCTGTGGTGAAATGTAGTATGGTTCCAGACCATGCACCTTGGTCACCGTCTTGTTGCCGCTGCGTGTTTCAAGCGTGATTTGAATCTTGGGGGGTGCACCGGCTTTGGGCTTTGCATCAGCAATGTCGGCGTCGTTGCGGATGATGGCGTGGAAAGGCGATGCCGCAGCGACCATGCGTTCGGCCAGGGAGTCTCTGGGCATGACCCCTGACGAAAGCGCGGCATTGTCGGCCGCTGATGAAGTGAGTAGAGCGTCTGCGAGCTGGGGGTTGATGCGAATAAGACGCTTGTTCTTGGGATCGATCAAGTTCTCCGCCTCTACGTATGCAATAAGCAGCTGCTTAAGCTCTGCTGGTGTGTAGAGACCGCGCGGATCTGCTTTGGAGGCACTCAGTATAGGCGCCAGTTTCTCCTTGGGCCGCAGTACCGAGACAAGCTTTAGCTTTTGGCCAACAGAAGACTCGTCGGACAGGGGTGCCGCTGGCTTGCCGTTTGCGCTCGCTGCGGCTGGGGTGTCCTTCTTTGGCAACCTGTAGGGAACAAACGACTCGACTTGGCGATCCTTGAAATCGATATCAAGCACAACAACCTCGTTGCCGTCGCGGTCTTTGCTCTTGACGATTTTTTGCTTGTCCAGATACTTGATAAACTTCCTAAGGTTCTTCCAACTTGTCTTCTTGATCTGGAGCGAGGCGGCTCGCGCGGGGGTGTAGGTGGGGAGGAATGGTTGGACGAGCATGTCCTTGACGTTTGATTGCGAGAGGGGGAAATCGAGGCCGTAGGAGGGGTGGCCCTTGTTGTGATCCATGTGGTATCGGACGCCGTACAGGAATGCGTTCTTGAAGGCTTCGTCGATTTCTGAGGCTTGTCAGCAGATGGTTGATCTGTTAGACGTGGGGGGAAGGGCATACCCTTGGTCGTCAGCTCTTTATCTTCAAGAACATCGATAAAGTCATTGTTGGGCGGCGCATCTTCGCCTGGTACGTCTTGTGATTTCTCTGCCTGTGGTGGTTCGGTGGGGTTGGCATCGAGAGTGACGCCGCCTTCCTCGTCGTCCAAGTCTACGGCTGCGGTGCGCTGAGCAAGACTCGCCTCGTCGCCATTGTCGTCGTCCCAGCCCTCGAGGATAGCAGGAGGGTCACTGCCCGGCTTGCCTGTTGAGCTCCAAGACCACAGTTCGTCGCCTGCCCAATGGAAGGTGGAGACGGCAATGCCCTTTGTGCCCTGGGTGTTGCCCAGCGCGCTCACGTCGATGGCGCATTCGCCCACGGCCATGGGGACGGTGGGAGCCTCGAGACTTGCGATGGCGACGATGGCGCCCTTTGTGGCTCTCTTGGGAAAAGGCGGGCCGCGTTGTAGGCCAGGCGTCATCAAGTCGGCGCCCCCCTGCATCTTCTCGACGACGACGAGTGGCGTGTATAGCAGGGGGACTATGCGTGGATTGTGCCAGAGCGTGTAGACGGTCGGGTACATGTTGTCGCCAACCTTGACCCACAAGACTCTCTGGTGGCCGCCTGTGCCCTCATGGCTGCCGACGTATATTGTCCCCGACACCTGTCTGAGGTCGGGCCCTGCGGTGGTGGTGAAGCGCGCGGACAGGGCATTCTCTGGGAGGATTGCCTTGCGCAGGGCGGTCAGGGCGGCGGTGGAAGCAGGCGTGTCTTGGGGATTCGCGTCGGCTTCAGCGGGGATCTCTATGCCAAAGGCGGAGATGATGTGGTCGGCAGTCCTGCGGCGGTCGCTGGACTTGAGCGGCGAGAGGGGCTTGATCTGGCGAGGTGTTAGTCTGGGCGCGAGCACGTGCGGGATTGCTGCTCGTACCGTTGGTTTCTTCTTGAACATGTTGAATAATGAGGGCGATGGTGGTGATGACGCGTTGGCCGCAAACAATGTTGGACGCGGCCATTGTGCTCCATGACTTCAGCGGGGCAGCCAGGTACCGGTAGCGCGTTTCCCCCCGCCCCCCATGGCGTTTGTTTGCCATGTGCCTCAGGCCCTCACACTCACAATGAGTGAAGGACGCATGCCGACTACTCATTCACTGCGCTACTCGTCATTTGCCTAGCCTTTGCTCATGGCAGGCGTCCATGCACACAAGCTTTGCGCTGGGCCATTATGCAGTACGAGGTCCACGGATGACCCAGAGACCCGGTCGTCGCATTAGACTTTTGTCGCCAGCCAAACTATCAGCGCCGCGAGTATCGCATTTGGGTGCTGAGGCTCCTTTTCCCTTGGTCGGGCACCTGTTGACGTCGGGAGATTAACCACACCTGGGGGCGCGTGCTGGCTTCACCTGTCGATCCTGAAATCATAACGCTCCTTAGTCGCTTCGTGGCCCAAGACAGGACGTCCCTCGCCGGCAGCAATAACCACCACCACAACAACAAGCCAAGATGCCTCGACAATGGCAGACCATTGTCCTATTGATGCTTGGCACATCCTCCGGATAAAGCCATCTCACCTCATGCACTCCGTAGCCATCCGTCGCAAGCTCAGCACCAGGGCGTGCCTGTTGCAGCTGTTTTGCGCAGTCACGCTGCAGAGACGCCCTTCGTTGCTCATTGCATTGGAGACATGTTCTTGGACGTACTATCATCATCATTGCCCTTGTTCAACAATAACGAAGCTTGGGCATGGCCCTCATCCACCAAAGGAAACCAGCCTCGCACACGAAACAACTAGATGCAGGGAGATGAACAGTGAATGTAGATAGACTTCGTCCCCAGATTCCAGGACACTGGCCTAGGCTGCAGCGCCGGTTGGGCCCTGTGTCGCTCACCCGCCGCGACATCCATGCACCTCGCTGCACTCGGCGTCGAGGTAAGCCGGTTCCGGCCAAGGTGTGCTGAGCTTCAATCTTTAGCCAGCCAGGCACCATGATGCCTGTGTTGGTTGCACGGTACGCGACTCTGTGCTGCCAGTCATCGCATCAGCAACAGCGGGAAGGGGGGTATTTTATTTTCGCACGAGCTTGCGCATCCAGTCCCCATTCCATTGCCTAAGGCCGGCTGCAAACACTGCACTGGTTCGTGGTGGCGGGGCGTCAGTGAAAGAACTGCCGCGCCGGCCAATGGCTCCAGGGCCTCGATGCCATGTCGACAACGGCTGGCGTATTTACGGCGTCGACATAACGCTTCTTGGTCGCGTGGTGCCAGTGGCCGACTGAGCGCCACGGCCATGATTCAGTCGCACTACGCCTCCCTTGGGCAAAGCACCAACATGCACACACTCGGGCCCCCAGGGCCTCCAGGATGACCGTCGTCCGCAAAGGTCATGGCGAGATGCGGAGAACTGGCGCGCCACGAGAAACGCCCAGCTTGCGCCCGTTTGTTCTTGTGCTCATCCCCATCTCTCCTCATAAACCCGCCCTTGTCGCTCACACCCACCACGCCTGCCATGGTAAAAGTGCAGAGATCGACCTCGAACCTCTTCGCGTTGTGACATCACCGCACGCTTCCTCGGCATCTGCCCCGGCTTCCGGAACCGACCCTCGAAAACTCTGCGAACATCATGAGTCCCATACCGGATATGCAATGGCACGAACATCAAGTCGTGCCCAAGTCCACTGACCCAGATGAACTCATCCTCGAGGCATGGGCGCAGGGCTACCTGGTTGGCTCCCTCATCATCATGGCCTTCATCACCCTGGCCAACATGAGGCGAGGCGTGCTGTTGCACAAGGTCAGTACCAAATCCTCCGTGAGCAATGACCACCACTGACAACCATCTAGTTGATTCTACTTGAAGTGAGTCTACACTGACGCGTGTGCCTGCATCCGTACTGATCGATTCTAGCTCATCCTTGGCATATGGCAAGGATTTTGGTTGTTCTTCCCTAGTCCAGTCCACGCGTGGTGGCTCTCCGTCGCCGCCATCTTTCTCAACGCTTCATGGTCTCTGCATAATGTCATTGCCTGGATGAAGATTAAACCATTCCTCTCCAAGCCCGTCAGCTACATCTTCATTGGCACCGTCATTCTCGCTCAACCATACTGGATCCTGGAGATATACGCCAACTTCGCCTACTTTCATGGTGTCAACCAATTATTCATGTCTACACGACCGTACGAGGCGCTGTGCCGCGATCCTTGGTGGATCTTCACCACCATCTATCTCTTCTGGATCATCAAGACTCAGTACGAACTGAGCCTCAAAGAAATCATACGCATCTCGCCACGCTTCGGTATCATGTTGCTGTCCATGTTGCTCAGCATAATCTTCATCGTCCTGGACATTCTTACCGTTACCGAAGCTATTGGACTTCCAGGTGCCACAGGCATCAATCCCTTCTGGAAATTTGCCTTTGTCTTCAAGTGCCTGACCGACTCTGTTGTCCTCGATGATTTCAAGGTGGCACTCGATCGCCTGCGAGCCTTCAGGATCAGTCGATTGGGCAGCTTCTCGGGTGACATGAGCGATAGTCGGAGTCGCCCTGACAACAACCTCGTCGCCACGTGGGAAGAGATGGAGAGGGAAGCGAATGCGCTTGAGAATGTGCGCAGCCCAGACGGCGACTACATACATTCCAGCAACTTCCCATGCAAGCCAAAGCGGGCGCGCAGACCTCACAAAGACTCTGTCATGTTTTCCAATCAGCCGGATTACCGCGACTCCAACGCTGGATTAGACCCGGAAGATATCGTGCCCAGCGCATTAGGTGACGGTCCGATGAGGGCGGATGCACAACCCGTGCAGAAGAAACAGCATCAGTTTATCAACGACATGGTCAATCACAACAAAAGAGATTTGGTTGCTGAGAACGACTATGCTGAGGCCATGAGGGATATGCAGCGAGACAGCGTATCAGCATCTCTTCGAACGACCGAATCACCCCGTCGAGCCACGCCACCGGGCTGAACAATCAAGGGGCCTCGAACACTCCACAAGTGTCGAAGGACTCACTACCAACCGGGGATAGAACGGCGCCGAGCAGGTCGGCTATAGATATGCCTACTCATGTGATACAAGAGCACACCAGGCGCAACCTTGATCCTTGCGCACACCACACTCGGCGCAATGGACAGACATAGCTCCGTGAAGGCCACGTATGGATTGAACGGCGGTGTAAGGATAGAAGCAGTCAGCGACACACTATTGTGAGTTGAGTTGATGACAAGGGGCATGTCGATATGACGGCGTTATGTACATGCTTGCAGGCATTGGTCAAACTGGCCACATTTATATACCCATTTGCTGTTAGCGATAAGCCATATGCATTGTTGCATATGAAGTAGGAATCATACACATAGACACATACAAGTAATTACTTTTCTTGCCATCTCGAAGAATACGTGATCTAACGGTTCACCAGTCCCATCTGCAGGCGATGCATGATGTTTCTTCCGAGTACCTAGGGCCCTCTCTTCCATATCAACTTACATCCTTGAGGCTCCTTATTTCCACCCAACTCATATGTTGCGCACACACGAGTAATCTCATATGTTATTTTGTTACTCGCAACCAAGCAGGAGCACCAGTGCATGTATTGGATTTACAGTCCCAGAAGCGGATTCTCCATGCACATGCGTCTAGCGCGGAACATTCCGAGCCTCGGCTCGCGATTAGGCAATGCATCTGATCCTTCGCAAAGGGATGAGGCGTCAGATGCTGACGATTGGTGTACAAGAACGTGTCCTCTCCTCCCCGCCGCTCTTTATATCAAAAGCTGCATTTTGGCATGGTCACGATGGCGCAAGCGGCCAGCATCGTCGTTGCGGGCGCGTCGATAACAGCACTCGTGTCGCAACCCGCGCTGAGAGGCAACCTGATGGCTATGCTCGCCAAATGGACAGGATACAACGCGCCCGGGGGCATCTGGAGGATAGCCGCGATTCTCCTCGCGTTAGCAAACCTCAAGAATCTGCCGTTCGTATGGCATGTACGTACTGGACCAAGTACTGGAAACCACGACTTCAAGCTGACCGGCATAGCTACGCTTCATCCGCGCCTTCTTCTACCACCTCTACCTCCAGCCGACACCGATCCCTCCGCATGCGCTCTTCCAGCCGATCATAACTTCGACCCGGACCACGCTCCTCGAAACAGACTACAACATGCACAAGTCCAACAGCACATACTTTAGCGATATGGACATATCGCGTACACATCTCTTCACTGCGCTTATTCGCAACGGTATCAGGAAGAACAGTCGTCTCTATGGTGCCCACAAGAACGCAGTAGCAGGAGCAGTAGGCGCGACTGAAGGCACGCGGGGCAAGCACATGATCGCACTGGGTGGCATAAGCTGTCTGTTCAAGAAGGAGATACTGCCGTACAAGAAGTACGAGATGTGGACAAGACTTCTCTGCTGGGACAGGAAGTGGTTCTACCTAGTCACACATCTGGTTAAGCCCGGTGTAGGACAACCGGAGAGCTGGACACTGCAACCCTGGAAGAAGTCGAAGAGCACCAAGGACGTGGATCCTGAAAAGCTAAAGGGCGCTGTGTATGCAACTGCAATTGCCAAGTATGTTATCAAGAGGGGCAGGATCACAGTCCCTCCTGAGCAGGCGCTGATTGACGCCGATATGATCCCAACGAAGCCAGAAGGCTGGGTCTATCAGGGGGAAGTACCTGGAGAGCATGACGCGAATGGCCATGTTCTGCCCAAGGCTGTCGAGGCGAAGGATTGGAACTGGGATGTTATCGAGGCAGAGCGACTAAGGGGTTTGAAGGTGGCTGAGAACTTTGCGGCAATGGACGGCATGCACGACTTCTTTGACGGCGGAAAGGAAGGTGTCTTGGGGGAATATGCAGATTTATTGTTCTGATTGGGGTTGATTCATTGTTAGAGAAAGCTTGATACCCTAGATCTAGAGGCAGGCTTACAATATAGAACGGCGAGGCTGACATGAAGACGTATCTTGGAAAGCCTCTACATGTTTTGGTATTTTCACGGGTAGGCTTCTCACACGCATTCATATGCTTTACAACCATTGGCAGAGACAGTTGTCTCCATGGATGGCTTAGGGAACACTAGCGTTGCGCTAAGCCACCGGTGGTACCCTGGGCCTCCGCCGCCTTTCCCAGTCAAACCTCGAGTGCTGCGGTCGATAACCACCGGTCACCACATGTAGCGAGCCAGCTACAGGGGGCCGTAATCCGCTGATTCAGCCTTATGGCTCCCAGACTTTGATACCTCTATGCGACTAACATAATCCACTGACCAACAGGGCGCAAGTTTTCCAATGGCACTCACACCGGGCTCATCGTCTTTCTTCTGGCACTACAATACATTCGCATAACGGACGCTTCAGCAGCCATGGCCGCAGCAACAGGAATTTCTGGAATCGGAGGTCCCGACATGGCTTATGTCGGAGAGCTTTACGAGAATATATCCCGATACCCACCAGGCATAGGTGCTAGGAAGCTGCTAATCGAACATTACATGTCGGTCGGCAACGAATGGTTAGAAGGTGCATTGGACGAGGCAAAGAAGCTTCAGAGTATAGATCCAACAGACCCAGATGTTGCCGAGTTCCTGGAGGTTCTCGAGAAGAAGCCAGAGCCTCCAGCGCCTGAGAAGAAGGCAGCCGAAGCCAGGCCCACGTCTTTGGCGCACTCACGTGGCGAGGTTACCAACGATGTTCGACACAAAACTAAACCGATACGGAAACGTGAATCGAACCACCCAGACTTGACCTTGGGACAGCCTGTTGGCGATTTGAATGATTCGCAGCGAGACCTGGTCACCGGATACCGAAACATACGTGCAAAAGCAACACACGTATTCGCTAACCTACTACGTCTACAGGCCCTCCAGAACAAAGCCGGCTTGCCCCAATCCAAAAACCTCGCCAAAGTTCGTGCTATGACTGATGGAGACGATAATGCCACCTACATTGAGATGCGGTCGCCTAAAAGTGCTCGCTCTGTAGCGCGAAATGTTCGGGACAACTCCAAAGAGGCCACCAATCTTGTCATAACAGATCTGGAGGACATGCTCAAGTGGGTTCGTGCGCCACATGGTACGCATTCAGATGCAAGTATCGATTCCATCCGTGATGCTCTTGTTACCCGTCGGAGAGCAATCGAATCGGCACTTCCTGACGAGCTGAAGATCCATTGTGAGCTTGGCTTCATGCACGTCGAGCATGAGCATCTCGAAAGAAATTACGTCAATGACGAGACTATGCTCGGAGACGAGGTCAAAGACATTGCACGGGAGGATTTCTATGTAACTGAGGACAACTACGCGTGGTCAATGGACGGTATGTGATCCCCCACATACGAACTACACATGCTACGTTTACTGACTTTGTAAACCGTACTTCAGAACTCGTCCAGGCTATACGGGCAAACAGTGGCATACTTCGGAACCCTCTCAGTAAAGAGATGTTCACACCAAAAGACGTCAAGGGGATTCTCCTGCATCCAAAAGGGCGCTCCTTGGCGGCTCTACGTATTGAGCAGCACGAAATGTCCAAGGGCGTGCGTACTGAAACGATCGTTCGGATGGAGAAGCTATCAGCAATTTTGCTAGCAGATCAAAGTAGCGATAACCTCCCTAGTCGAAAAGCAGTAGACGAGTTTCTTCTCTACATCGCAACTCGTAAGCCATTGCTAAATATCATGTCGCTCGACTAGCTAACCTCGTAGCAGTACCAGACTTTGAGCAGAAAGCGATAGATAGCCTCAAATGCCCTGCCAAAGACTCTCACACTGGACAACATTATGACTTCACAATCGGTGAGGCTGTACAGGACGCAAAGGGTAATCTCGTATGTTTTCACAAGACGGGCGACTTCATCAAGCAAGCCGCTGCACACTTGCGGGAGAACTGCGGCGTCGCCCCGGACACAGAGCGGGGTAACTGTTCAACCATGTGACAACTTTTGTCAGCATCGTTGGCTTAGGTACCGACTCTGTGTGTATTTCGCGATGGCGATTTAGTGCCTTCTGGGTTGATGCGTTATGTCTAACGGCTGCAAGCAGTTGCAAAGACATGAGCTATGCTCAAGCACATTACGTAGGGAAAGCCTTTCGCTGTTTTTCCAGATCATGGCTTTGAGTATGGAGATATTTTGAGATTGGGTGATGCCGGTTTCCGGCGCGGCACTGAAGGACCTTTAGATTATACAGCCCACAAGGCATCCCCACACCCCACTTGCTACGTCCAGTTTCCCAATGCATTTTGCCAGCGATTCTCTACATTGGATTCCAATGTTCGTTTATTCGCTAACCGTTGTCTAGTACCGTGGTCGGCCTAACCAATCGCCATGGCCCTAGCTGCTTCAGGACCCGGTGAACTCACTTTCGGTACAAGCCATCCTAGTCAGCCTTGTGCGCAGCCACGGAGTCTCAGTCTCCTGCAGTAACAGCCCACCCAAGGCATGGATAGCATACTTGGTTGGACTTTCGCTTGGGTGGTCAGGCCCAAGAATGGGTCTCCGATATCTGATGTTCATACTGGCTCGTCAGACATACCTCAGCCGGTTGGCGGTACCTCCTCGACCACCAAACTTTTTGTCACTCCAGACCTCGCTGGTCTCGCAATCACCCCAAAAACGGTACGGTGGATCATACATTCCGGGTGCGTTGCCTTGGTTAGTTACTATTGTGCTCGAATGTTCTCATGTCTTTTTCCCGGATACAAGACCCATAGATACTTCGGTACAACCCGTTCGGGACGATACTACAAGCGACTCTACCATCCAATCTCACCTCTCTATATGTCTTTTGGCTACAACTAGTTATTTCGAGAACACATGACAAGCATGGACGCCGCTATCATCATTCCTCCCATAGCCGGACGAACCACCGACAAACGCTCACGTATGTCCTGGGCCAAGAGAACAATCCCCTTGAAACATTCTACGTTCTTCAAGAAGGTCAAAGACAGCGAAGCATGGCATGAAGAGGTGGAGGCCACTGCTGGGCAACTACACCCCTCAGATCCTCAGTTTCCATGGGGTTTCATACGTAACCACACCGATACCTATCTCAAGAAGAAAGGCAAAATCAGTCAGGAAGAAACAGATGCAAGACTGTCAAAACTGGTTCAAACGCATCGGACAAGAGATGTTGCTATAGCTTCCGTAGCGCATGCTATGACGAAGCAAAGTCTCAGTCTGTTGCTACTACCTGAAACGAATATCATGTATGGAAGTTATTGGGGTCTTGACACATGGCTGCAGAGTTTGATAGCCGCGAATGAAGGCAATCCTGCCTCAACAACACGTTTGGAGGCACAATGGGCACGTATGCTCCTGCCTTATTCCACTCCCGGCGCCAGCGCAGCCGGCTGCTACCTGAAGGGTGTAACGCGCGCCCTGAAGGAGTTCGAAATCCGGAACATGCAAGGTGTCCTTGGTAACTTTGCGGAAATTTTGCGCAGAGCTATAACGGATTATGCAGCTCAACTAGAAGGCCTCCGGTTGACATGCGACTGGGTCGCAGCCAAGCAAGCAGTGGACTGGATGAAAGACTTGGACGCATCGTTACCTTCACAATCTTCAGGCACGCTCCGCATAGAAACAATCATGGACGAGCAATTCCCGGCCTGGAGGATGTGGGCTTTGTGGACACCGGATGTTGATCGTCTTACACGTTTTTCCAAGTTGAACAGCACATGGGCGTCGACTATCCTCGATCTATTAGCCTTGGAAGGGCCTGATCTGGTTACTGGCACAGAAGGGACCCTACTACGAGGGTTAGTAGCTGACTACAATGAGCAACACCGATGGATACACTACCGTGGTCTGGTAATTGAAGTTCCTGAGCTTACAAGGGTATGCTTGGCCGCCGTGTTGGGGCGGCTTGTGCGAGGCTTGGATGCAGTTTCCACCTCGATATCCTCTGGTGACAGCCTTTTCAACCATTTTCGATCTTTGACGATAGGACGAACGATCACCAAGAGCGAGTTGGATCTTTTGAGTGCCTCCCTGGAGATCGGTCATACACCCAAAGACGATTACTTTACCGCCATTCGTGAAGTATGGTCTGAGAAAGAGCACATTTGTGGAGTGCATGTCACAGTCCTTCAACAGCTTCTTGTTACTCTCGAAGACCCTAAAGCGACAACTCTTCGTGGACTTTTTCTCCACGACTGGTTCTTCCACGGCTTTGAGGAATGCTTCCGCGAATGTCAACTTATTATACGGGAGCAGATCGACAACCCTGCTTGGCTGCGTCTGCTATTGGAACTACATACATTTTGTGCTGCCGTTAAAGCATCCACACTTGTATTTCCGCAGCTCAGGCCTGAGTTCCAGGCCAAGATACGGGATTGGCCAAGTGAGGAACGGATGACGTCCATCAAGGAGATTTATATCGCAGCTCAGAATGCGTGTCTAGATGAAGCGCGAACAAGGAATGCATTCGTTTGGGTTGACCCTGATATCCCAACCGAGTCCATCTTGTCAAGATCCAACGCAGAAGACGAGATGGCGCGACACTCGATGAAACCAATCATAGAAAGACACTGTCTCGACCACCTACTGAATATGGATGCGACTTGCAATACTGTTGACCGAGCGTTGCGCGACATGTGGGACGTCTGGGAAAACTCTGTAGAAGGAGTGGATGACAGTGACCGGCGCATGCTCGCGATCCTTGTGTCGAAAGACATTGGTCACTCCGGTGTGCAGCACTGCGAGTGTATTTTCGAGCTTGCCGTAGATCTTGGTCTGGGTCAACAATCTACCTTTATTGGAGACATGTTGCGTATCGTTAAGGTGGCAGAGGACGATTCGCGGCAAGCCATCATTGCCTTGACGAACATTCTTGCTACCCGAAAAGGTTGCACGAAGTGTTGGAGAGGTCTCCTGTACAGATGGTTGGATCAAGACGACAAGTCTGAAGTAAGAAGCGGTACTGCCCTCGTCGATTACCTGGTCCAAACGATGGACACTAGAACTTGGCTCTCATTCATGCAATCGCTCGAGACGCTGTTCAAGGATCTAGTCTTCTATGATACTGAGGAGCATAGGTTGCCATCTCTATTGGAGCCTCAGCTTGTCTCCTGGGTATCGAGGCTGGACAAGTTCAGTCGGACGATGATAATGCTTGAAGATTTGGGTAGTAATTCAGCCGCAATACGCTCAATCCTTTCTTCAAGCAAAGAGTCACAGAGGATAGAAGACCTTGCTATACTCTCATATCTTCAAAGAGCTGAAGGTAGTCCATCCGAGGCGATTATGCAGAGAATTGTCATATGGGTATCTGGCAAGAGATCGGACGTGCGCGAAGTCAAAGAATGTTTGCACAAACTACTTGGTGCGACTGACGACATCATATTGGCTTGTCAAGAGATTTTCGATGCGAAATTTGGCTTCTTGGATATACCCGGCCTTCCTGCTCACGAGCAAGCTGGTCTCCATAGAATTGTTGGGAGAGACCATGTCTTCTACGAGGGTACATCCCAACGATACAAAACCACTCTACTGTGCAACTCGTCGACCCTTGACGCCAGCGAATCATATTCTCAGCATATTCTTGCCAGAAGAAGATACGACATTCCGTTGGCAGTGACTGAGGTCATGGTTGCTGGCTGGATCCAAGACGACAACGTGAAACCGGAGATGAAGACTGTCATTGACAGCTTCGCACGGTTGCTCAACTTGCACGTCTACAATAATACGATACCTGAAGCGAAGCTTCTTAAAGCAACATCATTCTGGGCTGGCATCGAAGCAGAGATTATGCGAGAAACCGATCGCCTCGAGGGTCTGAAGCGAGCACTCAAAACGAAAGACTCTATAGGTACCGCCCTGGTACTTGAAGAGTACGACGTACCTGACACGAGCCTACTCGAAGAGGAGATACTGGAACTGCCTGCTGGTGTCATCGATCTAGTTGAGCTAATAGGCGACGACGAGGTCGAGATGAGCTTCTCGCTCGCCTCGTACACTGAGCTTCAACGGAGCGCCATGGGCGTACCAAGCGCAGCAAATAACTTGCTCGTACGATTGTATCTCGATCGCTATGGAAACAGGCCACCAAGTTTCTGTACACACTACGACAGCGACACTGATCTTGAAACTATGCAGCACATCCCCTGGATTTGCCACAAGGTGGCTACCGTGCCACACGAACATGTATGCTTTTCGCCGCAAAGCGCTTTCATATGGCAACTGAACAGAATCATTTACACGTACACTGTCGGCTGCGATGTAATGATAGCAGGGTTTTATTCCACCGTTCAGTATACCATCAGAGAAATGGGCCACATGTGTGTCTGCTGCGGAGCAGATCAAAGGGCGAAGAAGGCGCAATTACGAAGATCTACGCCATGTAGCCTTGTCGCATGTGCACAGCTATGGTACGACGATATTGCACCCGAAGCCGCAAATAGTACGTTTGCTAATCACCAGCATCGCAGGTATTCCCTCCCGTTGGAAGTCCGCATACCCGAAATTCGAACAGACATGTTCGCTGTCGACATGCTCTTATCTTCTGTGTACAATGCAGCCTGCACCGGCTCTCTACAACTCCTGCCAGGTTGCCCCGTACACATGGCCAGCTCCATCAAAGCAATCCTCAACTCCCTCCCCAAGCTCTCTGTGATCCGTGACGCCGTCCACGTCTCCAGAGTCCTGGGAACGTACCACCCCGACGCTGAGAAGCTCATTTCATGGGCCTGTACGCAATTTCGAGGCTACATAGCTACAGCGAGTGGGATGTGTAAGATTAAAAACTTACCGATAGGTACCCATCAATTTGTGCTTGCGAACGCGAGTCCAAAGCTGGAAACAGCATACCTGTCCCGCCTACCCAGGACCTCTTCGGAAACTACAGTACTCTTCCATGGCACATCACTCGACCGCCTCCCGGCGATCCTGGCCCAAGGTCTAATCGTCTGCTCTGGCACATCCTTGGAACGCACCGGCGCCGTGTACGGAGATGGTATCTACTTGGCTGAAGACCCCGCAACTTCGTTTAGTTACTCCGCTATCAACTCGAGCTGGCGCAACAGTGCGCTTCCCAATATGCGACTCATGCTTGGGTGCGAGGTCGTTGGCAAGGGGAGGAGTGTTACTCGTGGAATTCATGCTGTCAAAAATGGAAGTGATGTGATGGTGAGGTATATCTTTCTGTTTCCGCATAATGCTGTAGCGCCTGTGGCGAATCATGTTGTTACAGCTATGGGGAGTGCAATGGCAGCTTTGAGGTCGGGCGTTGTGTAGGTTGGTAGATGAGAAAGCGCTATTGACCATGTTAAGACCTTTCACTTCGACCTGTCTAGTGATACAATGGGAGTTCGAAAAAAAAAAGGGCGAATTAACCTTCTTACTTTACTCATGCACCCGCGTCAATTTCATAGCATTCTAGGCCAAGATGGTGCTGCGCCGAATTTTCGTTCTAGTTGCTGTTGCGTCTTAGAACGTGAAATTAGCGAAGTGGACGAACGTTACTACGTTGACACTAACAACAGCTCTCCACATTGACCGGCAGACACGAGGAACTACTTTCTGAGCGGTTCATTCCACAAAAACTAGTATTCGAGTTCAGAGTTAGTGCATTCGCCTTTTTTACTGGAGCTTCCCGGGTCCATACTAAAGAGAGGCGAATGTGGAGCGGTCACGCGATGCAAGGCATCGCATAGCGCCGAGTCACGAGTCGCCAAAGGCTGACACGATAGAGATGTTACATGAGTTTACTGTATAGTATGAAACTTAATTCCAGTCATGTTCTGCGAAATGATATGGATTGGATTTTACACTTGGTAGGCACCGGGGGAAAAGGGTGCATAGTACTTGCTGATCAGTTATATATGAGCATTTTCGGATCTAGTAATAGATAGAGACACATGAATACGTCGTCGTGTTGGCCAACGTACTCCTTTCTTTGCTTGGCATAGGTGCCAATGTCTTGCGTATCTAATCATTTCTTTTCAGCGTAGATGACGGTGAGCAAGTCTCGACCAATTAACGGTGAAAGTTGCCGCCAACAAATATGCAAGAGCGAACAAGTACCACAAAGTACCACACGGTGCAGTGCACTTAAGAAAAGTAACAAGGCGAGGTGGCCAAGATGATGCACAGACAGGAGAACATATGTGGTGTGGTACAAGGTCCTCCGCCGAGGCACACAGAGACACTTGGCAGCGGAGGACAACTACACGTAATCTGCTGACATGCTGTCCGGCGAGGAGAAGCAACACGTGTGCTACCCGGATGCTTGGCTTGGCATCCCCACGGAGGTGGACGGTCTGATTTCTGGGGTAACTAACTGCATTGCTGACGACCATCATTTAGTTGTAATCCATGTTCGTAATACGACGACGATGAGGTGGCCTCGAAGCGATGTCACCCAATAGAAACATCCAAACTGAACCGTCATACGAGATATGTCATGACACACAGCCAGTGTTGTCTCAGGTATGTTGTATGGTCTCATGAAAGTCGAGGTTGAAAGTCCACGGCTCGGATAGTCCCGCGAGGGCAGCCAAGGACATGTCACAAATCCCGCACTTCAGTGCAACGTTTGGAGAGGCTGGGCATAGTTTGCCCAAAGTAAAATGCGGCTGGTGAACGATAATGACCCGGACACAGACTGCAGAATTAAGTTGCCCAGGCGGACCAGGAGTAGTCGCGCACAGCGAACAGATTTGATCGCCAGATGGAGTTGGGTGTGCTCAACGCCAAGGAGGATCTACACAGATCCGTCTGACGCAAAATTGATCTGCTGCTTGGCAGGTCATCAAAAACCATTTTGAGGTGCAACGATTTACTAGATTGCTCGTGTGCCTGCCCAGGCGGCAGAATGTGTTGTTGTTTCGCGGCAATGGTACGTAGGCTTTTGATGTGGGACACGAGAGCCGGTCAAGGAAACTCTCTCCACCAAGCGACCGATGCGCTGGAGGCAAATCGACACTTGAATTCGTCGCGCATAAAGGTATGGCAGAGCTGACGCCAATCTAGAGATAGTTCCTGGGCAGCAACATGGACAGCAGCCGACGGAAGGCGTATGCTCTTTAATTGGTCATTGAAAAGCACAAAGTGCGCTTGGTTGAGCAAACGGGTGCGTTCGGAGGTTGCAACAGCGCCCGGCTGGAAGAAGACTTGAGTGAGGCGGCTCGTCAAGTCGGCTGTCCCTGCATGTGTGCGGTGCAAGGATGGCGTGTCGCGAGCACTTGCCGGTGAAGATAGTTTCAGAACTAGCCGGGCCTTTGTATGCGCGGGAGCAAAAGACGAGGGCTGGAAGCGAAACGATGGCAGCTGCACATTCGCGGCCTGATATTGGGGGGTTGGAGGTTGAGTGTCACCACGGAGATCAGGAGGGCTGGCATCGTGAGTGAAAGTTTCCCGAGCAGTGGCAGGTGAAACGCGGCTTACAGCAAGCTCCTTAGTGTCTGTCCCGCAAAGCGCAGGCTGCAGGTACGCGAAATGTATCGTGCAAAGACATCCTCCGTCACATAGGCCAGAAAGGGACACGTCTGGCGCAGCACAAACCAGGCGAAACAGTGATCGTCTAAATACATGATGATAATATGCCATATCTCGACAGGCAAGGCGTCGGGCGACATGGAAACAGCATGGCGCCGCAGTGCGCGTGACGGTGGCGGACCGACAGCGGTGGGGGTTTGCGACTCAGGGCTGCTCGGGGCAGACATGGAGAGGTTGGTGTCGGCAGCGACGGTGTGTGTGATATTTTGTGGATGCGACGATTATTCCCGCACTCGTTCTGGAGGCAAATGCGGTGAGGCTCACTGGTGTACCGGCGAAGCATCGGCAGTCGCGCGCACAGCCAAGGATGGCGAGAGCGAGCGAGGGAGCCACACACACCGGGGATGAGGTCACGTGGCAGGTCCGTCGCGGCTTCCTCGTTGGGAAGGCCTTCCACGGTCTGGCTATGGGGCATAATGGCGCATGCGCCTCACGAAATGGCCAAGTCATCCATGGACCGAAGGCTGGCCAGCCCAGGTTGCAGCCAGCCAGACCCTGCGCAACCGCCAACCTTGTGGCGGCATCGCAACGGCGCGGTTTTGGACAGGTGGACTCGCAGTTTGTATTACCACAACATGGGCGGTAATGGCGAGGCGTTGGCCTGACGACGCCGGGCGAGCAAGGCGTGTGATTCGGCCGATATGGAACAGGTAATGAATTGCTCAGGCTGGTTTGGGGCAGGCGCCGAGGCGCCCCTTAGCCGCATGGCCCGTGCTCAATCATGGAGTGCGGTGCTTTGTGCAGAAGCGTCGGCGGCCGATACGCGGGGGGGCAGCAGACAATTGCTTCATCTGGGCATGCTGGTCGCGCGCACTGCATGGGGGGAAGTCGGATGGCATGGCGCGACGGCTGCAGTTGAGGCTGATGGGACAAGTGCCATGTCTTGGGTCGTGGGTCTGGAAGGCCGCTAGAAGAAAATTGTGCAGAGGCAAAAGTCGCGCAGGCGTGGGGAGCAGCAGCAGCAGCAGCAGCGCTGGATACGCGGCTCTCTCGTACGGGGCGAAAAAAATGCCTCGCATGCGGACTGGGTGGCTGGCAGTGGCGCCAAGCATTCAAGCTTTCCTATGTGCGAGGGCAGAAGCTTGGTGCCGCCAGAGTAAGCAAGGTGCGTGGAGGAGCTGTTTGCCGGCCACTGTTGCCAAAACGTCATGGGAGCTGATCCCTGCAGCGCTGCACGCCTGTCGCGGACTGTCGCGCTATCTCCAGCTTAATCTCTGCTGCCGCTGTTGGGTGGAGTAGAGCAAGAGTCGCGAACATGCGCCGAGGGAAAGGCAATCACAGAGAGCCCCGGCACGGATCCTGCTGCCAGTGCAGTTGCAATTGCGCGCTGCCGGCCCTCCCAACCAAACTGCACGGCAAACCGTCGTCGCCAACAGTCAGCCCTCCGTCATCAGCGCATCACCCTCGGCCGGTGAATGCGACGGCCAATCTCTGCTCGCAGTCGTGCGCCGATGATGTAGCGTCTGCCGCACGGGCCGCCTCACAGCAAATTCATCCCTGGGCTGCTCGGCTCGCGCTAGGCTGCTTCCATGGTTAGCTTTACGACAATCATAAATCCCTCATAGCGGCCAAAGGTCGGTCCTTGCTGAGTTTTTCCCTGGGTTGATACGTGGGTGAGTTCTTGCCGCGCTACTTAACCAGAGCCTCTCCCGCTCCCACTGCCTCTTCTTCACAGAGAAGGCCCTGCTTGCAGTTACCCATTTGCACAGCACATTCGACCTGACACTCAACCTCGCCGTCAAGTCGCCTCGGAAAGCCTTCTCTGTGCCTAGAGTTACCGGATATAATAATACATACGAGACACAGCATTCCCTAATTCGACAAGATGGCGCCCAACGACGATGTTGAGCGCCCCCGCGCGTCCAGCGCCGCTGAGCGGCAAAAGTCCATCGTCTCCATGACCGAGTTCGAAGGCATGGACGAATACACGGCGCTCCAGAAGTACATCCTCTTCTACCGCGACACCCGAACCAACCCTCACGCCGAGCAAGTCACCAAGAAGAAGGCCTGGTGGCAGTTCTGGAAGTCGGGCTCAGCTACCGCTGCTGCCCCCATCCAGGATGCTGGTGCCGTCCCTGACGACTGTAAGTTTTTACCTCGCTTCATTCCTCGCATCCCAGCGCAGCGCAATCGCACAGCATCGCCGTTCGCAGCAGCGCACAGGCTGTCTCGCCAATTCATCCTTTGTTGAGAGCTCTACCTCGACATTTGGTGGCTGGCATGGTCCGCGCTCAAGCTGCTCCCTGCTAGCGACGCGATAGCGGCAGAAATGGTGGAGCCAATCATGCAACTCGGCTCCACCAAACTACCCGCTTCTGCAGCACCCGAAATGAGCAATACGATCAAGAGGGAATTTTGCTAACATGAAATCGCAGACCTCAACACTGAGCTCCGTACTGGTCTCACCTCCGCCGACGTTGAGCAGCGTCGCAAGCGCTATGGCTTCAACGAAATCTCTTCTGAGAAGACCAACCTTCTCAAGCAGTTCATCGGTTACTTCACTGGTCCCATTCTCTACGGTAAGCATCCCTGCACAAACTTGTCTAGCGCAAAAGCTAATGCATTATAGTCATGGAGCTCGCTGCTCTTCTCGCCGCCGGTCTTGAGGATTGGATCGATTTCGGTGTCATCTGCGGTATCCTGTTGCTCAACGCCATTGTCGGTTGGTACCAGGAGAAGCAGGCTGCCGATGTCGTCGCCTCGCTCAAGGGTGATATCGCCATGAAGGCCACCGTCGTTCGTGACAACCAGCAACAGACCATTCTCGCTCGTGAGCTTGTTCCCGGTGACATTGTCGTCATTGAGGAGGGCCAGTCCGTCCCCGGTGACGCTCGTCTTATCTGCGGTTACGATCACCCCGAGGACTTCGAGTTGTACATGAAGCTCAAGGCCGAGGACAAGTTCCACGACGCTGACCCCGAGGATGAGAAGGATGACGACGTCGATGAGGAGAAGTTCGACGAGGAGAACCCCATCACTCAGGGCCACCCTCTCGTTGCCTGCGATCAATCGTCCATCACCGGAGAGTCTCTCGCTGTCGACAAGTACATGGGAGAAGTTGCCTACTACACCACTGGTTGCAAGCGCGGCAAGGCCTACGGTATCGTCATCACCACTGCTAAGCACTCTTTCGTCGGTCGCACTGCTACCCTCGTCCAGGGCGCTCAGGACCAGGGTCACTTCAAGGCTATCATGAACTCCATCGGAACGGCGCTTCTCGTCCTCGTCATGTTCTTCATCCTGCTCGCCTGGATTGGTGGTTTCTTCCGTCACATTCCTATTGCCACTGCCCGCGAGGGAACTGACAAGTCCGTCACCCTTCTCCACTACGCTCTTATCATGTTCATCGTCGGTGTCCCTGTCGGTCTTCCCGTCGTCACCACCACCACCCTCGCTGTCGGTGCTGCCTACCTCGCTGAGCAGAAGGCTATCGTCCAGAAGCTCACTGCCATTGAGTCGCTTGCTGGTGTCGATGTTCTCTGCTCTGACAAGACTGGTACGCTCACTGCCAACCAGCTCTCTCTCCGTGAGCCCTACGTCGCTGAGGGCCAGGACGTCAACTGGATGATGGCTGTCGCTGCTCTCGCCTCTTCCCACAACCTGAAGTCGCTCGACCCCATTGACAAGGTTACCATTCTTACCATCCGCCGCTACCCCAAGGCTCGTGAGATCCTCAACATGGGCTGGAAGACTGAGAAGTTCACTCCCTTCGACCCCGTCTCCAAGCGTATCACTGCTGTCTGCCACATGGGTGGTGACAAGTACGTCTGCGCCAAGGGTGCCCCCAAGGCTATTGTCAACCTTGCCAACTGCGACGAGGTCACCGCTACCCTTTACAAGGAGAAGGCTGCCGAGTTCGCTCGCCGTGGTTTCCGCTCTCTCGGTGTCGCCTACCAGAAGAACGATGGTGACTGGATTCTTCTCGGTCTCTTGTCCATGTTCGACCCCCCTCGTGAGGATACCGCCCAGACCATCATTGAGGCCCAGCAGCTCGGTGTTCCCGTCAAGATGTTGACTGGTGACGCTATTGCCATCGCCAAGGAGACCTGCAAGATGCTTGCTCTCGGTACCAAGGTTTACAACTCTTCCAAGCTCATCGGCGGTGGTCTCACTGGTACTACCCAGCACGACCTTGTCGAGCGCGCTGACGGTTTCGCTGAAGTCTTCCCTGAGCACAAGTACCAGGTCGTCGAGATGCTCCAACAGCGTGGTCACTTGACTGCCATGACTGGTGACGGTGTCAACGATGCCCCTTCTCTGAAGAAGTCTGACTGTGGTATCGCTGTCGAGGGTTCTACTGAGGCTGCTCAGGCTGCCGCTGATATCGTCTTCCTTGCCCCTGGTCTGTCCACCATCGTCTTGGCCATCAAGACTTCCCGCCAGATTTTCCAGCGTATGAAGGCCTACATCCAGTACCGTATCGCCCTCTGTCTCCACTTGGAAGTCTACCTCGTTACCTCCATGATCATCCTCAACGAGACCATCCGCGCTGAGCTCATCGTCTTCCTTGCTCTCTTCGCTGATTTGGCCACCGTCGCTGTCGCCTACGACAATGCCCACTCTGAGCAACGTCCCGTCGAATGGCAACTGCCCAAGATCTGGTTCATCTCCGTCATCCTCGGTCTCCTCCTCGCTCTTGGTACCTGGATCGTCCGTGGTACTCTCTTCATCCCCAGCGGAGGTATCATCCAGAACTTCGGTGCTATCCAGCCCATTCTCTTCCTTGAGGTTGCTCTTACCGAGAACTGGCTCATCTTCGTTACCCGTGGTGGCAAGACTTTCCCCTCGTTCCAGCTCATCATTGCTATTCTTGGTGTCGACGCTCTTGCGACCGTCTTCACTGTCTTCGGCTGGATGTCTGGTGCTCCTTACCAAACCAACCCCCCCACCATCAACAGCAGGTTCCGTGACGACGGATGGGTCGACATTGTCACCGTTGTCGTTGTCTGGGCTTACTCCATTGGTGTTACCATCATCATTGCTATCGTCTACTACCTGCTTAACCGCATCGCATGGCTCGACACTCTCGGCCGCAAGGACCGTAGCCGCAAGAACCCTGCTATTGAGAACATGATTGCTGCCCTCAGCAAGCTGTCTCTCGAGCACGGCAAGGACAAGCACGGCACAACCCGCTACGTCCTTGCTCCCCGCGCTGTCGAGGAGGAGGATGATGAGTAAATTTGGGTCGTCGTCCAGTAATGACGCGATGTGTATTTGGATATTTGTACGGGATTGATGAACCCACCTGAAAGCAAGGTTAATTTTTTCATCACGTCTTGCTAGTCTTCTCATGTATACCAAGAAGCATAATTTCATTGTCTCAATTAATACCCCAATTGAAAATATTGCTGTGAATATGTTTCCATTCCTTTACAATTGCTGTGTCCATTAATCTTGCATTTAGTTATGCCGTTGTTGTACATGTCTTGCACTTTGCAACTTGAACCACAGCGATCGTCCTAACCGTTTGCTAGTCCAAATCTTACGCTCGCTACCAGCAATCTTCAGCACGTCGGAAAGATTCACGGCTCTGCCAATACTTGCCGCTAGTCGCCCTTCACTCGCCCTACCGGCTTAGGACCATCCAGCCAACATTGATAAGAAAGATACCTTGGCAAAAAGCATGCAAGCCACATACGACTTGCGTGGAGTAAGTCACAAGGGCATGCGGGGTTGGTTGTGGTAGCCACCGTTGTTGCGACCAAGCGGGGTAAAGACAGCTGCACGCCATCGCGTCGTCCCCTAATGCAGCGGCTGGATACGCTCATGCAAGCCATCGCCAAACATGACATACTTGAACTGCGAGGTTGGCTGCGTAACGGCTTAGTTGGATTGAGGCATGCATGCATGTACAGTAGGTACGATGAAGTCAATTGATCAAAAACCCATTTGGCTTGCGCTAGTTGACTTTCAGCACATGTGCTCATTCATGTCTCGTGTCGCGTTCCAATTGTGCCGTGTACAAATTAATTACTGCGGTGGCTCCGAAAGACTAATTGGCGTTGTCTGGCCATTGAAGCGTATTCAGTATAACGTTTTCCCACCCTGTCGTTATATTGGGTGGCCTTATTAGCGTGCCGAGCCTCCGTGACGGTTGGCACTAGCCTTTAGTTGACCATCTTGTCGCATCGCGGCTGGGCGGTGACATGGAGTGTTACGCGCCATTGGCCGCGGTGGTAGTGGTGGTGATGATGATGCTGATTATGGCGTGGTGACGAACGCTTGTCGCATCATCCTTCGCGTCTTGTCTTGTCTTGATGAGCGCCCTGTTTGCTCTGATACAAAGCAATGGTGAAAAGACTATCTGCGTATTGCTTGTGTTGCCCTTGCTTTGCGACGGGGCCAAGGCGCGGACTGTTTCGTCTTTAGCGAACGGCAGTGACTACCTAGATCGAAATTTTTCGTCGTCGTCTATTGACACCGGTTTCAATAACAGCGCCCCCGTTATCGTTCCCCCGACGCGAACACGGAACAAGTAAAAGTCGAAACACGAACATCCGCGGCGCAAAGACCGACTTGCTCATCACCACGATGCATGACGTTTGGTCACCATCCTCCGGATATTCTCACCCCATCACAAGTGGCTCCTTTGTAAACTTTTTAGCCGCCACCTTTTGCGTCGCAGGCGCAATGTCGATCCAACGGAGTGATGAACGAGCATATGGCCCCGGGCGGGCTGGGGCAGTCTGGGCAAGATAATTGCGTGTTTCTGGGGTCTGTGTTGTCTGATCATCCCGCCATCGATGTCATCACGCCGATATGCTTGCTGCACGGGGGGCTCAGATAAGCGATGGCTGGGCTGGGCTGCGTATGCAAGCATCACAACTTGATGCAAGCATGCCATCTTGGGTAGCCTTATCGTAACTGCACGTGTTTCAGCTTCCGTGTGGGCTCCAGACGTCATGAGATGATGTG